>CM041527.1:20242452-21593662 GCA_023091065.1 Dianthus caryophyllus
ATTAATGTTTACAATTTTAAAATTTTAATTAAGAAAATAATTATATTATATTATTCAATAAGGGTAAACAGTTTATAAGTAATTTATTAACTTTTAGTATAAAATAGTATTAAATATATTATCTAAGAGATCATATATATTATTTAAAACTATTACATATATAAAATGTTAGAAAAATAAATATAGTTTTAAATAAATGTGTGAATTAAAATATATATTAATTTAACCTTAAAAATACGGGGTGTTACAATCTCCCCTACTTCAAAAAGTTTCGTCCTCGAAACTTGAAAAGAAATGATAAATAAAAGAAGAGGTAAGGAATTATTAAAAACGAAAAGAGATAAGAATGATGTTGAGGTTTCAATATAAAAAAGAACGAAAGCAAGTACCGAGTTAGCAAGAAATGTACCAGTGACAACATGAGGTTGACGCTCGGCCTCCGCTCGACTCATGACGAAGATACGACCCTTCTTAGCAGGAGGGTTAGCCTTACGTAACAGCGATGGGAGGAACAATAGCTGATGAAGAACCAGCAGCAGCAGTAGGCGTCACAGCCTTAGGACACTCAGAGGACTTGTGCCCCCGCTCGTTACATGTGAAGCAGGTGATAAGTGTCCCATCACACATCTTACCCGGGTGGTAAGCCTTCCTACAACGATAACAGAACGCACCGGGTTTGGGAGCAACATGAGCATGGTTCTCCACTGGTCTAGGCTCGAACCTCCCCTTCTTCTCAGCTCAAAAATGTTCTTGCGAATCGAAATGCCTCTTCTCCAAGCGACTTCTAGCAGCAGCGTCGGCCTCCTCAGCCTTGACTGACGCATATACACTCAAAGCACGGTCATAAGCCTGTTGGAATGTAGTAGAAGGCATTCCAGCTAGCACGGTCCTAACACTGAAGGTTAGGTTCTTCTCGTATCGACGAATGCGAGCAGCTTCGTCGGGAATGATGTGTGGCGCGAAACGAGCCAAGGCCACGAACTTGTCAGTGTACTCCCGCACCGACATAGAGCCCTGTACAAGATTGATGAATTCTTGCTCCTTCTGCCAGCGGAGTTCGTCAGGGTAGAAGCGCTTCTTCAACGCCTCGCAGAAAATGGTCCAGTTGAACCCAGCTTGAGCTTGAAGAGTGGCTCTGGACATGGCCCACCAGTTGTCGGCCTCCATCTTTAGATAATAGGTGGCAATATCCACCTTCTGTACTTCGGGACAACGCGTAGCCACGAACAGCTTCTCGATCTCCCTAATCCAGCTCTCAAGCGCAACTGGATCTGCCTTGCCATCATACGTAGGGGGATGATGACGGTTAAAGCGATCAAAGACGGACTGGTTGTTCTCACGTGCCTCCGTCAAAGCTAGGATTGCATCCTCGACTCGGCGGATGCGTTGAAGGTCGTTGTTCGCATTCCCGTTCCTGGCCATCTGTAACACAAAAGCATTGTTAATAGTAGCACTTACTAAACATGCCACTTCCAAACAACTACTCAAACGCATACAAAAGCAACGTAACCCTCTAAGGTGTCTACCCAACACTCCACTCAAGGTTCTAAGTTAACTTCTACTCACTCATCTAGGAGAGTTGGGAGCGTGTTCGCTCTGATACCAACTGTAACAACCCGGGTTTTCAAAAGAAATAAAATACGATTTAAAAAGGTTTTAGAAAAGATAAAGGTTTTAAAACTGAAAACACGATGGCGGAAAAATCGTATAGCCCGGATATTACTCAAACAACAACTAAGAAACCGAAAACAAAGTGTAGGCCTTGAGGCCCAACATAATGGGGAATAAATACCCCTTACAAAACCGAACGAACATAAGTATAAACTAAAATGATAAAGTCTAAACAAGTCTAAAGATCAAACAATCCACATATGTCCTATAATCCACACGTGTAAGCTAGCTAGGGGTTGTCTCACAGCTTCCTCACTTTTCAATCCTGAACCCGCGCTAACCTGTCGCAAAACATGCAACAGCCACAGTCAGTAGGGAGTAACTCAGACGTTCTCCCAGCCATATTACATCACAATAAAGTTAACAAGTAAATAAAACAGCTCATAAAATAATAACATGTGATAATCGCAAGCTATATAACAATAGTTAACAATATTACAACAATCTCCAAACAACTCAACAAGTACCTTACCTGGCCTACGGCCTATGATCAGAGTACAACAACAAATGCAACAACGATAGCTAGCTCAAACATCAACATTAGCATTAATATAACAACCTCAAGTTAAATAATCAATAGTCAATCCGATCATTAATCAAACCAATGCAAGAGTAAGCACGGAGGACTGACAAGAATCACCCCGGAACGACAAAAGTCCCAACCCTATGGCGGAACGACAAAAGTCCCTCAACTGTCTAAATTTGGCCAAACCCACCGCGACTAAAACGGTGTCACCGCGACAAAAACGGTGTCGACATATAATCAAACCATAGTCCCTATCCGTGACAAAAGCGGATGGGAACCCCTAAGGGCGGTATCCGTCCCACAATGGACGTCGTATCTCCTCACGCACGTGCCCAACAGTGCACGTACGCACACTCAACCCAAGCATACAACAACCTACCAATATCAATGTCAATACAACAACCTTTAACTCAACAATATCAATACAACACAATCTCAAAGCAGACTACTCTCTTTTTATTCACCTTAACGTTATTCGATAGAGTAATAAAACGTAATACATAATCTTATAATCCTTGAGAGTATTATTTATTACATAAATAATTTATTACTTAATTAATCTCCACGATCAATTTTATGTACACAGTACACATATTACAGATTACAACTTCACATACAACTTCATGAACAACAGACAGCTATATATAAAATTGACGTACAAAATCATTTACACATACACATGCAAAAACACGTCCCAAGACCAACTTATAAAATTACAAGATAAACTCCTATATAATAATGAACTAAGGACTCTAACCTCCAATATTTATAGAATCTAATCACCCACTATGAAATTATATTAATCAAAAACACTAATGCCTTGTATATTCACGTTTCATGCGCAAACAACACATACATACACCCACGTAATACACAAATATGTGGATTACACCTACTGACAATAATTCCACACTTGCAGCATTAAGTTCTTCCCCCAAAACCATTAGAGCATACAACTTCAACGAAGCACAACAAAAAGGGATTTTACACGAACACAAACCGGTATTATTACACGATGATGGCACAAAATCGACACACAGCACGGCACATAAACCCTAAAGTAATGTAATATCGAGTCACGTCATCACCGTTACCTTTTTACGCTAGTCCTCAATTGAGTCGTCCACCACGCACGCGTGTCGGGGCTGGTCGCCCTGGTTCACCCTACGATCGATTAGGGTGAAAAATGAGTATAAATACGAGTTACGATATCAACGGCGATCCGAGCGACAGAGACGAAACGGAGTATAGCTTACCTTAATGTGAAGAGGATGAAGAGAGGATAATTATGGCGCAAGAATGAAGTAAAACGGTTAAGAAACGAAGGAGAAAAGGAAGGGTAAAGAGAGTGTTAATGGAGGGGGCTAAAGACGAAGAAGATGAGAAGCAAATATACGGAGTACTAGGTCAATAAAATAGGTTTCTTGCGCTGTACGATCGAGTGTATTACAGGGAATATATATATAATATAGCAAGTTTTCTTCTCATATTAAAATTAGATTATTAATCGATCGTGGAACACTATCAAAAATTAATTTTAGGAAAATAAGATGAAAATATTAAAGTATTTAAATGTGATAGAAAATACTAGTACCCAAATTATATTAATAATTTCTAACTATAGAAAATATTAATGTTTACAATTTTAAAATTTTAATTAAGAAAATAATTATATTATATTATTCAATAAGGGTAAACAGTTTATAAGTAATTTATTAACTTTTAGTATAAAATAGTATTAAATATATTATCTAAGAGATCATATATATTATTTAAAACTATTACATATATAAAATGTTAGAAAAATAAATATAGTTTTAAATAAATGTGTGAATTAAAATATATATTAATTTAACCTTAAAAATACGGGGTGTTACACCTCCCGTTCACCATACGACTTCTGTTGAGACTCCACCAGTGAACTTGTCTCAAAACGATGTCGACACACTTCTCATAGCAAATGAGGCTCTCACCGCGGCTGTTAAGGCTTTAGCCCGGGACAAAGAGCGTGAACCGGCACCTACTGCTGCTTCTATGAGTGCTGCTCTTGCTAGGCACCAACCTGGTAGTTACGATGGGCCGGGTGGACCTGCGGCTTTGGAAGAGTGGCTCCGTAAGTTTGCCTCACTCTTCATTACAGTTGGGTGCCCAGATGAGCTGAGGGTAGACCAGGCTGCTTGTTACCTTTGCGGTAGAGCTGCGCTTTGGTGGTACAACAACAAAGATGTTCTTCAGTTGTATCACGTGTCGGGGAAGAACGACGAGGAGACTTTTGGTTGGTTCAGCTTTCGTCAGGCTCTTCGTGACGAGTTCTTTCCGGAGCATCTACGTCATGCCATGCGTACCGAGTTCGTTTTGTTTCGTCAGACCGACGACATGACTGTTGAGCAGTACTACGAGAGGTTTATGGAGCTTGCTACTTACTCCTCTGACTTGATGATGAGTGAAGAGGTTCTGGCTGCTCGTTTTGAGCGAGGTCTTGCGATTCACATCCTTAAGAAGATGCATGCTTGTGTTCCCACGACTGTTCGAGATGTGTACCTTAAGGCCGGACATGCACAACGTCTGGTTGACTTGAGGAAGAGTTTGCGAACTGAGAGACGCAGGTATGACGGAGATGACTTCGGCGGGCCTCAGCAGCGGAGACGGACTTTCAGTCAGCCACTACCTAGGCCTCGACACTCGGGTGCGCCTAGGTCTGGTTCTGACACTCACTCGCCGGGAGGTTTTCGCTCACACTCTTTTGGTTTCACAAAGAGCCTTCCGACTGGACAGGCTGGTCAGGTGGTTTGTTACACTTGCCATGGTCGTGGTCACGGGTCGTTTGACTGTCCGAGTCGTAGAGTCAGCAGCGTCGCACCAGCTAGTAGCTCTCGTGCACATACTACTAGCACGGCGAGCGTAGCTTAGTCTGGTGGCGGACGTTTTCGAGCTTAGTCTGGTGGGCGTCACTGGGGTACCCCTACCCAGTTTACTGGTATACACGGTGTTGGCGGTGATTTCGGTGCAGGGCAGCAGCAGGGACAGGGTAGTGTTCGCGGTCAGACTCAGGGTACTCGTGGTGTTGGTAGAGGCGGTTCTGGAGGCCGAGGTTTTGTTCGCGGTGGTTTTCGTACTCAGGGTGCTTCGACTTCAGCTACACCTACGATTCAGGAGAGTGCGAAGAATGCAAGGCAGTTGTATGTGATGTCGAGGGCGAGGCGCAGAGTGATGCTCATGTGGTGACTGGTACCTTTCTGATTAATTCTCAATCTGCTTTCGTTCTTTTCGACTCTGGCGCGAGTCATTCCTTTGTATCCCCAAAGTTCTGTTCTACTCTAGCTAACTATCCCTTCGAATTTGTTGATGATGTTGTCTTTACACCGTCGGGTGATCTTGTTCGTTGTGATCGTGTATACAGTTTGGTGCCTTTTCTGTTTGACGGCACTAGTTTGCCGATTGACTTGTGTGTTTTTCCTTTGTCCGGCTTTGACGTGATCGTGGGGATGGATTGGCTTTCGCGGCATGGCGCAACGATTGACTGTGCGATGAAGAAGGTGGTAGTTCGTGGTCCACGGAAGAAATGTCTATCTTTTCGTGGAGTGTTGACTAAACCTAAAGTAAAGTTGGTGTCAAGTTTGTCATTGATGAGTTGCATGCGTCGTGGTGAAATGTTGATACTTTGTCATGTGAAGGATATAAGCATTGAAGAACCGAAGTTGGAGTCTATATCGGTAGTGAATGAGTTTGATGATGTCTTTTCTGAAGAGCTTCCAGGACTACCTCCACGGCGAGAAGTGGATTTTGGAATCGAGTTGGTACCTGGCACGTGACCTATTTCTAAGGCACCGTATCACATGGGTCCTAAAGAGATGGCAGAATTAAAGAAACAATTAGAGGAATTGTTGGAGAAGGGCTACATTAAACCTAGTGTCTCACCTTGGGGCGCTCCGGTGTTGTTTGTCAAGAAGAAAGATGGTTCTATGCGGTTGTGCATCGATTACCTCGAGCTGAACAATGTGACGGTGAAGAACCGTTATCCCTTAGCGAGAATAGATGATTTGTTTGATCAGTTGTGCGGAGCCGGAGTGTTTTCTAAGATTGACCTGAGATCGGGTTATCACCAGCTACAAGTAAAGGATGTGGATGTGCCGAAAACAGCATTTCGTACTCGCTATGGCCACTACGAGTTCGTGGTCATGCCGTTTGGTTTGACGAATGCCCCTGCTGTGTTTATGAATTTGAAGAACCAAGTCTTCAGCAGATTTTTGGATAGTTTCGTGGTGGTTTTCATCGACGACATTTTGTTGTATGACAAGGGAGGAACATGCGGATCACCTACGTTTAGTGCTTAAGACCTTGCGTGATAACCAGTTGTATGCAAAGTTCTCTAAGTGTGAGTTCTGGCCGGACAAAGTTGCTTTCTTGGGACATGTTGTGTCCAAAGATGGTGTGGCGGTGGACCCTAGCAAGATTGAGGCGGTTACCAAGTGGTAGGCACCAAAGAATGTGTCGGAGGTGAGAAGTTTCTTGGGTTTAGCGGGCTACTATCGCCGTGTTGTGAAAGATTTCTCTAGAATTGCTCGACCACTAACTAGTTTGATGAAGAAAGAGAATCGGTGCGTGTGGACCCAGGAGTGTGAGCAGGCCTTTCAGACTTTGAAGGTAAGGCTCACATCGGCGCCCGTTCTTAGCATTCCCGAGGGGAATGACGGCTTTGAGGTATATACGATGCCTCAAAACATGGTCTAGGGTGTGTATTGATGCAGAATCGTCATGTTATCGCGTATGCTTCACGCCAGTGGAAGCCATATGAAGAGAACTATCCGACTCATGACCTGGAACTTGGAGCTGTGGTCTTCGCTCTAAAGATTTGGAGGCATTACTTGTATGGTGCGAGTTTCAAAGTATATTCAGATCATAAGAGCCTTAAGTATATATTTACGCAAAAAGAGTTGAACATGAGACAACGTCGATGGTTGGAGCTTCTGGGGGATTATGACATGCAGATCGTATACCATGAAGGGAAGGCCAATGTGGTGGCAGACGCACTTAGTAGGAAGTCGGTGCATGCTTTATGCACGGCTGTGTCGAGATTACGGTTACATGATGAGATCCGGCGTATGGACATTGCAATGATTCAGCGGGAGGTACGTTATCTGATGTAACGGTGGAAGTTGAATTGTACGATGAGATACGACAGAAGCAGTTACTTGATCCCAAGTTATGTAAGTGGCGCAAGGAAGTTGAAGACGGTATCAGTTCGAGATTTCACATTCATCCAGATGGTAGCTTACGGTTCGACAACCGTTGGTGTGTACCTACTGATGATGAGCTGAAAAGGCGAATCCTCAAGGAGGCTCATAGCACTCCTTATTCTGTTCACCCGGGAGGAGACAAGTTGTATAAAGATCTCCGCAAGATTTTTTGGTGGCCGAAGATGAGGGGCGAGATAGCGGCATTCGTGGCTAAGTGCTTGGTATGTCAGAAAGTGAAGATTGAACATCAGAGACCACAAGGGAAGCTTCAGCCGTTGGATGTACCCGACTGGAAATGGGATTCCATCTCGATGGATTTCGTTGTGGGTTTACCAAGGTCGCAGCGTGGAAACAATATGATTTGGGTGATTGTCGATCGTTTGACTAAATCTGCTCACTTTGTTCCGATGAAAGATACTTGGAGTAAGACACAGTTAGCTAAGGCGTATATCCAGCACGTTTTGAGACTGCATGGTGTCCCGAGGGATATAGTCTCTGACAAAGATTCTCGTTTCATTTCAAAGTTTTGGGATGAGTTGCAAGCAACTTTAAGTACGAAGTTGAAGATGAGTACAGTGTTTCATCCAGCCACAGATGGACAAACAGAGAGAACAATACAGACCTTGGAGGACATGTTACCAGCCTGCGTCCTACAATTTCAGAGTTCGTGGGAGGACCAGCTAGCTTTGATTGAATTCTCTTACAACAACAGCTATTATACGAGTATTGGCATGGCACCCTTCGAAGCTTTGTATGGGAGGAGATGCCGCAGCCCAGTATGTTGGGACGATTTGACTGACTCAGTGATTTTGGGAACAGAGATGATTCATGAGATGGTGGAACAGGTTAGAGTGATACGTCAACATATGCGAGCGGCCCAGGATCGACAAAAGAGCTATGCAGATCTTCATCATCGTGACATCGAGTTTCAAGTTGGTGATAAGGTACTGTTAAGAGTTTCACCCATGAAAGGGGTGATGCGTTTTGGAAAACGAGGAAAGCTCAGTCCCAGATTCATTGGACCTCATGAGATTGTGGAGTGCGTTGGAGAGGTAGCTTATCGACTTGCCTTACCAGCTGCATTGGAGCGGGTTCACGACGTCTTTCATGTCTCTCAGCTGCGGAAATACCTGTAAGATATTAGCCATGTGTTGGAACCAGAACAAATTCAGCCAGATGAATGGCTCTCCTATGAAGAAACATCAGTTCAAATCCTTAATAGGAAAACACGAAAAACTCGCCAAGGTGAAACAACGCTCGTGAAAGTCCTTTGGACGAATCATGACGTAGAAGAAGCAACATGGGAGCTTGAGAGCTCTATGAAACAACATTATCCAGATCTCTTTCCTGGAGGTACTTTTAATAGTTACGAGGACGTAACGCTTTTTTTTAGGGGGGCAGGAAGCGCGCATTTTGTTTTATTTGCTTTTTCTTTTGACTTGTTGAAAATGTGTGTGTTGCTATGTTGGACTGTTGGTTCTGTGTTGAGTTTGTTACCATTTGACGACGGGGTTGTATTTTGGTTGTTGAGGCAGACGATAGTATGAATTTCGGGACGAAATTCTTTTAAGGGGGAAGACTGTAATACCCCGTATTTTTTCGTAGTCGGTATTTTTCAAGTCTTTGCATTATTTCAGATTGATTATTTTTACTTTTGGGGGTTTTAGTGAAATTTAAATTTTAAGTCGGAAATATAGAGTGTGTATGCTTGTTGGACTCGTAAAAATGGTGAGATTTGGGAAATTTCGTCACTTAAACTTGGCGGGGTTTGTGTTAGTCGAGTTTTGAGAAATCGTTGGTTTTAATCCTAGTTGACTAGTTTGGCCACCTTGACCCTAGTCACATGAGTTATTTAATGACCAATCAAGCACAAATAGACCTGTCAAACGGGTCGGGCGGGTCGGGTTCGGGTTCGGGTTATACGGGTCGGGTCAAAATACGGGTCGGGTCAATACGGTTTTGGCTCAAATACGGGTCGGGTCGGGTTCGGGTCGGGTCGGTTTCGGGTCAAAATACGAGTCAAAAATACGTTTTTCGCGCCTTTTTATTTATTATTTTTTTAATTAAAAAAATTCTTTTATTTTTATTTTACATTATGTACATAGTTTATTGTACATATGTAATACTAAAGTTGATATATATTCATTTTTGTGATTTATAAAATTAAAATAGTCTATTTATGAATATATTCATAATATTTCAATCATAATTTTCATTATCATTTTGATATTCCAACTTATAATATTGAGGTTGTAATAATTCTTAATATTAAATTATTTTTTTTCATGAAATATTAATTTTGTAGGTTCAAAAAGTCTTGTTATACAAAATTACACTTGACCCATCGGGTCGAATCTGCCTAAGTGGTCTTGACCCTAAATTAACGGTCATTTCGGGTTGGGTCATTTCGGTCACGGGTCAAATTTTACGTCTTGACCCTAAAAACGGGTCGGCCTGCCTGGTTTTTCTGCCTGCCTGCTTTTTCTGCCTGGGTCGAATTTGATGTGTCTAAGCACAAACCTCCCCTCACTTTCTTTTATTTTATTCCCTTACTAAAACAACTTTCAAACCTTATCCCTCATGAATTAAAGATCAAAACAACAATAAAAATTCAGCTCTAGGCTCATGAGAGCCGTGTTCTACCACCACTTACAAGAACACTTTGGTTTTTTCGATTTTCTCCACCAACTCGCTCCATTTTCGTTGCATTATCTTCCTCTTCCTCTTCTCTTTCTTCTCATACAAGTTTACAAGCAAGGTGAGGTCTTTTTGTAGTTCAAGTTAGTGACTTTGTATCCTAGGGTTAGACGAAATTATGAAAAAAAAAAACATGCTTAGTTGTTCTTAAATTGGTTCATATCAGTAATGGAGGATATTTTGGTGTATTTGGGGTGTTGTAGGGGAACCATTCTTGGAGGAGCCACTTTGACTTAGGGTTTCACTCTTCATCCTCTACTAACCAAGGTAAGGCTTCTTCCCTTACTTAGTTGTGGTCTATACTTGTGTAAGTATGTGTATGTATGTGTGATGGTGAGTGTATGTGTGTGACGTGTGGGTGTATGTGTTTGTATATGAATACCGTGTATGTAATTATGAGTGTGTGTATATGTAATTGTGAGTGTGCGAGTATATGTAATTGTGAGTATATAGCAGTGGGTATTTGCGTATGTGTATGTGAATGTGGACATATGGGTGTATGTTAGTTTGAGTATGCCGTATGTATGTAATCATGGGTGTTCCACTTAGGTGTGTATGTGTAGGATGGATGTGCCGTGTATATGTAATTGGGGTGTGCCATATAGGCATGTATGTGAGTGCCGTGGATGTGTTTGTGTTGTGGGTGTCGTGTATAATTATGAGGTGGGGTGACCGTGAGGCTTTGTCATGGGCCATGTGTTGTTGGTACTCGGAGTAATGACCGGGTACCATATGTATTTTGAAAGAAATGCTTTGGGATGTAGAATGTGCGTATGTATTGTAGTTATGATCTATAACCGAAGAGAAATTGTGTTGTTCGACTTTTATGTTAATTGGTAAAATGCCATCTTATAAGTGCGACCTTGAAAGATAAGGATTGATGAATATGAGCTTATATAAATGTTGTTGTTGTTCTCTTGCCATGACGTTCTGTACCTTGTGAATACGATGAGGTCTGTGTGGCCCGATGTCGTAATATGATGAGGTCTGTGTGGCCCGATGTCATAGCATGATGAGGTTTGTGTGGCCCGATGTCATGAGGTCTGTGTGACCTAATACGATGAGGTCTGTGTGACCCGGTGTCGTAATATGATGCGGTCTGTGTGGCCCGATGTCATAGCGTGATGAGGTCTGTGTGGCCCGATGTCACGCGGAGGAGGTGTGGGGGCGTTGACGGTGTGGTAAGTCCCCTGTGTGGAGGTTACACAGAGGGGTTCTTGACTCGTTTTTGTGCCATGAATTGTCTGATAATCGTCTGAGTTAGTTACTTACTGTTTCCATCAGATCATGTGTAGAACAGTGATAGTTAATATACTTATTACACGTTTTGGATTTATTTTTAAAAGCTTCTATTTTCCTTTCTCGTTTTATGAGTTGGTCGTTGACTAACTAGATTGTTGTTGTGTGTCTGTTGTCCTCCCCACCCTCTTAGGTACTCGGACGTGTGCTTGCTGATTGTGGGACGCTTGGAGGAATCACAATAATACTAGTCTTATGTCTAGTTTTGCCACCATAGACGTCTCGTTTTATCTCGCTGCTTACTCAGTTTTGGGGCCAGCGTGCCGTTTTGTCATTGTTGCAGTTTTGTGTTTACCCCACTTGTAGCCGTGAGCTACCGCGTTTCCTTTCTATATATATCTTGTTTTATTCCAGGTCTTCACGTTTTAAAAACAGGTGTTTGCCCAAGGACCCATTCAGTTGGGTCCCGTAACACCCTTATTTAGGTGGGGTCCGCCCGACTTAAATGGGGGTGTTACAAGAATAACCAAACTAAACTAATTAATAGAAGAAAATCTCAAAAAAAAAAATCTCAATACCATACCTGATTTAGTGTGAAACAGAGAAAGATTGATAATTGAAGACTAACTGAAAAAATTTAGAAATGAAAATTAGGGATTTATGGCATATTTGATAAAAGAATGAAAGAGGAAATAATATGGAAGGGAAGTATTTGTAGTGAGGAGTTTAGTGTGGAGTGTCAGGCTGTCAACTTTAAGAATTAAAGAATAAATTTGACCGTCAAATCTATATTAGATCTATCCGGTGAGACACCTTAACTCGGTGAGACCTCGTGAGACCCCATGAAAATCACATTTAATGATTAAACGGAACGCATAGGCACGTCACTATCCTTTATTTTAATTTATTTTCACTATTAGTTAGGTAAAAAATAAAAATTACATATTAAAAATGTTAATAAAATATATATGTCTCGGGTAAATAATATGCTAGATACACAAAATTGATGCTGTAGATACATTAAATGGCGTATTAGATACACCAAAAATAATTAGATACACAAATATATGTCGTAGGTACACCAAAATAATAAAATGCATTTAACAATGATTTAAAGTGACATGATAAGGTAATTACGAACCACAAATATGTTCCGTAAACCGTAAATTAGATAACAAAGACAACTATGCCGAAATTTTTGAATAAAAACATTTTTAAGAGGGGGTCTCACGAGGTCTCACCGAGTTAAGGGGTTTCACCGGATCCTAAATCTATATAGATAGGGGTGGGATCCGGTAAGACCCCTAACTCGGTGAGACCTCGTGAGACCCCATGAAAATAACATTTAATGATTAAACGGAACGCATAGGCACGTCACTATCCTTTATTTTAATTTATTTTCACTATTACGTGAGACCCCTTATCAACCGTTAGATTAAAAGTAGATCAAGCGTTGTTATCAAACGTTCCTTAACTTCTCTTACTCAAAAGCATTCCCCCAAGTCCCCAACGTTCCTTTTCTTCTCCCTCACTAAAACGCTCGACATTTTTAATCTCTAACTTCCTCACTATAACTTATCCCTAATTTCCTCAATTTCTTTACTTCGACAGCTTTAATTTCAATTTCGTTCTTCTCCAATCAATATCTACCGTCGGATTTTTTGTAAAATCAGGTATGAATTTCAATTTTCCAGTGAATTTTTTTTTTAATTTTTACTGAGTATGTCAGTTTGATTCGATTTTAGGGGTTTATTGTTTGTTTTTCATTTTTAGTTGTTATTTTATTACCTTTGTTATTTCGTTGTAATTTTATTCGATTTTATGTCTAATATAGTTGATATAATCTTTGCATGTGTTTTTGCTATTTTTCTTAGAGATGACATCCAAAAGAATTGGTGAAAATTCAAGCAAAATCGAGAAATCAAGGAGAAATTGAAGAACACTGATGTAGTATCAAGTTTGTTTAGAATTCTATTTTTAAATTAATTATTCTTTTGTTTTGAAATTTATTGCTGAAGAGAGTGGAATTGTCTCAGCAGTTTTTTGATGCATGATGTTATTATTTGATTTTCAATTAGAACTTTCGTGCACCCTAATCTCCATGTCGGTTCTTTTGTTAGTAAGTGTACCTATTGCCGAAAATGATGTATCTGTAGGTTCTGATAAGTGTATCTATTGCTTAAAATGATCTATCATTCAAAATACATAAATTTACGTGTCTCGTTACCTTCAGTAGAATTGTTTGTTGTGTTACTATCACATATATTAAGATTTAGATTGGATGGGTGAGATTGAAAGGGCTGTGGGGAGGATTTGTTTTAGTTGTGTAAGTTAATTTTATTGATGACACTTGTTCTTGTGAGTCAGATATTGTTTACCAATTAATGAGAGGAACTGGAAGTTATATTTGTGCTTCATTGTTTTCATATGAAAAATGAACCTATAGTTTCATAATTGTGTATATATTGATGTGATTACATTTTCCCTTGGTGTGACTGATAGAGGAATTTAGATTGAGCATGGTACAGGTCAAGCCTCAGGTCAAGCAGCTGATAACCAATATCAGTCCATGAAGTTTAGTCCATGAAGGGATTTTGTTGATGGAAGTTTTCTATTGTTTGGGAAATGCATTGTTTCATGGTGAAACTTTTTCATTAGTTGTATGGATATTTTGATGTCAAAACATAGGGGGATGTCCTATTATCAGTATGTAGTATATACATTATCACTATGTAGCAGATACATTATAAGCATGTAGCAGATACACTGTTTTTTAATCAGTTGCAATAGCTTATGTTGGGGACAAGATTGTGTACTAGTATTACTTTCCAAAGGCTATTTTGGTTATAACAGATACATTATCACTATACAGCAGATACATTATCACTATGTAGCAGATGGACAATTTTTTGGCTAATACAATAATTAATCTAAAAACAGTATATAATAGATACAATATCACTATTTAGCAGATACATTATCACTATATAGCAGATACACTGTTTTTTGGTTATAATAACTATGTATTTGTTACATTTTTTACAAGAGTTATATAAAGTTGTTGACAAAAACATAATGTTTCACACAAGACACATATTATTAAAAGAATAATACAAGACACAAGACATGTATTATTTAAAAAAAGGTACCTATCTAATTGACACAATACTGATAATGTATCTGCTACAATCTGCTACAATCCGCATTTAACATGAGACGAAAAGACCAAACTAGTTGAGTTACAAATAATGTTAAATACACAAAGATCCAAAGAACATCGATTATCCGTGCTTGCTCAAAGCATTTATAACACGCCGTGCGTTACTCTTGATTTCAACCTTAATTTAAAAACAGTGTGTACCTGATACATTATCACTATATAGCATATACATTATCACTATGTAGCAAATACACTGTTTTTTGGCTATAA
Source organism: Dianthus caryophyllus (assembly GCA_023091065.1). NCBI lineage: Eukaryota > Viridiplantae > Streptophyta > Magnoliopsida > Caryophyllales > Caryophyllaceae > Dianthus > Dianthus caryophyllus. The sequence goes on from CM041527.1 coordinate 20,257,253, forward strand.
TAACTATGCATTTGCTACATTTTTTTTTTAAAGAGTTATATAAACTTGTTGACAAAAACATAATCTTTCACACAAAACACATATTATAAAAAGAATAATACAAGACACAAGACATGTATTATTTTAAGAAAGGTACCTATCTAATTAACATATTGACGAAAACATAATCTTTGATTAAAAAACAGTGTATCTACTACATATTTATAATGTATCTGCTACATAGAGATAATGTATCTGCTACAATCTCGTCCCCAACACAATATTGATAATGTATCTGCTACAATCTACTACAATCCGCGTTTAACATGAGACGAAAACACTAAACTAGTTGAGTTACAAATAATGTTAGATACACAAAGATCCAATGAACATCGATTATCCGTGCTTGCTCTTGCTCACAACATTTATAACACCTCGTGCGTCACTCTTGATTTCAACCTTTTCAAGCTCCATCCTAGCAGCCATAACTGTAACAAACCAGTTTGTATCTGATTAAAAAACACAAACTGTTGCAACTCATGAAAAAACAGTGTACCTACTTCTCAGTCATAATGTATCTGCTACACACTAGTATTGTATCTAATGTGTTACAAATTGCGTATATAGCGTAAGTATGACTTTTGAAACATACCTTTGAATTAGAGTTTGTCATGATATCCAATTTCCCCACAAGAATTGCATTTCCTAGGTGCTTTCTTGTGTTCTTGTATTGCTTTTTCCTTTTCCGATAATATTTTTTTTCCGGAACCTTTGTTTTTTGATTGTTTTGGAGGTAAGATAGTCACCTCATTTGGTATGCTTGTTCCAATCAACATCTCAAGTTCAGACTTTTTATCTTTCACTTTGTTTTTCACCATCTGTGCAGCTTTGTTTGTCTTAAAGTCATGAAGCAATTGGATCATTCATCCATATACCCTTCGCCGTTCTCAACAAAAGATACACAACTAAACATTTCTGACCATAATTCATTTATCTTGTTTTTGTTTGCAACAAATGATGCACAATCAGTAAGCAAGCTACATCAATGTTGAATAATGGGCGACAAGATGCTAACTTACTCCACCTAGCCAACATATACTTGTCAGGTATTTTGTCAAAACCCTTTTCTTTTAGAACCCACTGCACATAAGTCAAAATTGTATTTGATGGTTAATTAAATGTATCTACAGAGTATTGATTTTGTATCTACAGAGTACTCACTCTGTATCTTACATAATGAGCCAAAATTGTATATGTTGGTTAATTAAATGTATCTACAGAGTATTGATCCTGTATCTAATAATTACTGATTATGTATCTTACATACAAAGCCATAATTGCATCTGTTAGTGAATTAAATGTATCTACATAGTAAGTATTATGTACCAGAATGTGTTGGTACAAATGTATTGACATCGTCTATCTGCATTAATTCTTCAGTTGCAATGTTGTTAATTTCTTCATGTACAATGGGTGTAATTTTTTCATTCAAACTTGCAATTGCATTCGACAATCTACATGAAAATAAAAATTAAAAAAACAATAAGTGCATAAATTCATCAATTTTCGATAGAGGTAACTCTAAATTACTGAAAATTATCGAAAATTACTGAAAATTACTAAAAATTATCGAAAATTACTGAAATTTTCTTACCCAGTAGAAATTACGCTTGAATCACAAATTTCCATGACGAATTGATGTTTTTTCGACTTTGATTTGTAACGCCTGTTTATATAATTGAGATTTAATGTTTGATTTTCAATTTTTAGGGTTTTGTTTGGTTATTTTTTAGGGGAAATTGATGAAACAGGGAAAAAGAAAGAGAAGGGAATGCGCGTGGTTTTGTTTGCACGTGGTTTTGGTGTGTGGTCGTGTTTTGTTTCTAGCCCTAAATCTTCATGTAATCTGACGGATATGAGGGGGGTCTCATGGGATCTCACCCCTATATATATATATATATATATATATATATATAGGGTTAAGATCCCGTGCGCACCAAGTTACGGTGCGCACCGTACGCTCCAGCTAGATACACAAATTTGTAAACTAGGTACATAAGTCTGACACTTTGTAGATACCCGTATCCGTACCCCCCGAAAACAAACCCGATGACGAAAAGGACTTTCATGCATGCTTTTAAGTAAGTCGAAACGGTACGAAAGTGTCTAAAACGTATTTAGTCATTTTTAGCGTATTAATTTGAATTTGCATAATTATAAAAATGAATGTCATTCTTAGTCATTATTAGCACAACACGAGCACAATGCAGGAACGTCTTACCAAAACGACCCACAAAAATAGCCCAACTAGCCACAAAAACGGCCCAAATACACAAAAACGACCCAAAAACGCACACTAACGCAACACGCAAAACGGGCCAAAGTGCGTCCCGTGTCACATTTTCACAAAATTAGACTCTACAAAACCGTAAAATAATATATTTCAATATTATTTTATTTCGAGCCAAAACAGAAAAACACGACAAAAACCGAAACACGAAAACCGAAATTTGGACCAAAACTAATTTGGCCCAAAAATACTTAACCCACACGTATTACACCTCACAAAACACCATCATTACACTAATCCTACGTCACTTAACCAAAGGCGGCTTAACAGCCCACCTAAACAAAAATAAAATCGCCTGTTGACAGGCGATTAAAAATTTAAACGCCTGTTAACAGGCGATTATTATTTTGTTTCCAACCAGCCGCCTTTTGTTTTTCTTACAAAATCCAGTCCAAACAAAATAAAAAACGCCTCTACACAGGCGATTTATATTTTGTTACCCATAAACGAGCCATTTCCTATAAATACCAACCCCCTACATTTATTCAAAGCATCGGTTTTTCAAAACACATTAACACACTCACAAAATACACTCAAAAATACCGTCTTTACATTTTCGAAAGGTAAACATTTTACCTACGTTTTGGACGTTTGAGACTCGGACAAAGGGGTTACATCGTTCTCGTACATAGAGTCCATCTCGGATTGCATGGCTTTTTGCCAAAGCTTTGAGTCAGAACACGTCATGGCACCTTTATAGGTTACGGGTTCGTTACTCTCAAGGAGTAAAATGTCGTCTCTCCCATTCTCCTCAACCATACCAATGTATCTATTTTGAGGAATGGAGAGTCTACCCGACCTTCTGGGTTCCAAGGGAATATTAACCGCACCAGACGAAGAAGGAACAGTTTCCCCCATTGGTTGCTCGGTTGTTGGTTCTGGAATCTCCGACAGATCGAAGGTTCTATTACTTCTCTTGTGCTCGAGAAACTCTTTCTCTAAGAACTTCGCACTAGCCGCAACAAAAACACGTTGTTCGGTAGGCGAATAGAAGTAATGACCAAACATTCCTTTTGGATAACCAATAAAGTATGTCTTGACCGATCGCGGGCCGAGCTTATCCTCGTGTCTCCACTTGACATAAGCCTCGCACCCCCAAACCCGAATAAAGGACAAGTTAGGGACCGTTCCCTTCCATAACTCGTATGGAGTCTTGTCTACAGCTTTAGATGGACTTCGGTTAAGTATAAGAGCAGCTGACAAAAGAGCATAGCCCCATAACGAGTCAGGTACAACCGTGTGACTCATCTTGGATCGAACCATATTGAGTAATGTTCGATTCCTGCGTTCGGACACACCATTCAGTTGTGGTTTTCCAGGTGGAGTTAACTGTAATACTATCCCGCGGTCTTTCAGGTGTCGATCAAACTCAGTTGAAAGATATTCGCCACCACGATCTGAACGTAGTGCTTTTATCTTTCTATCCAGTTGGTTCTCAACCTTATTCTGGAATTCCTTGAACTTGTCAAAGGACTCACTTTTATGCTTCATTAAGTAGACATGTCCATATCTACTCAAATCGTCCGTGAAAGTGATAAAATACCTATAGCCATCTCTAGCGTTGATTGACATAGGTCCGCACACATCAGTATGTATGAGTCCTAATAGGTCAGCAGCGCGCATTCCAACACCTTTGAAGGAAATTCGAGACATTTTGCCTATAAGACATGATTCACACGTGCCAAAAGTTTCATAGTCAAATGGGGCTATTGTCCCACTATCAATGAGCTTTTTCACGCGTTTCTCATTTATGTGTCCCATACGGCAATGCCATAGATAGGTTTGATCTTTGTCACCAACCTTTGCTTTCTTGTTACTCACATGCATGATTTCTGTGGTTTGATCTAAAACATAAATTCCGTTTATGGAAACAGCTTTACCATAAATCATTTCATTTAAAGAAAAAATACAGCTATTATTCTTTATTAAAAATGAAAATCCTTCTTTATCAAGAACGGATACAGAAATAACTCAAATCCACTTGGGAGTTGGATTACATATGTCCCTACTGAAACGGCAACAACTCTTGCTCCATTCCCCACTCGCAGGTCTACATCACCTCTTGCCAGAGTTTTGATGCTTCTTAGGCCCTGCAAATGATTGCACATATGAGAACCACAACCAGTATCAAGTACCCAAGTTCCGAAACTTGCATGGTTAATCTCAATCATATGAATAAAAGAAGACATACCAACAGGAGCGACGCGACCTGCTTTAATGTCCTCAGCATACACGGGACAGTTACGCCTCCAATGCCCAGACTTGTGGCAATGGTGGCACTCCATGCTCTGCTTTGCTTTCGCCTTGCCTTGTGAGCTACCGCTAGACTCACCAGGCCCACTCTTAGCAACCACTGGCTTCTTGAATTTTGGCTTCCCTACAGTTAGGTTAGCCGGAGCCTTACCCTTACCCTTCTTGTTGCCAATCATGAGAACATCTTGTTTCATGCTCCCACTCAACTTCAGATCACTCTCGATGCATGCGAGTGAGTGAAGCTCATGCAGACTTTTCTGCATGTCATTCATGTAATAGTTTGCTCTAAAGAGGGCATACCCATCATGAAGAGAGTGGAGCACACGATCAACGATGATCTTCTCATCGATCTTGCAACCAAGCTCCTCCAGTTTTTCAACATTCTCGATCATGTCGAGAAGGTGTGGACCAACCGGTTGGCCCTTCTGGAGTCTAGCCTCAAAGAAACGAGTGGTATACTCGTAACTCTTGATTCTCGGTGCTTTCGAGAACTCTTTGGTTAGGGTGGTGAAAATCTTGTTTGCACCTTGGGTGATGAATCCTCTTTGTAAATTGGATTCCATTGAATAGATGAGTACGTTCTGTATCGCACCCGCCTCCATCATGAAATCATTATAAAGATAGACTTCATCTGCTCCTGCATCGGGAGCTGGTTTAGTCGGCAGTGGCTCAGTCAAGTACTTGAGCTTGCCGTCAGCTATGGCTGCATTCCGTAATGCGGCCTCCCAATCAGAAAAATTGGACCCATCACTCTTCAGTCGAGTAGACTGATTCATGTTGTCCATGAAAATTCTAAGCCATGATTCGCGTGTTAGTGTGGCACTTGGCATTGGTTCGTCAGTACGTACAGCCATTTGTTATAGTAGTTATATCTGTATATAACGTATTCGAAACTGTGAAAAGAAAGAAGAAGAAGAGAGAAGATAAGAAATCATTGTTTTTAAAAGTTTAAGTCGTAAAGCAATAACGTTTTAATGCAATGACTCGTGCACTCATATAATCGACCTCCCTCGAGAATTATATAAGTGATCCCAAGACTCAATTTCTTTAAATTGATAAGCCAACCTCTTGGCTAATTCTACTGTTAGAATTCTTGGTCGATAGATTTCAGTAAATCCTATCTATTAGTCCACCATAACTACGAGATATTACTCGAACTACAGTGTTGAGGTAAAATAGGTCAACGCATACTACTTACCCAACGTAGAAGGGGTCATGTGGAGAGTAAGGTCCTACATGCCTACCGACGAAGAAGGGGCTCATAGCATGCTTTTCCTATAAAGACTAATATCAATTTTATTAATAGAGGAAGGTCCCATCATCTCATTTTAATTCATTTTAAGTGAACAAATATCTAGCATTTACGTGAATGATTAATTTGAGGTGATAGCCCTAAACAAATGACATCCGTATGTTAAAGAAAAGAAAATGCAACTATATGATCCATTTTCATGCATATTAGGTGATTTGGTTTAGTTTAGGCGGAATATGATGCTACTAACTACCGTGAATGCAAAGAAAACGGTAAAGAAAACGCAAAAGGAAAAACACCTAGTATGGCCTATCCCTATGAAAATAAAGACAAATACAAATTGGAATCCATCCATGGACCCTAAGCTTGTCTTCATTCTTCATCTTGGGCTTTAAGTGGGAGTCCATCTTGAATCTTCAATCTTGAATCTTCTCAAAATTACAATTTTTGAATTACAAAAATAAACCTATTTACATTCTAATTCAAAATATGCCAAAAATTAAAAATATTACAAGATGGGAGATTCGAGATCTCAAAATACAACCAAAATTGTGTTTCCTTCATTACGAAAACACAATCTTCTAAGGCCACACTAGTAAATTACAACCGTTTGTACATAATTAAAGCGTAAAAATAAACCATTCAAACACATTCATTCATTCACAAACATATATATATATATATATATATAGCATCAACTAAACCAAAATAAAACCAATGCATACAAATAGATTAAATCCAAACCACCTCTTTTAAAAGATTAAAATTATGCAACAATTCCTTAATTGTTCATAATACCTTTTAATCAAAACATAATCCAAAATTTATATTATCAGTATAACATAAATTAGGTCACAAAATATTTTAAACTTCTTTAAAATATTTGGTATCAAATATTATGAACCTTTTCATAATAACATAATATTCATTATCTTTATAACAAATATTACCAAAAATTAATTTCCAAAAATAAAACAAAAACAATAATATTTCGGCCAACATAAAGAAAATCCGATTTTTTTTTAATTTTTTTTTTAAATTATTTTAGAAATACACGGCCATAATTAATAAAATTACCAAAAATAAAAAATAAAAAATAAAAATTCGGCCATCCAATAAAAAAAATTAAATTAAACTGTTTTAATTCAATTATGCTAACAATTAGATCGATACTAACTCAATTTTAATTCGTATTAAACATTGATTTAAGATATTCAAAATAACCTTTTAAATTAAACATCTTAAACTGATAGATCTAATGAATAGCAAACTAATATGTTCATTAACATACAAAAATTTGGTCCTTTTAAGTTTTAATTCAATCGGTATTAAATCAAAACTAATGCAAATTCATATGAGATGGTTTTAACATCTTAAAACATCAATAATTATGAATCAAATAGACCAAAAACAAGCCAAAATAGACCAACAAAATCACAGCCAACTACAAAACAATTCGGCCCTTTATAAAATTTGTTTAAAATTTATACAAAATCGATTTTATGAAAACCTTATAAAAATTTCATATGCCCTAAGGCTCTGATACCACTTGTAGGTTTATATCGGTATATAGACCTTTAAAATCACAGGATTATAATGAAAAACTTTATAAGATTTAAAGTCATAAAATAAAATTGCATAACATAATGAAAAGATAAAGAATTAACCTTTCTAAACCTTGAATAATGGCCTATGAACACTACCAAAAGGATGGTATTTCCTAATTATCTCACCCAAGATGTGTTTAGGTTATGCCTTGAGATTGCTAGAAAATTAGAGAGGAAACTGCTTTCTTTTCTCTCAAGTTTTGTGTTGTGTGCTAGTGTAATTATGAAATTAGGTTAAGATGAGAATTATAGTGTGATTAGGTTAAGTAGAGAGGAAGTAACCAACTTCCTCCCCACCCTAGATCCACACGTCTAAATCAAGGGAAGAAGTGGACTTCTCACTTCTAAATTTTCAAGCCCAAAACTCATTAAAAGGTTTAACCCATTTAATTAGTATTATGTAGCTTTTAATATATAATGTAATTTATAATATCCATATATTATAATTAATCATAAATATCCTTATATTTATAATTTGCTAATTTATTATAACTGTTTAAAATTAATTAGCCTACATTATACGCAATAATTAAATATAACCTTTTATATTCAATTTCCGAATTACAGCTAATTCCTCTCATCTAATATTATTTAATCATTATTAAATAATACATTTGACTAACCTCTTAGTCATATCCGACTAACCTTTTAGTCCACAACACTGACTAACCATTTAGTCATTAAATAAGGCATCGATATGATCATTTTCTCAAATAATCACATCTCTCAAACACATCCTTTAGGTGTGACTCTTAGGGACCAGTTGATCACCGCCATCTGTATGACAATAACGTCAAACTTATCTAGCAAGCCAACCGTTATCGATAAACGTTAATCAACTGATTAAATACAAAATGTACCCTGTGTACCTTTAGAGATTTATTTATGTTATTGCACTAACTGTGGAGGACACTAACTCCAACATTAACTCCAACCCGATATTGGCATTAGCGAAGCCGTATTCGTAATACGGTTGTAGCAATTCGGATTCATAATCCGTCTAAACCTCGCCAATATCGCATAAATAACGACTCAATATCACTAAAGCAAACCGACGTCACTTTTATAATTATGCAAGTCCTCATTCATGCATTAAATTACGACTAGATCACGGATTCGACACTAAATTGTACCGTTTCAATTATTCTTTTAAGCATGCTAAACCGAGGGTTTTCCATAAATTCTTAGGGTCAAATATGAGGTCGGAAAATAACGTTTACGGTAATAATTTAGTCAATAAATTATTATTTAACGTACATTTTCTATAGCAAAGCGTCATTATTTTGACAATTTACATTATTTATGCATTTTTATCGAGTCATACTTATTCGCACTTGTACGTAGCGTGACTTTTAGCCCAAATATCGAAATTAAGCAAATGTTTTCAAATTAGTACAGACTACTTTTACGTAGGCTTTTTGATTACTGTTTTCAAAATACATTTTGTCAAAACTTTCGAAAAGTAACCTCACTCCGAGCCCCTTCTCTGGTTTCAAACCTGAGATTGATAGGTATCGACGCACCTTAAAATCTGAGACATTCGTGTCTTATATTTTAAGATGCGTAGAATAGGTTCCAAATTCCTTTAATATTTGGTGGCGACTCCGAAAATACATTTTCAAAAAGGATTTTCTACTTTTCTTTTTGGTCACAAATTCATGCAATGATCTCCCCCATTTTTACAAAACTTCGCACTTTTTCCTGAGGCATTCTCCCAGCGCCCAAGACGGCGAGTCAGGCCTATGAGGCGTCGATAGGTATTCTTCCCGGTACCTTCAGCTGGCGACTCCGCTAGGGACGAGCATGATTTTTATTATTTTTGAAAAACTTTTTTTCTTTTTCTTTTATTTTAAAAACATAAAGAAGTGAAGCTTGAAACTTTGAAAACATTTACGCTTTCGATATTTGGGCAAAAATACGTTGAGTCGAATCCTCCTGATTCCTAACCACACCCTTCGAGGGACGGCCCCTAGTAACGCTCGCTTCATAAGCGAGATAACTCTGGACACGTCGATCTCTCACCCCTCCACGATTACAAGTACGGCATCCGTACAAACGATCGTAACCAGTCAAACTCGAACGCTCTAGGGCCCGTATTGAATTCACGCCTGAGACGTGTGCAATATTGCGGATAACCCTACCTAAACGTTGCGGGAATGGCCGGAGGGAACCTTACCCTATAAACCAAAAACCTGTGTTTATATGTACAAGTGTGAAGCTATAGTACCCTCACTATAGTCGTCTTTCAAAATAATTGCATACAAAAGCATTTCCTAGGCATTATACATTTAAAATACGTCCATTTTGAAAATACTTTTTCAAACTTTTTTTTAAAGGTCATACTCTTTTTAAAACACGCCGTCAGGCTCGTTGACCTATAGTCATTCGAGCTTGATAAATGATACGCCATTACATTTAAAACCAATCCGGGATAATCACTATATTCCAGATCTTTTTCAAACCGTAAATGAATTATGCGACTGACGTATCGTCATAATACATTTATTGCTAAAAACATTTCACAAAGCAAAAACCCGAATATGTCAATTCATTTCGGAGATTTTAAGCGAAATTAGCTTTTGGTACATTAGAATTAGCTCTAAGTCGAGTGACTTGCTAGTCATCCCGATTTTAACATGATCTTTTTCTCTCAAAAACCAAAAACGCGGGCTCATCCAAATACGAACCCGTTGATTTATTTGAATTGAAAGTGACCTATCGTCATTTTGATTTAAATTCCTGAGTCACACATAAAAGGCGAACCAGTGATCGCCTTTTACCCAATTTTAACATCCTTAGATCGACTAGCCTATCGCTACTTCGGTTTGATCCTTTTTATCATAATCTAAATGATAAACCCCTAGCAACATACCGCTAAACTGGGTTAATCTGGTTATGATCATACAAATTTTCCTACCTCGAGATTAGGGACGTGTCAATATGCCCCTACCTCAAAAGCTTCCCGTGTCTTTTCAAAAGCTAAAAACACGAGTCAGGTCATGCACCCACTTTTTACACTTTTTGCTTTTCTTTGGTTGTGAATGCGATTTTTCGTTGAGTCTTTTCTTCCCTTTTAGAATCACTAAATGTTTGAAACTTTGTCAGGTTCACTCATTGAAAAAAAATATTGGATACACGACGGACTAAGGATCGCCACCTAAACCCCCGCCCACCACCAAAGAAGCGCACCTACAACAGATCGAAATCAAAAATCGTCATGGCCCTGCAACACGATGAAGGTTTTGGCGGACCGCCACCACCTCCCCCAGAGGTAACTGCCGAGCAAGTCCGACAACTCAATGACAGAATAGCTAGCCTCACCGCAACAATTGAGCAATTGGCCGTCATGCAAAAATTTGAGGCAGAGAAGAACGCCGCGCGCCTCGCCGAAGAATCCGAGCGAAACGCGAAAAGGATTCGAACCATGGAAGAACGCCTTACAAACTCCAGGGGTTACTCCATACACCAAGAAAATGAGCACATCCCAAAGAACGTCAGGTCCATGCTACCAGACAAGTTAGCACTCAGCGATCTTCCCATTTTCAAAGGTCATGAATACCCGCTCGTACATGTTAAAGCTTTCAAGGCTAAGATGGCCATCATGGGTGTCGAACCCCCCGCATGGGCCACATTATTCCGCGTTCATTTGGGCCTGACAACCCAGGGCATGGTTCTATGCTTTAGAGCCACACAAAACCGGTAGTTTCGAGGACATAACGGTTGCATTCGATTTACAGTACCGGGACAACAACAACGACATCCAAGTCTCGCTACGTACTCTGGAGGTCCTGACTCAGAAGGACAATGAAGGGTTTACCGAGTACCTGACACGTTGGAAGAAACTCTGTGCTCAAATACCTAACCGTCCAAGGGACACTGACTTAATCACTAAGTTCATCAACAACCTCACCCCCGCATACCAACAACACCTACGGTACGGGAATTTCGACAACTTCTCAACCCTCAGCGTCGTCGGCGAGCTCATCGAGGACGACCTCCGTAAAGAAAATAGGAATAAGAGTACGGGTCGCGGATATCAAGGAAGCTCATCTCGAGCCACTACCAAAGTCGAGCCCATCCATGCCATCAACGCGCTGGACGCGTTAGAGGCACCACCGGTTTTTACGACACCACCAAGGCCTGCCATGCCTCCGCCAAAAGCATCATACTCACCCGCGGGTCCTAGCTCATCGAAAGCACGACGAAACTTTGACCCAATATACATGACTTACTCAAAGGCACTACAGAAGCTTGTGAGCCGCAATGTACTTCAACCCATAGGACCTACTAGCGAGCCTCCCCCAGACAAGAAACCGAAGTCATGGGATCAGAACGCATACTGCGAGTTTCACAGAGGAAAAGGACACGACACCGAGCAATGTTTTCGCCTAAAGAACATAGTTCAGGACTTGATCGACGACAATACTATTGTGAAGCCTAGCCCAAACCCTAAGCCTTCAAACCAGCTCAACCCTTTGCATAACCATGCTATATTTGTAGGGACACACCCCATCATCGACTGCTCTGACCTAATCGTCTCAAGTGATCACGAAGCCAACGGCATCTGGAACACTTCTGAGGATGAAGCCGACAATGATGACATCCGCATGTGTCTCCAAAATGAACCCTACGAGGAGGAGGAGGCCTAACCCCGTCGCCCGCCAGGCAAATACGGAGAACTACGTCACAAATGCCCAATCAGGCTATCGGATAGTGATGACGAAGTAGCTTACCTGACGCGTTCTGGGCGCCCATACCGAGCTTCTCTGGAATTACTTGAACCTCAAAATCTCCCACCAAGGTTGACTGCTCAAGAGAAGAACAAGGGAATAATCATAGACGAGGACACGCCGCCTACTACGCCTACCGCAACCCCACCTCCAAGCACCGCTCCTACAAGCTCTACTACGTTACCCGCGAGCATTACTCCTATGCCGCCAGCCAGCAATGTACCATTACCCAACACTAATCCTGCGCCAATACCACCAGTTAATAAGGTAGCATCATCAAGCACTACCCCAAAGACTTTACCAAAGACTGAAATCTGGGACACGTTCCTCCACAAACAAATTTCAAAGAAACGAAGGCGGATATTTCAATCTGGCAGCTCTTAAGGGACTCAATGGGACATCGTGAAGCCCTTTACCGAGCACTGCAAGTCACCCCGATGACATCGAAAATGTCTCCGGAAAAACTCATCAGTAATATCACACGCGAATGGCAAGCTAACGCCGTCACTTTCTCTGACAAGGATCTCCCTCCATTCGGTGGCACGCACAATCTACCTCTCTACATCAACGTGGAATGCCACGGCATGACGTTGCCGGTCGTCCTCATCGACAACGGATCTGCAGTCAACGTCATACCCCTGGAAACAGCCCAAAAACTAGGAATTAAGGAAAATGACTTTATCCCATGTACAGACGGCATCAGGGCCTACGATGGAACGCGGCACAGCATAAAGGGAACCATCTCCTTCCCCATCATGACAGGACCCGTCATGAGGGAGACCGAATTCCAGATCATCAACATACGCCAACTTATAACATGTTACTAGGTAGGCCTTGGATACACGCTACCAAGGCAGTCACCTCGACCCTCCACCAAAAGGTCAGGATACCTTTAGATGACGAGATCATCACCATCGACGCCTCAAACTTTCAGGCCACGCTCAAGCAGCAAAAGATTAATAATAGTACTGCAGGAATAGATGCCGATCCAGCCGATGACATGTGTGGTTTCGACTTCGACTTCGACATCTGTACCGCGACTCGTGAAGAAGAAATCGCTACACTCTACTCCAAGGACAACAACAATAAATGGCCCACCATGGGTCTATCTTATGTGCCATGGTCATACGAAGTCTCTCGTGGTTGGGAAGCATACAATGATCGCAAGAAGTATCACGATTTCCACATGAAGCCGCACCACATCTTCCCCAGCAACTACTTTGTCAAACAGGGCACTAGCAGAGTTCCTAAAGACATATCCACATACACCATCGCCGGGATTGAACTCATCTCCGACATCATACGCAGCCACAATTTCAACCCCACAGACCTAATCATCCCCTTCGAAGAGAAGACGCACGACGGATAGTCAAAGACTCTCAAGTGGACCGACGAATAAGACCGCACCTTCAAAATCACTACCGGTCAAGGCTATACCTTCGAAGACTCCGACTCCGACGAAGATGAAGACGATGCCCTCAACAAAAAAACCGTCATAGAGTTTAAGCTCCCTCGTCGTCATTTTAAGTCTTACGCCCCAACAAAACCCCCGGGTTATCTCCCCGATGTAATCAATTTAGCTCAAGAACTAGAGTCATTAAGGTTGTCCAAAGCTCCCTCGTCTGAGCTATCTTCAAATGTAACCGCTTTTGATAACATTAATAACATGAAAGTTTTTGGTTACTCTTTGCCTCATTTAAAATCTACGTATCCTAATGAATGTCATAATTTTAAACAAAATAACATTGCATTATATAGATACATTGCAAGCATTGTCTCAAAACCCGAACAGGACCCCATTATTGAAGACACAACAACCATCAACATAGGCACGCCTGAAGAGCCTCGAGAGCTACATCTGGGGGCTTCCTTAAGCACAGAAGAAAGGACCACATACACCAAGCTCCTCGCAGAATTCAAGGACGTCTTCGCATGGTCGTACAAAGACATGCCCGGCATCGACCGCGAGATAGCTGAACACCGCATCCCAATCAAGCAAGGTAGCAAACCTGTCAAGCAGAAACTCCGACGCATCAAGCCAGAATGGTCTCTCATGGTCAAAGAAGAGATCGAAAAGCAACTACAAGCCGGGTTCATCCAAGTCATCGAATACTCTGACTGGGTCTCCAACATGGTTCTAGTTATGAAGAAAAACGGCAAAATACGGGTATGTGCCGACTTTCGAGACCTGAACAAAGCCTGCCCAAAAGACAATTTCCCACTACCTCACATGGACATTCTAGTCGACAACATAGCGGACCACGCCTTACTGTCATTCATGGACGGCTATGAAGGATACAACCAAATCAAAATGGCAATAGACGATATGCCAAAAACTACTTTCGTAACCCCTTGGGGAACGTACTGCTACACAGTCATGCCATTTGGGCTCATCAATGCCAGCGCTACCTACCAACGCACTGCTACCACCTTGCTCCACGACATGATGCATAAGGAGGTTGAGGTATACGTCGACGACATGATCGTAAAGTCAAAAGAAAGGGATGACCACGTCACAAACCTTCGGAAATTCTTTACCCGAATCAGGCAGTATAAAATGCGATTAAACCCACAGAAATGCACCTTTGGGGTCACATCAGGCAAGTTGCTAGGCCACATAGTAAGCCAGCGCGGGATCGAAATAGACCCGACCAAAATCAAAGCAATAATGGGCATGAAGCCGCCAAGCAACATCGACGAGATAAGGAGCTTTTTGGGACAAGTCCAATATATCTCCCGATTTATCAGCAAACTCACCATGATTTGCAAACCAATCTTCAAAAAGTTGAAGAAAGAAGAGCATATGAAATGGGACGACGACTGTCAACAAGCATTCGACAAAGTCAAGAGCCTGCTTACAAATCCACCCGTTCTGGTACCTCCACAAAAGGACTTGCCACTATCACTATACTTAACGACCACACCAAACGCTATGGGTGCCATGCTCGCCCAGGAGGTCGACAATGAAGAGCGAGCCGTTTACTACATTAGCAAAAAGTTTCACGACTACGAAACTCGGTATGAACGGCCGAGAAAAAGTCGCCTCTCATTTGATGCAGGCGACCAAAAAGCTCAGACACTACATACTCAATAGCACAATAAGAGTATATTCCTTAATGGACCCCCTCAAATACCTATTTGAAAAACCGGTCCTAAACGGACGCATGGCCAGGTGGACTCTGCTTCTCGCCGAGTACGAACTCAAGTACCTCCCTCTGAAAGTGATCAAGGGAAGAGCAGTTTCCGACTTCCTTGCAGAAAACGCTATCGTCGAACAACCCATGATCGACACAATGTCATTTCCTGACGATGGGATCTTTGCCGTAGAAAAGGAATACTGGCAATTATACTTTGACGGAGCATCAAACTACCGCGGCTACGGAGTAGGAATACTCTTAATATCCCCAAATGGCGACCATACACCGCTCTCAATCAAGCTCGACTTTAGTGTCACGAACAACGCCGCAGAATACGAAGCCTGCATTTACGGCCTACAAGCAGCAATCGCTCTCAAGATAAGGAACCTTCGCGTGCATGGAGATTCATTCCTCATCATAAATCAAGTGACAGGGGCATGGAAGATCATGAGCGAAACCCTCACCAAATACCAAGCGAAAATCCAAAAACTCCTAACCAACTTCGACTGTGTCGAGTTTTATCACCTCCCAAGGGAAGAAAACCAATTTGCCGATGCGCTGTCAAAACTCTCATCCCTCCTAAACATGCCACCAGACATGAAATTACTACCCATCATCGTTGAAAGACGAGACGAACCAGCATACATCCACACCATTGACTTAGACGAAGCCGAGCAAACAGAGCCCTGGTACCAAGCCATAGTCAACTACAAAACAAACAACACTTACCCACCCGACACAGATAAACGTGGCCAGAGAGCCATTAGACTCCTAGCATCCCAATTTGTCCTGGAATGGGACAACTGCTCAAGAAGACACCACAAGGCACGCTCCTCATATGTGTCGACTACAAAAAAGGACAAGAAATCATCGCGCAAGTTCACGACGGCGAATGCGGTCCCCACATGAACGATCGGGCACTTTGCAAACAGATTCTATGGCTAGGATGGTATTGGACAACCATGGAAGCAGACTCCATCCAATACGTTAAGCACTGCCACAACTGCCAAATTTTCAAAGAATGTACGGCGATGTACCCTCACCACTATACAGCCTAACCTCGCCCTGGCCCTTTTCAACTTGGGGCATCGACGTAATAGGAAAAGTCCACCCCATCGGAGCAGGAGGTCACTGTTTCGTGCTAGTGGCAATCGACTACTTTACAAAATGGGTAGAAGCAGCATCTTTTCGAACCCTCGGCTCCAAAGAAGTCGCCAAGTTCATCCAGACAAACATCATATGCCGATATGGCATACCCCATGAGTTCATCAGCGACCAAGGCTCGCACTTTCAGCGCGAGACAGAAGCTATACTCACAAAATACAACGTACAACACCACAAATCCTCACCCTATCGACCCCAAAGCAATGGAGCCGTTGAAGCAGCAAACAAGACAGTCGTCACCATACTCGAGAAGATGATCGACACTTGCAAAGACTGGCCCAACAAGATACCATATGCATTATGGGGATACCGCACAACCATTCGCACGCCCACAGGCATGACACCCTATTTCCTCACCTACGTCATGGAAGCCGTACAACCAGTGGAAATAGAAATACAATCACTACGCATACTAATGGAAAGTAGCATCCCAGAAGCAGAATGGGCCCGTGAACGCTACGAACAACTCATGCTCTTGGACGAACGCCGACTTCACTCCCTGAGCACCGTACGAATGTATCAAGCACGATCACAAAGAGCATTCAACAAACGAGTCAAGCCACGAAACATAAAAATAGGTGATCTCGTACTAAAGTCAGTCCGAGCACCACTTCCAGTCGACCCACGAGGGAAGTTCAAGCCTAACTGGGCTGGTCCCTATCTCGTCAAGGAAATCTACCAGGCGGAGCAGTAAAACTAACCGACTTGGACGGTCAAGAGTTTAACCTCGCAACGAACCTCGACCAACTCAAGAAATACTACCCTTAAAAAACCCTTGCAATGCATCTATAAAATACAATTTTCTAAAAATCAATTCTTGGGCCGGCATGCCCCTAAACGTGCACATTCCATAAACAAACTCATGGGTCGGCATGCCCCTAAACATGCACATTCACCACAAAAAAGCAAACACAACTCATGGGCCGGTATGCCCCTAAACGTACACTTCCAAACTACGCCGGTTTGATTCCATTTTTCATGGATACGTAGGCAGCTTTGCAAAAAGCACAACCGATATTCAACACAAAAATGACGCGTCCAAAGCTTAAAAAGGTTAAGGACATAGTCACCACAAAACTCGCCTCATAACCTAAAAAGGTTTAAATAAGGCGGCATTCAACATAAAATGACACGTCTAAAGCTTAAAAAAGCTAAGGATATAGTCATCACAAAAACGTTCCACCACCCAAAGGGTAAGAGGAACAACATTCAACAATAAACGACAAACACAAAGCTTAAAAAAGTCGAGGGAATAGTCAATACAAAAAATTCCTGAAAACAAAAATCATGCTTGCATTCTAAACTTTGAAAAAGAGATTAGAGCCAAGGAATTTCACACAAAATAACAAGCAAAATGAGGCAAAGTCGTAAATAAAAACCTGATTTTTATTAATCTTAAAAAGACGGTAACATTTTGGATTTTTCAACGTAGGAGCATAACTAAAACATTAGAAATAAAATAACAACACTACAATATATATTACAATACTTATACAAATCCCGGCATGTACATCGGGTTTAGGATAGACAATATAATACAAACACAACATAATACCACATAATACAACATAATATGAACATAATACTAACAAAAAACAATAAAACAAACACCAGATTCTCATCATCATTAAAAGCAGACTCGAAACTTTTTTAGCTGAATAGGGAAGCACCGACCCTCAACCCTTATGACGACCCCCACCACTGCTGTCACAACCGTAGCGGACAGGTTTATAGGCAGACGTTGGCGTAAGCTCGCTAAGCTCTAGAGCGCGAAGGCGTGACCTCTTGTGAGGGCTCTGGGCAACGGTCCACCTAGTATAGGCCTATGACACCCGATTTGTCCTAGGAGTACCAGCCACCGGCCACCTGGGGCGCATGACCCAACCACTCGCCCAAGCGTCGGTTACATCGCTAGTCAACATGAGCATGCCCTGCACTGTAGTGTCATGACCGGGGATGAACTGTGCCCACCCCATCTGTCGCCTCACTCGCACAGGATGGATATAAACACTCATGTCAAACCCGCAAAGGAAGACTCCAGACGAACCATCGCCGGCTGCACTCGCCGTCACGTCAACTACCCCCCACCATGGTACTGACCAACGGATGGCCGATGACCTCACAAGTTCAGGGAAGTAATCATCAGGACGACTAGTCACACTCCCAGCCACCTAATATAGCGACTAGTCACACTCCCAGCGGAATATGACCCGTCGATATCGCCCAGCACACCCAGACGCTCCATCAACCACACCTGAAGGATCAAGGGAAATCCTCGGTACGGGCGCTCCCTATTACAGGCACGATCTTCCAGGCCCAGGATCGTCTCGGCCAAGATCACGGCGGAAGGGTTACAACCATACTCCATGTGTTGGATGACAGTAATTAAGCGGGGATCACCGAGCGCTCCCTCGTACAAAGAGTCGGGAAACATATACCGGTGGATTAAACAGAACGCCAATGCCCTTTTCCTGGCACCAAAGGAGATCGTCCCATTTTCACGGTTCATAAACCGCTGACACAGGCGATTGAGATTGATGCGACTCCCAGCGAATAACTCCTCCGTCTCGTCAGAAGTCATCTGGAGGTAGCTCTCCACATGCCTCTTGTACCCCGACTCCCGCCTAACACACACAAGCGATCTAGTACGCAACCAACCACCAATGGCTCCAAACTCCTCGACCAATGGACAGACCTCTCCGCCAGGAAAGCGGAACACGTGGAAACTCAGGTCCCAGTAGTCGAGGCACGCGTCTAGGAACTCGGGCTCCATTTGAACGTGCCTCAGCCCAAGTAACACCCCGATACCGCAATCTTTCAAATCCTTCTTCTCTATACCCGACAAGGACGCACACCAGCGACGCAAGTTTCCTTCAAAATTCTCCATATTTCGACAAACGTTCCGTAAATATTTTGAATATTCTTGGAATATCGAGAATGGGAAAATGAAAGGATGAGTTTTTTGAACTAACCTAGCCCTCCTTTTATAGCCGAGATTTGCAAAACAAAGTACAACACAAAACTTAAACGCTAGTGCACAAGCGATTAAAATAAATCAAACAAAAACCACAAAACAAAAAACTAATCGCCTGTAAACAGGCGATTAAAATTAAAATCGCCTGTTTACAGGCGATTTTCTTTTTCCTTCCTGACAAAATTATTCGATTTCTTACAACTCTTACACACCTATACCCTATATTTTTAACTTACTACCCATTTACTTTTTTTACCGACCTCATGGTCGACATTTACGGTCCCGTCGCGTCGTCTCGATTTGCGTAATCGGCTCCCGTCTTTCGTATTTCTCGTATTCACAAAACACGATAATCACACAAAAATGAAACTCCACACAAAACACGACTTTCGCATTCACAATTTTCGTCTCAAAACGTCGTTTTAGCTCACGTTTTTACAATATCAAAAGCGTCTTTTTACGAGTCTAAAATATTTTCTAAACAACATTTTTCAAAACCCTGCATTTGCATTTAGTTTAATCGCAAACGAGTCAGTCTCAATCGAGACATGTATTTATGTTTTTACGACTAACGACTTTTTGCAGGTACGCTCGCAAATACGCAAGGATCTCAGACCCAACCACAACCTGAGCACACATTTTTTCGTGACAAGACAAAATAACCTAAGTTTAGAACGCCGTATGTAGAGCCTTTAGCTATAAGGAAAGCCAAAACAACCACTTAAAAACACCTACAAAACAACAAAACCACAAACATAAGTCCAAAAATCAACCATACACAAGTCCTAATACATAAACCGTTACAAACAAATACTAACACACATAATACAAGTCAAAATCCAAAATACATATCCAAGTCCAAGTCCTGAAATACAAAACCAACAAGTTCAAGCCTACTGCGACCGGTCACGACGCTCTAAGACAGCACGCAAAGAATCAATCTCAGCACGCGCCCTAGCCAGCTCCTCTGCGTGCCGACCCTCCAGCTCCGCCCGGACTCTCGCCAACTCCTCAGCATGCGCAGCCTCTAGCTCGGCCCGCGATCTCGCACCCTCCTCAGCCCTGACCCTGGCTAACTCCAGTCGAGCGTTGGTCGCCTCCTTCTGACCCCTACAGGCATCGACAACCTTCTCGTTCACAAGCGCTCACCAACGGTTCGCTGGCAGCCACAACCTCCTGTGCGCCTCAGCCGTCACCTGCACACAATAAAGGAAATACGCTTAGCTTTCAAACCTGGGGGCTACATTCAAAAGCTACTTCAACAAAGTTTGAATTATGATTTTCCACTAAAAATCTAACTCAAACTGGGGGCTATAACCAAAAGCGACTTCAAGCAGAGTTTGAATAATGATTTTACCATAAAAATCTAATTCAAACTGGGGGCTATACTACATAATACTCCACGATAAACGAAGACAGAAAGTACCTTCTTCACGCGCGGATCCCAGCTCTCCAGGCCCGCGTCGGTCACCACGGACATACACGCAGGCAACATGATCGAATGCTGGCAGCCCTCATGCACAACCAGCAGATCCTCGACGAACGGAGGAGGCTGAAACTCGAGGTCAGGGTCACGTCGCTGCAAAACAAAAACAGGGTAAATTTTTGCTTTTTAAAACCAAAACACATAAGCAAAAAATATAATAAAACATACCTCGATCACAGCGTCAGCAAGGGCATGCTGTGCCCAAGTCACGTAGTCCTCAGCCGGCCGCAGCAGGGAGGCGGACTGACCCTCGTGATATACGTCACGACGCTCGTTAGCGTCAGGCGTCTCCACAAACAGAACCGAGGGCGGAGGAGCAGGTACGATAAAGCCGCCACGACCCGTCTGCGCACTCAGACGCCTTCGCCCAAATGCCGATCTGGCCGTCTTGAAGTCGCATATACTGACCGCCCGTCAAAGGGACCTAAGCGGGCTACAATCGACGAAGGAACACCAGTGAAATTCCTCCAAGGGTCGCGAACGAACTGCAAAACAAAATCAAGTTATAAACTACAAAAACAAACGCAAACCCAAACATTCAATACAAAAGACCAAAATACAAAACACAAGCGCCCTTACCTTATCCATGGTCATCCCGTTAAAGAGCACACGAGCCCTGTCATAATTCAGGTCAATACCCCTCCGATCCGCTGTCGCGTACGCATGGAAGGCCGGGTACGTAGCCGTCACCTGGAACGTGTTCGGGAGCAGAGAGGGGAAGTGAGCGTAGCACCAGGACTGCAAGCAATCAGAATACACGTTACAAAAGAAAAGCAGAAACGAGACAACAAGACACTACGAAATCAAACCCTACCTCCATCAGAAGACCAGGGCCCATAAGCGACACATCTGATTTCTCGTCGATCCGGTCAGGACGCACCGCGTCCCTCAAGTATCGGATCAGCAACCCCAGAGCCGGGGTCACCCAATCGAACTCGCCTAGACGTGTCATGTCCGACAGCGCCATCAGCACAGCCGTCGAGGCTCGCTCCCTCTTATCACCAAAATGGGTGGCCGTCAGAAACCACCACAACCACAGCCGGGCCCTCTGCTCAGCGCTCGCTCGAGTAGACCCCTTCTTCTTCTTCCCATAGAAGAAGTCGGCAAACCACACGGTCCGGGGCTGAAACGTATGCTCCTCGCCCGTCCCACACCTAACCCCGTCACCAATCAGTCGCACGACGCGTGGACTGTCGATAGGAGGACGCTCACGCCCCCAGTCAAGGACGCCCTCTGATGTGTGCGTTTTATATTGATTTTCATACCCCCGTTTTGTCACATTTAGCTCGTGTTTAGTTGAGTACGTATGTATTTTAGGAGCTATTTTCTGTGAATATTGGTACTGCCGCCTCTTTATGTCATTTTACAGGTTTTGGTTGATTATGAGCTGATTTGTGAGGCATTTCTCGGAGGCGTTGTTGATTACACGAGCTCAGTAGTTGCTGGAAGGGCTCGGGAGTGCTAAACGAGGCTTGGAACGGAAGAACTCAAGCTCGCGAGCTGACACGGAAGCAATACGATGATTTGGGACGTCAAACCTATAGGTTCAGAGCAAACCTATAGGTTCAGGATGCGTGATTAAAGGCCAAACTTGCTGGAAATTTGCTGAAGGCCTTAGAACCGATCGGTTCCCCTTGAACCGATCGGTTCCCACCCCTGAACCGATCGGTTCTACCCCGAACCGATCGGTTCTGCCTCTTTTAATCTGCGTTTCACGAAGCCTATATATAAGACTCGAGTAGGGTTTAATTTATTATCTTTCATTTTATATTAGCAGCTTTAGATTATTTTCTAAGTACTTTTCTCTAGAACTAAAACTCATCCTTGAAGATCGAATTTAAACTTTGTAATCGTCGGTTCTACGCATTAATTTGAAGCATCTCAATCGTTGGTAATTCATGTTTGCTATTCTCAATTCTTTTACTTTAATGTTTAATTTCGTTTTTGCCCTAATTATGAGTAACTAATCCTTTTCTAGGGTTTATGGGGATCGATGATTAGTAGTTTGGTTTTATTATTGGAATTGGTTATCTTGTGATTGTTCGTTGTTAATCTTCCCTCTTGCCCTAATTTTACATCCGATTAATCTAAGGCCACGATTGATCGTTTGACCTTGGAAGCCTAAACCTAAGACCGAAAGCCGGGTTAAGGTGAGCCTTGCGTGAGAATTAGTAGAGCGAGACTAATACGTAGCGAGAGCCCGTTAGTCGAGCTTTAGGATTGACTTTGATCCGAGAGGACTTGTCTTCTTCCATTAGCACGAACCATTGTTGATACCTTTATTCCGTGATAGCCTTAGTACTTTCGTCATCGTGAACCTGCAACCCTAGACTTCTCCCTCTATCGACTTTCAATCCTTTAATTCTTGTCCATCCTTAGTTTAGTAACTCATAGACCAAACCTTTTCACACCTTGAGTACACTAGAACCCTAATTCTATAGTAGTTTCGACCTTCTCCTACTGAATTCGACACCCTTCTTGCCGCTAGCTATTAGTTAGTAGGACCGTAGGTTTATCTTGACATAGGTGACACGACTTTAGCCTTGTCAATTTTGGCGCCGTTGCCAGGGAGACGGTTTTTTTTACTACTATTTACTTTAATTTCTAGTTTACTCCTCTTGTCTCAGGGAACTCCAGTTCCTTGAGACCGCTTCTCACTTTCCCTTGTAGTTCTTGTTCGCAGCCTCACGAGTCTGCAAATGCGATCACCTTACGGAGCGGTTCGAGTTATGAGGGCCCTGCTATGCCCAAGGGTGATGATGATGTAGCTGTGGATGTCACTGTCGAGCCGATAGTAGAGGAGGAAGTTCGTGCTGAGGTGCACGACACTAGTGTGGATGTTACGAAGGAGGCACCCAAGGAGAAAGATGCTAAAGCTCCGGAGACCGTGGCGATTCGACTACCCTTTCCATCTCGGGTGGCGAAATCGAAGCTAGACAACCAGTTTGGTAAGTTTATGGAGGTAGTTAAAAACCTTCAGGTAACGGTCCCTTTCACTGAGCTTATTACGCAGGTTCCTTCGTATGCTAAGTTTATGAAGGATATACTCACTAAGAAGCGGTCTTTTAGTGGGATGGAGACTGTTGCTTTTGAAACTTTTGTTAAAATAGGGTTTTTGTGACAAATAATTAGCGTTTTGGGTTGATTGAGAAAGTATTTAGCAAAATAGGGTCCACGTAGGATTGGAAAATACGGTCCTAAAAACGCCATTACGCGTGGCGTTTTAAATGTCCACGTAGATTTCAGAAAAATTAAAAAAAAAAAATTATGGAGCTACAAAACGCCACCCCGGGTGGCGTTTTTAGTGAAAAAAGTGACCAGGGATTGCAAGTTGTAGAAGAATTTTGGAAGGAGAAAACGCCAGGCCGGGTGGCGTTTTATGGGTAAAAAACGCCAGCCCGGGTGGCGTTTTTAACGTTTTAAAAAAAAAAAAAATCAACCAAAAGCCCCCCAAAAACCCGACATCCCCTAATTTATTTTATTCACTCTCTCTCAAAAAAAACCCAACAACCCCTAAACCCGACAACCCCTTGTCTGACCACCCTTTGCCGCCTGTAGGTGTCACCACGCCGGCCGGCCGCCGCCATCCACCGCCCTAACGTCGACCACCACTGCCATTTTCAGCCATTTCCAGCCTTTCCCTCTTTCAATTGAAGGTATTTTTAAGTATTCCTATTGAAACCCTAATTTTAATTTTTAATTTGTAGTTTTTATAAGTGATTTTGTGATTTTGTTTTGTTTAATTTGTTTTGTTTAATTGAAACCCCTTGTTTGTTTAATTGAAACCCTAATAATTTATGATTAATTTGTTTTGTTTAATTGAAACCCTAATATGTGATTTTGTGATTTTGTTTTGTTTAATTCTTATAAGTTTTTAGTATTATTAAGTTAATAAAAATTGTTATGTTATAAGTTTTAGTATTATTAAATCCTTAAATATTGTTATGTTATAAGTTATTAGTATTATTATTTACATATATTTCATGTTTGTTGCTTTTAGAATGGATATATATGAATTTCCTCTATTATGCCATTGGAATGGAGAAATCATGGAAGAGAATGGATGTGTTTCGTATAGAGGGGGTGATCAAGAATTTGCAATGGCTAATAGTAAAATGAGTTTTGATGAGTTAATTAAAGAGATAGGGAGTTGTATTGGTAATGAGTATGGTACAATTCCATTCACCGTGAAAATGAAATTCCCAGATTCCGGGAGTTTTAAAGTTGTGCCTCTTACTAATGATCGGTCATTGAGGGCAATGTGGGGAGTAGTCCGTCGCTCAAACGCATCGTCTATGGATTTGTATGTCCAACTATCCAATTCCCAACAACCTACCCAACAACCTACTCAACATGTGTCGACAGCTTCTCAAATTATGACTCAACCATTAGTTCATACAAACAATAGTGTTTTTCATGTCCATAATGCACCTATGAGCTTTCATAATCTATCTCAATTTGTTTCCATTGACACTAATAATATTAATGAGGGTACTTTTGATGGGAACATAGAGGGGGATGAGGCGGATGAGGATATTAATATGGTTGACAATAATTTGGAGTTGTTGGATTTATGTGAGGATGATGATGACATTATTGGCCCGAGTGCTCCCATTTCTGAGTTTAACAAAATCAATTCGGTAGATGAAGCGGAATTAAATAGTTGGATGACGTGGGAGAATTTGGCGCAACATGAACTAGGTGGGGAGTTCTCAATTGGGCAAATGTTCCCTAATAAATCATCCGTTTCTGAAGCAGTGACACTGTATAATGTCAAAAGAAATCAATTTTTCAAAGTTGTTGAATCCAAATCTCACACTGTCACATTTAAATGTGGTAGAAAACCAAATCCATGTGCATGGAAATTGAGAGCAACATTAGGGGATGTGCATGTAAACGGATTTAAAGTTGTCACGTACAGTGGGCCTCATCAACAATCATGTGTTGGTGACATAGTCCCTCGTGACCACTTGAATTTGAAACGTAATTTCATTAGTGCTGCAATAAGGAATCTTGTCGAAGCGGATTGGTCGGTGAAGATATCTGTCATCATTGAGTTCATTAGAGACAAATTCAAATACACAATATCTTACTACAAGGCGTGGAATGCTAAACAGAAAGCCATTGCCGATTTGTTCGGAGATTGGGAAAAGTCTTATGAAATACTTCCTCATTTTATGCAATCTTTAAGAGAATCAAATCCAGGCACTGTAGTTCAATGGGCGACAACTCCAACCACAGACCCAAACACGTTCATTTTTAAAAGAGTTTTTTGGGCTTTTAGGCCATCAATAGATGGCTTTGAGCATTGTCGCCCACTTATAACGATCGATGGAACTCATTTGTATGGGAAGTACAAAGGAACTTTGTTAACGGCGATGGGAACAGATGCTAACAATCAAATATTTCCACTTGCATTTGCGATTGTGGAAAGTGAAAACACCGAAAGTTGGCCGTGGTTTATGGCCTGTATAAGAGCCTTTGTGACCAAGCGTGTTGGTTTATGTGTAATTTCCGATAGGCATGCGGGAATTATGAAGGCAATGAGCGATGAAAACAGTGGATGGGATGAACCTCACGCCGTTCATAGATTTTGCATACGTCATGTAACCTCAAATGTTGCTACAAGAATCAAGAGCACTATGGCGAAAAACACATTTGGTTACACGGCTGTACAAAACCAAAAGAAGAAGTTCAATCGTGGCTTCAATCGTCTTGGTGAGATCAAAGAGGAAGCAAGGAGATACGTGGCCGACATCGGATTGGATAAATGGTCGTTGCATCATGACGGCGGTCATCGATATGGTGTTACGACAACAAATATGGCAGAAGTGTTCAACAATGTCATGAAAGGTGCTAGGTTTCTGCCTATCACGGCGCTCGTTACATGCTCTTTTTATCGAGTGAACGCCTACTTTGTTGAGCGTCGTGAGTGGGCGAAGAAAAGACTCTTAGAAGGGCTATTGCATACCGACAAAATTACTAAAAAGTTGGATGCAAATATAGCCAAAGCCGTGCATCATAAGGTGGTTAGATTCGATAAAGGTGACGGTTTGTACCAAGTCACCACTGGTAGAGGTGATAGAAAGGCCTGTAAAGGTAATCACACGCACACCGTCAACTTAACCAACAAAACTTGCACTTGCTCGAAATGGCAAATCTACAAATACCCTTGTTCACATGTGCATGCTGTTTGTAGAGAAATGAGCTTGAATGCCAGCCAATTCGTCGACAATTGTTATACCACTGGAGAACATTTAGCTTCTTATAAATCAAAATTTGCTCCATTGATTGATGAGGCGTACTGGAGCCCTTACCATGGTCCTAGGATCGTCGTCGATGAGTTAAAAAGACGGGGGAAAGGAAGGCCTAAAGGTAAAAGGTACCGAAATGAAATGGATATTAAGACGACGAAGGTGTCTTGTAGCCTATGTAGAAAAGAAGGGCATAACAAAAAGACATGCGCATTGCGTAATAACATTGTAACTAGCGGGTAATCTTATATCATTTCTGGAATATAGTTATATGTAATTTGTATTTTATACGTGTTTTATACATTTATCTCATTTTATCTTTGTATTAATGTTTTATATATGTTTCTAATCAGTACTATTTTTTTTTTTACATCTACAGATCACATGGAGCCCAAACTTCTGAAGCTACAGGCGTCTCACAGGAGCCAAGCGGTGTTGGATGGCTTGGAAGTTCCTCCGGTCAGGAGTAGGGCACACTTGATCATGTGTGGCGGGTTTAAAGTTGACGATCGGGTTGTAAAAGCTATTAGAGGTACACCTTTTTATACTATTCATAGATTAGCTAGTGCAAAAATAGATGTGAACTTAATAAGTGCTTTGCTTGAGCGATGGAGGCAAGAAACTCATACGTTTCACTTGACGGTTGGTGAAGCTAGTATAACCTTACAAGACGTCCAAGTGTTGCTAGGTTTAAAAGTTGCTGGAAAAGTCGTTAATGGTCACACGAACTATAATTGGAATGGTGTAGTTGAAGAGGCTTTTGGTGTGACTCCTCCCGAGGGTGTTCTAAAGGGAGCCAACATTAAGATCACTTGGTTGATGGAGCAGTTTCGGGTAGTGCCATCCGATATCACTGATGAGCAACTGAGCCCTTACGTGAGAGCTTATTTGTTAATTTTATTTGGCACGGTACTATTTCCTGATAAGAGCGGTAATGATATTTCGATACTTTATCTACCATTGTTGATGGATTTGAGTTCGTTGGATGAGTATTCATGGGGAAGCGCGGTGCTTGCAACATTGTACCGTAACTTGTGTCGAGCAAGTCAACGTAAGAAAGATGGCAAGGTGAGTAAATCAATAGGAGGTCCGCTTATTCTCTTGCAATTGTGGTCATGGGAAAGAATTGCAATTGGTCGTCCTATACTTGGGGGTGCTAAGTTTCCACTTCAACATGAACAAGGAGTACACCCTTTAGGCTCGCAACATCAATTTAAGCTCGACCCCTTAGGTTGCAAGTGGCTAAAGGTTAATAAGACTAATCCGGAAGGTGCAATGTCTCTAGCTGCTTATAGGGATGCATTAGACTTGATGAAGACGGACCAATTCACATGGCAACCTTATAGCCCATCTGTTTTACAATTCCTACCCGATGAATGCTATTGTGATAGTGAGGATTGGAGTGTAATTGTGCCTTTGATTTGTTTTGAGATCGCGGGGGGGCATCGTCCAGATCGGGTCATGCGACAATGTGGATGGTTTGAAAATCCGGAACCTTGCGACAACTCGGATAAGTTGCATAAGTTGGACAAACGAGGGGTTCATCTAAATCATGGTTAAGCGTGCATAGTAATTACATAATCTTGTGGAATAATCGGAGACTATACCGCAGAACGGTCATCCTTCTAATAGAGATTTGGAGTATAACGATGACTACATGAAATGGTATCGTCAAAACAGTCATTTCATCATAAGCCCCTTACCACTCCAACAATCGACATCACACAACCCTTTAGCGGCATCCCTACATGCATATGTAAGTTAAATTTTTAGCATTCCTTAATATTTAGCATTCCTTTAATTTCATTTATTAATTTTGATGTTACTATGTTTATTATTAACTTTGATTACACTTTGTTCAATATTTTGTAGTCTCAGCATGTAGCTGAATTGGTAGTCAAGTTTAGGGATGAGGTCCGATTAATGCCCGCGGAGACACCACCTCACTATCGTGAACTTCTTACTAATTCCATCACCGACTCAACCGAACTTCTCCAGCGAACAGGATTTCAGCATCTTATTGAACCAACGCAACAGACGAGTTTAGGAAGAGGACAAGTGGAGCTCTCCGATGACTCTCCTTTGGCGACTTTCATTCCTGGAAGGGGACGCCCAAGAAATTTGTCTCCAATTGCAGAAGAAGATACTCCAACCACTTCAAGAGGAAAGCGCGCCAGAACTCGCCAAGGCAAAAATAAGACTTAATTTGTATTTTATGTAGTACGACAAAAAACTTGAATTAATGTAATGGTTTGTATGTGACTTAGACACTTCTATTTTGATTTGAACACCGATCGTTTTCAACCCGTCACTTTGATAATGTCTTTTGTGCTATGCTTGAATCAAATGTTGACACTTCTGTTTTGGTTTTTTGTTTTTTGACTTTTTGAGAGACAGAGTGTAAGTAATAAGGGGAAATCCGGGAATAAGGGGCTTTGTGGTTTTGAATTTTTTTTTTCTTTGGAAGCTAAAAACGCCACCCGGGCTGGCGTTTTCTCCTCATAAAACGCCACCCGGAATGGCGTTTTGAGTCCCCAAAATTCCCCCAAAAACCCAATCCCTGGTCACTTTTTTCACTGAAAACGCCACTCGGGCTGGCGTTTTCAAGCTTCAAAATTTTTTTTTTTTATTTTTTGAAATCTACGTGGACATTTCAAAACGCCACGCGTATTGGCGTTTTTAGGACCGTATTTTCCAATCCTACGTGGACCCTATTTTGCTAAATACTTTTCAAGTCGACCCAAAACGCTAATTATTTGTCACAATAACCCTATTTTAACAAAAGTTTCGTTGCTTTTACGGAACAGTGCAGTGCTTTATTACAAAATAAGTCTCCACCCAAGCTTAAGGACCCCGGTAGCTTCTCCATACCTTGCACCATCGGTACTTTAACTATAGAAAAAGCTCTTTGTGATCTTGGTGCAAGTGTAAGTGTTATACCTTACTCCGTATGTGAGAAGTTGAACATGGGGGTGCTCAAGTGCACTAATATGACGCTCCAGATGGCTGACCGTTCTATAAAACGCCCTTTGGGTGTTTTGGAGGACGTTCCCGTTAGAGTGGGTAAATTTTTCATACCGGTCGATTTTATTGTGCTTGATATGGCAGAAGATTCTCAAATACCCATCATTTTGGGTAGACCATTTCTACATACCGCGGGAGCGGTAATCGACGTCAAGAATGGTAGGTTGACACTTGAGGTAGGGGATGATAAGATCACTTTTAATCTTACTAATGCTTTGAAGAGTCCTATGCTAGAGGAGTCTTGTTATATTTGTTTATCTAACTTGACTAAAGTTCTTAAACGTTGTGAAGAAGTCGATCTTGTTTTGAATTGGGAAAAGTGCCACTTCATGGTGAATGAAGGAGTGGTACTTGGCCATGTTGTCTCTGAAAAGGGCATCCAGGTGGATCGAGCGAAAGTTCAAGTGATTGAGCAATTACCTCCGCCCATCAATGTTAAAGGGGTTCGGAGTTTCCTTGGTCATGCGGGGTTTTATCGCCGCTTTATCAATGACTTTTCAAAAATTGCTAATCCACTAACTGAGCTTCTCCTCAAGGATGCCCCTTTCGTGTTTACTAATGCGTGTCTTGAGGCCTTTGACAGGATTAAACAGGCTTTGATTTCGGCGCCTATTATTCAGTCACCTGATTGGAGTTTGCCGTTCGAGATCATGTGCGATGCGAGCGACTATGCTGTTGGCGCTGTGCTAGGTCAAAGGAAGGATAAAGTTCTTCATGCCATTTACTACGCTAGTAAGACACTTGATGAAGCTCAAGTCAACTACGCCACCACCGAGAAAGAACTACTTGCGATTGTCTTTGCCTTGGACAAGTTTCGATCATACCTCATTGGGTCGAAAGTCATTGTCTACACTGATCATGCTGCATTGAAGTATCTCCTTGCTAAGAAGGAGGCAAAGCCAAGACTTATTCGATGGATACTGTTGCTACAAGAGTTCGATCTCGAAATTCGAGACAAGAAGGGAGCCGGGAATGTTGTTGCTGATCACCTTTCTCGGTTGAGATTTAATGACGGAGGAGTTGTTATTCCTATCGCTGACTCCTTTCCCGATGATACTTTAATGATGGTTAACGCAACTGGCGTTACTGAGACTCCGTGGTTCGCCGATATCGCGAACTATCTAGTAGGCAAGCAGTTGCCTTCCGATCTTTCTTCTCAGCAGAAGAAGAAATTTCTGCATGATGCTCGCTATTATTTCTGGGACGATCCTTATTTATTCAAATGGTGTGCGGACGGGTTATATCGTCGATGTATTCCGCAGTGGGAGGTCCCGGGTGTGCTAGAGAGCTGTCATTCCTCACTTTATGGTGGCCATCATGGTCCTTCTAGGACGGCGGCGAAGGTTCTGCAGTCGGGTTTCTATTGGCCGACTTTATTCAAGGATGCTCAAGCTTTTATTTTATCATGTGATGCGTGCCAACGTACCGGCAACATTTCTAGGAGGCATGAGATGCCTCAAACGGGTATCCTTGAGGTAGAAATTTTCGACGTTTGGGGAATTGACTACCAAGGCCCTTTTCCCTCCTCTAAAGGGAATAGATACATTCTTGTTGCTGTGGATTATGTGTCGAAATGGGTAGAAGCCGTGGCGTCGCCGACTTGTAATGCTAAGACCGTGGTTGCTCTTTTTAAGAAGATCATTTTTCCACGCTTTGGCGTTCCTAGAGCTATTATTAGCGATGGCGGTTCTCACTTCTATGAGAAACGCTTAGAAGCGCTTTTGGCAAAGTATGGAGTATCTCACCGTACCGGTTTGGCCTAACATCCTCAAACTAGTGGCCAAGTTGAGGTTTCAAACCGCGAAATCAAGTCTATCCTCGAGAAAGTTGTTTCAAAGTCGAGGAAGGATTGGAGCCTCAAGTTAGATGACACTTTATGGGCATATCGTACGGCTTTCAAGACTCCTATTGGCGCCTCGCCATATAGGTTAGTCTATGGGAAAGCTTGTCTTCTCCCTGTCGAGCTAGAGTATAAAGCTTTTTGGGCTATTAAGGAGCTTAACTTTGACTCGACTCTGTGTGGGGAGAAGCGTCTTTTACAGCTTAATGAACTTGATGAATTCCGGTTGCAAGCGTATGATAGTGCACGGTTGTATAAGGAACGAACGAAGCGACATCATGATAAGACGATTGTCCCGCGAGAGATCAATGTCGGCGACAAGGTCCTTTTATTTAATTCGCGACTGCGTATTTTTCCGGGAAAGCTAGCAAGTACGGTTATTTCGAAGTTATTTCGAAGTTGAGAACGACTCGGGTGAGCGTTTTCAAGCGAACGGACAGAGGCTCAAAGTTTATCATGACGGAGCTATGGTTGGAGTGGTTGAGGTATTACACCTTAACCCTCTCGATTCCTCTTGCTGACGAGGTATTTAGGTCGTGCGGGACCTTTATAAACCAGCGCTAACCGGAAGGCAATCCGTGTTTTATGCATTTCGTAGTTTGATTTCTGTTTTTATTCGTTTTTCATTCATGTACATTTCTAGTTTTGGTTGCATTTCATTTTCGAGCGCGTGAGGGAGGGTATTTAACCACGTTTTGAGTGCAGGTAATAGAATTCAAAGCCAAGAGTCTGAAAAATTCGACAAAAGTGTAAACCTATAGGTTCACGTAGAACCTATCGAGTTGCAAATTGGGAAAAAGTTGCTGGAAAACGAGAATTGCATAAGAACCGATCGGTTCGGGTCGAAACCGATCGGTTCCAGGGTAAAACCGATCGGTTCCACCCCGAACCGATCGGTTCTAAAGGCTACCAGAATTTTTATTCGTGTTTTTCAGCTTATAACCCCAACTTCCCTTCATTATTTTCATAACCTAACTCAACTAAAAACCCCCAAAACTCTCTTCAACCTTCAACCCTCACCTTCAAATCTCCATTAAACCTCCAAAAATTCAAGCTTTTTTCTTCCAATCATCCCTCCAACTTCATCTTCAACCTCTCCACATCCTCTCTTCACCATTAAAGCACTTAAAAGCTTGAAAAATCAAAAAAATTGATTTCTAGGGTTTGAGTTCCAAACTCAAATTAAACATCCTTGAGTCGATTTTCAAATTCATTGTTGGTTTCTATTGGGTCCTAGGAGAGTTTTGAAGTGTATATTGCAAGCAAAAATCGATTTTTGACCACTTTGGTTTTTGGGGTCAAGAGGGGCTACGAATTTCAGCTGTCACTCGGGTTTCACTTGGGTTTTCTTCATCATTGTGGTTATGGATAGTGCGGGGAAGCGCGCGGGAAAGCGAAAGGCGGGTGCGGGTACTAGCTCATCACGCGGGGCTCCGAGAGCGCCTCAAGCACCGGCGGTTCCACCGGTTCCGGGTTTTGATAGTGTCGTGTTCGCGAGTCCTGATCAGCGCACTCGGTTCCTCGCTCTCACTACGAAGGAAATGGTATCTACTCGATTTCTTTCCTTTCAACTTTTGAATAAATTAGGTATACTCTCTGCGATGGAACAATTCTGTGCTGGTTTGCATATGTCTGCGTTATTCAATATGATCGAGAAAAGCTACGCCGACCTCACTCTTGAGTTTCTTAGTAGCTTTGTTTTTGATGAGGATGCGGACCCTTATTCGGTTCGTTTCCGTCTACTTAATGAGCAGCATAGCATCACTCTCGAACGCTTTCGTGAGATTTTTGGTTTTCGTCGCTTGATTGATGAAAACGGGCAGAATATGAGCGCGAATGCCCCCGACGAGTTCAATCCGGGCTACTTATGGCGCTTAGTCGCCAATTCCACCCTGCCCTCGAACTTTAAGCGTGTTAGTAGTCACTTAGTGCAGCATCCGGTCATCAGAATTTGGCATCGTCTGATTGCTAATTCAGTTTTTGGTCGTCATGAAACGGCGAATTTCACCAAGGCAGAGCTCGAGATTTTGGGCTCGTTTCTTAATGTTCAGAGGGCCGAACCGTTTTACATGGACTTGGGCTATCTAAGGGCTCTAAATTTCCGAAAGTTGGCTAAAGGTGGTAATAAGGTTAAGACTATCTCCGTGGGTGGCTTGGTCACTCACCTTGCTAAGGCATTGAATGCTGGTTTTTCTGATGATGAGCGGGTTCCGGTGAGCGACCATAATCTGCTCGACATGACATGTCTATCCACCCTCTATAAGTGGGTGCGGTTTGAAAAGGGATATTATTGGCATGTCACGAGGGACCTCGATCGGTGGCTTAAGCTCCCCTACGAGCGTTTGCCTGCACTGACACAGTTGGCTATGGTGGAGCCTCATCTTTTCCACGCTATGCCGGAGCCAAGCTACTTGCTCCCGCTGGACGAGGCGGTGACGTTCAACTCGCCCTAGTCAACGCGAGTCTAGTCGTGGCGCGACTAGCCAGCAGGTTCAGCCTTCTCCTACGCCGCAGATACCCCAGATGCCTCAGATGACTTCGTATGGCCAGCCACCTTTCATGGGTGGCTCTAGCATGGAGCAGTTATGTTCCATGATGCAGTCGCACTTCATTGACCAGGAGCGCGCAGCATTTCCAAGCTACCGGCACTTGCACGAGCAGGGTCATGTGTACGAGACCGACCCATTCCCTTCTTGGTACAATTACTCCGACATGACTTATCAGCAGAGTCAGGGAGTGAGTCGGTTCTCGTTTGGAGGAGGGTTACGTAATCCACGCCAAGTTAGTGGGATGCCGCAGACCGGTTACGCAAGTTTTGGTGTTCAAGTTGCCTTTGACGAAGGGCAACACTACTATGGTCATGACGCGAGCTACGCGGGTTACTCCGAGGATCATGGCCGCGACTTTTATGGCGAGACATTCACTAGCGCCTTCGATGCCGGTTCACAAGCCGAGGGCACTGAGGATGCATCCGACAATGAGATGCAGGATTAGTGGCGTGCTGGCCACTACCTCCCCATGTTTGTTGCTGGTTTGGGGGAGACACGACGTCATTGTACATACCATGTGAGCTATCTTTCCTTCTTCTCTTTTCTATTTGCCTTTTTGTTTCTCCTCTCCATATATACTTGTTGTGTCCTCTGCTTTGCTGTTGTGGTTGTGCTGTTTTCCACATTGAGGACAATGTGTGTTTTGGTTTGGGGGGAGAGACGTTTTCACGTTGCATTAGCTTAGTTACATTAGCTTAGTTACTTGTTTATTTCATCATGCATTTAAAAAAAAAAATAAATAAATAAAATCGAGTCTTGAATCGTTTTAGAAACCTTTGTGCAGGATTAGCTTTAGTGCCTTTTCAGATACGCCCGTTGTTGCGTAGTTGAGTCTCTTGATTGCGCTTTGATTTTCATGCCGTGCCTACCCTACCCTTTCATCCTTGAGGTGATTTGAGTGAGTCGACTATAATTTGACATAGAGACATGTGACGTAGACGGGGCGCGTTTCCTAGATTACCCATCCATCGAACATTGATTAAAACTCGTGCTAGTGAATGAAAACTTGGATTTTGTCATTGTTTGAGCCTACTTGCGTTTGAATGATCGAGCATTGCACGAGGAGGTACTTGATTTTGGTTACTATATCTTGTTAACTCCACATAGCCAAACGGCCTTTATTTCCTTACCCTTTAGATTAGGTCCCTCATTTTGCAGCCTGTCCTAGCCTTTGTAGCCTGTTTTTCTAGCCACATTATATTATAGCTACATTCCAGAACTATCCTACCCTGGCTAATCAGTTGCATTGGGGATCATCGCTTTGTCACGGAGTTTTGGTTAGGTGGAAGTGGGTCGAGTCCGTGAATTGTTGAGTTGGAGTTACATAGTTGGAGTTGTTTTATGTTGAGTTCTCCCGAGGTTGTTTATTGGTTCCCGATCAGAAAAAAAAAAAAAAAAAAAAAAAAAAAAAAAAAAATTAAAAAAATAATGAAAGAAGAAAAAAATTGTGCTTGCTTTTGTATATACGTTTTCTACTTTAATAAATGATCGGGAGTGTTTAATTCGGGGAGCCATGCTTGTAAAGGTTGAATTTGGGAGTTGGTGATGTTTGGATGGTGCGTAAAAGAGTCATTGTTGGGTTGTGGTCGTACATTCTCTAATGCAGCTGTATGCCGTTGAGCTCCACATTTCCCAAATGATTACCCCCTTCTTACCCTTGTTAACCCAAGCCTAACATTACAACCCTTGGAAACCTCGCTCGGTGTGATTTCGGATGCATTTTGGGTGATAACGTGTTTAGTTCGAGCAGTTTTGCTAGCTATCGAGTTAGTGAGATTATTTATAGTCTCAGCGTTTTGTTGGATGCATACGGTCGAAGTTTTTGCATGGAGTTTGCGTCATTTTGTTTCGCCGTCAGTTATATGTTGGTCTCGCTCCTTAACTCTTCATTTATTTGAAGAGGAAGCTGGTTTTGGATTGATTACGCTTTTGTATGAGACGACGATGCTTGTGACGATGGGTTGCATTTTCCTGTACTCGCTTTGTCCTCCTGTTTTTATGCTAATTGCTGGGTAGTTTACTTGAGGACAAGCAAAGGTTTGGTTTGGGGGAATTTGATGTGTGTGTTTTATATTGATTTTCATACCCCCGTTTTGTCACATTTAGCTCGTGTTTAGTTGAGTATGTATGTATTTTAGGAGCTATTTTCTGTGAATGTTGGTACTGCCGCCTCTTTATGTCATTTTACAGGTTTTGGTTGATTATGAGCTGATTTGTGAGGCATTTCTCGGAGGCGTTGTTGATTACACGAGCTCAGTAGTTGCTGGAAGGGCTCGGGAGTGCTAAACGAGGCTTGGAACGGAAGAACTCAAGCTCGCGAGCTGACACGGAAGCAATACGATGATTTGGGACGTCAAACCTATAGGTTCAGAGCAAACCTATAGGTTCAGGATGCGTGATTAAAGGCCAAACTTGCTGGAAATTTGCTGAAGGCCTTAGAACCGATCGGTTCCCCTTGACCGATCGGTTCCCACCCCTGAACCGATCGGTTCTACCCCGAACTGATCGGTTCTGCCTCTTTTAATCTGCGTTTCACGAAGCCTATATATAAGACTCGAGTAGGGTTTAATTTATTATCTTTCATTTTATATTAGCAGCTTTAGATTATTTTCTAAGTACTTTTCTCTAGAACTAAAACTCATCCTTGAAGATCGAATTTAAACTTTGTAATCGTCGGTTCTACGCATTAATTTGAAGCATCTCAATCGTTGGTAATTCATGTTTGCTATTCTCAATTCTTTTACTTTAATGTTTAATTTCGTTTTTGCCCTAATTATGAGTAACTAATCCTTTTCTAGGGTTTATGGGGATCGATGATTAGTAGTTAGGTTTTATTATTGGAATTGGTTATCTTGAGATTGTTCGTTGTTAATCTTCCCTCTTGCCCTAATTTTACATCCGATTAATCTAAGGCCACGATTGATCGTTTGCCCTAGGAAGCCTAAACCTATGACCGAAAGCCGGGTTAAGGTGAGCCTTGCGTGAGAATTAGTAGAGCGAGACTAATACGTAGCGAGAGCCCGTTAGTCGAGCTTTAGGATTGACTTTGATCCGAGAGGACTTGTCTTCCTCCATTAGCACGAACCATTGTTGATACCTTTATTCTGTGATAGCCTTAGTACTTTCGTCATCGTGAACCTGCAACCCTAGACTTCTCCCTTTATCGGCTTTCAATCCTTTAATTCTTGTCCATCCTTAGTTTAGTAACTCATAAACCAAACCTTTTCACACCTTGAGTACACTAGAACCCTAAGTCTATAGTAGTTTCGACCTTCTCCTAGTGAATTCGACACCTTGCTTGCCGCTAGCTATTAGTTAGTAGGACCGTAGGTTTATCTTGACATAGGTGACACGACTTTAGCCTTGTCACCCTTGCCATGAGGCAGCCCCGAGACAACCGCCAGCGAAGAATGGGTCACGCCAACCTCGTACCCTGGCATGTGGAAGGTGTTGGTCGTATCCCAAAACCTATCCAGCAACGCCCGAAGCACAGCAAGGCGCGCATTCCCCCGCTTCCCCCGCACCTCTCTCCATTTTTGCACCAAGGGACCAAAAGCCGTCCCAAGCACTGTCTGTCGCTCCTCCTCTGTGAGCCTCTTCTCAAAGGAATCGAACGCCGTCCGAAACCCAGAGAAGGTCCTCATCGCACCCAACGGGAAGCCGACCTTCACTCGGATCGACAAGTGCTCCAAAGGGCTCCAGACCAAGCTCACGCCGTCCCAGTCCTTGGCCACCTGCGACCACAAGCGCGGACCCTGGGGATAGTTAGGCCTCAGGCCCAGCTCGTCAACCATCCCCATGAAAACCTCCGTCGCAGCCTCGAGAGCTGCCGCACCTCCGTCCTGGGCCTGACCCCCGACCTCTGCCTCAGCCTCTGCCTCGTCCTCAGCCTCATCCTGAACCTGGCCCTGAACCTGACCCTCGGCCTCGAAACGGCGGCAACAACGATGTAGCGGCGGCGGCGTCAATAAGCCGCGATGGCGGCGCGGCCCAAGAAGCGACCTCGGCCGATCTCGTCAGGATCCTGCTCCTCGTCACTCGAAGACTCCCCTGACTCAGAGGGATCCTCGTAACGGCTCCCCGGACCCCGAGGACGACCACGCCTCCGCGTAACCTCAACAGGGGCTCCCCCCGCTCCAACCTCCTCGAAAACACCGGCAACCTCAACCTCGTCCCGGTCACCACCCTCGGCAGCAGCACGAGCTCGACGTCGTGGCCTGCCGCTACCCTCAGCATTACTAGAAGCCTCGCCAACCTTGCGCTTCGGCCTCGGATTCCTCCGAGCCTCACCACTACCTCGACCACGGCCCCCTCCAAGAGCCGTAGGCACCCCGGCAACGCTGCGGGCCACGCCCCCGCTGGCGACCCCGCAAAGAAGACCACGACCTCGCCTTGGCCCTCCCGGAGCCACAGCGCCCTCAGCAGAATGCGGCCACGCTCCCGCGGAGACCCTGCAGCTGCACCTTGGCCTCTACCACGGCCTCCCCTAGGAGTCTCAGACGTCTCCACAGCAGCGCCACGACCACGCCCCTGCAAAGACTCTGAGACGAAACCCTGAGCCTGACCTCGGCCACCAGCAGGAGACCTCGACGACTCAGCAGCAGCTCCACTACCGCTAGCGTCACCAGAAGACCGCGTCCGCTCAGCAGCAGTCTCCTCGCGTGCCTCATTAGCTGAAAAAGCAGGTGACTCTGTAACGACGTCGTGCCTAACCCCGCCAGCAGAAGACCCAGGCTGCTCAACAGCAAACCCCTCTCGTGCATCGCTAGCTGAAAAAGCAGGTGACTCGGTAGCAACGTCACGACTCGGGACGTCCAGGGACAGCACCGTGCCCCAGACCACTCGTAGAAGGCCCAGACGACGCACTAACAGCGCCGGCAACACTAGCAGAAAAGGCAGGAGACTCCACAGCAGCGCCCTGAAACTCACTCCCCGGTGTCGGGGGAGCCCCTGGCGTCTGAGGAGGAAAAGCCCTCAGCAGGTCCGACTGAGACGGACCATCGGAAACCTCCAAAGGAGGCGGCATCCCCGAAGTAGGAGTACGATCATCCCCCGAAACAGCAAAGTTGACGCCAGCCAACACCTGGTCCATAGAACTAGAAGTAGGTACGGAAGGCGCAGGATCACCTGCACAAAATTCAAAGGCATACTCAGACAACG
The DNA here is from genome assembly GCA_023091065.1 of Dianthus caryophyllus. NCBI lineage: Eukaryota > Viridiplantae > Streptophyta > Magnoliopsida > Caryophyllales > Caryophyllaceae > Dianthus > Dianthus caryophyllus. The sequence continues at coordinate 20,297,012 of CM041527.1, forward strand.
GCAACAGCAAATTACTCAGGGAAGCAGAAGCACACAGAAGAACGACAGATAGCAAGCATTAGGCCCAAATACTTGACAGATGAGGCCAAAACAAAGCAGAAGCACAGAAAAGCATATTTCATGACACGTATACAGTATATATGCCCTACACAGCAAGTTCAAGAGCAAGCTCGCGCAAAAGCAGCAGAGAATTAGCCAAAACCGCAGAAAGCGGGCCTTTTAACCTAAAAATAGCAGAAAGGGGAAAAACGCTACAGAAAGCCCGAAATTCATACTTTCTGAGCCAGAGACAACCCATAAATCACAATAAACACGTACAAAAATTTTCATGCAAAAACGATGTCCCGAACCCCTCGACTGAATAGCTTTTACCAAACACTTACAAACTACAAAAACGGCCTTTTCTTGACCATTTCTTAACCAAAAAAGCCCTAACTCCCCACAAAACAACCCTCCAACCAATACAGACAACATACAGTCAGATACATTACAAACACGGGGCACGAAAAGCGAGGTAAACGGCTTTTTACGAACCTAACCTAAACTACAAAAAACGCCCCAAAACACCTCCAAACAACGCATTCCTTACAAAACAAAGCCAAATATGTACCATGCTAGCCATAACAATGCAATACAGAGAATTCGGGCAAGTTTCGGAACCGAAAATTTCGACTAAAATTTCGGCCCCTATACCAAAACGCACGAAAATGACGTTTCTTCGAGCCGTTTTTCGCACACAAGCCGCCCAAACCTCCACGCTAGCATACTACAACATTTTCAAAACAACCAAGCCAATCGGGATCGTTTTAGCAAACAAAAAACAGAGCAAAACCCCGACTTTACCCCCCTTCTACACGGTTTTCACCCAAATGAACCGCTTTTCGCGCCCATTTCAACAAAACGAACTCACCAACGCATTATACTACTAATGGGTAAGCTACACTGAAGTTTTGAGCCAGCTTCGAGACGGTTTTAAAAATGACCAAAATGCCCCTACACTACAAAACACACGAAAATCGAGGCCACGAGTCGGATTTTCACATACAAGCAACAGAGACAGTAGCATAGGCCTTGCACGGCTCCCAAGTACCAAGTTCAAGCAAAGACGAGGGCTACAATCGAATCAAACCGATAAATTCGACCTAAACCCTAGAAAACGGATTTTCAAGCTAAAACTCAAACCAAATTCAAAACACGAAAAACCAAGTGAGTTGAGTACGTATCTTGGTCCATGACGAATTTTAGGAGTCGGAAAATCGAAATTTGGTCTAGAAATTCGCCGGATTGAGTTTTGGGTGTTTTCGATTTAGTTTTGTTTTGAAACGAAATAACCCTCCCCCTTCTCTCCTTCCCGTGTTTTAACCAAAAAACACCAAACAAAAACCTAATCGCCTATAAACAGGCGATTAAATTTTAATTCGCCTGTTTACAGGCGATTATATTTTTATTTCATGGGTTTCAGTTTTGTTTTGGGCTGGTTTTCCTCGGCCCAACACACTTTCAACCCATTTCAAACACATTTTCAACCCAAAACAAAAACACGTAGCCTCCTTACGAGACGTTCATAAAAACCTAGCCTTTTTTATGAGAAACACAAAAACACGTAGCCTCCTTACGAGACGTTCATAAAAACCTAGCCCTTTTTATGAGAAACACAAAAACACGTAGCCTCCTTACGAGACGTTCATAAAAACCTAGCCCTTTTTATGAGAAAAACAAAAACACGTAGCCTCCTCACGAGACGTTCATAAAAACCTAGCCCTTTTTATGAGAAACACAAAAACACGTAGCCTCCTCACGAGACGTTCATAAAAACCTAGCCCTTTTTATGAGAAACACAAAAACACGTAGCCTCCTCACGAGACGTTCATAAAAACCTAGCCCTTTTTATGAGAAACACAAAAACACGTAGCCTCCTCACGAGACGTTCATAAAAACCTAGCCCTTTTTATGAGAAACACAAAACCACGTAGCCTCCTCACGAGACGTTCATAAAAACCTAGCCCTTTTTATGAGAAACACAAAACCACGTAGCCTCCTCACGAGACGTTCATAAAAACCTAGCCCTTTTTATGAGATACCCAAAAGCGCGTAGCCTCCTTATGAGACGTTCACAAAAACCATCCTTATAAACCATTCACGAAAACGTGTAACCTCTTTCACGAGACGTCCACAAAAACACTGACGACCAGCAAGAAGCAAAGCACCAGCAGGAAGCACGCAGGCCACACGCAGGCTGACACGCCCTTAAACATGTAGGACCGTCATGTCCTTAAAAACATGTCGTCCCTCCCCGCATTTCCCGGCACTAAGTCCTCGTCTCTCCTCTGAGACACATGCTTAGCGCCGCCAGGTAGTATCGAGACTGTGATGGTCCGGATACTATCTTCTAAGTTTGACTAACGCTTTGTCCAAGCTCAGCCAAACTGGGGGCTCTGTAGATACCCGTATCTGTACCCCCCAAAAACAAACCCGATGACGAAAAGGACTTTCATGCATGCTTTTAAGTAAGTCGAACGGCATTTAAAGTGTCTAAAACGTATTTAGTCATTTTTAGCGTATTAATTTGAATTTGCATAATCATAAAAATGAATGTCATTCTTAGTCATTATTAGCACAACACGAGCACAATGCAGGAATGTCTTACCAAAACGACCCACAAAAATAGCCCAACTAGCCACAAAAACGGCCCAAATACACAAAAACGACCCAAAAACGCACACTAACGCAACACGCAAAACGGGCCAAAGTGCGTCCCGTGTCACATTTTCACAAAATTAGACTCTACAAAACCGTAAAATAATATATTTCAATATTATTTTATTTCGAGCCAAAACCGGAAAACACGACAAAAACCGAAACACGAAAACAGAAATTTGGACCAAAACTAATTTGGCCCAAAAATACTTAACCCACACGTATTACACCTCACAAAACACCATCATTACACTAATCCTACGTCACTTAACCAAAGGCGGCTTAACAGCCCACCAAAACAAAAATAAAATCGCCTGTTGACAGGCGATTAAAAATTTAAACGCCTGTTAACAGGCGATTATTATTTTGTTTCCAACCAGCCGCCTTTTGTTTTTCTTACAAAATCCAGTCCAAACAAAATAAAAAACGCCTCTACACAGGCGATTTATATTTTGTTACCCATAAACGAGCCATTTCCTATAAATACCAACCCCCTACATTCATTCAAAGCATCGGTTTTTCAAAACACATTAACACACTCACAAAATCCACTCAAAAATACCGTCTTTACATTTTCGAAAGGTAAACATTTTACCTACGTTTTGGACGTTTGAGACTCGGACAAAGGGGTTACATTAACCCCAACCCGATATTGGCATTAGCGAAGCCGTATTAAATACTGATTTGTAGCAATTCAGATTCATAATCCGTCTAAACCTCGCCAATATCGCATAAATAACGACTCAATATCACTAAAGCAAACCGACGTCACTTTTATAATTATGCAAGTCCTCATTCATGCATTAAATTACGACTAGATCACGGATTCGACACTAAATTGTACCGTTTCAATTAGTCTTTTAAGCATGCCAAACCGAGGGTTTTCCATAAATTCTTAGGGTCAAATATGAGGTCGGAAAATAACGTTTATGGTAATAATTTAGTCAATAAATTATTATTTAACGTACATTTCCTATAGCAAAGTGTCATTATTTTGACAATTTACATTATTTATGCATTTTTATCGAGTCATACTTATTCGCACTTGTACGTAGCGTGACTTTTAGCCCAAATATCGAAATTAAGCAAATGTTTTCAAATTAGTAGAGACTACTTTTACATAGGCTTTTTGATTACTGTTTTCAAAATACATTTTGTCAAAACTTTCGAAAAGTAACCTCACTCCGAACCCCTTCTCTGGTTTCAAACCTCAGATTGATAGGTATCGACGCACCTTAAAATCTGAGACACTCGTGTCTTATATTTTAAGATGCGTAGAATAGGTTCCAAATTCCTTTAATATTTGGTGGCGACTTCGAAAATACATTTTCAAAAAGGATTTTCTATTTTTCTTTTTGGTCACAAATTCATGCAATGATCTCCCCCATTTTTACAAAACTTCGCACTTTTTCTCAAGGAGGCATTCTCCGCCGCCAAGACTGGGCGAGGCTCAAGCCACAGACGTCGATAGGTTTTCTTCCCGGTACCTTCACACTTAGATACACAACATGATAAATTAGGTACACAAATATGTAACCCGGATACACAAAATCGTGATTTAGATACACAATAAATACTAGTAAAATGCAGTATTTTTATTAAGTTTTTGCTTAATAATTTTACACACAAAAAATTGAAATATACGAAATAAAAATTTTGGATACACAAAATCATATAATATGATACAAAATATTTTAAATCAGGTATACAAGAAGACATCTTGGATACACCACACAACCCACAACCATAACCACCTTTCATACCAACCACCACAGTCACCATTGCCGCCATCATCGCCGCTGTTATCACCACCAACTCCACCACCTTTGGATAACCCAAAATTTGTAGATCTACAATTTTACAAAAATTAAATTGTAGATCTACAAAAAATGAAATATAATTTCAAAAAACTAACCACAATAACTCAAATGGAGTAACTCGTCGATTAATTTGGCGGAATCTACGGCGGCGATGGTGTCATCGGAGCGCCGGTGGAGAGAAATATAATTGGCCGTTAATTATTTCTCATATCTGCACTCAAGTCCAAATTTTCGATCACAAGACCACCGTACTTACCACAACAACCAATTATACTCGCCGGAGCCACCACATCATCAACATCACGCTCGGTGTTCGCCAAAGTTGTCACTTCAATTGAATTTATCACTACAACTTGATATTGAAATAATTAGGGTTAAATATAATTGTGATTCTGGAAATTGATTTGGGGATTTCGGGTTTGAATGATTTGTAGATAAAATAAGTTTAATATAAAAGAGATTAAGAGTTGAAAATATATATGTAATAAAGAATGATAATGAAATTGTTTACTAATGATGAAAAATAAAAGAGGAAGGAAAGAATAAAGGAGGATGATGAAAATATCAGTGAAACAAAAGTGAGATGTGATGTGGGCTGCTAGGAATTAAAGTATTAAAGAGTTTATATGGGCTGGACAAAGTACACAATTTTGTGTATCCGCGACACGAATTTGTGTATCCGGGTTGTTGTTGTGTACCTAAACTGCTGTTTGTGTATAATAATGTGGTGCGTAGGGTGCGTAGGGGAAGAGAGGTGCGCACGAGATCCGACATATATATATATATATATATATATATATATATATATATATATATATAGATTTAGGATCCTGTGAGACCCCCCAACTCAATGAGACCCGTGAGACCTTCTTATCAGCCGTCAGATCCAAACTAAATCCAACGAATGACATTAACCAAATAAAAGACTTCATTCTTGCCAAAAGTTTCATTCATCTGCACACACCTCCTAATCTCAAGTCCTAATTTCTTTCAATATTGGTCAACTTGTTCATATCAAACTCTAATTTTCTTTTATAAATACGATTTCCTACTCAATCGAGGTATGTTTGTACGATTTCCTACTCAATCGAGGTATGTTTTCTACAATTTCATTTATTTTCTGCAATTATCCAACTGTTTTTTTGTCATTCTTTCAACTTCACTCTATTTTCGATCAATTTTAGTTCTCTTTTACATTTCAATTTACTATTAAAAGTGAGTGCGATTTACTTCGATTTGTTGGCCTTTAATGTGATATATATATTTTTTTTTTTTTCTTGTGATGTTCTTTTGTTATTTTTTCTTTTGTTATTAAATTTCTTTTGATCCAATTCTGTTAATGTGAGATTATTTGCTGTTGAATTGACAGATGTTATAATGAGAACAAATTTCTTAATTTTGAAGCTTTCTTTGCTGTTGTTCTGTTGTTATATTTATTTATGATCTATTTTTCTCCTTATACAATTCTTAGGATCTGAGGCTTTGTTGAATCGATTGATTTTGAAGATGAATGTTGAGATAATATGCATCTTGTAACAATGATTTGCACTAAATCAATCAAAATTACTATTTAGCATGTGCAAGACAATGTGGAATCCTAAGCGAGAGGATGTATTCATGATAAATTTTACAATAATGCATAACTAAAGTAAACTGGGTAAGGACGAATGGAAAACATTAACTCTCTTTTTATTGTTGCACATTTTTTATAATCTTGATTGCTCAATTTTTCTATATTTTTTATTATGTAAATTTATTTAAATAGAAGGGGTTTTCTACATTACAAGGTTCATTTTTCTAGTTAATTTTTTATGTATCGTTGTTATTCCGATAATTGCCCTTTTTTTTGTGTGTGTATATTTTAGTACTAACCAGTGTATCGTTCATTTTTCATTTTCTTTCTAAAATTGTCATAGATGTGAAATGAAAAGCACTTGTAAGACTTCCAAGGGGAAAAATCTGCATAGCAAACAACAAGTGAAAGAAAATGTCGTAGTTGCAGATGAGGCATTCCAGATAATGTTGAAGCTGATGGTTGTCATCACATAGATGTTTACATTTCCTTACTAGGCATTTGTAAATAAGAAACAACGTATCCAATGCTTAAAAACAACGCATCTATTTCTAAATAAATATGTATCCAATGTTCAAGATAACATACTCCGTATATATTTATCAATGTTCCAATGCTTTAAAACAGTGTACCTGTGACTCAACAATAATATATCTCAAGCTTATAAAGCAATGTATCTATTTCTCAATAAAAATGTATCTAATGATATAAACAGTGTATCTGCTTCTTAATGAAATAGTATCCAACCAAGTTGTAGACCACATATTATTTCCTGTGAAGCGTTTCTTTTCTAAATAAACATCCACCACAAATTAGAGTAATCTCAGCTAAAACTTAAATGTATTTAATTCCATACCACCTTATATTGTAAAAATAATAATAAAAAAAGGAAAATAAAAATGAATATTGTCTGTAACAACGTATATCACCCTAAATATCGTTTGCAAAAGAGTGCATTAGTTACATAAACAATGTTTGACTTAATTAAACCTTGTCCCGTCCTTTGTGAACTTAGCCTAGGTTTGAAACCAACTGCTTCTGCATATCTCTCATAAAAAGCAATTCCATCTTGCAAGTCCTTGAATATAATACCCAATTTTGGTTTAAGACTCGGTGAGCAAACTGGAATTCTTTCGGTACTCTCCAATGCAATAATAGGGCCGGGGTTCCTTCATTTCCTGAAATAAGAAAAAATTTACATGATTAGCTAAAATTGTATCTGTTGGTGAAATAAATGTACCTACAGAGTGTTGATTATGTATCTATAGAGTACTGATTCTATATCTTACATAATCAGCCAAAACTGTATCTGTTGTTGTATCAAATGTATCTACAGAGTATTGATTGTGTATCTACAGAGTACTGATTCTGTATCTTACATAATCAGCCAAAAATGTATCTATTGTTGTATTAAATGTATTTACAGAGTTTTGATTGTGTATCTACAGATCACTAATTCTATATCTTACATAATAAGCCAAAATTGTATCTGTTGGTGAAGTAAATGTATCTACAGAGTATTGATTGTGTATCTACAGATTACTGATTTTGTATCTTACATAATAAGCCAAAATTGTATCTGTTGGTGAATTAAATGTTGGTGAATTAAATGTATCTACAGAGTATTGATTGTGTATCTACAAATTACTGATTCTGTATCTTACATAATCAGCTAAAATTGTATATGTTGGTGAATTAAATGTATCTACAGAGTATTGATTGTGTATCTACAGAGTACTGATTTTGTATCTTAAAAAATCAGCTAAAATTGTATCTTTGGTGAATTAAATGTATCTACAGGGTAAGTATTATGTACCTGAATGTGTTGATACAGTTGTATTGAGATTGTCTATCTACATTAAATCTTCAGTTGCAGGGGTGATGATTTCTTCATGTACAATGGGTGTAATTTCTTCATTCAAAATTGCAATTACATTCGAAGATCTACATGAAAATAAAAATCAAAAAACGTATCTACAGAGTATTGATTTTGTATCTACCCTGTACTGATTAAAATCAAGCTACTTGAAAACTACGTGAATAATAGACGCAAAAGATATGATTGTAATGTATATTAATTTCATACCTAAATGTGTGGATACAAATGAATTATAATTGACATCCAATTTGCATCAAATCCTCAGTTAAAGGGCTGATGATTTCTTCATTCACAATTGGTGTAATTTCTTCATTCAAAATCGCAATTGCATTCGAAGATCTACATGAAAATAAAAATTAAAAATATGTTGTTTATTATACGTGCATAAATTATAACTTTTTTTTTATAATAGTAGTAACTCTAAATTACTGAAATGAAAAATCTTTAAATTTCTTACCTTGCAAAAATTACGCTTGAATCATAGTTTTTCATGATGAAATTATGTATCTTCAACATTGATTTGTTACGCCCAGTTTTAATTTTTGAGATTTAATTTTTAGGGTTTCATTTGGGCTTTTTTCAGGGAATTGATGAGACAAGAAAGAGGAGAGAGAAGACTGAAAGAGGGGCTTTTTCTTTCAGCGTTTGTTTCGTTTGAGCGTGTGTTTTGTTTACATCGTTAGATTGAGTTTTAATCTAACGGTTGAGAGATGGGTCTCACGGGTCTCATTGAGTTGGGGGGTCTCATGGGATCCCGCCCCTATATATGTATGTATATATATATAGAATTAGGATCACGTGAGTCCACTTATCTTTTTGAGTCCGTGAGTCCAGATTACAAGATCATACACTATAACTAACAATATCACATACTATAACTAACAATATCATAAAAATCTGAGATTTTTTACAACTGTACACATACTATAACTAACAATATCACATATTATAACTAACAATATCACACACTATGCCAGGGGCGCACAAATTTTTTGAACCCATTATTTTTCTTGTTTTTTTTCGTGATATTGTTTCCTATATGTTGTGATATTCTTCCTTAAAACCAGTGATATTGTAACTGGACTCACGGACTCAAATATTTAGGTGGACTCACCGGATCTTGCCAATATATATATATATATATATATATATATATATATATATATATATATATATATATATATCTATATATATATATATAGAGTCAAGATCCGGTACATCCTATTATATTTTTACATCCTACATCCTAATGACAACCATTGGATTAAACAAATTTGGAGTGCCACTGATACGTGCTATTTATATAGTTTATATGCCCCCGGTTTAGTCGCATTTAGCTTGCATTTACTCGTGTTCATTGTTAGTTTGGGCGCTATTTACTTTATATTGCGATACTGCTGCTCCTCGTTTATAGTTTGCAGGTTTTGGCGGTCCTGAGCTAAAACCTGAATTGAGTGGAGCATGTTAAGGACCGTGACGACAAGACCAAGCTCGAGCTCGCACGGGAGCTCGAGATACGAAACAAAGAGCAAAAGAACAAGGGCCTAACGAATAATCAAAGCCCAAGTTTTGTGACTTGTGATCGATTGCGAGATGCTTTGGATTTGCGAAGTTTTGTTGCGGTTTGACGTTAGTGGGGACGGTCGTAAGGCTTGGACCAGATTTGAAGGAGCTTGGAGAAAGAGTTGGTGAAATTGGCGACCCACAGGCGACCTAGAGGCAAGCAGGTCACGAGCAAAAGGGAGAAAGCAAAGAAAAATTTACAGATGAAAATTGGCGACCTGGAAGCAACCAACTGGCAACCCAGGCGCAAGCTGAACTCAGTTGAAGATTAGGGACAACACGTTTTTGGCAACCAACTGGCAAGCTACTGGCAACCTAGGCGCAAGCTGATTTTCCTATTCCGGATTTTATTGTAATTTTAGGAAACTTATTCTTATTTAACCTAAGACTTAACCTAGTTGTTTTCTATCTTTTTATTATCTTCTATCATTAGTTTTAGATCTAGTTTTAGTTTTTATTCAAGTTTGGAGATTTGAAGATTGAACTTTTGAAGAATTTTATAACCGCCGGTACTCTTATTTAATCCAGGTTTATTTCAATTTCTATTATTCATTCATCATGTTTACTACTATTGATTTTATTGCTTTTGCCCTAGTTTTGTCTAGCTAATTTCTCAATTAGGGTTTAGGGTGATTGTGAGATTGATTCAGGACATGTTTTAATTGCTTATATCGATTGAATTTGTAACACCCCGGCCCCAACCAAAGGCCGAAATGTCACTCACGGTAGCTCGCCAGGCTGCGTACATCGCCCACAAACCAACACGGGTCCTTTCCAGTGCACTTTGTCCTCTCTCGTGCACATCCTGAAAACTTCCCAAGAGGTCACCCATCCTAAGACTACTCTCCAGCAAGCACGCTTAACCAAAGAGTTCTTAAGATGAGCCACCAGAAAAGAAGATGCATCTTGTTGATATGAGTAGTACTTATAATCCTTTTAAGCACTATGTCACTTGAGCCAACACATGAACCTCTTCAACGGGGTACCCGGCCCGAATAACCTCGGACAACACCGGGTGTTACACACCCCCACTTGAAGAACACAACGTTCTCGTTGCGCCTGGTCGCTACTTACAATATAGCATTCCAGAATCCTCCCCAGCTAGGTGCGTACCTGGCCAATAAGACACGGGATTCGACCACACGGTCGCCGGGTTGCTCTGATACCATTTGTAACACCCCGGCCCCAACCAAAGGCCGAAATGTCACTCACGGTAGCTCGCCAGGCTGCGTACATCGCCCACATACCAACACGGGTCCTTTCCAGTGCACTTTGTCCTCACTCGTGCACATCCTGAGAACTTCCCAGGAGGTCACCCATCCTAAGACTACTCTCCAGCAAGCACGCTTAACCAAAGAGTTCTTAAGATGAGCCACCAGAAAGAAGATGCATCTTGTTGATATGAGTAGTACTTATAATCCTTTTAAGCACTATGTCACTTGAGCCAACACATGAACCTCTTCAACGGGGTACCCGGCCCGAATAACCTCGGACAACACCGGGTGTTACAGAATTTGTGCAAGTTGATTTCTTCCTACGCGTTTTATTATCAATTGAATTTAGGGACGCCTTTATTGAATTGAATTTAGGTTGTTTCAGTTTAAGATCGAAAGCCGAATTGAAACTAGACTCATGCGTAATTGATAAGTCAAGTTTAGTACGTAGCGAGAGCCCGCTAAATTTGCTTAAGGTTAAAATTGACTCGAGAGAGCGTTTTCCCAAACCTAATCACTTGCATAGCTTCAGTTGATTTATATTTCCTTTTGAGTTGAGTTCCTGAATCGATGTCATATTGACCCCGACGCCCTAATCCTCCTTTTATATACTTTTATATCATCTTTCTTGCTGTTCTTAGTTTAGTCTTGTAAAACACCGATTTTATCACCCTTGAGTTTGATACGTGCTATTTATATAGTTTATATGCCCCCGGTTTAGTCGCATTTAGCTTGCATTTACTCGTGTTCATTGTCAATTTTGGCGCCGTTGCCGGGGAGACGGTTTGCTAGTTCTTGTTTTTGCTTAGTTTAGGTTTTTCTCCTTTTGTCTCAGGGAACTCTAGTTCCTTGAGACCGTTCTCACCGTTTCCTTTGAGTTATTTATGCGCAGGTCACCTACAGGTTTAGTCCCGTTTGATCCTGAACCTGAGCGTACCTTGCATCGTACGCGTAACTTCTTCAAGGAAATCGGGAGGCCCTCATGGCCCGAGGCGTGCAAAGTTCAGACGAGGAATCTCGTGCAGAACAATCGTCCTGCGAAGAGGACAATATACACGTTGTTATTGATTTAGAGGAGCCAGTGACCATGCCAAAGCTCTACAGTCACTCGCTACCGAAGACGGAATCCATTCCCAATGGATTCACGATGCCCGCTACTCTTACGGGCAACTTTGAGATTCGCCCCGCCTTCTTAAACTTGGTGGAGCGGAATCAGTTTGGTGGTTATCCCACCGAGGATCCTGGTCGACACATGCAGGTTTTTACGGACTATTGTTCGACAATAAAGCAGGCTGGGATTACTCAAAAGCAAATAAGGGAAATGCTGTTCCCTTTTTCATTGAAAGATCGAGCTCGTGAGTGGATCACGGACCTCGATAAAACAGCTGCTGGTATTACTGATTGGAGGGGTTTAGCTCTTGCATTCTACTCGAAGTTTTATCCCTCAGAGCGGACCAATCAGATGCGGAGTCAGATTCAGGGTTTCAAGCAAACTTATGACGAGTCGCTCGCTGAGGCGTGGGAAAGGTATAAGAAGCTGATACGGGACTGTCCTCATCATGGGCTGAACGATTGGCTCGTGATTATGACCTTCTATAACGGTTTATATGCTGAAAGCCGTGCTATACTTGATTCTGCTGCGGAGGGACGTTTTGCTAATAACGTCGATGATGATAAGGCTTGGGGATTAATTGAGGAGATGGCTATCCATTCATCTCAGTTTGGGAAGCCAAGGGGGAATTCATGGTCTGCTCATCAAGACCGTGATAAGGAGAGCATCAGCGCGCTTACTAGTCAGATTGCTGCGCTCACTACTAAGATCGATATGATGAATGGCGGTGGTTCTTCTAGTGGCCATGTGAATGTTATTGCAGGCCATGATTTGGGTTACTCTACGGGGTATGCTGCACCCCACGAGCAGGTTTATGCTTATCAATCATATTCTCAAAACCTGCCCTACCAAAACCAGCCAGGTTACGACCGATCACTCCTATCCTATTGTAACCAGAATGTCCTGAACCCGACTCCCCCACCTCCACAAAACGCTCCCTACATCCCTCCTCACAAAAATTTCCAACCACCTCCACCCAACTACCAAAAACCACCCTACATTCCACCACCTACTACCCCGGGACCCGATCCTAAGGCCGAGATGAAGGCCGTGATGGTGCAGATGCAACAAGTGACGTTGGCAGTGCAGAAGTCGCAGGAGACGATGCTGCAACATATGCAGAAGAGTGATCAAGCCAAGGATGCGGCGATCAAGATGTTGGAGAATCAAGTGGCGCAGCTCGCTGCTTCGCAAGCGTCACGTCAGCAGGGTACCCTACCACCCCAAGGTAATCCTCCTAACCCTCCTCACGATACAGCATGTGCTATTACGCTGCGTAGTGGTACAGTTTATGATGGCCCGAGGCATCCGGAGGAAGAGGAAAAGACTGGGGCAGCCGACACGGTTAAGCCGTGTGATCATAGGTCCGCACAGCGACAGCAACTCGCGGATGATGCTGTTAAGGTAAAGACAACGGAGATTCAAATCAAGCTTCCCTTTCCGGGTCGTGTACGTCCGGCCAACGTGGACCCCCAGCTCGGTAAGTTCTTTGAGATCCTCAAAGCACTGCAGGTAAATATTTCATTCATTGATTTGGTTAAACAGATTCCTGCGTATGCTAAGTTTCTTAAGGAGGTCATATCTAGGAAGCGTTCGATTAATGAAACCGAGTCTGTGTCTTTTGTAGGGGAGGGTAGTGCTCTTTTACAGGGTAGTTCACCTCCGAAGCTGAGTGACCCCGGGACCTTTTCTATCCCTTGTTCTATAGGGAAATACGTGGTCCAGAACGCTTTATGTGACTTGGGGGCCAGTTTCAGTGTTCTCCCCTACTCCATCTGTCAAAAATTGAATATGACTAAGTTAGGAGTTACCACCATGACTTTACAGATGGCCGACTGTACTATGCAGAGACCTTTAGGTATCCTAGAGGACGTTCCGGTTCGGGTAGGGAAGTTTTATATCCCTGTAGACTTCGTTGTCCTAGACATACCCGAGGACCCCCACATCCCGATCATTTTAGGGAGACCTTTCCTGCATACTGCAGGTGCTGTAATCGATGTGGGGAATAAGACGCTGACGTTCTCGGTAGGGGGGGAGAAGCTTACCTACACCAAGTCGAGTCTCCCTCGCTCCCCTATGCAGCCTGAGTCTGTTGCTGCGATTGACCTTGCCCCTCCGTCTCTTTCTACTGGAGACTCTTTGGAGGTTGTTTCTTCTATTTTTTCTTGTGAAGGTCTTACGCAGGATGGCTGCAATCCTGGTTTGGGGGAACGGAAGCTCACGAGGGCGGATGTCTATGATCCTGGCGATGGAGGAGAACGTCCTAGGATTGAATCACCAAGCGCACAAGGGTGGTTTGGAGAGCCATTTCGAGATGGAATCCCGTGCGTGATGGATTATGCTGCTCTTCCGCGAGACGGTCGAGTTTTGTGGCGAACAGATGCTATTTCGCCAAGTGAAAGTGTTGCGAGTGGCCAACGTCCTTGGCCTAATTGGACATGATTTGAGCTTTGAGGACGGTCGTGCCGGACCATTATAAACCAGCGCTTTCCGGGAGGCAACCCGATGACGTTGTAATTTGTTGTACTTTATTTTGGTTTGGTTTGTTTTTGACTTTGACATTATTAGTTTGCTTTTATCGAGCGCGTAAGGACGAGGGATTTATTATTGATTTAGCACGCAGGTACTTAAGGACTCTTCGTCCTTAGTATTTTTGAGAACAGGCCTCGAAGAAGGGCCTTGGCCGTCCCACTGCTGTTCGGCCTTACTTTTTCTCGCGTGCTACTCCGAAGTACTTTATAGCTGGACTAAAATGGACGCATATTCGTGGATTATAAGCCGCACTCCATGCTTCGCTTCGGTTTGGGGGAGCTCCAACTTGATAATGTGAGCTTTCTTTACTCCTTTTCCCTCGTTTCCTCGCTTTAATTTTCCTACCCCTGTCTTTTATTTGTCCTTCTATGCTTGTTGTTGTGTTGTTTTCCACATTGAGGACAATGTGTGATTCTGGTTTGGGGGAGGGAAGCACTTTTCGCGCTTGTCATTTGCATTTTCTTGTTTGTGTGCTTTATTTTTAAAAAAAATTGAAATGAAAAATTTGAAAATTCCGAAAAAATTTGGTCTGAATTGTCTAATTTGGAGAATTGATTAGTGTGCTAATTTTGATCTTTAGTATCTCCGAGTTGAAAATCTATCGTCGTAGCTTGCACTATATGTTTGTTTCCTATTAATAGATTGCGAGTCTCAAACGCTAGCCCACTTGTATTTGCTTAATTCTTATCGCTCTTCGTTTGTTTACTTTCGATATTGGCATTCAAGTAAGGCAATTGGTTAGTGGAATGTAAGGAATGTTGGTTTGTGTTATGAATGGATGGATGTTAATAATGTTGGAGCAATGCTTCGATGCTTTCGGAGGGACTCATTGAATTGAGTAACCACAATGGCCATGAATTTGGTTGTGACCGAGAGTATGAGCAATGATGTAACCCTTAAGGAAATATGTTTACCCGAGCACGATCTTTAACGATTAAATGTCAAGCTAAACGGTATAACATACGAGGGATGCTCCACATTTAAGAAAAAAAAAAGAAAAAGAGAAAAGAAAAGATGAGAAGAAGTGGAATGTGGAAAGAAAGGTGGAACGGAAAGTGGATGAATGGTTGACCTTGCTTGAATTCAATTATCGTAAGTTTTATTTTTGCGAAAGCGTGAGAGGCTAGTAGTATGACGTTGGTGTGACTGGTTGAGACTTGTGCTCTATTTTCGGTGAAATAGACTATGGTTTGTAAGTTTATGTGTATAGGTTGTCAACTTTGAGATACTAACGTGATAAGTTCGTGTCACTTTGATTTTCTCCGACGCTGTTTGCTTGAGGACAAGCAAAGGTTTGGTTTGGGGGAGTTTGATACGTGCTATTTATATAGTTTATATGCCCCCGATTTGGTCGCATTTAGCTTGCATTTACTCGTGTTCATTGTTAGTTTGGGCGCTATTTACTTTATATTGCGATACTGCTGCTCCTCGTTTATATTTTGCAGGTTTTGGCGGTCCTGAGCTAAAACCTGAATTGAGTGGAGCATGTTAAGGACCGTGACGACAAGACCAAGCTCGAGCTCGCACGGGAGCTCGGGATACGAAACAAAGAGCAAAAGAACAAGGGCCTAACGAATAATCAAAGCCCAAGTTTTGTGACTTGTGATCGATTGCGAGATGCTTTGGATTTGCGAAGTTTTGTTGCGGTTTGACGTTAGTGGGGATGGTCGTAAGGCTTGGACCAGATTTGAAGGAGCTTGGAGAAAGAATTGGTGAAATTGGCGACCCACAGGCGACCTAGAGGCAAGCAGGTCACGAGCAAAAGGGAAAAAGAAAAGAAAAATTTACAGATGAAAATTGGCGACCTGGAAGCAACCAACTGGCAACCCAGGCGCAAGCTGAACTCAGTTGAAGATTAGGGACAACACGTTTTTGGCAACCAACTGGCAAGCTACTGGCAACCTAGGCGCAAGCTGATTTTCCTATTCCGGATTTTATTGTAATTTTAGGAAACTTATTCTTATTTAACCTAAGACTTAACCTAGTTGTTTTCTATCTTATTATTATCTTCTATCATTAGTTTTAGATCTAGTTTTAGTTTTTATTCAAGTTTGGAGATTTGAAGATTGAACTTTTGAAGAATTTTGTAACCGCCGGTACTCTGATTTAATCCAGGTTTATTTCAATTTCTATTATTCATTCATCATGTTTGCTACTATTGATTTTATTGCTTTTGCCCTAGTTATGTCTAGCTAATTTCTCAATTAGGGTTTAGGGTGATTGTGAGATTGATTCAGGACATGTTTTAATTGCTTATATCGATTGAATTTGTGCAAGTTGATTTCTTCCTACGCGTTTTATTATCAATTGAATTTAGGGACGCCTTTATTGAATTGAATTTAGGTTGTTTCAGTTTAAGATCGAAAGCCGAATTGAAACTAGACTCATGCGTAATTGATAAGTCAAGTATAGTACGTAGCGAGAGCCCGCTAAATTTGCTTAAGGTTAAAATTGACTCGAGAGAGCGTTTTCCCAAACCTAATCACTTGCATAGCTTCAGTTGATTTATATTTCCTTTTGAGTTGAGTTCCTGAATCGATGTCATATTGACCCCGACGCCCTAATCCTCCTTTTATATACTTTTATATCATCTTTCTTGCTGTTCTTAGTTTAGTCTTATAAAACACCGATTTTATCACCCTTGAGATTGACCTATATTAGCTAAGCGATCTTTTGACTACTCCTGTCTCTCTGTGGATTCGACCCTACTGCCACTAGCTACCCAGTTAGTTGACTTTAGGTTTACTTTGACTTAGACAACTACGACTTAGCCTTGTCAGCCACGATTGAGCCACGCCGCCAAAATAAAACCAAACTAGCGCGCACTAACTATACTCTCATCCAGCACTTTCTCTTTCCTCTTTTATCCAAATTCAAAAACCTGTGTGATACTTTTTATACAATATTGTGATACTTTTAATGAATTGTTGTGATACTTAAGCATTGTGATACTTCTTATACGACATTGTGATACTTCTTGTTATATATTGTGATATTTCTTGTTATATATTGCGATACTTTTTGCTATATTTTGCGATACTTTAGTTCATACAATGTCGTGGTACTTCTTATATAATATTGTGATACTTTTAATGAAATGTTGTGATACTTTATGTTGAACGTTGTGATACTTTTAATAAAAAATTGTGATACTTTATGTTCAAAATCGTAATGAATTCAACAGCATCGTGATAATTCTAGTGTAACAATGTGATACTTCTTGTGTAAACTAGTGATACTTCTATTTAAAGCAATTACAAACACTTCATTGATGCATTACATCAAATACCTAGAGTGCGACACACAAAAAAACAATAATAACTTAATTGATCAGATTAGTTCCACCACATAAAATTGAGATGACGACGAACGATGACGATATCATGAAATATGCATTTCTGTGTCTCTGCGTCGTTTTAGCCTTATCTGTCAAAAATAGGCCTAAAGCGTGTCTTCTGCCGTTTTGCTTGGTTTTTTGCCGTTTTTGTACCTTCTCGCTCTTTCGATTGGTTGTGTATGACGTATATATCGTATACGTGTCATACTATATGCATTTCTGTGTCTCTGCATTGTTTTGGCTTTATCTGTCAAAAATAGGCCTAATGCTTGCTTTTTGCTGTTTCGTTTGTTTTTTTTCTTTGCTTTTGCGTATCCCCGTTCTTTGGATTAAATGTGTATGACGTATATATTGTATATGTGTCATAAAATGTGCATTTCTGCGCTTCTGCTTTGTTTTAGCCTTTTCTGTCAAAGATAGGCCTGAAGCTCGCTTATTGCTGTTTTGCTTGATTTTTCTCTGTCCCTGTGCATCCTTGTCCCTTGGATTAAATGTGTATGACGTGGATATCGTATCTCTGTCATACAATATGCATTTCTGTGTTTCTGCTTTCCCTGTTTTTAGCCTTTTCTGTCAAAGATAGGCCTGAAGCTTGTTTTTCTGCTGTCTTTGTATACGTGTATTCTTCTGCTGGTCGTGAATTTTCTTTGACTAGATATATTTTGTCGTATTGTACTATTGTTGCTTAAAAGGCATTTCTTGAATTTGTGCAGGTGATCCTGAGATTGTGATACCTACAACCAGTACCATGGAGGACGTTATCCATAGTATTGATTTTAGTGCTAGAGGGGAGAAGCGTACTCCTATGTCCGAGCTGCGTCATCATTTAGAAACCTCTAAGGGTCCGTCCCAGTCTGATTTGTTTAAGACTCCTCCTACTTTGACGCCAGGGAGTGAGTGCAGGAGCTGTTAGAAGTCTCCTGAGCCTGTCGATGGACCGTAGTACCACCGTAGAGCCAAGCGAGGCCTTACATTGGCGATGCGACGGCGTCTTGTAGAAGCGGCGAGGGTTCTTGTGGAGCTCTTTGTAGAGTTGCTTGCGTCTTCCGTTGGTGGACGTGGGGTTGCTGCTGAGTTGCCCAGGTCTTCTGTTGGCGGGCATGGAGTCAGGCCCGCGCCTTCGCAGGGCGCTGGACGCGAACGTAGCGTTGTTGGAGAGTCACCGGCGTCTGCTGGGAGAGGTCGAGGTGGAGGTCGCAAGGGTGGACGTAAGAACGATAGGCCTAGTAGAAAACGTAAAGTGGATGATGTTACTGGTGGTGTTGAGGGTGGCGTTCGAACGCGTGGTCGCCGTGCTGCTGAGACTGGTGGTAGTTGCGAGCAGGGTGAGGGCAGTGGCGCTGGTGGTTCAGGTGGGGTAAGCCATGACGAGGTTGAGGCGGGAGGCGATCCTGCCGTTGATAGGCCGAGGCGTGGTCCTCCTCGTCGGCTTGAGGATGCTTTCGAGAGTGACCCTGAGTCCGAGGACGAGCAGGGTAACGAAGAGCAGGTAGCGGATGATGCTGGTGATGAGGCTGCAGGTGCTGTAGGTGGTGAGGCTGCGGGTGAGATTGGAGGTGAGGCTGCAGCTGTTGATGCTGAGACGGCGGCTGCACGAGGTAGGTTCATGGGGGTGGTTGAGGAGCTTGGCTTGAGACCATCGTATCCCCAGGGACCGCGATTGTGGGCGAATGTTGCCAAGGACTGGGATGGTGTGAGCTTAGTTTGGAACCCACTGGAGCACTTGTCTACTCGGGTGAAGGTGGGTTTTGGTTTAGGCACTATGAGGACCTTCTTTGGTTTCCGCACTGTCATGGATGCGTTTGATTCGAGATTACCTCCCGAATCGCGGGACATAATCCTTGGTACGGCTTTTGGTCCACTGGTGTTGAAGTGGAAGGAGGTGCGTGGGAAGAGCGTGAATGCGCACTTTTCTGTGATTCGAGCGTTGTTAGACAGATTTTGGGATACTACTAACACTTTTCATATGCCTGGATATGAAGTCGGTGTTACCTTTTCGTCGCTTACGATCGTTTCGGGGCTTCCTCATGGAGACGAGGCGATTGATTGGGACAGAGCGCGTCCTGCTATCTCTAGTGCGACAGTGGTTCGTTTGATCGGAGGCGGTATTAGGTGTGCGAGGGGTGAGCAGAACACGTTTCAGCCTCGGACGTCATGGATTGATGATTACTTCAAAGGCGGTGGACAGAAGCAAGTGAGTGATGTGAGTCATGAGCAGAACGCTCGATTGTGGCTATGGTGGTTTCTGTCGGCTACTCACTTTGGAGAGAAAGGCGAGAGGGCTTCGTCTGCTGTTTTAATGGCGTTGAGGGACTTGTCTAGATTGGGTGATTTCGATTGGGTTACGCCTGCTATGGGTCTCTTAATACGGTTTTGTAGGGATGCAGTTCGTCCTGATCAGATTGACAATGAGTCGCAACCGTCTTTGGTTGGCCCTGGTTTGCTGATGGAGGTATGGTTGCTTTTTGTGATGTTTTGTTGCTTTGTTTTTGTTTTTTTTTTTTTTTTTTTTTGTTTTTTTTTTTTTTTTTTTTTTATTTTGCTTTCCTTTTGTGACGTGTCTTCTGTGTCTTCGTAGTCCTGGTGCTATGCTCATTTCCCGTCGCTGCTTCCCGAAAATTTTGCCGTGAAGGCGAAGTACCCTGCTTTCCATGCCTATGCGATGGCGGATCGGAAAGGTATTCGCTTGACTTATGAGGCGGCTCGAGTACTTTTTAATGGGATGACCGTTGATAAGGTAAAATGAGTCTGTATTCCTTTTATGCCTTGTGTTTGTGTTTGCAGCCCCTGACTTATTTCTTTCTTCTGTAGTTTGTTCGTAACCCTTGGACAGATTATGAGGATGTCCCTGCGTCGATTGCGACTCGCTTTGCTCTCCGTGATAGACAGAGGTTGTACATTGCTACTCAGTACGACTTGTATTGGTTTTTAGGTGAGCGACTGTCAGCGCAGACGACTAGGGCTGAGTTCGTTGTGCCCGTGTCTCCTCCTAAGGTCCTTTTTGTACAGACGTCGGATGCTGATGTTCGCCGTGAGGTACACCGTGAGGGTGAGTCAGACTCCCTGTTGAGACCAGACGAGGACTACTCGTCGTGGGCGCGTCTTGCTTTAGCGTCTGCCGTGATTGAGATGTGCTTTATTCTTTGCGTTTGCTTGTGTACATTGCTTTGTCCAAAAAGCAAAAATTGATCCTGATTTTTGTATCTTGTAGCCGCGTGACCCTGACCTTGAGGTTCAGCCTCCTCCGTTCTATGAGGGTTTGGATTTTGAGCATGATGGCTGTCGGCATTCAGTTGTACTGCCGCAGTGCTTATCTGCGGTGGTTGACGCTGGTATGGATGGTTGGAGTTCTCAAGTGAAGAGGGTATGACTTGTCTTCTATGTTTGTTATTTGCTGCGCTTGCGTGTTATGTAGTATATAGCCCCCAGTTTGAGTAAGATTTTATAGTAAAATCGTTAGTCAAACTTTGTTGAAGCTGCTTTTGATTATAGCCCCCAGTTTGAGTTAGATTTTGTTGTAAAATCGCTAGTCAAACTTTATTCAAGCTGCTTTTGATTATAGCCCCCAGTTTGAGTATATGAAGGTCATACTTGCTTGCAGGTGACTGTGGACGTCCACAAGAGATTATGGAGGACGGCAAACCGCTGGCAAGTAGCGTTGAACGAGAAAGCGGTCGCGCTTTGCAAGGCTCAGAAGTACGTGACAGATCTGCAGGGTGCACTTGCGCAGAGTCAGATAGAGCTAGGGCGGGCCAGGGGTGAGGAGGCACGTCTGCAGGCGGAGTTCGAAGTCCGGCGTGAGCAGGAGTTGGCTGATTATCGTGCTCAGATAGATTCGTTGCGGGAGGAGCTTAGTCGTCGCGACCAAGCTAGTTGATTTGGGATGTATGCTAGGATCGTTGGCTTATTTTTATGGACTTGTTTTATCTTGTGGTTGTATTTGTGTGTGGTTGCACACGTAGGAGTTGTGTGACGTTAGTCCTTGATCGTGTATATGACACTAGTAGGTTCTGCGACCTTGTATGCGTGCTTTTGAATTCGTAGCAGGTACATGTGTTGATTATGGTAAACGTCCTTGTTGGCGTAGTTCGTTGTGGTTGACAATCATGCGTGTGACGTCATAAGTCGTGCTGATTATTTTGCTTTGTTGTGTGTTACGACCGCTTGTGTCGTCGTGTGCGTTTTGATGTCCTCGCGACCTGCTTATTTTGTGTCCCTGCATTAGACCGTTAGTCGTAAAAATGAACACAAATCTCGATTGAGATTGTCTTACTCGTAGTAAGATCATGCATGTAAAAATATATGTATAAAATATGCCGTTTTGAGGAAAATATTTTGAGTCCGTAAATGACGCTTTTGACGCTCGCAAAATGTGAATTAAGAACGCCGTGTTTAACGTAAGTTTGCGAGATGCGACGGTTGAATTTTGTGAAGTGTTTAAATTGTATGTGCAAAATAATAGTCGAGAGTCGATGACAAAAATGACACAATACGACGTAAAGCCGGGTAGCGATTACGTAATCGAAAATACGCCGTAAAAATAAAAAGACAGCGGTGCGTAGGCTGTAAAAGTTCACTGCAACCCTAGGCTGCAAGACGGTGTGCAGTCGTCGCGTCAAATGTCAGAAAAAGCATGAAAAATCGCCTGTGTACCAGCGATTTTCACAAAAATCGCCAGTGAACAGGCGATTTTTGTGAAAATCGCCAGTTTTCTGGCGATTTTTCTGCTTTTGTTTTGATTTTTTGGCTAATCGCTGGTTCACTAGCGATTATATTTTGTGCTGTTGATGCTTGAAGACGTTGCCTATAAGAAGGATGCATGTATTACTTCATTCATTCATCCCTCCATCCATACTTTACTTCTCATTTTGATTTGCAAATTCCATTACTCATATTATAATAGTATTCGTAATATCTCGTAGAGCCTTTTTTTGTTGAGTAATGGAGCATCTTGAGGGACTTGTGAGGGTTTGGTGTGCCACATTGTTGGGTCTTGAGAAAAGGAGTCTGAGAGACCGTGGTCTGGGTGTTTTCCTAGGGTTGAGGCAGGTCCGCGAGGAGATTGATTTCCTTGACGCCTGCCTTCACTATTGGGACTTGGCGTATCATGTATTCCGCTTTCCCGGCGGGGAGGTTTGTCCCCTGGTTGAGGAATTTGCCGCGATTGGAGGTTGGACTCGCACGGTCACTCCAGTGTGTGTCCATCAAGAGCTCGGGTACCAGAAGAATATGCAGAATTTCCTCAAGATGACTAGGAACCAGGCGGATGACCTATTTTTGGATGGGTGTTTAAACATAATCCGTCTTTGTCAGAGGTTTATGGACTACGACAATTGGAGTATCTGTGTTGTGGCTCGTAGGAGAGCGTTGGCCCTTTGTCTGGTGCATTGTTTCATGTTTCCTGACTCAGTGGATGGAGGAGGATTCGGGGAAGCACGCTTGGTTTGCGTAGTACAACAGATGGAGATGGGCTACAACCCTGCGGCCTTGATCGTTGCTGAAACGGTCCTTGGCTTAGACGACTGGGCCTGTAATAGGATGCATGCTTATCGTGGTTGTCCTCTCATTTTGCAGGTTTGGCTCATGGAGCGTTTGAGCGTGCTTGGCGTCATTCCTTATGGTGCATCTTATGCGGCAGCCGGCGTAACCAGTCGTGGCATGCGGTGGATGGGCCCTAATGGCAGACCTCACGATTACTTTCCCACTTTCGTGAGAACATCTGCTATCCGTTGGGTCGTGCCGTGGTGGGAGGTAGTCACTGTGACGGGTAGCGCGGTTGGTGATGGTCTGTCTGGAGTGATGCTCTGTGGCTTCGACATGGGTGTATATATCCATCCCTTGAGGGTAAGGAGGCAGATGGGCTATGCGCAGTTCATTCCGGGGCAAGACACTATGATTCAGGATTTGGTCGTGCTTAATAACCAAATTACTGACGCGTGGTCGCAAGGATGGGTTATGCGTCCTAGGTGGCATGTGGTGGGCATACCGGCTACGGTGCGTGTTTCGAGGTCCTATGTTCGGTGGACTACGGCACAGACTACTCGCCAAAGGGCTCGCCTTCGCGCCATAGAGCAGAATGAACCGCCGCCGACGTCCGCTTTCGATCCCGTGCGCTTTGGACGTCGGCTCAGGGAGTGCGCCCTCTACGGAGGCGGAGCTTAGTCTCCTTGGTTTTACCATGTTTAATGCTCCAGGCTATGACGGCCGCGATGGTGTCCCACACATAGGTTGAGATTGAATCCTCCCTTCAGCTTGAAGAATCACAGAAGATGATTGGTTGTTTGTTGTCTGTCTGTCCCTTTGTTCCCTAAACCCGAAGGTTTTGTCGGGGCTTTGTAATGCTTGTAGGTGTTGTTTGCAATAGTAGTATAGTGTTTGTGCTCCTAGTTGGATAATCCAAATGTAATGTTTCCCTTTTAAGAATAACAAAACAAAAGTTCTTTGTGTATAACTTGCGTTGTTTCCTTGAAGTCAAAGATATGTGTGTCTCGTATTTTGACTCTTGTTGGGTTGGTTATACCCTTAACTTTAGATGTCTCGGGCATGCTACTTTGTGTTGAATGTCGGCTGTGCTTTTGGAAAGCTGCCTACGTATCCATATAAATGGAATCAAGCCGGCGTAGTTCAGAATTGTATTTTTGCGAGTGTGCTTTTTTTTTTGTTGGGACATGTCGGTCCGTGAAATGCTTTTATAAAAGGGGTGCATGTTTAAGGGCATGTCGGCCCGTAGAATTGCTTGTAGGAAATGCATGTTTACGGGCATGCCGGCCCGTAGAATTGTGTTTTTGCTTTTTGTAATGGGTGTGCACGTTTAGGGATGCCGGCCCGTGGAGTTGTTCAATTACATGTTATAAATACATTGCAAATGTTTCAGGGATAGTATTTCTTTAGTTGATCGAGATTGGTCGCTAAATTAAACTCTTTACCGTCTAGGTCAGTTAATTTGACCGCTCCGCCTGTGTAGATTTCCTTGACGAGGTAGGGTCCAGCTCAGTTAGGTTTGAACTTTCCTCGCGGGTCGACGGGAAGTGGTGCGCGTACTGACTTCAACACTAGATCGCCCACTTTTATGTTTCGTGGTCGAACTCGCTTGTTGAATGCTCTTTGTAGTCGTGCTTGGTACATTCGTACAATGCTTAAAGAATTTAGCCGACGTTCATCTAGGAGCATGAGTTGCTCATAACGCTCGCGGGCCCATTCTGCTTCTGGAATGCTACTTTCCATTAGGATTCGTAAGGATTGCATCTCTGTTTCCACCGGCTGTACGCATGCCGTAAGTGAGAAAATAAGGCGTCATGCCTGTGGGTGTGCGGATGGTGGTGCGATATCCCCAGAGTGCATATGGAATTTTGTTGGGCCAGTCCCGACAACTGTCGATCATTTTCTCGAGGATGGTGATTACAGTTTTGTTCGCTGCATAAGGAGAGGACTTGTGATGTTGTATATTGTATTTGGCAAGTATGGCCTCTATTTCACCTTGAAAATGTGATCCTTGGTCGCTTATAAACTCGTGCGGTATGTTGTACCGGCATATGATGTTTGCTTGTATGAACTTGGCAACTTCTTTTGAGCCGAGGGCGTGGAAGGATGCTGCTTCTACCCATTTTGCGAAATTGTCGATTGCTACTAGTACGAAGCAGTGTCCTCCTGCTCCAATGGGATGGATTTTGCCTATCACGTCAATGCCCCAAGTTGAGAAAGGCCACGGGGACGTGAGGCTGTAGAGGGGTGAAGGGGGTATATGTTGTACGTTGCTGAAAATTTGACAATTATGGCAGTGTTTGACGTAGTGGATGCGTCTGCTTCCATGGTCGTCCAATACCATCCTAGTCGTAAGATTTGCTTGCATAGGGCTCTTGCATTCATGTGTGGGCCACATTCGCCATCGTGTACTTGGGCGATGATTTCTTGTCCTTTCTTGTAATCGACACACATGAGTAGGGTTCCTTGTGGTGTCTTTTTGAGTAATTGTCCCATCTCTAGTACGAATTGGGATGCCAGGAGTCTGATGGCCCTTTTACCGCGCTTGTCGGTGTCGGGTGGGTAAGAGTTGCTTGTTTTGTAGTTGAGTATGGCTTGGTACCATGGCTCTGTTTGTTCAGCCTCGTCCATGTCAATGGTGTGGAAGTATGCAATTTCACCACGTCTTTCGACGACAATGGGTAGCGTGTCGATGTTTGGCGGCATGTTGAGAAGGGATGAAAGCTTTGACAGTGCGTCGGCAAATTGGTTTTCTTCCCTTGGGAGGTGATAGAATTCTATGCAGTCGAATTCTGTTAAAAGTTTTTGTATTTTTTCTTGGTATTTTGCGAGGGTTTCGTTCATGATTTTCCATACCCCTGTCACTTGATTTATGATGAGGAAGGAGTCTTTGTGTACCCGTAGGTGCTTTTTGTTGAGGGCCATGGCTGCTTGTAAGCCGTAAATGCAGGCTTCGTATTCTACGACATTGTTGGTGACGTTAAAGTCGAGCTTGATTGAGATAGGTGTATGATCACCGTTAGGAGCGATTAGGAGTATCCCTACGCCGGTAGTTCGAGGCTCCATCGAAGTAGAGTTGCCAGTACTCAGCTTCGACGGCGAAAATTTCATCGTCAGGAAATGACATTGTGTCAATTTTAGGTTGTTCAATGATGGCATTCTCTGCAAGGAAGTCCGAAACCGCTCTTCCCTTAATGACTTCGAAAGGTAAGTATTTGAGCTCATACTCAGCTAGTAGTAGCGTCAATCTGGCCATGCGGCCGTTTAGTATTGGTTTTTCGAACAAGTACTTGAGAGGATCCATTATGGAGTATACTCTCGTTGTATGTGCGAGGAGGTAGTGTCTGAGTTTTTTGGTGGCCCAGACTAGAGCGAGGCAGCTCTTTTCTACAGGTTCGTATCGAGTCTCATAATCTTGGAACTTTTTACTAATGTAGTAAATTGCTCGTTCTTCGTTGTTAACCTCCTGGGCGAGCATGGCACTCATGGCGTTTGGTGTAGTTGTTAGGTATAATGACAGTGGTAGGTCTTTCTGGGGTGGCACCAGGACGGGTGGATTTGTGAGTAGGGTTTTGACTTTGTCGAATGCTTGCTGACAGTTGTCGTCCCATTTTGTGTGCTCTTCATTTTTTAATTTCTTGAAGATTGGTTCGCAGACCATTGTAAGCTTGCTGATGAATCGGGAGATGTATTGGACTTGTCCCAAGAAACTCCTGATTTCGTCGATGTTGCTTGGAGGTTTCATCTCCATTATTGCTTTGATTTTGACAGGGTCGATTTCGATTCCACGTTGGCTTACGATGTGACCCAGTAATTTGCCTGATGTAACCCCAAAAGTGCGTTTCTGTGGGTTCAGTCGCATTTTGTATTGCCTGATCCTGGTGAAGAATTTACGAAGGTTGGCGATGTGATCCTCCCTTTGCTTTGATTTCACAATCATGTCGTCGACATAAACTTCTACTTCTTTATGCATCATGTCGTGCAGCAGAGTAGTTGTGGTACGTTGATAAGTGGCGCCTGCGTTAATGAGTCCGAAAGGCATGACAGTGTAGCAGTATGTGCCCCAGGGCGTCACAAAGGTCGTCTTTGATATGTCGTCTGTTGCCATTTTTGTAACAACCCGGATTTTCCAATAAATTAAAATAAAGAAATAAAAGGATTTTAAAGAGAAAATGAAAATAAAATGAAGAAAAGACTACTCCTAACGATTCCTATTCTAAGGACGACCAACTCTACTCACCCCAACAACGAAAGGATAGATCTCCTAGCCTAGGTCGACTCCACCAAACCACACGCACCTCCAAGACAAGCGCACACTCGGACAACTATTACGCACAAGGTAAGCAACTAGGACGGATTTCCCTTAAAGAAGTTGGGACATCAAAGAATAGGAATGAACAAGGAACAATTTCTCTCGTGGAAGAGTAATAAGAGTATCCACAAAATTAGAGGAAGTGAGTTATGCTTTCTCGATCAATATTGGGGAAATGAATGACAAAGAGGCACCAGTATCACTATAGCATCCTTGAGTCGGCGGATGCATTGCAAGTTGTTGTTAGCTCCTCTTCCGTTTCTGGTCATCTGCAACACAAAAGCATAGGTGATAGCGGCATTTTCTAAACATGCCACTTCAAGAAACTACTCAAACACATACAAAGTTACTCAACCCTCTATAGTGTCTACCCCAACGCTCTCACTCGGTGTTCTAAGTCAAACCTACTCACTCGACTAAGAGAGTTGGGAGCGTATTCGCTCTGATACCAACTGTAACAACCCGGATTTTCCAATAAATTAAAATAAAGAAATAAAAGGATTTTAAAGAGAAAATGAAAATAAAATGAAGACCACGGTGGCGGAAACACCGTGTAATCCGAGTCGTCACTCACTTAACCAACTAAACAACGATTAAAAGGTAGGCCTTGAGGCCTAGAAGAGGGGAGTAAATACCTCTTACAAATCCAGCTCCAAAAATGAAAGTAAGACAACCATAACAAATCTAAACATCCTAACAAGTCTAATCCAAAATCACGTCAAGGCTAGCTATAGGTCATCCTCACGGCATCCTCACTTGACAAACCCGATCCCGCGCTAACCTGCCACAATGAATGTAACAGCCACAATCAGTGGGGAGTAACTAGGTGCTCCCCAGTCATATTTCAACATAACCAAAATAGACAACAACACAACCCAAATGTAGAATAAACATCAATCAACCTCAGGCTAACCCATTAGTTAACCAACTCAACTGGCCTATGGCCTATAATCAAAGTATAAGCAAACAACCATCTTACAAATCATACAACCCAAATATAACTGATTCACTATAATTATTTAAGCTCAACCTGTCATCAACAAAGTGACAATCAACAATCAACAATCAACAACGCAAGAGAAAGCACGGAGAACTGGATAGCCACATAACCGTGAACTACCCCGGACCTCACCCTAACCGGTGATACCTCCAAACCCTATGGCGGAACCACATAACCGTGAATTCCCTTTCAATGGACCCACATAACCGTGAAATCCTCAACACTGTCTTAATTTGGCCAAATCTCACCATAACCGGTGACGACATACAACTTACCATAGTCTCTAACCATAATCGGTTGAGAACCCAATGGGCGGTATCCGTCCTACAAAAGACGTTGTATCTCCTCACGCACGAGCCATAACCGTACCCGTACGCACACTTAACTCAAGCATACAAACAAGCCAATTCAATAACCTGAATTAACTCATAACCAACATAAGCCAATCCAATAACCTAAATCAACTCACAACCAACATAAGTCAATCCAATAACCTGGATCAACTCACAATCAACATCAATTTAATTATTCCTTTACTCAAAATCATCATAATGTCCATCATATACACAACTACAACATAATTGACCCCTTTTGTAACCAATCTCAACACTAACCATAATCAACATGTTAAATACGGAGTAATAACCATAAGAACTCAAGAGTAGCCTTAATAAATCATTATAATTCCCCAAAGTGATCATCTTTATTCAACTTAATAACAATATATCCCAAATTTAATATGACAAACATCCCAATTCATTCCATTAGACACAATAGTGTGAGACCAACACAATTAAGACCAAAGAACATAATTCTCATAGCACAATCAACCCAAAGATCATAGCTTTGCATACATAACAACAACCAATTCATCCTCAATCAATCATATGGTCTCACACAAGTTAAAATATGTCTAGGGCTACACCTAGTTACCTTTTCCAAACAAGCCCAAGAAAAGCACAGTTTCCACCCCTTCTGTCCAGACGCGATAACAGACGATCCAGAGCTCCAAATGAAAAACTGAACAGTGAAAAGGTAGCCCCAAGAGTCAGGAACATGCTCACAAAATTTGAGCAAAATCGGACGGTCGGATCTCCGGCGATCTTCAGTTTAGTTCACCTGGGTCAGAGAAATCCGAAATTGTGGTTTTCTCTCCAATCCTCTCCTATTGATTAGGGCACACATAAATCAATTAGGGTTTGATTAGGAGATGAATAGAATGAATTTTATGAGATGTTTTGATGAGAACTAATGAGAAAATGAAGAGAGAGAAGAGAGACTAGGATTGAATGAGAAACATCAGAAATAATAAAAGATAAATTAGGGTTTAAAAAGCCTTATAAGCATAAAGAGTTTCGTGTATAAAACAAACACAGCTGATCCAGTAAAAGCAGAACCGAGCCGTCGGTTCGGTCTGAACCTCGGTTCACATCGTAAATTTGGCGATTCTTGGTAGCGTCGAAAAAATACGCAGTTTAGCCTTTTGAATCGCCTGAATCGGAGTCCGTATGAGGAAATTACACCGTTTTTATGCTAATTACTCCGTTTTTAGGTTCCGACTACAGTCTCGCTTATTCCACGAGCCAAAAATAACAAAATTAAGAGGAATGAAATACGAATTTAACGAAATGAATTATTTAAATAAAAGGGAAAAAGTCGGGGTGTTACAATTTTGATTTGGTTGTACCCTGCGTACCCGTCCATGAATGACAGTAATGCGTGGTCAGCAGTGCTGTCCACGAGTATGTCCATGTGGGGTAATAGGAAGTCGTCTTTTGGACATGCTTTGTTTTGGTCGCGAAAGTCTGCACATACTCGTATCTTTCCAGTCTTCTTCATGACTGGGACCATGTTTGATACCCAGTCCGAGTATCCGATGACTTGGATGAAACCTGCTTGTAGTTGCTTCTCGATCTCTTCTTTGACCATGAGAGACCATTCTGGTTTAATGCGTCGGAGTTTTTGTTTAACAGGCTTGGCACCTGGCTTGAGTGGGATGCGGTGTTCTGCTATTTCAAGGTCGATGCCAGGCATGTCCCTGTAGGACCAAGCAAAGACGTCTTTGAATTCCGTGAGTAGCTCGATGTATGTGGCTCTTTCTTCCATGCTTAAGGAGGCTCCTAGCTGTAGTTTTCGAGGTTCTTCGGGTGTTCCTACATCGATGATTGTTGTATCCTTGATGATGGGTCCTGCTCGGGTTTTGAAACGATGTTTGCAATGTATTTATATAATGCAATGTTGTTTTGTTTAATGTTATCGCAAGCATTAGAAAATGCAGATTTTAAAGGAAAACAAGGCAAGTAGTAACCAGAAACGTTGTTATTATTAATGTTTTCAAAAGTAGTTACATTTGAAGATAGCTCAGACGGAGGAGCTTTGGACAACCTTAGAGACTCTAATTCTTTATCTATGTCTATCACATCAGGAATATAGCCCGGAGGCTTAGTTGGGGTGAAAGACTTGAAATGACGACGCGGGAGCCTAAACTCTATGATAGGTTTGTTGTCAGGGTTCTTGTCTTCGTCTTCTTCAGAGTCAGAGTTTTCGAAGGTGTAGCCTTTTCCAGTAGTGATTTTGAAAGTGCGACCCTGCTCATCAGTCCACTGAAGAGTCTTTGACCATCCGTCGTGTGTCTTCTCCTCATATGGGACGATCAGGTCGGTGGGATTAAAGTTGTGGTTGCGCAGGATGTCAGAGACGAGTTCGATCCCAGCGACAGTGCATGAGAAGAAGTCTTTGGGCATTTTGCCCACACCCTCCTTGACGAAGTATTTGTCAGTGAAGATGTGATATGGCTCCATGCGAAAGTCGCGACATTTCTTACGGTCATCGAGTGCTTGCAACCCGCGGGTGACTTCGTAGGACCACAGTACGTAACCTAGGCCCATGGTAGGCCATTTGTTGTCGTTGTCCTTCACATAGAGCTCGGCGATTTCCTCTTCGCGAGTCAGTGTGCAGATGTCGAAGTCGAAATCAAAACCATAGGTGATGTCTGGGGTTTCGGTGCTTATTCTTGCAAAGTCATTATCGATCTTTTGCTGCTGTAGGGAAGCTCGAAAGTTTGATGCATGGATAGTGACGACCTCGTCGTTCAGGGGGAGCTTGACTTTTTGGTGCAAGCTTGAAGTGACAGCTTTAGTGGCGTGGATCTAGGGTCTACCCAATAACATGTTGTATGCGGGGGGTATGTCTATTATCTGGAATTCAGTTTCCCTCATGACGGGTCCTGTCATGATAGGAAAGGAGATGGTCCCTTTTATGCTGCGGCGGGTACCATCGTACGCTCTGACGCCATCTGCACAGGGGATGAAGTCATTTTCCTTGATTCCTAGCTTTTTAGCTGTTTCTAGGGGCAGGACGTTGACTGTTGATCCGTTGTCGATGAGGACGACAGGTAGTGTCATGCCATGGCATTCCACGTTAATGTAGAGTGCCAGATTGTGGGTACCTCCGAATGGCGGGAAGTCCTTGTCAGAGAAAGTGATGGCGCTAGCTTGCCATTCACGAGTGATGTGACTGATGAGTTTTTCAGGAGACATCTCTGTTGTAATGGGGGTGACTTGCAAGGCTTGGTAGAGAGCTTCGCGATGTCCCAATGATTCCCTTAGGAGCTGCCAGATTGAGATGTCTGCTTTTGTTTTGTGGAGCTGCTTTTGAAGCGTGTCTCCAATTTCAGGTACAGGCACTGGGGTGGTGCTTGATGATGCTATGTCAGCTCGTGGCTGACTTGACGTAGTAGTTGCAGGTGATGGCGTAGTGACCAGAGGTGCGCACTAGTGGAAAAAACCCCTATAGTGGCGGTGCAATAGTGTCGGTTTTAAAGGAAATGACACTAAATGTTCAAAGGAAGATATATAGTGTCGGTTTAAGTTAAAAACGACACAAAAAGGTAGAGTATTTGTGGCGGTTGTAAAATAAACCGCCACAATAGATGTTTTGGTGGCGGTTTTAAGTAAAACCGACATTATATGTTATAACATATGGTGGCGGTTTAAGTTAAAAACGACACAAAAAGGTTGTAAAATAAAACGACATAAAAACCGACATTATTTGTGGCGGTTGTAAAATAAACCGCCACAATAGATGTTTTGGTGGCGGTTTTCGAAAAAACCGACGCATTATTTGGAAAATTGAATTAACATATAGTGGCGGTTGTAAACAAAACCGACATTATTTGTCAAATGAAATTTACATATGGTGGCGGTTGTAAATGAAACCGACACTATAGACAAAAGACACAAACAAAACACTCATATCCTCCTTTACTTCGTTCACTCTCAAAAGTCAAACAAAACACACAACACACACAAACAAACCGCACACAGTCCTCCACCTCCACCAAAACCCTAGAAATTTACACCTTCATACGAGAAATCGAAAATGGCGATGATCGGAGCATTGAAGAAAGCAATTCTCAGCCACGTCAGAATTCCGGTGACTCCCAACTCAGTTTTCGTCACCGGAATCACAACTTCGCCGCATTTCTGCGACATTTTCCGGCCATTTTCGTCCCAAGGTGGACACATCACCGAGGAAGAAGTCACTGAAAGAATCCTCGCCATTCTTAAGGACTTCCCTAAACTCGATCCTTCTAAGGTAAGTATTTTGTTGATCGATCTTTGTAATATTGTTTTGTTGTTGACATTGATTGATTAAATATGAATTTCTAGGGTTACGGTGTTTCGAATTGATTTTAGATCTGTGTTTCGCATTTGATTGTTTGAGTGTCGATGGAAATCAATCGTAAATTTGCAAGTCATGTGTTCAATTGTTTCTCGTTTTGTGTCTATCAATTCCATTTACAGAAATAACTCAAAAATCGGTTTTGCTCTCACCGTCACGTGCAACCTCAGCACACCGGAGCTTTACCTCTGGCCACCGCCTCGTCTCTTTCCTCTGTCTTCTGTTATCGTCTTCGTCCTTTCTGTTCGTCGCCGTCTTTGACCTCAGTCCTATACATTCTAATTCTCGAGTTTAAGTTCGTGTTTCTCGAGTCTTAGCCTAATTCTTCGTGTTATTGAAGGTATATTCCGTTTTTAATCATTCAATTTCAATTTCGTTCAAACCTAACCCTAAATTTTGATAATTCTCGATTAAAACAGCTTTAAGGTGAAATAAGATGAATGGAGGGAGTTGTAGGTTAACTGGTAAATTTTGCTGTTATAGACACCCCTTGATTCATCGTCTGTAGATGTTGCCGTGTTTTGCCTTTCTCTGATGGGGACTGATTTTCCAAGTTACATCATGGAAGCTCATCGAGTTCTAAAGCCAAGGTTGTAATGCAATTGATGATAAATTGTTTTCCGACCACATTTAACTTTTGTTTTGTGTTGATTGACTTCCTGCCTTTTTACAGCGGATGTCTCTTGATAGCAGAAGTGAAAAGTCGATTTGATACTAACACAGGAGGAGCAGATCCGAACAAATTTGCAAAGGCCATCTGTGAACTTGGTTTTTCAACAAATTCAAAGGTATTTGTTTTTGCACGGGTTTTTAATTACATAAGACGTTGAAGGGCCCTCTTTTTTATAGCTTTCTTTCTCATGCTCATCACAAATAGAGATGTCACCCATGGTCATGGTATAAAATATGGGTCATGGTACCTTGTCGTGACCAAGTTTTGACTGACAAAAGTTCTGACTAACCCTAATCGCATTTGAGGCGCTATCGGCTCTATTTATAATGGCTCTGGTGACCAAAAAAGAGATAAAGTCTCGAACGAATAATTTATTATAAGGGTTATGCTTCATCAATGGCCTCTAAACTGACGCACCGTTGTTTGTAGGATTTCTCAAACAAAATGTTCATCATGCTGTACTTCAAGAAAAAGGTTTGACATTCTTTTTAAAGTATTTCCTTCTTTTGGTTCATGATTTTGGCAATAGCCAATAGGCGAAATAGAAAGTTCAGTTTTTCTCGGTTATTTCGAGCAAAAAAAATGCATATGGTATGAACTTTCTAATATGTTGGAACACATGGATGCATATTACCTGCTTAGATTATTAAGAAGGTACCATGAGTATATTGTTTGTATTTTAAGAACTTACGTCTTATGGTATAAACCATGCCTAATGTTGTACATTTGTTTGCTTTATATGTTGATAAAATGGATGAAGATTGGTTGACAAGGAAATGGTATGTAATCTCTCAACCCATCTGATACATGGGTAGCTATTTGATTTTTCATTTGACATTATTGCATTATTACCACGTCTTTCAAGCTGTCTTTTTACTCCAGTCTGCCTGTTTGTTTTCTTGTTTATTTATTGGTTTGATCGTGCTTGGACTCGATTTTTATGTTCTTTCAGGCTGGGAACTTCACTACGAAGTTCTCTATGTCGTCATTCATAAAGAAAGTCGAAGATCTGACTCCTCAACAAAGCACAGCTATTGAAAATGTCGGGTTTGGGAAGCGGAAGATCTTTTCAACACTTTATCTCGTACCACTGATGAACAGATCAAAAGCGTGGACAGTTGCCTGATTCTTCTTCAAGTAAGCGTTTTTGTGTTTCTTGATGAATCTACCTGGATCATCTGAATAACTGTATGTTTTGAGTTAGGTTTCTATGTTGATTGAATATTGAAATCTAGATGTTTGGCCAGATTTGGTCCTACAAGTTACTTCTTTCTTGCTGCAGATGATCCTAATCATATTTTAGGATTGTATTGCAGTTGTCACTTGCGCGTTTATATTTTGTTAGTTCGTTAATTCTATGCCTGTTGGAGTTGTCGAGAAGTTATTTGGTTGTCAGAGTTTTCTTCTGTGTTAGGATATTGTGTGGTTTGGGATCTGTTTCTTTGTAGTGTTTGTGTTAGCAAGGGACTTTATATAGTTCGATTTGAGGATTAAATTACTGTACTTATTGCACTTATTGTACTTACAAAAACTGATTGTACTTCTTACAGGATTAAATTACGGAGTATTAGTTACACAGTGACTATGACTCATCTCACACTTGCTTACTTACTTGATCTGGTAATTTTCCATCTTTTTGTTTGTCGCTTCTTTTCATTGTTGTGCTCCACACGCAACGTTATGGGTACCGTGTGCTCATCACTTAGATCAAATACTGCTACAATCATTCAAAAATTGTTATTATAATTGTAATGATAATCACTATCATTGGGTTCCTAGATTTTGATGATTATTACGCGCTACTATTCTGCTATCGTCTTCCTCTTGTTACTTTTAATTCTTTTTTTAAATTTAAAATGGTCCACTTGCAATTTCTTACACGATCTCATTTAAACTTTTTTCAGGTGCATTATATTATGCTTAAGGTGCCGATATGTGTGGGTGATTTTAAAGAGTTTAACCATCTCAAACCAGGTTGTTTGTAGGTGTAGCGTAATAGAGAGCTCACTTAGTTAATTAAATCTAACTTGTTTTTGTAATATATAGTTACACGTACTATTAGTTATGTGTATTTAATCTATATTGAGCATTGACTTTATCTTATCATTTATATATATGTTTGCATTTTTTTTGTTTGGATATTGTGTTGATGTTTCTAGGAATTACGAATATTGGCAACGAAATAATTAAACGTATTTTTTTTTTTAAAAAAAAAAAAAGCCCTTGTGGCGGTTGTATTCAAAAGCGACACAATAGACAAACATTTTTAACTGAAATAGGCTTTTTATTTGACCTTTTTGGTGTCGGTTTTTAAAAAAACCGCCATTGTATGTTGACTCTATAGTGGCGGTTTTTAAGCTGAAAGCGACCATTTTATTTGACATTTTTGGTGTCGGTTTCTAAAAAAACCGCCACTGTATGTTGACTCTATAGTAGCGGTTTAAACTGAAACAGCCATTTTATTTGACCTTTTTGGTGTCGGTTTTTAAAAAAACCGTCATTGTATGTTGACCCTATAGTAGCGGTTCTAACTAAAACCGCCATTTTTTTTGACCTTTTTGGTGTCGGTTTTTAAAAGAACCGCCATTGTATGCTCATTCTATAGTGTCGGTTCTAACTGAAACCGCCATTGTATGTTCATTCTATGGTGGCGGTTTTTTGAACCGACACGAATAATATATACGTCCCCCATTTATACGTCGTACCATAACCGCCACAATAGGGTCCTTTCAACCGCCACTATTGGGGTTTTTTTCCACTAGTGGTGGTGGCGTAGTCATCGGAGGCGGTAGTGTAGCCTCGTTAATGACTATCCCCATGTTTTTGTCTTGGCTATTTGCTTTTGATGGAAAACCTGGGGGTTCAAGCAGGCTTAGCGGAGCTTGGTACGGACGCCCGGAACGTGTCAAGTAAGCTATCTCGTCGTCGCTGTCGGACAGCCTGATTGGGTACTTGTGGGGCACTTTCCCGTATATCTGCGTGGGTTGTCGGTCTTCCTCTTCTTCTGGGGGGAACAGGTAGTGTAGATACCCGTATCTGTCGATATGGAAATTTATAGAAAACCCGACAAACACCCAATGATGATAGGACAACATGTATTTCGTGTCATTTATTTGAGTTCGTTTTACGATGTAAGCCGGGCGCCGTCGACAAAATGTTTTATTAATTTAAATGATATTTAAATTAGTGTGTTGACAGGGTAAGTGTATTCTGTCAAAAAGTTTGTTTTATTGAAAATAAAATGTTTCGATTTGAAAAATCATTTTAAGTAATTCGATTTGAAAAGTCGCTTTTACAAATTCAATATTTGACTTGAAAAGTCGTTTCTCGTGTCTTTTAAAACAGTTTATTAAATCGTATTCGATGAATTCGTCTTTTTTTAACAGCAAGTTTTTTTAAGCTCGTTTTAAGCTCGATTTTAAGAGCGATTTTTGAGCCCGTTTCAACACAAATTTCGAGGCCACTTTCACCCACACTCTCCCTCACATACCCGAGCCTAATCCCTCCTAGAACCACGTCCTAAATTCACCAAAAGAAGCCAGAAAATGGCCCAAATAGCACGTCCTAACCCCTTCACCGTGCTCTGTTTCAGACAGCCCAAGTTTGGGCTAAAACCCGACTCGTTTGGCCTAAACCCGACCCCTTGCTTTACCCAACCATGTCCCCTAATCACCTGACCAAAACCCACTGAAGGTAGCCCACAAAACGAGCTCAAATCCATCTCACGACGCACTTACCCTGTTTTACCGGCCCAATCGAAGCTTGTTTCTTGAGCTCCAAGTCCTATATTTCCTTACCCATTACGTACAATATCCTTCCACATATTCTTGTTATCATGACAGAGATAAGATATCACAAAATAGGAAGAAAACCAAGCCAAAAGATTGAGGACCAAAAGTTACCAAAATCGAGTTTACTACTTTCCTAGTATCCTTCCTCTAAAACCCTACCTTTTTGTCATTATATATACACACCCACCACAAGCCTTCAAAGGACACGAACGAGGAACATCTAACCAGAGCCTACACTCATAATACAATGTCACAAAAAGCCCTCAAAGAACCCAAAAAGAGCGGTAGAAAGCAGGCACATTCTTCGTGTTCTTTGTCCGCTTCTTATACCTCGTTTTCAGTGCTGAAATCCACACAACCTGTCCTGTTTATTTACATATATTTAAAGTTCACGTTCCAAGCTTTCCATAACATCTTTTGGATCGAAATTTCGTTGAGAAACGAAGAAGTTACAAGCTTTTGAAAATCGCTAGTTACAAGTCAAAACCGTGAAACGTGTTTCGAAGTTTTACAAATTGTTTTCGTCGACGACGGCCCCTTGGGATAAAATCTTACAATCGATTACGACTCGGATATTTGGTCAACGATACATGTAAGTTGAGGGTGCAAAAAATACTCTTCTTATTTTGTTAAATTATCGTTTTTATTGTTTTTACAGCCCTCTGTCGTTTTTTTTATTACTCTCTGTCGCTCTGTTGTTTATTGTCGTAGATATTATTTTTATCGTTCGTCTTTGATTTATGTTTTAGTATAATTCTGATGTGTGTGTGTGGATGTGTCGTGTCCCTTGTTTACCTAGTATACGTGTTTGATTTCCTTGCGTAGTATGACTTGAAAGTTCGTCGTTAGTTTAATCTTGTTTAGCTCGTTAACTTGTTATATAATCGTTCATGGTTAGTTGTACGAATTGTCTAAAACTGATCTGTCATGCTTCTTTTAAATTGGTAATTCACGTTTGTATGTCGATTTAGTTGTCGTGATTTTATTTCATCGTTTTCATATAGTATTTAGTTTCGTTGATCATGTAATAGCCGCGTGTTGCGTGGTTCTGTTGTCTGCTGGTTTTGCTCCGTCTAATAAATCTTGAGTTGTGTAGGATTGTGTAATTTAGGTTCATGTATGTCGTGCTTAAGTACCCATGTTATTTCGCTTTTTAAAGCTCGAACCGTGTATTTATTTTGCCGTATAAATTTGTGTGACTTAGATTTCCACATCGTGTTTACATACTTATGTTGTCTGCTTGCGTTGGTGTGTATTTGTTTATTTAGGCCCTTGTTGACGTGTATTTGAGTATTAGTTGCTTGTTAGTCAATTTCATATTATTTGCGCATGTGTGTTTCATTCGTTGTATTTAACTACTAGTTGGCACGTTTGTCTTGGTTTGTGTGTTATTTCTTTACATGGAATGCTTATCTAGGGTAGTCGTCCATGCTTATTCACGTGCTAGTTGTGTTTAATTATTTCTATTTGTCTGCTGCTAACGTTTGTTAATCTATCTTATGCTGTCGGTAAGTATTTCTGCTTTTTTTCTTTGTTTGCTAGAATAGTAAATGAACCCATGTTGAACAACTTCGACGAATTTTTGTGTGCATTAAACGACATAGAATGGATGTATTTTATTTAGGGTTAAAAATATTGTTTGCATATCCGCATGAGTACTCATAATAGCCATGGTTTTACTTAGTAGAGACCGTCTTTACGACGGGCGGGGTTAGGCGTTAAATTAGTGAAATTCTTTTAAGCTTCCTAACACGTAAACTCACACGAACTCATTTTCTCTAAAATTGGTTTCTAAATTCCACCTAAAAAATTTAGTGGCGACTCTTTTTTTTAAATGAAAATGTTTTTGAAATAAAACATCGCGTGGATCAAAATCCCTTGTCCACAGGTAGACATTGTCGTCTATGTGATTGTCTTCCTCATCAGAACTGTCCCAGATACCGTTGATTTCGTGGTCGTTTGAGACGATTAGGTTAGAGCAATCGATGATGGGGTGTGTACCCACGAAGATGGCGTGGGTATGCAGGGGATTGAGCTGGTTTGAGGGTTTAGGGCCCGGAGTAGGCTTCTCGATGGTTTTGTCATCGATCAGGTCCTGAACTATGTTCTTTAGGCGGAAGCATTGTTCAGTGTCGTGTCCCTTTCCTCTGTGGAATTCGCAGTAGGCATTTTGATCCCATGACTTGGGCTTTTTATCCTGAGGGGGCT
Organism: Dianthus caryophyllus; assembly: GCA_023091065.1. Taxonomy (NCBI): domain Eukaryota; kingdom Viridiplantae; phylum Streptophyta; class Magnoliopsida; order Caryophyllales; family Caryophyllaceae; genus Dianthus; species Dianthus caryophyllus. Next base: position 20,336,886 of record CM041527.1, read on the forward strand.
CGCTAGTAGGTCCCAGGAGTTGAAGTACGTTTCGGCTCACAAGTCTCTGTAGTACTTTAGAGTAAGTCATGTAGATTGGGTCAAATTTTCGTCGTGGTTTTGACGAAGTCTGACCTGCAGATGAGTATGACGCCTTTGGAGGCGGCGCGGTGTATTTTGTTGGCGTTGTGAAAGTTGGGGAAGCCGCTAGTGCGTTGATGTAGTGGAATGGTTCAGTTTTAGTGACGGCTCGTGATGAGCTGCCCTGGTAACCTCGGCCTGTAACCTTAGTTAGCTTTTCTTTGCGGAGATCGTCTTCGATTAATTCACCCATAGCGCTGAGTGAAGAGAAGTTGTCAAAGTTGCCGTACCGCAAATGCTGCTGATACGCAGGGGTGAGATTGTTGATAAATTTGGTGACCAGTTCTGTATCCTTAGGGCGGTTGGGTATCTGGGCACTGAGTTTCTTCCAGCGTGTGAGGTATTCGGTGAAACCTTCATTGTACTTTTGCGCGAGAACTTCTAGAGAATGCAGTGAGACTTGAATGTCGTTATTGTCATGGTACTGGGTGTCAAACTGAACCGTGATTTCCTCGATGGTAGTAACCTTGTGTGAGTCCAGAGCGTAGAACCAGGCTCTAGGTTGTGCATCTAGGGAATGTGGGAACAGAGTAGCCCAAGCTGAGGGATCGACACCCATGACAGCCATTTTAGCGTTGAAGTCTTTGATGTGTACAAGCGGACTTTCATGAACTTTGAAGATAGGGAGGTCACCGAGTGAGAGTTTGGCCGGTAGCAAGGATTTGACGCTCTTTGGGACATGTTCATTTTCCTTATGAATGGAATATCCTTTTGAATTAGTGAGGCGTTCTTCCATTGACCGAATCTTTTTGGCGTTTCGTTCTGCCTCTTCAGCGAGGTGTTTGGCATTTTTCTCGGCCTCGAGTTTCTGCATCACAGCCATTTGTTCGATCGCAGCAGTAAGGCTAAGGATTTTGCTGTTAAGCTGTTGAACATGTTCAGCGGTAACCACTGATGGGGGAGGAGTAGGGATTCCTCCGACATTTTCTTCGTTGTTAAGTGCCATAGTAGTTCTTGGTTTCGATCTGTTGTAGGTACGTTTCTTTGGAGGTGGCGGAGAATTCAGATGACGGTCTTTGGTACGTCGTGTATCCAGGACTTTTTAGGGAATGAACCTGCCAGATTTTTCAAACCTTAGTGACCCCCGAAAGAAAGTAAAAGACTCAAAGAAAAATCGCATTTGTAGTAAAGGAAAAGTAAAAGTGTGAAAAGCGTGTGCAGGACTCGACTCGTGTTTTTAGCTTAAAAGACACGGGAAGCTTTTGAGGTAAGGATGCGTTGGCGCGTCCCTAGTCTCGATGTAATAAAAATTTGTATGACCACAACCTGATTAACCCGAGTTAGCAGTGTGTCGCCTGGGGTTTACCGTTAGATTGTGATGTAAAAAGGATCAGACCGAGATTAGCGATAGGCTAGTCGACCTGAAGATGTTAAATTGGGTAAACAGCGGTTGTTGTTCGCTTTTTATGTGTGACACAGGATGTCGAGCCGTAATGACGATAAGTCACCCGACCTGACATGTAAATCAACGGGTTCATGTTTGAACGAGCCCGCGTTTTGCTTATTTTTGAGAGAGATAGTTTGTTTAAGTCGAGGTGACTAGCGAGTCACTCGGCTTAGAGCTATCTCAAAATGTAAAACTGTTTGCTTTTTTTTGAAATATCCGAAATGAATTGACATCTTCGGGTTTTGCTCTGCGAAATGTTTTTACGATAAATGTATTATGACGATACGTCAGTCGTATAATGCATTTATGTTTTGTAAAAGATAGGAAATGTAGTGATTATTTTCGATCGGTTTTGAATATCGTGATGTACTGTTCGTATAGACACGGGGTTTGGAAGACGACTATAGTGAGGGTACTATAGTGAGGGTACTATAGCTTTGCATTTGTACGTATAGACACGGGGTTTTGGGCTTTCAGGGTAAGGTTCCTTCCGGTCATTCCCGCAACGTTTGTGTAGGGTTATCCGCAAGATCACACACATCTGAGTGTGGATTCAATCGGGGCCTAGAGCGTCCGAGTTTGACTGCTACGATCACTTGTACGGATGCCATACTTGTGATCGTGGAAGGGTGAGAGATCGACGTGTCCAGAGTATACTTGCTTATGAAGCAAGTTTTTACTTGGGGGGGCCGTTTCACGAGGGGTGTGGTTATGAATCAGGAGGATTCGACTCAAACGTACTATTGCCCAAATATCGAAAGCAGAAATGTTTTCAAAGTTTCAAGTTTCACTTCTTTATGTTTTTAAAATAAAATGAAAAGTTAGTTTTCAAAATAAATAAAAAAACATGCTCGCCCCCAGCGGAGTCGCCAACTGACGATACCGGATCGGGATCCCTTCTCGACGCCCCGCTCGCGCCCGCCCTCGAAGAATGTCATGGCGCTTAGTGCTCAACCCTTAACTATTAACCCTTAACTCCTAACCCTTAACTCTTAACCCTTAACCCTTAACCCCTAACCCTTAACCCTTAACCCTCAACTCTTAACCCTTAACCCTTGATGCTTAACATTTAAGGCTTAACGTTTAACGCTTAATGCTTACGCTTAACCCTAAACGTTTAACCCATAACACTTTACAACTACTTAACCCTTAACCATTAACCCCTACCCTTAATCCTTGAAACTTAACATTTAACCCTTAACCATTAACTCTTAATCCTTCACCTTAACCCTTGATTTTTAACCCTTAACCCTTAACCTTAACATTTTACCCTTAACGCTTAATGCTTAACGCTTAACGCTTAACGTCTAACACTTAACGTTTAACCCTTAACGCTTAACCCTAAACCCTTAACCCTAAACCCTAAACCCTAAACCCTTAACGTTTAACGCTTAACACTTAACCATTAACCCTTAACCCCTAACCTTTACCCTTAACCCTTAACCCTTAACCCTTAACCATTAACCCATAACCCTTTACCCTTTACCCTTTACCCTTAACCCTTAACCTTTAACTCTTAACCCTTAACCCTTAACTCTTAACCCTTAACTTTAACCTTTAACCCTTAACGGATAACGTTTTACGTTTAACGCTTAACAGTAACGCTTAACCCTTAACTCTTAACCCTTAATCTAAACCCTTAAACCTTAACCTTTAACCCTTAACCCTTAATCCTTAACCCTTAACCTTATCTTTAAACTCTTAACCTTAATCCTTAACCCTTAATGCTTAACGCTGAGCGTTTAACGCATTACGCTAAACGCTTAACGATTAACGCTTAACGATTAACCCTTAACGCTTTACCCTTATGCCTTAACCCTTAATCCTTAACCCTTAACTCTTAACTCTTGACCCTTAATCTTAACCCTAAAACCTTAACCCTTAACCCTTGACCCTTAACCCTCAACCCTTGACCTTAACCCTTATCTCAAAACCCTTAATCTTAACCATTAACCCGTAACGCATAACGCTTAACGCTTAACGCTTAGCACTTAACGATTAACGATTAATCCTTAACTCTTAACCCTTAATCCTTAACCCTTAACCCTTAACCCAAACTCCTTAATCCTTATCCCTTAACCCTTAACCCTTATCTCATAACCCTTAACCCTTAACTCCTAACCTTTAAAACTTATCCCTCAACTCTTAACCCTTAACACTTGATGCTTAACACTTAACGCTTAACGTTTAACGCTTAACGCTTAACACTTATGCTTAACTCTAAACGTTTAACCCATAACACTTTATAACTAATCGTTAACCCTTAACAATTAATCCTTACCCTTAACCCTTAACCCTTAGCCTTAACCCTTAACCCTTAACTCTTAACCCTAACCTTATCCCTTGATTCTTAACCCTTAACCTTTAACCTTAACCTTTAACCTTTAACGCCAAACAATAACGTCTAACACTTAACGCTTAACGTTAAATACTTATTGTTTAACGCTTAATGCGTAACGCTTAACGCTTAATGCGTAACGCTTAACGCTAAACCCTTAACCCTTAACGTTCAACGCTTAACACTTCACCATTAACCCTTAACCCTTAACCCTTAGACTTTAACCTTTAACCCTTAACCCTTAACCCTTAACTCTTAACGCTTAACCCTTAACCCTTAATCCTTAACCCTTAAACCTTAAGCCTTAATCCTTAACCCTTCACCCTTTACCCTTTACCCTTAACCTTCAACCATTAGCCCTTAACTCTTAAACCTTAACTTTAACCTTTAACCCTGAACGCTTAACGTTTAACGTTTAACGTTTAACGTTTAAAGCTTAACGCTTAACCCTTAACTCTTAACCCTTAACTCTTAACCCTTAATCTCAACCCTTAAACCTTACCCTTTAACCCTTAACCCTCAATCCTTAACCCTTAACCCTAATCTTTAAACTCCTTAACCTTAACCCTTAACGTTTAACCCTTAACGCTTAACCCTAAAGCTTTAAACCTTAATCCGTAACCTTTAACTCTTAACTCTTGACCCTTAATCTTAACCCTCAACCCTTAACCTTAACCTTAACCCTTAACGCTTAATGCTTAAAGTGTAACGGTTAAACCTTAATGCTTAACGCTAAACGCTTAACGCTTAAAAACTTAACGCTTAACCCTTAACCGTTAAACCTTAACCCTTCACCCTTAACTCTCAATCCTTAACCACAACCCTTAACCAATAACTCTTAACCTTTAACCCATAACCCTTAACCCTTAACACTTAGCATTTAAAGTTTAAAACTTAATGCTTACCGCTTACGCTTAACAGTTAAACCTTAATGCTTAACGCTTAACGCTTATCGCTTAAAACTTAATGCTTAACTCTTAACCCTAAACACTTAACCCTTAACTCTCAATCCTTAAACTAAATCTTTAACCATTAACTCTCAACCCTTAACCATTTACACTTAACGCTTAACGCTTAATGCTTAACGCTTAACATTTAACGCAAAACGCTTAACGCTTAACCCTTAGCGCATAACCCTTAACTCTTAACCCTTAACTCTTTACCCTTAACCCTTAACCCCTAACCCTTAACCCTTAACCCTCAACTCTTAACCACCCTTAACCCTTGACGCTTAACGCTTAACGCTTAACGCTTAACGTTTAACATTTAACGCTTAACGCTTAACGCCTAACGCTTAACGCTTACGCTTAACCCTAAATATTTAACCCTTAACAGTTTTCAATTAATCCTTAATCCTTAATCATTAACCCCTACCCTTAACCCTAAATCGTCAACTCTTAACCGGAACCCTTAATCCTTAACCCTTAACCTTTGACCTTAACCTTTAATCCTTAACGCTTAACGGTTAACGCTTAACGCTTAAGACTTAACGCTTAACGTCTAACACTAAACGCTTAATGTTGAATACTTAGTGCTTAGCGGCAATGCGTGGCAGCAACCTAAACCCTTAACCGTAAACCCTAAACCCTAAACCCCTAACGCTTAACACTTAACACTGATAACCCTTAACCCTAAACACTTAACCTTTAACCTTAACTCTTAACGCATAACGCTTAAGTCTTAATGCTTAACGCTTATCCATAAACCTTTAACCCTAACCCCTTAACCGTTAACCCATAACGGTTAGCTCTTAACGCTTAACCCTTAACACTTAATCCTTAACTCTTACCCTTTAATCTTAACCCTTAACCGTCAACCCTTTAACCTTAACCTTTAACGCTTAATGTTTACACTTTACCCTAAACCATTAAACCTAAACCATTCCACCTTAACGTTTAACACTTAACCTTTAACACTTTACCATTAACCCGTAACAGTTAACCGTAAACCCTTAATCCTTATCTAAACCCTTAACCTTAACCCTTAACGAAACCCATAACCCTTATCTAAACCATTAACCTTAACCCTTAACGAAACCCTTAACCCTTAGTCCTTATCTAAAACCCTAACGCTTAACCTCTAACACTTAACCCTTTTCTAAACCCTTAACTTTTTACTCTTAACGCTTAACGCTTAACGTTTAACGCTTAACGCTTAACGCTTAATACTTAACACTTAACGATTAACCCTTAACACTTAGCCCATAAGCCTTAACCCTTAATCCTTAACCATTAAACCTTAACTCTTACCCCAAGCTTAGCTCTTAATACTTAACGCTTAACCCTAAACCCTTAACCCTAAACTCTTAAACCTTAACGTTTAACATTTAATCTTTAACACTTTACCATTACCCCTTAACGTTTGACGTTTAATCTTTAACACTTTACCATTACCCCTTAACCCTTAAACCTTATCTAAACCCTTAACGAAACCCTTAACTCTTAATCCTTATCTAAACCTTAACCCATAACGCGTAACCTTTAACATTTTATCACTAACCCTTAACGCTTAACCCTTAAGCCTTAACCCTTTTCTAAACCCTTAACTCTTAACGGTTAACGCTTAAAAACATAACGCTTAACCCTTAACCCTAAACCCTTAACCCTTAACTCTCAATCCTTAACCTTAACGCTTAACCCTTAACTCTCCACCCATAAATATTAACGCTTTACCAGTAACGCTTAACGCGTAACGCTTAACGCGTAACGCTTAACGCGTAACGCTTAACGCATAACGCGTAATGCTTAACATGTAACGCTTAAATGGATAAACTTAATGCTTAACGCTTAACGCTTAACTCTTAACCCTTAATCTTAACCCTTATCCCTTAACTCTTAACCCTTAACTATTACCTCATAGTCTTAACCCTTAACCCTAAACCCATAATCCTTAACCCTAAACATATAACCCTTAACCCTTAACCATTAACTCTTAACCCTTAACCTTAACCTTTAACCTTACAAGCGTAATGCTTAACGATTAACGCATAATGCTTAACACTTAATGCATAACGCTTAACCGTAATCCCTAAACCCTTAATGTATAACGTTTAACCCTTAACACTTAACCGTTAACCCTTAACCCTTAACCCTCTTCCCTTAACCCTAAACTCTTAACCCTTAGCCCTTAAAGCTTAACGCTTAACGCTTAATGCATAATTCTTAACCATTAACGCTTAACTTTTCCCCTTAATCTTAACCCTTTCCCCTTAATCTTAACCCTTAACCTTTAAACCTTAAACGTTAACCCTTAACTCAAAACCCTTAACTTGAACCCTAACCCTTAATGCTTAACGCTTAACGCCTAACGTTTAAAGCTTAACGCTTAACGCTTAACCCTTAACCCTTAACCCTTAACCCTTAACTCTTAACTTAAACCCTAACCCTTAAAACTTAACGCCTAACGCAACGGCAATGTAGCAGCAACCTAAACCGTTAACCCTAAACCCTACACCCTTAACGTTTAACACTTAACACTTCACACTTAATCATTAACCCTTAACCCTTGACCCGAAACTCTTTACCCTTAACCTTAATCGTACCCATAACCCTTAACCCTTTAAACAACGCTAAAGCGTTTTTAAGCAACATATGACATTTGAACCCTAAACCCTTAACCCTAAACTCTTAAACCTTAACGTTTAATGCTTAATCTTTAACACTTTACCATCACCCCTTAACCCTTAACCCTAATCTAAAACCTTAACTTATACCCTTAACGAAACCCTTAACCCTTAATCCTTATCTAAACCTTAACCCTTAACCCTTAACGTGTAACCTTTAACACTTTACCATTAACCCTTAACGCTTAACCCTTAAGCCTTAACCCTTATCTAATCCCTTGACCTTAACCCTTGTAAAAACACTTAACCCTTATCTAAACTCTAAACCCTTAACCCTTAACATTTAACGCTTAACGGTTAACCCTTTACCCTTAACCCTTACCCTTATGCCTTAACCCTTAATCCTTAACCCTTAACTCTTAACCCTTAATCTTAACCCTTAACCTTTAACCCTTAACCCTTAACCCAAACCCTTAACCCTAAAACATAACCCTTAACCCTTAACCCTAACCCTTAACCCTAAAACATAACGCTTAAAAACATAACGCCTAACCCTTAACCCTAAACCCTTAACCCTTAACCCTTAAGCATTAACCCATAACCCTTTACCCTTAACCCTTAACCTTTAACTCTTAACCCTTAACCCTTAACTCTTAACCCTTAACTTTAACCTTTAACCCTTAACGGATAACGTTTTACGTTTAATGCTTAACAGTAACGCTTAACCCTTAACTCTTAACCCTTAATCTAAACCCTTAAACCTTAACCTTTAACCCTTAACCCTTAATCCTTAACCCTTAACCTTATCTTTAAACTCTTAACCTTAATCCTTAACCCTTAATGCTTAACGCTGAGCGTTTAACGCATTACGCTAAACGCTTAACGATTAACCCTTAACGCTTTACCCTTATGCCTTAACCCTTAATCCTTAACCCTTAACTCTTAACTCTTGACCCTTAATCTTAACCCTAAAACCTTAACCCTTAACCCTTGACCCTTAACCCTCAACCCTTGACCTTAACCCTTATCTCTAAACCCTTAACCTTAACCATTAACCCGTAACGCATAACCCTTAACGCTTAACGCTTAGCGCTTAACGATTAACGATTAATCCTTCACTCTTAACCCTTAACCCTTAACCCAAACTCCTTAATCCTTATCCCTTAAACCTTATCCCTTAATCCTTATCCCTTAACCCTTAACCCTTATCTCATAACCCTTAACCCTTAACCCTTAACCCCTAACCTTTAACACTTAACCCTCAACTCTTAACCCTTAACCCTTGATGCTTAACACTTAACGCTTAACGTTTAACACTTAACGCTTAACGCTTAACACTTAGTGGCTTTGTGCTTAATCCCCCGACCCCTAATCCTTGGCTTTGTGCTTGATTTAGGTTATCTTTTATTGTTATTACACAAAACTCACAAAGACATCACAAAATCAGTCCTACAAAAAACGTGTGTTTGGCTTAACATCAAACCGAAATCCCTTGTGTTTTGAGTGAACTTTTAATCCTTGAAGTTTCACTCCAACGCTTAATCCGTAACGCTTTACACTAAACCCAAAACCCTAAACCCCTAACCCTTAACGTTTAACGGTTAACCCTTAACAACTACCATCACTCCTTAACCTTAAACCCTTAACTCTTAACCCTTAACCTTAACCCTTAACGCTTAACCAGTAACTCTTGACCCTTAACCCTTAACCCTTAACCCTTAACCCATAACCCTTAACTCTTAACCTTAACCCTTAACCGATAACCCTTAACTCTTAACCCTTAACATTAACCTTTAACCCTTAACGCTTAACGTTCTATGTTTAACACTTCACGCTTAACGCTAAACCCTTAACTCTTAACCTTTTACTCTTACCCATTAATCTTAACCCTTTACGCTTAACGCTAAACCCTTAACTCTTAACCCTTTACTCTTACCCATAAATCTTAACCCTTAAACCTTAACCCTTAACCCTTGACCCTTAACCCTCAACCCACAACCCTTAACCTTAACCCTTATCTCTAAACCGTTAACCTTAACCCTTAACGTTTAACGCTTAACCCTTAACGCTTAACGCTTAACCCTTAACGCTTAACGCTTAATGCTTAACACTTAACGCTCAATGCTTAACGATTAATCCTTAACTCTTAAGCCTCAAGCCTTAAACCTTAATCCTTAACCCTTAACCCTTACTCCATAATCCTTAACCCTTTACCCTTAACCCCTAACCCCTAACCCTTACCGCTTAACTCTTAGTGCTCAACCCTTAACTATTAACCCTTAACTCCTAACCCTTAACTCTTAACCCTTAACCCTTAACCCCTAACCCTTAACCCTTAACCCTCAACTCTTAACCCTTAACCCTTGATGCTTAACATTTAAGGCTTAACGTTTAACGGCAATGCTTACGGCAACCACTAAGCGTTTAACCCATAACACTTTACAACTAATCCTTAACCCTTAACCATTAACCCCTTCCCTTAATCCTTGAAACTTAACATTTAAACTTTAACCATTAACTCTTAATCCTTCACCTTAACCCTTGATTTTTAACCCTTAACCTTAACATTTAACCCTTAACGCTTAATGCTTAACGTCTAACACTTAACGTTTAACCCTTAACGCTTAACCCTAAACCCTTAACCCTAAACCCTAAACCCCTAACCCTTAACGTTTAACGCTTAACACTTAACCATTAACCCTTAACCCCTAACCCTTTACCTTTAACCTTTAACCTTTAACCCTTAACCCTTAAGCATTAACCCATAACCTATTACCCTTTACCCTTAACCCTTAACCTTTAACCCTTAACCCTTAACCCTTAACTCTTAACCCTTAACTTTAACCTTTAACCCTTAACGGATAACGTTTTACGTTTAATGCTTAACAGTAACGCTTAACACTTAACTCTTAACCCTTAATCTAAACCCTTAAACCTTAACCTTTAACCCTTAACCCTTAACCATATGTTTCAACTCTTAACCTTAATCCTTAACCCTTAGCAGCTTACGCGGCGTTTAACGCGTCGCTAAGCGGCTTAACGATTAACGCTTAACGATTAACCCTTAACGCTTTACCCTTATGCCTTAACCCTTAATCCTTAACCCTTAACTCTTAACTCTTGACCCTTAATCTTAACCCTAAAACCTTAACCCTTAGCCCATGACCCTTAACCCTCAACCCTTGAACTTAACCCTTATCTCTAAACCCTTAACCTTAACCATTAACCCGTAACGCATAACCCTTAACGCTTAACGCTTAGCGCTTAACGATTAACGATTAATCCTTCACTCTTAACCCTTAACCCTTAACCCAAACTCCTTAATCCTTATCCCTTAATCCTTATCCCTTAACCCTTAACCCTTATCTCATAACCCTTAACCCTTAACCCCTAACCTTTAACGCTTAACGCTTAACGCTTAACACTTATGCTTAACGCTTAACGCTTAACACTTATGCTTAACTCTAAACGTTTAACCCATAACACTTTATAACTAATCGTTAACCCTTAACCATTAATCCTTACCCTTAACCCTTAACCCTTAGCCTTAACCCTTAACTCTTAACCCTTAACCTTATCCCTTGATTCTTAGCCCTTAACCTTTAACCTTAACCTTTAACCTTAACTTTTAACCCTTAACGCCAAACAATAACGTCTAACACTTAACGTTTAACGTTGAATACTTATTGCTTAACACTTAATGCGTAACGCTTAACGCTAAACCCTTAACCCTTAACACTTAACGTTCGACGCTTAACACTTAACCATTAACCCTTAACCCATAACCCTTAGACTTTAACCTTTAACCCTTAAACTTAACCCTTTACCCTTAACCCTTAACCCTTAACCCTTAACCCTTAACCCTTAACCCTTAACCCTTAACCCTTAAGCCTTAATCCTTAACCCTTCACCCTTTACCCTTTACCCTTTACCCTTAACCTTCAACCCTTAACCCTTAACTCTTAAACCTTAACTTTAACCTTTAACCCTGAACGCTTAACGTTTTACGTTTAACGTTTAAAGCTTAACGCTTAACCCTTAACTCTTAACCCTTAATCTCATCCCTTAAACCTTACCCTTTAACCCATAACCCTCAATTCTTAACCCTTAACCCTAATCTTTAAACTCCTTAACCTTAACCCTTAACGTTTAACCCTTAACGCTTAACCCTAAAGCTTTAAACCTTAATCCGTAACCTTTAACTCTTAACTCTTGACCCTTAATCTTAACCCTCAACCCTCAACCCTTAACCTTAACCTTAACCCTTAACGCTTAATGCTTAAAGTGTAGCAGTTAAACCTTAACGCTAACGCTAAGCGTTTAACGCTTAAAACTTAGCAACAACCCTTAACCGTTAAACCTTAACCCTTCACCCTTAACTCTCAATTCTTAACCACAACCCTTAACCAATAACTCTTAACTTTTAACCTATAACCCATAACCCTTAACATTTAGCGCTTAAAGTTTAACACTTAATGCTTACCGCTTACGCTTAACAGTTAAACCTTAATGCTTAACGCTTATCGCTTAAAACTTAATGCTTAACTCTTAACCCTAAACACTTAACCCTTAACTCTCAATCAAAACACTAAATCTTTAACCATTAACTCTCAACCCTTAACCATTTACATAGCAGCTTAACGCAACATTTAGCATAAAGCGATTAGCAGCAACCCTTAGCGCATAACCCTTAACTCTTTACCCTTAACTCTTTACCCTTAACTCTTAACCCTTAACCCTTAACCCCTAACCCTTAACCCTTAGCCCTCAACTCTTAACCACCCTTAACCCTTGATGCTTAACGCATAACGCTTAACGTTTAACATTTAACGCTTAACGCCTAACGCTTAACGCTTACGCTTAACCCTAAATATTTAACCCTTAACAACTAGTTTTCAATTAATCCTTAATCATTAACCCCTACCCTTAACCCTAAATCGTTAACCCTTAACCGGAACCCTTAATCCTTAACCCTTAACCTTTAACCTTAACCTTTAATCCTTAACGCTTAACGGTTAACGCTTAACGCTTAAGACTTAACGCTTAACGTCTAACACTAAACGCTTAATGTTGAATACTTAGTGCTTAACGCTTAATGCGTAACGCTTAACCCTAAACCCTTAACCGTAAACCCTTAACCCTAAACCCTTAACGCTTAACACTTAACACTGATAACCCTTAACCGTTAACCCTTAACAAACCTTTAACCTTAACTCTTAACGCATAACGCTTAAGTCTTAATGCTTAACGCTTATCCCTAAACCGTTAACCCTAAACCCTTAACCGTTAACCCATAACGGTTAGCTCTTAACGCTTAACCCTTAACACTTAATCCTTATCTCTTACCCTTTAATCTTAACCCTTAACTGTCAACCCTTTAACCTTAACCCTTAACGCTTAATGTTTACGGCAACCTAAACCATTAAACCTAAACCATTCCACCTTAACGTTTAACACTTAACCTTTAACACTTTACCATTAACGTAACATAGCAGTAAACCCTTAATCCTTATCTAAACCCTTAACCTTAACCCTTAACGAAACCCTTAACCCTTAATCCTTATCTAAAACCTTAACGCTTATCCTCTAACACTTAACCCTTTTCTAAACCCTTAACGTGTAACGCTTAACGCCTAACGCTTAACGCTTAACGTGTAACGCTTAACGCTTAACGCTTAACGCTTAACGCTTAACGCTTAACGCTTAGCCCATAAGCCTTAACCCTTAATCCTTAACCATTAACCCTTAACTCTTACCCCAAGCTTAGCCCTTAATACTTAACGCTTAACGCTACGGCAACCTAAACCCTTAACCCTAAACTCTTAAACCTTAACGTTTAACATTTAATCTTTAACACTTTACCATTACCCCTTAACGTTTGGCGTTTAATCTTTAACACTTTACCATTACCCTTAGCAGATTAAACCTTATCTAAACCCTTAACTAAACCCTTAACTCTTAATCCTTATCTAAACCTTAACCCTTAACAGCGTAACCTTTAACATTTTATCACTAACGGCAACCCTTAAGCCTTAACCCTTTTCTAAACCCTTAACTCTTAGCGGTTAGCGGCAAAAACATAGCAGCAACCCTTAACCCTAAACCCTTAACCATTAACTCTCGATCCTTAACCTTAGCAGCAACCCTTAACTCTCCACCCATAAACATTAGCGGCTTTACGATGGCAGCAGCGTAGCGGCTTAGCAGCGTGGCAACAGCATAACGGCGTAATGCTTAACATGTAACGATTAAATGGCTAAACTTAATGCTTAAGCGACAACGGCAACTCTTAACCCTTAATCTTAACCGCTTATCCCTTAACTCTTAACCCTTAACTATTACCTCATAGTCTTAACCCTTAACCCTAAACCCATAATCCTTAACCCTAAACATATAACCCTTAACCCTTAACCATTAACTCTTAACCCTTAACCTTAACCTTTAACCTTACAAGCGTAATGCTTAACGATTAACGCATAATGCTTAACACTTAATGCATAACGCTTAACCGTAATCCCTAAACCCTTAATGTATAACGTTTAACCCTTAACATAGCAGATTAACCCTTAACCCTTAACCCTTAACCCTCTTCCCTTAACCCTAAACTTTTAACCCTTAGCCCTTAAAGCTTAACGCTTAACGCTTAATGCATAATTCTTAACCATTAACGCTTAACTCTTTCCCCTTAATCTTAACCCTTAACCTTTAAACCTTAAACGTTAACCCTTAACTCAAAACCCTTAGCAGACCCTAACCCTTAATGCTTAGCGCTTAACGCCCTAACGTTTAAAGCAGCAACGACAACCCTTAACCCTTAACCCTAAACCCTTAACTCTTAACTTAAACCCTAACCCTTAAAACTTAACGCCTAACGCTTAACGGCAATGCTTAGCAGCTAACCTAAGCGGATTAACCCTAAACCCTACACCCTTAACGTTTAACACTTAACACTTCACACTTAATCATTAACCCTTAACCCTTGACCCGAAACTCTTTACCCTTAACCTTAATCATACCCATAACCCTTAACCCTTTAAGCTTAACGCTAAACGTTTTTCGCTTAACACTTAACGCTGACGCTGAACCCTAAACCCTTAACCCTAAACTCTTAAACCTTAACGTTTAATGCTTAATCTTTAACACTTTACCATCACCCCTTAACCCTTAACCCTAATCTAAAACCTTAACTTATACCCTTAACGAAACCCTTAACCCTTAATCCTTATCTAAACCTTAACCCTTAAGCCTTAACCCTTATCTAATCCCTTGACCTTAACCCTTGTAAAAACACTTAACCCTTATCTAAACTCTAAACCCTTAACCCTTAACATTTAACGCTTAACGGTTAACCCTTTACCCTTAACCCTTACCCTTATGCCTTAACCCTTAATCCTTAACCCTTAACTCTTAACCCTTAATCTTAACCCTTAACCTTTAACCCTTAACCCTTAACCCAAACCCTTAACCCTAAAACATAACCCTTAACCCTTAACCCTAACCCTTAACCCTAAAACATAACGCTTAAAAACATAACGCCTAACCCTTAACCCTTAACCCTTAAGCATTAACCCATAACCCTTTACCCTTAACCCTTAACCTTTAACTCTTAACCCTTAACCCTTAACTCTTAACCCTTAACTTTAACCTTTAACCCTTAACGGATAACGTTTTACGTTTAATGCTTAACAGTAACGCTTAACCCTTAACTCTTAACCCTTAATCTAAACCCTTAAACCTTAACCTTTAACCCTTAACCCTTAATCCTTAACCCTTAACCTTATCTTTAAACTCTTAACCTTAATCCTTAACCCTTAATGCTTAACGCTGAGCGTTTAACGCATTACGCTAAACGCTTAACGATTAACGCTTAACGATTAACCCTTAACGCTTTACCCTTATGCCTTAACCCTTAATCCTTAACCCTTAACTCTTAACTCTTGACCCTTAATCTTAACCCTAAAACCTTAACCCTTAACCCTTGACCCTTAACCCTCATCCCTTGACCTTAACCCTTATCTCTAAACCCTTAACCTTAACCATTAACCCGTAACGCATAACCCTTAACGCTTAACGCTTAGCGCTTAACGATTAACGATTAATCCTTCACTCTTAACCCTTAACCCTTAACCCAAACTCCTTAATCCTTATCCCTTAATCCTTATCCCTTAATCCTTATCCCTTAACCCATAACCCTTATCTCATAACCCTTAACCCTTAACCCCTAACCTTTAACACTTAACCCTCAACTCTTAACCCTTAACCCTTGATGCTTAACACTTAACGCTTAACGTTTAACACTTAACGCTTAACGCTTAACACTTAGTGGCTTTGTGCTTAATCCCCCGACCCCTAATCCTTGGCTTTGTGCTTGATTTAGGTTATCTTTTATTGTTATTACACAAAACTCACAAAGACATCACAAAATCAGTCCTACAAAAAACGTGTGTTTGGCTTAACATCAAACCGAAATCCCTTGTGTTTTGAGTGAACTTTTAATCCTTGAAGTTTCACTCCAACGCTTAATCCGTAACGCTTTACACTAAACCCAAAACCCTAAACCCCTAACCCTTAACGTTTAACGGTTAACCCTTAACAACTACCATCACTCCTTAACCTTAAACCCTTAACTCTTAACCCTTAACCTTAACCCTTAACGCTTAACCAGTAACTCTTGACCCTTAACCCTTAACCCTTAACCCTTAACCCATAACCCTTAACTCTTAACCTTAACCCTTAACCGATAACCCTTAACTCTTAACCCTTAACATTAACCTTTAACCCTTAACGCTTAACGTTCTATGTTTAACACTTCACGCTTAACGCTAAACCCTTAACTCTTAACCTTTTACTCTTACCCATTAATCTTAACCCTTTACGCTTAACGCTAAACCCTTAACTCTTAACCCTTTACTCTTACCCATAAATCTTAACCCTTAAACCTTAACCCTTAAACCTTGACCCTTAACCCTCAACCTACAACCCTTAACCTTAACCCTTATCTCTAAACCGTTAACCTTAACCCTTAACGTTTAACGCAGCAACCCTTATAACGGCAACCCTTAGCAGCTTAACGGCAATGCTTAACACTTAACGCTCAATGCTTAACGATTAATCCTTAACTCTTAAGCCTCAAGCCTTAAACCTTAATCCTTAACCCTTAACCCTTACTCCATAATCCTTAACCCTTTACCCTTAACCCCTAACCCCTAACCCTTACCGCTTAACTCTTAGTGCTCAACCCTTAACTATTAACCCTTAACTCCTAACCCTTAACTCTTAACCCTTAACCCTTAACCCCTAACCCTTAACCCTTAACCCTCAACTCTTAACCCTTAACCCTTGATGCTTAACATTTAAGGCTTAACGTTTAACGCTTAATGCTTACGCTTAACCCTAAACGTTTAACCCATAACACTTTACAACTAATCCTTAACCCTTAACCATTAACCCCTTCCCTTAATCCTTGAAACTTAACATTTAAACTTTAACCATTAACTCTTAATCCTTCACCTTAACCCTTGATTTTTAACCCTTAACCCTTAACCTTAACATTTAACCCTTAACGCTTAATGCTTAACGTCTAACACTTAACGTTTAACCCTTAACGCTTAACCCTAAACCCTTAACCCTAAACCCTAAACCCCTAACCCTTAACGTTTAACGCTTAACACTTAACCATTAACCCTTAACCCCTAACCCTTTACCTTTAACCTTTAACCTTTAACCCTTAACCCTTAAGCATTAACCCATAACCTATTACCCTTTACCCTTAACCCTTAACCTTTAACCCTTAACCCTTAACCCTTAACTCTTAACCCTTAACTCTTAACCCTTAACTTTAACCTTTAACCCTTAACGGATAACGTTTTACGTTTAATGCTTAACAGTAACGCTTAACACTTAACTCTTAACCCTTAATCTAAACCCTTAAACCTTAACCTTTAACCCTTAACCCTTAACCATATGTTTCAACTCTTAACCTTAATCCTTAACCCTTAACGCTTAACGCTGAGCGTTTAACGCATTACGCTAAACGCTTAACGATTAACGCTTAACGATTAACCCTTAACGCTTTACCCTTATGCCTTAACCCTTAATCCTTAACCCTTAACCCTTAACTCTTGACCCTTAATCTTAACCCTAAAACCTTAACCCTTAGCCCATGACCCTTAACCCTCAACCCTTGAACTTAACCCTTATCTCTAAACCCTTAACCTTAACCATTAACCCGTAACGCATAACCCTTAACGCTTAACGCTTAGCGCTTAACGATTAACGATTAATCCTTCACTCTTAACCCTTAACCCTTAACCCAAACTCCTTAATCCTTATCCCTTAATCCTTATCCCTTAACCCTTAACCCTTATCTCATAACCCTTAACCCTTAACCCCTAACCTTTAACGCTTAACGCTTAACGCTTAACACTTATGCTTAACTCTAAACGTTTAACCCATAACACTTTATAACTAATCGTTAACCCTTAACCATTAATCCTTACCCTTAACCCTTAACCCTTAGCCTTAACCCTTAACTCTTAACCCTTAACCTTATCCCTTGATTCTTAGCCCTTAACCTTTAACCTTAACCTTTAACCTTAACTTTTAACCCTTAACGCCAAACAATAACGTCTAACACTTAACGTTTAACGTTGAATACTTATTGCTTAACACTTAATGCGTAACGCTTAACGCTAAACCCTTAACCCTTAACACTTAACGTTCGACGCTTAACACTTAACCATTAACCCTTAACCCATAACCCTTAGACTTTAACCTTTAACCCTTAAACTTAACCCTTAACCCTTAACCCTTAACCCTTAACCCTTAACCCTTAACCCTTAAGCCTTAATCCTTAACCCTTCACCCTTTACCCTTTACCCTTAACCTTCAACCCTTAACCCTTAACTCTTAAACCTTAACTTTAACCTTTAACCCTGAACGCTTAACGTTTTACGTTTAACGTTTAAAGCTTAACGCTTAACTCTTAACTCTTAACCCTTAATCTCATCCCTTAAACCTTACCCTTTAACCCATAACCCTCAATTCTTAACCCTTAACCCTAATCTTTAAACTCCTTAACCTTAACCCTTAACGTTTAACCCTTAACGCTTAACCCTAAAGCTTTAAACCTTAATCCGTAACCTTTAACTCTTAACTCTTGACCCTTAATCTTAACCCTCAACCCTCAACCCTTAACCTTAACCTTAACCCTTAACGCTTAATGCTTAAAGTGTAACGGTTAAACCTTAACGCTTAACGCTAAACGTTTAACGCTTAAAAACTTAACGCTTAACCCTTAACCGTTAAACCTTAACCCTTCACCCTTAACTCTCAATTCTTAACCACAACCCTTAACCAATAACTCTTAACTTTTAACCTATAACCCATAACCCTTAACATTTAGCGCTTAAAGTTTAACACTTAATGCTTACCGCTTACGCTTAACAGTTAAACCTTAATGCTTAACGCTTATCGCTTAAAACTTAATGCTTAACTCTTAACCCTAAACACTTAACCCTTAACTCTCAATCAAAAAACTAAATCTTTAACCATTAACTCTCAACCCTTAACCATTTACACTTAACGCTTAATGCTTAACATTTAACGCAAAACGATTAACGCTTAACCCTTAGCGCATAACCCTTAACTCTTAACCCTTAACTCTTTACCCTTAACTCTTAACCCTTAACCCTTAACCCCTAACCCTTAACCCTTAGCCCTCAACTCTTAACCACCCTTAACCCTTGATGCTTAACGCATAACGCTTAACGTTTAACATTTAACGCTTAACGCCTAACGCTTAACGCTTACGCTTAACCCTAAATATTTAACCCTTAACAACTAGTTTTCAATTAATCCTTAATCATTAACCCCTACCCTTAACCCTAAATCGTTAACCCTTAACCGGAACCCTTAATCCTTAACCCTTAACCTTTAACCTTAACCTTTAACCCTTAACGCTTAACGGTTAACGCTTAACGCTTAAGACTTAACGCTTAACGTCTAACACTAAACGCTTAATGTTGAATACTTAGTGCTTAACGCTTAATGCGTAACGCTTAACCCTAAACCCTTAACCGTAAACCCTTAACCCTTAACCCTTAACGCTTAACACTTAACACTGATAACCCTTAACCCTTAACCCTTAACACTTAACCTTTAACCTTAACTCTTAACGCATAACGCTTAAGTCTTAATGCTTAACGCTTATCCCTAAACCGTTAACCCTAAACCCTTAACCGTTAACCCATAACGGTTAGCTCTTAACGCTTAACCCTTAACACTTAATCCTTATCTCTTACCCTTTAATCTTAACCCTTAACTGTCAACCCTTTAACCTTAACCCTTAACGCTTAATGTTTACGCTTAACCCTAAACCATTAAACCTAAACCATTCCACCTTAACGTTTAACACTTAACCTTTAACACTTTACCATTAACCCGTAACACTTAACCGTAAACCCTTAATCCTTATCTAAACCCTTAACCTTAACCCTTAACGAAACCCTTAACCCTTAATCCTTATCTAAAACCTTAACGCTTATCCTCTAACACTTAACCCTTTTCTAAACCCTTAACTTTTAACTCTTAACGCTTAACGCTTAACGCTTAACGTTTAACGCTTAACGTTTAATGCTTAACACTTAACGATTAACCCTTAACACTTAGCCCATAAGCCTTAACCCTTAATCCTTAACCATTAACCCTTAACTCTTACCCCAAGCTTAGCCCTTAATACTTAACGCTTAACGCTTACGCTTAACCCTAAACCCTTAACCCTAAACTCTTAAACCTTAACGTTTAACATTTAATCTTTAACACTTTACCATTACCCCTTAACGTTTGACGTTTAATCTTTAACACTTTACCATTACCCCTTAACCCTTAAACCTTATCTAAACCCTTAACGAAACCCTTAACTCTTAATCCTTATCTAAACCTTAACCCTTAACGCATTTTATCACTAACGCTTAACCCTTAAGCCTTAACCCTTTTCTAAACCCTTAACTCTTAACGGTTAACGCTTAAAAACATAACGCTTAACCCTTAACCCTAAACCCTTAACCCTTAACTCTCAATCCTTAACCTTAACGCTTAACCCTTAACTCTCCACCCATAAACATTAACGCTTTACCAGTAACGCTTAACACGTAACGCTTAACGCGTAACGCTTAACGCATAACGCGTAATGCTTAACATGTAACGATTAAATGGCTAAACTTAATGCTTAACGCTTAACGCTTAACTCTTAACCCTTAATCTTAACCCTTATCCCTTAACTCTTAACCCTTAACTATTACCTCATAGTCTTAACCCTTAACCCTAAACCCATAATCCTTAACCCTAAACATATAACCCTTAACCCTTAACCATTAACTCTTAACCCTTAACCTTAACCTTTAACCTTACAAGCGTAATGCTTAACGATTAACGCATAATGCTTAACACTTAATGCATAACGCTTAACCGTAATCCCTAAACCCTTAATGTATAACGTTTAACCCTTAACACTTAACCGTTAACCCTTAACCCTTAACCCTTAACCCTCTTCCCTTAACCCTAAACTTTTAACCCTTAGCCCTTCAAGCTTAACGCTTAACGCTTAATGCATAATTCTTAACCATTAACGCTTAACTCTTTCCCCTTAATCTTAACCCTTAACCTTTAAACCTTAAACGTTAACCCTTAACTCAAAACCCTTAACTTGAACCCTAACCCTTAATGCTTAACGCTTAACGCCTAACGTTTAAAGCTTAACGCTTAACGCTTAACCCTTAACCCTTAACCCTAAACCCTTAACTCTTAACTTAAACCCTAACCCTTAAAACTTAACGCCTAACGCTTAACGCTTAATGCTTAACGCTTAACCCTAAACCGTTAACCCTAAACCCTACACCCTTAACGTTTAACACTTAACACTTCACACTTAATCATTAACCCTTAACCCTTGACCCGAAACTCTTTACCCTTAACCTTAATCGTACCCATAACCCTTAACCCTTTAAGCTTAACGCTAAACGTTTTTCGCTTAACACTTAACGCTGACGCTGAACCCTAAACCCTTAACCCTAAACTCTTAAACCTTAACGTTTAATGCTTAATCTTTAACACTTTACCATCACCCCTTAACCCTTAACCCTAATCTAAAACCTTAACTTATACCCTTAACGAAACCCTTAACCCTTAATCCTTATCTAAACCTTAACCCTTAACCCTTAACCCTTAACGTGTAACCTTTAACACTTTACCATTAACCCTTAACGTTTAACCCTTAAGCCTTAACCCTTATCTAATCCCTTGACCTTAACCCTTGTAAAAACACTTAACCCTTATCTAAACTCTAAACCCTTAATCCTTAACATTTAACGCTTAACGGTTAACCCTTTACCCTTAACCCTTACCCTTATGCCTTAACCCTTAATCCTTAACCCTTAACTCTTAACCCTTAATCTTAACCCTTAACCTTTAACCCTTAACCCTTAACGCTTAAAGCTTAACACTTAACGCGTAATGGTTAAATCTTAACGTTTAACGGTTAACACTTAACGCTTAAAAACATAACGCTTAACCCTAAACTCTCAATCCTTAACCTTAACGCTTAACCCTTAACTCTCAGCCCTTAACCCTTAACGCTTAACCGTTGACACTTAACGCTTAACGCGTACCGCGTAACGCTTAACGCATAACGTGTAATGCTTAACGTGTAACGCTTAATACATAACGGCTAAACTTAACGCTTAACTCTTTGATGTGTCGTATTTATATATGCTTTATACCCCCGGTTCACTAGCGATTTTTGGGCTTTTTCGTGCTTTTACATGCTTTTCGCTCCCTATTTTTCCTCCGTGTGTCTCTGTTGTGTTTTTGGTTTTATTTTGTAGGAGAACGCACTATTTTTGAGGATGGATGATAACCGGGTCGAAGCCAAGGCTTTTCGGGATCGCAACGTGGCGTTTCGAGTTGATTTTTCTTCGTTTCGGTTGAGTACGAGCTAAGAAAGATGTTTTGAAGTGGTCCCGAGACTTTGGGACGTAGTAAGAAGCTCAAATTCTCATTTTAGACCTCGTCCTACCCCTTCGGACGAACTATGCCTCATCCCTATGCCTTGGGACGACAAACTGTGGATACCCATTTTCGTACCCTCCCAAAACAAACTCTGTGATGTAACAGACTTCTTACACGAATGCCTTAACGTTGGCGTTGACGGTTTTAACTATGTCGAATTCATATTTAAGTCTTTTAAAATGTCAAAATGAGTTGAGTCGCTAAACATCACGCTTAAATAAATGTTCATTTGTCTATGTAGAGTCTACCTTGGTTCGCGTCTCGCTTCATCTGGCATGAGCTTCCACATCGCATTACAATTGGCCCTTTTGCATTCACAAGGCCCAATTCAGCATTCCTAAATTCCTAAATTTTGGCCCAGTGGCTAAAACCGCTATTTAGCATCTTCATTTACAAAATACGGCCTCACGGGTCGTCTCATTTCAAAATACACTACAGAATGCACCCCTTTTACATTTTCGGGTCTCTGGCCCAGAATCGAGCCCAAACCCGCTTTAGGCCCGCACTCCAAGGCCCTAAACCCTCATAAGAACCTCACAAAATATCTTGGAAAGCCTCCAATCAGCATTCTTGACGTCCAAGCCAAGTATACTATATCTTTCCGAAACATGTCAAACCGGATTTAGGAAATACAGGTTTGAAAACAGCCCCTCAAACCGCGTAGCCTGTTGCGGTTTGTGGGACAAACCGCATTGCCTTTTGCGATTTGCTGGTCAAACCGCATTGGCTTATGCGGTTTGCCTGCCTGGTTTTATCCGGATTTTCCTAATTTTTTCGAGGTTTTTAGTATATATACTTCCCTATACCCGACCTCATAAGACACAATTCACAACCAGAATACAATCAGCTCTCAAGCTCTCTCACAAAGCCTCAACCACTCAAATTCTTGGGTTCAACACACCATCCCGTGTTGAATTCCTCTTTTTTAGTTCAAGAAGTTAAGCTCTGCCGGATTTGAAACTTTGAGTCAAGGTATCGATCCACTTGGATCAAACCTTTTTCTTATTTTCTATGGACTAACAAATGGGACTACACTCTAGCTACCCCCCCCCCCCCCCTCTCCCCCGTCTTTGGCACTGAGCCCGCTTGCAGTCAAGTGGTCTTATTACTTCGGGTACACACCAAATCCGATGACACCGCCAAAGTCGCATAAGCAACCGACCTCTTAAAATAAATCAATGGACAATTGAACTTTATTTTAATTGTATGCATCTAGCCCCTTCTTATTTATGCATTAAAACAATTTAACAATGAATTCGACATTAACAGGACCGTTTTCATTAACAAGTTAAGCATGATAAATTGAGGGTTTTAAACAATCTTTTTGCATATGCATTTGCACTCTTTTACAAACTTTTTCGCACTTGTACGTAGCGATTAAATAAGCTCAAATATCATTAAACATGGATTGTTCAAGGGTCAGTAGAGGCTATTTTTAATAGGCATTTCTAAAAGGTTTCATAAATCACTAATTGAATTTATCTTAGGAAAAGTACCCTCACCCCGAATCTATCTGGTTTCACAAACCTAGATTTAGGGGTGTCGGCGTGCTCCAAAATCTAGGACGTGTTCTACAGCTTAGGACATGTTTGCAGGTTCCTAGTTACCGCGATAATTAGGTGGCGACTCCAAAACAGGTTTAAAGTTTTTTTCTAACTTAATTTTTTTAACTTTAAGCGCCCTTATGCAAGACGCCGAGTTGGGTCCCCGCGCCCCGGGTTCCACAGTTTGGCGACTTCGCTGGGGAGATTTTATTTTTAAAACTAAAAACTAGCGTTTTCTTTTTAAAAATAAAGAGGTGAGACTTGAAAGCCTAAGAACAATCCAATTTAACATATTTGAGCTATGCATATTCGTTTGTTTGAGTCGGATCCAATTGGAATCCAAACACCCACACACCCTCGAGAGGTGGTTCCAATACGCAGGCTTGTCCATTCTATAAAGCACGTACAGGACTAACTTTCCTCTCACCCCTCCACGGCTTGCCGTAAAAGACTATTTCGACCGCCCCAGTGCTCCCTTTAGAAAACCGCACGTTACGACGTGAGGAAATAAAGGGGCTAAATATCTGCCAAAGCGTACTCGAAATAGTTGGAGGTGTACCAACCCTAAGCCAAAATCCCTTGGGTCATACGTACAAGTGCGAGGCTGTACACACTATGGCCTTTTTCAAAACGAGCATGTGCATTCATATCTTCCAAAACTCGCTAAACTTTTCAAAGATAGAAACGGACCTAACAACTAACAAGCTAATGCTTTTAAACAAAACTATCGCGGATTTTTGAAATAAACATTTTTCAAAATCTCCTTTTACAAACAAGCGAAAACCCGAGCAAGAATTAAAACCCGAGCTCACGGATTCAATCCTCTAGGTCACACGGCCTAGGCTCCACATTTAACATCTTCGACTCGACTTGTTAACCGCTCTCGAGTCGAATCCTTCTCTTTTGCACATCGAACTCGAGCCCACCTCGGTACATCACCGACATCGGTTCGACGGATGCTAAGCAAAACCATTTTAACAACGAGACATGATGCGCGCACGTATCCTCGTCTCAAATGCTTTCCTTTAGCTAAAAACTTTTCGAAAACCTTCTTTTTCAAGCTTAAAAGAGTTTTCTTAAATTAAATGAGCTAAAATGAACACCTAAAATGAATGCATCCTCGACTCAACTAGCTAAACGCTCTAAAGTCGAATCCTTTTTTAAGCATCTAGGCTCGAGCCCTTAACGATGAACCGTTAACATGGGCTGGACAGATGCAAAGCAACAACATTTTAACATCGAGACGAGATGCGCGCACACATTCTCGCCTCAAAAGCTTCCTAGGCACGACATCGTTCCTTAAGCAACACACTCTCATTTTTGAAATAAGCGCTTTTCAAAAACCTTCTCACTTTTACAAAACAAGCAAAACACTCTCATTTCTGAAATAAGCTCTTTTCGAGAATCTCCGTGTTTTTACAAAACAAGCAAAACTCTTTCATTTTGAAATAATCACGTTTTAAATTTCCCTCACCTTCGAAATAAACACTTTTCGAAATTCCGGGTCAAACCAAATAGACTTTCACTATTTTGATTTGACCCACTAAGCATTCTTTAGAAATCACTCGGGAATAATCATCACATTCCTGAATCTCTTCAAGGCACAAATGGACTTGGAGTGAAACTTATGGGGATAAGAATCACTCAAAGGATGAACACAAATCGATCTTGAAATGATGTTGAAAATCTCGGCCAAGTAACAATTTTTATGTGAAATATTTTCTGAAATTTGTGAGCAAAAGAAAACATAAAGATAGTACTAATCCTAAGCACAAAGCAATAGAATTAGGGATTTGATTAGTTTAAGCACAAAGCCACTAAACTAATCTTCCACTAACTCACACACTAAGTAATGAGAAAATGAGGAGAACTCAAATAAAACAACTAGGGTTTATCAATTCATCAAATCTGAAAATTGTGAGATGAGGATGAGGGTTTATATATTACCCTCATTCTAATCTTAGCCACTCATTACAAGTTGATCCAAGGGCCATAAAGGTCCCTCAAATCAGCCGAAATCCATTGGTCCTAGTGACCTTACAATTTGAAATTGATAACAAACAAAAACTTAAAGTAGACAATGACATGTGAGCACATCCTCTCCATGCATTTTAGGTAGTCTTCAAGGGTCAAGATTTGACCTTGGGTGGCATGTGGGACGGTCCTAGTGACCATATTACAAGGGATTACATTGTCTCTTTTCAATAAAGCATAAAGTAAAAGTAATGAAAGCGGCGTATTTGAAAATGACTTAAAATATAAAAACAATGTGATGATCCTTGGTGACTTGAAATAAGCCGGCCCCCTTGACCTCCTTGAGCTAGCTTGATGAACCATATGAGCCCATTTATTGGAGGGTTGACTCACATGGGTGTACCTTGGTTGACCACATTTCAAAAATAGCATAATCTTGACTTTTTGTTGCTCTCCATCCTTGACTTCTCCTCGACTTAGCTTGATCACTAGGGTTGGCTCGATTTGACCATAGAATTGACTTTACTTATCCCCTAGTGATCCCTTGACCCTTGGTCTAGGCTTGGGTTTGAGCCCATGGGTCCAACCCACGGCCCCCCTCGGCTTCACCCTTGGTTTCCTTGACCAATTTTGGTCCAATCTCCTCTCCTTGGAAAGGACTTGTCCTCAAGTCCTTGGAGATCCTCTTGCTTCCTCCCTTGCTTGATTTCAAGCTAGAATCTCGGCTCAACCTTTGCTCGATCTTGGCTTTCACGGTTTTAGTCTTCCATGGGCACCACTTAGCTAGAGTTTGTAGAAGTGGTTGGACCCCTTTGCCTTGGCTCGAAGAATTGATCACGTTTTCATCCTTGGTCACGGTTTGCTTGACCACGCATTCTTCCTCGAGCATTTCTTTGAGCCCTCGACTCATAACCATGCCATCCATCCATTCTTGCTCATGTTCGAGCCCATCAATGATTCTCCACCTTAAAGACCCGCTTGATCTTTCCTTACCATCGATTTTTGTTCTTTCATTGACCACATTCTCAATGTAGTCGGTTGTTTCCTTGTTGATTGATGCTTCACCTTCATGAGGCTCCTCTCCTAGAGTCCTCCTTGTCATGCTAGTGCTTCCCTCACATTCCAAGCTCACCTTTTCCCCTTGCTCTTCCCTACTCGGCTCAAGGCCCTTCAATTTCTCAAGCTCATGCAATTTCGGCCTTAGCTTCATCTCCTTGCTAGGTTTCGGCTCAATGAAGGATTCAAATAGGCACGCATTGGATTTACAACCCATCATTGGTGGTAGGGGAGCTAAGACAATGAGCTTTTCACCATACTTGAATGAGTAGGTGTTGTCTCTTCCATGATGGGAAGAATTCTTTTCAAATTCCCAAGGTCTACCAAGCAACACATGGCAAGCATCCATGTCCAACACTTCACACACAACTTCATCCTTATAGTCTTGACCAATTGAGAACGAGACTTGACATTGTTTGTCAACTTTGACCTCGGCTCCTTGATTGAGCCATCTTAGCTTGTATGGGTGAGGATGCTTCAAAGTAGGCAAGGCAAGCTTATCAATGAGGGTCTTGGAAGCAACATTAACACAACTTCCCCCATCGATAATCAAGTTACACACTCTCCCTATGATGGTACATTTGGACCGAAATATTTGGTGCCTTTGGTCCATATTCTCGTTTGATTCTTGGGTGTGCATCACTCGCCAAGTGACCAAGCTCAATCCCGAGTCCGGGGGAACAATGGTCTCGGCCATCTTCACTTCCTCAACTCCCTCTTTTTTTTCTTCCTCACAAACTAACACCTCATCATCTCCCCAATGCACAACCTCACTTGTATTCAAGGTCCTCTTGCTAGGGCATTCCTTAGCAAAATGACCATAGCCTTGACATTGGTAGCATTTTTTGAGGGGAATCGTTCTCTTGGGGCCATAGTCAATTCCCTTTCCTTTATCAACACTTGAGGGTTTGTTAGTAGGGCAAGGCTCGGAAATCTTGATCCCTCCTTGGCTCGACATGGGGTTGGTTTTGGGGGTGCTCTTAGCCGACTCTCCTCTCCCCTTCTCTAGCTTCTCCACACGTGTGGCCATGGTAACGGCCTCATCGAATGACCACAAGTTTTGCATTTTGACTCGATTTGCTATCCTAGGGTTTAGGCCCTCAACAAACCTTGCAATTTTTTGTTCGGGTTTCTCATTCATCTCACATTGTAGGGTGAGTTGCTCAAAATCCCTAAGATAGGTCTCAATGGGGTGTGTCTCTTGTTTTAGTTGAGCTAGTTTGAGAAACATGTCTTGGGTGTAGTCTTTGGGAACAAACTTGTCTTTGAGTTTCTTTTTGAGTTTGAGCCATGACTTAATGGGTTCCTTACCCTCTCGGTTTCTTTGATTCTTAAGGTTTTCATACCAAAGGGAGGCATATCCCTTGAATTTCATGATGGCCACTTTAAAACACTTCCTATCGGAATACTCCTTGAACTCAAAAATTCTCTCAACCGATCTAAGCCAATCTAAGAGATCCTCGGGGTTCAAGCTACCATAAAAATCGGGTATGTCCACCTTAATGTCTCGGTCATGGTCTCTAGGGTGGGCCTCAAGGGACTCTTCCGAATCCGAAAATTGATCTTCCATGTGAGGAGGAGGGTGTCCTCTCCACGCCCCCATACCCCATCCCACGGCCTCTTCCCTTCCCCTTCACCTCTTCTTGGTTCATTCATGTTTTGTTCCAAGAGTGTGTTAATAGCATTCATCATCAAAGTGCAATTACCGGTGAGTTGAGTCAATTTCTCTTCTAAATCGGAAAGTCTTTTACCCTCTCCTCTATTCTCTTCCATTTTGTGAAAATTTTGTGAGATCTTTTGTGGAGATTTTGTGGAAATTGAACAAGGAAAACAAAGAAAGAAAAACGAAAAATTTGAAGAGGGAAACAAAGGATAAACCGAGAAACACAAGAGCAAATCGAAAATGAGGAACAACCCTAAAATTTCGGCTAAGCAAGGGGCTTTGTGTTTCAAACCCAACCAACACTAATACAAGTGTAAACCTTTAATCATTTTGTAAGATTTTGTGGAAAATAAAACAAGGAAAAAAACAAGGAAAGAAATCGAAAATTTGAAGAGGAAAAATAGGAGTAACTCGAGAAACACACAAACAAGATCGAAAACAAAAACAAACCTTGGCTTTGATGACCAATTTGGAGTGAAACTTATGGGGATAAGAATCACTCAAAGGATGAACACAAATCGATCTTGAAATGATGTTGAAAATCTCGGCCAAGTAACAATTTTTATGTGAAATATTTTCTGAAATTTGTGAGCAAAAGAAAACATAAAGATAGTACTAATCCTAAGCACAAAGCAATAGAATTAGGGATTTGATTAGTTTAAGCACAAAGCCACTAAACTAATCTTCCACTAACTCACACACTAAGTAATGAGAAAATGAGGAGAACTCAAATAAAACAACTAGGGTTTATCAATTCATCAAATCTGAAAATTGTGAGATGAGGATGAGGGTTTATATATTACCCTCATTCTAATCTTAGCCACTCATTACAAGTTGATCCAAGGGCCATAAAGGTCCCTCAAATCAGCCGAAATCCATTGGTCCTAGTGACCTTACAATTTGAAATTGATAACAAACAAAAACTTAAAGTAGACAATGATACGCGTATGACATCCTCTCCATGCATTTTAGGTAGTCTTCAAGGGTCAAGATTTGACCTTGGGTGGCATGTGGGACGGTCCTAGTGACCATATTACAAGGGATTACATTGTCTCTTTTGATAAAGCGTAAAGTAAAAGTAATGAAAGCAGCGTGTATGAAAATGACTTAAAATATAAAAACAATGTGATGATCCTTGGTGACTTGAAATAAGCCGGCCCCCTTGACCTCCTTGAGCTAGCTTGATGAACCATATGAGCCCATTTATTGGAGGGTTGACTCACATGGGTGTACCTTGGTTGACCACATTTCAAAAATAGCATAATCTTGACTTTTTGTTGCTCTCCATCCTTGACTTCTCCTCGACTTAGCTTGATCACTAGGGTTGGCTCGATTTGACCATAGAATTGACTTTACTTATCCCCTAGTGATCCCTTGACCCTTGGTCTAGGCTTGGGTTTGAGCCCATGGGTCCAACCCACGGCCCCCCTCGGCTTCACCCTTGGTTTCCTTGACCAATTTTGGTCCAGGACTTGGAGTGAAACTTATGGGCTAAGAATCACTCAAAAACTTAATCGAATTAGGCTTGAGAATACATGAACATACACGGCTGATTTGGCGTATTTTGTGTCTGAAATTTTCTGAATTTTTGTGAAACAAATTAAATGAGAAACAAGATAAACTTCTTCCAAGCACTTAGCCAAGGAAAGAATGTTTGAATACTTAAGCACAAAGCCACTAAGTATCCTATACTACACTCAAGCACTAAGCAATGAGTTTATAAGATGAGAGAATACTCAACTTAGGGTTTTTTCATTCAAGTTCAAGTTGAAAATTACAATGTTGTGTTGAGGGTTTATATAATACCCTTGGTGACATCTTGACCCTACATTACATTCCCCATCTAAGGGCTGAAAAATGCCCTCTAGCAACAACAAAAATAACGGCCAACAAGGCCTTACAAAATCTGAAAATAAAACAACAAACAACATAAAGTAGATAGTGACCCTTGGGGGCATCCTCACCTTGCAAAGGTTTATTCATCCAAGGGCTAACATGAGCTCCTTGGAGAGCAAGTAGGCCGTCCAAAAGGGTCCCCAATGTTGACCTCAACTACACTACAACATAAACTAAAAGGTGATAG
The DNA here is from genome assembly GCA_023091065.1 of Dianthus caryophyllus. Taxonomy (NCBI): domain Eukaryota; kingdom Viridiplantae; phylum Streptophyta; class Magnoliopsida; order Caryophyllales; family Caryophyllaceae; genus Dianthus; species Dianthus caryophyllus. The sequence goes on from CM041527.1 coordinate 20,367,679, forward strand.
GGACATAAAGTAAAAAGCAACTACAATGAAAAGGACTTGCAAATGAAAATAGAGTGTATCATGTGGGTTATGTTTTCAGCCGAAAATGGCCCCTCCTTGCTGATTTTTCTTGACCATTTGGGTCTTGGTTTATTGGGGATCTTCCCCAAATGGTCACCCATGATGATTCGTACACCAAAAATAGCTCATCGACTTGATTGGCGCTCTCCTCCTTGAATTTGAACAAGGAATGATCAAGCCAAACAAGAGCGGTTTGAAGGAAGACCATGGTTTGGGTCCTTGGGCTCGAACCATGGGTTAGACCTTGGTCCTAGGGTCCACCCAAGTGAAATGTCAAGTAAATCAAGTGGTAAAATTCAGCCAAGCTTGGTGGACCTACGGAGGTAAGGTAGAAGTTCAAGTAGGAGAGCACGATCAAAGTCGATAAGCTATTTTTGGTGTACGAACCATCATGGGTGACCATTTGGGGAAGACCCCCAATAAACCAAGACCCAAATGGTCAAGAAAATCAGCATGGAGGGGCCAATTTCGGCTAAGATCATTCACCCACATGATACACTCTTTTTGTGAAGCATGTCCTTTTCATTGTAGTTGCTTTTTACTTTATATCATTTTCACCTTTCTAGTCTATGTTACATTGTATTTGTGGTCAGCCTTGGGGACCCTTAAGCCGCCCAAACTTGCCCTCCAAGGAGCTCTTGCTAGCCCTTGGATGAATAAACCTTTGCAAGGTGGGGATGCTCCTAAGGGTCACTATCTACTTTATGTGTTTGTTGGCTTTATTTTCAGATTTGTAAGGCCCTTTAGGCCATTATTTTTGTTGTTGTTAGAGGGATTCTTTTAGCCCTTAGATCAAGGATGTAATGTAGGGTTGGGATGAGAGCTTGGGTATTATATAAACCCACACTCATACCTTGTATTTTTCAGATTTGAATCAATTGAAAAAACCCTAAAGTAGAGTTCATTCTCTCTTTAAGACTCTTTGTTTTGTGCATGAGTGTTTATGTAGAATACTTAGTGGCTTAGTGCTTGAGTATTTGATCCCTATTTCCTTGGCTAAGTGCTTGGATTAGGTTATCTTTATTGTTTTCACTTAAACCTACAAAATCAGAAAAATTCAAACATAAAAACTTCAAATCAGCCGAGAATTGTTCATCCTTTCTAAGTCGATTTTGATTGAGATTTTGAGTGAACTTAAGCCCATTAAGTTTCACTCCACCATTTGATCAAGTTTTGGAGAAGAGGTTGGACCCTCTTGACTTGGCTCGTGTGAGTGGGCTTGTCTTCCTCCTTGCTCACGGTTTCTTTGACCACACATTCATCCCACACCCTTGAGCCCATCATTTGTAGGAATGTCATCCATCCACTCTTTGTCATGGTTGAGTCCCTCTATGATCCTCCATCTCAAGAACCCACTTGATCTTTCCAAGCCATCAATCTTAGCTCTCTCCTTAACCTCACTCTCATTGAATTTGATTGAGTTCTTCACATTTTCGATTGGATTGTCATTTTCTTGCTCCTCTCCTTGATTTCCCCTTATTGCTCTAGGGTTTCCCTCGACTTCTAGGCTTATCAATTCCTCATTCTCACTCATTCTCGGCCATAGACTTGCCTCCTTGCTAGAATTCTCTTCAATGGATGACTCAAACAAACATGAATTGGTTTTGCATCCTAAAGTTCGAGGTAGTGGGGCTAGAACAATGAGCTTCTCTCCATACTTGAATGAGTAAGTGTTGTTCCTCCCATGGTGGGATGAATCTTTCTCATACTCCCAAGGTCTTCCAAGCAACAAGTGACAAGCATCCATGTCTAGAACTTCACAAACAACTTCATCCTTGTAATCCTTCCCAATCGAGAATGGCACCTTGCATTGTTTGTTGACTTTCACTTCGGCTCCCTTGTTGAGCCACCTTAGTTTGTAGGGACTTGGGTGTTCCAATGTGGGTAGGTTTAGCTTTTCCACAAGTGTCTTGGAGGCTACATTTGTGCAACTCCCACCATCGATGATTAGGTTACAAACTCTTCCCATGAGGCCATGATTGTGCACTTGGACCTAAAGATTTGTTGTCTTTGGTCCATGTCTTCGGTTGAGGTTTGACTATGCATTACCCTCCATGTGACTAAGCTTAAACCCAAATCCGGGGGCACCAAAGTTTCGGCCTCCTTCACTTCCACCATTCCCTCTTGTTTTTCTTCCTCTTCACAAATCAAGACTTCATCGTCACCCCAATGTACCACTTCACAAGTACTCAAAGCCCTCTTGCTAGGACATTCTTTGGCAAAGTGTCCATACCCTTGGCATTGATAACACTTCTTGAGAGGAACCGTTCTCCTTGGACCAAAGTCGATGCCTTTTCCCTTGTCTACAATTGGCGGCTTTGAAGTAGTACTAGGCTCGGCTATCCTCACTCCCCCTTGGCTTGTGGTGGTGGTTGTCTTGGGTGTGGACTTGACCGTTTCAACCCTTCCCTTATCAAGTTTCTCAACCCTCATGGCCATGGTGACCGCCTCATCAAAAGACCACAAATTTTGCAACTTCACTCGATTAGCCACTTTAGGGTTTAGGCCTTCAACGAACCTTGCAATTTTTTGTTCGGGCTTCTCATTCATTTCGCATTGTAGGGTGAGTTGCTCGAAATCTCTTAGGTAGGACTCAATGGGTTGGTGTTCTTGCTTGAGTTGGGTTAACCTAAGGAACATGTCTTGGGTGTAGTCTTTGGGTACGAATTTATCTTTGAGTTTCTTCCTTAGTTTAAGCCATGACCTAATAGGCTCCTTACCCTCTCTAACTCGCTGATTTTTCAAATTCTCTTACCAAAGAGAGGCATAGCCCTTAAACTTCATGATAGCAACTTTAAAGGACTTCATATCCGAGTACCCTTTGAATTCAAAGACCCTCTCAACGGATCTAAGCCAATATAACAAATCCTCGGGGTTTAAACTACCATAAAAGTCGGGGATGTCTACCTTTAAGTCGTGATCATGCTCTCTTTGATGGACTTCGATGGACTCCTCCGAATCCGAATTGTAGTCACCCATGATAGGAGGTTGTTGTCCTCTTCCTCGACCTCCCATGCCTCGGCGTCTACCTCCTCCTCTTGGTGGTGGTCGGTTTTCATGAAGGTTATGCTCCATCAAAGTGTTGAGAGCATTCATCATGGTGTTACAATTCCCGGCAAGTTGATTCATTTTCTCCTCTAAGGCCGAGAGCCTCTTTTCTTCGGCCATCTCTTTTTTTTTGTGAATTTTTTGTGAAAGAAAACAAAGGAAAACAAAAGAAAACAAAGAAAATAACCTAAGCTCTGATGACCAAGTTGGAGTGAAACTTATGGGCTAAGAATCACTCAAAAACTTAATCGAATTAAGCTTGAGAATACATGAACATACACGGCTGATTTGGGGTATTTTGTGTTTGAAATTTTCTGAATTTTTGTGAAACAAATTAAATGAGAAACAAGATAAACTTCTTCCAAGCACTTAGCCAAGGAAAGAATGTTTGAATACTTAAGCACAAAGCCACTAAGTATCCTATACTACACTCAAGCACTAAGTAATGAGTTTATAATATGAGAGAATACTCAACTTAGGGTTTTTTCATTCAAGTTCAAGCTGAAAATTACAATGTTGTGTTGAGGGTTTATATAATACCCTTGGTGACATCTTGACCCTACATTACATTCCCCATCTAAGGGCTGAAAAATGCCCTCTAACAACAACAAAAATAACGGCCAACAAGGCCTTACAAAATCTGAAAATAAAACAACAAACAACATAAAGTAGATAGTGACCCTTGGGGGCATCCTCACCTTGCAAAGGTTTATTCATCCAAGGGCTAACATGAGCTCCTTGGAGAGCAAGTAGGCCGTCCAAAAGGGTCCCCAATGTTGACCTCAATTACACTACAACATAAACTAAAAGGTGATAGGGACATAAAGTAAAAAGCAACTACAATGAAAAGGACTTGCAAATGAAAATAGAGTGTATCATGTGGGTTATGTTTTCAGCCGAAAATGGCCCCTCCTTGCCGATTTTTCTTGACCATTTGGGTCTTGGTTTATTGGGGGTCTTCCCCAAATGGTCACCCATGATGATTCGTACACCAAAAATAGCTCATCGACTTGATTGGCGCTCTCCTCCTTGAATTTTACCTTACCTCCTTAGGTCCACCAAGCTTGGGCTGATTTTACCACTCGATTTTTCTTGACTTTTCACTTGGATGGACCTTAAGACCAAGGTCTAGCCCATGGTTCGAGTCCAAGGACCCAAACTGTGGTCTTCCTTCAAACCGCTCTTATTTGGCTTGATCAATCCTTGTTCAGGACTACATGGCCCTTGGCCATCGTAACCTATTTATCTCAAAGCATTTTCAAATGAAAAACCCGAGAATTTCGTTGCATTCTTGGAGACTTTTCTTCCTAAGTGGCCTGTGGCCTTCACATTTTGAAATAGCATTTTTTAAAATTTCCGTGTCAAGTCAACTATTCTATACCTAGTTTGATTCGTCCAAATCGCAAATCTCTTCAACCGTCCGGGACTAATCACTACATTCCCGAGACCTCTCAAAAACGCCAATGGACTACATGACTTGCGGTCATCGTATGCCAATTTCTAGCAAAACGCTTTCGCAAGTCCAAACCCAAGAATTACATAACATTCATGTTGGACTTTATGCGGCCCGCGACCTTCTCAACTTTTCAAATAAAGCACTTTGCAAATCTCATTGGGCCAACCGACCCAAAGTCGGCCCGATTCAACAAACATCATCTTTTACTAGCAAGCAAAACCAATCTCGTGGACTTTTCATTGGATCGAATGGCCCATAACCATCTCGACCCGACTAGGATCCTGTCCACATCTGGACCATGCTTGCATGCAAAAAGAATGTGGACGTGCAAACTTGTCCACATCCTACCTTAGCAATAAGTTAGCATCTTCGACCCAACTAGCTTATCACTATCACAGGTTCACTCCAAGCAATTCTATCGCAATCTACAACCGGCCCGCAACGACATACCGTTAACTTGGGTCAATCGGATTCAATCAAAACTCCTTAAGCATCGAGTCAGAAACTTGTCAACGCATCTCTAGCTCAAACACCTTCCAAACATTTTGTCAAAGCACGGCATGTTGTTTTCACAAAACTCTCATCACGCTTTTGAAATAACCTTTTTCAAAAAATCCTTCCTTCGAACCGAACGACCCATAGTCATGATAGTTTGATCCAGGCAAACAGTCTTTTCAAAACATCCAAGAATAATCACTTTATTCTTGTGACATTTCTAAAACATAAATGAACTACATGACTCGCGGTCATTGTAACCCATTTATTACAAAGCATCTCCCAACCCCAGGATGGTAACTCATTCTCGTGGACCCTTCTCAAAAAACAAATCAAACGGCTCACGGCCTCTTAACATCTCTTTCGAAGTAAGCATTTTTCGAAATCTACGGTTCAAATGGCCTATCGCCATTTTAATCAAAACATCTCCACCTTCACAAAACAACAAAACCAGGGAATGAAGTAGCATCATCCCACGGATTTTTCATGGTTAGACCAAGTGGCTGATGGTCGCTTCAATCTAGCCCTCTTTCAAACCAAATGCATGAAAACGAGCATAACCGTCTTCATCACATTATCGAACACCTTTGATTTGGATAGCCTATCACTACTCCGAATCGACTCATGTTTTCATCGCAATCCAACGACAAGCCCATAACGACACACCGTTAACACGGGCTTACTGGATTCGATCTCAAAACATCTTTTGCATCGAGATGAAATGTGACAACGCATCTCTCCTCAACAAAACATCCCGCTTTTGTCGAAAACAAAACTTTTGCAAAATCAAAGTCGAATCTACCTATGCATGAACCGAGTCCCGACGCAAGCATCAACCACATCTGAGACATGCGCGTCTCGAGCATCCAGCAAAGCACCCATCAAGGCACCAACGACGGTCTCACGAACCACATCAAGCAACTCGTAATGTTTTCAATATGGGTCGAGTTTTAAGCATTGAGTCAACCTCTGTCAGTCTAGGACAATCGAGTCTTTGACGTACGACATTTTAACAAATCGATAAAGAAATAAGTTTGCTTACATATTAGCTTCCTTTCAAACTTTCAGCTCTTATATATCGAAATACATTGCATCCTAGGAGTAGCTGTCCAAAGGAGGTCTAGACCGGCTGCAAAGGTCAAAGACAACAAGACACAAAAACAAGAAGGCTTCCAACGACTAAACACCTAAGGTTCGGTAGTCAGCTTGCGGTCTACTACTCCGCTGCCTTTGGAGGAGGATCCATTGATTTGGAGCTCCACAGTGATCATGAATTTGATCACGACTAGAAGTACGAGTATTCCTGGATCGCCCTCCGCGTACTCGATCACGTGCCTAATAAGCAAATGAAATTGTCAGAGGAGCCCGGCGTGATAGACACACGATCACAAGCGACCACTAAACTGCAGAGTTTAGCAAAGTCCAAGCTCAAGCCCAAGCCACAAAGGGCGTGACATATTCTCAAATAAAAATGAGAATACAAGAAAGCAAAAAGGCAAAAACAAAACAAAAAGGAGCAAAAACAAAAAGCAAAAAGTCTCAAAGCTCTGAAGTAAGGGACAAAGCAAAAAGCAAAAAAAGGCTAAAAAGCCTTCTAGCAAGTGGCAAAGCAAGCAAAAGGCAAGAAGCATTGAAGCCCACAAGCAAGTGGCAAAGTCTTTGAAATTCCAAATCAAAGAATAAGTAGAAGCAACAAGCGGCCTAGATCAACTAAGGAGAACCTACCCTTAGGATGCAATGTATCAAGGTTAAACACATAACACAATTCATGGGCCGGCATGCCCCTAAACGTGCACCTTTACACATGAACACATTCTACGGGCCAGCATGTCCTTAAACGTGCACATTCTCCACAAAAAAGAAAACACACTTCATGGGCCGGCATGCCCTTAAACGTGCACCTTTTACAGACACACTTCACGGGCCGGCATGCCTTTAAACTTGCTCTTTGGAACTACACTCGGTTTGATTCTGTACCCACGGATACGTAGGCCGCTCTCCCGAGCTCAACCAACCCTTTACAAAAATCCACAAAACATTCTTCTGTCTAAGGCTCACTAAGCTAAGGACGTGTCCACATCAAAATCACAACACAAAAGAAAATTTTTCCTTTATCGAGGGGTCTAAAACGAATACGTCGAGGCAAAGTTGTCCTAGACCTAGGAGTAGCACTCTGCTTTTTAGTCTAACTTTGTTTTGCAGGAACAACAGCATCCTACCGCACACAAGCAAACACCACTGGGGGCATCCTAGACATTCATTGTTTTGCAAGAACAACAGCATCCTAGACATTCATGCAACCGTCGAGTCTTGAGTCACGCATACGATTTGCCTTTGTCTTTCAAAGTTTTCGGCATTTCAAGCATTCCATGAACATCGACTCACACATCGAGTCGATTCTCTTCCAATCAACAAGCAATTTTGGTATCAAAAACAATTTGGCGACAATTAAACCGCCCATTTTCAAAACTTTTCAGTTTCCAAAACACTTCCTAAATGCTATCACGGGCCGGCATGCCCCTAAACTTGCAAAGATAAGACGTCTCGTGATCCACGCCGGATAACACCAAACAACCCATACCAGCACAAGCTAGCCCAATTCAAAATAGGTCTTAGCTCACACACTCAACGGGTCATCATGCCCTTAAACATTCAAATATCGAACTACGCCGGCTTGATTCCACGTACGTGGATACATAGGCAGCTTACACAAAGCACAACCGAATCAAGCACTGCATATCACTCCGTAACAACCACGATCAACGCACATTTTGCAAACGAGAGCATTCCTCTCAAAAAAATGGGATTCCCCCGAATTCTCGTCCTCGACAACTGGGGTTTTTCAACCTTCACACCCAAGCGACCTTTCACGGTCTATGCAACTCTAGCTTGAGTTTGCGACGTCAAAGCACTTTTTCATCTCACATGAAGCCTAATGACACATCTTACAACACGCATTTTCAACAACATTTCGCACACATTTTGGCTTATTTTATTTTCTACAAAAATGATTTTCTGAAGGATTTTCAAACATTTTCTTCAAAAGCATCCCACTCGGGAATCATTTTGTTTTCAAAGCTCTAGCCACCTAACTTAACAGGTACATGGTTCGCTAACGCAAGACAACAAGATCACAAGTGCATTTCACTCCATTTTTCCTTAATATCACACAAATTAAGACAAACTGCGGGGGAAATTTCAAAACAAGTGCATTTCGCTCCATTCTTCCTTAATTTCACACAAATTAAGACAAACTACGGGGGAAATTGCAAAGCAAGTGCATCTCGCTCCGTTTTACCTTAATTTCAATCAAATTAAGACAAACTATAGGGGGAAATTTTAAAGCAAGTTCACTTCACCCCGTTTTGCCTTAATTTCACACAAATTAAGACGAACTCGAGGGGCACAACCAAAAGCAAGTACATTCCACTTCACTTTGACTTAGTTTCATACTAAACTTAGTCAAACTACAGGGGGTGAACTTCAAACCAAGCACATCCTCCACTACACTTTGACTCAGTTTTCATACAAAATTTAGTCAAACTCAAGGGGGTAATCCAAAAACACCTTCTCCTAACACACTAATAGCGTTCTTCACATAGTTTGACTATCGTTATACATTATAACTCAGTCAAACTGGGGGCTCACATACACCCATCCTCAATCACGAAAATTGGGTAATTTTTCGCATTTCTCGCAAATGCACCTTTGCACACACACCTACATACACACCTAGCTGAATAACATGGCACACCCATAGCAGTTTCCTTACGAAAGCATAACATCCGCATCAACACAAGCATCTACGGTTTAGCGACACCTCTAGAACCGCCTCAAACAATAGCATGCACACTAACATGGGATCATACACCAAAGCGTAAAAACACTCAAACAAGAGTTCAAGCTTTTAGCATGGAAACAAACATTCAAGCACTAAGCACCCTAGCACGGGTTCAAGCACCAAGCACCCAAACATGGGATCGAGCATTAAGCACCTGACCGTGGGTCCAAACATCACGCACTCGAACATGAGTTTAAGCACCAAGCATCCCAAGTCTAAGAGACATGTATTACGTGAATCCGAGAAAAATCAATAAAGGAATCACAATGATACTACGCTCCATGGTCAAAGCAAACGAAATATGAAGATTTTAGAAGAGAAAATCGCGAGATTCGAATTTTTTCCGGGTTTGAAACGGCGACATGTGCGAATGAGTTCACGCTTGAAGTCGCCAATTGATAAGAGATTCCCCGAAAGAATCACTAGTCAACAAGGCAATTTCTTAGGCATGTTTTGTTCTACGTTTTCTCTCCATGATGGGCTTGTCGATTCATTTCCAAGCCTAAGAATTTTTCTTCGTACAAGCAAGCTTTTTTGGTTGCGTCACCTACAGTCCGCCGTACGCGTGTGTTAAGCATTTGATACATGGTACAGAAGCAGAAACATGAACACTCTTCACGAGTCTTTTACACCCCTTTACGCATCCCCGCGGAGTACCATTTACACCCCCACGGAGCTCAAACACTTGCACCCACATCCCAAGCGGATTTAAACATTTCTCCCCAGCGGATCCTTATACATTACATGCAGACACATGCACTCCTCAGCGAGTCTCATTTACATAGACGTCATATTCCTTAACAGAAGACAACTAAGTGCAATAACAACTAATATGCACTCCCCAGCGAGTTCAGACACAAGCATTTTTCCTACAAGCACATCTACGTAAGCATTCTACACGAACATCTTTATTAAGCACACGGAACTACAACTGCACCTACGCTCCTCGGCGAGATCATACATATACATTCTACCCCGGCGGGCTATCACTCCTCCAGCAGATACTAAACTAAGCACCTGCGCTCCATGGCGAGACTCAACACAAGCACAGCATCAGCAATAAGCAAATACAACAGCAAAGCATAAGCACAGCACTACGCAAAAACACTACGCAACAGCACTACGCAACAGTACTACGCAACGGCACTACGCAACAGCAACAAGCAATGAGCAAAGGCACTCAGCAGGCCGGCAGGCCCTCACAGTATGCACGGACCGCCATGTCCTTAAACATGCACGTCACACCCCGAATAGCCCGGTTCGGAGTCCTCGCCTCACCCATGGGCCCATGCTTCGTTCCGCTAAAGATATCGAGACTGTGATGGTCCGAATATTGTCGTGTAGTTTGACTAGCGCTCTAGTCCGAGCTCAGTCAAACCGGGGGCACTGTGGATACCCATTTCCGTACCCTACCAAAACAAACCCTGTGATGTAACGGACTTCCTACACGCATGCCTTAACGTTGGCGTTGACGGTTCTAACTATGTAGAATTCATATTAAAGTCGTTTGAAATGTTAAAATGAGTTGAGTCGCTAAACATCACGCTTAAATAAATGTTCATTTGTCCATTTAGAGTCTACCTTGGTTCGCGTCTCGCTTCATCTGGCATGAGCTTCCACATCGCATTACAATTGGCCTTTTTGCATTCACAAGGCCCAATTCAGCATTCCTAAATTCCTAAATTTAGGCTCGGTGGCTAAAACAGCTATTTACTATCCTCAATTTCAAAATACGGCCTCACGGGTCATCTCATTTCAAAATACACTACAGAATGCACCCCTTTTACATTTTCGGGTCTCTGGCCCAGAACCGAGCCCAAACCCGCTTTAGGCCCGCACTCCAAGGCCTTAAACCCTCATAAGCACCTCACAAAATATCTTGGAAATCCTCCAATCAGCATTCTAGACGTCCAAGCCAAGTATACTGTATCTTTCCGAAATATGTCAAACCAGATTTAGGAAATACAGGTTTGAAAACAGCCCCTCAAACCGCGTAGCCTGTTGCGGTTGTGGGACAAAACGCATTGCCTTTTGCGGTTTGCCGGTCAAACCGCATTAGCTTATGTGGTTTGCCTGCCTGGTTTTATCCGGATTTTCCTAATTTCTTCGAGGTTTTTAGTATATATACTCCCCTATAACCGACCTCATAAGACACAATTCACAACCACAATACAATCCGCTCTCAAGCTCTCTCACAAAGCCTCAAGCACTCAAATCTTGGGTTCAACACACCATCCCGTGTTAAATTCCTCGTTTTTAGTTCAAAAAGCGAAGCTCTGCAGGATTTGAAGCTCCGAGTCAAGGTAGGTATCGATCCACTTGGATCAAAGCTTTTTCTTATTTTCTATGGACTAACAAATGGGACTACACTCTAGCCACCCCCCCCCCCCCCCCCCCCCTCCCTGTAGGTTTATATCGGTATATAGACCTTTAAAATCACAGGATTGTAATGAAAACTTTTATAGGATTTAAAGTCATAAAAGAATTTGCATAACATAAAATAGAGATTTAGAATTAACCTTTAATCCTAATGAAATTGGCCTAAGATCAATACCAAAAGTATGGTATCTCCTAATAATCTCACCCAAGATGTGTTGAAATATGCCCTTGAATTTGCTAGAAAATTAGAGAGAAAACTGATTTTCTTTCTTAAGGATTTTAGTGTTGTGATTGAATAATCAATTCAGGAAAGAATTAGAGTAAAAATAGGAAAGCAAATATACTCCTAATCCTTCCAATGTGGCCGGCCTCTATGTTATATTTGGGGAGATTTAGTTCTCCTCAAATACTCTACTTGTTGACCAAGATACAAAGTGTATCGGGACAGAATGTATCTGGACACTTTTCTCTAGGTCATTTTAGCTTATAATATAATGCATTTTATTACTAGTGTCATCTGAATGGACCGACTATAATATATTATAAATATCCTTATATTTATAATTTACTAATTAATTATAACGGTTTATATTTAATTAGCTTGCATTATACACAACAATTAAATATAACATTTTATATTCAATTCGCGAATTACATTTAATTCGTCTCAGCTAACATTATTTAATCTGTATTAAATAGCCGGTTTACTATTATACTGACTAACATTTTAGTCAGTAACATCATCACATTTGACTAACCTTTTAGTCAACAACACTGACTAACCGTTTAGTCATAAATTAAGGCATCGATATGATCATTTTCTCAAATGATCACATCTCTCAAACACATCCTTTAGGTGTGACTCTTAGGGACCAGTTGATCACCGCCATCTGTATGACAATAACGTCAAACTTATCTAGCAAGCCAACCGTTATTGATAAACGTTAATCAACTGATTAAATACAAAATGTACCCTGTGTACCTTTAGAGATTTATTTATGTTATTGCACTAACTGTGGAGGACACTAACTCCAACAATCTCCCACTTGTCCGTACAAGTGTAGGTGCGATAACCGATACTCATATCCATAATAAATTTCTCCCACTCAATGTAAACCAATTTGCAAAGTCCGTACTTTCAAAGGTCGTAGTTCACAAGCGATCAGCATCAAGAGTGGTTTCCCCGACTAGAGAGTAACTAAACTGATAAACGAATCAGTATTCGAGCATGGCCATGCATTTTCAGTTACAACTCCTCGAGTGGCCCTGAGAAAAAGTATTATAACTCGATAGAAGTTGGATATTTTCCTCAACTCGAATCCTGCAGATGTAAGCGCAGCATGAAATGACCCAGTGAAAATCTACTTGGCCTCCTGTTACTACGACCGTGAGAAAGAAACCAAAGTCACCCAAAATCGCCTTAATCTCAAGAGGCGGTCGATAGTCAAAAGAATCGACTCTAGGAACACTATGGATGTCCTATCCACGACCCCAAGACCTAATGTTACGAAACATTTAGGACTCCATGTAGTCGTCACAAAAATTGTCTGTAGCGATTTCAAGAAACCCAGTCTGTGATCGATCAGTCAACAGTTTGACTTATGGCTCGTTGAACCCACCATCAATCGACGTCACAAAATGATTGCCAGAGTTATCAGCTCGTGTAGGCGATCACGGACCAAAACAAAATATAAAGCAATTCAGTTCACTTTGAGGTGTTCAACGTTGTCTGCACAACCCTCATGAAAAACAATATACATAACAAAACGATGATTTTATTAGAAGTTTTAGGAAAAATACACGTGTTTAATCCATACAAACAACTAATACAACTCAGGAACACGCTTAATTCCCATGGATTTAACGTGCCCTTCATGCTTATCTTGTCTCAACGGCTTAGTAAGAGGATCTGCTATGTTATCATCCGTAGCAATCTTGTCAATCACTATCTCCTTCTGCTCCACGTAATCTCGGATCATGTGAGCCTTCCTTTGCACGTGCCGAGACTTGTTGTTGGACTTTGGCTCCTTCGCTTGGAAGATGGCACCACTATTGTCGCAATAGATGGTGATCGGGTCATTCGAACTAGGAACTACAGTTAGTCCTTGTAAGAACTGACGCATCCATATAGCTTCCTTCGCAGCCTCTGAAGCAGCATAGTACTCGGACTCAGTCGTTGAATCTGCTATAACAGTTTGTTTGGATCTTTTCCAGCTGACCGCAGCGCCATTAAGAGTAAAAACGAATCCTGATTGAGACTTCGAATCATCTCGATCCGTTTGGAAACTAGCATCTGCGTAGCAGGTGCGCGGCTCGATGTCTCCTCCATAAGTCAATACCCAATCTTTAGTCCTCGTAGGTACTTAAGAATGTTCTTCTGACCATCCGATTGTGCTTCACCTGGATTGCCTTAGTATCGGCTCGTCTTACTCAATGCATATGCCCCCTCTGGACGTGTACATATCATGGCATACATGATCGATCCTATAGCTGATGCATAAGGAATCCGACTCATGCGCTCGACCTCTTCCGATGTCTTTGGTGCTTGAGCTTTACTCAAGTGCACTCCAGAGATCATTGGAAGGTTCCCCTTCTTGGAGTTGGTCATCTTTGAATCTCTCAAGAATCTTATCTATATAAGACTCTGGTGAGGGATAACATCCGTCGTGATCTATCTCTATAGATACGAGCCCCAAAATACGTTGTGCCTCACCCGGATCCTTCATCCGAAATGGTTCTTTAACCATACTTTTACCGAAGTTAAGAGAGGTATGTCATTCCCAATCAAGAGTATGTCATCGACGTACAGTATTAGGAAGACAATCTTGCTCCCACTCGACTTGATATATAGGCATGGTTCCTCGACCGATCGAGCGAATCCATTCTCCTTTATCACTTGGTCGAAGCGATGATTCCAACTCCGTGAAGCTTGCTTAAGTCCATAGATGGAACGCTTAAGCTTGCAAACCTTCTTAGGATTTTTAGGATCTGTGTAACCTTCGGGTTGCACCATGTACAACTCCTCCTCCAAATAACCGTTTAAGAAGGCGGTTTTCACATCCATTTGCCAAATTTCATAGTCATGAAATGCGGCAATCGCTAAGAGAATCCGAATGGAACGAAGCATGACTACGGGTGCAAAAATCTCATCATAGTGCAACCCTTGCACTTGAGTGAAACCCTTTGCCACTAGTCGTGCCTTGTATATATTTGGTTGTCCTTCTACAGATCGCTTTATCTTGTAAAGCCATTTGCACTGAAGAGGCCTAGCCTTATCAGGTAAGTCAACCAGATCCCATACATTGTTCTCGTACATAGAGTCCATCTCGGATTGCATGGCTTCTTGCCAAAGCTTTGAGTCAGAACACGTCATGGCACCTTTATAGGTTACGGGTTCGTTACTCTCAAGGAGTAAAACGTCGTCTCTCCCATTCTCCTCAACCATACCAATGTATCTATCTGGAGGAATGGAGAGTCTACCCGACCTTCTGGGTTCCAAAGGGACATTAACCGCAGCAGACGAAGAAGGAACAGTTTCCTCCATCGGTTGCTCGGTTGTTGGTTCAGGAATCTCCGACAGATCGAAGGTTCTATTACCTCTCTAGTCTTCGAGAAACTCTTTCTCTAAGAACTTCGCACTGGCCGCATCAAAAACTCGTTGTTCGGTAGGCGAATAGAAGTAATGACCAAACATTCCTTTTAAGTATGTCTTGACCGATCGCGGGCCGAGCTTATCCTCGTGTCTCCACTTGACATAAGCCTCGCACCCCCAAACCCGAATAAAGGACAAGTTAGGGACCGTTCCCTTCCATAACTCGTATGGAGTCTTGTCGACAGCTTTAGTCGGACTTCGGTTAAGTATAAGAGCAGCTGACAAAAGAGCATAATCCCATAATGAGTCAGGTACAACCGTGTGACTCATCATGGATCGAACCATATCAAGTAATGTTCGATTCCTGCGTTCGGACACACCATTCAATTGTGGTGTTCCGGGTGGAGTTAATTGTAGTACTATCCCGCGGTCTTTCAGGAGTCGATCAAACTCAGTTGAAAGATATTCGCCACCACGATCTGAACGTAGTGCTTTTATCTTTCTATCCAGTTGGTTCTCAACCTTATTCTGGAATTCCTTGAACTTGTCAAAGGATTCACTTTTATGCTTCATTAAGTAGACATAGCCATATCTACTCAAATCGTCCGTGAAAGTGATAAAATACCTATAGCCATCTCTAGCGTTGATTGACATAGGTCCGCACACATCAGTATGTATGAGTCCTAATAGGTCAGCAGCGCGCATTCCAACACCTTTGAAGGAAATTCGAGACATTTTGCCTATGAGACATGATTCACACATGCCAAAAGTTTCATAGTCAAATGGGGCTATTGTCCCACTATCAATGAGCTTTTTCACGCGTTTCTCATTTATGTGTCACATACGGCAATGCCATAAATACGTTTGATCTTTGTCACCAACCTTTGCTTTCTTGTTACTCACATGCATGATTTCTGTGGTTTGATCTAAAACATAAATTCCGTTCATGGAAACAGCTTTACCATAAATCATTTCATTTAAAGAGAAAATACAGCTATTATTCTTTATTAAAAATGAAAATCCTTCTTTATCAAGAACGGATACAGAAATAATGTTTTTCGATAAACTAGGTACATAGTAAATGATTATTGAAATAACTCAAATCCACTTGGGAGTTGGATTACATATGTCCCTCTTGAAGCAGCGGAACTCTTGCTCCATTCCCCACTCGCAGGTCTACATCACCTCTTGCCAGAGTTCTGATGCTTCTTAGGCCCTGCAAATGATTGCACAGATGAGAACCACAACCAGTATCAAGTACCCAAGTTACGAAACTTGCATGGTTAATCTCGATCATATGAATAAAAGAAGACATACCAACAGGAGCGACGCGGCCTGCTTTAATGTCCTCAGCATACACGGGACAGTTACGCCTCCAATGCCCAAGCTTGTGGCAATGGTGGCACTCCATGGTCTGCTTTGCTTTTGCCTTGCCTTGTGAGCTACCACTAGCTTCACCAGGCCCACTCTTAGCAACCACTGGCTTCTTAAATTTCGGCTTTCCTACAGTTAGGTTAGCCGGAGCCTTACCCTTTCCCTTCTTGTTGCCAATCATGAGAACATCTTGTTTTATGCTCCCACTCAACTTCAGATCACTCTCCGTCTGTACGAGGAGTGAATGTAGTTCATGCAGACTTTTCTGCATGTCGTTCATGTAATAGTTTGCCCTAAAGAGGGCATACCCATCATGAAGAGAGTGGAGCACTCGATCAATGATGATCTTCTCATCGATCTTGCAACCAAGCTCCTCCAATTTCTCAACGTTCTCGATCATGTCGAGAAGGTGTGGACCAACCGGTTGGCCCTTCTGGAGTCTAGCCTCAAAGAAACGAGTAGTATACTCGTAATTCTTAATTCTCGGTGCTTTCGAGAATTCTTTTGTTAGGGTGGTGAAAATCTTGTTTGCACCTTGGGTTATGAACCGTCTTTGCAAATTGGATTCCATTGCATAGATGAGTACGCTTACATGCACCCGCCTCCATCATGAAATCATTGTAAAGATAGAGTTCATTTGCTCTGCATCGGGAGGCTGGTATAGTCGGCGATGGCTCGATCAAGTACTTGAGCTTCACGTCGGCTATGGCGGCGTTCGTAATCGCGGCCTCCCAATCGAAAAAATTGGACCCATCACTTTTGGTCGAGTTGGTGATTCATGGTGCCCATAAAGATCCTAAGCCATGATTCGCGAGCTAGTGTGGCACTTGGCATTGGTTAAATGCATGCGTCTGACCATTTGTTATAGTAGTTATATCTGTATATAACGATTGAAGCTGTGAAAAGAAAGAAGAAGAAGAGAGAAGATAAGAAATCATAGTTTTAAAAGGTTAAGTCAAAACAATAACATTTTAATGCAATGACTCGTGCACTCATATAATCGACCTCCCTCGAGAATTATATAAATGATCCCAAGACTCAATTTCTTTAAATTGATAAGCCAACCTCTTGGCTAATTCTCTTTGTTAGAATTCTTGGTCGATAGATTTCAGTAAATCCTATCTATTAGTCCACCATAACTACGAGATATTACTCGAACTATAGTGTTGAGGTAAAATAGGTCAACGCATACTACTTACCCAACGTAGAAGGGGTCATGTGGAGAGTAAGGTCCGACATGCCTACCGACGAAGAAGGGGCTCATAGTATGCTTTTCCTATAAAGACTAATCTCAATTTTAGAAATAGAGGAAGGTCCCATCATCTCATTTTAATTCATTTTAAGTGAACAAATAACTAGCATTTTCGAGAATGATTAAATAGAGGTGATAGCCCTAAAAACGAGTGACATCCGTATGTCTATGAAAAGAATGCAACTATATGATCCATTTTCATGCATATTAGGTGGTTTGGTTTAGTTTAGGCGGAATATGATGCTACTATCTAACGTGAATGCAATGCAAAACGGTAAAGAAAACGCAAAAATGAAAAACAACTAGTGTGGCCTATCCCTATGAAAATAAAGACAAATACAAATTTGGAATCCATCCATGGACCCTAAAGCTGTCTTCATTCTTCATCTTGGGCTTTAAGTGGGAATCCATCTTGAATCTTCAATCTTGAATCTTCTCAAAATTACATTTTGAATTACAAAATAAACCTATTTACATTCTAATTCAAAAAATGCCAAAAATAAAATATTACAAGATGGGAGATTCGAGATCTCAAAATACAACCAAAATTGTGTTTCCTTCATTACGGAAACACAACCTTCTAAGGCCACACTAGTAAATTACAACCGTTTGTACAAAATTAATGCGTAAAATAAACCATTCATTCAAACATTCATTCACAAAAAAAATAAAGCATCAATTAAACAATATAAAACCAATGCATACGAATTGATTTAAATCCAAACCACCTCTTTTAAATGATTATCATTATGCAACAATTCTTTAATTGTTCATAATATCTTAATCAAAACAATAATCCAAAATCAATTTATATTATCATTATAACATAAATTAGATATCAAAAATATCTTAAACCTTTTTAAAATATTAGGTATCATCATTATTATGAACTGCTTCACAATAACACAAAATATATCTTTATAATATGACAAAATATAATAAGATATCACAAGATATTAATTACCAAAAACAAGTGAATATTTCGGCCAATTTAAAACATACCGAAATTAATTTTTTTTTTTTTTTTAATAATTAATATATCTCGGCCGAATTAAATAAAATACCAAATTTTTTTTTAAAATTTTATGAAATACACGGCCAAATAAACCAAAAATTACCAAAAATAAAAATTTTAATCGGCCAACTAAAAGAAATTGAATTAAACTGATTTAATTCGATTATGCTAATTAGTAGATCAATACTAACTCAATTTTAATCCGTATTAAACATTGATTTTAAGAGATTCAATTTAACCTTTTAAATTAAACAACTTAAAACTGCTAGATCTAATGAATAGCAAACGATATGTTCATAAACATATAAAATTTTGATCCTTTTATGTTTTAATTCAATCATTATTGAAAAAAAACTTATACAAATTCATATGAGATAATTTTAACATCTTAAAACATCGATAAATATGAATCAAAAAGACCAAATCATGCCAAAATTTAAACAAAAACATACGGCCATCACACAAAATCAATTCGGCCACTCAAAAATTTTGTTTAAAATTTATACAAAATCGATTTTATGAAAACCTTATAAAAATTTCATGTGCCCTAAGGCTCTGATACCACTTGTAGGTTTATATCGGTATATAGACCTTTAAAATCACAGGATTATAATGAAAACTTTTATAGGATTTAAAGTCATAAAAGAATTTGCATAACATAAAATAGAGATTTAGAATTAACCTTTAATCCTAATGAAATTGGCCTAAGATCAATACCAAAAGTATGGTATCTCCTAATAATCTCACCCAAGATGTGTTGAAATATGCCCTTGAATTTGCTAGAAAATTAGAGAGAAAACTGATTTTCTTTCTTAAGGATTTTAGTGTTGTGATTGAATAATCAATTCAGGAAAGAATTAGAGTAGAAATAGGAAAGCAAATATACTCCTAATCCTTCCAATGTGGCCGGCCTCTATGTTATATTTGGGGAGATTTAGTTCTCCTCAAATACTCTACTTGTTGACCAAGATACAAAGTGTATCGGGACAGAATGTATCTGGACACTTTTCTCTTGGTCATTTTAGCTTATAGTATAATGCATTTTATTACTAGTGTCATCTGAATGGACCGACTATAATATATTATAAATATCCTTATATTTATAATTTACTAATTAATTATAACGGTTTATATTTAATTAGCTTGCATTATACACAACAATTAAATATAACATTTTATATTCAATTCGCGAATTACATTTAATTCGTCTCAGCTAACATTATTTAATCTGTATTAAATAGTCGGTTTACTATTATACTGACTAACATTTTAGTCAGTAACATCATCACATTTGACTAACCTTTTAGTCAACAACACTGACTAACCGTTTAGTCATAAATTAAGGCATCGATATGATCATTTTCTCAAATGATCACATCTCTCAAACACATCCTTTAGGTGTGACTCTTAGGGACCAGTTGATCACCGCCATCTGTATGACAATAACGTCAAACTTATCTAGCAAGCCAACCGTTATTGATAAACGTTAATCAACTGATTAAATACAAAATGTACCCTGTGTACCTTTAGAGATTTATTTATGTTATTGCACTAACTGTGGAGGACACTAACTCCAACACTCCCCTCCCCCCGCCTTTGGCACTGAGCCCGCTTGCAGTCAAGTGGTCTTATTAATTCGGATACACACCAAATCCGATGACGCCGCCAAAGTCGCATAAGCAACCGACCTCTTAAAATAAATCAATGGACAATTGAACTTTATTTTAACTGTATGCATCTAGCACCTTCTTATTTATGCATTAAAACAATTTAACAATGAATTCGACATTAACTGGACTGTTTTCATTAACAAGTTAAGCATGCTAAACTGAGGGTTTTAAACAATCTTTTTGTATATGCATTTGCACTCTTTTACAAACTTTTTCGCACTTATACGTAACGATTACATAAGCTCAAATATCATTAAACATGAATTGTTCAAGGGTCAGTAGAGACTATTTTTAATGGGCTTTTCTAAAAGGTTTCATAAATCATTAATTGAATTAATCTTAGGAAAAGTACTCTCACCCCGAATCCATCTGGTTTCACAAACCTAAATCTAGGGGTGTCGGCGTGCTCCAAAATCTAAGACGTGTTCTACAGCTTATGACATGTTTGCAAGTTCCAAGTTACTGCGATAATTAGGTGGCGACTCCAAAACAGTTTTAAAGGTTTTTCTAACTTAATCTTTTTAACTTTAAGCGCCCTTATGCAAGACGCTGAGTTGGGTCCCCGCGCCCCGGGTTCCATACAAACAAAGGAGTAGAAATCAAGGGAAATGAAGCCAAACTTGCTGATGCTCACGGGATGGGTGTCCCGCCCCCCCGGGATGACTTCACCTCTTGTATGCTTAAATTGTTCGAGTTATTTCATTGGGATTCATCCATTTTTGCAGCCTATGCTTTTATACCTTGTTTTTACTCTCTTTTTAGAACATCATCCTAAAAACCTTAAACTTTCATCTTTGAATAATATGTACTTTTAATTCCCGAGACGAAATTCGGTACTTTGTGATCCTATTTGGTTTTGTTGTTGAATTCATCCATTCCTCTCTTGTTTTGATTGTATTTGGTATTGCAATTTCTTCTCCCTTTGATTTCAATTTCAATTTCTATTGTTTATAATCATGTATTCCTTTTATTCTCAAGTTTTAATTGTTGTAATCGCCATGTGTGAGTAGTCCTTTAATCTAGGGAGAATGGTAGATCATGGGTGATTGTTTTGGTTGTAGTTTGTGATCTTTTTAAGTTAGGGTCTTGCACTTGTTTTGATTGTCTTGCTTGATTGTGTTTGTTGAACCTTTGGCCAAGTTTAAGCAAGCTTTTAGCACCCACGAACTTAAGAACGAAAGCCTAGTTCGAGGAGAGGCGCGAGAGTAACCATTAGGACCCTCGTTAGTAACTTGCTAGAGCTCGCTATCGAGATTTAGAGGAAGCTTAAGACCGAGAGGACGAGCTACATCCTTAACATGCGTATTTCCCTACTCATCCCGATTATCATCCTTTAACCTAACTTTTCCCATGTCAAACCCGACTTCCTAGACCTTTTCTCCATAGTTAAACCCCTATCTTGTGCTCTAGCTATAGAAAACCATCAAATCCTCGAACCGACCGAGTCTAGAATCGACCCATAAGTAACCTACATTAGCAACTATCTCCTTGTGGATTCGACCCCGACTTACCCTAGCTACCTTAGAGTTTGTCAGGTTTACTTTTGACTAGGCGAGTGCGACTAAAGCCTATCACTCTTTACCCTTAATTTTAACCCTTATCCCTTAACTCTTAACCCTTAAATATTACCTCTTAATCGTAACCACTAACCCATAATCCATAACGCTAACTCATAACCATTAACCTTTAACCGTTAACTCATAACCCTTAACCTTAACCTTTAACCTTTAACGCGTAATGTTTAACGATTAACGCATAATGCTTAACGCTTAATGCATAACGCTTAACCCTAAATCCTAAACCCTTAACCCTTAACGTTTAACGCTTAACCCGTAACACTTAACCATTAACCCTTACCCTTAACCCTTTTCCCTTAACCCCAAACTCTTAATCCTTAACCTTAACCCATAACCCTCAACGCTTAACGCTTAATGCATAACTCTTAACGCTTAACGCTTACCCCTTACCCCTTAATCTTAACCCTTAACCTTTAAACCTTAACCGTTAACCCTTAACTCATAACCTTTAACCTTAACCCTTAACCCTTAATGATTAACACTTAATGCTTAACTTTTAACGTTTAACGCTTAATTCTTACGCTTAACCCTTAACCCTTAACTCATGACCTGAACCCTAACCCTTAAATTTTAACGCCTAACGTTTAACGCTTAACGCTTAATGCTTAACGCTTAACCCTCAACCGTTAACCCTAAACCCTAAACCCTTAACCCTTAACGTTTAACGCTTAACACTTAACACTTAACCATTAACCCTTAACCTTTATCTGTAACTCTTAACCCTTAACTCTTATCTCTTAATCTTAACCCTTAACCCTTAACTCTTAATCCTTAACCCTTAACCCTTAACCCTTAACCGTTTACCCTTAACCCTTAACAGTTTACCCTTATCCCTTAACCCTTAACTCTTAACCTTAACTCATAACCCTTAACCCTTAACCTTAACTCATAACCCTTAACCTTAACTCATAACCCTTAACGTGTAACACTTATTGCATAACGCTTAACGCTTAATGCTTACGCTTAACCCTAAACCCTTAAACCTTAAAGTTTAACGCTTAACATTTAACACTTTTCTATTAACACTTAACCCTTAACGCTTAACCATTAACACTTAACCCTTAACGCTTAACCATTAACCCTTAACGCTTAACGTTTAACGTTTGACGCATAACGCTTAACGCTTAACGCTTGATGCTTACGCTTAACTTTAAACCCTTAACTCAAAACCCTTAAACCTTTACATTTAACGCTTAACCTTTAAAACTTTACCATTAACACTTAACTCTTAACCCTTAACTATTAACCCTTAACCCTTAACTCTAAAACCTTAACCTTAACCCTTAACCTTAACCCTTAACCCTTAACCCTTAACCCTAAACCCTTAAGCTAAACATTTAACCTTAACGCCTAACGCTTAGCCCTTAACGCTTAAGGCCATAAACGCTTAACCCTTAACGTATAACCCTTAGCGGTTAACCCTAAACCGTTAACGCTTAACCCTTAACCCTTAACCCTTAACGCTTAACGCGTTTTACGCGTAACGCTTAACGGATAACGTTTAAAGCATAACGTGTAACGCTTAACGCTTAACTTTTAACGTTTAACTCTTAACTCTTAACCCCTAACTATTATGTCTTAATCTTAACCCTTAACCCTTGACCCTTAAACTTTAACCGTTAACTCTTAACCTTTGACCTTAACTTTTAACTCTTAACTCTAAACGCTTAACGCTTAACAATTAACGCTTAATCTTACCCCTTAACCGTAAACCTTAAACCCTTAAGCCTTAACATTTAACCCTTAATGCTTAACACTTAACACTTAACGCTTAACGCTCAACACTTAACACTTAACGCTTAATGCATAACGCTAAATGGCTTAACGATTAATGCTTAACGCTTAATGCTTACGCTTAACCCAAAACACTTGACCCTAAACCCTTAAACCTAAACATTTAACGTTTAACCTTTATCATTTTACCAACTCTTAACATTTAAACCTTAACCCTTAACCATTAACCCTTAACCCTTAACTCTAAACCCTTAACTCTAAACCCTTAACCTTAACCCTTAACCCTTAACCCCAAACCCTTAACCCTTAACGCTTAACGTTTAACGCTTAACGCTTAACCCAAAACCGTTAAACCTTAACGTTTAACGCTTAACCTTTAACACTTTACCATTAACCCTTAACACTTAACCCTTACCCATTAACCCTTAACCCGTAACTCTAAACCGTTAAACTTAACCCATAAACCTTAACCCTTAACGCTTAACGCTTAACGGTTAACCCTTAAAGCTTAGAACTCAACCCTTAACCCTTAACCCTAAACCCTTAACATTTAACCCTTAAGCTTAACCCTTAACCTTAACCCTTAACGCTTAACGCTTAACGCTTAACCCTTAACGCTTAACGTTTAACGCTTAACGTTTAACGCTTAACGCTTAATGCGTAAGGCTTAACGCATAGCGGGTAACGCGTAACACTTAACGCTTAACTCTTAACTCTTAAACCTTAACCCATAATTCTTAATTTTAACCCTTAACCCTTAACTATTATCTCTTACTCATAACCTTTAACCCTTAACCGTTAACTCTTAACCCTAACCTTAACGATTAAACCTTAACCCTAAACGCTTAACGCTTTACGCTTTACGCTTAACAATTAACGTTTAACGCTTAACACTTAACCCTTAACCCTTAACCCTTAACCCTTAACCCTTAAACCTTAACCCTTAACCCCTATCATTTAACGCTTAACCCATAACGCTTAACGCTAACCCTTAATCTTAACCCTTAACCCTTAACTATTAACTCTTAATCTTAACACTTAAACCTTAACCCTTAACTCTTTACCCTTAACCCTTATTCATTAACCGTTAACTCTTAACCATAAACTTTAATGCTTAACGCTTAACGCTTAACCCTTAACTATTACCTCTTAATATTAACCCTTACCCCTTAACTCTTAACCGTTAACTTTTAGCCCTTAACTTTGACCCTTAACCCTTAATGCTTAACACTTAACGCCTAACGTTTAACCCTTAACCATTAACACTTAACCCTTAACCCTTAACTCAAAAACCTTAACCCTTAACCCTTAACTCAAAAACCTTAACTTTAACCCTTAACCCTTAACGCTTAACGCTTAAACCTTAATGCTTAATGCGTAATGCTTAACCCTTAACACTTAGCCCTTAACCCTCAACGCTTAACGATTAACTTTTAACGCTTAACCTTTAACGCTTAACCCTTAACGTTTAACGCTTAATGTTTAACGATTAACCCTGAACCCTTAACCCTAAACCCTTAAACCTTATTCGTTTAACACTTAACCCTTAATCCTTAACCCTTAACCCTTAACTCTAAACCCTTAACCTTAACCCTTAACTCTTAACGCTTTACCCTGAACGCTTAACGTTTAACTTTTATCATTTAACGTGTAACACTTAACCCTTAACACTTAACGTTTAACGCTTAACGCTTAATCCTTAACCCTTAACGCTTAACCCGTAACGCTTAACGCTTAACCATTAGCCTTAACGCTTAACGCTTAACGCTTTACCATTAACGCTTAACGCTTAAACCGTAATGCTTAACCCTTAACTCAAAACCCTTAACCTTAACCCTTAAACTTAACCCTTAACGTTTAACCCTTAACGTTTAATGCTTAACCCTTAACGCTTAACTCTTAACGCTTAACCCTTAACGCTTCCTTAACGACCCGACTTCATTAAACATGACTTGAACCCCACCCGAGTGACGAGATTACCACGTCTACTAGCAGCAAGTCAAGTCAATGTGAGTATATAGTGTGCAGTTCACAAATGAAAGCAAAATTATTTCCCCAATGAACTCGGCACCATGTCCTTCCAAATATTTTTTCAGTTGTGGACGCAAGGCTTATGTACAGTTTCTCTACATAGTCTATCAAAATCCCAAAAGCAGTATATAGATAGACATAGTTTTATATGCTTGTGTACATTTCGAAAAACTAAAGTTCGCCTCGAGACATGCCGAGATACTATTGTCTACTCAAATTTATCCTGACCTATAAAGTTGTAAGAAATAGCGATGCCCTTGTGTATTTTGTGTATTGTGTTCATCTGCTCTTTCAGTAAATAATTATGCCATTGAGCACGTGATGAGGCAGTCGATAGATTAAGGGAAAGAAGCCGAGGTTGAAATTGTTGATCCCACGTACTTCAGCAAGACAGCAGTCTTGTATTAATCACTCATCATGTTGGTGTCTAGCTAGACTTGCCATTTTCACTTGATTGTTCACTAGAACTATGACTGCCATTTTCGGCAACAGAATTCACATGAGAAGAAACCATCACAGCGGTCTTTCCAGGAGAATCTGCTTGCTGGTTCGTAGAACTGGCATCATGAGTCTTATAATGAGGCTCAACATAGGATATACCAAATTTTTGTCCATGAGTAATTCCCGGGCAAAACCCCTGTAAAACATTAAGTGGAAAACCATACATTAACTCAACAACCACACTCTAAATGACATATAAATATATTTCTGTCCAGACACCGCAAAATTTTCAAAGTGAGGGCCAAGGAGTCGGGGATGGGGCGGTTTGAAATTCAATTGGCGGCAACATAGACAGTGATCACTAAAACGGTTAGTCATGATATTACCTTTGGTTTTATACAGGTACAACAAAGTAGAAAACGGTAGTATTGTCAAAGGAAATCAAGAGGGTGATGTCCAAGTACAAATAAGACATCAAGAGGAAGGATCACGTATACGCCCTTTGAGGCCTCCTCTAAAGACACAGACATACAGAGAGAGAGAGACAAGAGACAGAGAGATAGTGAGTAATACAAGGTAACCACAGGGTTTGAGGTAATACACAATGTCCCTGTGTATTTCAAGCTTTGGTATGTAATAGAGAGTAATACTAACTGGTTTTAAAAAGGTAATACTAAAAACACTACAACTGAAAACTGACATGGCTTTATTCATGTTCATTTATGCTGCATTCTGCCTGAAAATATTGCTCCCCCCTAGTTCTTCTCTCCTCCTTACAACACGCCAGCCACCTGTTGCTGGCACCAGCCACCAGCCAACACAGGCCACAACCAATGCCCACTATGCATGCTGACTACCTTTTTAGATGGTTGCAAAATTTGCTGCTAGACCTTGCGAACATATTGTCATCTGAACCATTGACTATTTGAGATTATACCACATTGACATTGGACATGTGACCTTGAGAATGAAAGCAAAACTGCCTTTGTTTTAAAAGTGGTGAGGCAGAACAAGCCGATGAGTATTTTCCATATAAACACCCTTTTGCCCGAATGAAAGCCTCATGAACACAAGGTGCCCCGCTTTTGCCAAGCCAATTCGTATTTTCCATATAAACATCCTTTCTGGATTTATTAGGGAGTTAACATTGAGGAGAGGTAAAAGATTAAGGATTAATAAAAGCATGAGATATTGAGACTGAAGAAATATGAAATTTAAATAAAAGCATGCAGCACTTCACCTTAGGCACCCCATGCGTATTGTGTTTTGACCTTACGCATGCCTAAGGTGCACTTTTTGAAATGAGAACTATTGACAAATAAAAATAGTGGATGTAAGTAAACTAACCTTGACCACGGCTGAGCCAGAAGAAGTCTTCTTATACATTAAGGATGATAACTGAGCACTCGGGCCCAGTACTTTATGGAGTCCGCTGCCATTAGCTTGATGAGACCCCTTAAAACCACCAGGAGAATAACGTTCTCCTTCCAGGCTACTGTTGTAACTGGTGCAATATGCGCCATAATACAAACAATGTTCATGTACTAGAGCCAATTGGGGGGTTGCAGGCAATAGATGGCCTTCAGTGCTGAAGATATACCTGCAAATTAAATATGATAATTTCAAACGGGTAAAAATAAAATAAAAATAAAAATAAAAAAAAATAAAAAAATAAAAAAAAAATATACGGAGTACCAAAGAAGAAAAGAAAAAACATCTAGAAATGGGAGAAATTACTATTGCAACCTAGCTTTCGAAATAGTCATTGGCTTGCTGAACATTTTTACAAGTAACAAGATGGGAGGAGACTGTTAGGAAGGCATCCGAATATGGCTATTTTGTCAGGATGCACAATCCTCAAATTTTCAATTATTACTTTCACTTGGAAGCAGGAGGTCTTCCATTCCTACCATGTATCACCCCACAACTTATTCTAAGGTGTAAGACCTACTTTACCTAAGTCTGCAAAGCTTCTTCTTGAGGTAAACGTTATAGTTCATGAGAACCATGCTAGGCACGTTTGCCTAACTAAAGCCGTTCTCCATTCTGATCATCTAAGTTATGATGATATCTGGATGGAAAGTACTTACTTATATGGTCCATTTTCAACGAGATTGTCTGGACCGACAGCCAAATCAAACAGCAGCCACAGGTACTTAACCTGTGCATAAACAAATATGTTAGTATTAGAGAATATTAGAGAAATAATATCTTGGAATAAATATATTATTTATGTTAATTAGAGATTACGGAATGTTCCAGGTTTAGGGTTTTCCCATGTCTTATGTACCTATAAATATCGTCTTCATATTTCAATAATAGACAACGGATTCAACTCATTCTATTCTAATAGTTAGCAAAAGATAATCTCCGATAACACCAGCGTACCACTAATTTACCCCGTGACAGGACACTCATACAAATTTGTACACAATATTAAAAGAGATACCAGGGCAGGCTTAAAGAAACAATTAATTTTTATGCAGCTTATAGGTACCAAATTTTTATACAACGAACAGAATAAAAGGGCATCTCTCCAAAATGAGGGTGTGTTTGGATATCGAAAATGGAGTGAAAGGAAGAGGAGGGTAAAAGAAGGAAGGAAAGGTGAAGGAAGGGGAGGGAAGCTTTGACATTTTTCCTCCAAATCTCTCCTATTTTGGAGGGATTTTGATTCGTGTTAGAGGATGAAAGATGGATCCTTCGCCCTTCAAATCACTCCACTTTCATATGCTAACCAAACGACATAAATTACATCCCTCCATTTTCTTTCCCTTTAATCCCCTCAATCCGAACACACCATAAGAGAGAATGGATATCTTTCTTATGATGGGAATACATTGTATCAATGAAATAATAAAATTACAAGAACAAGAGTAAGACATCCTCATAAGACAGCAAGTTGACAAAAGTCCCAATAATGAATAACTTCAACATGGAATCCCCTATAATTCCAGAAGAACTTGCCATAAAGAGGCTGAATAAGTAACACTCCCACAAAGGAATGTATAAAGTGAGACCATCTAGAGAAGCAGCAAAAGTTCCTCCAAATAACCCAGACACCTAGCACAATCCCATAATATCGCGACATGAAAGAACTTGCTCTTCATATTAACAAATTTTGAAGTAAAAAGCAATCCTTACAGTTTCAGCTAGGAAGAAGCTCTCCATATGATCTTCCTGTTTGTGATTTTCAACATCTGTTATATGACAATAACCACAAGAGCACCGAGCCCCATGTTGTAAGCTGGTAACAATGTCACGACCTGCGTCCAGATACCTTCAAGACAAAAAATCCAGAATTAGCAGTTTGAGCAAGCTACAGCGACCGTTTATAACATGTAAAGCATATTGATGGTAGGAGGCAATCAATGAAGACTACATAGGATTAAAGAAAAACACATCAAAATAAAAATGAGCATGATAGATAACATAAACTATCGTTTGAAACCCTCTACACTTACACAACATAACCCATCGGGAACTTTTGATGACTCTCACCTATTATTATAAATCACTTTTTCAAAACTCCCACCTACTGTAAATTTTTCACAAAATCTCCACCAATTGTGATAAAAGTTATACAAATCTTCTACATTTTATAAAGTTTTTTTTTTTTTCTTTCAAATTACAGCCAATCGGAATATCCGACAACTTTAAGTTATAATTTGAAATGAAATTTGAAGATACAATTTTTTTATCCCTATGTTAACACTCTTACCACGTTTTTAGATGGTGTCAGTAAAGATAATTTAACATTACTGAAGGAAACTGAAAACGACAAATGCATTTGGTATGAGAACAGCCCAGCTAAAGACTTTATAAATAAAGGGATGCTCAATAGGGATAAAAAAGAAGACTCCGTATAACTTCTTATTTCAATTGAAATTATAGTTTAAAGGTGTTAGCTTTTCCAATAAATCGTAATCTGAGAAAGAAAAATATCATAAAAGGTAGGAGATTGGCATAATTTATATCACAATAGGTGGGAGTTTTGGGGGAAAAAAAAAAAGTAGAATTAAATTAGCTGGAAATTTTGAAAAAGTTGTTTATATAGTAGGTGGGACTTAAGAATTTTAAGGAAAATGAATAAAGCACATTCATAAAAAAAAAATGAATAGATAAATAAAAGGTTGGTAGAAAAAATTCAAATAAATAAATGAAAAAAATAAGATCATGTGAAGTATATAATGACGAAAATGAAAAATTGAAATAGAAATAAAAAATGACTTGTTTTCTTACACAATAATAAGAATATTAATTATTAATAAAAGAAAAAAGAAAAAAGAAATACAATAAATAAACAAGATATCAATAAATAAAGAGCAAGTCTTGCATAAAATCGTTTCACGCGTGCGACAGAGTTCTAATGAGTAAAATGTGATTATTTTAATGCTTAAAGTGACAACTTTAAGGCTAAATGTCATGACTTTAAAACTTCATAAAATGGTCACTTTAAATGTTAAAATAGTCACTTTAACACTTAAAGTAGACACATTTTAGTTCCAAATACCCCGTCGCACGCGTGAGACGGTTTTATGTGAGCATTTGTGATAAATAAATGAAACTTCTAATGATTTTACTTTGTCTATCACTCGGATAATAGGCCTCCAAGTGGACCATTTTAACGTTGCCACTTCCTCAACCCTAATTAAAACTCATATCGTATTTAACAACCTTTATCCATGTTTTGCTTGCTCTCCCTCTACTTTTAAACATCATCACCTTTGTTCTTCATGCTTCAAGTCTTTTAACTGAAGCCTCTTCTAGTCTTTTTATATATGTCCAAACTGTTTTACCCTATTCTCTATCATCATGTCTTCAACAATCGGTATTTAAAATCTAATGGATGGATGCGTGATTCAACTTGCCTTTTTTTTTTTAGGCATGTCATGATCACGTAGAAAACTTGTGGCACTCTTACACTTTTCAACATGCTTAGTATAACAGGATAATAATCTGTTATGATCGAACCCAACAATTAGTTGGATTGGTTGTTAAAAATATTGTTATGGGTTGATATTAGGTCATTAAAGGATCTTCTTATGTATAAATGTCCTCCTACTGTAGTAATCTAGGATTCATTCGGAGAGAATTACAATGAACTACGCTCTAAAATTTTTAAGCTTGAACTTGAAGTTCTTTTCGGTCACTTACAATTGAAGCTAAATAATGTACTCCTCATTAAAACAAGCATAAAAGCTTGCCTTTTCTAGTCTTATATATTATACTAAAACAGAAACAAACAAATTTAATTCCCCGCCTGCTGCTAAAGGTCAAAAAAGGAAACTCATTCACACTTTCATAAGTAATTCTTCACTACAAAAAAAAAAAAAAAAAAAAAAAAAAAAAAAAAAACACAAAAAGATCTCTCACAAAATTGAAATCACAAATAGACAATAATAATACTATCAAAATGTTGTAGGATTGTGCCATTGCAAGAGTCCCACATCTATCGTATGGGAGGTTGATGTGGGGCTTATATAGGATAAGGGCTCTACCACCTCTTGAGCTAGCTTTTGGGGTGGGTTCTCCCTTGTCCTTATCACCAAATCTTAAGCTATGATGGGTTCCTGAGATGGATTACATGGGTCACATTGTCCCAGCAAAAGAGTACCAACGGATGGGGCAATTACAAGAGCTATGCTGGGTTGGAACATTGCAAAAAAATGTGGAGTTAAGGGGAGGATTCATAGGTCTCACAAGTTATGGAGTTATAAGCAAATGTTTAACTGCCCTTTTGGAAAGCGGCAACTTTAGATGGAGTGCTACTACTGCTTGCAGGGCATTGCAGCAAGCCATGAGCCAAGCCCCAGGATTGGATTTGCCTGATTTTTCAGAACAATTATGTTTGAGAGATATGCACTAGATGGTGGAATAGGAGCTGTATTATCTCACAAGGGGCATCCAACTGCTTTTAAAAGCCATTATGAGAAAAACGCAAAGCTCTGTTCAGTTATGGAAAAAGAGTTACTCGCAGTAGTAGTAGCAGTGGAGGAGTGAAGACCATACCTCATTGGTCATGAGTTTATAATAGATTTTTCATGTCAGGCCTTAATTACTAAATAGACCAAAAGGTCCCTAGTGATTTTCAGAAGTGTCGTCCGAGGCTCTTGGCCTAGATTATGAAGCAGTAAGCAGATAAGGGAAGGACTTTGTGGTCACAGACACTTTATCCAGAGTAACAGATGCTCAGTTCATAGCTACACGGGTGACCAAAGTGACCCAATTAAGATCAAAACTTCTACAAAGAGTGTATAATAGTTGGAAAGATCCTGAGCAATTGAGTCTCATCCAAAAACTTTGAACTAACTTACTAACCTTTCATCCAACAATAAATTCAAGTGGACCAATGATCAATTTAATCCCTGGTGTGGACAACTTGCAACAACAAACGGTTTTGGAACTCCTGGAAACAAAGATGGTCAAAAAAGGAGCAAGGTATGTTGTGTATTTGTTGATTAATGGTCCTATGCCACTAAATATGATGCTACCTTGGAATTGTATGAAGACTTCCCTGACTTCTCATTACACTGACTTGAGGATAAGTCACTTCTTAAAGGAATGTAGTGTCACAGATTTCCTGTTCTGTTATAATCCAGCTCAGCAATTAGTTTGGATGGTTATTAGAAGGTTGTTACAGATTGATGTTAGGTAGTTGACGGACCTTACGTGCATAAATTCCCTGCTGTTGTAATCATTTAGGATTCATTCCCAAATATTACACTTCTTTAACACCCTAAATTTTGTTAGCTGGAACTTGAAATTCTCTTCATTCCCTACGAATCATTGCACTTGGATTCTATGGCCATGCTTCTCAAATTCTCAATTTTTTGGATAATGGATCTCAAATAGTGAAAGACATCAGAAATTTGAATGATTTGTCCATCTAAGGAAATGATCAGACTTCCTTATTCCCACTCTAATTAGGTTGGCATTCTAAGTACTCGGTCTTATTTATACTCACCGTTACCCCCAATTCTCCAAAGTATTCTCCAACTCTCCATATATCCAATTTGATTTTAATCCCTTATCTTGTCTCATCCGTCAATATGATGGTGTTAGTAAACATCATACACCGAGGTATATCATATTGAATTGAGCTTGTCAATTCATCCATAATCATGGTAACGAACTGTGGGTAGAGTCTGGATGCACTCCAAACATATTAGAAACTTTTCTAGTCCTTCTAACGCTAGTCAGTAAATTCATATTAATCCCCTCATCCATGTCCTTTACAAGGTCAATATACTTCGTGAAACACTTTTCATCTCTAAGATCTGACGTATAGACTTGATACACTAGCCTACGTTTTTCAAATCTATAGAAAACATAGGTAAATCTTTCTTACCGCGGTGATGCTTATAACTTATCTCATAAGATGGATTGCCTCTATACTTAATCTTCCCGGCATAACCCCAAATTGGTTTTCTGAAGTATTCACCCCTTTTCTAAGTCTTTCCTAAATAAAAAGAAAAAGAATGCTACAAGAACAAATCAATCTACTTGTATGCTTCATACAAAAGACATTAAAGCATTCCATGAAAACACATAAAAAATAAAAAAAAAAAATAAAATAAAAATAAAAATAAAAATAAAAAATTCACGTATAACTATTAGTTCTTGTTTCGATTAAAAATTGATAATGCTACATGTTAATAGCATTTTAAGTTCACTCATTTGGTGTGGAAATTTGACAAAAATAGCAAAGTGGTGCATGCTAATCATTTTCCCTCAATGATCTAATGTAATATACACCACAAATCAGCACTAATAACTTAAAAGTGGCATAAGTTCATCCACGAGAACAAACCTGGGATCTCTAGTAGCTTTATAGAGCCAATAGGTACTCTCGGCTAACTCTGGCCGCAACGGATAACTTTTCTGGCCATGCTGAAAATAACACATGATAAAGCTTATCTGATAACTTTTTTTTTTTCTGAAGTCTACCAAGCAAATGAAATTAAGTATTCAAGTGTATTCAAGTTGTAATCCCTTTGATCCACCCAATTCTCAACGTTTGGCTTTGGAAGAGTTTAGGAGAGGTTATGCAAATGGGTGAAGATAACCGTGAATTTTGGTCAAAAAAAATTTACTTAGAAAGGAAACATAATGAAAGGAATGAATAGCCCCAGAAAGAAATGGATGAATCAAAGGGACTAGCATATAATTACTCTAACTGAAAAAGGTTGTCTCTACAAAATTTATCTAAGGCAGGTCATTCTAAACAATGTATGCATGTAGCTACAAAGATATGTGATCTTTTGATGTACTCTTGATACCGAATATATATGCACAAAAGATAAGCATACAATCAACTTACAACTGGTGATATTGGTGGGGCAGGTGGTAGCATGTGATCATGAGATAAGCCATGATACATATATTTGTTGCTTTAAAGATAGTAATGGTGAAATCGACACATAAAGCCAAACAGATATAAGTTTCACTAACTATGGTAACTGACTGTGAAGCGTTAAGATTGAAAAATCCTACCTGAACACTAAGGGTGGCTAAATTAAAGCCCTCTGGGGTGAAGCCATATCTTCTCCAAACACCAAAGAAGGCAGCATGTGTACGGATAGCAGGATCTATGTCCCCAGCTAATACCTTTTCAACATAAACCAGGTCAGCTCCTTGTTGCCATCTGACAAATACAACCTCCAGTTGGACAAGGATAATAAACAACTTTTTCACGTGGAACCGAAAAAGTAAAAGTTTTCACCTGTAGCCCAGGCCAAAAAGCTTGCAAACTGTTGAATAATGGCCACACAATAGCAGCAGAGTCCATATTTACTTCCACATACCTACACGGGTATCCATTTCGGCTCAGGATTTGTAGCAAAGTTGCTTGTCCAGAGTGACAATATGAAGGCAAAATGAGGAAACAACAATTTATATTTAGCCACAAATATGAACTGATAGTCTACCATGGATCCGTGAATAGATAACGCATGGCAGCTCGGTAAGCTTCTTGGAACATGAACAGATACTCTTCATCACCAAACAAAAGGAATGCCTAACAACATGCCACACGATTAAAATAAAACATGGCCAGATCATGCTTTAAAGAAACAGCATAAGTAGAAAATAAAATAAGTCATTAAAAGTCAGGTGCAAGCATACAGTCATACACCACAACGCACCGGCTAAAGCCACATTTAGACAAAAAAAAAATAAAAAAAATATGTGATTGTTCAACCACACATGCAAAACAAACTATGATTTTAAGTATAAGTTGGTTGATTTTTAGTCAGCCACATGCAGGGCTAATACCACGCCTAGATATTGATGAAGACGGTAGTAAGACGACACGCTAAATAAACAAGCAAAAGAAGTAGCAGTATATAACTTGAAGCTTGAAGTAAGGCTTGATTGGGGTCATAAGCATTACATTACAAAAATCATATAAAGTATCTAGCATCGATAGCAGTCAACCAAATAGTACAATTAGTATTCATCATTCGGACACCAATGTTCCTATACTCAAAAGGATAAAATATGGGAAGAAAATCTTTCAACTGTCACCCTATCCTATTCATTCCCAGTCCGACAGACTAAGTATGGAGAAAGGCTCATTTCCAGCTTGACAGTTCGATTTTCACGTCACGACACAAACCTCAGCAATCAATAAATATTGTGAGATTATGAAAAACGACCGCATCAGCACAGCACCCTATCTTTGACAAAATTCTTGTTGGAAGTCATTTTTCGAATACATGAAATTTCAGGAGATTTACTGGACCCATAAAGAGACACTTAATTTTCTAGAAAACCTGATAATGCAACACCAGATCTGATATGGCTTCAATACAATGAATCAAATTTTGAAAGCATATATTTTCTAGCTTGACCCACACAAGACTAAATATGGGGAGTAAAAATATCATGTTTTAGCAAGTTGCGGGTAAGAACAACCAAGTGACCATGAGCAACAGAGTTACATACTCATCAAATGTTGCTCTACGGTAGGTACTTGGTAGTATCACAGAAAAACACGTCTTGTAGATAACTGGACAAAACTAGTAGAAAACAATTGTGGTCATCAATACAACATTAACGATAACATCAAACCAACAAACTTGAAGGCTTCATCAGACAGCAGCTGAGGGTTGAATGTATGTAACCTTGCCCTTAATAACGATATAGAGACCGTTCAAAGACCGGCAACAGTTAATACAACATCATGTAATTAATGAGTGGGTCTGAGAAGAGGGTGACAGCAGGTTCATCCATTAAAGACCAACCTTGAGAAGATATTCGTAGAATGAATCAATGCTCGTTCCAATTCCAGCATCCTGTCCATAATTGACACAATGAAGATATCATAAGATGACCTACTCCCTACATATATTTAACCGACAGAGCGTGCCACACAGGCAGAAAGCTTGACAGAGTTTAACACTACAGCTAGTCGATCTACTTATTACAACTGCAGTCATGCCGGCGATAATGTGTCTCAGTGCACATAATCTATACGGTAACTATGATCCACAACCCAGTGTTGTCCTTGTCAAATAACACAGGTCACCAGATTGTAACATGTTGCCATTAAATTACATGCTGGAAAGAGAGTTAATTCTGGCAGACATTCATTTGATATTACGTACTGCAAACTAATGACCTGCCCTCACAGTTCAAGTTAACTATATGTGCATACTAATTAACATCAAATACATCCATGATTTATCATTTCAGAAGTTTATCAGGAATTTCAGAAGCATGTCGAAAGAACAAGTTAAAAATCTATCTTCAGTAAGATTTGATACCTTTTGAGTCCATTCACCTGTAAATACATTGATATGGGCGCCTACTAAATTGAGCTTAGAACGGTAGGCCCATAAGCCACGAACAGCATTCTTGGTCACTTGTTCAAACACTGCATATAATTTAATTAACACGGGAATGTAAGCTGCCTGAAGAGAGTAACAGGGTAAAAGTAACATCAATTTCCATATAACATAAGAGGTAATAATGCTTTTAGCAACTAATAAAGGACACATATGAAACCATAGTTTAGCTTTTTTACTTGGTTATTTTTTTGGGGAAAAATTGTAACCAATAACCTTATGTAAACACTTTTTCACCGCTAACTACCGTTGATAAGCTTTTACAAAAATAACAACCCTATATCACCATTTTTGTACAATTTCATACTTCTTTGCTGCTTCAGCCAATTTAAAAATAAATTGACCAAATTAACCTTGATTATTTCCCCAGACTTTAGTTCCTCACTCTTTAGTTCACCCACCTCATTTCCATACTTTGTTCGAAATTTTGAAACCTAAAATCCATTCACCATCTTTCACACTATTATTCAAATCTTTTCATCATCTTTCATTCCCTTTCATCATCTATGCAGGCAAGACTGAAAATCTTGTTTAGATGGGGACAGTCTTGTAGGTTCTTTTTGCTCTCTATGATGATGCATGTGTTGTTCAAATATATGTTAATTGTTTATTTAAGATGATGCATGAGTTAAAAAACTATGGGTATCATAAAATGCAATTTCCTTTTTAAAATGAGTATTTAATTTCAAGGGATATTCTATATGGTACCCCTCAGTTTTTTGACATTCTACATGGTACCCCTACTTTTTCAAAAATATACATGGTACCCCTAAATGTTGTCATTATCCGTAAGTATACCCCCGAATTTTGTTTTCAGAAAATTAAACTCAATTTTAAGCGTCAAATGATTACTTAGTCGCATAACGAAGCTTGGTTTTACTTACTCATGACCAAGAAACTCTATTAGGCTCAATATTTATCTTAGATGTGATAATTTTATAGGAAAACAATAAATTATTTTTCATCAAATTTTTTATCGTATATTTACCAATATATATTAGGTTATAGGTGGATATTGAGCCTAATAGAGTCTATCGGTCATGGGTGAGTAAAAACTAAGCTTCGTTATGCGTCCAAGTAATCATTTAACGCTTAAAATTGAGTTTAATTTTCTGAAAACAAAGTTCGGGGGTATACTTACCAATAATGACAATATTTAGGGGTACCATGTATGTTTTTGAAAAAGTAGGGGTACCATGTAGAAAGTCAAAAAACTGAGGGGTACCATATAGAATATCCCTAATTGCGTCAAGTGTTTTGTTTAACGGAGAGAAATAAAAAAAATAAAGTACATTTTCCGGTCTTGGAAGGATGTCAGAAGTGGGTAAAGAAATGAAACACAAAACAGTGGTGGGTTAAAGTATGTAAAGTAAGGATGGAAAG
Source organism: Dianthus caryophyllus (assembly GCA_023091065.1). Lineage (NCBI taxonomy): Eukaryota > Viridiplantae > Streptophyta > Magnoliopsida > Caryophyllales > Caryophyllaceae > Dianthus > Dianthus caryophyllus. The sequence goes on from CM041527.1 coordinate 20,405,877, forward strand.
GTGGATAGAAAAGGAGAATGAGAAGGAAAAGGAAAAGGGAGTGAAGAAAGTCAGTTAAAGGAATTTAAGATGGATATTTAAGGAATAAAATGGAATGAAATTGGAGGATTTGGAGCGAAAAATAAAATCTTGCCGGAATGTTCCATTTAATTTGACCAAATTAGAGGTAGTAATTGGTTAAAAAAAAATGTAGATATTTATCAGGTAGTTCGAACCAATTGAGCCTTTATCGTATTCTCTATTTGTCTACCCTTTCAACAGACAAGGAACAATAAGGAGAGCTGAGAGCACTTATATCATTAATAGGCTTTGCCTCATACAAACTTTCAGAGAAGATACATATATCCATAGAATTCCATAGTTTCATCATATTACGAGTTTACGACATATATACTTAACCCACCACTCGCTGAAAGTTTGCATCACATATATGAGACAATATTCTGCAAAGAACTGAATCCAATTACAAGTGCAAGGAGTGGGGTTGATTAAAGTGATCCTTGAATGAAATCAATAACAAGATCACTGAAAACCTTTCAACCACGGAATCCAAAGAATAGTGAGCATCCCATAAGGAGAATAACCAGTTTGGATTGAAATCCCATGACATCAACAAACTTCAACTAAGCAACAAAGTAATAACATGTGACTCAGGCCTTGCCAGAGGTTAAACACAAAAATGCCACCACACAAGGAAAAACACACTTCGCAACTTGTCAATAATGTTGAGTCTCTTTCAAGAATGAAGGGTTGTGACCATCTTAAGAAGTTAAGATTAAGACCATAAATTTCCTTATGCAAACACAAAAGAAACGTCAAGTACGGTTGAAGGTAGTTGTACCATGAGAATCTCCAAACCAAGAGAAGCTATAGGAAAATTTTCTAATAGTAATTTAATTTACAATGAAACAGGAAATAGTTCATGCTAGATCCAAGTTACATCAGCATCAATTTTACAAACCCCTCTCTAGACTGTCTTAGGTTTAATACTACCTCGATTTTTCCTATTTGTTTACATAGGAGAATGAGCAGGAAAAGTGGGCATGTGCTCATTTTTTTAGCATATGGGATGAGTAAGGATTTGTGAGAGCTGCCAGCGGTAGAATGAGCACATAAAGGCCATTTTAATGACAAAAAGTTTAGATTGAGGGCAAATGGAAGGATATGAGGCCAAATGGCAGTGACACCAAACTCTAGGCTGGATAAAACAACGACCCATAGCAAGCTGATAAATACCAACCCTTTTACGAGTAGCAAGCTGAAAATAATCAAGCATGGCCCATAAAATACAACTGTAGCTGCAGCAGAAATACAACAGTTGCAACAGGCACAGGTCTCAACAAGCAAAAAAATCTTGCTGAAAAATAGTAGAATTAATTTGCAGGTTCCAGAGTCATTGAGTAGCAGAAGATTTTGAAGTTTTGACATATCCCTTTCATGAAGCTACATGGTCAAATTCAAAAGGGCAATCATAGCATCTAATCGTTTGATTGAAACTAATCTTACCAGTGTTATTTGTTAGGCGGCTTAGAATTCCAAATTCCAAAGTCAAAGTCCCACCACCAGCAGTCGATGTTATCTGAAGAAACCTTAGTGTATTAGCAATTGCAAACATGAAATATGCATGGTGAATGCACAGTGGAGCAACTGAACAGAAATAGTCACAGCAATGCGGCCATGAAGAGCAGTCACAATGTTGTCTTCTGACAACTAATCAATCTTCAAAGACAGCTGCTTCATGGTAATTACACTGACTCATTTGCAGCAAATCAGCAGTTAAATTATATTTGGAAAGTGGAAACAGTATCCCTCTCTCTTAACAAAGATAGATCTCCGAACAGGGAAAAAAAAAAAAAAAAAAGATCCCAAGAAAAAAAGAAGAAATTTTTTTTACCTTGCTCTCATTTTCATCCACTCCATACAATAGATTCACTGATCCATAGGGAATTCCTGCAAAAGCAGTCACGAATTTAAGTATTATTATAGCATTCATGAAGAAGCTAATAATCGTCAAACATGTCTAGACTCTAGAAGCTAGAAAGTAGATACATCAGAAAAGATTTCACAAAAGGATTGTTCCTTTTTCTCATAACATGATAAAAATATAAACTGAAGAAGATAAATACAGAGCTGCCTCCCAAGCCCGCAGCTTACTCAAGTCACTTCCACAACGATTTGAACTCATTAACTAATATGCAATCTTGCGCCAAATATTGACAGTAACATTTTCACTCTGAAGTTTTAGAATCCTAATCCAGGAAAATATTTTCAAAAATTGATGCAAACTTAATCCAATAAAGTATTCATATCTATCCTGAAATTATTACAGGTCATGTATATTGAATACATATTATGTTCGGAAGAAAACCATTGTCCACCAAAATTATACACCATATATACCAAGAGACAAGACACTGGCAAACATAAGTAATCATCAGTCACCATATAGCTGCATGCAAGACAAAGACAACAAATGATAACTCCTTAGACACAACAGCACCCCTGTAATTAAAATGTCTTGCGTACTGCGAGATAAGAGGAGTCGAGCTTCGATGCACATAACCTCTCCCATGCATCGAAACTACCAAGAAGGCTGTTTCGATATAATTGGAAATATAAATCTGCGATGACTGATTTCAAAAACGCAATCTGACGAGCTAATTTGGGGAGGAAGAAGGAAAGGAATAACAGAACCATAGATCACAAAAGCCTTATAAAAGGTACTGTAGTATTTTCTCCCCCCTCCCACCTTTGCCTTTGAAAGTATTTTATTCTCTTGTTTCCACTTTCTAAATTAAATTACCTTTTTAATTGTAAGAAAAATTAATAGCCTAACACTCTTGCTTTTCATATAAGATATGGTTTATTGTTTGAGACACTGAGCAATGTCTATTTGCTATCTGCAACACTGAATTATCTTGATTAGCCTTTTTTCCTGGGAGAGGGTGGAAAGGATAAAAAATAAATAAAGGTCGAATAAGGCGAATAATTTTAAATCAACGAGGAAGCAAGATAGCAAAAAAGCTACCTTATTTAGTTATTTTAACCTTCCTTCCAGTTCATGTAACAAGTGCCACAAACTAATCCAGAAAATGCAATATTTAGGGTGTCTAATTTCACACTTCTGAAATTCAGAGTCATTTCAGTGCTTCAGCCTAGCAAAGAGCATGAATCTCAGAAACACACACTCCATATAGGTTTAATTCGATGGCCAACCATGCAACATACATAATCAATGATAACGTACCTTAGGGTATTTAGTTTACAAAATCATTAAAAAGATGCGATCTGAATAATACCTGTAGGAGTGTCAAAGGCAGGTAGCATTCTATAACCAAGATCCTCAGCCAAATGAAGCAATTGATTGTCATAAGATGGAATTCTCATGCCCTGCGGCCAAAAAAATCAATACTATCAAACATAATAGATAGCATGTTTTAACATACCAAAAACTGTGGAAGTCATATCAAATGTCTTTTCGCAAGAGGGGAGACATGCAAAAACAGATAATGGGAACGGTATGCATGTATAGTGTACCGATTCATAAGTATACTACATGTGCTAAGAAATCTACTTTCCCCTCTTCTTCATAAAAATAATGAATTGCTACTTAAGCAGGCAGCGGAGGTTGGTTTTTTAATAAAGTGTCAACATCTGATAGTTCTTGCCAGCACCTTACTACTGCGTATTCACTTCACCGATGACACAATGAGGAGAACATTGTGTTTATTAGTGTTGAATTCTTTGGTTGCAGCGTCGATAATTAGACCTCCTCGGTGCCGGAATCAAGTGAAACTCAATGTGAAACACAATTTATATGAGGTTCCAATCAAAATTTCCTGGGTAGAAATTTTAGCAACTATAGAGGTGGTCGTCTAACTCTATTAGAATGCATGCCGGCAAGTTTACCCTTGTATTTAGTCTCTTTCCACTGTCTTCACTAGTATGTGGGAGGAACCTACTGTTTTCAGGCTTTTAGAGAATTTTGTAAATGCGAGGCTCCTTCAAAAGCCTTGTTATTTACTTTGCAATAGTAAAAGAGAAAAATCCCAACTAAAGACATGCTTGATAGAACTTTAATTAGGCTAGCCATCACAAATTTATATATTGAACTTTTGCCTTTAGGTTCTCATTGCCACTCATGTCCTCTAAGGTTAATAATATTCTTTCTGCTTGGATGATACAAATGAAAAAGGATTGGATCATCAATTTGAATAGAAAAGACTCGTCTATTTAGAGTTGTGGTATAGTTGGATAGATCCCTTCACTTCCATATGTAATTTTGCTTATTTGAGCTTAGGTACGTAGAATATTCTTATCCTCTGACCAGAATATAACATCATAGCCTTGCTATGAATTTACACTCTAGAAAACGTCATCAAGAACCCAAAAAAGCGCATTCAAGCGCAAATTAATATGAGAATCTCAATAACAGAATTTGCCGAAAGCCATCTCTTTGACCATGGCATCAGTACAAGTATAGTTTTGGAGATATCATTTTCAAATGTAAAAGTGAAACATAGAGTGGTATATAAAACAATAGTTTATTTACTCAACTAGTAATGATTTTTATTCATTGATTCCGAAAGGTCAGGCAAAGTTCATTAGTTTCAGTCAGATTGGGATGTACTTTCCATGATACGCTTGTCTATGATTCCAATTAGCTATATGCGTGTGACTCATACTCTAACACAAGCACATTAAAGATCGAGCAGTTTCTGTCCTTGTCTGTACTCATATTTTAAGTCCAATGACAGTGGCATCAATGACCATCTCTTCCACCCATACTGTTAATGGTAACATAGATGATTTAATTCAAGTGGAGGCGGTATGCTTTTGAGAGACGCCGCTCACGTTGGTAAATAAGACACTAAGAAGGCTCATTTGGACTGATAACGCATACCTTGACTGTTAACCAGGTAGCCTAGGTAGCAAGGTTAAAAAGCAGGGTTAACCAAAGTAACCTGTAAAAGGTTAAGGGAAAGGTGAGATTTTTGAAAACTCAATCCATTTTCCATTTATTATATATATGGCCTACAAATATGAAACAAATGCTACACTGTACATGGGCCAACTGACACAAAAACGATTATGTATTGAGCTACTCCTTGTCAATCAATAATCCAAAATTCTTCACTAATACTCAGTACAAGTAACAAACATACAAAATTCATGAATTTGTGCATTAAAGACTCTACAATATCCGATTCCTGATGAGGTGCTTATCGAATAGCATACTGAACGTTGACAGTCATACTATCTCGAATTCTGGACCCTTGAATTTAACAGGTGGGCGATGACATGGTATTTCATTAAACGTTCTATACTTCTATAGCTTATGAAAGGAGTATAAACCATAATGTTATACCATTACAGATTCGGTGAAAATTGAGAGCAGGATGAATAAAGAAACCTTTGAATAAAGCTTCTTATTAGCACTACTTCAGCAACGATAGAGAGAAGGTCAAAAACTATTTATGCTACTGACCAATAATAAGAGCACCAGATATCACTAGGCCCTTCCTCGTATCAAAGAACTATAGACCATAAACGAGACACTGCTCGGTTGAAGAGGTAATCAAGATTCAAAGCCCCTGAAAGCACACTCAATTTAAGCACATTTAAAATACAACAAACCTCTTAAAAACTTAAACACCTGATTCAAATAAAAATTTCAGATGGACCCATGTCTAAAACATTAGGATTTGTAAAAGTAGCTAAGCAGGTCAGACATTAATAACTCTTAATTTAAAGCTCTACTTCCACAGTTTATGGTTTGCTTCATTAAATTTGTCAGAAAAGAAGAAAAGGTTAACCCATTTAGATAATTCAATGAGTCTTAGAATACCACTTCTGTTCTCCTATTGACAGCTACATTGTTAGTGTGGCACTGTCACACTGTATAAATTACGCACAAAAGCCAAACATACACGACACACAAACATCCAAACCACACAATGAAGACGAGGAACTTATTAATTATCATTGATCAGTAAGAAAAACAATCGATGTACAATCAAAGAAATAGTTGCAATACCGTAGCGTAATCACTCGCTAAAAGGTGGGCAGACAGCAAACCTCCAAGCACCCGGATAGTTGTTTCAAACACTGAGACTGTCTTGTTCTGCAAATTTGGCAGAAAAAGCTCTGCTTTTAGGGTACAAAAAATGCAATCCAAATACTCACATCAGAAACAAAGATGAAAGCTCAATATAGAATGGAGTACAGAGGTATTCTAAAAGGCAAACTTAGGTAAGGAGGAAATATTGACACAGTAAACCCTTTTTAAACAACCTTTCTTAAGACCCTTTTTATCATAAATTGAGCTTTTCTACTCTGTACAGCCTAAGTCCCTTTTTCTCCCTAGATATGGTCTATATAGTTGCTGATATTAACTATTAAGTCCTTTCCTATTGGATTAAACAGCTTCAACTTCATAAGATTCGATGTCGAATCATTTTGCTCCGTTGTACAAAAAAGAAATGGAGCCATTTTTTTATCTGACACTAGGGGTAGTATCTCATCTACATAAGCGAGCTCACTAGCAGCCTTCAGGCACCTTCACTTTGAAAGGAGCAATAGTAGCATTAGCATCCGCCCCCTTCGTCATTTGAGAATCTATCCTTGTGCCATGACTTGGTTTTACAACATACAAATCTACATTTTTCGCAAACATTCTCACTCCTTGGAATTTGTAGATGTTCCGGTACATAAGATTCATTTCCCAAACCTATTTACAAGGAAAGTGCCTCTTCAACTCATAAGGTCACTGCCTGCCAGTCCAAAGGCACCTTCCTCCAAGAAGCCTCCCAAAATAATCCAGTGTCTTTGAATCAGCTGTATAAATTGCTCACTGATATTATTTTTCTGGGCCCACCTGCCACCAATTTCAGCAACATGCCAATTTGCTCAAAACTCTAGACTCATCCTAAAAATCAATATCTTGATCCCACCATTTGCCAGAGTTGCCACAGTAACCAAATCCCCACAGAAGGATAGAATTTGGCCATCAAAGTTTCACATGTCCAATACATGGCCCATTTAAATTCCCTTAAAGCCTAAATGGTTTCTCGATGAGAGCAACAATCTCAAACACAAGCTACTGAGTATTTCTATGTTTGGTATTACTATAAAAGTATCACTAATAGGACTATACTGTAATGATCTTCTATTGTTTTGGAGGAATTTTATTAAAAGTATACCATTATGATTTTCTATTATTTAATCTATGTTTGTAAATGTCATCTTGGAACTTAGCTATTACAAAAGAGATTTACCAATATAATTTTACAAACTATAGAATGTTTTATGCATCGTAATATTCCCAACATATCAAATTATTAAGAGAAATTGAGTATTGAGTTTCATATTCACATCAAGCGTGTTACAAATTAGGCAATGACGCAAATAAAAAATACATGGTGGCGATGAAGTGATTCATTGCTGACAATATTGTACAGGATATCATGATAAATTGCATATCATATCTACGAGAGTAAAGCTCTACCCAATTTGAACATTATTAGGTTTCACAAGTCTTTCATTAGTCATCACAAGCCAATTATAGTTTCTTTTTTCATTTCTAAGACATTAGAATTTTTTCTAGAGGATTAAGACTGTTTATTTAAAAAGCACAAGATATATGCCAAGGCCATATGAGTAAAAAGCGCATGCTCTAACAAAGTATGTATCACTAGTTCATCAACACTACTTCAAAATTAATTCCTCAACTAACAACAACAATGAAATTGTTGTACTTGACCCATTCAATATTCTACGGACAAAAAATAAATTGCAATTCAACAATTCACATATCTAGCAACAAAAATCAGCTTACAATGTCAAAGCGAAGGTTTGCCCCTATCCATTCCACAGAAGCAGCAAACCGCTCTTTATCACCAAGTAAAGCCAATGTGTCTAAGGAGTCAACCTACAAAAAGGAAAAATAACTCTTATCAAAAGAATATAGGAAACTGAAAATGTGGAAGTTCAAAGACTTCAATATATGTACAAGCGTTCGCGGAGAAAAAGACAATAAGGGACAGAGTAGAAAACATCAAACATCACAACTCTCACCAATGTTAGTGCATAGCCACCAAGAGAATCCTCTCCATCACAAGATAAAGGTCTTAACTCATCTCGTGGAAAAGCATACTGCATGTATCCATTAAATGCATGATAGAACATTTCCTGAACCTGAGATGGAACATTAAGTATGTTTGTTACCTTTTTATTAGAAGAAACTAACAAAAACGTCATTGATTTAAGAAAGCAAAACAAGTTGAAATGCAGCAATAGTTGTAGCACAACAAAAAATGGAATTATGTTATGCCTTCAAGAAGACAGAATGTGACATTTATTCACCCTTAACTCAAGATTGCATACATCCATGATATTACTCCCTCGCATGTACATTTGAGACACTAGGCTATCTAATTTGATACATTGTATCACATATCTTTCCTTATCCTCAATTTGGAATACATACTCAATGTCAATTCTCACATTACTAATTATTTGAGTCAACTTTTGGAGTGTAGGCAATTATCCAGAATTTGGTGGTTTAGTGTACCACAGAATTTACCAGAAACTTGTCGGGTTTGATTGGTAACATTGGTTGTCAAGTTCTCGATTGGCCGCTTATTTGGTGTTGCTCATGGCGAAGTCCTTTTATTATATCATTTCACGGCTATGTTGGGTGGGGAGTTAGGTAGCTGTTAAAGAGCCTAGGGTATCATAAGAGGATATATTACACTCTTCAGCATTGCAATTGAGCCCATATATCTTTTTATCATGTTTAAATTAAAAAGATGTGAGCTACGACTCATAAATACAATTTTGTTAGGTAAGTTGATGTGGTATAGTTTTCTGGGTGGCCTATGCAGTGCCAAGAAAACTACGGGCCTTAAGTAATTATGGCAACAGATGGAAATTCTTGTCCACCAAGCACTATTACTTTGCCCTGGATGTTATATCTTAGATGTTGAAATTCTTTCCTCCCTTCATTGCTTGTAAACTGGAGAAGGAAGGTCAAAGGCAGACTACCCACAGATGTTGTGGTAGGTGATTTACGCTTTCATACGTCACTATATACACTCCGTGATGCCACTATGTTTTCCTTATCCCTTGATGCTAAGGGACCTTCCTTCAGTCAAGCAGGGCACCATAAGATTGGGAATCAGATGAACTTGTTGCTCTAAATAATCAAACTGCTATCGGTAAAAATATTTGAAAATGAAAAGTTTGTAAAGTAGAGTGTGGAGACGTTGAATTTGAAGCTTCTGTGAGATTAAGGGTGTGTTTGGATTGAGGGAAATGAAGGGAAAGGAAGCGGAGGGAAAGGGAGGGATTGAGTTTCCATCGTTTGGTTACAAAAAATGGAAGGAGGGAAATGGAGGGGGAGGGATTTGGAGGGATCCATTTTCCCTCCTCTAAGCCTAGTTGGAATCCCTCCAAAATAGGCAAGATTTGGAGGGAAAATGGTATCCAAACACCACCATTTCACTTCCCCTCCCTTCCCCTTCCCTCATTTCCCCTCCCCTCCCTTTCCCTTCTATTTTGCTATCCAAACACACCCTATAATTTTTTATTTTTTTTGACCAAGTGTCTATGACTCTACTCCTTTTAGCAGAGTTATGAATATGTAGGAAGCTTAAAAGACAAAAGTTCATCTTAAAGTCGGTATCGAGTTGCCTCACAGCACAACTGGCCAGTTGCGCCATGTATGTCCCTGATCATTATTTTGATAGACCTTTAGTCCATTGAATGACTCCATTAGTTGTATGTTCCGCGACAAAGAAGTTCGAAATTGATGGGTTGGTTTTGCTTTTTTCTGATCCATTGATATTATACAAGTGATAAGTTAGCTGAATGAGGACCTTCTATACAGCTATATCGTGCAAAACTACAAACTTCGTACAGCACACACTATGACTATCCTTAAAAATGACGTTTCACTACCGTACTCTAGCCCTAAATGATATAGACGAAGACCAAAAATGAAAAACACAATACCTCATCTCTCAGCAGCCTAGCTTCATCAGGGGTAACACTTTCTGCAAGAGATCTGCCGATGAAAATCCCGCTTGCAAATATCGAAAACATAACACAAACGCTGACCCATGTAAATGATCCCTGCATGCCTCCTAGATCAATCTCCTGGTTATAAACACAACATAACCATGAGAAAGTCTCTCTTAACATCAAAAATAACCCTACATTTTGTTCTTTCAAATGCACATAATTTGACACATCAATCAAATTCAAATGCACATAGTTTGCAAATCCTTTGATCACTAATAAATTCATCATTAATAACAAGTCGAAAAAGGCAAACCACAATCACAGTCAGATTATCACTCAAACAAATTCTAATTTTCCAAAATTTCAGATAAAGAAACAGATAAAATCAAAATTATTATATTAAAAAAAATAAAGATCAGACGGCGTACAATTGAAATTCTTACAAGAAATGCAAAATATGTGATTCTTCTTGCGATCTAGGGTTAACGATTGGATTAATGCGATTGATTTTCAAGGGTTTTGGGGAGAAAATTTGTCCAGTGATTTCTAAGATGAGGATTGAGGAGAGAAGAAGAAGTAAGAAACTGAGAATTATGTCCATCGTGGTCTCACTTTCGAGCTTACTACACAGTGACGGTAGACCGGCCACTTGATTTAGTCGACTAGGGTACCGCCGTACCGGTTCAGTTTTTTTTGTTTTTCGAAAAAAACAATTTCATTTATAGGGTAGGTATAATCTACAATACTGGTGTTATGCCCGTACAAATTGCACGGGTAAGCTTTTTTATTAAATTTAAGTAGGAATATACGAATAATGAAATCGTTGGATAATAAGTTTAATAACAGCGTCTTTTATAAAAATCAAATGTGTATACGTATCACTAAAAAGCACTTAAAACAACGAAATTATATGACAAACAATCATAATCATAAATAATAAAAAAAATTCAAACCATTACATGAAAGGTTAAGATAAAAGGAAATAGTACTCCAATAAGATAATAAATGTACTATAATTTCTCAGAGACTTCCTTATAAAGTACTTTATTTATTCTATATAAGACCTATTTTTCACTATCGCAAATCATAATTTTCAGATACTTTTTAATTGTGACTCTTAAAGTAGGGACAAATGATAATAATGAGTTTTAAAATGAGTTTTAAACTGGCGCCTTTTGATGCGACCACTATGAATTAGTGTCATCAAAAGCACCTAAAAAAAGAAATTATATGACAATAAATAATTTCATGCCCGTACAAATAACAATTGTATGCCCGTGTAAATTATCATTATTATATGACAAATAAAATTTTATGCCCGTACAAATAACAATTTTATGCCCGTGCAAATTAACATTATTATATGATAAACAACAATTTTATGCCTGTATAAATAACAATTTTATGCACGTGCAAATTATCATTATTATATGACAAACCATAACTTTATACCCGTGCAATTTATCATTATTATATGAAAAATAACAATTCTACGCCCGCACAAATAATAATTTTATACCCTTGCAAATTATCATTATTATATGACAAATAACAATTTTATACCCGTGCAAATTATCATTATTATATGACAACTAATAATTTTATGCCCGTGCAAATTGTAAAAAAATAAAAAAATTGAGTGTATAATTTTATGCCCGTGCAAAATGCAAAAAACTTACTCTGTACTGTTATCGTACTAAATACTATAAAAATTGTTGTATAATTTTATGCCAATGCAAAATGCAAAAAACTTATGCCCGTGCAAATAATTGTTGTATAATATTATGCCAGTGCAAAATGCAAAAAACTTATGCCCGTGCAAATTTAGTTAAGTATTAGTTTTAGAATATTAAAATACTATAGTAAATGTAGATGCTCCAAACTATTATGAAAAGAATTTATACTCTCTTTCATCCCAAAATAAGTGTCTCATGTTCTATAAATTTTAATAAAGTAGAAAAGAAGACATTTCTTTTGGGATGAAGAGAGTAAATTTAGTTAAATATTAGTTTTAGAATATTAAAATACTATAGTAGATGTAGATGCTCCAAACTATTTTTTCACCAAGACGATGCTATCGCGTGAATAGGTTGAGAATTTCAGCCCGTCGAAATTATCACATGTACTTACTCCGTATCATATTACTTTTATCGGTAATTTATAAATTTTATTTTAATAATGACCTTATCGAATTATTTGAATGAAAAATTAGTAAGTTTTCAGTAAAATTATTATTTATTAGAATTGTTGAATTATAATAGTAAATGAAATGAAAATATAATGGGCTTTTAAATTATAAGTAGTAGAGAAAAACGCAATCTTATCATTCAAGCCAGCCCAATTTAACCCTACTTTTTCTTCATTAAAAAAGTGTGCAATTTCACCGTCACTTTTGTTTCCATTACTCCTAGTCTTTCATCCCCTATTTCTAATCCTAAATTCTTTTTACCAAAATTCCTCATCTCCTTTGATTCACTAATACCAAATCTCTACAATTTCAAATTATTTCATAATTCAACAATTATTTAATCTCCTTTACACTCATAAGTCATAAACCTCAAATTTTCATATTTGAAAACTTCTAAGTATAATGAATCATCCCTTTGTTTTCTTTGATTTAAATCCCTCATATCTCTAATTCAACCCTAATTTAACGACCCATTGTTTTTATTGGTCTCAAACCCTTTTCGAATAATCATCATCGTATAATCATTTAATTACTTTCTCTCAATTATTACCATTTTTTATTTAAATTGTAACAACCTGGTTTTTAGTCGACTTTAATTACTAAGGCGGAAATTAATTAAGTCTAAAACCAGTGTCATTAATGTAGGTTTATATCGGTATATAGACCTTTAAAATCCACAGGATTATAATGAAAAACTTTATAAGATTTTAAAGCATAAAACAAAATTGCAAACATAATGAATAGATTAAGAAGTAACCTTTCTAAACCTTGAATAATGGCCTATGAATAGGAATGTCAGTGGGGCGGGTCAACGCGGATACCGCCCCGTACCCGCCCCAGTTAGGGTGGAGGTAGGAGACCCTTTAGTGGGTCGTGGAGCGGTGGTGGATCTTAAAAGTGATCCCCGCCGCGGGTCGTGGAGAGGTGGTGGATTTCATCGAAACACCGCCCCGCCCCCGCCCCGCCCCGCCCCGCCTACTTACCCGCCCCCGCCCAGCCCCGCCTATACCCTTCCCGCCTTTACCCGCCCGGTCTATACCCACCTAATTCATATAATCATACTCATAAAAATATAAATTAGAGAAGACTTTTACTTTCAAGTTTTTCTTTTCTTTATATTTTCAAATATAAATGAAGTATACAACATTTTTTTATTTATATTTAGTGTAGGGTGTCAGATTGATTTTTATTTATTTAATTCATAAACTTTAAATGTGTGTCGTATGTATTTTTATTTGGTACTCACAATACTTTGGTTGGTTATATGAAATGTATTTATGTGACTATGTCGTAATTAGAAAATTTTCAGTAAAAAAATATTAAAATTTACGTAGTGATAATTCGATTTCATGGGCGGGTGGGGCGGGTCTGGGGCGGGTCTGAGGCGGGTGGGGCGGGTCTGAGGCGGGTCTGGGGCGGTTGGTGGGTCTAAAAAAATTCCCCGTCAGGCGGGTGGTGGAGGACAAGTTGTCACCCGCCATGGGTGATGGGGCGGAGGTGGAGGTGAGTTTTTGTTGGTGGATGCGGTGGTGGAGATGCTTCCTCCGCCCCCGCCCCGCCCCAATGACATCCCTACCTATGAACAATACCAAAAGGATGGTATCTCCTAATTATCTCACCCAAGATGTGTAGAAATATAAAACACGATATTACTACTAAAATGTTAATCGTATTAACATGCCCAAGATTATACAAAACGATAATAATATGAATTACAAGAATATAGAAATAACCTTTCTTAATCTTCAAAGAAAGGCCTAAGAACCTCCTAAAACGTACCCGAGTTACGTTTTACAAACCAATATTCAACGTAGAATATCTCTTATAAGTTGCACCCAAAACGCCTTATGAAATGCCTCGTGTAAATGCTAGATTACAAGGTATATATTACTAATAATATATGAAGTAAATATGGAAATGAGATGAGTGAAAAATATTAGAATCAATCTCTTCTTTTCTCTCAATATACTCGGCTAACACAACACCAAAAAAACACCAACAATTCCCTCATCAAATTATGAGAAGTTTAGTTAGTATATGATGTGTTTTTAGTGGGAAGTTACTAGTTAGTGGGGAGGTTATTAAGTGATGGTGTTTAACTACCCATTATCACTAAATAATCAAACTAAAATACAATTATAACACATACATCACACGACACAATCATAAAGTGTGTGTGTGTGTGTTTTGTTTTTAGTTCTCACATGTACATTACATGTAAAATAATATGTATAATATGTATTTAATTAATTGATTATCGTATAATACAATAGAATAAATAACATAACTTATAGCATCATTTTAACTATAAATATCAAATATATTTATAATACAAATGTAGCTCATAACTATTATACATATGTGAATTAACACTTAATCCAGCTCATCTAGCTAAAATAACATTTATTTTAGCTCACCCACTAATATAACAATAATCTATTTAATCACATTAAATAATTATCCGTATACATTTCCAATTTTCTAACTGTTTAGATATATTTAAGGCATCAATGTAATCACATTACATTTCATAAAATCGTCCTATAGGTGTGACCGATAAGGACCAAATTGACACGCCATCTATATGACAGTAACGTCAAACTTTCTAGCAAGCCAACCGTTACCGATATACGTGAATCAGCTGATTTTAAATACAAGTATCCTTTGTGATCCTGTAAGAGATTTAATAAATTAATCACACTAACTATGTGGAGGACACCAGCTCCAACAATCTCCCACTTGTCCTTACAAGTGTTTGTGTGTGATTAACGATTCTCATATCCATATAAATCTCCCACTCAATGGTAGACAATTTGCAAAGTCGTACTTCCGCAAGGTCGTATCTAACAAGTGATCGTATCAAGAGTGGTTTCCTCGACTAGAGAGCAACTAACTGATATACGAATGTATCCACAACATTCGAGCATGGCCATGCATTTCAGTTACTACTCCTCGAGTGGCCCTGAGATTAAAAGAAACGATAAGATTGGATATTTTCCTTGACTCGAATCTTGCAGATTAAAGCACAGCATGAAATGACCCAGAAAAAATCTACTCGGCCTCCTTTTACGGTGCGACCTTGAGAAAGAAACCAAAGTCACCCAAAACTGCCCTTATCTCAAGAAGCAGTCGACAGTCAAAAGAATCGACTCTAGGAACACAATGAATGTCCTATCCACGACCAGGCAAAAATGTCTGTACATTTAGGACTTCATTTAAGTGGTCACTATGTCCTACGCAGTATCCTCTATACCTCGCATATGTGTTTGATCAGACATCACATGTCCTTATGGTTATTGAACCTACCATCAATCAACCCACAATGTAATCACCTAGAGTTATCACCACTTTGGTGATTATGGACAAAACATATATAAAGTAAATCAGTTCACTCAGTGGCGTTCAACATTGTCACACAATCCACATGAAATACCATATATGAAATAATAATTTGATGATTACAAAGTAGTAGTTTTAACAGATACAGTATCTAAAAAAACAAACTAATGAAAATCAGGAACACTCTTCAGTCACATTGATACAACATGTTCAACATGTTTATTGTACGACAATGGCTTCGTGAGAGGGTCCGCTATGTTGTCATCCGTGACAACCTTGCAAATCTCTATCTCCTTTTGCTCCACGTAATCTCGTATCATATGAGCCTTAGTAACACATGTCTAGACTTATTGCTAGATTTAGGCTCTTTAGCTTGGAATATGGCACCACCGTTATCACAATAAGCGTTGATCGGGTCATTCGCACTAGGAACTACCATTAGTCCTTGTAAGAACTGACGCATCCATATTGCCTCTTTAGCGGCCTCGGAAGCTGCAATATACTCAGATTCTGTAGTGGAATCTGCTGTGACTGATTGCTTGGAACTTTTCCAACTCACTGCCGTACCATTAAGTGTAAAAACGAATCCGGATTGAGATTTAGAATCATCTCTATCCGTTTGGAAACTAGCATCTGTGAAACCTTTTGCACATAACTCTTCGTCTCCACCATATACCAACATCCAACTCTTAGTCCTTCTCAAGTACTTTAGGATGTTCTTAACAGCAATCCAGTGACTCTCACCTGGATCCTTTTGGTAACGACTCGTCATACTAAGTGCAAATGCCACGTCTGGACGTGTACACATCATAGCATACATAATCGATCCTACGGCCGAAGCGTACGGAATCCGATTCATGCGCTCTATTTCTTCTGGTGATTTAGGTGATTGAGTCTTACTTAAATGCACCCCATGAACCATCGGAAGATTACCCCTTTTTGAGTTCGTCATACTGAACCTCTCAAGAATTTTATCTATATAAGATTCTTGACTTAACGCCAACATTCTCTTGGATCTATCTCTATAGATTTGAATACCGAGTATTCTCTCGTGTTTCACCTAAGTCTTTCATCTGAAAATGATTCTTTAACCATTCTTTTACAGAAGAAAGCATAGGAATGTGATTCCCTATTAACAGTATGTCATCTACATACAAAACTAGGAAAGCAATATAGCTCCCACTTGATTTGACATATAAACATGGTTCCTCGACTGATCGTTTAAAACCATATTGTTTAATCACGTGGTCAAATCGATGATTCCAACTCCTCGATGCTTGCTTAAGTCCATAAATGGAACGCTTAAGTTTGCATACTTTCTTAGGATATTTTGGATCCGTGAAGCCTTCGTTGTACCATGTACAATTCCTCGCCTAAATAACCATTTAAGAAGGCGGTCTTCACATCCATTTGCCATATTTCATAATCATGAAATGCAAAGAATCGCTAAGATAATCCGGATAGATCGAAGCATGACGACAAAGCAAAGATATCATCGTAGTGTAAACCTTGCACTTGGGTGAAACCTTTGCAACAAGTCGTGCTTTATAGATATCCTGGTTGTCCACCTAGTGAACGCTTTATCTTATAAATCCATTTGCACCGAAGAGGTCTCACCTTTCGTGCAAACCAACCAGATCCCATACTTCATTCTCGTACATGGAGTCTATCTCGGAGTGCATGGCTTCAAGCCATAGCTTCGAGTCAGAACTAGTCATTGCACCTTTGTAGGTAGTCGGTTCATTACTTTCAAGAAGTAATAAATCATCTCCATTTCCTTCTTCAACGATACCAATGTATCGTTCAGGAGGATAAGAGACTCGCCTTGACCTCCTAGGTTCGCAGAATAGCTACTGCAGTGGAGGTTGAAGGAATATCTTCCTCCATCACTTGTGCAGTGTCTGGTTCCAAGATTTCTGACAACTCAAAAACCCTATTACTTTGGTTATTCGTGATAAACTCTTTCTCTAAGAATTTAGCACTAGCTGCAACAAAAACTCGTTGTTCAGTAGGTGAATAAAAGTAATGACCAAACATTCCTTTTGGATATCCCACAAAGTATGTTTTGACCGATCGTGGGCCTAGCTTATCGTCAGGTCTCCACTTAACGTAAGCCTCACATCCCCAAACCCGAATAAAGGACAAATCAGGAACTTTTCCTTTCCACATCTCATATGGGGTTTTGTCTGCCGCTTTAGTCGGACTTCGGTTTAGAATGAGTGCAGCAGAATTTAGAGCAAACCCCCACAATGAATCTGGTAATACCGTGTGACTCATCATGGAGCGAACCATATCTAATAAAGTTCGATTTCTCCGTTCGGACACACCATTCAATTGTGGTGTTCCAGGTGGAGTTAATTGTGAAACAATTCCACAATCCTTTAGGTGTTGATCAAATTCATTAGATAAATATTCACCACCACGATCTGATCGTAATGCTTTTATTTTTCTATCTAATTGGTTCTCAACCTTATTTTGAAATTCCTTGAATTTCTCAAAAGATTCACTTTTATGTTTCATTAAATAGACATAACCATATCTACTTAAATCATCAGTAAAAGTGATGAAATATCTATAGCCATCTCGTGCTGTGACAGACATTGGTCCACATACATCGGTATGTATTAGTCCTAGTAGGTCACTGGCTCGCATTCCAATACCTTTAAAAGATATACGAGTCATCTTTCCAATGAGACATGATTCACAAGTACCAAATGATTCATAGCCAAAAGGTGAAATAATCCCATTCTTAATGAGTTTCTTTACTCGTTTTTCATTTATGTGTCCCATTCGACAATGCCATAAATACGTTTGATCTTTATCACCTAATTTTGCCTTTTTATTATTCACATGAAATATTTCTTGCGTTTGATCTAGAACATAAATGCCATTCATGGAAAACGCTTGACCATAAATAACATCATTTAAAGAAAAAGTACAACAATTGTTCTTAATAATAAATGAAAAACCATAAACATCCAACATGTTAACTTGAAATAATGTTCTTTGACAACCTGGGAACATAAAACAATCATTCAAACAAAGTTCCAAACCACTAGGTAATAACAAGATGTAAGTTCCTACAGTAAAGCAGAACCTTTGCTCCATTCCCAACACGTAAATCAACATCGCTTTAGCCAGCACGCCTTACGTCCGGAGGCCCCGCAAGTGATTACAAATGTGAGAACCACATCCAAAGATCAAATACCCAAACAGAGGAACTCGCATGATTAATTTCTATCATGTGAATATTAGATGACATACCTTGAGCCGTCAGACGTCCGACTTTTATGTCCTCGAGGTACTTAGGACAATTCCTTCGCCAATGCCCAGATCATGGCAATGGTGACATTTTCCTCCTTTTCTTTGCTCTTCTTGCCTTTTGAGTGACTTGACTCCCCAGACCACTCTTGGGTTTAGGTGACCTTTCTTCTTGAACCGAGGTCGCTTAGCATTCGAGGCGTGAGTGCCTTTCCCTTTCCCTTAGCCTCGTATCACAAGAACATCTTTCTTGTGACTCCACTCAAATTAAGATCTTTCTCGATTTGCACGAGCAGAATGAAGTTCGTGAAGACTTTTCTTCATGTCATTCATGTTGTAATTCACCCTAAACTGAGTGAATCCATCATGAAGTGAGTGTAGGATACGATCAACAATGATCGAGTCTTCAAGCTTGCAGCCAAGAGCCTCTAACTTCTCCACATTCTCAATCATATTAAGCATGTGAGCGCTAACAGGTTGGCCCCTTTGCAGCTTTGCCTCAAAGAAGCGTACAGCTGCATCATACCTAACAATTCTCGGAGCTTGCGAGAATTCATTAGTCAATGTGGTGAAAATACGATTTGCACCTTGGGAAATGAAGCGACGTTGCAAATGGGAATCCATTGCATATATGAGTACGTTCTTAATCGCACCCGCTTCCTTAACAAACTCATCGTATGCAGTTCGTTGAGCTCCAGATCGAGCAAAGAGGTTCAAATTAATTGGCTCCATGAGATACTTCAGCTTTCCGTCTGCGATAGCAGCATTCTTTAATGCCGCCTCCCATTCGGTGAAGTTACTACCATCTGACTTGAGACGGTAGTTTTGGTTGTAGGAGACATGGTCCATAAAGGAACGCAACCATGACTCCCTAGTCAAGACGGCACTAGGGCCGGGGGTAGCAGTATTATCAGCCATAATACAGCAGAAATAGCAACAAATATATCTACAATATAAGAAGATAAAGCAAACATAAGCAATCATCAAAATAAAGCGTCTATTTAAAACATGTAAATAAACTAAGAGCATTCATATAATTGATCCCACTCAAGAATTATATAAATGATTCCAAGACTCAAATTTCAATAAATCGATAAGTCAACCATTTGACTAATTTTTAACCTTTTAAAAACTCTTGGTTCATAAATTTCTTAAATTTATTAATAGTCCATTCAATTCTTCACATATTAGTGAAAACCAAATGTTGAGTTCAACTAACATCGACATCAACTACTTACCCAAGGTAGAAGGGGTACACATGGATTTAACAACAGGTCCTATATGCCCACCGACGAACAAGGGATTCATAATGATTCGATTTAGAAAGACTATATCTCAATTTTAAAAGAGCGAGATCTCATCATCCATTAAAAACTCATTTAAGTGAACAATATAGGTGAGTTTAAGTGAACGATAACTTTTTAAAACATCATATGTTTAAGCTATCTAAACAAGCACGTGGGAATGAATCAATATTCATCGATTTAGGTGGTTTGTTTTAGGCGGAAAAAGACGAAAAGCATGGATAAAACAAGCACATAAAACCTAGTGTGGCCTAACAAAATCAGATACAGGCGGAATCCAATCAAATTGGACCCTATAAAATACAAATTGGAATCCTTCGAAAGGACCCTATCTTCATAAGCAAAGCTCCAAAAACAACTCCGTCTTGGATCACCAAAAGGATCTTCAATCTCCTCTTCTTTTACCACTAACTATTACATGAAAAACCTATTTACATATAATCTAGGATAAAAGAAGATTACAAGTTGGAGACGTGAAAAATCCCAAAATCACATTTTCATCATTACGAAAATGCAATCAAAAACAAAAACTTAGGCCACACTAGATATAAAACGCAATCAAATATAAACGCAATCATCTACTAAAACAAAAATTCATACATCCATATGCATGAAAAACAAACACAAACCACCATACAAAAAATGTTTAAGTGAAAATTTCACAAAAATTCACCTTTTAACATAAAAATCAATCATGTCATACATAAATTGATAAACTAAATTAATTCAACATATCATATATAATGAATCAATTCAATAATTATTTTAAACTATTTTAAAATAAATGGCATCATATATCATAAACACTTTTATGACAATTAATAATAAGGCATTTCAATAACAAATTCAATTTGACAATTCAAATTAAAAATAAAATGAATCAATCACATTAATTCAATTCAAAACATTTCGGCCAAAGCAAATAAAAATAACAAAAACAATTTTTTTTTTTTTTTATAATGATTCGGCCAAAATAAAAAAAATTTATACATATATATATAACAATTTTAAATTAAATCATATTTAACTATAAAAATCGACATGTATATATATTTATATAAACATTTCGAAATAATTAATATATGCAAAAAAAATTGACATTTATAATTTCACAAATTATGTCACAAACTTTATTATCATATAATAAGCTTTATAATTATCTCATAATCATATTATTTTGATCTTAATCACATTTAAACCAAAATAAGGTGTTATACATCTTAAATTATGATCTCATCAAAACATTGACATATAACAAATTTGCATATCAATTTAATTTAACTATTCTAACAATTTAAAATAATTAAATTAAACAAAAAAAATTTCGAAAAATTAAAAAAATGAAAATGCCGAATTGAAATAAAATATAAACAATTTTATACTTCCAATTTTAATCCATATTAAAATCATTTTGAGCCTAATGCTCTGATACCACTTGAAGAAATATAAAACACGATATTACTACTAAAATGTTAATCGTATTAACATGCCCAAGATTATACAAAACGATAATAATATGAATTACAAGAATATAGAAATAACCTTTCTTAATCTTCAAAGAAAGGCCTAAGAACCTCCTAAAACGTACCCGAGTTACGTTTTACAAACCAATATTCAACGTAGAATATCTCTTATAAGTTGCACCCAAAACGCCTTATGAAATGCCTCGTGTAAATGCTAGATTACAAGGTATATATTACTAATAATATATGAAGTAAATATGGAAATGAGATGAGTGAAAAATATTAGAATCAATCTCTTCTTTTCTCTCAATATACTCGGCTAACACAACACCAAAAAAACACCAACAATTCCCTCATCAAATTATGAGAAGTTTAGTTAGTATATGATGTGTTTTTAGTGGGAAGTTACTAGTTAGTGGGGAGGTTATTAAGTGATGGTGTTTAACTACCCATTATCACTAAATAATCAAACTAAAATACAATTATAACACATACATCACACGACACAATCATAATGTGTGTGTGTGTGTTTTGTTTTTAGTTCTCACATGTACATTACATGTAAAATAATATGTATAATATGTATTTAATTAATTGATTATCGTATAATACAATAGAATAAATAACATAACTTATAGCATCATTTTAACTATAAATATCAAATATATTTATAATACAAATGTAGCTCATAACTATTATACATATGTGAATTAACACTTAATCCAGCTCATCTAGCTAAAATAACATTTATTTTAGCTCACCCACTAATATAACAATAATCTATTTAATCACATTAAATAATTATCCGTATACATTTCCAATTTTCTAACTGTTTAGATATATTTAAGGCATCAATGTAATCACATTACATTTCATAAAATCGTCCTATAGGTGTGACCGATAAGGACCAGCTGATTACCGCCATCTATATGACAGTAACGTCAAACTTTCTAGCAAGCCAACCGTTACCGATATACGTGAATCAGCTGATTTTAAATACAAGTATCCTTTGTGATCCTGTAAGAGATTTAATAAATTAATCACACTAACTATGTGGAGGACACCAGCTCCAACAAGATGTGTTCTTGATATGCCTTTGATTGGTAGAGAATTTTAGAGAAGAAAACTACTTTTCTCTCTAGGTTTTTGTGATGTGAAATAGTGAATGAATTAGAGTCATATTAGAAGAGCAATTAGGAAACTAAATATACCCCTACTACTACCCTAATGGCCGGCCTATTTGAGTATTTGGGGAGATCTAATTCTCCTCAAATACTTCACTTGTTGATCAAGATACAAAGTGTATCGGACGTAATGTATCCTGACACTTTTGTCTTGATCATTTTAGCTTATAATATAATGCAACATATTACTAGTGTCATCTGTATGGACCGACTATAATATGTTATAAATATCCTTATATTTATAATTTACTAATTAATTATAACGGTTTATATTTAATTAGCTTGCATTATACACAACAATTAAATATAACATTTTATATTCAATTCACGAATTACATTTAATTCGCATTAGCTAAAATTATTTAATCAGTATTAAATAGCCGTACCAACATTACACTGACTAACATTTTAGTCAGTAACATCATTACACTTGACAAACATTTTAGTCACATTTGACTAACCTTTTAGTCAACAACACTGACTAACCGTTTAGTCATTAAGTAAGGCATCAATATGATCATTTTCTCAAATAATCATATCTCTCAAACACATCCTTTAGGTGTGACTCTTAGGGACCAGTTGATCACCGCCATCTGTATGACAATAACGTCAAACTTATCTAGCAAGCCAACCGTTATTGATAAACGTTAATCAACTGATTAAATACAAAATGTACCCTGTGTACCTTTAGAGATTTATTTATGTTATTGCACTAACTGTGGAGGACACTAACCCCAACAATCTCCCACTTGTCCGTACAAGTGTAGGTGCGATAACCGATTCTCATATCCATAATAAATTTCTCCCACTCAATGTAAACCAATTGGCAAAGTCCGTACTTTCAAAGGTCGTAGTTTACAAGTGATCAGAATCAAGAGTGGTTTCCCCGACTAGAGAGTAACTTAACTGATAAACGAATCAATATTCGAGCATGGCCATGCATTTTCAATTACAGCTCCTCGAGTGGCCCTGAGAAAAAGTATTATAACTCGATAGAAGGTGGATATTTTCCTCAACTCGAATCTTGCAGATGTAAGCGCAGCATGAAATGACCCAGTGAAAATCTACTTGGCCTCCTGTTACGGTCGACCGTGAGAAAGAAACCAAAGTCACCCAAAATCTGCCTTAATCTCAAGAGACAGTCGATAGTCAAAAGAATCGACTCTAGGAACACTATGGATGTCCTATCCACGACCCGGCACCTAATGTTCTGAAACATTTAGGACTCCATGTAGTCGTCACAAAAATGTCCTGCGCGATTTCAGTAAACCCGCATCTGTGATCGATCAGTCAACAGTTTGACTTATGGCTCGTTGAACCCACCATCAATCGACGTCACAAAATGATTGCCAGAGTTATCAGCTCGTGAAGGCGACCACGGACCAAAACAAAATATATAGCAATTCAGTTCACTTTGAGGTGTTCAACGTTGTCTGCACAACCCTCATGAAAAACAATATATAAAACAAAACGATGATTTTATTAGAAGTTTTAGGAAAAATACATGTGTCAATCCATACAAACAACTAATACAACTCAGGAACACGCTTAATTCCCATGGATTTAACGTGCCTTCATGCTTATCTTGTCTCAACGGCTTAGTGAGAGGATCTGCCACGTTATCATCCGTAGCAATCTTGTCAATCACTATCTCCTTCTGCTCCACGTAATCTCGGATCATGTGAGCCTTCCTTTGCACGTGCCGAGACTTGTTGCTGGACTTCGGCTCCTTTGCCTGGAAGATGGCACCACTATTGTCGCAATAGATGGTGATCGGGTCATTCGAACTTGGAACTACAGTTAGTCCTTGTAAGAACTGACGCATCCATATAGCTTCCTTCGCAGCCTCTGAAGGAGCATAGTACTCGGACTCAGTTGTGGAATCTGCTATAACTGTTTGTTTGGAGCTTTTCCAGCTGACCGCAGCGCCATTTAGAGTAAAAACGAATCCTGATGGAGACTTCGAGTCATCTCGATCCGTTTGGAAACTAGCATCTGCACAGAATCGACAAGATAGCTCAGTGTCTCCTCCATAAGTCAATACCCAATCTTTAGTCCTCCGTAGGTACTTAAGAATGTTCTTTACGGCCATCCAGTGTGCTTCACCTGGATTGCCTTGGTATCGGCTCGTCATACTCAATGCATATATATGCCACGTCCGGACGTGTGCATATCATGGCATACATGATCGATCCTATAGCTGAGGCATATGGAATCCGACTCATGCGCTCGACCTCTTCCGATGTCTTTGGTGCTTGAGCTTTACTCAAGTGCACTCCAGAGATTATTGGAAGGGTCCCCTTCTTGGAGTTGGTCATGCTGAACCTCTCAAGAATCTTATCTATATAAGACTCCTGATTGAGGGATAACATCCGTCGTGATCTATCTCTTTAGATACGGAGCCCCAAAATACGTTGTGCCTCACCCAGATCTTTCATCTGGAAATGGTTCTTTAACCATACTTTTACCGAAGTTAAGAGAGGTATGTCATTCCCAATCAAGAGTATGTCATCGACATACAGTATTAGGAAGACAATTTTGCTCCCACTCGACTTGATATATAGACATGGTTCCTCGACCGATCGAGCGAATCCATTCTCCTTTATCACTTGGTCGAAGCGATGATTCCAACTCCGTGAAGCTTGCTTAAGTCCATAGATGGAACGCTTAAGCTTGCAAACCTTCTTAGGATTTTCAGGATCAGTGTAACCTTCGGGTTGTAACATGTACAACTCCTCCTCTAAATAACCGTTTAAGAAGGCGGTTTTCACATCCATTTGCCAAATTTCATAGTCATGAAATGCGGCAATCGCTAAGAGAATCCGAATGGAACGAAGCATGACTACGGGTGCAAAGATCTCATCATAGTGCAACCCTTGCACTTGAGTGAAACCCTTTGCCACTAGTCGTGCCTTGTATATATTCTAGTTGTCCTTCTACAGATCGCTTTATCTTGTAAAGCCATTTGCACTGAAGAGGCCTAGCCTTATCAGGTAAGTCAACCAGATCCCATACATTGTTCTCGTACATCGAGTCCATCTCGGATTGCATGGCTTCTTGCCATAGCTTTGAGTCGGAACATGTCATGGCACCTTTATAGGTTACGGGTTCGTTACTCTCAAGGAGTAAAACGTCGTCTCTCCCATTCTCCTCAACCATACCGATGTATCTATCTGGAGGAATGGAGAGTCTACCCGACCTCCTGAGTTCCAAAGGGACATTAACCGCAGCAGACGAAGAAGGAACAGTTTCCTCCATTGGTTGCTCGGTTGTTGGTTCAGGAATCTCCGACAGATCGAAGGTTCTATTACTTCTCTTGTCCTCGAGAAACTCTTTCTCTAAAAACTTCGCACTAGCCGCAACAAAAACTCGTTGCTCGGTTGGCGAATAGAAGTAATGACCAAACATTCCTTTTGGATAACCAATAAAGTATGTCTTGACCGATCGCGGGCCGAGCTTATCCTTGTATCTCCACTTGACATAAGCCTCGCACCCCAAAACCCGAATGAAGGACAAGTTAGGGACCGTTCCCTTCCATAATTCGTATGGAGTCTTGTCGACAGCTTTAGTCGGACTTCGGTTAAGTATAAGAGCAGCTGACAAAAGAGCATAACCCCATAATGAGTCAGGTACAACCGTGTGACTCATCATGGATCGAACCATATCAAGCAATGTTCGATTCCTGCGTTCGGACACACCATTCAGTTGCGGTGTTCCGGGTGGAGTTAACTGTAGTACTATCCCACGGTCTTTCAGGTGTCGATCAAACTCAGTTGAAAGATATTCGCCACCACGATCTGAACGTAGTGCTTTTATCTTTCTATCCAGTTGGTTCTCAACCTTATCCTGGAATTCCTTGAACTTGTCAAAGGACTCACTTTTATGTTTCATTAAGTAGACATAACCATATCTACTCAAATCGTCCGTGAAAGTGATAAAATACCTATAGCCATCTCTAGCGTTGATTGACATAGGTCCGCACACATCAGTATGTATGAGTCCTAATAGGTCAGCAGCGCGCATTCCAACACCTTTGAAGGAAATTCGAGACATTTTGCCTATAAGACATGATTCACACGTGCCAAAAGTTTCATAGTCAAATGGGGCAATAGTCCCACTATCAATTAGCTTTTTCACGCTGATACACATTATTTATATACATTTTATACCCCCGGTTCAGTCGCATTTAGCTTGCATTTATTCGTATTTATTATGATTTTATGAGCTATATGTTATACTTCTCGATACTGCTGCCTTTTATTTACATTTTGCAGGTTTTGGTGGTTTTGAGCCAAAACCCGAGACGTTAGGAGCATTTCGAGAATTGAGACAACAGGACCTAGCTCGAGCGCACACGAGAGCTCGGGAAACCAAGGACTAAAGACTAATGCACGAAATAATAAAGGCCCAAAGCAAGTATTGGGCTCAAGAATAAAGGAAGAAGGAGCCGGCCCAAAAGTTGGGTCCCATTGGGTTCAAGAGCGTGGTAGTGGCTATAGTGTGTTCTCTGTCGGTTTTTGATTTATTTCGGGATTGAATAAGTTGGAACATATAAATAGGGTCTTAGGTCGAAAACTTAGGCTCATGCTTTATTTTTACATTAAAACTTTAGGTTTAGCTTTTTAGTTTTTTTTACTGCTTTACAAACTCAATTTAGTTTAGCTTTCAAGATTATTACTTTGCAATTCAGGACTCCATCCAGGTTTAATTTTAATTGCTATTTTCATCATGTTTATTCTATTTGATTGCTTTGTTTTGATCTTTACCATGAGTAGCTAATTTCCCAATTAGGGTTTAGGGGAATTTGTGATATTTGGTTCAGGAGCATGTTTTAGGATTAAATTGGTTGAATAAATTGTGCACTTGATTTCTTTCTACGCGTTTTATGCCAATTGAATTAGGATTGTTTCGCCTGATCAACGATCTGTCTGAGTTTAATTGAACCTGAGTAAGTTTTAATTTAAGATCGAAAGCCGAGTTAAAACTAGACTTACGCGAGATTGATAAGTTGAATTTAGTAAGTTGCGAGAGCCCGCTAAATTTGCTTAAGGCTAAAATTGACTCGAGAGAGCGTTTTATTAACCTAGTCATTTGCACAGTTTATCTCTTCCGTCTTATAAATTTGAGTTTCTGAATCATTGTCATAATGAACCCGATGCCCTAATCTTCCCTTTTATTGATTTATATTCATCTTTACATTATTTGCTTTCAGTTATAGCTTATTGCAACCCAACCTATTTTCACACCTTTGAGTTGAACCTGTTTTACTCTGACTTTAGCTTAAGACTACACCGTTTTTCTGTGGATACGATCCTGCTTACCACTAGCTGCTGTTAGTTGTCTGTTAGGTTTATTTTGATTTCAGCGATACGACTTAGCTGTGTCAATTTTGGCGCCGTTGCCGGGGAAACGGCTTTGTTAGTTTTAGTTCTAGTTAGTGTTTGTTACAGGTTTTTCTCCTTAGTCTCAGGGAACCTAGTTCCTTGAGACCGTTTTCTCGAGTTATTTATGCGCAGGTCACCTACAGGTTTAGTCCCTTTTGATCCTGAACCTGAGCGTACCTTACACCGTACGCGTAATTTCTTTAAAGAGATCGCTGAGACTTACCAACGTGAGATAGAGGAAGCGTCGCATTCGGAGTCTAGTGCAGCGCAATCGTCCTACGAAGAGGACACACCACCTATTACTCCAATTTCTTCTCCACCACGCGTGACTATGCCTAAACTTTATAGTCACTGTTCATCAAGACCGAGTCGATCCCGCAAGGATTTACGATACCTAACACGGTCCAAGGGAATTTTGAGATTCGCCCCGCCTTTCTTTCTTTGGTGGAGCGTAATCAATTCGGTGATAATCCTACGGAGGATCCCGGGAAACATATGCAGGTTTTTACGGATTACTGCTCAACAATTAAGCAGAACGGGATCACTCAAAACCAGATTAGGGAGATGCTCTTCCCTTTCTCTCTACGTGATCGAGCGCGGGATTGGATCACGGATTTGGACAAGATTGCTGCGGGTATAACGGATTGGCCAAGTCTAACTCTTGCATTCTATCGCAAGTTCTATCCTCCAGAGCGGACTAACCAACTCCGTAGTCAGATTCAGGGATTTCAGCAAAGTTTTGATGAGACATTAGCTGAAGCGTGGGACCGTTACAAACGGTTGATTCGTGAATGTCCGCATCACGGATTGGGCGATTGGTTGATTATAATGACATTTTATAATGAGTTGTATGCCGAGAGTCGCGCTATTCTTGACTCGGCCGCGGGAGGTCGGTTTGCTAATAATACCGACGATGATAAGGCGTGGACGTTGATCGAGGAGATGGCTGTTCATTCAGCTCAGTTCGGGAAACCGAGGGGTAATTCACGGTCCGCACACAACGACCGTGGAAATGAGAGTTTAAATGCTGTGATGAGTCAACTTTCTGAGCTGAATAGGAAATTTGATGCTATGCAGGGGAGTCATTCGTCGAGTGCCCAGGTTAATGCTGTCACGGGGCATGATTCAGGTTATGCTACGGGGTATGCTGCACCCCAGGAGCAGGTTTACGCGTATCAATCCTACAATCAAAACCTGCCATACCAGAATCAGCCGGGTTACGATCGGTCACTGTTATCCTACCGTAACAATAATGTACTTAACCCGACTCCCCCACCTCCACAAAACACCCCTTATCAACCACCCTACAAAAACCAACAACAACCTACCTATCAAAAACCTTCCTTTACACCACCCCCACCACAAGTACCCGATCCTATGGCTGAAATGAAGGCCATGATGCTGCAGATGTCGCAGGTGACTATGGCCGTGCAAAAGTCACAAGAGATGATGATGCAGCAAATGCAAAAGGATGGGCAAGCTAAGGACGCTGCAATTAAACTGTTGGAAAATCAAGTGGCTCAACTCGCCACTTCGCAAGCGTCACGACAGCCGGGTACCCTTTCTCCTCAAGGGCATCCTCCTAAACCTCCGCACGATACGGCATGCGCGATTACGTTGAGAAGTGGGTCAATGTACGGTGACCCCACGAACTTGGAGGAAGAGGAGAAGGATGAAGCTCAAAGAACGGTAAAACCGTGTAATTACAGGTCTCAGCCGGTCGACCGGCCGCCGGTCGTCCAACCGGCTGGACCTGTTGTTGCAGGGAAAGATGATTCGGGTGTTATTTCTGGTGCAACTTCAACGCCCCCGATTCAAATTAAGCTTCCGTTTCCTGGTCGCCAGCGAGGTGCTGAGGCCAAGTTCAGGAAGTTCGTCGACGTCATCAAGGCCCTTCAGGTAAACGTCCCTTTTATTGACCTTGTGACTCAAATACCTGCGTATGCTAAGTTTTTGAAGGAGGTCCTAGCTAGGAAGCGTACGCTTGATGATGTGTCGACTGTAGCTTTCGTGGGGGAGGCTAGTACTAGGCTGCAGGGTAGTAAGCCCCCTAAGCTTAGTGACCCTGGGACATTCTCTATTCCCTGCTCCATAGGTAGGTTTGTGGTCAAGAATGCTTTATGTGACCTTGGAGCGAGTGTGAGTATCCTACCCTACCCTCTATACCAAAAGATGAACTTGTCAGCTTTAGTACCCACTCACATTACTTTACAGATGGCTGACCGTTCCGTAAAGCGTCCCTTGGGAATCCTACAAGACGTCCCAGTACAGGTTGGAAAGTTCTTTATCCCTGTCGACTTCGTAGTGGTTAATATGCCCGAGGATGTCCACATTCCTATTATTTTGGGAAGACCCTTCCTGCACACTGCTGGTGCAGTTATAGATGTGGGTAATAAGACGATAGCCTTTACGGTGGGGGGAGAGAAGTTGACCTTTACCCATTCTGATACCCCACGATCACCCATGCGTCTCGAGTCAGTTTATTCTATTGATTCTATACCTCCGTCTCACACTACTGGAGACACTTTGGAGGTTTTGCATGTCTCTTCTCTATATGCAGGTTCTTCACAGGATGGCTGCAAGGATGGTTTGGGGGAGAGGAAGCTGCTCAAAGCTGACATCTACGACGCTAGCAATGGGGATGGAGGGCCCACAGTTGAGCCATTTCGTGATAGAGGGCCAACGTTAATGGACTATGCTGCGCTGCCTCGAGAGGGAGAAGTTCTATGGCGATCAAATGCTGTTTCGCCTAGTGAAGCTGTTGCAAATGGCCAACGTCCTTGGCCTACCTTGACTTGATTTTTGAAGCTTAGAAGAGTCGTGCGGGACTATAAACCAGCGCTTCCGGGAGGCAACCCGATGACGTTGTATTTTCATTTGCATTTGTACTTTGGTTTGCTTCGTTTTTATGACTTTTTTGTTTTTATTGAGCGCGCGAGGACGAGGGTATTATATTTTCTGATTTTTAGCGCGCAGGTACATATGGACTTTTGGGTCCTTAGTATGTTGACAACGCTCACGAGAGGGCCTCCTAGCCGGCCAACCGGCTGCCGGGCCAGGACAGGAGCCGTAGCTAAAATTTGACAGAAGAAGAAAAATCGAAAAAATCGAATCAGGTGGTCCTAGCCGGCCGGCCGGCTGCCGGTCTGGACCGGCCGGACCACTCTGATTCCCTCTGTTGTTTTTGTTCGTTTATTCTCGTCTATCTACCGAAGTACTTCATCGTTGGACTGAATTGGACGCATATTTGTGGATTTTAGCCGCACTCCACGCTCTACTTCGGTTTGGGGGAGCTCCGACTTTATAATGTGAGCACTCTTTACCCCTTTTACCCTTTTTCCTCGCTTTTATTTTCCTTCTCCCGTATGCTATATGTCCTTCTCTGCTTTTGTGGTTGTGCTGTTTTCCACATTGAGGACAATGTGTGATTTGGTTTGAGGGAGGGAAGCACGTTCGCGCTTTGCATTTTCATTTTGTGTGTGCATTTATTTGAAAACCCAAAAAAAATTAAAAATTACAAAAATACGAGTCTTTTTGGTCTGCTTTGTCACGTTTGGAGTATTGATTAGTGCATTAACTTTGATCTTTAGTGTCTCCGAGTCGACTTTCTATCGTCGTAGCTGCACTATATGTTTGTTTCCTGTTAATAGATTGCGAGTCTCAAACGCTAGCCCACTTGTATTTGCTTAATTCTTATCGCTTTTCGTTTGTTTACTTTCGACTTTGACATTCGAGCTTGGCATTGGTTTGTGGAACGTTTGGTTGTTGGTTTGCGGTTTGTTTGGAAAGATTTATTTATGTTGGAGCAATGCTTCGATGCTCTCGGAGGGGACTCATTGATTTGAGTAACCACAGTGGCCATGAATTTGGTTGCGACCGGGAGTATGAGCAATGACGTAACCCTTAAGGAAATATGTGTACCCGAGCGCGATCTTTACCGAGTGAATGTCAAGCTAAACGGTGTTACATACGAGGGATGCTCCACGTTTGCGAAAAAAGAAAAGAAAAAGAATGTAGAAAAAAAAAAAAAAATGGATTGTGGTAAGTTTTGGTTGATTGGGAAGTGGTACGTTCGGTTGGCCTTACTTGAATTGAAAATGTCGTTAGTTTTACTTTTGCGAAAGCGTTAGAGGCTAGTGGTATAATGTCGTGCGAATGGTTGAGACTTGTGCTCTATTTTCGGTGAAATAGGCTACGGTTGTATGTTCATGTGCATAGGTCGTCCACTTTGAGATACTAGCGTGATTAGTTCGTGTCACTTTGATTTTCTCCGACGCTGTTTGCTTGAGGACAAGCAAAGGTTTGGTTTGGGGGAGTTTGATACACGTTATATATATACATTTTATGCCCCCGGTTCAGTCGCATTTAGCTTGCATTTATTCGTATTTATTATGATTTTATGAGCTATATGTTATACTTCTCGATACTGCTGCCTTTTATTTACATTTTGCAGGTTTTGGTGGTTTTGAGCCAAAACCCGAGACGTTAGGAGCATTTCGAGAATTGAGACAACAGGACCTAGCTCGAGCGCACACGAGAGCTCGGGAAACCAAGGACCAAAGACTAATGCACGAAATAATAAAGGCCCAAAGCAAGTATTGGGCTCAAGAATAAAGGAAGAAGGAGCCGGCCCAAAAGTTGGGTCCGGCCGGTTCAGCCAGGCCGGCAGCCGGCCGGCCGGCTATAGTGTGTTCTCTGTCGGTTTTTGATTTATTTCGGGATTGAATAAGTTGGAACATATAAATAGGGCCTTAGGTCGAAAACTTAGGCTCATGCTTTATTTTTACATTAAAACTTTAGGTTTAGCTTTTTAGTTTTTTTTACTGCTTTACAAACTCAATTTAGTTTAGCTTTTAAGATTATTACTTTGCAATTCAGGACTCCATCCAGGTTTAATTTTAATTGCTATTTTCATCATGTTTATTCTATTTGATTGCTTTGTTTTGATCTTTACCATGAGTAGCTAATTTCCCAATTAGGGTTTAGGGGAATTTGTGATATTTGGTTCAGGAGCATGTTTTAGGATTAAATTGGTTGAATAAATTGTGCACTTGATTTCTTTCTACGCGTTTTATGCCAATTGAATTAGGATTGTTTCGCCTGATCAACGATCTGTCTGAGTTTAATTGAACCTGAGTAAGTTTTAATTTAAGATCGAAAGCCGAGTTAAAACTAGACTTACGCGAAATTGATAAGTTGAATTTAGTAAGTTGCGAGAGCCCGCTAAATTTGCTTAAGGCTAAAATTGACTCGAGAGAGCGTTTTATTAACCTAGTCATTTGCACAGTTTATCTCTTCCGTCTTATAAATTTGAGTTTCTGAATCATTGTCATAATGAACCCGATGCCCTAATCTTCCCTTTTATTGATTTATATTCATCTTTACATTATTTGCTTTCAGTTATAGCTTATTGCAACCCAACCTATTTTCACACCTTTGAGTTGAACCTGTTTTACTCCGACTTTAGCTTAAGACTACACCGTTTCTCTGTGGATACGATCCTGCTTACCACTAGCTGCTGTTAGTTGTCTGTTAGGTTTATTTTGATTTCAGCGATAGGACTTAGC
The DNA here is from genome assembly GCA_023091065.1 of Dianthus caryophyllus. Taxonomy (NCBI): domain Eukaryota; kingdom Viridiplantae; phylum Streptophyta; class Magnoliopsida; order Caryophyllales; family Caryophyllaceae; genus Dianthus; species Dianthus caryophyllus. The sequence continues at coordinate 20,439,590 of CM041527.1, forward strand.
TGTGTCACACGCGTTTCTCATTTATGTGTCCCATACGGCAATGTCATAGATAGGTTTGATCTTTGTCACCAACCTTTGCTTTCTTGTTACTCACATGCATGATTTCTGTGGTTTGATCTAAAACATAAATTTCGTTCATGGAAACAGCTTTACCATAAATCATTTCATTCAAAGAGAAAATACAGCTATTATCCTTTATTAAAAATGAAAATCCTTCTTTATCAAGAACGGATACAGAAATAATGTTTTTAGATAAACTAGGTACATAGTAACAGTTATTCAGAAATAACTCAAATCCGCTCGGGAGTTGGATTACATATGTTCCTACTGAAACGGCAGCAACTCTTGCTCCATTCCCCACTCGCAGGTCTACATCACCTCTTGCCAGAGTTCTGATGCTTCTTAGGCCCTGCAAATGATTGCACAGGTGAGAACCACATCCAGTATCAAGTACCCAAGTTCCGAAACTTGCATGGTTAATCTCAATCATATGAATAAAAGAAGACATACCAACAGGAACGACGCGGCCTGCCTTAATGTCCTCAGCATACACGGGACAGTTACGCCTCCAATGCCCAGACTTGTGGCAATGGTGGCACTCCATGCTCGGCTTTGCTTTTGCCTTGCCTTGTGAGCTACCGCTAGCCTCACCAGGCCCACTCTTTGCAACCACTGGCTTCTTAAATTTCGGCTTTCCTACAGTTAGGTTAGCCGGAGCCTTACCCTTACCCTTCTTGTTGCCAATCATGAGAACATCTTGTTTCATGCTCCCACTCAACTTCAGATCACTCTCGCCTGCATGCGAGGAGTGAGTGAAGCTCATGCAGACTTTTCTGCATGTCATTCATGTAATAGTTTGCCCTAAATAGGGCATACCCATCATGAAGAGAGTTGAGCACTCGATCAATGATGATCTTCTCATCGATCTTGCAACCAAGCTCCTCCAATTTCTCAACGTTCTCGATCATGGCGAGAAGGTGTGGACCAACCGGTTGGCCCTTTTGGAGTCTAGCTTCGAAGAAACGAGTGGTATACTCGTAACTCTTGATTCTCGGAACTTTCGAGAACTCTTTGGTTAGGGTGGTGAAAATCTTGTTTGCACCCTGGGTTATGAACCTTCTTTGCAAATTGGATTCCATTGAATAGATGAGTACGTTCTGTATCGCACCCGCCTCCATCATGAAATCATTGTAAAGATAGAGTTCATTTGCTCCTACATCGGGAGCTGGTTTAGCCGGCAGTGGCTCAGTCAAGTACTTGAGCTTACCGTCAGCGATGGCGGCATTCCGTAATGCGGCCTCCCAATCAGAAAAATTGGACCCATCATGCTTCAGTCGAGTAGACTGATTCATGTCGCCCATAAAAATTCTAAGCCATGATTCGCGATCTAGTGTAGCACTTGGCATTGGTTCACAAGACGCATGTGACCATTAGTTATAGTGGTTATATCTGTATATAACGTATACGAACTGTGAAAAGAAAGAAGAAGAAGAAGAGAGAAGATAAGAAATCATAGTTTTAAAAATTTAAGTCATAAAGCAATAACGTTTTAATGCAATGACTCGTGCACTCATATAATCGACCTCCCTCGAGAATTATATAAGCGATCCCAAGACTCAATTTCTTTAAATTGATAAGCCAACCTCTTGGCTAATTCTACTGTTAGAATTCTTGGTCGATAGATTTCAGTAAATCCTATCTAATAGTCCACCATAACTACGAGATATTACTCGAACTATAGTGTTGAGGTAAAATAGGTCAACGCATACTACTTACCCAACGTAGAAGGGGTCATGTAGAGAGTAAGGTCCTACATGCCTACCGACGAAGAAGGGGCTCATAGCATGTTTTTCCTATAAAGACTAATCTCAATTTTTAGAATAAGAGGAAGGTCACATCATCTCATTTTAATTCATTTTAAGTGAACAAATATCTAGCATTTACGTGAATGATTAATTTGAGGTGATAGCCCTAAACGAGTGACATCCGTATGTCTATGAAAAAGAATGCAACTATATGATCCATTTTCATGCATATTAGGTGGTTTGGTTTAGTTTAGGCGGAATATGATGCTACTATCTAACGTGAAAGCAATGAAAAACGGTAAAGAAAAACGCAAAAAGGAAAAAAACACCTAGTGTGGCCTTACCCTATGAAAATAAAGACAAATACAAATTGGAATCCATCCATGGACCCTAAAGCTGTCTTCATTCTTCATCTTGGGCTTCAAGTGGGAGTTGGGCATCTCCATCTTGAATCTTCTCAAATTACATTTTGAATTACAAAATAAACCTATTTACATTCTAATTCAAAAATGCCAAAAATAAAAATATTACAAAATGGGAGATTCGAGATCTCAAAATACAACCAAAATTGTGTTTCCTTCATTACGAAAACACAATCTTCTAAGGCCACACTAGTAAATTACAACCGATTGTACATTTTAATGCGTAAAATTAAACCATTCATTCAAACATTCAAAATAAATAGCATCAACTAAAACAAAAATAAAACCAATGCATACGAATTGATTAAATTTGCCAAACCACCTCTTTTAAATGATTAAAATTATGCAACAATTCCTTAATTGTTCATAATATCTTATAATCAAAACAATAATCCAAAAGAAATAATTTATATTATCAGTATAACATAAATTAGATCACAAAAATATTTTAAACTTCTTTAAAATATTAGGTATCATAATTATTATGAACTGCTTCACAATAACACAAAAATATATTATCTTTATAATATAACAAAATTTTAATTTTCCAAAAGTCAAAATTTTCGGCCAAAAAGGTTAAAATACCGATTTTTTTTTTTTTTTTTTTTATAGTAAATTGAATATCACGGCCAAATTAATAAAAAAACAAAAAATTAAAAAATTAATTCGGCCAGATTGAAAAATTACCAAAAATGGAAAATCTAATTCGGCCTACACCCAAAAACTGAATTAAACTGTTTTAATTCCATTATACTAATAATTAGATCGATACTAACTCAATTTTAATCCGTATTAAACATTGACTTAAGAGATTTAATTTAACTTTTTAAATTAAACAACTTAAAACTGATAGATCTAATGATTAGCGAACAATATGTTCATTAACATATAGAAATTTGGTCCTTTTATGTTTTAATTCAATCGGTATTAAATCAAAACTTATGTAAATTCATATGTGATCGTTTTAACATCTTAAAACATCGATAATTATGAATCAAATAGACCAAAACAAGCCAAAAATTTTCAATAAACCCACGGCATATACAACATATACACGGCCAAATAAAATTTTTGATTTAAAATTATACAAAATCGATTTTTATGAAAACCTTATAAAAATTTCATATGCCCTACGGCTTTGATACCACTTGTAGGTTTATATCGGTATATAGACCTTTAAAATCCACAGGATTATAATGAAAAACTTTATAAGATTTTAAAGCATAAAACAAAATTGCATAACATAGTGAATAGATTAAGAAGTAACCTTTCTAACCCTTGAATAATGGCTTATGAACAATACCAAAAGGATGGTATCTCCTAATTATCTCACCCAAGATGTGTTCTTGATATGCCTTTGATTGGTAGAGAATTTTAGAGAAGAAAACTACTTTTCTCTCTAGGTTTTTGTGATGTGAAATAGTGAATGAATTAGAGTCATATTAGAAGAGCAATTAGGAAACTAAATATACCCCTACTACTACCCTAATGGCCGGCCTATTTGAGTATTTGGGGAGATCTAATTCTCCTCAAATACTTCACTTGTTGATCAAGATACAAAGTGTATCGGGACAGAATGTATCTGGACACTTTTGTCTTGATCATTTTAGCTTATAATATAATGCAACATATTACTAGTGTCATCTGTATGGACCGACTATAATATGTTATAAATATCCTTATATTTATAATTTACTAATTAATTATAACGGTTTATATTTAATTAGCTTGCATTATACACAACAATTAAATATAACATTTTATATTCAATTCACGAATTACATTTAATTCGCATTAGCTAAAATTATTTAATCAAGATTAAATAAGCATACCAACATTACACTGACTAACATTTTAGTCAGTAACATCATTACACTTGACAAACATTTTAGTCACATTTGACTAACCTTTTAGTCAACAACACTGACTAACCGTTTAGTCATTAAGTAAGGCATCAATATGATCATTTTCTCAAATAATCATATCTCTCAAACACATCCTTTAGGTGTGACTCTTAGGGACCAGTTGATCACCGCCATCTGTATGACAATAACGTCAAACTTATCTAGCAAGCCAACCGTTATTGATAAACGTTAATCAACTGATTAAATACAAAATGTACCCTGTGTACCTTTAGAGATTTATTTATGTTATTGCACTAACTGTGGAGGACACTAACCCCAACAATTAATTATACAATAAAATCCAAAATATTACATCATCGTTCAAGAGTCGAATTAAACGACTCTAAGTACGGAAATTTAAAAAAGTAGCGTTATATATTACATCTCTCTCGAAAACGAACTAAAAGTAAGGCATAAAGCGTAGCGTGGCCCCGTCCAAAATCCAAATTCGACCCACGATCATCATCCCGCACAATAAATCGATGGGGGTGCGTACGAAATGCGACAAATGACTAGCTATGCTCATACTTACCCTCGAATTCAATTACTTTGGTTTATTATTATCGCTTTATAACTATAACATTATGATAAAAACATAAACATGCTTATTACATATAGCATATAAAGACATATAAGTCATAATAAGCATGCGGTTTAAAGCGATAAATCATATAAACATGATATTCAGTTATGAAAGAAAATAACAGATAATATCATAGCAATAGTGTCACAGCATAACAGCAGGATTACAAAGCGATATCAGATCGCAAACAAACATACATATTGTATCATTCACATCATGCAGACTCAATTCATTTCAGAAATTTGTGGTCTTTAGTTTTCGAAGATGGTACACACTCATTCTCATTTAATCAAACAACAAACAACACATACTGCTTACGAGCCTGACCACTGAGTAATCCGTTGTACTCTAGTCGCTTGCATCTCACTACCATAGTGCAGCGACTTACTCGACTCGTAAACCACGCCGAATACTATAGTACTTGCATCTCATCTTCTAGTGTTCGAAATGATTTGAACTTCAATTACAATCCCGTCAAGTGATCTGTACATGGGGTAAGAGTGAATGCAAGTGTCGCGCCCACTAAGAACAAAACACGGCAAGGAGACAGAACCGCGAGATGACAATCGCAATAAGGTCGCGGTGGCCCTGGTAACATTAGCGAAATAGGGGAATAAAACCCTAGTCTAGTATGCATACACTAATATTCACTTTAAGAATGGGCTATGCTATTCATAGAGCACCTTAACTCTGAATAAAACGACTATTTCCTAATGCCTGACCCAAAAGAGTTGGCATATTCCTTATCTTGTACGGAGCAGGCTATACGACTTAAGGCGTAACGGCATGGGCAGGATGCACAAAGCATATAATGCTGCCGGTTAAACCACACTATTCGGGATGACAATCGCAATAAGGCCGAGATAGTGGCGTCCGCTACAAGACTATCTTAACCCCACTTCACTCACGATTGAAGTTTTCATATCCGAGGCTCAAGCGTTTGACATTTTATTTAACTTACTCAAGATTTATTATTTATTTGATATTTTATATCACATGTTACTAGACTCTCCTAGTCTCATCGTCAAACGTTTAATTTGAATTGTAGGTTTCATATGATCACATAACATGTTCGTTTATTATTTGAAGTGTTGTTAATTATTAACGTTTTTAACTTTCTGTATTGATACGTTTATTAGTATGTCCAATTTTATTTAAGTGTTTTTCAAAACACTTTAAGTTATTTACTTATTCATTTTCAATTTTCTATACTTAGTAAATTTTCAATTATTTACAACATTTCAAACTTTGAAATTTGAAATATTTTTGAATTTTGAGACGTAACTTGTTTTACAAGTTTCGTGAATTTTTCACTATTCACGTCTCGGGATTTGAAAAGATAACTTGTTCAATAAGTTACCTCAAATTCCATTAAAATAGGTTTTGGGACATTACTTGTTCAACAAGTTTCGTCCCGGGTACTATTCACCGTCTTGAAATTTGGGACGTTACTTGCTTGACAAGTTTCGTCCCGATTTACTATTCATCGACACTATTCATCTAGGTCACTAGTCACATCGGTCACTATTCACATCGATCACTATTCATATCGGTCACTATTCACATCGGTCACTATTCACATCGGTCACTATTCACATCCTAACTTAGTTACTAAGTTTTAAAATCTAGTTTTAAAAACGTTAGGTTCGGTTTGTAAAAAGTGATAATCGATATTTATTTTAAAATGAGACTTAGTTAAATTTAGTCGTCTATTTACTAAATTTAGCGATTATCATTTTTTTAAAATAATAGTATCGTGGATGATTCATTTAGTCCGTAAGTCCAAGTCGAACAGTCCAATATTTGCAAAGGTAGTAGCACACGATTTAATTCATTTTTATAAAGGTTACACTTTTTAATCCGTTCATTATATTTCATTTCTAACTAAATCGATTTATACAAAAATTCAATTCTATTAACTAGTAAACTTTAGTGACTTAGTGATATTTTCATTTTGATCAATTTAAGTCCATTTAAAATGGAAATTTCGAGTGACATGTATGTTATATCAAAATTCATTTATTTCTTTTAATTTCTTATTTCTAACTTATTAACTATTAATTAAATTATTTTAACAATAAACTAAAAAGTGATAAAAACAAAATTAACCCTAGATGACACCTAAATGCCGTGGCTAATGATGGTGATGATCTAAATATTGTTTTTCGATTTTTATCGGTTTTTAGCTTAAAGTTTTCATATTCTAATTATTCTAATTATACTTAAATGATTTAAACTAAAATGAAATTTTACTAAAAATTTCATTTGATTTATGAATAGTGTTTTTCAACACTTTAATTTTCTAACTTTTTATTCTTAATGATTTAGCTAGTTTAATTTATATAGTTGTTAATATAATAACTTATTAGTTAATAAAAACAATAAATAGTAACAAACATAAAATAATCAAGTATCAAAAAGTGCAACAAAATGAAGAACACATGAACATCAACATGAATACTCATGAACACAACATGAACATCAAGAACACACTTTTTCATTTTTAACAACTTATAATTTATTTTTCTAATTTAATTCTTTTTACATGATAACATCTATTTTAATATAACTTAACATAACATATTATTTAAAAAAATTAAAAGTGAAAATATAATAAAAAAAAGGGGAAAAACCGTGAGAATTGTAGTGTGTGTATAATTTTATTTTTTTGATTTTTCTTCACTTTAAACTCATAGTTAATATTTAACATAATTTTACATATAAACTTATTTATATTTAAAACTCATAAAACATAAATAAACATGTAAACAACAATTAAAAATGCAAAAATGAAAATGATACTAAACATGCTTAAATTAAACTACAACAACTATACTTACAAAATTAATAGTTATTATCATTTCATTATTTATTATCATATTATTAAACATACAAGCACATAAACATACAAGCATATAAATCATGTTTAATATATTTCAACATAAAAATCATACTTATAAAAATATAATAATAATCAAATTAATTTTAAAGGAGACTAATATGAGAAATAACTAGTCACCTTAAATTGGATGTTAATCGTCGGGGATCTAAAATAAATTTTAGATCGGAAAGTATTCACCCATATTACCCAAGTTCTTCACCCATAATACCCATGTAAAGTTAGCTCCAAAACATACCCACTAATTAGCTAATAACTATAGTTTTTATAATTAATTTATTTTAGGTGAAGTATAGTTTTATTTTATTTTATGATTTATGTTTATTATAATTTAGTAGGAAAAAGAGGAAGTGAAATAAATCAACTTATGAAGAATTTTTATTTTCGTGAATAGTGAAAATTCATGTGGAAAATCATTTAAAGCAGATGAAGATCTTGAGTTTTTCTTTTTAGAACTCTACTTTAATTTTCTAAGTTTCATTTAAAGAGTGTAGTGGAAATATAATTTGTGTAGAAATGATCTAAAATAAGTAGTGAATTAAGTGGAGTGATTTATAAATATAAACTAGTGTGAAATAAATTTAGGGAATTAAAATAGTGAAGAAAAGGAAGATAAAGATCTTCATGCAAAGGAAGAACACTTAAGAACTAGTGTTCTTACTTAAAAAAAAAAATAAAATGGTTTTGTTTTAGAGAGGTTTGTGTAGTATGTAAATTGTTTGTGTGGAAATGAATAAGGTAGTAGTGATTTGTATGTGTATTGTATTTTATTTAGTATTTAGAAAGTATAAACATTAAATTTAAATAAGTTAAATACAAGTGATGATTAAATGTGTAGGTGTGTAAGAATGAAGTGTGATGGGTGAGTAAAAGAAAGAAAAATGGAAGAGGATTAACTTGTGCAAGTGCACAAGGAAGTCGACCAAGCTAAAGTCAAGGGCCCGATTTTTCGTTTTTTTGAAATTTTCGATTTGCGCGCACGCGAAAAGTCTCGAAATAAAATATATGATCTTAAAATAGTGTTTCGAAATAAGATCGAAAATAAAAATGAAAATAAACTTCAAAAGGTTACTAAAACAAAAATTGAGTTTTAAATCCTCGAAACTTTGAATAAAAATTTACTAGGCCGAAATACATATTTTTTTGGTTGAAAGTTAACGATTTAAATAATTAGAATCAACCGTAAAAACGTTTATCAGTTTAAATTAAGTGTGACTCGAAATTTCGATAGTTTTCAAAAGTGTTAGTTAAATAGAATTGAAATAATAGTTAGATATTAAGAAAATATGATTTATTAAATAAACATCAAAATGATTACATTTTTAACCAAATTAGTTTTTTTGAAATTAATCTTTAACTAATTTAGTTTCTTTGAAGTGAAATGATTATTCTCTAACTAATTTAGTTTCTTTAATGTTAAATGATTAGTCTTTAACTAATTCAGTTTTTTTGATTGTTAAATGATTATTCTTTAACTAAATTAGTTTGATGCTAAGTTTTTACATTATGTGTAATTAAATTTGGCTGAGGATAATTGTTTGACCTTGTTTTGTGTGTTTGAAATCGTTGACTTGAATTTTAAAGTCGAGAAAAGTATAAGGGTCCATTTTTATTTTGAAAACGAAAAATGTTCGAAATTGAATTCTATGAATAAAAGGTTTTACTTTTATTTTTATGAATAGTAAACATTTTTGAAATTTGAAAGGCGATATTAATTTTGTGTTGATTTTTATAAAATTTTGAAATGTTTTTCTTTTTCAATTCTAAAGATAATACAACAATTTTATTTTCAAAATTTTTAAATTTGGACTTAAGAAATTTTAGTATTATTTGGCGAAAAATTTTCAGACGTATTTTTATTATAAGGAAAAGGATGAATTTAATTTAAGGAATTAAATTCTTTTATAAAATTGTGTTAAAATAACACTGGGTGTTACAAACCTACCCCCTTAAGAAAAGTTTCGTCCCGAAACTTGAATAGAGTGGATAACTGCTCGCAGTTAGGCAATGCAGTTAGAGAGAATATCAAAATTTTACAAGTTTCGATAATGACATTTTATTTTGGTAGAATAACATTATTCATAATGTTCGAATTTTTTTGAATTTTTATAAAGATGTTAGATGGAGGGGAAAGATTTGAAGGATGTAAACATTTTATATTTATAAATAGAATATTTTGAATTAATATAGAAATATTGTTACATTGCTATTTCTGAAATAGATTTCAAAGGGATTTTAAAAAAGGTGGGGCCTAAAAGTTTTATACGGAATTAATTTAAATTAAAATTATAAGAGTTTTAAAAATAAAAGCAATTTCATTTAAATTCAGAAATAGATATAAATTTTAAAGTAGGTCGAAATAAAGCTTTTAAATTTTAAACTAAAATTAATGATTTTAAAATCATCATAGTTTTGTCCTACCCCCTTAAGAAATTTTTTAAACATATATCTACGAAATTAATAGAAATGATTAAAATTCACTTTAAAGGTTTAAGATTTGGAAAAGGTATTGATAAGTTCAAGAATTTGAAAATAATCAAATTTGATTGTAAATGAGGTAAACAATATATGATTTAGGACAAAATAATTTCAAAGATATTTAAAATTACGAAATAAAATTTTAAAGTTATATGAATAAATTTAAAAGATTTTATAAAGGAAAAACATGAATATTATTTATAGAAGGTAATTAGAAATAATAAATTTACGAAGATTTGTAAATTTTAAAAGAGATAGTAAGTTTAAGAGGTTAATAAGTTATAAAGTTTAAAGGTTTTCAGAGTAAATTAAAAGGAGTTTACGAAATAGAAAAGCAAAAGTGAAATCATTTTGCGAGATTAAAGAATACGAATGAAAATCGATTTTAAGAAGTCGAATATAAGGAATTCACAAATAGATTTAAAAAGTTAGAAGTTTGGAAGGAGTTCACAAATTATCGAAAGGTCAAAAAATTTGAATGAGGCGGAATAACGATGTTAGTTAGAGAGGATGATTGACCAAGTTGTTGTAGAATCCTTCAATGCAATGAAAATCTTCGATGCCTTGGGTGTCTCTTCAAGTTGTACGAATCTTGACGAGTCCATTTGTTGCGCTTGAGATCTTGTCGTCATGTATTTGATTAAAGGCTTCGATCTTCGAGAATTAAATTTATTACTTAGATTTTATATCCGAGGATAGTTGTTAGTTTTAGTCAGTCACTTCAACAAGTAGCACGCATACGATAGTTAGTGTATTTTATTTTGAGGGTAGTAGTTTGTTATTTAAAAGTCCTTAGCCTATGGTCGGTCCTTAAGGTTTCTACCCATCCTCACACTTTAAACCGATTTTAAGTTATTATTTAAGTAATCTAATAAAAGAAAAATCTAATTTATTATTTGATCCTAGTAGTCTTGCGGGTTAACATATTAATATGTTTGTACCGCCCAGGTGTCTCTCGTTAGGTAAGCATAAATCGCATTAGGCCATTTTTGTTACGGTCACGAGTCAGCTTTGATACCAACTGTAACAACTCGGTTTTTAGTCGACTTTAATTACTAAGGCGGAAATTAATTAAGTCTAAAACCAGTGTCATTAATTATACAATAAAATCCAAAATATTACATCAGATCATCGTTCAAGAGTCGAATTAAACGACTCTAAGTACGGAAATTTAAAAGAGTAGCGTTATATATTACATCTCTCTCGAAAACGAACTAAAAGTAAGGCATAAAGCGTAGCGTGGCCCCGTCCAAAATCCAGCTCCCGGCCCACGATCATCCTGCACAATAAACTGATGGGGTATGCCCGCTGAGCGGACAGTGACTAGCTATGCTCATACTTACCCTCAAATTCAATTACTTTGGTTTATTATTATCGCTTTATAACTATAACATTATGATAAAAACATAAACATGCTTATTACATATAGCATATAAAGACATATAAGTCATAATAAGCATGCGGTTTAAAGCGATAAATCATATAAGCATGATATTCAGTTATGAAAGCAAATAACAGATAATATCATAGCAATAGTGTCACAGCATAACAGCAGGATTACAAAGCGATATCAGATCGCAAACAAACATACATATTGTATCATTCACATCATGCAGACTCAATTCATTTCAGAAATTTGTGGTCTTTAGTTTTCGAAGATGGTACACACTCATTCTCATTTAATCAAACAACAAACAACACATACTGCTTACGAGCCTGACCACTGAGTAGGCCGTTGTACTCTAGTCGCTTGCATCTCACTACCATAGTGCAGCGACTTACTCGACTCGTAAACCACGCCGAATACTACAGTACTTGCATCTCATCTTCTAGTGTTCGAAATGATTTGAACTTCAATTACAATCCCGTCAAGTGATCTGTACATGGGGTAAGAGTGAATGCAAGTGTCGCGCCCACTAAGAACGAAACACGGCAAGGAGACAGAACCGCGAGATGACAATCGCAATAAGGTCGCGGTGGCCCTGGTAACATTAGCGAAATAGGGGAATAAAACCCTAGTCTAGTATGCATACACTAATATTCACTTTAAAAATGGGCTATGCTATTCATAGAGCACCTTAACTCTGAATAAAACGACTATTTCCTAATGCCTGACCCAAAAGAGTTGGCATATTCCTTATCTTGTACGGAGCAGGCTATACGACTTAAGGCGTAACGGCATGGGCAGGATGCACAAAGCATATAATGCTGCCGGCTAAACCACACTATTCGGGATGACAATCGCAATAAGGCCGAGATAGTGGCGTCCGCTACAAGACTATCTTAACCCCACTTCACTCACGATTGACGTTTTCATATCCGAGGCTCAAGCGTTTGACATTTTATTTAACTTACTCAAGATTTATTATTTATTTGATATTTTATATCACATGTTACTAGACTCTCCTAGTCTCATCGTCAAACGTTTAATTTGAATTGTAGGTTTCATATGATCACATAACATGTTCGTTTATTATTTGAAGTGTTGTTAATTATTAACGTTTTTAAGTTTCTGTATTGATACGTTTATTAGTATGTCCAATTTAATTTAAGTGTTTTTCAAAACACTTTAAGTTATTTACTTATTCATTTTCAATTTTCTATACTTAGTAAATTTTCAATTATTTACAACATTTCAAATTTTGAAATTTGAAATATTTTTGAATTTTGAGACGTAACTTGTTTTACAAGTTTCGTGAATTTTTCACTATTCACGTCTCGGGATTTGAAAAGATAACTTGTTCAACAAGTTACCTCAAATTCCATTAAAATAGGTTTTGGGACATTACTTGTTCAACAAGTTTCGTCCCGGGTACTATTCACCGTCTTGAAATTTGGGACGTTACTTGCTTGACAAGTTTCGTCCCGATTTACTATTCATCGACACTATTCATCTAGGTCACTAGTCACATCGGTCACTATTCACATCGATCACTATTCATATCGGTCACTATTCACATCGGTCACTATTCACATCGGTCACTATTCACATCCTAACTTAGTTACTAAGTTTTAAAATCTAGTTTTAAAAACGTTAGGTTCGGTTTGTAAAAAGTGATAATGATACATGTTATTTATATACGTTTTATGCCCCCGGTTCAGTCGCATTTAGCTTGCATTTATTCGTATTTACTATGATTTTATGAGCTATATGTTATACTTCTCGATACTGCTGCCTTTTATTTACATTTTGCAGGTTTTGGTGGTTTTGAGCCAAAACCCGAGACAATTGGAGCATTTCGAGTATCAAGACCACGAGACCAAGCTCGAGCTCGCACGGGAGCTCGGGAAAGCAAGCCAAGGACCAAAAACATCTAAAGGATACGAGTTATAGGGCCCGAGAACAAGGGGGCCAAAGGAATAAAGGCCCAAAGCAAGACTTGGGCCAAGCTTAGAGGAAGCAGAGCGGCCCAACTAAGGGGTCAGCTTGTCAGCCAAATAGCGGCCACTACTGAGGAACACTTTCTGGCGGTTTTTGATTTAATTCGTGATTTAATATTTGGAAACTATAAAAAGGAGTTTAGGTCGGATATTTTGGGGTTATGCTTTATTTTTACATTCAAAACCTTAGGTTAGCTTTTAGTTTTCTTTACTGCTTTATTTTCAAGATTGGTTTAGTGTTCAAGTTTATTACTTTGCAACTTCAGGATTCCTTCCAGGTTTTATTTTATTGCAATTACTCTTATTCATCATGTTTATTCTATTTGATTTAATTGTTATTGCCTTTAATATGTCTAGCTAATTTCCCAATTAGGGTTTAGGGGAATTTGTGACAATTGGTTCAGGAACATGTTTTAGGATTAAACTGGTTGAATAAATTGTGTACTTGATTTCTTTCTACGCGTTTTATTATCAATTGAATTTAGGGACGCCTTGATTGAATTGAACTTAGGTTGTTTCAGTTTAAGATCGAAAGCCTAATTGAAACTAGACTTGCGCGAGATTGATAAGTTGAATTTAGTAAGTTGCGAGAGCCCGCTAAATTTGCTTAAGGCTAAAATTGACTCGAGAGAGCGTTTTATAAATCTAGTCATTTGCGCAGTTTATCGCTTCCTTCTTATGAACTTGAGTTCCTGAATCGTTGTCATAATGAACCCGATGCCCTAATCTTTCTCCTTATATATTTCTGCTTATTTTACCATCTGCTTTAGTTTAGTTCAAACGAACTCCTTTTCATACCTTTGAGTTAGACCTCTTTACTCCGTCTTTAGCTTAAAACTACACCGTTTCTCTGTGGATACGATCCTGCTTGCCGCTAGCTACTTGTTAGTGTTTTTGTAGGTTTATTTTGACAGGGTGATACGACTTAGCCTTGTCAATTTTGGCGCCGTTGCCGGGGAAACGGCTTTGCTAGTTTTAGTTTTTGTTTAGTTGTGTTACAGGTTTTTCTCTTTTGTCTCAAGGAACCTAGTTCCTTGAGACCGTTTCTCATCTTTTGCTTGTAGTTTTGTTTATGCGCAGATCACCTACAGGTTTAGTTCCATTCGAGCCTGAACCTGAGCGCGCATTACACCGACTACGCAAGGAAGCGATTAAAATCGCAAATTTTGATCTTGAGGAAGCGTCGCATTCGGAGTCTAGTGCAGCGCAATCGTCCTACGAAGAGGACACACCTCCTATTACACCAACTTGTTCTCCACCACGCGAGACTATGCCTAAACTATATAGTCACTCGCTTCCCAAGACCGAGTCGATCCCGCAAGGATTTACGATACCTAATACGGTCCAGGGGAATTTCGAGATTCGCCCCGCCTTTCTCTCTTTGGTGGAGCGTAATCAATTCGGTGGCAATCCTACGGAGGATCCCGGGAAGCATATGCAGGTTTTCACGGATTGCTGCTCAACAATTAAGCAGAATGGGATTACTCAGAACCAGATTAGGGAGATGCTCTTCCCTTTCTCTCTACGTGATCGAGCGCGGGATTGGATCACGGATTTGGACAAGATTGCTGCGGGTATAACGGATTGGCCAAGTCTAGCTCTTGCTTTCTATCGCAAGTTCTATCCTTCAGAGCGGACTAACCAACTCCGTAGTCAGATTCAGGATTTCAAAGAAAGTTTTGATGAGACATTAGCTGAAGCGTGGGACCGTTACAAACGGTTGATTCGTGAATGTCCGCATCACGGATTGGGCGATTGGTTGATTATAATGACAATTTTATAATGGGTTGTATGCCGAGAGTCGCGCTATTCTTGACTCGGCCGCGGGAGGTCGATTTGCTAATAATACAGATGACGATAAAGCGTGGCAGTTGATCGAAGAGATGGCTGTTCATTCGGCCCAGTTCGGGAAACCACGGGGTAATTCACGGTCCGCGCACAACGACCGTGGAAATGAGAGCATGAATGCAGTTATGAGTCAACTTTCTGAGCTGAATAGGAAGTTTGATGCTATGCAGGGGAGTAGTTCGTCGAGTGTCCAAGTTAACGCTATTGCGGGGCACGATTCAGGTTATTCTACGGGGTATGCTGCACCCGAGGAGCAGGTTTACGCGTATCAGTCTTACCCTCAGAACCTGCCAGGTTATGATCGGTCACTTCTATCCTATCGTAACCAGAATGTACTTAACCCAACCACTCAACCTCCACAAAATGCCCATTATCAACCTCCTTACAAAAATCAACCAACTCCACCTAACTATCAAAAACCACCCTTCATTCCACCTCAAACTGCACAGGTACCCGATCCTATGGCCGAGATGAAGGCCATGATGATGCAGATGTCGCAAGTAACGTTGTCCGTTCAGAAGTCGCAGGAGATGATGTTGCAGCAGATGCAAAAGGACGGGCAGGCTAAGGACGCAGCGATTAAACTGTTGGAGAATCAAGTGGCGCAGTTCGCCGCTTCGCAAGCGTCGCGACAACCGGGTACCCTTCCACCTCAAGGAAATCCTCCTAACCCTCCGCATCACACGGCATGTGCGATTACGTTGAGAAGTGGGTCAATGTATGGTGACCCTATGAACTTAAAGGAAGAGGAGAAGGATGAGGGTCAAAACACGGTACAACCGAGTAATCAGAGGTCTCAGCCGGTCGACCGGCAGCCGGTCGTCCAACCGGCTGGACCTGCTGCTACGGGGAAGAATGATTCGGGTATTATATCTGGTGTTCCTGTTGCTACTCCAACGCCCCCGATTCAGATCAAGCTCCCATTTCCTGGTCGTCAACGAGGTGCAGAGCCCGAGGCTAAGTTCAGGAAGTTCGTCGACGTCATCAAGGCTCTTCAGGTAAATGTTCCTTTTATTGACCTTGTGACTCAAATACTTGCGTACGCTAAATTTCTGAAGGAAGTCTTAGCTCGTAAGCGTACGTTAGAGGATGTGTCGACTATAGCTTTCGTGGGGGAGGCTAGTACTAGGCTGCAGGGTAATAAACCCCCTAAGCTTAGTGACCCTGGGACATTCTCTATTCCCTGCTCCATAGGTAGGTTTGTGGTCAAGAATGCTTTATGTGACCTTGGAGCGAGTGTGAGTATCCTACCCTACCCTCTGTACCAAAAGATGAACTTGTCAGCTTTAGTACCCACTCACATTACTTTACAGATGGCTGACCGTTCCGTAAAGCGTCCCTTGGGAATCCTACAAGACGTCCCAGTACAGGTTGGAAAGTTCTTTATCCCTGTCGACTTCGTAGTGGTTGATATGCCCGAGGATGTCCACATTCCTATCATTTTGGGAAGACCCTTCTGCTGCTATTTGGTGCGATTATAGATGTGGGTAATAAGACGATAGCCTTTACGGTGGGGGGAGAGAAGTTGACCTTTACCCATTCTGATACCCCGCGTTCACCCATGCGTCTCGAGTCAGTTTATTCTATTGATTCTGTACCTCCGTCTCACTCTACTGGAGACACTTTGGAGGTTTTGCATGTCTCTTCCCTTTGTGCAGATTCTTCACAGGATAGCTGCAAGGATGGTTTGGGGGAGAGGAAGTTCTTTGAAAGTCGATATCTCTGACGCCAAGAATGGGAATAGAGGACCCACAGTAGAACCATTTCGTGATCGAGGGCCTCACGATGATGGATTATCTTTGCGCTACCTAGAGTGGAGGAGTTTTATGGCGAGCAATTTGTTCCCCAAGTGAAGCTGTTGCAAATGGCCAACGACCTTGGCCTGCTTACACCTGATACTTGAAGCCTTGAAGAGTCGTGCAGGACTGTAAACCAGCGCTTCCGGGAGGCAACCCGATGACGTTGTAATTTCATTTGCATTTGTAGTTTGGTTTGCTTTGTTTTTTTATTTTATGACTTTTGGTTTTTATCGAGCGCGCGAGGACGAGGGTTATTATTTTGTGATTTTTAGCGCGCAGGTACTTATGGCCTTTTGGGTCCTTGGTATGTTGAGAACGCTCATGAGAAGGTCACCAGCCGGCCTACCGGCTGCCGGGCCTGGACAGGAGCTGTAGCTGAAATTTGAAAATTGAAGAAAAATCGAAAAAATAGCATCAGGTGGGCTAAGCCGGTCGGCCGGCTGCCGGTCCCAGACCGGCCGGCCACCCCTGCTCCATTTTGTTGCTTCGTTTCTTGTTTCCTCGTGTTATCTACCGAAGTACTTCATGCATTTGGGTGAATTGGGCCATACGTGGATTTTAGCCGCACTCCATGCTTCGCTTCGGTTTGGGGGAGCTCCGACTTTATAATGTGAGCACTCTTTACCCCTTTTACCCTCTTTTCTCGTCTTTGTTTTCCTACTCCCGTATGTTATCTTGTCCTCCTCTGCTTTTGTGGTTGTGCTGTTTTCCACATTGAGGACAATGTGTGATTTGGTTTGGGGGAGGGAAACGCTTTCGCGTTCATTAGTTCGTCTGCTTTTTATTCTTGTGTGCATTTATATAAAAATCCAAAAAAATTAAAAATTTCAAAAAAATACAAAAATACGAGTCTTTTTGGTCTGCTTTGTCCAGTTTGGAGAGTTGATTAGTGCACTTACTTTGATCTTTAGTATCTCCGAGTCGACTTTCTATTGTCGTATCTTGCACTATATGTTTATTTCCTGTTAATAGATTGCGAGCCTCAAACACTAGCCCACTTGTATCTGCTTAATTCTTTTCGCTTTTCGTTTGTTTACTTTCGACTTTGACATTCGAGCTTGGCAATGGTTTGTGGAATGTTTGGTTTGTTGGTTAGTGGTTTGATTGGAAAGATTTATATATGCTGGAGCAATGCTTCGATGCTCTCGGAGGGGACTCATTGATTTGAGTAACCACAGTGACCATGAATTTGGTTGCGACCGAGAGTATGAGCAATAATGTAACCCTTAAGGAAAAATGTATACCCGAGCACGATCTTTACCGAGTGAATGTCAAGCTAAACGGTATTGCATACGAGGGATGCTCCACATTTGCGAAAAAAAAAAAAAAGAAACAAAACAAAAGAAAAAAAGAAAAAGGAAATGATTTGGAAAGATTGGTTGAACGGAAAGTGGTTTGTACGGTTGGCCTTACTTGAATTGAAAATGTCGTCAGTTTTACTTTGCGGAAGCGTTAGAGGCTAGTAATGCGATGTGGTGTGAATGGTTGAGACTTGTGCTCTATTTTCGGTGAAATAGTCTATGGTTGTATGTTTATGTGCATAGGTCGTCCACTTTGAGATACTAGCGTGATTAGTTCGTGTCACTTTGATTTTCTCCGACGCTGTTTGCTTGAGGACAAGCAAAGGTTTGGTTTGGGGGAGTTTGATACATGTTATTTATATACGTTTTATGCCCCCGGTTCAGTCGCATTTAGCTTGCATTTATTCGTATTTACTATGATTTTATGAGCTATATGTTATACTTCTCGATACTGCTGCCTTTTATTTACATTTTGCAGGTTTTGGTGGTTTTGAGCCAAAACCCGAGACAATTGGAGCATTTCGAGAATCAAGACCACGAGACCAAGCTCGAGCTCGCACGGGAGCTCGGGAAAGCAAGCCAAGGACCAAAAACATCTAAAGGATACGAGTTATAGGGCCCGAGAACAAGGGGGCCAAAGGAATAAAGGCCCAAAGCAAGACTTGGGCCAAGCTTAGAGGAAGCAAGAGAGCCGGCCCAACTAAGGGGTCGGTAGGATTCGACCAGTGCGGCCGTGACCGAGGAACACTTTCTGGCGGTTTTTGATTTAATTCGTGATTTAATATTTGGAAACTATAAAAAGGAGTTTAGGTCGGATATTTTGGGGTTATGCTTTATTTTTACATTCAAAACCTTAGGTTAGCTTTTAGTTTTCTTTACTGCTTTATTTTCAAGATTGGTTTAGTGTTCAAGTTTATTACTTTGCAACTTCAGGATTCCTTCCAGGTTTTATTTTATTGCAATTACTCTTATTCATCATGTTTATTCTATTTGATTTAATTGTTATTGCCTTTAATATGTCTAGCTAATTTCCCAATTAGGGTTTAGGGGAATTTGTGACAATTGGTTCAGGAACATGTTTTAGGATTAAACTGGTTGAATAAATTGTGTACTTGATTTCTTTCTACGCGTTTTATTATCAATTGAATTTAGGGACGCCTTGATTGAATTGAACTTGTTTTAGGATTAAGCTAGTTTCTCTGTGGATACGATCCTGCTTGCCGCTAGCTACTTGTTAGTGTTTTTGTAGGTTTATTTTGACAGGGTGATACGACTTAGCCTTGTCAGATAATCGATATTTATTTTAAAATGAGACTTAGTTAAATTTAGTCGTCTATTTACTAAATTTAGCGATTATCATTTTTTTAAAATAATAGTATCGTCGATGATTCATTTAGTCCGTAAGTCCAAGTCCAACAGTCCAATATTTGCAAAGGTAGTAGCACACGATTTAATTCATTTTTATAAAGGTTACACTTTTTAATCCGTTCATTATATTTCATTTCTAACTAAATCGATTTATACAAAAATTCAATTCTATTAACTAGTAAACTTTAGTGACTTAGTGACATTTTCATTTTGATCAATTTAAGTCCATTTAAAATGGAAATTTCGAGTGACATGTATGTTATATCAAAATTCATTTATTTATTTTAATTTCTTAATTCTAACTTATTAACTATTAATTAAATTATTTTAACAATAAACTAAAAAGTGATAAAAACAAAATTAACCCTAGATGACACCTAAATGTCGTGGCTAATGATGGTGATGATCTAAATATTGTTTTTCGATTTTTATCGGTTTTTAGCTTAAAGTTTTCATATTCTAATTATTCTAATTATACTTAAATGATTTAAACTAAAATGAAATTTTACTAAAAATTTCATTTGATTTATGAATAGTGTTTTTCAACACTTTAATTTTCTAACTTTTTATTCTTAATGATTTAGCTAGTTTAATTTATATAGTTGTTAATATAATAACTTATTAGTTAATAAAAACAATAAATAGTAACAAACATAAAATAATCAAGTATCAAAAAGTGCAACAAAATGAAGAACACATGAACATCAACATGAATACTCATGAACACAACATGAACATCAAGAACACACTTTTTCATTTTTAACAACTTATAATTTATTTTTCTAATTTAATTCTTTTTACATGATAACATCTATTTTAATATAACTTAACATAACATATTATTTAAAAAAATTAAAAGTGAAAATATATTAAAAATAAGGGGAAAAACCGTGAGAATTGTAGTGTGTGTATAATTTTATTTTTTTGAGTTTTCTTCACTTTAAACTCATAGTTAATATTTAACATAATTTTACATATAAACTTATTTATATTTAAAACTCATAAAACATAAATAAACATGTAAACAACAATTAAAAATGCAAAAATGAAAATGATACTAAACATGCTTAAATTAAACTACAACAACTATACTTACAAAATTAATAGTTATTATCATTTCATTATTTATTATCATATTATTAAACATAAAAGCACATAAACATACAAGCATATAAATCATGTTTAATATATTTCA
Organism: Dianthus caryophyllus; assembly: GCA_023091065.1. Lineage (NCBI taxonomy): Eukaryota > Viridiplantae > Streptophyta > Magnoliopsida > Caryophyllales > Caryophyllaceae > Dianthus > Dianthus caryophyllus. The sequence goes on from CM041527.1 coordinate 20,460,573, forward strand.
ACATAAAAATCATACTTATAAAAATATAATAATAATCAAATTAATTTTAAAGGAGACTAATATGAGAAATAACTAGTCACCTTAAATTGGATGTTAATCGTCGGGGATCTAAAATAAATTTTAGATCGGAAAGTATTCACCCATATTACCCAAGTTCTTCACCCATAATACCCATGTAAAGTTAGCTCCAAAACATACCCACTGTAACACCCCGTGTTAATTTAAGCTAATTATAATTAAGAAATCAATAATTAATCATCCTCGCTCATTCATTCTCCTAAAACAATACGCTACAAGTTATTATTACACCTAAACTAAAACCATTTTGAATTACTTTGAATTTGAACTTTATTTTTACATTTTCAAACTCGATAAATCAAATGATGAATCCTCGACAATTTTCTCCACGACAAATTTCGGCACGCAAATCGAGGTCAATGTTGACCCAAAATGGCCGAGCCACTTAGGTGGTTAAACCACCTAATCTTTTCCACATATTTCTTACATATAATCCTAATCTAATTAAAAACTAGTTAAGCTTAATCATTTTGATTATTACTAACAAAACATATTTTATTATTATCAAATTACTATTCCATTTTGGTTTAACTAACACTTTCACTAAAAATCAGAATAATGAGTTACACTAAGCCTAAACTGGTAAACTTTTTGACGTTTGAGAATAATGATTTAATTCGATAACATTCAACGAAAAAAATATATATTTCGATCGAATAAAATTTTAATTCAAAGTTGCGAGGAAACTAATACCCAATTTTTCTTTTGATTTCGTTTTGAGTCTTATTTTCATTTTTATTTTCGATCTTACTTCTAAACATTATTTTGAGACTATATATTTCATTTCGAGACTTTTCGCGTGCACGTAAATCGAAAATTTCAAAAACGAAAATCGAGCCAAGTGGCTCACCATTTTGGCCGAGATTTTTGGGACCTTTGGTCCTTGCTTATCCTCTTCCATTCTCTTCTCTTACACAACATACTCCTACACCTAAATAGCTAAGACACTTACCATCAAGCATGCTCTCATTATGACCAACATTTACAATTAAGATTAATCTTTATTATTACTACTACAACTTACATATCATACAAACATACAACTACAACTTACATAACATACAAACTTACAACTACAACTTACAACTACTAATACTACACAACTACTACTACTACTCGGCCCTTACACAAACACACACAAAAACAACTCAAACACTTACCTTTTTCTCTCTAATAAACTCATACTCAAGAACAATAAGTAAGCTTGTTCATATGCAAGCTCAAGAACACCTATTACTCTTCATCCTCTTTAATTCTTTTCTTCCTTAAAATCATTTGTTTTCTATCTTTAATTCACTTGAACACTTAAATTAAATGCTCCACCATTTATATTCTTTAATCACAACATCTTTTAACTAGTAAATAAACATGAACATGAATCAAAATCAATTAAAATCTCTACATCACCTAAACCTAAACATAAAATACTACTACAACGTTAAATTTTAATTTAGCTAGTTTAGTTTTAAAATAAATTACTAACTTGTTTATTTCATTCTTATGTACCCATCCTAACTAAAGACGAGGAGCAAGGTGGTGGTGTCGATTTGAGCCAGTTTGATCATATCATTGATCCCGACAACTGTTAATCTTTTCCCTCTTAAACCTAACTTAAGGTGCCCCCTCACACTAGTTTTAATTTTGGTAAATCGTATGCTATTAAATGTTATGTGTTATATTTGTTGTGTTGTTTATCACCTAGTAATCATATGTTAAATTAGGAGACAAAAATCGAAAAATAACATTAGTGTAACATTATAAACCACACGGCCACCCTATTATTTTTCACTAAATATTTCGTTTTAATTTTTGTAAATTGCATGCTTAAAATACTAAGGATGAGATGTACATAAAAATGTAATTAGTTTATGTTTAGGATTTAAAATGAAATTGATGTGAAATTTAAATGTTTTAAAGTGTTATGTGTGTTTCTTGAAATATTGTTATTCTTGTGTTTGATATGATTTTTACTTATGTTTGTTAATGTTTTGTATATGATTCTTACACATGTTAAGTGCATAAATAATATAAAGTAAGTTGATTATTGAATTAGAAGTATGTAAATCAAAAATAAAATTGTGAACATATATATATATATATATACTCGGCCAACATAAATTAAATGGACCAATTTTTAGTTTTAATTTTTCTAAATAACATATTATGGTTAGTTTGGTTAAATTAGACTTGTATGGAAAATTTGAGGAAATTATATAAACATATAAAGATTTGACTAAATTGTGTTCATATGAAAAATATTAAAGTTCATCACATATTCATGTGTTCTTCATTTAGGTGACTAGTTTGATCCAAAATAATTATAAGTTTTATTTTATTGTTGTTTAAATCCACTAGTAAACAAATACGATACTAATTATATAAGTTAAATAAGCTAAATCTTGATAATGAAAAAGTTAGAAATTTAAAGTTAGCAAAAACACTATTCATAAATGAAATAAAATATTAAGTGAAAATCGTAAACTAGTTAAATCGCTTTAGTGTAATTTAAATAATTAGTATATGAAAACTTTAAGTCAAAAACCGATAAATTAGAAAACGAAAATAAAAATGGACCAAGTATAGAAGGCCACGGTTTTGGGCTGAATTTTTGACCTAAAACAATCTTGTCACTTTTTATTTTTATCACTTATGTAATTTAAATTAGTTAAAGTAATGATTTATTAATAAAAACAAAAAAAGAAATAAATAGAGTAGTGAACAATAGCCACGGCATTCACCTTTATTTTTGGCCAATTTTGGTCAAAATGAATTTATCACTTAGTCACTAAATTTGAATAGTAATTAGGTTTATATTTGTTTATGTATTAAATCGTTAATAAAAAGAATTGACAAAACCGATAAAAAAAATAAACGTTACACGTATTAAAATGAATAATGTCGAGTGTTACTACGTTTGCTTAAATTTGGATATGGACATACGGACTATTTAAAATGAACTACGACAACCTCACTAAAAATGGAAACCGCTAAAATCTTAGTTAAGTATACGACTAAATTTAACCGAGTTTTACTTTTGAAATGTTATTTAAAATGACCAAGTACAAAATGAACTTAACAACTTTGAAACTAGGATTTTGTACTTAAGTTTAAATCGAGTTTTACATTTAAAATAAATTCTCAAATCGCTAAATACAAAACGAACCTAACGACTTTAAAACTAGATTTTTGTACTTAGGAAATAAAAGTAATTTTGATACTTTAGTAAAATATCTAAGTATGAAAATTGTATGAAATGTAAGAATATTAAGTATAAGAATTAAGTAATCAATACTAATAATACATGTACTTAATAAAAATACGAATAAAATACGAAGTATAAAAATACGCATACGTATAAAAACACGTACAAATACAAAATACGAAAATACGAATACGTATAAAATACGAGGAATAGTGAATACGATGAATAGTAAATACGATGAATAGTAAATACGGTGAATAGTAAATACGGTGAATAGTAAAATAATGAATAGTGAAAAATATTTAAAATTTACGAAAGGACTCAAAATAAATAATTAAGCTTTTCTAAGTGTTATGTTTTACCTGAAGAACTGCTGTTACTAAAATTTCATTATATAAAGTTCGACGATATATTTAAGTTTCAGAATTGCCATTTATTAAGATTGAACGAAGTTATGAGAATTGAGAAAAACGAGCTACTTGAATAAATACTAGGATTGTTCGCCATGTTGCGACTCTTGAAATTCGAAGTTAACGAGGTAGCTGTCTATGGGGACTTGGGCTCCCTCCCAGAGTTGCCCAAGGCTATTCAACGATCTTAAGATTGCTGTTTGACGCGTGGTATCAACCTCAGGGATGGGGCATACTTGATACTTCCGCGAGCCCATAGAATAGTAATTGGAAACGCCAGCCCCATCCGAGGGTACCCGTCTCTGGTGATAGTCGAACTTTTTCGTCGGTGATACCTTTTGAATAGCGAATACGTATGATCCTCGATAGGTAGTGTATGCATACATTAGACAAGGGATTGAATCGTCCTTATTACCTTAGGTATCTTTAGCATATTCAGACATGTCCGTTTTAACGGCCCTGACTGCTACTGCGCGGATTATGTCTGCATGCTTCCGCCTTACTAACGAAGACTCATTTGTTATCACATGTTGAATGTATTTTCCTTGTCTTGATTGATTATTGTCTGAACGACTTGGTTGCTTGAGTATTGAAGTATGACTTTTGAGCATGATTGTCCATGAGTGTTGTACGATATGTTATTTGATTTATACTCATGTTTGAATACTCATGAATTCCTTATGTGCTCTACTTGCCTGCTTGCTATGTGTTTTATTTATTTATCATGTATACCGCATGTGTTTAGAATTGCTATACTACGTGAACTATTGATGTTGCTTAGTATGTGTGGGGGAGAAAACACTAATTATGGGACTGAATGCAGGTACCCCGAGGACGTATATTATCAAATGCTGGGGATGGTTTACCTATATTTTGTACTCCTTTTTGAGAGAATGTAATCGAATAACTCTGGTTGTCTTAAACTCATATTATGTATATGGAGTTTGTATTACGATAACAGCTGGTTTTGTAATATATAGACTTAATTAATTTTCCGCCTTAGTTTAATTAAAGTCACGAAAAACCAGGTTATTCTGATTGGTATCAGTGTCTTTGCGACCGTGAATGACTTAAAGTTATCTCACATAGCGAGACGACACCTGGGCCAGACATTCATATCGTATGTCAGGCGTAGACTTATAAGATCAAATAATAAACTAGGAATCTCTAGATCGCTAAAATAATAACTTAGATCATTTTAAAATGTGAGAAAGGGTAGAATCTTAAGGACCGACCAAATAATAATAAACTAGTTAGATGAGCGTTAGAATCTTAAATTTTACCATGCTTGTACTTGCTATTTGCTCTATGGCTAACTTAGTCTGACAAAGGCCCTTAGGATGTCATCTTTCCGCTCTTTCCGTTACTACGCACCACGACGCCCACCGATGATGCAACTAGGAGAGTATATACGTAGCCATTCTCTCCATATAGAGCGATATGTGGAAGCTCATGGAATCATGACGGGCAGGATCTACCACACGAGGGGCATTGGCATCAGTTTGACCATGATTGAGAGCTTTCATCCATACGATGAGTTTTGGGCACCTCTAGGTTGGCAACTTCTCTCTGATTACGAGCTGTACATGGATCGCATGTACCATCCAGATCCACTTCAGAGGGTGGAGGGACCACCTGCGTGGATGGAGTATGATGAACTACTCGACAGTTTGATGATTCAAGAATATGAGCGCGACTATCCTCCATTCCCACCCGACGCCATCATACCTCCAATCATATGGGAGAGGGATCTCACCTCTGGGAGACTTTTAAGGGTCTCAAATCATATTTAGGGTCATTCGACTCCAAATTGTAAAGTATATGTAACCGACTTTTAACTATCCTAAGAACGACCTCAATGTCGTCATTTTTCCTAAACGGCTATGGGTTTTATTTTCGGACGTGACGTTGTGTTGGACTTATGCATTATATTTCTGAATGTAATATTTTACCCATATATATTTATGTATATGGAGACGTTATGTTACAACCTTGTAGTATACATTTCGCAGCGCATCATTTTAAAATTTTACGTACATATCTGAAAATTTCAATTCTCACTTAAATTTATCCCCCACTTATTTCAGATATGACTACTTCGCGACAGGGGACACGAGGAGTGAACCTGGAGGAGAAGGCTCGTAAAAGAGCTGTCCAGGCTTATGCACGTCGTCAACAGAGGAAGGCGTGGAAGAAAATGCACAACTTGGAGAATTCAAGGATTGACTGGAAGACCAGAGCACTCAAAACTCCATACGTGGAGCATCGAGTTCCTGATCACCTCCGCCGATCTTCGAGGAAGACCGACGCGGTCGAGGCATTCATGAGGAGTGACCCCGACGCCTTTGAGGGAGATAGAGATACCTTGTACACTTGGACCAGGCACATGAATGCAAAGTTCCAAGAGTACTCGGTTCCGGAGGAATGGAAGACCCACTTTCTTTGTTATGCGCCTTGACGGAGAGGCGAGCTTGGTGGCTACGACTTGATCCCCAACTATCTGCGAGGGCGAATACTACCTTAGTTGGGAGGATTTCAAGTCGGGTTTGAGCGACATGTCTTATCTTTGTTAAGTATAAGTACCGCTTCTCGAAGAAGGAATTTCATTACTCGTACTTCGCCTAGAAATCTTGCAGTTAACTTTTTGGCATTCTCGATCTATTTTCATATCACTAGAGAATGTATCTAAACTCCTATGTTATTTTGTTGAACTTTGTATCTAAGTTTCATCTTAGTTCATTTCATAGAGAATGTATTAGGAAGCTTTGTAACTTTTTGATGTAACTCTTTTACATTATCAATGAAATGTCTTTTACCTTGCACCTTATAATGTGTCTATCTTGGATCTACTCTATATTCATACAATTCAATATTTTTCAGAATGGATGCAAACAATATGGCTAACCCTAATTTCGCTCAACACTTTGCCGAGGAGGAGGCGAGAAGAAAAGGTTTTGAGGATGCTATAATGAAAATGGCTCAGAATGTCCACCAACATCAGGGTGGCGGGAACAACCAGTCCGCTTTTGAGAGGTTCTCGAAACATAGGCCTCAATCAGTACTCGAGGTTACATCAACCCCAGTCTTGGCCAGTGGATAGAAGAGATGGAGAAACTGCTAGAACTTAGCAAAACTCCGGCTAACGAGAGGGTGAACGTAGTAGCGTATTACCTGAAGGGGGAAGCCAATAGTTGGTGGCGTTTGATCAAATCTACTTTTCCCTTGAGGATCTACAACTGGACCGAGTTCAGGACCCTGTTAGAGAACAAGTACTTTGGGGAAGAATTGAAATGGGATAAGGAAGAGGAGTTCAGGAACCTAAGCCAAGGTGATATGTCCCTACAGGCGTACACGGAAAAATATCAGGAGCTGTCCAAGTTCGCTCCTAGAATTATAACTAACGAGGAGGAACTTGCGACTCGTTACGTAAGAGGCATGGCAAACAGCCTGAGGATCAATATGAGCGGGTTCAACTGCAAGAACTTTGCGGAAGCCTACGAAAAGGCAACGAGTATCTGGGCCTCCATCCAAAAAGGAGAAGCTGAGGAGAAAAAGAAGAAGAAAACCTTTACACCTCCGGTGGCAAGCGCTAGCTTCATCCAGAAACCAATGTTCGGTCGCCCGGGTTTCCAGAACCAAGATAATCGTAACAGGAACCAGGGCAGGAACCAATACGCCAACCGAAACCCTACCGCGTACGTCGCAAGGAATAATCCCCCACTTCCCGGAGCTCCGATCGTCCAAACGGGTAATTGTCGTTTCTGTCGACAGCCGAACCACCCAGGGAAGCGTTGCAGCGGGGAGCCGATAGTATGCTACTTCTGTAAGGTAGTGGGGCACAAATCGAATGAATGCCCAAAGAGGGGTACTGCGACTAAGGCAAACGCAGGACCACCGCCAGCTGTCAGGGTTCAGGGTCGTGTGTATGTCCTGACCGAGTCTGAAGAGGGTACTGATGATATCATCGATGTCGACGTCCTTACCGGTAAATTTCTGGTTAACTCTGTACCTGCTTTTATTTTATTCGATACGGGAGCTTCCCTATCTTTTATATCCTCAAAATTTATCAAACAATCCAAACTCACAAACCCTGAACAAATCAGAACTAACATATCACTACCAGATGGTAAAAACATTCCTTGTTCTTCAAAATACAATAATGTAAAAATCTCAATTCACAACACAGCCTTCCTGTCAGACCTCGTATTGTTTGATCTTCCTGAGTTCGATGTAATTCTGGGGATGAACTGGCTAGCTCGTCATAATGCAACGTTCAAATGCCACGACCAGAAAATCACCTTGAAAACTAACCAAGGGAAGGAGGTATCATATCAGAGTCTGAAGAGGAAAGGGGGAGTGAAACTAGTGTCTGTACTGAAACTTCAGAGTATGGAGAGAAAGGGGCACCAGGTATATTTCTGCAGCATTACCAAGGTCGAGGACAACTTACGCATTGAGGACATTCCAATTGTAAATGAATACCCTAAAGTATTCCCGGACGTACTACCAGGTATGCCTCCTGCACGAGACGTCGAATTCTCTATCGACCTTATACCCGGTACTTCACCTATATCAAAGGCTCCATACAGAATGGCGCCTGTCGAACTCCAGGAACTCAAGAAGCGATTAGAGGAGATGATCGAGTTAGGATTTATAAGTAAGTGTTTCACCCTGGGGTGCCAGGTACTCTTTGTAAAGAAGAAGGATGGGAGTATGAGGCTCTGCATTGATTATAGAACTGAACAAGGTGACAATCAAGAATCGTTATCCTCTGCCTAGGATAGACGATCTCTTTGACCAGCTCAAAGGAGCGGGGAGTTTTCTCCAAAATTGACCTGAGGTCGGGGATACCATCGGATCGCGGTCAGTAAGGAAGATATACAAAAGCGCATTGAGATCAAGGTACGGACATTCACGAATTCAAAGTAATGCCGTTCGGCCTTACCAACGCTCGGCGGTATTCATGGACCAAATGAGCAGGACCTTTCACGAATACCTCGACATCTGCGTGGTCGTGTTCATTGACGACATCCTAATCTACTCAAAAGATAAAGAAGAACACACAGAACACCTACACATTATCTTGAGCATCTTGAGAGATCATAAGTGGTATGCTAAATTTTCAAAGTGTGAATTTTGGCTAGACCAGGTGGCATTCCTAGGCCACGTAATCTCCAAGGAAGGAGTAATGGTGGATCCAGCCAAGATTGAAGCTGTCAAGGAATGGGTAGCACCAAAAGCGATCCGAGTCAGAAGTTTCCTAGGATTGGCTGGCTATTATAGGAGATTTGTTCCCGACTTCTCAAAGGTAGCCCGCCCGATGACTAAATTGCTACAAAAAGAATCGAAATTCATATGGAGTGACGACTGTGAGAAAGCGTTCCAAGAGCTTAAGACAAGGCTTACTACGGCACCAGTTTTAACCTTGCCAACAGATGGGGATGAATATGAAGTGTTCAGCGACGCGTCATTGAATGGTTTGGGTTGCGTTCTGATGCAACAAGGGAAGGTAATAGCGTACGCATCCAGACAACTTAAAGTGCATGAAAAGAATTACCCAACTCACGATCTAGAACTTGCTGCGGTCGTGTTTGCACTGAAGATTTGGCGTCATTATCTTTACGGGGTCAGCATCAAATTCTACACCGACCACAAGAGCTTAAAGTACATCTTTACCCAAAGGGAGTTAAACATGAGGCAGCGAAGGTGGTTAGAACTGATCAAAGACTACAAGATCGAGTTATTATACCACGAAGGAAAGGCTAATGTAGTTGCTGACGCACTGAGTCGTAAGACAATACATACTCTGAACAACATTTGGGAAATTCCCTCAGACATCGTCCAGGATTTAAAGAGACTAAGTTTAGACCTGGTACAAGCAGATGACACTGACCTGAATGCAATGGTGGTCGAACCAGATTTATTTCATGACATTCGGGCACTACAGTGGGAAGACCCGGCTCTGTTAGAAATTAGAGAAAAGATTCCATCAGAAGGAACAGAAGGGTTTGAAATTTACACTGACGGGAGTCTGCGTTTCAATGGTAGGTGGTGCATACCTAACAATGAAGATTTGAAACGCAAGATCCTTGACGAGGCACATAGCACCCGCTACTCGGTACATCCTGGCTCAGATAAGATGTACAAAGACCTGAAATTACGTTTCTGGTGGATAAGAATGAAGGCAGAAATCGCCGAATACGTGGCAAGATGTATGATTTGCCAGAAAGTAAAATTTGAGCACCAGAGACCAGGAGGACTGCTCCAACCTTTGGAAATTCCCCAAGGAAAGTGGGATTCCATATCGATGGATTTTATCATGGGGTTACCAAGGACATCAGGAGGCAAGGATGCGATATGGGTTATTGTGGATCGTTTAACTAAAGCGGCTCATTTTGTTCCAATCAAGGAGACTTGGGGATTAGAGGAACTAGCCAAAGCTTACGAGAAGGAGATAATACGACTTCATGGCGTCCCCCTCGACATCATATCAGACAGGGATGCAAGGTTTACATCGCATTTTTGGAAGAAATTGCAAGAGGCTTTGGGTAGTAAATTGAAGATGAGTACGGCTTTTCACCCAAAGAATCGGCGGTCAGACAGAGCGAACTATCCAGACTCTGGAGGACATGTTGAGAGCATGTACGATGGAATTCAACGTGAATTGGGAGAAGAGTTTACCTCTCGTTGAATTCTCATACAACAATAGTCATCATGCTAGTCTGGGGTGTGCTCCTTTTGAAGCACTTTATGGGAGAAAATGTCGCAGTCCTGTGTGTTGGGACGACGCTAGTGACAACGTGGAGTCTTGGACCCCAGGTTATACAAGATCAGTTGAGCACATCAAGATCATCGGAGAAGCGACTACAAGCGGCTCAAGGCCGTGAAGAAGTATGCGAGCGAGCATCGTCGACCTATTGAATTCAACGGTGGAGATAAGGTCTTTTTGAAAGTGTCACCCATGAAAGGGTAAGGCGCCGGGCTAAAGGAAAGCTTAGCCCAAAATACATCGGACCCTACGAAATACTCGAGCGAATTGGCGAAGTGGCATACCGAGCTCGCCTTACCGCCAAACTTATCCAAAGTACCACGATGTATTTCATGTGTCACAACTCGGGAGATATAGAAGCGACCGAGTCACATTATTCGCCCGATGTGATCGCCATCGAGCCTAACATGCTCTACTCTGAGAGACCAGTGGAAATTCTCGCCAGAGAGACTAAATTCTTACGACGCAAGTCGATACCCTTAGTCAAAGTTCTCTGGAGGGGACAGAAGACTGAACAAGCAACGTGGGAGACCGAGGCGTCGATGAAGGAAAAGTACCCGAGTCGCTCAAATGAGTAACCTTAACCACCTGGATTACTTTAAGTTTCGGGGACGAAACTTCTTTAAGGGGGGAGGATTGTAACACCCCGTGTTAATTTAAGCTAATTATAATTAAGAAATCAATAATTAATCATCCTCGCTCATTCATTCTCCTAGAACAATACGCTACAAGTTATTATTACACCTAAACTAAAACCATTTTGAATTACTTTGAATTTGAACTTTATTTTTACATTTTCAAACTCGATAAATCAAATGATGAATCCTCGACAATTTTCTCCACGACAAATTTCGGCACGCAAATCGAGGTCAATGTTGACCCAAAATGGCCGAGCCACTTAGGTGGTTAAACCACCTAATCTTTTCCACATATTTCTTACATATAATCCTAATCTAATTAAAAACTAGTTAAGCTTAATCATTTTGATTATTACTAACAAAACATATTTTATTATTATCAAATTACTATTCCATTTTGGTTTAACTAACACTTTCACTAAAAATCAGAATAATGAGTTACACTAAGCCTAAACTGGTAAACTTTTTGACGTTTGAGAATAATGATTTAATTCGATAACATTCAACGAAAAAAATATATATTTCGATCGAATAAAATTTTAATTCAAAGTTGCGAGGAAACTAATACCCAATTTTTCTTTTGATTTCGTTTTGAGTCTTATTTTCATTTTTATTTTCGATCTTACTTCTAAACATTATTTTGAGACTATATATTTCATTTCGAGACTTTTCGCGTGCACGTAAATCGAAAATTTCAAAAACGAAAATCAAGCCAAGTGGCTCACCATTTTGGCCGAGATTTTTGGGACCTTTGGTCCTTGCTTATCCTCTTCCATTCTCTTCTCTTACACAACATACTCCTACACCTAAATAGCTAAGACACTTACCATCAAGCATGCTCTCATTATGACCAACATTTACAATTAAGATTAATCTTTATTATTACTACTACAACTTACATATCATACAAACATACAACTACAACTTACATAACATACAAACTTACAACTACAACTTACAACTACTAATACTACACAACTACTACTACTCGGCCCTTACACAAACACACACAAAAACAACTCAAACACTTACCTTTTTCTCTCTAATAAACTCATACTCAAGAACAATAAGTAAGCTTGTTCATATGCAAGCTTAAGAACACCTATTACTCTTCATCCTCTTTAATTCTTTTCTTCCTTAAAATCATTTGTTTTCTATCTTTAATTCACTTGAACACTTAAATTAAATGCTCCACCATTTATATTCTTTAATCACAACATCTTTTAACTAGTAAATAAACATGAACATGAATCAAAATCAATTAAAATCTCTACATCACCTAAACCTAAACATAAAATACTACTACAACGTTAAATTTTAATTTAGCTAGTTTAGTTTTAAAATAAATTACTAACTTGTTTATTTCATTCTTATGTACCCATCCTAACCAAAGACGAGGAGCAAGGTGGTGGTGTCGATTTGAGCCAGTTTGATCATATCATTGATCCCGACAACTGTTAATCTTTTCCCTCTTAAACCTAACTTAAGGTGCCCCCGCACACTAGTTTTAATTTTGGTAAATCGTATGCTATTAAATGTTATGTGTTATATTTGTTGTGTTGTTTATCACCTAGTAATCATATGTTAAATTAGGAGACAAAAATCGAAAAATAACATTAGTGTAACATTATAAACCACACGGCCACCCTATTATTTTTCACTAAATATTTCGTTTTAATTTTTGTAAATTGCATGCTTAAAATACTAAGGATGAGATGTACATAAAAATGTAATTAGTTTATGTTTAGGATTTAAAATGAAATTGATGTGAAATTTAAATGTTTTAAAGTGTTATGTGTGTTTCTTGAAATATTGTTATTCTTGTGTTTGATATGATTTTTACTTATGTTTGTTAATGTTTTGTATATGATTCTTACACATGTTAAGTGCATAAATAATATAAAGTAAGTTGATTATTGAATTAGAAGTATGTAAATCAAAAATAAAATTGTGAACATATATATATATATACTCGGCCAACATAAATTAAATGGACCAATTTTTAGTTTTAATTTTTCTAAATAACATATTATGGTTAGTTTGGTTAAATTAGACTTGTATGGAAAATTTGAGGAAATTATATAAACATATAAAGATTTGACTAAATTGTGTTCATATGAAAAATATTAAAGTTCATCACATATTCATGTGTTCTTCATTTAGGTGACTAGTTTGATCCAAAATAATTATAAGTTTTATTTTATTGTTGTTTAAATCCACTAGTAAACAAATACGATACTAATTATATAAGTTAAATAAGCTAAATCTTGATAATGAAAAAGTTAGAAATTTAAAGTTAGCAAAAACACTATTCATAAATGAAATAAAATATTAAGTGAAAATCGTAAACTAGTTAAATCGCTTTAGTGTAATTTAAATAATTAGTATATGAAAACTTTAAGTCAAAAACCGATAAATTAGAAAACGAAAATAAAAATGGACCAAGTATAGAAGGCCACGGTTTTGGGCTGAATTTTTGACCTAAAATAATCTTGTCACTTTTTATTTTTATCACTTATGTAATTTAAATTAGTTAAAGTAATGATTTATTAATAAAAACAAAAAAAGAAATAAATAGAGTAGTGAACAATAGCCACGGCATTCACCTTTATTTTTGGCCAATTTTGGTCAAAATGAATTTATCACTTAGTCACTAAATTTGAATAGTAATTAGGTTTATATTTGTTTATGTATTAAATCGTTAATAAAAAAAATTGACAAAACCGATAAAAAAATAAACGTTACACGTATTAAAATGAATAATGTCGAGTGTTACTACGTTTGCTTAAATTTGGATATGGACATACGGACTATTTAAAATGAACTACGACAACCTCACTAAAAATGGAAACCGCTAAAATCTTAGTTAAGTATACGACTAAATTTAACCGAGTTTTACTTTTGAAATGTTATTTAAAATGACCAAGTACAAAATGAACTTAACAACTTTGAAACTAGGATTTTGTACTTAAGTTTAAATCGAGTTTTACATTTAAAATAAATTCTCAAATCGCTAAATACAAAACGAACCTAACGACTTTAAAACTAGATTTTTGTACTTAGGAAATAAAAGTAATTTTGATACTTTAGTAAAATATCTAAGTATGAAAATTGTATGAAATGTAAGAATATTAAGTATAAGAATTAAGTAATCAATACTAATAATACATGTACTTAATAAAAATACGAATAAAATACGAAGTATAAAAATACGCATACGTATAAAAACACGTACAAATACGAAATACGAAAATACGAATACGTATAAAATACGAGGAATAGTGAATACGATGAATAGTAAATACGGTGAATAGTAAATACGGTGAATAGTAAAATAATGAATAGTGAAAAATATTTAAAATTTACGAAAGGACTCAAAATAAATAATTAAGCTTTTCTAAGTGTTATGTTTTACCTGAAGAACTGCTGTTACTAAAATTTCATTATATAAAGTTCGACGATATATTTAAGTTTCAGAATTGCCATTTATTAAGATTGAACGAAGTTATGAGAATTGAGAAAAACGAGCTACTTGAATAAATACTAGGATTGTTCGCCATGTTGCGACTCTTGAAATTCGAAGTTAACGAGGTAGCTGTCTATGGGGACTTGGGCTCCCTCCCAGAGTTGCCCAAGGCTATTCAACGATCTTAAGATTCTTTGTTTGTGGCGTGGTATCAACCTCGGGGATGGGGCATACTTGATACTTCCGCGGGCCCATAGAATAGTAATTGGAAAGCGCCCATCCGGGGTCAAAGTGCCGTCTCTGGTGATAGTCGAACTTTTTCGTCGGTGATACCTTTTGAATAGCGAATACGTATGATCCTCGATAGGTAGTGTATGCATACATTAGACAAGGGATTGAATCGTCCTTATTACCTTAGGTATGTTTAGCATATTCAGACATGTCCGTTTTAACTACCCGATCGCTATCTGCGCGGATTATGTCTGCATGCTTCCGCCTTACTAACGAAGACTCATTTGTTATCACATGTTCAAAGTATTTTCCTTGTCTTGGTTGATTACTGTCTGCACGACTTGGTTGCTTGAGTATTGAAGTATGACTTTTGAGCATGATTGTCCATGAGTGTTGTACGATATGTTATTTGATTTATACTCATGTTTGAATACTCATGAATTCCTTATGTGCTCTACTTGCCTGCTTGCTATGTGTTTTATTTATTTATCATGTATACCGCATGTGTTTAGAATTGCTATACTACGTGAACTATTGATGTTGCTTAGTATGTGTGGGGGAGAAAACACTAATTATGGGACTGAATGCAGGTACCCCGAGGACGTATATTATCAAATGCTGGGGATGGTTTACCTATATTTTGTACTCCTTTTTGAGAGAATGTAATCGAATAACTCTGGTTGTCTTAAACTCATATTATGTATATGGAGTTTGTATTACGATAACAGCTGGTTTTGTAATATATAGACTTAATTAATTTTCCGCCTTAGTTTAATTAAAGTCACGAAAAACCAGGTTGTTACACCCACTAATTAGCTAATAACTATAGTTTTTATAATTAATTTATTTTAGGTGAAGTATAGTTTTATTTTATTTTATGATTTATGTTTATTATAATTTAGTAGGAAAAAGAGGAAGTGAAATAAATCAACTTATGAAGAATTTTTATTTTAGTGAATAGTGAAAATTCATGTGGAAAATCATTTAAAGCAGATGAAGATCTTGAGTTTTTCTTTTTAGAACTCTACTTTAATTTTCTAAGTTTCATTTAAAGAGTGTAGTGGAAATATAATTTGTGTAGAAATGATCTAAAATAAGTAGTGAATTAAGTGGAGTGATTTATAAATATAAAATAGTGTGAAATAAATTTAGGGAATTAAAATAGTGAAGAAAAGGAAGATAAAGATCTTCATGCAAAGGAAGAACACTTAAGAACTAGTGTTCTTACTTAAAAAAAAATAAATAAAAAGGTTTTGTTTTAGAGAGGTTTGTGTAGTATGTAAATTGTTTGTGTGGAAATGAATAAGGTAGTAGTGATTTGTATGTGTATTGTATTTTATTTAGTATTTAGAAAGTATAAACATTAAATTTAAATAAGTTAAATACAAGTGATGATTAAATGTGTAGGTGTGTAAGAATGAAGTGTGATGGGTGAGTAAAAGAAAGAAAAATGGAAGAGGATTAACTTGTGCAAGTGCACAAGGAAGTCGACCAAGCTAAAGTCAAGGGCCCGATTTTTCGTTTTTTTGAAATTTTCGATTTGCGCGCACGCGAAAAGTCTCGAAATAAAATATATGATCTTAAAATAGTGTTTCGAAATAAGATCGAAAATAAAAATGAAAATAAACTTCAAAAGGTTACTAAAACAAAAATTGAGTTTTAAATCCTCGAAACTTTGAATAAAAATTTACTAGGCCGAAATACATATTTTTTTGGTTGAAAGTTAACGATTTAAATAATTAGAATCAACCGTAAAAACGTTTATCAGTTTAAATTAAGTGTGACTCGAAATTTCGATAGTTTTCAAAAGTGTTAGTTAAATAGAATTAAATAGTAGTTAGATATTAAGAAAATATGATTTATTAAATAAACATCAAAATGATTACATTTTTAACCAAATTAGTTTCTTTGAAATTATTCTTTAACTAATTTAGTTTCTTTGAAGTGAAATGATTATTCTCTAACTAATTTAGTTTCTTTAATGTTAAATGATTAGTCTTTAACTAATTCAGTTTCTTTGATTGTTAAATGATTATTCTTTAACTAAATTAGTTTGATGCTAAGTTTTTACATTATGTGTAATTAAATTTGGCTGAGGATAATTGTTTGACCTCGTTTTGTGTGTTTGAAATCGTTGACTTGAATTTCAAAGTCGAGAAAAGTATAAGGGTCCATTTTTATTTTGAAAACGAAAAATGTTCGAAATTGAATTCTATGAATAAAAGGTTTTACTTTTATTTTTATGAATAGTAAACATTTTTGAAATTTGAAAGGCGATATTAATTTTGTGTTGATTTTTATAAAATTTTGAAATGTGTTTCTTTTTCAATTCTAAAGATAATACAACAATTTTATTTTTCAAAATTTTTAAATTTGGACTTAAGAAATTTTAGTATTATTTGGCGAAAAATTTTCAGACGTATTTTTATTATAAGGAAAAGGATGAATTTAATTTAAGGAATTAAATTCTTTTATGAAATTGTGTTAAAATAACACGGGGTGTTACATAAATAATCATCAGGGTTTAATAATTGAGGTGGATTTATAAATAAAAAAACAAAGGGCGTGTGTAATTTCAAAGGCACATCCATATCTAACACGCACATATTGTTCTTAACTCATAACACTAAGATTATGATTAAATCTCACCCTCACACATAAGACAAAAATAAAGTTATTAATATTAGGAATATATTTGGCTTGTCTATTGAAAATGAGGGGTTATTTTTCCCTAAAAAACAAAAAGGACTATTAATGAGTAATTCTTGTGTAAGACCGTGTACTTAAGTTAATATAATGTAAGACATACATGAAAAGTTAATAAAAAAAAAAATAGAATTAAAAGTAATCACCCTCATTGTGAGAGGTTTCACAATAAACTTATTGTGAGATTTGTCGTCTCACATGAGAATTAGTGATTAATTATGAATAAAGATATATCCGTATTGAGTAAAACTCGTATAATACTACATTTTTCACTAACTTTTTTAAATAAAATGGATATATCCATATTTAAGAATAAAATGCATTTTTATTTTTTACACTAATTTTAAAGAGTAAATGTATAAAAATGAATATAATAGATGTATTAAAAAAGAAATGTAAATACAAACTCATGTTACCCTAGTAATAGTTACTCCGTATATTGAGATATAAACTCTTCCAGTTTATCTCCTTAACCCTAACACTAATTCTTGTGTAAGTCAGGACTTACAATAAATTATTGTAAATCCGCCTTATTTGTACCCGATTATATAGCTTTTGTACTATTTAAGCGATAATTATGATTAATTGTTACTAAATTTTTTTAGTACCTCTGTTAGTGACTTTAGTAGATTTGTTTCATGTTTTTGTACCCCTTCAACTGCAATTTGTACCTTGGTCTCACATTAACTTAGTGTAAGTTCAGCCTTACAGGAGAATTACTGCCTAACCCTAATTTCAATTTCAATATTTACTTACATGCCTCCTTTCTCTCTATCTTCCTCAATTTTTCCAAAAAAAATCCCCAAATTTTCCTCCTAATCAATTTTGTTCGATTGAAGCCATGGTTGCGTCACCTATCACCGCTACCACCCACACCGGAGCAGTGACTCCATCCGCCGCAGTCACTCCCTCCACCGCCACCACTTCCTCCGCCGGAGTGAATAGATTGTCGTCGTTGGTGGGTCTTTTGTAACGGTGATGTAATTACAATTAATTATGTAATTATAATAATACATTTATACAATTTTAATTGTCATATTTTAATTTATATATCTATATCTTATAAGATTATAAAAAAAAAATTGCTATACAAAATTTCAAAGTTTACATTAATCTATTTTATATTCATAAATATTTTTCAATTTATAATTTGATTCATTTTATGTTCAATTTAGTGTTTTAGTTTGTTAAAGTTGTAATTGTTTTATTTTATAATTGTATTTTTTGTAATTATCTAGGCTAAAAAAAAATTGAAAAAATAAAAATTAGTAATTATAGTTTACTATGCACCGTTGAAATAAGCTAAGAAAAGTTTGGGAAATTAATTGGGTAGGGATAGTGGGGGGTCCCATTGAATAGTCAAAGTATCACCACAGGGTGACATGTGTCCATGTGGTGATTGCTTTGTAAATAAGATGTATTACT
Organism: Dianthus caryophyllus; assembly: GCA_023091065.1. Taxonomy (NCBI): domain Eukaryota; kingdom Viridiplantae; phylum Streptophyta; class Magnoliopsida; order Caryophyllales; family Caryophyllaceae; genus Dianthus; species Dianthus caryophyllus. The sequence goes on from CM041527.1 coordinate 20,479,498, forward strand.
CCCTCATCTTTTATTGATTTTTCGTATACGAATTTTACTCTCATTGTATTTTTTTTGGCTATTAATTCAAGTTTGTCCTTTTTTATTCTCATAATATACAATTTTTTTAAGCTTTTTCTAAATCAAATTCATTCAATTTTCAACTTTTTTTTTTTTTTTATCAAATTCATTAAATTTTTCAATTCTCAGTATAAACCCTGATAGGCGATAGCAAAAGAAATGCACGCAACTAGTCATTTCCTCGCTGTATTAGCCCTGCACTCAGCTTTTCGAGCTTGGCTTGCATATCTTATAGCGTCATATTTGACTGTAAATTTTTGACTTTTGAAGTTCAAGCAAGCATTAAAAATATTAAAATAGTTTGACAAAATACCACATCAAAACTGCATCCTACATTTGTTTCCCTAATATTTTTATATTTATTTATGTCTGATATATTTTCTCCTCATCATTCCTTCCTTGTCGTTCCAAGGAGGATGAGTATGCGTTCAAACGAACAAGGAATGAAATTTTTGCAACGCATCGGCAACTGCTCAAAACCCAACCCCATACCCTAGTTTAATTTTTAATTTAAATTTATCAAGATTAATAAAGTTCACATAATTTTATGAAAAAAATTGAAACTAAACCCAATTATTACTTTATTGAATTGATTATTGAAATCAATAATTGAAAAATTGTACTCCACATGAATTTAGGTTAAGAAAAGTTAGGGGAAGAAAAAGAGAGAATTTTGTATACTATTGGAGTAAAAAAGGATAGGAAAATGAAACTAAATGAAAAAATTATCGAACGTGAGTCAAATCCGTATACGAAAAATTAATAACGTTTCAATTAGCCCCATATAATATTTTTTGAAAATAAAATTTCTCTCACATACCCCACTTTTTCTCGCGCATACTTTCTTTTTCTCACTCACATTCATTTTTTTATAATTAAACTATTTTACTTTTTCTTCACCTGACCTCACTTTTTTCACTTTTTCTTAAAAAATGGTGAAAAATTAAAGGGGGCTAAATGGAATATATGGGGGGAGTAAAAATCAACGTACACGAGTCTAAATGAATCAAACAAAGTAAAAATACTCCACAAAAAATAAGAACATAACAGTTGATATTGTCCAATTTTACATAGCCTTTATTATGTCGATTCTTCTTGATAAAGCCTTCCATGAGGGGTTTATTGTTCATCCCAAAGTTTTAAAGATATATATTTCGCTTGACCAATAAAATTGCATACGATGAAATTTTCTTGCCCATTGCATCACCATGCCAGACCTTGTGCGACCATCGATATGATTTTCCGCATACTTTGCACTACCAGGGCACAAACTAATAAGTAATAAAACCACCAATAGATGAAATAAAAAACAAACCAACAAGTGAGAACGAAACTCCATCAATCGATAGGAACGAAATTACCATATAAAAGGAAATTTTTGTTGAAAACTTACAAAAAAAAAATAAAAAAAATATAGAAAGAGTAATAATTAAAGAGAATTTTGCGGCTAACAATTAGCCTAAAACAATGGAGGTATTAGGGGTTTTCTTTTAGAGAGAGAAGAGAGAAAAAGAAGAGCCTAGGTTGATTATTATGGGGTATCAGTTCAGTTCAATAAATATTACTTCGAGTAAAATATGAATCGAACCCCCAAGCCCCTACACTAGGGGCACAATGCCAAGTGCCTAATCACTGTGCCACATAACTTTGTTGTAAGAGAAACGCAACATAAATTATTAATAAGCGAGTGACAAGGCTAAGTCGTATCGCCTATATCAAAATAAACCTAACAAGCAACTAACAATAGCAAGTGGCAAGCAGGATCGTATCCACAGAGAAACGGAGTAGTTTAGAGTTAAAGTCGGCAAAACAAGTCAATCTCAAGGGTGTGAAAAAGGTGTTGGTTTAGCTATAAACTAAAGCAGGCAATAAAATAGATGAATAGAAATATATAAGAAGGAAAGATTAGGGCATCAGGTTCATATATGACAATGATTCAGGAACTCAAATTTATAAGAAGGAAGTGATAAACTGTGCAAATGACTAGGTTTATAAAACGCTCTCTCGAGTCAATTTTAGCCTTAAGCAAATTTAGCGGGCTCTGTGACTTACTAAATTCAACTTATCAATCTCGCGTAAGTCTAGTTTTGATTAGGCTTTCGAGCTTAAACTGAAACAACCTAAGTTCAATTCAATCAAGGCGTCCCTAAATTCAATTGATAATAAAACGCGTAGAAAGAAATCAAGTGCACAATTTATTCAACCAATTTAATCCTAAAACATGTTCCTGAACCAAATATCACAAATTCCCCTAAACCCTAATTAGGAGTTTAGCTAGACATGGTAATAAAGCAAGCAAAACAATTAAATAGAGTAATCATAATGAAAATAGCAATTGAAATTAAAACCTGGAATTTTACGAATGCAAGCGATTCTGATTGAGTCCAACTTGAAAAAATAAAACTAAAGCTAAGAGTTTTGAGAGAGAAATAAACTAAGTGGAAACTAAACTAGAAAAATAAAGCATAACTTATGTTTTCGACCTAAGGGTCTATTTATAATGTTCCAAAACAATTAAACTCGAATTAAATCAAAAACCGTCAGAAATTGGCCCTCAGTAGTGACTTGACTGCTGGGCCGGCTTGACCCACGAGTTGGGCTCGCTCCTTTCTGCTTCCTCTAAGCTTGGCCCAAGTCTTTTACTCCTTGCTTTTGGGCTTAAGTTCATACGTAGGCCTCTTGCTTTCGGGCCTTGTAACTCGTGACAGTTAGTCCTTTGGCCTTTGGGTTCGTGTTCTCGAGCTCCTGCGTGAGCTCAAGCTTGGTCCTGTCGTCTCGATTCTCGAAATGCTCCTAACGTCCCGGGTTTTGGCTCAAAACCACCAAAACCTGCAAAATATAAATAAAAGGCAGCAGTATCGAGAAGTACAACAAATAGCTCCTAAAGTCATAATAAATACGAATAATTACGAGCTAAAAGTGACTGAACCGGGGGCATAAAATGAATATAAATAGAGTGTATCAAACTCCCCCAAACCAAACCTTTGCTTGTCCTCCAGCAAACAGCGTCGGAGAAAATCAAAGTGACACGAACTAATCACGCTAGTATCTCAAAGTGGACGACCTATGCACATAAACATACAACCATAGACTGATTCACCAAAAATAGAGCACAAGTCTCAACCATTCACACCACATCGCATCACTAGCCTCTAACGCTTTCGCAAAAGTATAACTAACGACATTTTCAATTCGAGCAAGGCCAACCGAACGTACCACTTTCCAATCAACCAATCTTTCCAAACATTCCATTTTTTCTCTTGCATTCTTTTCTTTTCTTTGTTTTTTCTCTTTTGCGCAAATGTGGAGCATCCCTCGTATGTAGTACCGTTTAGCTTGACGTTCACTCGGTAAAAATCGCGCTCGGATACACATATTTCCTTAAGGGTTACGTTATTGCTCATACTCTCGGTCGCAACCAAGTTCATGGCCACTATGGTTACTCAAGTCAATGAGTCCCCTCCGAGAGCATCGAAGCATTGCTCCAACATAAAATGAATCATTCCAATCATACCACAAACCAACAAACCAACATTCCACAAACCATTGCCAAGCTCGAATGTCAAAGTCGAAAGTAAACAAGCGAAAAGCGAAAAGAATTAAGCAAATACAAGTGGGTTAGTGTTGAGGCTCGCAATCTAGTAACAGGAAACAAACATATAGCGTAGCTACGACGATAGAAAGTCGACTCGGAGATACTAAAGATCAAAGTAAGTGTACAAATCAATTCCCCAAACTAGATAAAGCAGGACAAAGCAGACCAAAAAGACTCGTATTTTTGTAATTTTTTTGAATTTTTCGATTTTTTTGGATTTTTATAAAATAATGCACACGAAATAAGAAAATGCAAATAAACTATAAATGCGAAAGTGTTTCCCTCCCCCAAACCAAATCACACATTGTCCTCAATGTGAAAAACAGCACAACCACAAAAGCAGAGGAGGACAAATAACATATGGGAGAAGGAAAAGAAGAGCGAGGAAAAGGGTAAAAGGGGTAAAGAGTGCTCACATTTTAAAGTCGGAGCTCCCCCAAACCGAAGTAGAGCGTGGAGTGCGGCTAAAATCCACGTATATGCGTCCAATTCAGTCCAACGATGAAGTACTTTGGTAGATAACACGAGAAGACAAGAAAAAGAAGCGTGAGAAAAAGTGCGGGGTGGCCGTGATGCTGGGCCGTGGCCCGGCCAAGCTAAGGCCCCTCTTGTTTTTCGATTTTTCTTTAAGTTTCAAATTTCACTCTGGCTCTGTCCTGGCGGCGTAGGTAAGGCGGTGGGATGCCTTCTCGTGAGCGTTTTCAACATACTAAGGACCTAAAAGGCCATAAGTACCTGCGCGCTAAAAATCATAAAATAATACCCTCGTCCTCGCGCGCTCAATAAAAACCAAAAGTCATAAAAACAAAGCAAACAAAGTACAAGTGCTAAATCAAAATACAACGTCACCGGGTTGCCTCCCGGAAGCGCTGGTTTATAGTCCCGCACGACTCTTCACAGCTCCAGAATAATCATGTATAAGCAGGCCAAGGTCGTTGGCCATTTGCTACAGCTTCACTCGGCGATACAGCAGATGATCGCCAAAACACTCCTTCAGCTCGAGGCAATGCAGCATAGTCCATCAACGTAGGGCCTCGATCATGAAGTCGCTCAACTGTAGGCCCTCTGTCCCCATCACTAGTGTCGTAGACGTCAGCTGTCAGCAACTTTCTTTCCCCCAAACCATCCTTGCAGCCATCCTGTGAAGAACCTGCACAAAGGGAAGAAACATGCAAAACCTCCAAAGCGTCTCCAGTAGTGTGAGACGGAGGTACAGAATCAATAGAATAAACTGACTCTAGACGCATGGGTGCTCGCGGGGTATCAGAATGAGTGAAAGTCAACTTCTCACCCCCCACCTTAAAGGCTATCGTCCTGCTACCCACATCAATAACTGCACCAGCAGTGTGCAGGAAGGGTCTCCCCAAAATGATAGGAATGTGGGCATCCTCGGGCATATCTAAAACCACAAAATCGACAGGGATAAAGAACTTTCCAACCTGTACAGGGACGTCGTGTAAGATACCCAAGGGACGCTTAACTGAGCGGTCAGCCATCTGCAGGGTAATGCTAGTGGGTTCTAAGGCTGACAAATTCATTTTATGATACAGAGAGTAGGGGAGGACACTGACACTAGCTCCTAGGTCACATAAAGCGTTCTTAACCTGAAACCTACCTATAGAGCACGGGATAGAGAATGTACCAGGGTCACTAAGCTTAGGAGGCTTACTACTCTGCAGCCTAGTACTAGCTTCCCCCACAAAGGCTACGGTCGACACGTCGTCTAACGTACGCTTACGAGCTAAAACCTCCTTCAAAAACTTAGCATAAGCAGGAATTTGAGTCACAAGGTCTATAAAAGGGACGTTTACCTGAAGGGCCTTGATGACGTCGACGAACTTCCTGAACTTAGCCTCGGGCTCTGCACCTCGTTGGCGACCAGGAAATGGAAGCTTGATCTGAAACGGGGGTATTGAAGCAGCAGGAATACCAAAATTAGCACCCAAATCATCCTTCCCCGCAGCTACAGGTCCAGCCGGTTGGTCGACCGGCTGCCGGTCGACCGGCTTAGACGTTTTTCTCCTCGGATCAGCCACGTTTTCATCCCCCTCCTTCTCCTCTTCCTCCAAGTTCATAGGGTCACCATACATCGACCCACTTCTCAACGTAATCGCACATGCCGTGTGATGCGGAGGGTTAGGAGGGTTACCTTGAGGTGGAAGGGTACCCGGTTGGCGTGACGCTTGCGAAGCAGCGAGTTGAGCCACTTGATTTTCCAACAGTTTAATTGCAGCGTCCTTAGCTTGCCCATCCTTTTGCATTTGCTGCATCATCATCTCTTGTGACTTTTGCACGGCCATAGTCACCTGCGACATTTGCAACATCATAGCCTTCATTTCGGCCAAAATTGACAAGGCTAAGTCGTATCGCCTATATCAAAATAAACCTAACAAGCAACTAACAATAGCAAGTGGCAAGCAGGATCGTATCCACAGAGAAACGGAGTAGTTTAGAGTTAAAGTCGGCAAAACAGGTCAATCTCAAGGGTGTGAAAAAGGTGTTGGTTTAGCTATAAACTAAAGCAGGCAATAAAATAGATGAATAGAAATATATAAGAAGGAAAGATTAGGGCATCAGGTTCATATATGACAATGATTCAGGAACTCAAATTTATAAGAAGGAAGTGATAAACTGTGCAAATGACTAGGTTTATAAAACGCTCTCTCGAGTCAATTTTAGCCTTAAGCAAATTTAGCGGGCTCTCGCAACTTACTAAATTCAACTTATCAATCTCGCGTAAGTCTAGTTTCAATTAGGCTTTCGATCTTAAACTGAAACAACCTAAGTTCAATTCAATCAAGGCGTCCCTAAATTCAATTGATAATAAAACGCGTAGAAAGAAATCAAGTGCACAATTTATTCAACCAATTTAATCCTAAAACATGTTCCTGAACCAAATATCACAAATTCCCCTAAACCCTAATTAGGAGTTTAGCTAGACATGGTAATAAAGCAAGCAAAACAATTAAATAGAGTAATCATAATGAAAATAGCAATTGAAATTAAAACCTGGAATTTTACGGAGTACCGACGGTTACAATTGAATCCAACTTGAAAAAATAAAACTAAAGCTAAGAGTTTTGAGAGAGAAATAAACTAAGTGGAAACTAAACTAGAAAAATAAAGCATAACTTATGTTTTCGACCTAAGGGTCTATTTATAATGTTCCAAAACAATTAAACTCGAATTAAATCAAAAACCGTCAGAAATTGGCCCTCGGTAGGCCGGTATTGCCGACTGGCTGGGCCGACGACCACGAGTTGGGCCGGCTCCTTTGCTTCCTCTAAGCTTGGCCCAAGTCTTTTACTCCTTGCTTTTGGGCTTAAGTTCATACGTAGGCCTCTTGCTTTCGGGCCTTGTAACTCGTGACAGTTAGTCCTTTGGCCTTTGGGTTCGTGTTCTCGAGCTCCTGCGTGAGCTCAAGCTTGGTCCTGTCGTCTCGATTCTCGAAATGCTCCTAACGTCCCGGGTTTTGGCTCAAAACCACCAAAACCTGCAAAATATAAATAAAAGGCAGCAGTATCGAGAAGTACAACAAATAGCTCCTAAAGTCATAATAAATACGAATAATTACGAGCTAAAAGTGACTGAACCGGGGGCATAAAATGAATATAAATAGAGTGTATCAGCGAGCACATTAGTTGATAAAACGCCATCCAAGTGACATTTTCTCTTCTTCAATTTTTAATTTGTTTTCTAATCGGTCATGCGCTATGGTGTTTTGTGGCTTAGAAATTACAAGTCTACTTGGGCACCATAATCCTAAATATTTTTAATTTTGACCCAAAACTCTAATTATTTTTCTAAAGAACCTTGTTTTACCAAAAGCTTCTAGTTTTTTCGAGTTCTGATAATATACGAGTCGGATGCATACGGATTTTAGGTTGGGTTCAGATCAAAATTCGCGTTGATCAACATGTTTTACCATTATTTTATAGGATTGGATAATATACTACAGAAATGTCTAGCCCCGCTCGAGCCTTATATCATTATCTATTAATGATTTTGGTTTAAAATATAATTTGTGTATCTTATTCTAATTTATATATTTACCAATTTTTAGTATAACAATTTTTCAAAGATGTGAATACTAAGCCATAAAAAAAAAGGATTACTTGGTTATATTTGATTGGAAAAATGAGTTATTTGAATTACGATTTACTAAGATTACCTATTAAATCATAGAAAGATAATTTCTACCCCGACAATTGCTATTATTAATTTCACTATTCTGGTAATTATTATTAATTTCATCATTTTCGTTATTATTTGTAACACTTCGTGTTAATTTAATATAAATAATTATTTTTAAATAAATATTTATTTTAAAAATTTATATATTTCTATTTTTGTTCCTTTGTTGGTAAAACGCAGCTGAAAATTTTTTGATCAAAATAAATTTTGTCTATTTATATTCCAAATAAAATTGTACGATTTAATATTAATCGGTATAATAACTTTTACACCTAAAATCTTTTCAAACTAAAAATTTAATTTTATTACTTTTACCAAATTTTATAAAATCTTATTATATTTTAAAAATAGTTATATGAATAAAATCAAACGTGTATAGATTTAATTTTCCATATAAAAAGACTGTTAGTAAATCTGTGAGACCGTAATAAAATTTTTAACTAATATTTTTATTTACCATTTCATTTTAAAATATAAATTTTATGATATAAATATAAAAATAAAAATAAAACAACAACGATATATTTTATACATAATATGTTTTATAAAATATAACCTTTTACAAATAAGGGTAAATAAAAACGGAGCAATATCGAACATATACTCCCTCACATGTCGGTACCACTTCCCCTCCGCTCATTTGTAACACCTCGTGTTAATTTAACACGAATTAATTATTTTAACAAAATTTTTAATTTAAAATTTATATAATTTAACTTTTACTCCGTATCTCTTTATTTATAAAACGCGGCTGGAAAATTTCGTTCAAATAAACCTTCTCAATATATTTCTAATTAAAACATCTTGATTTTATATTAATTTATATTATATTTTTATTTCTAAAATACTTGTCAAACTAAAACTTTAATTTTGTTACCATTATGAAATTTTATAAATTGGCATTTGTTGGGGGTGACTTCTCCCGGGTCTGCTCATCTCGGACCGGTAGGACCATGGACCGGAGTGTGCCTATACACCTGCTGATCCATCCATGTCTCCCGGGTCTGGCAGCATAGAGCCGGGAGGGTGATTGACCGGGGGATCTCATGCACCATAGGCCCCAGTGGTCCACCCGGGTCTGGGGCAGATATGGCCCACCCAGATCCGTACCGTACGGCTTGAAGGCACAAGAGGATAAATCTAGCTTTGGTATAAATGGAAAGCAAAACCCTAAAAACTATTCACACACACACTCATAACACAAAACACTATACAAAAGGTTTTTCTCTCTCTTTTCTCTCTCTAAACTCATTTGTTTTCATAACTGACTTGAGCGTCGGAGGGCCATCACCCGGAAGGCCCCGGAGCTAGGTTTGTTACGTGATTTCAGGACGAGAGGAAGGTAGAGGACAACCGAGAGCTAAGGACCGTTCAGGACTTAGTTTATTTAGTTTGTAATCCACATTCAACTTGTAATCGTTTATATTTAGTTTTGGTATTTAGTCCCTAACTTTATACCCGAAACAATTGGCGCCGTCTGTGGGGAAAATTCTTACAAAAATCCTTACAAAAAGCCATGTCAAATCCACCACAAGAACCAAGAAAGACGGTCGAAGGAACCTCCTCCCCGGGAGGAGGTGCAGGCGGTACTCCTCTGGAGACCGAGCTACAAACGCCCTTGACTCCAGAGGAGAAAAGGATGATGAGTGCCTTCCTTGAGAAGTTGAGGAAGAAGCCACCTACCGGAAAGGGGTCCCGTCCCGTCCGTGACGCCCAGGAACCTCTTCCACGAGGAGAACGAAGTGTCAAGCGATGACAGTTCATGGGAAGAATCGGAGCATGCCCACTCAACGTCCCAGTCATCACCTTCAGTCGAGGAGGTATCCAAGCCCGATGTTCCACGCACTGAGAGGCCCAGGCGCAACAAGCCCAAAGAAAACAGGATGCAAGGAAAAGTCTCAGTAAAGTCGCCCCTGGCCCCCTCAGTGCTGGAGTACCCTCTGCCACCCAAACTAAAGATTCCAACGATACAATATGATGGGAAGGCGGACCCGGAAGAACACCTGGCGGCCTACGAGAGCCACATGATGATGTACGACCCTACGGACTACGTTTGGTGTAAAGTCTTTCCCACGACCCTAACGGGGCTTGCACAAACGTGGTTCCATAACCTTCCAACCGGTTCTATCTACGGATATGAGGATATGTGCCGGGTCTTCCGCCAGCAGTACGCAGGAAACAAAAGGAGGGAGAAGGTGGCTACAGAGCTCTTGAACGTGATACAAGGGAGGAACGAAGGGTTGAAGGAGTACATGACAAGATTTGACCGGGAGTCACAACAGATCAGAGACTTGGACCCTAAGATAGGAGTCCATGCCCTGACAGTTGGATTGAGGGAAGGAGAGCTGAAAAGTCTCCTGATCAGGAATCCGCCAACCAGTCTCATGGCGGCCCGAGAGATGGCTGAAGGGTTTGTGAGAGAGGAGCAATTCCACAAGACGTTCAGTAAGAGAAACGACAAGAAAGAAGACCAGGGCGGGGTTCAACAAGACTGGAAGGGACCGCCCCGGAGACAGAACAACAACAACATCCGCAACAATTACAAATTACAAAGAATAATAACAACAGTCATAACAATCACAACAATCGCCGAGATAATCGAGACACCCGCGGCCAGCAGGGAAGCGGCCAAAGGTTCGAGACCTGGACTCACTACACGCCCCTCATTAGGTCCCAGCCAGAGATTTTCGAGATGACAAAGAACGAGATAAAGTGGGCCACCCCGCGGCCGATGAAGCACCCAGGAAATGACAAGTCCGCGTTCTGTGGGTACCATCAGGTAGCGGGTCACGCAACGGAGGATTGCGTATCCCTGAAGAACGAAGTTGAGCGCTTGGTGCAGCAGGGTACCTTGCGACGTTTTGTTAAAGACAAACGGGAGAGGGACGAAGGTGAAGGGAGTAGGGATACGGCCCAGGCGGGTCTAAGAAAGAACAAGCAAAGAATTGGTGAAATCCATATGATCGCCGGGACCGAGGAGTCAGTCCTGTCCGGAAGAAAACGAAAAGCAGAGAAGCGTGAACAATCTAGAATGGGCATATACTCAGCCGGAAGGACGGCACCAAGACCGCCTGTCCCAGACCTGACCATCAACGAGGAGGACTATCAGCGGGTCTCCTACCCTCACAGCGACCCATTGGTAATCTCCATGGATATCGGACCTCATCTGGTCCATAGGTGCATGATAGACACCGGAGCCTGCACCAACCTCCTATACAAAGAGGTATTTGAGAAGCTGGGCCTGAAGAAGGAGCAGCTAACCCCTTACATAGGGTCACTCTATGGTTTCGCAGGGGCCGGTATAAAGCCGATGAGGACGATAACTTTACCGGTCACAATAGGCGAGGATGATATGGCTAGGAGCGTGGACGCGAGCTTTGTGGTCGTGGACGCCCCGTCAGCGTACAACGCCCTCATAGGCCGGGTTACCCTAGATCACATTCACGCTGTTGTATCGATACGGGCACTGGCTATGGTTTACGTCACAGATAACTGGACTGAGGGGAAGGTTTATGGTGATCAGAGTGCCGGGAGATCCTGCAATTCTCTGTCGGCTCGGGGGGCACAGAAAAAGGTGGTGTCGGAGGTAAAGCTCCCGGAGCCTACAGGGAAGAAAGGCCTGGATGTGACCCCAGGCCCGGAGAGCGAGACAAAGGAGATTGAGTTGTCACCGGGAAGGAGTGTGATCATAGGGGCGGAGCTAGATCCCAGCTTTCAAGATAGTCTGATTAGTATCTTGGAAGAGAACAAAGATGTGTTTGCCTACTCAGCTGCCGAGATGCCGGGGATAAGCCCGGAGGTAATTGTGCATCAACTGAACGTTAACCCCAGCTACAAATCAATCAAGCAGCGGCTGCGGCCCATAAGTGCGGAGAAGGACGCGGCCATTCTCGAAGAAATAAACAAGTTACTGGAGGCAGGTTTCATTGAACGTTGCGACTATCCCGAGTGGTTAGCAAACGTTGTGATGGTGAAGAAAGCGTCCGGGGCATGGAGAATGTGTGTTGACTTTACAAACCTAAACAAGGCGTGCCCCAAGGATTGCTACCCGTTGCCAAGGATTGATCAGCTGGTAGACTCCACCAGTGGTGACTCGACCCTGAGCTTCTTAGATGCTTTCTCAGGGTACCACCAGGTATACCTGGCGGAGGAGGACAGACCCCGATGTGCCTTCATCACGGGCCATGGGGTCTACATGTACAAAATGATGCCGTTTGGGCTAAAGAATGCCGGGGCCACCTACCAGCGTCTGGTGGATGCCGTGTTTGCAAAGCAGAAGGGAAAAAACATGGAGGTATATGTGGATGATGCAATTGTGAAAAGCAAGTCCGATGAGCAGCACCTGGAGGACCTGAAGGAAACATTCAGCTCACTCAGAAAATATCAAATGGAAATCGAACTCAAGAAATGCACCTTGAGTCCGTCGAGAAAGTTTTTGGGGTACCTGGTCAGCTCAAGAGGGATTGACGCCAACCCCGAGAAAGTCAAGGCTATATTAGACCTACCAGCGCCGAGAACAATCAAGGATATTCAAATCCTGACCGGGAGAATGACAGCACTCTCCAGATTTATCTCCAGGTCGGCTGATAAGTCCACACCATTTTTCCAAGTACTGAAGGGGAACAAGAAGTTCGTATGGGAAAAGGAGCAGGATGAAGCTTTTGAACAGCTGAAGGGACACCTGACAACATTGCCTACCTTGGCAAGACTGGTCACGGGCGAAACGTTAGTCTTGTACATCGCCGTGACCGCAAGCGCAATATCAGCGGTAATCTTGCGGGAAGAAGAAAAACAACAACCAATCTACTTCGTCAGTCACGCTTTGGGCCAGTCAGAAAGAAACTATCCCATCATCGAGAAGGCAGCGTATGCTGTTGTCATAGCGACCCGGAAACTAAGACCATATTTTGACGCTCACCCGGTGGAGGTGCGCACCGACCAACCTCTGGAGAAAGCACTTGAAAAATTCGAAAAATCCGGAAGGCTCCTGAAGTGGGCAATCGAGCTGTCAGGGTTCGGCATAACCTACACCGGGAGGACAGCTGTAACACCCCGGCCCCAACTGAAGGCCGAAATGTCATTCACGGTAGCTCTCCAGGCTGCGTACATCGCCCATAGACCAACACGGGCCCTTTCCAGCTCACTTTGTCCTCACTCGTGCGCATCCTGAGAACTTCTCAGGAGGTCACCCATCCTAAGACTGCTCTCCAGCAAGCACGCTTAACTGAAGAGTTCTTAAGATGAGCCACCAGAAAAGAAGATGCATCTTGTTGATATGAGTAGCACTTATAATCCTTTTAAGCACTAGGTCACTTGAGCTCATCACATGGATCACTTCAACGAGGAACCCGGCCCGAATAACCTCGGACAACACCGGGTGTTACACACCCCCACTTGAAGAACGCAACGTCCTCGTTGCGCCTGGTAGCTACTTACAATATAGCATTCCAGAATCCTCCCCAGCTAGGTGCGTACCTAGGATTCGACCACACGGCTAGGTGCGTACCTAGGATTCGACCACACGGTCGCCGGGTTGCTCTGATACCATTTGTAACACCCCGGCCCCAACTGAAGGCCGAAATGTCATTCACGGTAGCTCTCCAGGCTGCGTACATCGCTCACAGACCAACACGGGCCCTTTCCAGCTCACTTTGTCCTCACTCGTGCGCATCCTGAGAACTTCCCAGGAGGTCACCCATCCTAAGACTACTCTCCAGCAAGCACGCTTAACTGAAGAGTTCTTAAGATGAGCCACCAGAAAAGAAGATGCATCTTGTTGATATGAGTAACACTTACAATCCTTTTAAGCACTAGGTCACTTAGGCTCATCACATGGATCACTTCAACGGGGAACCCGGCCCGAATAACCTCGGACAACACCGGGTGTTACAACAGCAATCAAAGCCCAGGCCCTGGCGGACTTCATTGCAAAGTGCACTCACCCGGCCAAGGGGGATGCACCGAGAGGGGTCTGGCAAGTGTATACCGACGGGTCGGCCACCATTCACGGCTCCGGGGCAGGGGTGGTCATCATCAGTCCCGAAGGGCATGAATTCGAGCATGCTTTGAAGTTTGCCTTCCCGGCCACAAATAATGAATCTGAGTACGAGGCGGTCTTAGCAGGACTGGAGCTGGCGAAGGCCATGGGGGCAGAGGAGATTGAACTTAGAACGGACTCGCAGTTGGTAGCGAGCCATCGAGGAAATCTGAGGCCCGGGAAGAAGGAATGGCGTCGTACCTCCAGAAAGCAAAAACTCTGACCTCCGGACTAAAAACTTTCGAGGCTCGCCACATTCCGAGGTCCGAGAACAACAAGGCTGATGCGCTGGCCAAGCTGGCCAGCGTGACAGCAGACAACAAGTCAAAAACGGTCACGGTCGACATCCGCCGGCAGAAAGGAGTGTTGGTAGTAAACGCCATATCTGAGGACATGATAAGGTATAAGTCGTATCGCCTATATCAAAATAAACCTAAATGACAACTAACAGTAGATAGCAGCAAGTAAGGATCGAATCCACAGGGAAACGGAGTAGTTCTAAGCTAAAGTCGGCAGAACAGGTCAATCTCAAGAGTGTGAAAAAGGTGTTTAGTATAAGCTATAACTAAGGCAGACAATAAAGCAGATAAATAAGATATAATAAGGGAGAGATTAGGGCATCGGGTTCATATATGACAATGATTCAGGAACGCAAGTTCATAAGACGGAAGAGATAAACTGTGCAACTTGATTAGGTTTGTAAAACGCTCTCTCGAGTCAATTTTAGCCTTAAGCAAATTTAGCGGGCTCTCGCAACTTACTAAATTCAACTCATCTAACTCGCGTAAGTCTAGTTTTAACTCGGCTTTCGATCTTAAATTAAAACATACTCAGGTTCAATTAAACTCAGTTAAGTCGGTGATCAGGCGAAATAAACCTAATTCAATTGACATAAAACGCGTAGGAAGAAATCAAGTGCACAATTTAATCAACCAATTTAATCTCAAAACATGTTCCTAAATCATATGTCACAAATCGCCCTAAACCCTAATTAGGAAATTAGCTACTCATAATCAAATTAAAAGCAATAAAAGCAATTAAAGTAAACATGATAAATAAAACAACAATTGAAATTAAACTGTGGAATCCTGAAAGTGCAAAGTATGAACTTGAAACTTGAAAGTATGTAAAAGAGAGAAAACTTAAAAGCCAAACCTAACTTTGAACTATAAAATAAAGCATAAAGTAAAGATGATCTAAATTACGTCCTAAGTCTCCTATTTATAGTTTCCAATTATTAAATTCCGAAATAAATCAAAAACCGTCAAATAATACACGCTAGCCGGCCGGCCTGCTCAACCTACTGACCACCTTGTTGGGCCGGCTCCTTCTTTCTTCCAAGCTTGGGCCAAAGCTTCACTTGGGCCTTATTATTTCGTTGGCCTTAATCTCTTTTGGCCTTTTATTCTTCTTCTCGGGCCATAGTAACTCGTGGCCCTTCATGTCCTTGGTCCTTGGCTCGGTTTCTCAAGCTCCCGTGATGGCTCGAGCTTGGTCTTTTCGGCTCAGTTCTCGAAATGCTCCAATGTCTCGGGTTTTGGCTCAAAACCACCAAAACCTGCAATATATAAATGAAATGCAACAGTAACGAGAAATATAACAAATAGCTCCTAAAGTCATACTAAATACGAATAAATACGAGCTAAATGTGACTGAACTGGGGGCATAAAATGAATATAAATAGAGTGTATCAAACTCTCCCAAACCAAACCTTTGCTTGTCCTCAAGCAAATAGCTTCGGAGTAAATCAATGTGACAGGAACTAATCACGCTAGTATCCCAAAGTGGACGACCTATGCACATAAACATTACAACCAAAGTCTATTTCACCAAAAATAGAGCACAGGTCTCAACCATTCACGCCACATTATATTACTAGCCTCTAACGCTTACGCAAAAGTAAAACTAACGACAAATCAATTCAAGCGAGGCCAACCGTACAAACCACTTTCCATCAACCAATCTAACCAAATCATTACGATTTGTTCTCTTTTCTTTTCTTTTCTGTATTCTTTTTCTGGTTCGCAAATGTGGAGCATCCCTCGTATGTAGTACCGTTTAGCTTGACGTTCACTCGGTAAAAATCGCGCTCAGGTACACATATTTCCTTAAGGGTTACATTATTGCTCATACTCCCGGTCGCAGCCAAATTCATGGCCACTGTGGTTACTCAAGTCAATGAGTCCCCTCCGAGAGCATCGAAGCATTGCTCCAACAATTATAAAGTGATCTTTCCAAATCAAACCACATGCCAACAAACCAACATTCCACGAACCAATGCCAAGCTCGAATGTCAATAGCCGAAAGTAAACAAGCGAAAAGCAAAAAGAATTAAGCAAATACAAGTGGGTTAGTGTTAAGGCTCGCAATCTATTAACAGGAAACAAACCAATCGTGCAAGCTACGACAATAGGATGTCGACTCAAGGATACTAAAGATCAAAGTTATTGCACTAATCCATTCTCCAAACTAGATAAAACAGGACAAAGCAGACCAAAAAGACTCGTATTTTTTTGAATTTTCTGAATTTTTCAATTTTTTTGGGTTTTCAAAATAAATGCACACGAAATGAAAATGCAAATGAACTAATGAACGCGAAAGTGTTCCCCTCCCCCAAACCAAATCACACATTGTCCTCAATGTGGAAAACAGCACAACCACACAAGCAGAGGAGGACACAAATTATAAGGGGTAAGGAAAGCAAAAAAAAACGATAAAAGAGGGTAAAAGGGGTAAAGAGGCTCACAATGTAGAGTAGGAGCTCCCCCAAACCGAAGTGAAGCGTGGAGTGGGGCTTAGAATCCCCGTATATGCGTCCAATTCAGTCCAACAACGAAGTACTTCGGCATTGCATGCAAGAATAAACGAAGCAGCGGCGAGGAATGGCGGGGTGGCGGTCAGTCTGGGCAGCCGGCCGGCCGGCTGGACCCCATTTTTTCGATTTTTTGCGTTTTTTTCCTCTGTTTCAAATTTCAGCTACGGCTCCGGTCCGGGCCCGGCAGCCGGTAGGCCGGCTAAGGGCCTTCCTCGTGAGCTTTTTCAACATAACAAGGACTTAAAAGTCCATGAATACCTGCGCGCTAAAAATCACATATAATCCCTCATCCTCGCGCGCTCAAAATTAAACCAAAAGTCCTAAAAACGAAATCAAACAAAGGTACAAATGCAAACTAAAATACAACGTCATCGGGTTGCCTCCCGGAAGCGCTGGTTTATAGTCCCGCACGACTCTTCAAAGCTTCATAGATCAAGTATAAGCAGGCCAAGGTCTTTGGCCAGTTGCAACAGCTTCACTCGGCGATACAGCAGGCGATCGCCAAAGCACTCCTTCAGCTCGAGGCAATGCAGCATAGTCCATCAACGTAGGGCCTCGATCACGAAATGGCTCAACTGTAGGCCCTCCATCCCCATCACTAGCGTCGTAGACGTCAGCTTTAAGCAGCTTCCTCTCCCCCAAACCATCCTTGCAGCTAACCTGTGAAGAACCTGCAAATAGAGAAGAGACATGCAAAACCTCCAAAGTGTCTCTAGTAGTGTGAGACGGAGGTACAGAGTCAATAGAACAAACTGACTCGAGACGCATAGGGGACCGCGGGGTATCAGAATGTGCAAACGTGAGCGTTTCACCCCCCACCTTAAAGGCTATCGTCTTACTACCCACATCAATAACTGCACCAGCAGTGTGCAGGAAGGGTCTCCCCAATATAATAGGAATGCGGGCATCCTCGGGCATGTCGACTACTACGAAATCTACAGGGATAAAGAACTTTCCAACCTGTACAGGGACGTCGTGTAAGATGCCTAAAGGGCGCTTAACGGAGCGGTCAGCCATCTGCAGGGTAATGCTAGTGGGTTCTAAAGCTGACAGGCTCATCTTTAGATACAAGGGGTAGGGGAGGACACTCACACTAGCTCGAAGGTCACATAAAGCATTCCTAACCTGAAACCTACCAATAGAGCACGGAATAGAGAATGTACCTGGATCGCTAAGCTTAGGGGGCTTACTACCCTGCAGCCTAGTACTAGCTTCCCCCACAAAGGCCACGGTTGACACGTCGTCTAACGTACGCTTACGAGCTAAAACATCTTTCAAAAACTTAGCGTACGCAGGAATTTGAGTCACAAGGTCAATAAAAGGAACGTTTACCTGAAGGGCCTTGATGACGTCGACGAACTTTTTGAACTTGGCCTCGGGCTCTGCACCTCGTTGACGACCAGGAAACGGAAGCTTGACTTGAAACGGGGGCGTTGGAGTGGCATCAAAAGTAACACCCGAATCAATCTTTCCGCAAAGAACAGGTCCAGCTAGGTTGGACGGCCA
Source organism: Dianthus caryophyllus (assembly GCA_023091065.1). Lineage (NCBI taxonomy): Eukaryota > Viridiplantae > Streptophyta > Magnoliopsida > Caryophyllales > Caryophyllaceae > Dianthus > Dianthus caryophyllus. The sequence goes on from CM041527.1 coordinate 20,497,705, forward strand.
TTGCCGGTCGGCCATTGGGACCTCTTTTCTCTCGGATCAGCCACGTTTTCATCATCCTTCTCCCCCAAGTGCTTAGAGCCATCATAGAACGTACCGCTCCTCAAAGTTATAGCACATGCGGTATCATGGGGAGGGTTACCTTGGGGCGGCAGGGTGCGGTTGGCGTGGCTGACGCCAGAGCGGCGGTTGAGCCACTTGGTTCTCTAGATTCTTAATCGCCGCGTCTTTAGCTAGCCCGTCCTTTTGCATTTGCTGCATAATGCTCTCATGCGACTTGGCCATCTGCTGCATCTTGGCCTTCAGTTCACTCACACCGAATCAACAAATGCGAGCAGGCGAGTTGGTGGTTGGACATATGGGGGTCTTTGGTAGTTTGGAGGGGTTTGTTGGAAATTTTTATGTGGGGGAATGTAAGGTTGATTTTGTGGCGGTTGGGTGGTTGGGTTTAGGACATTCTGGTTACGGTAAGACAAAAGTGATCGATCGTAACCAGGTTGGTTTTGGTAGGGCAAGTTTTGGTTGTAGTTTTGATACGCAAAAACCTGCTCTTGGGGCGCAGCATACCCCGTAGTATAACCCATATCGTGCCCTGTGACAGCATTCACATGAGCACTGGAGGAACCACCACCTGTCATCATAGAAATTTGCGCAGTCAGCGCAGCCACCTGACTCGTCAGCGCACTAATACTCCCCTTATCACGGTCGTCATGCGCGGACCGTGAATTCTCTCGCGGCTTACCAAACTGTGCGGAGTGAACCGCCATCTCCTCTATTAAACCCCAAGCTTTGTCATCATCTGTATTGTTGGCAAAGCGACCCTCAGCAGCAGAATCCAAGATAGCTCGACTCTCCGCATAAAGACCATTGTAGAAGGTCATAATCACCAACCAAGTATTAAGACCGTGGTGAGGACAGTCTCTAATCAGCTTCTTATACCTGTCCCACGCCTCAGCAAGCGACTCATCGAACGTTTGTTTGAAGCCTTGAATTTGACTCCTCATTTGGTTAAATGCGCTCACGGAGGATAGAATTTGGAGTAGAATGCAAGAGCCAACCCACTCCAATCGATATCTGGCGTCCTCCTTGTTTAGATCAATAATCCACTCGCGGGCTCGATCCTTTAATGAGAACGGGAACAGCATTTCCCGTATTTGCTCCTGCGTAATCCCGGCCTGCTTAATCGTCGAGCAGTAATCGGTGAACATTTGCATATGCCGACCAGGATCTTCGGTAGGATAACCACCGAACTGATTCCGCTCCACCAAATTTAAGAAGGCGGGGCGAATCTCGAAGTTGCCCTGCACCGTAGCGGGCATAGTGAATCCACTTGGAATGGACTCCGGTTTAGGCACCGAGTGACTCAAAAGTTTAGGCATGGTCACTGGTGGACGTGTTAACGGAGTATGAGGAGGTGTGTCCTCTTCGTAGGACGATTGCGTTGCACTAGATTCCGCTTGCGACGCTTCCTCAAGTTCACGTTCGTAGGTCTCAGCGATCTCTTTAAAGAAATTACGCGTACGGTGTAAGGTACGCTCAGGTTCAGGATCAAAAGGGACTAAACCTGTAGGTGACCTGCGCATAAAGAACTCAAAGAAACGATGAGAACGGTCTCAAGGAACTAGGTTCCCTGAGACTAAGGAGAAAAACCTGCAACAAACACTAACTATAACTAAAACTAACAAAGCCGTTTCCCCGGCAACGGCGCCAAAATTGATAAGGTATAAGTCGTATCGCCTATATCAAAATAAACCTAAATGACAACTAACAGCAGATAGCAGCAAGTAGGGATCGAATCCACAGGGAAACGGAGTAGTTCTAAGCTAAAGTCGGCAGAACAGGTCAATCTCAAGAGTGTGAAAAAGGTGTTTAGTATAAGCTATAACTAAGGCAGACAATAAAGCAGATAAATAAGATATAATAAGGGAGAGATTAGGGCATCGGGTTCATATATGACAATGATTCAGGAACGCAAGTTCATAAGACTAAGAGATAAAGCGTGCAACTTGATTAGGTTTGTAAACGCCTCTCTCGAGTCAATTTTAGCCTTAAGCAAATATAGCGGGCTCTCGCAACTTACTAAATTCAACTCATCTAACTCGCGTAAGTCTAGTTTTAACTCGGCTTTCGATCTTAAATTAAAACATACTCAGGTTCAATTAAACTCAGTTAAGTCGGTGATCAGGCGAAATAAACCTAATTCAATTGACATAAAACGCGTAGGAAGAAATCAAGTGCACAATTTAATCAACCAATTTAATCTCAAAACATGTTCCTAAATCATATGTCACAAATCGCCCTAAACCCTAATTAGGAAATTAGCTACTCATAATCAAATTAAAAGCAATAAAAGCAATTAAAGTAAACATGATAAATAAAACAACAATTGAAATTAAACCTGACGGAATCCTGAAAGTGCAAAGTATGAACTTGAAACTTGAAAGTATGTAAAAGAGAGAAAACTTAAAAGCCAAACCTAACTTTGAACTATAAAATAAAGCATAAAGTAAAGATGATCTAAATTACGTCCTAAGTCTCCTATTTATAGTTTCCAATTATTAAATTCCGAAATAAATCAAAAACCGTCAAATAATACACGCTTATTGGCCAGTGCACAATGGGCCTGCTCAACCTACCGACCACCTTGTTGGGCCGGCTCCTTCTTTCTTCCAAGCTTGGGCCAAAGCTTCACTTGGGCCTTATTATTTCGTTGGCCTTAATCTCTTTTGGCCTTTTATTCTTCTTCTCGGGCCATAGTAACTCGTGGCCCTTCATGTCCTTGGTCCTTGGCTCGGTTTCTCAAGCTCCCGTGATGGCTCGAGCTTGGTCTTTTCGGCTCAGTTCTCGAAATGCTCCAATGTCTCGGGTTTTGGCTCAAAACCACCAAAACCTGCAATATATAAATGAAATGCAGCAGTAACGAGAAATATAACAAATAGCTCCTAAAGTCATACTAAATACGAATAAATACGAGCTAAATGTGACTGAACCGGGGGCATAAAATGAATATAAATAGAGTGTATCAGGACAATGGGTGGATGAGACCAATTCTAAAGTACAAGCGGGAGGGAGAAATCCCGGAAGATAAGTGCGAAGCTGCTAAGTTGAAGAGGCTAGCCCCTTGGTTCATCCTGGTGGACGGAGAGCTTTACAGACGATCTTTCTCGGCACCGCTGCTAAAATGTGTAGGGGGCACGGACGCTGAGTTCATCCTAAATGATATACACTCTGGAGTCTGCGGCCACCATGTCACCGGGCGTACGCTAGCCCACAAAGCGTTGGTGGCTACTTACGCCCACCATCTTTGAAGGATGCCAAAGAGCTGAGCAAGCGGTGCCGGCAGTGCCAGATTTTTGCCCCGGATATCCACCTTCCCGCCAGAGATCTCATGCCTGTCCTGAGCCCGGCACCTTTTGACCAATGGGGAATGGACATACTGGGACCGTTTGCAACGGCGACCGGGGGCAGGAAGTACGTGGTGGCAGCTATCGACTACTTCACCAAGTGGATTGAAGCGGAGGCCATCCCCACCATCACTGAGCAGGCCGTGAGAAAGTTCATTTGGAGGAATGTAATCACAAGGTTTGGAGTGCCCAAGGTGGTGGTGTTTGACCATGGAAGGCAATTCGACAATGATAGCATGCGGGACTGGTTGAAACGGAATGGAACAATCGTCGCATATTCATCAGTGTGCCACCCACAAAGCAATGGACAAGTCGAGGCCGCCAACAAGCAAATGTTGAATGGCATGAAAAAACGCTTGGATGAGCTGAAGGGAGCATGGGCTAACGAACTGCCAAGCGTCCTTTGGTCGATCAGAACGACTGTCAAAGAATCCACCGGCCACACCCCATTCAACATGGTGTATGGAGCCGAAGCTTTACTCCCGATTGAAGTAATCCTTCCCAGTCCTCGGACAAGCTTGCACGACCCCGCCAGTAACGAGCAAGCAAAGAGGGAGTCACTAGATCTTCTAGATCAGGTCCGAGATCAGGCAAGGGAAAATCTGGCGGTCTATCAAAACAGAATGAGAAGAATGTACAACCGGAGGGTAAAACATCGGGACTTTGAGCTGGGGGATCTAGTATTGAGAAGAGCATCTGCTACCGGGAAGGGAAACATTCACGGGAAGTTGTCAGCCACTTGGGAAGGGCCCTATCAGATCACCGAGGTTAAACAACCAGGAACCTTCATGCTTAGAGATATGAACGGCTACGACCTCCCGTCCCATTGGAATTCTGATACGTTAAAGATATATTACGTGTAAACACTGTACTCTTTTTCCTTACCCGTGGTTTTGTCCCACTGGGTTTTCCACGGGAAGGTTTTAACGAGGCAGTGCATAGACATCTGTAACGCGAGTGATCAGGAATGTTGACACCGCGAGCTTTTCACTTGATTTTTGGTAGAATTTTTTGCCCAACATTTGTTTAGACTTGTATCACACAAAAGCTGGTCAGGGGGCAAGGAGGGGGGACTACCCTCGACCCCGGCTAATCACGATAGTCTGATTCAAAAACAAGAATTTTTGAAAAATTTACTAACACTTTCAGGAAAGGGGATATGAACACCTCAAACCCTGCCTGGAGTAGAATAGGGCAGGAACAGACCCTGGAGCAGCAGCTAAGAGACATAAAGACCGGAGAAGGGTAAGACCTCTCAGGCACCCGCCTGGCAGGCTCCCATGCCTACGTACGGATGAACATCGCGCAATGAGAGTCCATGGCCTGGGGCCTGGGCGGCTCGCGCCCTACGTATGGCCTCGCACAATGCTCATTCGTGGTCGTCGGGCCCGGATGAGGGTGCCTTTATGCAAAAGAGCCGGGATGTCTATGATGGCCCACGTGCCTAGGCTGCTCTCACCGCAGTGTCTGATGCCGGCCTTGTAGCCGGTGGCGGCTGCGGACCTCCCATGCCTACGTACGGATGAACATCGCGCCCTGAGAGTCCATGGCCTGGGGCCTGGGCGGCTCGCGCCCTACGTATGGCCTTGCACAATGCTCATCCGTGGTCGTCGGGCCCGGATGAGGGTGCCTTTATGCAAAAGAGCCGGGATGTCTATGATGGCCCACGTGCCTAGGCTGCTCTCACCGCAGTGTCTAATGCCGGCCTTGTAGCCGGTGGTGGCTGCGGACCTCCCATGCCTACGTACGGATGAACATCGCGCCCTGAGAGTCCATGGCCTGGGGCCTGGGCGGCTCGCGCCCTACGTATGGCCTTGCACAATGCTCATCCGTGGTCATCGAGCCCGGATGAGGGTGCCTTTACGCAAACACACCGAGAGGGCGGACGCAGACCCCTCTTGAGCATAACATTCGCCCGCGGATCGTGAACGCGAAAGACCCGTGAGACACGTATCTAATCCATCAAGTAATCTAAGCGCAAATACCCGGCAATGGCAGGCATGAGCATAAATGAATGCGGAAATAATTACAATCACCAGACGCAGAGCAAGCACGCGGTCCCGGGGTATGTAACTTACAAAGAAAAAGCTAGAAATTTGGCTAAGTATAAAAAAGATGGTAGGGCTAAACAATATCATCCGGTCCCGGAGCAAACATTGAGAAGTAACATGAACGTTGAAAGGAAAATAAGCTAAGTATGCAACGTTGATAAAGGAAAGAACGCTTAAAATAAAAGTGTATATTACAAGATAACCGCCCCGGACCCACAGGCCGGACCGGAGTGGGATAATAAGGAGACAAAACGATATAAACTAACAAGCAAATGAAGTCGGCGGCCGTCTGCCACAAAAACGCCCGCCTACCGCAGACTAAAAAGTTATTGAAATTAAACGCATACAAAATGTAGGCTAGAGGGAGACCCGGCAGATCATCCCGAGCACGAGGATTCGGAAGACAGCAGCCCGAATTCCTAGCAGCCAGCACCACCGCCGGCCGCAGCGTTCCCTGTTTGCGGGTCCACTCCTTTCCCGGCCTCTCTTTCCCTGTCCTTGGCCTCTTCCAGCTCGGCAAGGCGGGCAAAGTTGAAGTTGGGGTCAACTTTGTCGATGAATCCTTTGGTCTCAGTGGACCCATAGTCAACCCCATCATAAAAGGAGTCGGTCCGGACCTTGATAAGCTCGGCTTGATGAGCTGCCTTCATCTGCTCCATTTCAAGCTCCAAGCGAGCAGCCTTGGCCAGTCCCGCTGACCTCTCAACCTCCAGTGCCTCCGCTCGGGCGACGGCAGCATCTCGAGCCTGGAAGAGCAGCCAGGCTCTCTTTCTCCTTGGAGAGCTCCTCCAGCTGAGACTCTTTCTCTTTCAACTTGCCCAGGAGGGTCTGCACCTCAGCCTTCAGGGTAGCGGATTCTCGTTCGCGAGCCCTGATGGATTTTTTCAGGCGGGCAGCCGCCTCCTTCATCTCTTTGTTGGCCTCAGCAGAGGCCGCCTCACGCCGTAAGCGGTCGAGCTCGCCGGCAGTATCCTGTGCGAATTTAGAGAAGGTATCCACGGAACGGCGGATTTGCATCGCCAGTTCAACGGCCTTTATAGCCAGGCCCCCAGCAATAGGTGGGGTCTCTTCAACGAGACCCGCTGAGTGCCTCGTAACACCGCCCGCACCCGAAGCCCCAACACCCGGGACGGCGACAGAAACTTGACCCATAGTGGCAGCCCTGGCCCCGGAAGAAGATCCCTGGATGGAGAAAGACAACAGGTCATAAATGTCCTGCTCACTGATGGGAAAAATAGAGGAAAGACCGTCTGAAGGAACATCCAGGGGGCGCCCCTCAGATAGACTCCCCCACGAGAGCGTGGATCTAACCTGCTTATGCCTCTTAGGAGGCCTGACATCTTCCGAGTGGGGAGACTCGGACTCTATGAGCTCAACCTCCTGGGCAGGAGGCGGTTGAGGAACCCTGATCTCCCTCGGCGGGCTGGGGAGAGGAATCTCGTGTCTGCGATCCGGGTCGCCCTGCAGTGTGGACTACAACGCGTCACCTTCCAGGTTGCGGGCCGGGGATGAAAGCAGACCAGGCTTTGCCCTGCTCGGCTTCCCTTTCCGGTTTGGCACATGGCGCGCTTCCTGCCCATTGGTCTCGAGGGAATTTCACCCTGCATTATCAGCTCCCTTAGCGTGGTTTACGCCGCTTCAAATCCACGGCGGTCGGCTGCTCGAGCGGGCGATTCTTTTCGTCTAGGCCTATGGACGCCAAGTCCTTCGGAGTTAGGTAGCCCAGGGAACCTGCGAAAGATGAAATGAAATCAGAACAGGAGGAAGTAGGAAAGCAAGGTAAACACAAGTGAAGATGACTAAGACACTAAAATCTCGGCCGCCCGGCCCCTGCTTACCTGCCTCAAGGGCCGGGACCAGGCCGACCACGCTCAGGAATTTATCTTCAGAAATTGTATCCGCCGGAGGAAGCCAATTCTTGGGGTACAGATCTTTCCCCACTTTGTAGGCCTTAAAGTAGGCCACGGCCTCCGACTCCTCCTTGGTCAGGGGGACCTTCTTCCAAGGGAGGATGCTCCCCGGGACCCACTCCTCCCGGGTCTCGAGACGTCCTCTCACGTCATTGTGAAAGCAGCGAGGATGGTTGAAAGGTGCGGGGGATTTGAGGAAAAACCACCTCTCATTCCACCCTTTCATCGACGTACTGACCGGGAAGTGAGTCAGGTAACCCGTCTCGGTGACCAAAGACCACCACCCCTTCGTCGACTTGTTGGTACAGGGCCGGAAGTGATGGAGACGGCGGAAGATATTTACTGTGAGAGGAAAGCCCAGATACAAACACGTCCAGGCGAAAGCAACTATGATTCTCATACCGAACGGTGTCATCTGGCATATGGCTATATTAGCCCGGTCAAGCACTTCCTCGATGAAGGGGTGGAGGGGAAATCGAAGCCCGTGCTCCAGATTCTTTATGTACACGGCCGTGTGAAGGTCGGGAGGCTGGACTACATGTTGGTGCCTTCCCGGCACGACGAAGTCCCATTTCTCGGGTAGATTATAATGTTCAGCCGCCACCCCAGGACAGTTACGCTCATTCAAGAAGTCCCTATAACCTATGTGAATCCTAGTGTCCATGGGAATCTGGAATACCGCGGGCTCCAAAATCCGTACATGTGAAGGCCCAGCCTGGGAGGGTCCAGCCTGAGAGGTCCCAGCCTGGGCCTCTACATCGGTTTCTCCTTCCCGGCCAAAGGTCAAATCCTCAATCTCAGGCCCTACTTCCGAGTCTGTAACTACGTTATAGTCTGAGGCAGTTCTAGAAGACGAATCGGCTGAGGCGCTCATTGTTCTCTACTAATCAATCAAACTTACAAAATCTAGAACCAAGTATGAAAATTACCTCTTGCAAGAATAAAATCAAAGATGAAGTTGAAAACGAACTGAAGCGGAAGGAGGACACAAGCGAAATCTGAAGAAATCGAACGAGTTTTTTGTGAGGATTTAGAGTGTTTTTTAGGGGAATAAAGGGTGAAATGAAACGAAATGGGGGGTATTTATAGAGAAAGGGGTGCACAGTGCATTTCCACCCATTGTACGACACGTGTTGGGCCAGAGGAGGCGAAGCGTCGCCAACCTTGGGGTTTGGAATTCAAAAATTGCGCCAAAATGAAAGCGTACTCAACACACCACCTCTAAGCGGGACAGGAAGCTAAGGACACAAGGTCAGGAAGCAGGAGTACAAGGAGGGCTTACTTATCCGGGTTGGAGGAAAACAACCCGCCTAGAAAGTCAGAACATACAGGGCAAGCCTACGACTTCCCCTGTATGGGGGCAGTTGTTGGGGGTGACTTCTCCCGGGTCTGCTCATCTCGGACCGGTAGGACCATGGACTAGAGGGTGCCTATACACCTGCTGATCCATCCATGTCTCCCGGGTCTGGCAGCATAGAGCCGGGAGGGTGATTGACCGGGGGATCTCATGCACCATAGGCCCCAGTGGTCCACCCGGGTCTGGGGCAGATATGGCCCACCCAGATCCATACCGTACGGCTTGAAGGCACACGAGGACAAATCTAGCTTTGGTATAAATGGAAAGCAAAACCCTAAAAACTATTCACACACACTCATAACACAAAACACTACACAAAAGGTTTTTCTCTCTCTTTTCTCTCTCTAAACTCATTTGTTTTCATAAGTGACTTGAGCGTCGGAGGGCCATCACCCGGAAGGCCCCGGGGCTAGGTTTGTTACGTGATTTCAGGACGAGAGGAAGGTAGAGGACAGCCGAGAGCTAAGGACCGTTCAGGACTTAGTTTATTTAGTTTGTAATCCACATTCAACTTGTAATCGTTTATATTTAGTTTTGGTATTTAGTCCCTAACTTTATACCCGAAACAGCATTATATTTTAAAAATCTTACTTTCATAAAATTTAGTTTTTTTTTATAGAAATATCTTTCAAATAGACAGACCGTTTGAAACTTTATAAGACCGTAATAAAAACTTGTAATTGACGTTTTCTTACGTTATATATTTTTAAAATATAAGTTTGAGAACCTTAACAATTAAACTAAAACTAATACAAAATAATTTAAAACATAATATATTCTTATAATAATTTAAAGTTTATAAATAAGAGCGAATGAAACAGAGCAAATCGGAAATCGAAAATTAAAGCCCAACCCTCACTTTATGTCGACACTCTTTTGCTCCTCAACTCTCCTCCACTCATATAGATATTTTTACTAAGCTTCTCTATCACACATCCTTATACTCCTTTATTCTTATCATCATCCTCATTTTCATTTTTAGATCCAAAATTTTACTTCGCTCCTCTCCTTGTTAACCCCTCCATTAAACAACCACAACAACTTGCATCATCATCACCAAAACCGACAAACAATAAACACACACACAAAAAAAAAATCAACAGCAACAACAAACTCGACAACAACAGCAATAGACGACACCACCACCGCCAGCTCGTCGAAGCTTTGACCACCACATCACTGTCATGGGCCAACACTGTGCTCACCACCCACCTCACCGGAGTTGCACCGAACCACCACCGGCGTGCTCTCCTCAGCCCTCGACCACCATGACCACCAACACCGGTCACCTGCTCTCGCCTCTCTGCTCACCGGAGTATCACCGGAGCATTACCGTGCACTATCACCACCTCGACATTTCTCTCTCAGTGTCTGCTCTTGTTCACCTCGCTGGAGGTTATTTGCCGGAAATCAGACCATCGTCATCGCCGTCCTCAAACTCCGTGCTCTAGCTGCTGCCGTGCCCTTGATGTATGCCATTTATATAGACTACGTGCCCCCGGTTTAGTTGCATTTAGCTCGCATTTATTCGATTTCATTATTATTTTAGGAGCTATTTGCTTTATATTGCGATACTGTCGTTCCTCGTTTATATTTTGCAGGTTTTGGCGGTCCTGAGCTAAAACCTGAGTTGAGTGGAGCATTTACGAGTATCGTGACGACAAGACTAAGCTCGAGAGTTGATTCGGAGGCCATACTATGATTTGGGACGTCAAACCTATAGGTTCAGAGCAAGCCTATAGGTTCAGGATACGTGAATCAAGGCCAAAGTTACTGGAAGTTGCTGGAAATCACTCAAACCGCTCGGTTTGATAGTGAACCGATCGGTTCCACCCCTGAACCGATCGGTTTGACCCCCGAACCGCTCGGTTCTGCCCCCTGTTTTACGTTATTTCACGGGCCTATATATATGACTCGAGTTAGGGTTTTAGACTCATGCTTTGTTTTATTTTGTCAGCTTTAGATTAGAAGTTAGTTCTCTCTTTAAAACTCTCTCAAAACACTTAGTTTAGATTTAATTACTTCGCAAGATTTGATCTTTACTTCGATTCAAGATTAATTTTAGGTTTAATTCTTTTGCTATTTCTTTCATCATGTCTTCTTATCATTATTGTTTTGCTCTAATTTCAACTATGTCTAGCTAAGTCTCCTATTAGGGTTTGAGGGGAATTTGTGCCCTTGGTTCAGGAACATGTTTTTAGATTAAATTGGTTGAATATATTGTGCAATTGATTTCTTTCTACGCGTTTTATGCCAATTGAATTAGGATTATTTCGCCTGATCAACGAATTCATCTGAGTTTAATTGAACCTGAGTAAGTTTTGATTTAAGATCGAAAGCCGAGTTAAAATTAGACTTACGCGAGATTGATAAGTTGAATTTAGTACGTAGCGAGAGCCCGCTAAATTTGCTTAAGGCTAAAATTGACTCGAGAGAGCGTTTTCCAAACCTAATCATTTTGCACAGTTTATTGTTCCTTCTTATAACTTGAGTTCCTGAATCATTGTCATGATGAACCTGATTGCCCTAATCTTTCTCCTTATAGATTTCTATTCATTTCCTTTATTGCTTTAAGTTTATAGTTCGAATCAACCCCTTTTCACACCCTTGAGTCAAACCTGTTTTCGTCCGACTTAACTTATAACTATGCTGTTTCTCTGTGGATTCGACCCTGCTTGCCGCTAGCTTCTGTTAGTTGTTTGTCTAGGTTTATTTTGATTAGGCGTGACGATTTAGCCTCATCAGCCCTCCCCTGTTTTCCCCTGTTTTCTTCCTCCTTTCTCTCGCCGGAAATCGCCCTCGCCGGAGCATCGACCACTCTCGTCGAGAGTTCGCCCAGTCCACCACCTGAGGCGCCTGCCCTGCTCATCTCGCCGGAGCTGCCACTGACGTCACCACCTCGGATTTCGCCCATGACCGCATCACCGGTGTTCTGCCCTGTCTCCTCTCGACCCGGGCTCTCATCTGCTCAGCTCATTCTCTTTTTCAGATCTATACTCTCCGGAAATCGGTGAACTTACCACCTCCGACCACCTCCGGTAAGTCACCCATCATATACCTCTCTTTATCCTTCTATTTCCGATGGTTAAACCGACTATGTGATGTATGGGCCTTTTTTTTTTTATTTACCCATCCTATACTTTCTGATTTCATTCTGTCAAATTAATCGATTTCGACTTCAATATTGTTCTATTCCGCCCCTTTTAATTTCTGATTTTTATATAACTGAAATCGATGTTATTCCTCTTAATTAGAAGTTCGACAAACTACGCTCCGTATACTGTCCTTTGTCACGTTGATGACACCTACGTCGGAGCGGTCGCCGGAGCTGACCCTTGCTTGTTTGGGTCAACTCTGCTTTGCTCGCAAGTGTTTCTAGCTCACCAACATTTCCACCGTCATCATTATTAAAACCACGACCCCCGGTTTATTGTTGGTGCTGATTTTGGGGCTTCGCCAAGACGAAATGATTCGAGTTGGATTTTTGGAGGCCTCAGTTCGTGAGCCAAATTTAGGTGACTCGACTCTTTCTCGAAACCTCTAATTTTAAAACTTTGGTTTTATTTTAATTTTGTGATTAAAAAGGAGCTAGTATGCATTTGACACGTATAACTACCGTTTCATTTTATTTTAGAAAATTGTATGACGATGCTCTAATATGAAATTGGGTGTTAGTTTAGCTATAATATTATATTAGGATTTAACTATGAATATATATTACTGTGTTAATATGGGAATTGTTTGTGTTGAATTGATTTCGGGAAATATGTTGTTAAAATGTTTGTGGTGATTTTGTTGTGTTAAATGTGATATTTTGTTGATGAAATTACCAATGTTATGTGTATATGTATTATAGGATTAAATAAATATAATTAGTATAAATTATCTCAAAAATATTATTAAGTCCAGAGTTAAATAAATAAATTGAATGAATTTGAAATATTACTACTCACTAAATAAATTATTGAAAAGTATTATAAGTCAAAACAAAGTGTTAAAGAAATAAAATTATAAATAAATAAATCGATTTAAGAAAGTAAGATTATTTTAAGAAAAACTAATAGCCACTAAAAAATTTACTGAGTATAATTATATAAATTTTTTGAATAAAATATCTATATATATAAACACAAAACCTTAATAAAATTTAAACTTATTATAAACTTAGGACGTACTAAATGATTATCAACTACTCCCTCCATTCAACTCCATAGGCATCCCATTCCATTTTGGGTCATTCATTTCCATTGACATCATTTCTATTTTGGGCCATTCATTACTCACTAACTACTCACTTAACATACCCCACTTGCTCTTAATTATTTAACACCCCACTTGCTCTTAATTATTTAACACCCCACTTACTCATTTCTATTTTGTTTAACACCCCACTTGCTCTTAATTATGATGACATCGGCATTTTATTAATAGTTGTGCATTGACATCACGATGTCAATGGAAGTGAATGGAGGGAGTAACAAGATTGTTGGAAAATAAAATAAAGTTAGGCGAAGTCGTATAAAAAGGAATTTATGAACTTACGTGAGAAATATAAATTAGGACTAGTGTCAAGAATTCACTAAGTATAAAGATGTAAAGGTCAATAAGATTATCGAATCATATAAATAAACTTAGTAAGTATAATATTTTATATGAAAAGTTTAACTTAAAGCAAAGCCCACAAATTTAAACAATATCTTTAAAAGTAAGAATTCGTCTTAAGGCCGACCGTTCACTAAATAAATGTAAGTCGTATAATAAAATTTAAACGTATAAAACATAAGGTATTATAAAAAGACATAAATTGTTTCATAAAAATAATGCAGAAAAGATTTTTAGGTTATAAGAATCTAATCTAAATAAAATCCTACGATCAAATTATTTTTCCACCTAAATCGAATAAGTAAAATTATTATATAATGTCGCGTTAAGAAAATTAAACCATTTAAAAGAAATTTAGCCTTTTTGTTATTAAATTATATTTTTGTCGAAAATACAAAAGTTAATAAGTATCATTAAGTAATATCTTTGCGTTAAAATAAAGAGTAAATTACAAAATACCACCTTTTAAAATTGAAAATTTTCAAATTACCATCTTTTAAAACATTCTTTGTAAATTACCACCTTTTATAACACTTTTCCACTCAAATTGCCACCTTCCACCAATTTCGGTGAAAAAATAATCCGTTTTGCCCCCACTTTTCAGTGAATTATTTACAGTTTGACTTTTTTGTGAAGGGAAAAAAGTCAAACTGTAAACAAATGACTGAGACATTGTAAATTATTTTTACACCGGAATTGGAGTAAGGTGGCAATTTGAGTGGAAAAGAGTTATAAAAGGTGGTAATTTACAAAGAATGTTTTAAAAGGTGGTAATTTGAAAATTTTCAATTTTAAAAGGTGGTATTTTGTAATTTACCCTAAAATAAAAGTTATAAATATTAACTAGCTAAACACCTTTACTATTTAGATAAACTGTGTAAGTATCAAGTAATTTTTATATAAAACGAAATTTAGAAATATTTATAACAGTAATCATAAATCATAAATCTACTTAAAATAAAAGTTAAATGAAACTATATTACTCTTAAGATTGAACTATAACTAATTTCTTAAATTAGTAACACTAATAAAAATAAGCTTAAAAATAAAATATATAATTCAACATTATCTTATCTTATACTAATAAAAAAAAAAGTAATAAAGTTATTCACAATATACTAAAAGTATTTAATGTGTTTATGTTTAATTATGAATCATGTTGTCTTTACATAATATAAGTTTGACAATGTTATAATTATTAAGAACTAGTATGTAAGCCCGTGCGATGCACGGGTTTAAACTTTTGCCTTCTCAAATTATTCAATAAAAATGAAATTAAATGATATATAATGGAAGAACTATATGTAAAATTTTATTTTTAAATTTTTTGACCATGTCGTTGCAATCTCGAAACATATAAGATTACATGTAAAATTTTCTTTTTAAATTTTTTTATTTATTCACATTTCACTAATTATACAGCTTTTTAATTAATATTTTTCTATTAATTTTAACTTTTTTTGTATGTACGAATAAAACAATGAATTAAGGTAATGTAAAAATAACAATATAATACGATGCACGTTTAAATTCTCTTATTTTATTTCTATCTTAGCATTTTTTCCGTTTTAGTGAACTAAAAAAATCATTCTACACCGTATTTTTGTTGGTTAAGTTATATGTTCATACAATGATAACAATTCAATTTATATTAATGTCTCAAATAAAGTACTCTTAGTTAACAAATATATATAGAGGATCATTTATCATTTTGTACATATATATATATATATATATATATATATATATATATATATATATATATATATAGTGAAAGGTTATATTGAGTCCTTAAATAAGATTGAGTCCAAAAGTTCCAATCTAGACCGTTAGATTAAATGGGAGTGGATGGCTGAGATTGAGAGAGAGAGATTTAAATAAATAAAAAATCAGAAAACATAAACAGCCAATCATTTTTTTTTGGGTTTCTCTTACCTCGCTTAACGTGGACATCTGCCTTCTTTTTAGTTTTTCATAATTGGACGTGTTTATACTCTCTAGAATGGAGAACCTTTCGTCTCCTTATTTAGTATTTCCATTTTCATTTTTTGCTTTTTATTTTCTCCTTCAATTCTTCTCAAATTTTATTCAGTTTAAAGAATTCATTAGTGTTCTATTTGAAAGGGAGTGTTTAGTAAGTGAATTCCAAATTATTTTAATTATGTTTTTAAATGTTTTCTTTTTTTTTTTAATATGGTTTGGTAATATTGAAATTTTCACAATATTCATTATAGGTTTTATTGGTTTTGGTAGAAGAAGATGCAAGAAATCGAACAACTTAGTGTTATTGAAGCTAAATCTGTACAATTTTATAATTTTTTTGTCGAATTGTTTTTAGGGTTGAAAGGAGTTTTAATGTGCTGAGAATTTAGTTTGTTTAAATGTTCAAACAAGTTATTTTTTTGGTTTTCAATTTTTTTTTTGTTGAGTAGGTACGAATGATGTTCCGAATGTACCTGTTATTGAGGAAGGAGATTTCTGCGAAACTGTTGAAAAGGATTTCACTCCGTTCGTTGGGCAGGAGTTTATTAGTGTAGACGAGGCGTATTCTTTTTATCGTATTTATGCACTTGCGTGCGGCTTTGATGTACGTAGGTATTCTGAAAAGAAATGGGATGATGGAACTTTGAAGACAAAGTTGATAGTTTGTAATAGAGAGGGTATATATCGACCAAATAGTAAGGACGTAGAGGAAGAAAACAGTGCGGATAAAAGATCAAGAAGAACGACTGTAACTCCTATTGGGTGCAAGGCGAGAATAAGGTTGTTTTTGTTCAAGGGAGTGTTGAAGATCGATAGATTTGTGGCAGAACACAATCATGAACTGGTGACGGTTGAAAATAGGGAGTTCCAAAAACTTTCATCAAGTTTGTCCGAGTACCACAAATTCTTCATTGTTTCGAATATGAGGGTAAAGTTATTATTATTATTAGTATTATTGTTTTTTATATTTCAAATAATGTGTTTAATATTCATGAGTATTTCGTTGAAATTTCATCAGAAATGTAATAGTAAGAGAAATACGTGTGTTGGTATTCCTATTATGTGTGTTGGTATTTCAAATCTTGTTGCTGAAGTTTTATATAAAACTTATAAAGTTGTATTAATGTTTTAGTTCGTGTTTATTGGTGATCTTAATATAAAACTTATGTGTGTTGGTTGATATTTCATATATAACAGATGAAGATAATGCGGAATGGAATTAGGCTTTGGTCGTTGACGTTCTTAACATGTCGTTTGTTGTTTCGAATTGTTTTGTTGGTAGTTCATATATAAATGATGAAGTATTGAGAGTTGAATTGTTTAAGGGTGTGATTGTTGTTGTTGTGGATGTGTAATAGTTTTTCAATATTCGTGGTATTTGTTTTTTAGAATTTGTGGACGTGTATATTGATGTTCTTCATATTTACGTTTTTATTTTAAATGTAAATGCTATAGTTCTAAATACTGTAATTGTTCCTTGCTGTGACAGTTGAACATTGGTGCTTCAAAAACTTACAGGATGATGAAAGAATATGTTAATGGGTATGAAAATATTGGTGCCAGCTTAAACCATTTTAAGAATTTTCAGAGGGATATCAAGTGTTTCATACATGAAAGAGATGGTCAGCTATTTGTTGACCGCTTTAAGGTTATGGGAGAGAACAAAGCAGATTTTTATTTCGACTACGACCTTGACGCAGATAATAGTTTACGGCGTGCAATTTGGGTTGACGGTATAGCAAAAAGGAACTACGAGTTGTTTGGTGAAGCTGTGGCGTTCGACCCTACTTATTCGACAAATAAGTACTCCATGGTTTTCACCCCTTTCACGGGGGTTGATAATCACAAAAAGTCAGTAACTTTTTGTGGTGCACTTATTGCGAAGGAGGACTTTCAATCATTTAACTGGGTTTTTAGTAGATTTTTGATAGCAATGGGTGGAAAGGAACCCGAGTATATAATTACCGACCAAGACCCAGGTATTATTAAATCGGTAAAACATGTGTTCAAGCGTAGTCGGCATAGGTTTTGCATTTGGCATATAATGAATAAAGTGGCAGATAAATATGGTGCAGCAAGAAGTGATTACAGGGATTTCCTTGCGAAGTTAAATTCGATTGTATGGAATGAAGAAATTGATGCTGCAGAGTTTGATCATCGTTGGCTTGAAATAATGGACTGTCATGGTGTTGGTAAGGATGACTGGTTTGCTGATTGCTTCTCCATTCGAAATCAATGGGTTTTAGCGCATTGCAAGGATCTAAGGATGGGGTCCCTTATGAGAACCACACAAAGGTCTGAAAGCTCGAATAGTTTCTTCAAAAGATTTGAGCATAAATCAGGGACGTTGGTTGAGTTTTGGATGAGATTTGAGAGTGCTATGGACCAACAAAGACACAACAAGAAAAAGTTAGACAACTATAATAAACATAGTTCACCGAAGCTAATAACAAGTTTAAAGATAGAGGATGACGGATTGAAACTGTACACACATGAGATTTTTAAGGAGTTTCAGGAGGAGGTGGACTTATCATTAAGCAAATGTAGCATTAAGGGTTACAGGGAAGAGAATGGTGAGGAGGTGAGCTTAGTGAAAGATGCTATAAGGGGACTGATATTCGAGGTGCATTTCATGCCAGGTATTAATATTCTTTAATTAACTGTTGAAATCTCTTTTACAGCTGTTGAAATTTCAAGTATATTTGTATACTCTATCTTTGACTATTCCTTTTTAATCAGATACTTTGGAAGCTAGATGCAGCTGTACAATGTTTGAGAGGAAAGGTATCCTATGTAGGCATATAATTTCGATTTATACGAGCAATGGTGTTGAAAAAATACGTACTTCTGGTGTTGCGAGGCGTTGGATGAAAGAATGTTTCGTTAACGACGGTGAATGTATGAAGTTGAAGGAGTTGGATTCAACAGCAAATGTAGATGGTATACATCTTGAGATGACAAAGTTGTGGATAGAAATAAATGAAACTGTAAGTTTTCTCCAAAATGTTGATTTAAAGTACGTTGGCCTGTTATGTGATAAATTGAAACAGTTTAGAGAGGAACACCAATGTAGCAAGGAGACATTGACAAAGGAACAACAGTTCGAGAAGTTACTTGGGTGCACGGTGAGTAAGGAAATATCTGTTATGCCTCCAAAGCAATCCAAAAATAAGGGTAGTGGTAAGAGGATTTTGTCGGCTAAAAGTGTAGCTATTTCTACTTCAAGTAAACCGAAAAGGTTGTGCAATAACTGTAAGCAAATGGCACATCACGACAAAAGAAATTGTCCAAACCCTTTTGTGGAAAAGTCTCCTATTTCATTTGGTGATAACGAAGGGCTGGAGGATACCCAAGATGAAGTTTAATTTGTAGTTGTCGTAATGTACTTTTTGCTTTTCAGGGTTGAAACTTCAAATAAATGTGTTGGAGTTTCAAATATTTTTGTTGATGTTTGAAATTTTGATGTTGCTATTTCAACATTTTTTTTTTGTGGTTATTGATTGTAATTGCACTTCAGTTGTCAACTATGTTTATAGTGAATATGGAGATTCATCATTAAACGTTAGCATGATTTTACTTCAGTTTTTAATTGTAATTTCAAGTAAACAAGTTGGAGTTTTAAATGTAAATGTTGATATTTCAATACTAATTAGGTAGTAATTCTTATTATTAAAACTTTACTTGTTAAATTGTTTTGGTTGATTATGAATGTTTCATATTGAGGTGTTATATTCTTAATGTGTGGGTTTTATTGTTTCACTTGTATGTCATGTTATTCCAGATGATAATGCTAAAAATTCAAATGAAGCTAACAGTAGTTTTATATGTAGATTATATTTGCTATTATTTCAAGAAAACATGTTATAATTTTGTTTAGTTATGTTATTATTTCAAATAAATATGTCAAAATGAGAAAATTTCAATGAGTTGTAATTACAAGTGTAAGACATCATTGTAAGAGGATAATCTCTTTCATAATTCAACACAAAGATTGGACATAGAATAGTAAGTTCAAAGTTTTCATAGCGCAAAACGAAGCAAATGAGAGAATACGAAATAATGTTCAAATGTGCATCAATCGACTTAGAAATAGACAAATGAGTAAGACAATCTATCGGCGTGCATTTTTGGGCGCCTGACGTTTGATTAACTCACGCTTAGCATGAATCTCTTCCCACATTGGATCTTTATTCTCGATGAAGTTGTTGATTTTTTGAAGCAAGACGTCGCGTTCTATGTTGCAATCAGCAAGCATAAGCGCTGCAGCAAGTTGACAAACAAGGCACCGTCGATACCTCTTTAAGTCAATGCCGTCATCCGCTATCGGAATCCCCTCATAGAGAGCCATGTGCATCATCGTGAAGAGGCCAGATTCGGTGTCGCCTGGCGACTCATGTTGCCATTTGAGTTTTATTGGACGGACCGGAAAGCTGGTGATATCCGCACCCTTTCATAAATTACACTTATCCAAATAATCGCTCAGACATTCTACCTGCAGGAGTTTTAGTTTTTAATGAATAAAAATCGTAAATAATATTGTAAATATAATTACTTAAACAATTTCAGCGAAGAAATGAAATTGAATTTTTTTGAAGTCTTACTGCAACAAGTTCAGAGAAGAAATGAACGTCCGAGTCATCGACAGGCAGAGCCATTTTTTGATTGTCAAGTACGTCAATAGTCTTGTCATTGAAGTTGACACATGCACAGCAGAAGTGATCGCGTAGATACAGTGGAATGAAAAGAAGGTTGGCGTCCATGTAGAATGCATTACCACAGCCTTGAACAAATCTATCCCATATTCCATACAGTTGGTCTTTCAGCTCAGTCATCGGAGTACTTTGTAAATTATTATCAGCAATTTGCCCAAGAATATCCTACGACGGAGTAGGGAAATTATTGAAAGTTATTTAATCGGGATAGACATATAGTCGATATGTATCAAATTGCATTGAAATATTTGAAGAGTAATATTGGTAATGATAACGTACCATATGACCAATGCCGTGGAATGCCATGCGTGGAACCTCATTTTCATTCCTCTCAATGACATTCAACAACCTAGCCCAGCAGTCGATAACTTGGGTTGTCATATTTCGGTCTGGGAGAAGGCTAAGTATGTCTTTCCGAGTGAGTGTCAGACCACCACCATAATCAACAACTTGTTCGCTGAAATTAATAATACATAAGAAATATATTAAGTTAATGTTAGTTAACACTAAGAAATTCAACAAACAAAAGGTCAATAAAAATAAAAGGATAGAAGACGTACTCTGGATCCATTTCCCAGTCATCCAAAAAGCAGTAATCAGCAACCTCCTTACGTAATTTCGGGATGTCTTCAAATAATGTCTGGTTGTTCCGCATAAACGTAGAGACAACTTTTGGACGTGTCTTAGTAGGCCCACAGTCAAGGGAGCAACCTATCCCATCCCCTTTACCTCGGCAAGGAGAGTTTATGGAGGATAAGTTCACAGAAGCAGAAGCAACGACATTTTTAGGGGTCGCTGCAGCAGCCGTGGCAAAACGGGTACGCTTAGGTTGTTGTTCAGAACCCATCGCCTCAGAATGTCTTTTAGGAAGTACAGCTGACAAATTGGAGTGAATGTGGGGAGAATTAACAGTGGGACCAGAGTCATCCCCGCAGAAATCAGTATGAACTGGAGTGAGAGGGTCGACTTTATCGAACTGGACCTCTTGTTCATGGGGGGTGTTATTACTCGGATTAGCAGAACGCTGAATGGCTTCTTCAATCTCAGTGGTCGAGTACAAGTCCATCAAAATTGCCACATCTTCTTCTTGAATTTGAAAACCGGGGGGATTGGATTCAGCCTGGGATTTCGTTTTAGGACCTTCAAATATACAGTCATCTTTAATTTGAATTTCAACATCGTCATCTTGTTTTCCACACTCAAAAGGGGGGGGATTGGACTTAGGGGAGGGTTCACTGTTAAGATCTTCAAACACACCCTCATCGTCTTGTCCACCTAAATCAGCGCAATTGAGGTCGTCTAATACAACTCGGACTTGGGAAGAAGAAGGGTCTTCGAGTTTAGGTGCCCTGTCAGAGGTAGACTTCATAAGCTTAGCCAACTCGACAACCTCATCAACATATTTGTGCAACAAGGGATCCTCAAAGAAAGCTTGAGTGGACTGTGATGGGTTCAATACTGGAGGAGAAGGACGCGGTGTTGTCAACATCTTGATTTTTGACGCCGCGTTCGTATACCATGAATGAAAAACAACAGCGTTCCTCTGCATCTGCAGGTAGAGCTCGTGGACCCCCTACATTGTTTTATATTAAAATATCAAAACATAAGAAAACATACAGCATAAACAAGTATAGACACAATCAAGTTGAAAAAAGAATAATTAATACCAAAATAATATTGAAATATGAACAACTACATTTGATACTGCAACAAGTTTAATTGAAACTCCAACGTTTTTATTTATTTTGGTATTTCATGTACATAGGTCAAATTTTCAAATTCAATATAAGAGGTCAAAATTTCAAATATATAAAATACAGTTTCATACTATTTATGCTACAATAGAGAACTTCAGTGTGTGTATATGAAACATTAACAGAAATATTAGGGATGAGAGTTTGAAGGGACAAAAACACAGAAATATTCAGGTTAACTTACATCAACTGCCTTTGTCCGCAACTTAGCGTCGTCATCAATTCCCGGTGGTAGCGGAATCTGAATAAAGTTTGCGCTCTCTACATTTTCGTTACCGCTGCGATTGAAAACCCCGTCGGATGACAGTGAAGGCTTAGGAACTGAGTTATTGTTACAATAGGAAGGGTCGAGGCAACGAGGATAACAGACCGACGACTTAAGCTGTCGACCCAACTTGCCACCAACAAGTTCCCCTTTTAACCTCTTTAACAACTTGTCGCTGTCCCAATGCTGTATGAGCGGCAATTCGGAGGGTTCGGTGATACCACGAAAGTCAAACCGGTGGAAGTAGATAATCATTAGGAAAGGCCAGCAACCCAACAAACAAGATAACTTTCCAAGGGTGTCCTCACCCGCTTTTACAAGAGAACGAAGGACGAACGTACACCAATCAAATTGATGTAGTCGGTTCACATCGTCAGCAGCGGAAAGCAATCTAAGATCAACAGAAGCACTAGAAGTGGGGCAAAGAAAGTACGACATACTGAAAAGAAAAAATAGCTGCTTAAATAAGTCACCTCCCTCGGTGTCGGCATTGAGGGCTTCTTCTACGCGATCAATGGGAATAATACCATTTCTATGGGAAACATTGAAGAATTGACGCCAACGACGCTTAACCTCCTTAACAGCCTCTGTTTTCGCTTCTGTGGAACGAGCAGTTAGGAGTATAGGAACAGGGTGAGGGCCGAGAGGCAATTGGAAGCAATCGTGAACATCATATTTTGTAACAAGGAACGGGTTCGTCTCAGACGCCCTGAAAACGTGGCTTCCGTCTTTGAAAGCATCAACAAAATGTTGGACATATTCCGTAGGGTAATATGAAAATTTCAGGTGAAGAAGGCCACCAAATCCTATACTCGTAACAGCAGCCTTTTGAGCTTCATTGAAATTGTTTATCATTTTCACAAGTTTCTTCGTACGACACTTTACGATATAACTATGCTCTTTGACAGTCTTCCTCTTGGGAACATTCACTTCGCCTTCACTATCGCTTGAAGACATCTTCAAAAATCAACAAAATGGGACATGAGAACAATAAAAAAAAAGGGGAAATAAATACAGAAACTTACAGAAAAAGTAAATGAAAAACAAAAACACAAATAAAACCCAATAAAATTGAAAAAAAAAAATTTAAATAAAACACAAAAAATTCTAAAGTTCAATGCAAAAATAAAACCCAATAAAATTGAAAAAAATTCAATAAACAGAGAATACAAGAGTCGATTATAAACAGAGAATACAAATTTAAAAAAAAAAAAATAATTACAATGAAAAAGACCAGAAAAATAAAACAAAAAAAATAAAAAAAATATATATACCTTAAAAAGTGAATATTAGAACTTAAAATAGAGTAGATAAAACAAATAGAGAGAAATCAAAATTAAAAATATACCTAAAAACATCAATAGGATGATAAAAAAAAATACCTTAAAACAGTGTAGATAAAACGAATTGAGAGATGTCAAAAATGATGGCAAGATGAACTGCAAAAGACGACGACTTTATGGCTGACTTGAATCGACAATGAGTTTTGGAAGAAGAAGAAGAAGAAGAAGAAGAAGAAGAAGAAGAAGAAGAATGTCGTTTGATGAAGAGAGAGTTTAAAAATTGAAAAAATAAAATATTGGGAAGGAGTGAAGAATGTCGTTTAAACTTCATCAGTCAATTACTTTTTGTTTTTTTTTTGTGCCGCTGTAATTTTTTTTTTTTTTTTTTTTTTTTGTTGTTAATAAATGAAGAGTAAATCTCAGCCATTGATGCTTTCATCATCTAACGGTTAGGATTAGAACTTTTGGACTTTAAAACAATCTAAGGACTTCAATGAACCTTATTCTATATATATATATATATATATATATATATAGAGGCAGGATCTGGTGCGAACTAAGTTATAATACGAACCGTACGAACTCCTCTTATGACCACATACACTCAACCTCAGACTCAAATTAAAACCCCCCAATTTATCAAACCTCCTAACACAACCCTAAACTCTGACAACCACCACCCCCTACTCGGTCGCCGGCCATCTTACGTCGACCACCAAGGACGACAGCCACCGAACACATTCATCGGAGATCCTGTTGTTGTCGCCGACGACACCATCCATGGCGGGCAGACCACCGTTATCCATCATTCATGGTGGCCGCCCTGAGCCTCGCCGGATATCATCGATGCCACCACTTTCTGAGCCTCGCCGGAAAAACTCAACGCTTTTTATCGCCTCAAGCCTCGCCGGAGCCGACCACTCCAACCGGAGTTCAGTCGGAGTCGATACCCCTTATTTTTCCCTTGCTTCTCATTTGTTCCATCTCCGTCCACCGAATTTGACGTCGGAGTCGCTTAGATTGGAATTGACCACCCCAGTAAGTCGTACCCTTCTCCTCCCTCTTTCTCGTATTCTGATTTGCCCCTTCGTTCTCCCACTCACTAACCCGTCCAACTAATATTGGGTTAGATACATAAATCAATTTTGTGTATGTGGAGTACCATCTTGTGTATGTGAGCACATTTCACAAAAAATGCATTTTTTCCAGTTATGTCATTGATTGCTCCAAAAAATTACTCGTATTTAGTTGTGCTTTGTGTCATTTTTTATTATCAAAAACTCTGTAACAAATATATATCTTAGCTTGTCTTTTTGCCATAAGTAGAGTAAGTAATACGTGGAGTCAATCAACTCATTTAAAATGAATGAGTCCCTAATTTCTGTGATTGAATTTCATTTTAGTATCCCGTTGAATATGTTGTTGTGTTACAGCATACATTTTACTCCATGAGATAGGAGGAAATCATAGTCTTTGTAAGGTTTTATTTCTACCTGACATATTTTCAATCTTTTTCATGTATCTATGCAGGTTATGGATTTTCAGCGTAGTGAATTTCTGAAGGTGAAGGTAACTAGCGTTGGGTTGTCATCCTGTCAGTTTACGACTTCCAGTCATTTTATTTGTTACTTGTTCCGTCTACTTACTTTCTAGGAAGGGTTATCAATGAGTGTGAAAATAGGAAAAACAAATCGTATTTCCTTCCATCTTTTACATCATATTTGTTTAATCGCCCACATCATTGCCATCGAGTGCTAGTTAAGCTATAAAACTTGTCTGTTAATTGGTACGGGCAAACTTTGGAGAAATAAAAATATTAATCTACTATGTGTTCTATTATACTGTTTTTTCCCCCCTTTTTTCTAAGGACTGTCTAGCCTCATTGTGATGAATGTGAATTTTTATCTGCCTTTCCCAATTCATTACTACCAATATGGCTTATAGCTTCTAGAAGGTCAATGCATCCACATTTTAGGCAACATTTGGTGTGAATTCAATCATATTGTTACAGAATATATTGAAACATCTTGTTTATGCTTGTTTCTGATTCCATGTGTTTTTGAAACATAGTTAAAAGATAAATTTCTTATTGATAATTCCATTTCTTCATTTATTACGAACCTATATGCTTGCTCAACAGAGTCATAACCGGGATGGGATTGAGTGTCGAATTATAAGGTTTTGGCTAGGAGAGGAGGAAGTGAGGAACTACTGCTTCAATTCTTCAAGAGCTTCTATCAAAGTTGACTATGGAAAGACCAACCTCGTTCGAGGGAAAGGACCGTGTACCCGGTTAAAAGGATTCGAAATGTAGCTACACTTTTGACACAACTTCTTAGGTATGTTCTTATGTTCAACGTATAATGTTTTTGGCTTTAGTTACACGATTTTTACCCCTAGTTACAGTAATTTTGCCAAAGCACTTGCAGGAGAAATTACATTATTTACCTTAAAACTAAAGGCAAAATTGATATTTCCTCTTGTTGCTGTAAGAATCTTATTTTCCTCATTTTGAAAGTAGAGGGGAAATTCCTGTAACTAGAGGGGAAATTCATGTAACTAGAGGGAAAATAACTGTAACTAGAGGGAAAATTCATGTAACTAGAGGGAAAATTCATGTAACTTGAAGGGATATTACTGTTACTAGAGTGGAAATTCATGTAACTAGAACAAAATAAAGTGTAACTAGAAAATGTGATGCTTATTTCAACATACTACAAGGGAAAAGTGATGCTTGACTCATAATAAGTGTAACCACAAAGGGAAAAACAATGTAACTAGGACGAAATTCATGTAACTAGAGGGAAAATTACTGTAACTAGAGGGGAAATTCATGTAACTAGAGGGAAAATTACTGTAACTAGAGGGGAAATTCATGTAACTAGAGGGAAAATAATCAGAACTAGAGGAAATTCATGTAACTAGAGGGGAAATTACTGTTACTAGAGTGGAAATTCATGTAACTAGAACAAAATAAAGTGTAACTAGAAAATGTGATGCTTATTTCAACATACTACAAGGGAAAAGTGATGCTTGACTCATAATAAGTGTAACCACAAAGGGAAAAACAATGTAACTAGGACGAAATTCATGTAACTAGAGGGAAAATAACTGAAACTAGAGGGGAAATTCATGTAACTAGAGGGAAAATTACTGTAACTAGAGGGAAAATTCGTGTAACTAGAGGGAAAATAACTGTAACTAGAGGGGAAATTCATGTAACTAGAGGGAAAATTACTGTTACTAGAGTGGAAATTCATGTAACTAGAACAAAATAAAGTGTAACTAGAAAATGTGATGCTTATTTCAACATACTACAAGGGAAAAGTGATGCTTGACTCATAATAAGTGTAACCACAAAGGAAAAACAATGTAACTAGGACGAAATTCATGTAACTAGAGGGAAAATAACTGAAACTAGAGGGGAAATTCATGTAACTAGAGGGAAAATTACTGTAACTAGAGGGGAAATTCATGTAACTAGAGGGAAAATAATCAGAACTAGAGGGAAATTCATGTAACTAGAGGGAAATTATCACATTACTAGAGTGAAAATTCATGTAACTAGAACAAAATAAAGTGTAACTAGAAAATGTGATGCTTATTTCAACATACTACAAGGGAAAAGTGATGCTTGACTCATAATAAGTGTAACCACAAAGGGAAAAACAATGTAACTACAACAAAATAAAGTGTAACTAGAAAATGGGATGCTTATTTCAACATACTACAAGGGAAAAGTGATGCTTGACTCATAATAAGTGTAACCTCAAAGGGAAAAACAATGTAACTAGGACGATAAAACTTGTAGCTACACTCATAACAAGCGTAACCACAAAGGGGAAACAATTCATAATTAGTAGAGGGAAAATAACTGAAACTAGAGGGGAAATTCATGTAACTAGAGGGGAAATTATCAGAACTGTAGAGGGGAAATTCATGTAACTAGAGGGAAAATAACTGTAACTAGAGGGGAAATTCATGTAACTAGGGGGGAAATTACTGTTACTAGAGGGGAAATTCATGTAACTAGAGGGAAAATAACTGTAACTAGAGGGGAAATTCATGTGCCTAAATTTAAATGCTAAAATCACATTTTTTTATTCTTTAGATTTGATAGTGTTTTGAAATTAGGGGGAAACTAGATCTTCGATACAAGGATTGTCAGAGTGATCAGAAGTTCACCATCACTAGGTACTCTCCTACTGGTGTTGTATGTTCACATTGTTAAAGATCGATCTCATGTTTGATATGGTACTTGACTTGAGTCAGTTGAATTTAATTGTGCTGGAGAAGTTGAATTATTCAAACTATTCAAAACACTTATTTCATAGGTGAAAATTTTATGTAGCTGTTAGTCGCTGCCTCCGCATGCCGCTGAGGTTGTTATCCCATTATGTGCTATTGTTCTTTGCCGTTGCCTCGATTACTATTGTTGCTCATTGCCATCGTCACGATGTTGCTTGCTCGGTGTGACGAATTGTTACCCGCAGATTGGCGTGGTTAGTCTTTGCCGACGTTGTCGGCTAATGCTGTCTAATGCCGATTTCATCAATTTGTTACTGCTTTTGTTGTCGATCATTCTTGCTCTCGATCGTCATTTATTACTCAAAAGATGTTTTACTGTCTCTAACGTGTGTTTTTGTGTATCCAGCATATGTTATAGTGTAACAAAAAGGTCCTTCATTTGTGTTTTCTTACTGCAGGTTAAGAGTGCTACTGAAGTCACATTAAGGTCATCCTTATATGATTATTATCCTTGAAAATACTCCTTGTTAAAGATACTACCTTTTCTCAGTTTCCACGCCTAATTTTATCTCTGCTACGACGCCTAAATGTTGCTGCCATGTTGTTTTAACGCTGTCCATCGTTGCGTTGACCCATAGTGTGCGTGTGAGTGATGTTGACAATCCGGTGGCTGCCGTTTTTTTGCAGAGCTGCTGCTGCCACTCTGCTGCCGGTTATTGTGTGCTCTTTGGAATTAAGAGGTTGTATTCGAACCTCATAGCTGTGACAGATTGGTGTAGTTTAATTTGGTTTTTACTTACTATGCTCAGTATTAAGCAAAGTATAATCATGAATTTGAAGTCGGTTAGCTCAAATGGAAGAGCGTTGTGTGATGCACAAAGTGTGGGTTCGATTCCCACACCGACTCTAGAAAAGTGAAAATAGAACGAATAAAGTCGTTTAACACGTATAATTACGAATTTCAAATCAAAGGATAAATAAGATTCAGTCCTTTAAGAGTATTTTGTAGGCTATATGGGATTTGAACCCATACCTCTGTGCAAATGCACATTGCTCTGCCATTGAGCTAATAGCCTTTGCTAGACCTAATATTATTATATTAAGGTGTACAAAAACAACTGTTACGCGCAAAGAATTAGGATACATGTATAAGTATTTGAGATACGCAAATCAATGTTCTAGATACACAAACACATTTGCGTATCTGAGATACAAATTCATGTATCTAGTATTAAATTTTACGTATCTTCGCAATCATCACTAGAGATACAGCAAAGTCGGTATATCTATTCTCAATTCAAGATGCCATACGAACTGTCTTACCGTACGAACTGTACGAACTACCCAGATACACATGTTTCAGCTTCAAATACACTTATCAGGTCTCCAGGAACACAATTTGGTTATGTGCTCAAAATTACAAAAAATGTATCTGGTACTAATTTTAGTGTACTTTACACCCATGCTGTTGCCGCTTGACCACTGTCATTCAACGACACCATTATGATGTTAAAACTGAAAAGCACCATTGTCATTCAACGACACCATTATGATGTTAGAAAAAAATTGTTTCTGGAAAAATAGAAAATGTTCAAAATGACCACTTGGTCGTGGCTTAAGTACATTCCACAGCTTACTCGAAACAAGCGTCCTTATCTCCAAATCCACCATGTTACGGTAATAAGTCAAATCGGCAAACAAGAATACATAGCTGTACACAAAAGAAAAAAAAGTTCAATATCACAGTACATGGATCATACTCGATTACACAAAATAACAATCCACAAACGCACTCTAGTGTCTCCAGAATATATAACCGTGGAGTCATATTTTGTATATTAATCAATTAGACATGAATAAAATCCACCACGAGCAGCACCGACCACTATCGGTGGTCCCAGCACCACCAATCAGGCACCAAACAACATGACCATTGTGCACCACCAACTAATATCATACTCATCCCATACAAACACCCTATTTACACCATATTAAAATAAAGCTTTGAAATAGACAAAAGCGATGAGGACAGCACAAACATGACGTTTGACCTTACAACAACACTACTTTGGGATTAACATTGAGTGATAAGTTGTTAGGAAGGCTGACAAATGCCATAATAAAGCTCACTTGAGTCTAGCTTAATCCATTGCCACTTATTTCTACTTACTCCTACTGCTGCAACTTAAAAAATACATGTGGCTCATTGTTAAAAGTTTTACCATCAACTCTTTGGAGGGCTAAAACGGTTCAGTAAAGCTGTAACACCCCGTGTTTTTGAAACACATTTTTATAAAAGAATTTAATTCCTTAGATTAAATTCATCTTTTTTTTCCTTATAATAAAAATGCGACTGAATTTTTTTCGCTAAACAATACTAAATTTCTTAAGTCTAAATGTAAAAATTTTGAAAAATAAAGTATGTTGTATTATATTCGGAATTCAAAAAGAAACACAATTCAAAATTTTATAAAAGTCAACACAAAACTTATATCGTCTTTCAAATTTTGAAATGGTCAAGGCATGTTTACTATTCACGAGAATAAAAGTAAAACCTTTTGTTCATAAAATTCAATTTCGAGCACTTTTGATTTTTATTTATAAATCTTATTATATTAATATCAAATTACTATTTCATTTTGATTTAACTAACACTTTCACTAAAGATCGAAATAATGAGTTTCACTAAGCCTAAACTGATAAACTTTTTGACGTCTGAGTATAATGATTTAATTCGATAACATTCAATGAAAAAAATATGTATTTCGGTCAAGTAAGATTTTATTTCAAAGTTTGAGGATTCTAGACCCAATTTTTGTTTTGAATTCTTTTCAACGCTTTTTCTTCATTTTTATTTTCGATCTTACTTGAACCATTATATTAAGACTATATATTTCATTTCGAGACTTCAAGGCCAAGAAATCGAAAATTTCAAAAACGGAAATCGGGGCCTTGTTTTGTGATGATGGCCGAATGACTTGACCTTCTTGGTCCAAGTTTTCTTCTTCCATTTTGCTTTCTCTTACACATACCCAAGACTTACCATCCTACAATTTCATCATCACATTTTGTAGCCTAATTAAATTAAATGTTTATACAAACTAAATACTAAACAAATACATACTACATACTACTTGTTTACTAGTATACATATTTTCCTACTACAACATTTCATTAATACACACAAACACAAAACAAACTCACCAAAACCTCTCTAAAACAAAACCATTTTTATTCTAAGCAAGAACACTACCTTAGGTGTTCTTCATGTTCATAATGATCTTCATCCTCCATTCTTCTTATTTTAATTTCCTAATTTTTATTTCACTTATGTTTATGTTTATAAATTACTCCACTTAGTTCACTACTTAAATTAGAACATTTCTATACAAATTATATTATCACTACACTTGTTAAATTAATTCTAGAAAATTAAAGTATGTGTTTATAAATAAAAAAAAACTCAAGATCTTCATCTTCTTTAATTAGTTCTTCCACTTAAATTTTCACTATTCATTAAAAAGAAAATTCTTCATAAGTTGAATTAAATCACTTCCTCTTTTTCCTACTAAATTTTTATGAACATAAATCATAAAACAAATTAAAACTATGCTTCACCTAAAATGAATTAATTATGAAAACTATAGTCTTAGCTTATTTTAGTAGAAACTAGTTACTAACTTAGCTAATCTTTCTTGTATGTACTTTGAAACATAAAGACGAAGAGCCAAGTGACGGGGTTGATCTAAGTATCTTTGATCATATAGTGGATCCGGATAATTGCTAGAAAAATCATACCGAGTAAATTAAGGTGTCCCCGCACACTAGTTTTCATTTTTGTAAATCGCATGCTTTAAATGTTATGTGTTATATTTATTGTGTTTACGATCACCTAGCATCACATGTTAAATTAGGAGACAAAAATCGAAAAATGAAATATTGTGCTCACCTAAAAACCTCACGGCATCCCCTTTAAATTTCACTTAATTTTTCGTTTTAATTTTTGTAAATTGCATGCTTAAAATACTTGTAATAAAATGAACATGAAGATATAATTAGTTTATGTTTAGGACCTTAAATGAATTTGTTATGAATTCTAAATGTTTTAATGTGTTTATGTTTGTTCTTGAACTTTTGTTGTTATTCATGTGTTTAAATGATTTTTAGTTATGTGTGTTAATGTTTGTATATGATTTTTACTCTTGTTAAATGCATAAGTAATATAAAGGAAATTAGTTATTGAATTAGAAGTATAAAAATCAAAAATCAAAATTTAGACATATATATATATATACACGGTTTTTGCACTATTATTGGACCAATTTTTAGTTTTAATTTTTCTAAATAACATATTATGATTAGTTTAGTTAAATTAGACTTGTATAAAAAATTTGAGGAAATTATATAAACATATGAAAATTTGACTAAATTATGTTCATATGAAAAATATTAGAAACTCATCACATGTCCATGTGTTCATCTTTTGTATACCTATTTTGATTCATAATATTTTTTTTAAGTTTTATTTAAGTTGTTGTTTAAATACATTAGTGATTAATTGAAATAATGAATATATAAGTTAAATAGACTAAAACCTTAAATTATAAAAGTTAGAAAAATAAAGTGTCACAAAATCACTATTCATAAATGAAATAAAATAAATAGTGAAAAACGTAAACTAGTTAAACCGCTATGGTATAATTTAAATAATTAGTTTATAAAAACTTTAAGTCAAAACCGATAAATTAGAAAACGAAAATAAAAGACTAAGTGAATAGAGGCCCACGGCCTTAGACTCATTTTTGGACCAAAAATGTTTTTGTCACTTTTTATTTTTATCACTTAAATAATTTAATTAGTTAAAGTAATGAATTATACATAAAAACAAAAAAAGAAATAAATAGAGTAGTGTATAAGGGGCTACGGTATTCACCCATATTTTTGGTCAATTTTGGTCAAAATGAATTTATCACTTAGTCACTAAATTTGAATAGTAATTAGGTTTATATTTGTTTATGTATTAAATCATTAATAAAAAGAATCAACAAAACCGATAAAAATAAATGTTACACGTATTAAAATGAATGAATTCGAGTGTTACTACCTATGCTTAAATTTGGATGTGGACATACGGACTATTTAAAATGAACTACGACAACCTCGCTTAAAAATGGAAACCGCTAAAAGCTTAGTTAAGTATACGACTAAATTTAACCGAAGTTTTACTTTTGAAATGTTATTTAAAATGACCAAGTACAAAATGAACTTAACAACTTTGAAATTAGAATTTGTACTTAAGTTTAAATCGAGTTTTTCATTTAAAATAATATTTCAAAATCACTAAATACAAAACGAACCTAACGACTTTAAAACTAGAATTTCGTACTTAGAAAATAAAAGTTGGTTTTGTAAACCTAAAAATATCCTAAGTATAAAAATTGGTATAAAGTATAAAAATACTAAGTATAAAGAAAATATAATAATAAATACTAAGTATAGAAAATAAAATACAAAGTATAAAAATACGAATAAAATACAAAGTATAAAAATACGAATAAAAAACAAAGAATAAAAATACGATACGTATAAAAATACGCATAAATACGTAAATACTTAAAATACGAATACGTATAAAAATACGATGAATAGTAAATACGATGAATAGTAAATACGATGAATAGTAAATACGATGAATAGTAAAATAATGAATAGTAAAAATATTTAAAATTTACGAACGGACTCAAAATAAATATTTAAGTTTTCTATGTGCTTCCGTTTACCTGAAAAACTGCTAGAACTAAAATTTCATTATACAAGTTCGACGATGTTATAACTAATAAAAATTATAGCATGTGTTATGAATAATAAAATAAGTAATGATTTAAGTGTTGAATACTTGACGTTACCGTTTTTCCTCACATGTATAGAATAATACGCACCTCTATTTTGAATTGCCCTTTCGATGACTTCACTTTGACTATCCACTCTAACTTGGGAACCCGTTTGATTCTCTGCGGTTGTTTGGGTTGAATCCGATAGTGAGGAATTTATTTCTCATACTCGATATTCCTTCGACAACTTAGGGTTTGAATCAAAAGGCACGGCCTGACATGAGATTATACCCTTCGATTATAACGTTGTATGATTAGTACTCGGGTGTCTGCGATGTTAAATGCTATAGGGTCAATATTGGTAAGGTAGCCGCATATGGGGACACTATCACGCTTATTAGGTGCTAGTGGTGCATTTAATGACTCTCACAGTCGTTATTTAACGTGATTTTCGCCCTGGGTATCGATTCGTTCACGGGCCCATATGAGGTAACGGAAAATAGCCATTCCCATCCGGGGAATCTGTCGTAGTGTAATAGTCGTACCAATAGGGTAGTGTGTGCATACAAAAGACAAGGGACTGATCCTCCTTATTACCTGCTTGATATCGTTAGCATTTAAAGTCCGTTGATGTGACCGGCACGCTAATGCGCGGACGCTTATTAGGCAAAGATGTTTCCATCCTTGCTAGTTTGTTGGCTTATGGTCGTGTTTCATCTTAGATTATCCATGTTGTGTTGGATGTTAGGTAGCTGTATCTTATGCTACTTAGTGTTTGATCTGATGTACGTGTCTGAGTAACTAGTGCACTTTGATGGCGAATCATATGGGTGATTTACCATGAGAGTACACAAGCCACTCTGTAGTCAAGACTCGCGAGTATATGTTGCTATATGAATAATAGAAAAGGGTCGACTACCCCGAATATGAATGAGATGATAATGATTTGCCTACATGATTATGAATTGTGATAATTTGATGATTAAATTGTTGTGTTATATGATTTGATAAGACCTGATGATTTAATTACCTTGTTGCATGAACTGCTTTATGTTATGCTTTATGAACTGCATTATTGTATGTATATATGTGTTGCTTAGTAGGTGCGGGGCTGAAAAAGCTAATTTTTGAGAACAGTCTTAGGTACCCCGAGACTTGATTGTTGATCTACGAGGGGATCAAGGTCGTATTCTATATTTTGAGAGAATGTAATCGATTAAACTCGCTTTATCTATGACTCTTATTATGTATAATGAGTTGTAATACGATGACAAATTTGGTTTTGTAATAAATAGACTTAATTAATATTCCGCCTTAGTTTAATTAAAGTCACGAAAAACCAGGTTATTCTGATTGGTATCGAGTCTTCTTGCGACCGTGAATGACTTAAAGTTATCTCACATAGCGAGACGACACTGGGCCGCATATTCATATCGTATGTCGTGCATAGACTTATAGGATCAAATAATGAATTAGAAATCTTAGATCGCTAAAATAATAACTTAGATCACTTTAAATGTGAGGATGGGTAGAAACATTAAGGACTGACCGACTAATCTTTTTGACTAACAAGTTCCTTATACTAACTTTACAAGAATCAAGACGTAAGAATCGAAGACAAGACTGAAGCGCATGCAGAGAGACGTATCAAGAATCATACTATCTGAGGCAGCTTCCAAGACGTCGAAGACTTCTTTAGCTTTAAAAATTCCTACAACCATCTATAACCGTTCTTTAATTATCCCCATCATTGCAACGCTTTTCAACTTTCAGACTTTCTAGATCATAAAATCTATTGACATTTAATCTCTCCATGATTTTAGGATTTCCTTTTTACATTCTAAAATCCCAACTAATAAGGAGTCAATCTCGTAAAATTTTTAACTTCTTCGAGACTTTTGATGTTCTAAATCAGTATTGTGAACTGATTTTCTTTTCTCTCAACTTCGTAGAATGTTTTCAACCTCACTCTACGAATTCATAAACTTCTTCCTCTTTATTTCAAACCTTCTAACCTTATTCGTACTGTTCATAGTACCGAAGGCTAACCCTTGTCAATTCTCAGACTCAACTCCATACCCCTTGAACATATATCTGAACTCTTATGTTATTTTCTGAGCTTGGTTCCTAACCCTCCGTCATAGTTCACTTTATCAAGAAGGAATTAGGAAGCTTTGTAACTTTTGATTTTAATATTCTTTTTCAGAATGGCTGGAAACGGTATTCCTAACCATGACCTCAACCAACAATTCCTCGAAGAGGAGGCAAGGAGGAGAGGTTTCGAGGATGCAATCACAAAGATTGCTCAAAACATGTACCAACACCAGGGGGGCGGAAACAACCAGTCCGCATTTGAGAGGTTCTCGAAACATAGACCTCAACCGTACTACGGCTCGGTCAACCCTACCGTTCTGACTGAATGGATTGAAGAAATGGAGAAACTGTTGGAGCTCAGTAAGACACCGCCTACAGAAAAGGTGAATGTGGTAGCTTACTACCTAAAGGGAGAGGCCAACAGCTGGTGGCGCTTAATCCGATCCACTTTTCCCCTGAGAATATACAATTGGAGCGAGTTCAAACTGCTACTAGAGAACAAGTACTTCGGAGAAGAGCTAAGATGGGAGATGGAAGAGAAATTCAGAAACTTAGATCAAGGTGATATGTCTCTGCAGGCATACACAGAGAAATATCAGGAGCTATCTAAGTTTGCTCCTAGAATATTAACGAACGAGGAGGAACTTCAACCCGTTATGTAAGGGCATGACTAACGATCCGAGGATAAACATGAGCGGGTTCAATCAGAAGAATTTTGCTGAGGCTTATGAGAAAGCAACGAGCATCTGGGCATCCATCCAGAAGGGAGTGGCTGAGGAGAAAAAGAAGAATAGGACTCTTACGCCTCCTGTGGCAAGTTCTAGTTTCATCCAGAAGCCTACCTTCCAACCGAGGAATTTTCAGAATCCAAACTTTCAAAGCAGAGGTTTCAACAAGCCGGTTTATAACCGCAACAACAACAACTCGAACCAGGGAAGGCTGACTACCAGAGGTGGAAGGACTCCGCCGCCTATTGTGCGTTCGGACGATTGTCGTTTCTGTCACAAGGCTCTACACCCTGGGAAGCAATGCAACGGGTCACCATTTGTCTGTTTCTTTTGCAAGGAAGAGGGACACAAGGCTAACGTGTGCCCGCAGAAAGAAGCAATGGGAAGGATGAACACGGGACCACTACCCGCAGTTAAGGTGCAAGGACGTGTTTACGTCTTGTCGGAGATTGACGAAGACACCGAGAATTGCCCTGACATAGACATCATTACGGGTAAATTCCTGGTTAACTCAGTACCTACCTTAATTTTATTCGACACTGGAGCATTCATTTCTTTAAATTTTAAATACCTTTCGAACTTATCTTATCTATTACAATTTTCTCTCGTCAAGATATTCTTGCATATATCGTATCTAAACCCCTTATTATAAATTTCGAATCATATCCTAAATATGATCTTTAACATTTTTGTTTTATCTAATAACATTATAATAATAAATTTTAGAAAATGATCTATAACAACAAGGTTATCCATAATTCTCTAAAATTTTACTTAATCATTCAACGATAGCCTATATTCTCGTAAATTCATTAAAGCTCATGTTTCAATTACGATCACAGTGACTTTTTACATAACTTCTCTAAATGCCGTTTTCCTAAGGCTATATTCATATACATGTGATCAATAAAAGTAACAGTAATAATATTAGGTATATACGTTTAAAACTTCTTAAAGGGGTAGGATAATAATTTGATTTTATCTCCGTCTTAATTAAATTTTAAAGGTTTAATTTCGGCCTATTTTAGGGTTAACTTTTATTTCTGAAATTTAAATAAACGGTTTTATTCTTAAAACGCTTGATATTTTAATTTCAGTCAATTCCGTACAAAACTTCTAGGCCCTACCTTTTAATAAATCTCTTTCGCGTCATTTTCAAAAATAACATTCTAGTAACATTTCTATATTTATTTAAATATCTCATTAATAAATCAAACGCGATTTTGCTCTCCAATATTTTCACTCTATCCGATCGTTTCTATATTAATTAGGAAACTCAAACTTTCCAAAAAGTCTTATCCCAACGAAACCAAATATTATTATCCAAATTTGTAAAATCTCAATATTCTCTCTAAATGCCTTGTTTAACCTTGAGCAGTTATCCACTCTTTTCAAGTTTCGGGGACGAAACTTTTCTTAAGGGGGTAGGATTGTAACACCCCGTGTTTTTGAAACACATTTTTATAAAAGAATTTAATTCCTTAGATTAAATTCATCTTTTTTTTCCTTATAATAAAAATGCGACTGAATTTTTTTCGCTAAACAATACTAAATTTCTTAAGTCTAAATGTAAAAATTTTGAAAAATAAAGTATGTTGTATTATATTCGGAATTCAAAAAGAAACACAATTCAAAATTTTATAAAAGTCAACACAAAACTTATATCGTCTTTCAAATTTTGAAATGGTCAAGGCATGTTTACTATTCACGAGAATAAAAGTAAAACCTTTTGTTCATAAAATTCAATTTCGAGCACTTTTGATTTTTATTTATAAATCTTATTATATTAATATCAAATTACTATTTCATTTTGATTTAACTAACACTTTCACTAAAGATCGAAATAATGAGTTTCACTAAGCCTAAACTGATAAACTTTTTGACGTCTGAGTATAATGATTTAATTCGATAACATTCAATGAAAAAAATATGTATTTCGGTCAAGTAAGATTTTATTTCAAGGTTTCGAGGATTCTAGACCCAATTTTTGTTTTGAATTCTTTTCAACGTTTTTCTTCATTTTTATTTTCGATCTTACTTCGAACCATTATATTAAGACTATATATTTCATTTCGAGACTTCTCGCGTGCGCGCAAATCGAAAATTTCAAAAACGGAAATCGGGGCCTTGTTTTGTGATGATGGCCGAATGACTTGACCTTCTTGGTCCAAGTTTTCTTCTTCCATTTTGCTTTCTCTTACACATACCCAAGACTTACCATCCTACAATTTCATCATCACATTTTGTAGCCTAATTAAATTAAATGTTTATACAAACTAAATACTAAACAAATACATACTACATACTACTTGTTTACTAGTATACATATTTTCCTACTACAACATTTCATTAATACACACAAACACAAAACAAACTCACCAAAACCTCTCTAAAACAAAACCATTTTTATTCTAAGCAAGAACACTACCTTAGGTGTTCTTCATGTTCATAATGATCTTCATCCTCCATTCTTCTTATTTTAATTTCCTAATTTTTATTTCACTTATGTTTATGTTTATAAATTACTCCACTTAGTTCACTACTTAAATTAGAACATTTCTATACAAATTATATTATCACTACACTTGTTAAATTAATTCTAGAAAATTAAAGTATGTGTTTATAAATAAAAAAAAACTCAAGATCTTCATCTTCTTTAATTAGTTCTTCCACTTAAATTTTCACTATTCATTAAAAAGAAAATTCTTCATAAGTTGAATTAAATCACTTCCTCTTTTTCCTACTAAATTTTTATGAACATAAATCATAAAACAAATTAAAACTATGCTTCACCTAAAATGAATTAATTATGAAAACTATAGTCTTAGCTTATTTTAGTAGAAACTAGTTACTAACTTAGCTAATCTTTCTTGTATGTACTTTGAAACATAAAGACGAAGAGCCAAGTGACGGGGTTGATCTAAGTATCTTTGATCATATAGTGGATCCGGATAATTGCTAGAAAAATCATACCGAGTAAATTAAGGTGTCCCCGCACACTAGTTTTCATTTTTGTAAATCGCATGCTTTAAATGTTATGTGTTATATTTATTGTGTTTATGATCACCTAGCATCACATGTTAAATTAGGAGACAAAAATCGAAAAATGAAATATTGTGCTCACCTAAAAACCTCACGGCATCCCCTTTAAATTTCACTTAATTTTTCGTTTTAATTTTTGTAAATTGCATGCTTAAAATACTTGTAATAAAATGAACATGAAGATATAATTAGTTTATGTTTAGGACTTTAAATGAATTTGTTATGAATTCTAAATGTTTTAATGTGTTTATGTTTGTTCTTGAACTTTTGTTGTTATTCATGTGTTTAAATGATTTTTAGTTATGTGTGTTAATGTTTGTATATGATTTTTACTCTTGTTAAATGCATAAGTAATATAAAGGAAATTAGTTATTGAATTAGAAGTATAAAAATCAAAAATCAAAATTTAGACATATATATATATATACACGGTTTTTGCACTATTATTGGACCAATTTTTAGTTTTAATTTTTCTAAATAACATATTATGATTAGTTTAGTTAAATTAGACTTGTATAAAAAATTTGAGGAAATTATATAAACATATGAAAATTTGACTAAATTATG
Source organism: Dianthus caryophyllus (assembly GCA_023091065.1). Taxonomy (NCBI): domain Eukaryota; kingdom Viridiplantae; phylum Streptophyta; class Magnoliopsida; order Caryophyllales; family Caryophyllaceae; genus Dianthus; species Dianthus caryophyllus. The sequence continues at coordinate 20,537,533 of CM041527.1, forward strand.
TTCATATGAAAAATATTAGAAACTCATCACATGTCCATGTGTTCATCTTTTGTATACCTATTTTGATTCATAATATTTTTTTTAAGTTTTATTTAAGTTGTTGTTTAAATACATTAGTGATTAATTGAAATAATGAATATATAAGTTAAATAGACTAAAACCTTAAATTATAAAAGTTAGAAAAATAAAGTGTCACAAAATCACTATTCATAAATGAAATAAAATAAATAGTGAAAAACGTAAACTAGTTAAACCGCTATGGTATAATTTAAATAATTAGTTTATAAAAACTTTAAGTCAAAACCGATAAATTAGAAAACGAAAATAAAAGACTAAGTGAATAGAGGCCCACGGCCTTAGACTCATTTTTGGACCAAAAATGTTTTTGTCACTTTTTATTTTTATCACTTAAATAATTTAATTAGTTAAAGTAATGAATTATACATAAAAACAAAAAAAGAAATAAATAGAGTAGTGTATAAGGGGCTACGGTATTCACCCATATTTTTGGTCAATTTTGGTCAAAATGAATTTATCACTTAGTCACTAAATTTGAATAGTAATTAGGTTTATATTTGTTTATGTATTAAATCATTAATAAAAAGAATCAACAAAACCGATAAAAATAAATGTTACACGTATTAAAATGAATGAATTCGAGTGTTACTACCTATGCTTAAATTTGGATGTGGACATACGGACTATTTAAAATGAACTACGACAACCTCGCTAAAAATGGAAACCGCTAAAAGCTTAGTTAAGTATACGACTAAATTTAACCGAGTTTTACTTTTGAAATGTTATTTAAAATGACCAAGTACAAAATGAACTTAACAACTTTGAAATTAGAATTTGTACTTAAGTTTAAATCGAGTTTTTCATTTAAAATAATATTTCAAAATCACTAAATACAAAACGAACCTAACGACTTTAAAACTAGAATTTCGTACTTAGAAAATAAAAGTTGGTTTTGTAAACCTAAAAATATCCTAAGTATAAAAATTGGTATAAAGTATAAAAATACTAAGTATAAAGAAAATATAATAATAAATACTAAGTATAGAAAATAAAATACAAAGTATAAAAATACGAATAAAATACAAAGTATAAAAATACGAATAAAATACGAAGTATAAAAATACGCATACGTATAAAAATACGTACAAATACGAAATACGAAAATACGAATACGTATAAAAATACGATGAATAGTAAATACGATGAATAGTAAATACGATGAATAGTAAAATAATGAATAGTAAAAATATTTAAAATTTACGAACGGACTCAAAATAAATATTTAAGTTTTCTATGTGCTTCCGTTTACCTGAAGAACTGCTAGAACTAAAATTTCATTATACAAGTTCGACGATGTTATAACTAATAAAAATTATAGCATGTGTTATGAATAATAAAATAAGTAATGATTTAAGTGTTGAATACTTGACGTTACCGTTTTTCCTCACATGTATAGAATAATACGCACCTCTATTTTGAATTGCCCTTTCGATGACTTCACTTTGACTATCCACTCTAACTTGGGAACCCGTTTGATTCTCTGCGGTTGTTTGGGTTGAATCCGATAGTGAGGAATTTATTTCTCATACTCGATATTCCTTCGACAACTTAGGGTTTGAATCAAAAGGCACGGCCTGACATGAGATTATACCCTTCGATTATAACGTTGTATGATTAGTACTCGGGTGTCTGCGATGTTAAATGCTATAGGGTCAATATTGGTAAGGTAGCCGCATATGGGGACACTATCACGCTTATTAGGTGCTAGTGGTGCATTTAATGACTCTCACAGTCGTTATTTAACGTGATTTTCGCCCTGGGTATCGATTCGTTCACGGGCCCATATGAGGTAACGGAAAATAGCCATTCCCATCCGGAATGCATTGAGTGTAATAGTCGTACCAATAGGGTAGTGTGTGCATACAAAAGACAAGGGACTGATCCTCCTTATTACCTGCTTGATATCGTTAGCATTTAAAGTCCGTTGATGTGACCGGCACGCTAATGCGCGGACGCTTATTAGGCAGCATGTTTCCATCCTTGCTAGTTTGTTGGCTTATGGTCGTGTTTCATCTTAGATTATCCATGTTGTGTTGGATGTTAGGTAGCTGTATCTTATGCTACTTAGTGTTTGATCTGATGTACGTGTCTGAGTAACTAGTGCACTTTGATGGCGAATCATATGGGTGATTTACCATGAGAGTACACAAGCCACTCTGTAGTCAAGACTCGCGAGTATATGTTGCTATATGAATAATAGAAAAGGGTCGACTACCCCGAATATGAATGAGATGATAATGATTTGCCTACATGATTATGAATTGTGATAATTTGATGATTAAATTGTTGTGTTATATGATTTGATAAGACCTGATGATTTAATTACCTTGTTGCATGAACTGCTTTATGTTATGCTTTATGAACTGCATTATTGTATGTATATATGTGTTGCTTAGTAGGTGCGGGGCTGAAAAAGCTAATTTTTGAGAACAGTCTTAGGTACCCCGAGACTTGATTGTTGATCTACACGAGGGGATTGAAGGCTGTATTCTATATTTTGAGAGAATGTAATCGATTAAACTCTGCTTTATCTATGACTCTTATTATGTATAATGAGTTGTAATACGATGACAGCTGGTTTTGTAATAAATAGACTTAATTAATATTCCGCCTTAGTTTAATTAAAGTCACGAAAAACCAGGTTATTACTGGTATCGTGAGTCGTCTTTGACCGTGAATGACTTAAAGTTATCTCACATAGCGAGACGACACCTGGGCCAGACATTCATATCGTATGTCAGGCATAGACTTATAGGATCAAATAATGAATTAGAAATCTTAGATCGCTAAAATAATAACTTAGATCACTTTAAATGTGAGGATGGGTAGAAACATTAAGGACTGACCGACTAATCTTTTTGACTAACAAGTTCCTTATACTAACTTTACAAGAATCAAGACGTAAGAATCGAAGACAAGACTGAAGCGCATGCAGAGAGACGTATCAAGAATCATACTATCTGAGGCAGCTTCCAAGACGTCGAAGACTTCTTTAGCTTTAAAAATTCCTACAACCATCTATAACCGTTCTTTAATTATCCCCATCATTGCAACGCTTTTCAACTTTCAGACTTTCTAGATCATAAAATCTATTGACATTTAATCTCTCCATGATTTTAGGATTTCCTTTTTACATTCTAAAATCCCAACTAATAAGGAGTCAATCTCGTAAAATTTTTAACTTCTTCGAGACTTTTGATGTTCTAAATCAGTATTGTGAACTGATTTTCTTTTCTCTCAACTTCGTAGAATGTTTTCAACCTCACTCTACGAATTCATAAACTTCTTCCTCTTTATTTCAAACCTTCTAACCTTATTAAATGACTGTTCATAGTACCGAAGGCTAACCCTTGTCAATTCTCAGACTCAACTCCATACCCCTTGAACATATATCTGAACTCTTATGTTATTTTCTGAGCTTGGTTCCTAACCCTCCGTCATAGTTCACTTTATCAAGAAGGAATTAGGAAGCTTTGTAACTTTTGATTTTAATATTCTTTTTCAGAATGGCTGGAAACGGTATTCCTAACCATGACCTCAACCAACAATTCCTCGAAGAGGAGGCAAGGAGGAGAGGTTTCGAGGATGCAATCACAAAGATTGCTCAAAACATGTACCAACACCAGGGGGGCGGAAACAACCAGTCCGCATTTGAGAGGTTCTCGAAACATAGACCTCAACCGTACTACGGCTCGGTCAACCCTACCGTTCTGACTGAATGGATTGAAGAAATGGAGAAACTGTTGGAGCTCAGTAAGACACCGCCTACAGAAAAGGTGAATGTGGTAGCTTACTACCTAAAGGGAGAGGCCAACAGCTGGTGGCGCTTAATCCGATCCACTTTTCCCCTGAGAATATACAATTGGAGCGAGTTCAAACTGCTACTAGAGAACAAGTACTTCGGAGAAGAGCTAAGATGGGAGATGGAAGAGAAATTCAGAAACTTAGATCAAGGTGATATGTCTCTGCAGGCATACACCGAGAAATATCAGGAGCTATCTAAGTTTGCTCCTAGAATATTAACGAACGAGGAGGAACTCGCAACCCGTTATGTAAGGGGCATGACTAACGATCTGAGGATAAACATGAGCGGGTTCAACTGTAAGAATTTTGCTGAGGCTTATGAGAAAGCAACGAGCATCTGGGCATCCATCCAGAAGGGAGTGGCTGAGGAGAAAAAGAAGAATAGGACTCTTACGCCTCCTGTGGCAAGTTCTAGTTTCATCCAGAAGCCTACCTTCCAACCGAGGAATTTTCAGAATCCAAACTTTCAAAGCAGAGGTTTCAACAAGCCGGTTTATAACCGCAACAACAACAACTCGAACCAGGGAAGGCTGACTACCAGAGGTGGAAGGACTCCGCCGCCTATTGTGCGTTCGGACGATTGTCGTTTCTGTCACAAGGCTCTACACCCTGGGAAGCAATGCAACGGGTCACCATTTGTCTGTTTCTTTTGCAAGGAAGAGGGACACAAGGCTAACGTGTGCCCGCAGAAAGAAGCAATGGGAAGGATGAACACGGGACCACTACCCGCAGTTAAGGTGCAAGGACGTGTTTACGTCTTGTCGGAGATTGACGAAGACACCGAGAATTGCCCTGACATAGACATCATTACGGGTAAATTCCTGGTTAACTCAGTACCTACCTTAATTTTATTCGACACTGGAGCATTCATTTCTTTAAATTTTAAATACCTTTCGAACTTATCTTATCTATTACAATTTTCTCTCGTCAAGATATTCTTGCATATATCGTATCTAAACCCCTTATTATAAATTTCGAATCATATCCTAAATATGATCTTTAACATTTTTGTTTTATCTAATAACATTATAATAATAAATTTTAGAAAATGATCTATAACAACAAGGTTATCCATAATTCTCTAAAATTTTACTTAATCATTCAACGATAGCCTATATTCTCGTAAATTCATTAAAGCTCATGTTTCAATTACGATCACAGTGACTTTTTACATAACTTCTCTAAATGCCGTTTTCCTAAGGCTATATTCATATACATGTGATCAATAAAACTAACAGTAATAATATTAGGTATATACGTTTAAAACTTCTTAAAGGGGTAGGATAATAATTTGATTTTATCTCCGTCTTAATTAAATTTTAAAGGTTTAATTTCGGCCTATTTTAGGGTTAACTTTTATTTCTGAAATTTAAATAAACGGTTTTATTCTTAAAACGCTTGATATTTTAATTTCACCAATTAAATACAAAACTTCTAGGCCCTACCTTTTAATAAATCTCTTTCGCGTCATTTTCAAAAATAACATTCTAGTAACATTTCTATATTTATTTAAATATCTCATTAATAAATCAAACGCGATTTTGCTCTCCAATATTTTCACTCTATCCGATCGTTTCTATATTAATTAGGAAACTCAAACTTTCCAAAAAGTCTTATCCCAACGAAACCAAATATTATTATCCAAATTTGTAAAATCTCAATATTCTCTCTAAATGCCTTGTTTAACCTTGAGCAGTTATCCACTCTTTTCAAGTTTCGGGGACGAAACTTTTCTTAAGGGGGTAGGATTGTAACACCCCGTGTTTTTGAAACACATTTTTATAAAAGAATTTAATTCCTTAGATTAAATTCATCTTTTTTTTCCTTATAATAAAAATGCGACTGAATTTTTTTCGCTAAACAATACTAAATTTCTTAAGTCTAAATGTAAAAATTTTGAAAAATAAAGTATGTTGTATTATATTCGGAATTCAAAAAGAAACACAATTCAAAATTTTATAAAAGTCAACACAAAACTTATATCGTCATTCAAATTTTGAAATGGACAAGGCATGTTTACTATTCACGAGAATAAAAGTAAAACCTTTTGTTCATAAAATTCAATTTCGAGCACTTTTGATTTTTATTTATAAATCTTATTATATTAATATCAAATTACTATTTCATTTTGATTTAACTAACACTTTCACTAAAGATCGAAATAATGAGTTTCACTAAGCCTAAACTGATAAACTTTTTGACGTCTGAGTATAATGATTTAATTCGATAACATTCAATGAAAAAAATATGTATTTGGTCAAGTAAGATTTTATTTCAAGGTTTCGAGGATTCTAGACCCAATTTTTGTTTTGAATTCTTTTCAACGTTTTTCTTCATTTTTATTTTCGATCTTACTTCGAACCATTATATTAAGACTATATATTTCATTTCGAGACTTCACGCGTGCGCGCAAATCGAAAATTTCAAAAAGCTAAATCGGGGCCTTGTTTTGTGATGATGGCCGAATGACTTGACCTTCTTGGTCCAAGTTTTCTTCTTCCATTTTGCTTTCTCTTACACATACCCAAGACTTACCATCCTACAATTTCATCATCACATTTTGTAGCCTAATTAAATTAAATGTTTATACAAACTAAATACTAAACAAATACATACTACATACTACTTGTTTACTAGTATACATATTTTCCTACTACAACATTTCATTAATACACACAAACACAAAACAAACTCACCAAAACCTCTCTAAAACAAAACCATTTTTATTCTAAGCAAGAACACTACCTTAGGTGTTCTTCATGTTCATAATGATCTTCATCCTCCATTCTTCTTATTTTAATTTCCTAATTTTTATTTCACTTATGTTTATGTTTATAAATTACTCCACTTAGTTCACTACTTAAATTAGAACATTTCTATACAAATTATATTATCACTACACTTGTTAAATTAATTCTAGAAAATTAAAGTATGTGTTTATAAATAAAAAAAAACTCAAGATCTTCATCTTCTTTAATTAGTTCTTCCACTTAAATTTTCACTATTCATTAAAAAGAAAATTCTTCATAAGTTGAATTAAATCACTTCCTCTTTTTCCTACTAAATTTTTATGAACATAAATCATAAAACAAATTAAAACTATGCTTCACCTAAAATGAATTAATTATGAAAACTATAGTCTTAGCTTATTTTAGTAGAAACTAGTTACTAACTTAGCTAATCTTTCTTGTATGTACTTTGAAACATAAAGACGAAGAGCCAAGTAGACTGGTTGATCTAAGTATCTTTGATCATATAGTGGATCCTGATAATTGCTAGAAAAAATCATACCGAGTAAATTAAGGTGTCCCCGCACACTAGTTTTCATTTTTGTAAATCGCATGCTTTAAATGTTATGTGTTATATTTATTGTGTTTATGATCACCTAGCATCACATGTTAAATTAGGAGACAAAAATCGAAAAATGAAATATTGTGCTCACCTAAAAACCTCACGGCATCCCCTTTAAATTTCACTTAATTTTTCGTTTTAATTTTTGTAAATTGCATGCTTAAAATACTTGTAATAAAATGAACATGAAGATATAATTAGTTTATGTTTAGGACTTTAAATGAATTTGTTATGAATTCTAAATGTTTTAATGTGTTTATGTTTGTTCTTGAACTTTTGTTGTTATTCATGTGTTTAAATGATTTTTAGTTATGTGTGTTAATGTTTGTATATGATTTTTACTCTTGTTAAATGCATAAGTAATATAAAGGAAATTAGTTATTGAATTAGAAGTATAAAAATCAAAAATCAAAATTTAGACATATATATATATATACACGGTTTTTGCACTATTATTGGACCAATTTTTAGTTTTAATTTTTCTAAATAACATATTATGATTAGTTTAGTTAAATTAGACTTGTATAAAAAATTTGAGGAAATTATATAAACATATGAAAATTTGACTAAATTATGTTCATATGAAAAATATTAGAAACTCATCACATGTCCATGTGTTCATCTTTTGTATACCTATTTTGATTCATAATATTTTTTTTAAGTTTTATTTAAGTTGTTGTTTAAATACATTAGTGATTAATTGAAATAATGAATATATAAGTTAAATAGACTAAAACCTTAAATTATAAAAGTTAGAAAAATAAAGTGTCACAAAATCACTATTCATAAATGAAATAAAATAAATAGTGAAAAACGTAAACTAGTTAAACCGCTATGGTATAATTTAAATAATTAGTTTATAAAAACTTTAAGTCAAAACCGATAAATTAGAAAACGAAAATAAAAGACTAAGTGAATAGAGGCCCACGGCCTTAGACTCATTTTTGGACCAAAAATGTTTTTGTCACTTTTTATTTTTATCACTTAAATAATTTAATTAGTTAAAGTAATGAATTATACATAAAAACAAAAAAAGAAATAAATAGAGTAGTGTATAAGGGGCTACGGTATTCACCCATATTTTTGGTCAATTTTGGTCAAAATGAATTTATCACTTAGTCACTAAATTTGAATAGTAATTAGGTTTATATTTGTTTATGTATTAAATCATTAATAAAAAGAATCAACAAAACCGATAAAAATAAATGTTACACGTATTAAAATGAATGAATTCGAGTGTTACTACCTATGCTTAAATTTGGATGTGGACATACAGAGTATTTAAAATGAACTACGACAACCTCGCTAAAAATGGAAACCGCTAAAAGCTTAGTTAAGTATACGACTAAATTTAACCGAGTTTTACTTTTGAAATGTTATTTAAAATGACCAAGTACAAAATGAACTTAACAACTTTGAAATTAGAATTTGTACTTAAGTTTAAATCGAGTTTTTCATTTAAAATAATATTTCAAAATCACTAAATACAAAACGAACCTAACGACTTTAAAACTAGAATTTCGTGACTTAGAAAATAAAAGTTGGTTTTGTAAACCTAAAAATATCCTAAGTATAAAAATTGGTATAAAGTATAAAAATACTAAGTATAAAGAAAATATAATAATAAATACTAAGTATAGAAAATAAAATACAAAGTATAAAAATACGAATAAAATACAAAGTATAAAAATACGAATAAAATACGAAGTATAAAAATACGATACGTATAAAAATACGCACAAATACGTAAATACTGAAAATACGAATACGTATAAAAATACGATGAATAGTAAATACGATGAATAGTAAATACGATGAATAGTAAAATAATGAATAGTAAAAATATTTAAAATTTACGAACGGACTCAAAATAAATATTTAAGTTTTCTATGTGCTTCCGTTTACCTGAAAAACTGCTAGAACTAAAATTTCATTATACAAGTTCGACGATGTTATAACTAATAAAAATTATAGCATGTGTTATGAATAATAAAATAAGTAATGATTTAAGTGTTGAATACTTGACGTTCTGCTTTTCTCACATGTATAGAATAATACGCACCTCTATTTTGAATTGCCCTTTCGATGACTTCACTTTGACTATCCACTCTAACTTGGGAACCCGCTTGATTCTCTCAAGTTGTTTGGGTTGAATCCGAGATAGTGAGGAATTTATTTCTCATACTCGATATTCCTACGACAACTTAGGGTTTGAATCAAAAGGCACGGCCTGACATGAGATTATACCCTTCGATTATAACGTTGTATGATTAGTACTCGGGTGTCTGCGATGTTAAATGCTATAGGTCAAGATTGGTAAGGTAGCGCGATATGGGGACACTATCACGCTTATTAGGTGCTAGTGGTGCATTTAATGACTCTCACAATCGTTATTTAACGTGATTTTCGCCTGGTATCGATTCGCTCACGGGCCCATATGAGGTAATCTGAAAATAGCCATTCCCATCCCGGAATGCGTCAGAGTGTAATAGTCGTACCTAATAGGGTAGTGTGTGCATACAAAAGACAAGGCGATCCTCCTTATTACCCGCTTGATATCGTTAGCATTTAAAGTCCGCTGATGTGGCCAAGACGCTAATGCGCTGACGCTTATTAGGCCGCATGTTTCCATCCTTGCTAGTTTGTTGGCTTATGGTCGTGTTTCATCTTAGATTATCCATGTTGTGTTGGATGTTAGGTAAATGTATCTTATGCTACTTAGTGTTTGATCGATGACGCTGTCGAAAGTAACTAGTGCACTTTGATGGCGAATCATATGGGTGATTTACCATGAGAGATACAAGCCCACTCAGAATCAAGACTCATGAGTATATGTTGCTATATGAATAATAGAAAAGGGTCGACTACCCTAATATGAATGAGATGATAATGATTTCTTACATGATTATGAATTGTGATAATTTGATGATTAAATTGTTGTGTTATATGATTTGATAAGACCTGATGATTTAATTACCTTGTTGCATGAACTGCTTTATGTTATGCTTTATGAACTGCATTATTGTATGTATATATGTGTTGCTTAGTAGGTGCGGGGCTGAAAAAGCTAATTTTTGAGAACAGTCTTAGGTACCCCGAGACTTGATTGTTGATCTACACGAGGGGATTGAAGGCTTTATTCTATATTTTGAGAGAATGTAATCGATTAAACTCTTCTTTATCTATGACTCTTATTATGTATAATGAGTTGTAATACGATGACAGCTGGTTTTGTAATAAATAGACTTAATTAATATTCCGCCTTAGTTTAATTAAAGTCACGAAAAACCAGGTTGTTACAAAAGCCGACTACAATCACCATACCTTTTGGTCTTCCATGGTTGCTAACCTCCAGTCACGTATGTTGTCACAAGCTACAAAACCTTGAGAAACACAAAATAGTACTCGAGATACATGAAACACTACTCTAGGTACATAAGACGCACTTGACCATATATGTGTATCTAGCATAATTAAATATATATCCAGGGTTAGCATTCAAGTATCCACCCGCTATTATAATCTGTCAACTAGTGCTGGACACCGCCATTCATTCACTATGGTTGCCATTACCTGAACAATACGTAAAAGAAGCCTTTAAAACACTCCTAACCTCACTTTCATCCATGGACAATTCACAATTACATCACACAATACATTATAAAAAAAAATCGCCTTCTTCCCACTGTGTGTCCTAACTGAGACAGTGAAAAAACGAGACCATAAGTTTGGAGTCTATTACACGAGAAGTTCATGGACACAAACAGCCATATTACGGTATTACCTGCATTTCCGAACTTCTGCAGGACTGAACACAGATAATCATGATAGTGTGGGTCTTGGAACTCGGAAAATGATGCTACGGTGGTGGAGGTAAATTAAATATCGGCCCATTTTTGTGTTAGTACTCCTTCCTCTTTTCCCACTCGTCCATTTGAACTCGCTGTAAAAACAACATAGATACATTGATTAGTACTCTAGACAAACAAAATACTACTCCGGAAACACATATTTTAGTGTATCTAGAATACAATAAAAACACCCATTTCATTGAATCATAAAACATGATATAATCAATGTCAAAAGCATGAACATGGCCTGCAAATTTACCACCAAAATTAAAAATGATTGAACACACATTGAATCCGACATATTATGTAACACCCCCATTTAGGCCGGGCGGACCCCACCTAAATGACGGCGTTACGGGACCCGACTGAACGGGTCCATTGGCAAACACCTGTAAAACTCAAAGACGCAACCACCAATGTGCATAAGAATATAAAACTGAAAGCAATGATAAAAGATCAAAATTCAAACTACAACTGACATCCAAGTCAGAAATAAGGCACGCAGGCCGAAACTGTGAAGTCGTTAAGAATAACGTGACGTCTAAGGTGATGTCTAGACTCGAAAGCAGAAGTCAAGCGATCCCTCCAAGCGTCCCCACATCAGCACAATCACGTCCGAGTACCTACGGGGTGAGGGAAACATAACATGCAAAAGAAAACAACAAAAACCTAGTTAGCCTTCACAACAACTCGTAAAGGAAGCAGAGGAAGTTAAATGTTCTATTTAATTCAAAAGCGGAAAGACGTTTAACTAAATTATTGGCACTGATTTCTTATCAAAAGGAAAACATGCTGATGTATACTAACTCGGACGTCGTCAAACAATACAAATCAATAAGTCTAGTCAAGAACCCCACTGTGTACCTCCACACAGGGGACTTACCATATCGTCAACTCCACTCCGGCTCCAGTCACAACTCCTCCATAATCACAAGGTCACACAGACCATAAATCACAAGGTCACACAGACCCTCAATCACAAGGTCACACAGACCATAATCTCAAGGTCACACAGACCATCAATCACAAGGTCACACAGACCGTCAATCTCAAGGTCACACAGACCATCAATCACAAGGTCACACAGACCGTAAATCTCAAGGTCACACAGACCATCAATCACAAGTAGTGAACGTCATGGCGAGAGAACGAGTTTCATTTTATATAATCATCGTGCAACTTAAAGTATTATTACTGTGGCTATCACTCGAGTACAATTTATCTATACCACAGATTAGACCATGATCTTATCCTCTTCACCTATTTTCCCAAGTCTACACAAGTTACACCAAGCAAACGCTTCCTACTTGTTCATAACCCCTCTAGCGTGCCAAACAACATCAACAACAACGACGTAACATAACCATTCTAACGGGATAACATTACAACACTATTGTAACGAAAGAAATCCGACAAGAAGAAGGAAGAACCCCCAAAAACGCCCCCTTGTAACGGCCTCTAAAAGCTGTCCTCGCAGCCACTCACACGCCCCAAGATAAGGGCAGAAATCAGCCCCTCAGACCTGCAACAACACAGCTATAATAGCCCAAAAAAAAAAGGACAGCAAACAGCAGCCCAAACTCGGCTTTACACCGACCACAAAAACAGTCCAAAATAAGGCTTAAATTGGCTGTTAACAGCAGCCCCAAAACCACCCCTGCAATCAGCCCCTAAGCCAACCAAAACTGACAGCAAAACAGCCCACTCTCGACAGTAAAAAGCACCCTTACACGTCCCATAATCTGACCAATTTAACAGCCCAACACGGCCCCAAAACTGACAGCAAAACAGTCCTGAAAACGGCCTTCTCATCCCTCACATATACTTGCACAAACACACACACAACATACCCACATTCACACACACGACACACATTACATTCACATACATTCAAGGCTTATAAGCTCACAGGTCATTCCACACAATTACAACAATAAAACAAAGCATACTAAAAGAGTAAGGGAGTAAACTGACAGTAATAGCAGCCCCCAAAATGACCCTAAACGGCATAACTCGGCAGCCCCAACAGTTCACAAACTGACCCAAACCAACAGCCCATACTCCGCCTTAAACCGGCTGGAAACATCCCCTTAAACACGGCCTTTTCAGCCCTTAATCATAATCACACACACCCACATTCATGGTAACCATGACACATACAAACACACACACAGTCCACACCCATTCAAGGGTTTATAAGTATACAATTCACTTCACACAACTACAACAACATTACTTACTATACTAAGAGACTAAGTAAGGGAGTAGCCCTTACCTTGCGAAGCGAAAAGCCGAATTACAAGCTTGCGGGAGAAGAAACCGTCTCGAACCCGTCTCCAAGCCATCATATACTACAATCGATGAAACTACTATTAAGTTCTACTCAAAAAGGACCTAATTGACATATAACATCAAGTAGAATCGACAATTTACAGAATCTCAAAAACCTAGGGTTAGTAACCTACGAATTTCTGAAAAAATCGAAGATGTGGAGGAGGTTACCTCACAATTAAAGACTAATAAGGGAGAGAGGATGATTTAAGGAAGAAATCGTCACAAAAATGAACGAATTCCGGCGATAAATGACCAAAACCCGGCCATTCAAGTGACCGACGAACACAGGGGGAGGCATAGCAGCCGGATGCCGGACCACTGTTGCCGGCGCTGATGAGGTGGTGCCGACGATGATGACTGGTTTGTTGATGCCGATGAAGGAGATGAAAAGTGATGGTGTTGTCGATATGAAGGGGATGACGACGAAGGAGCATGTCGCCCTTCTCCCTCTCTCTGCCTCTCTTTTCTTGCTCTCTTACTCCCTCTTTTGTTTTATTTTTGGTGACTAAAATAATTTAGGAAGTGTGGGACTTATTTTGGGTCCATTCTATTTGATTCTTATTAATATACTTGTTATTTTAACAATTATTATTATTCTTATTATTATTATTCATACCAAGCACAACTAATTATTAAGACATATTCCTCTAAACTCGATCTTAAAATATAAACCCCCGACTAAAAACCTAATGATCGGCTAATATAGGATACTGAAATTTGGGGTATTACAGTCTTCCCCCCTTAAAAGAATTTCGTCCCGAAATTCATAACACTAATCAACCTAACAACCCATAGCACCAGACAAACTAATGTGTAAACACGCACACAGTCAGGCTCACAACACGATCATTAACGCTAAGGTCAAAGTAGTACTATTTAACGTCCATAACATGCGAATCCACAACACAAACCAAAATTTTCGCGCATTCTACCCCCTAAAAAAAAGAGTTACGTCCGCGTAACTAACATGTATATCTAGGTACCGGTATATGCAGGTATATCTAGGGTAACAGTCACAAACATCATAAGAATCTGAAAGTGACAAAACTATGCCTATAAGGTGTGTAACCTCATCAACGAATAGTAAGGACGGATATATATGTATAAGGAAACATAAAATAAGATGATTACGACTAATTATAATTGCTCGCAAGTTCACACTAGACTCGAAGCACCATTAAAATATTACTTATCCACTACAATCTATTGTCCATATTCATGTTCAATTAATCTGGTAGATGAATTATAATAAACTTACACGTATAACTCTAACTAATCTATTCTATTATCATATCTATTTAATCTGGTATACATAATACATCTCTCAAAACCTTCCCACCTATTCCGTATAGTTACCATTACCGGCTTGTTACTGACACATGCATAATAACATTATGTTACTAATATTACTTACCCTCAAATATAATTTTTTCCATACCTGTCCGTGTCACATGGTCCTCGTCATATGCCCATGTCCTCATCACCATTTTGTATTCTTTTATTACAATCATTGTATTGTCCGTATTTTTTTTTATTACTAAATGTTTCACCTCTCATTATATTTCCATTTACATGCATTTTCCACTATACATAAACCCTTTTGTGCACCTTATTTCTCGTAAATACCCAAAAATTTACACATTCTCCTATACCTATGTCATTCGTTGTAATTCTCATTACTTACTTATCTCCAAGCTTGGTTTATTACCTTTTTAATTCCTATTACTTCCCCTCATTCTATTTCTTAGCAAGTCCTAAGATTACAAGTAAACTTCATATACCCATAATAAAATAGCGTCATTTTCATCTCCTTGTAACTTTACTATTACCAACTTACTACCGTCACCAAGCTATATGCCTAAATAAGATCATCGTATCCTCATATATTTTACTCATATCCAAAACACTGTTGCGCTCTGCTTGCTTACTATATCTACCTTGCACAGAGTAAGCCATATAACATTGTACTCGACTATTATAATCATTACGCTACAAGGATTAGTACAACTTATTTTCAAATCAACAGGCTATAATAAGTCTATACTGTACCACTCTTTTACTAACCTACACCATTATCCAGATAACTGAATCTTAACGGTTACCCATATAATACTTATCTTTGCATCTTGGTCACATAAATTAATCTACCTTACCATTTTATATTGTTATCTCAAGTTAGCCTTATTGATACTGTTACTCCTTCCCACGAAACTCTCTCACAACACTTGTAACGTCTACACCATCTTTCACTATGACCAAAGCAACAAACGTCTACCTATAACATTTGCTATTTCCACAAGTTCCATCAACTCTTGTATTACCGATTAACTCTCAAATTCACTGTACTCAATGTATGATGATTATGTCCTTGATTTCCTATATGCTCCCTTCTAATGCTTGTTGTTCCCGCTACCATAATACACTCCTTCCGATGCACTTACTGACCTTCCTAACATAAATTTATTACCTATGCGATTACATTTGTTTATACCTATACAATAACCAACGTGTCTTTACTATTATTTCTTTTTTCTATGCTTTATGTCGTCACAACGAACCATCACTCAACCTATTTACCTAACCTATACTTTTCATTTGGCTCTGTTAATACGTCTCCTCACACTCAACCTTCCATTCTCTAATGATCCTACACTTAAAATATTTCATTTTTGACTCATATCTAAACAATATCCCCAATATCTTTTAATGACTTCCTACTCTATAATCCGTCAAAATACACATTCACCTCTTCATTTCTTGAATCTTAAACTTACTTGTGTCTCTATGTTCCCAACACTCTTATGACTATCATGATACCGTTACTCCCACAAATTCAAACGACGAGCGTCTGCTTTTCTCTTAATACTCTGTCACTGGTCCATGTGCTCAACTTATACAAACCGCTACACCACTCATCATGTATCTATGTGCATATATTCTTCCACCTCACGTTACTCATGACATTTGCCACAATTCCTATCATCAAGCTAATCCTCACTCTTGATCTACCATGACAACCTTTCTAAAATATTCCATCCATAATATGTTTTTCACCAATCTTAAAATCATACATATATAATATATAACTTAACTAACTGATCCCCTCGATCCTAAAAATAACACATTCCAGGTAAAACTCTTTATAAACTGAACGGAAATCTGTAACGCTCTCAACAATTTACACACATTCTCATTACACATTATACTCGCGTCTATTCAAACATACACTCATACAACTTATACAACTATATTAGCTCACTTCGACAGTTCATCATCAATTATACCCCACACATAGATACACCCAAAAACATTTACTTAATCCCCATTATCATATATACACATGCCTTTGCTCAACTAGATTGAATTTATGCGTATACACACTTCATTACCTTAAACCTCTCACATATTTCGATTCGCTCGTTAGGCTATTACAACTGCTCTCACACTTATCATACATCCACTTTGCAACATCTTAACCATCAGTCCTACGTCGCACATCAAAGATCTCGCTTGACACTTAGGCAAACACGTGATATAAGCGCTCTTAACCATTTTACCCTGCAAATTTACGACACTAACACATAGAACTCATGCACGCACTTATATTCCACATTTCAGGCACTCTTAACACTCGCCTATAATAGACATGCACCGCCATTGGTCTATTCTACGGTATATAATACCCAAAACAAATTTCCAATATGTACAGTACATACTCGAATAACAAGAAGCCGTAAGCCGTTCAACCTATAATCAAACAAATAACGTACTTTTCTATTATCGTACCAAGCGCGTAAACAGACATATGGTTAACGACCAACCACATCACTAATCATACATACAAACAATTCACACTACCCCTGTGATAAACAGCCTTGTGATTAGGCAAACGTATAAATAACTCATACTTCATATTATAACAACCATCACATCCTGGATACAATCCACTTTAGAACAACCAGAATACATAATCCCTTGAAAATTGCATGCTCTAAAATGCTTCCACTAACCACAAGACTCTTACGCACATCATATCATCTTCATGTTTACACTGACAGCATTTATCATAAGTCATAGGTCACAAAATATACATCTCATTCATACACACGCTCATGATCATAATTCAACTCAATAGTAATCACATTCACTCACATCCAAATCATTTACAAGTAGTTCTAGTCATCCAATCACCATACTGCCTTTTCCCATCACTTTTCTCAATACAACCACCCTCTCGATTTTGACGTCCTGATACGTTTATCAAGGGATTTCGTTGACGCCTTCATACAGTATGCAATATAAGATAACTCACTAATATACGATGCAGAAAACTTTTAAGGGAAAAGATTCATTTTGAAAAGATTGCTATGTACAAGGACTTAAACAATCATTGATAGACACCTGGACAACATAAAGTAATCATAGAATTGTACAAGGATTTATGTAAATCAGCAAAATAAGGCATCACGTATCGATAGAATAGTCACAATTTCATATCATCCAAAGTTCAACTAGTTCTCGCAGCAAACAAGTTCACAGTTTCACAAATGCACATCACAGTGCCTCCAGTGACCATAAGGTCCTAATCCCATTCTTCATTATCAATATCGAGCACAATATAAGTCAACAGTAATAAATATGAAAAATAAAGCAATTTAGAATAGCAAAACAACATTATGTAAAGCATTACAAAACATAAATCTCGATTACGTAAAGAGTACGCGACCAATAAAAGCATAGAAACTATAAGTGTAAACAATCCTGGTATTACATAACAACAACATGTGATAACAATAACCTCCTAGGAAGCAAATCCATATGTGAGACAGGTAAATGTCCAATAGACGAAAAATAATATCACAGGCATGCAGTGACAAAATATACTATAACTAGCAGCAATCAATATTTCACATTTCCTCAAAATGCACCATAAGTGCTTCCAGTGACCCGAAGGTCCTAATCTCATCCTCCATCACAACAACTAACAGAATACATGATATAGTGAACGAGCACGCATACGAAAGCATAAGATAAAAAATGCGGTGGTATATAACAGCAACTTCTACGAATCATAATTAAGAAGGATAAATAACATCATAACATCAATGTTTGGCTAAAAGGGGAGGGTGGGCGGGATCATTATCATTACCAAAACATAACATCAGCAGCGTACAAATATAACTACTAGACTTACTTAACCTTTACTGTTATCGTTTTCTTGCCATGACGTTCCTCGTACTCAGCCCACTCCGAAAGATCGACAACAACATCATAGTATCTCCACAACTCCACCACAACTCCTCATGCCTCATCACATCTCATCACCATACCTCCATACTCCATGATCACATAACACATACACAAATAAGGCAAACAGCAGCACTTCAACGCATCCCGACGCACTTTACCCCTGTTAACCACTTCAACTCATGGCTACCAAGCTCTCTAGGGACGTCTCCCACCCAGGGTTTCGAGACGTCTCCCTAACCCTGGTGTTGCCTGGATCACCAATCATTTCCATGGGGTTCATTTTAATTCCAATATTCATTTTAGGACACGACTCTCCTATGTTCATTTTAGGGTTCATTTTAGAATTCATTTTAGGTTCATTTTATAACAGGGTCGCCTCTCTGATACCACTTTGTAACACCCCCATTTAGGCCGGGCGGACCCCACCTAAATGACGGCGTTACGGGACCCGACTGAACGGGTCCATTGGCAAACACCTGTAAAACTCAAAGACGCAACCACCAATGATCTTAAAATATACTTGTTATTTTAACAATTATTATTATTCTTATTATTATTATTCATACCAAGCACAACTAATTATTAAGACATATTCCTCTAAACTCGATCTTAAAATATAAACCCCCGACTAAAAACCTAATGATCGGCTAATATAGGATACTGAAATTTGGGGTATTACATATTATTTCAACAATAAACAAAAATTAAAAATGATGGAACTATAAAATCGATGAACTGAAACAACCCAGCATAAAAAAGATGAAAAATTTGGAAGAAATAATAAGTGGCCATCAATTGAAATGGGGAATTAAAATGAGAAAATGGAAGTAAAACGAAAATAGATCGAAAAAGAGTCAGATCATACCGAAGAAAACGAAATGGTGGACGCGACAACCAGTGATCTCCGACGTAAGATTGGACACCGTCGTGGCGGCCGTCGTCGATGGTAGGTGGCTGAGGTGGAGGTGGAGGTGGCGGTGGTGGTAAAGTAGTAATCTGTTTAGGGTCTGGGATTGAAATGAAAAGGAAGGAGGAGTGTTTTTGGTTCTAATATTAGTCGTTGATTTTACTTTGATCTGAGGGTTGGTATTGAGTTAAATGCATTTGTCAGTATTATAAGAGGAGTTCGTACAGGATCCCAAATCTATATATATATATATATATATATATATATATATATATATATATATATATATATATTTAAAAGCTAATTTCACGATAAGATCATTTATCTTTGTTTCATATTTTTGATTTGCTTTTTTCCAAACTTTCTATTTGATATCATAATAGATTAATGTAACTAATTTCTTTTTCCTTTCAGTTAAGTTTACACATTTATTAAATTCAATTGAATTCTTACACTATTTTGCATTAATAAAACAAATATACTAATTATAGGGTGTCTAATATGACTCACAAAATATTATTTCTTTTATGTCATCAATTTGCTAAAGACACTTTATTTTTCTTTAAAATTAAAAATCTTATTTAACCAAACTACGATTACTACCTTTTAATTTTTAAGTTTTCATAAAATTGAAAAAGACAATGGAACCTTAAGAAGGATATAGACGAAATAAAATATAACCCATTATTGCTCTAATTCTGTATAGTAGTTTGAAAACCAAAAGTCATTCTCATTATATTATATATAAATCCAATTGTATATATTTATAATTAATGTGCTTCATGTTTTACATCAAACTCTTCTAGTTATTTTAATTTTATCTTAGTTTAAAAAAGCATAAGTAGGAGGATTTACCAATTAAAGTTAGAGTTTTATCATGACTAAAAGTCAATATAGATATGTCTTTTCAAAGTTATATATTTACTAAAAGTGTTAAAATTTTAGATAAAATAAGTATATAATTATAGTTACAATCAAATTCTAATTATATGGTTTTTCTAAACATGAGTTTATGAACAATTACAATAGTTTTAAGAAACCTTAATACAATAGTAAATATATAATATATAATGGAGATCTTAATTAAGCACTTTGGCAAATATATGAACTTTGATTGAATTACTACGAACAAATTAAAGTTACACGGCAAAATAAAAAAATTGTAAATTAATTATTTTTTCTTTGACAACAAAGTTGTATCCAAATATATATAGTATGTTTGTTATTGAAAATAATTCCAAAAAAAATGTACAATTTTATAATTAGTAATATCCAATTTTGTAGCTATAAGTTTGTAATTACCTAAAAAAAAATTATCTATAAAAATTACAATTGGAAATTACAAATTAGAGTTTTATAATTATCCATAAACATTAGAGTTTTGAAAATGTAAAATTTGTAGCCATATATATGATAATAAACATAAATAATGTAATTACAGATCGATAATGACTTAAATTAGATTAAAATTACCAATAAACCTTGTATATCTTCTTACGGTATTTTATTGTCACATGTACATCAAATAGGTAAATAACCAATAAATCTTGTACATTTTCTTAGATAATTTCTTGTCAGATATACACCTGCAACATACAAAAAGAAAAACAAAATACAATGAAAATATGTAATTAATAATTTGAAAAATCTTAAATTAAGACTTTTAATAATGTAATTACAAATTGACATAATAAAATAACTAATGACTTAAATTAGAACCAAAATAACAAATAAATCATATATATTCATTTACCGTACCTTTTTCGTTACATATACCTCAATTTCTGTTCATTCAAACTTCAAAATCTCTAATCACAATTACATATGCAATATAAAAAAAGAAAAAACTAACACTATCAAACTATTGTTACTATGCAAATAAATAAGCTATTCATAACATAAACTTTTTACTAATACAATCTCAATCACACATATCACTATAAACACAAAATATATTAGATCTATTAAACTTTTTAAAATAACAATAATTAATAATAAATCACCATGAAAAAAGCAAAAAGGAAAAGAAGATAGGTTAGGTGCTAACAATGCACAAATACACTAATCATATTAAATTGTTAATATATTACGTGTATATATATTGTATTAATATAGTCTTGTTTTAAGAATTCTATGTTTTCCACAATTTGTCATTATTCTAGGAGTTTCACATTTTCTACAATTTATCTTCTAATCAAATTATATGTATTGAAATTTGTTTATTATTATAATTATTATTATATTTATTAGTATATTTAACTAAGAGTTCACATAAAGTTGGAGACTCTAGAATCACTCGAAAAAACCTCCAATTATATAGATATATTGATTGATTGTCACTTGAGTTATAAACGATGAAAGAAATAATGAATTAAGTGATATATATTTGGTGTTACCGTTTCTCGTCACATGTTTAGAATAATTGTCACGCCACCCTTTTGAATTGACCTTCTGATGACTTCACTTTGACTATCCGCTCTAACTTGGGAACCCTTAGACTCTCTGTGGTTGTTTGGGTTGAACCCGATAATGAATGAGTTTTTCCTCATACTCGATGTTCCTTCGACAATTAGGATTTGAGTCAAAAGGCACGGCCTGACATGAGATTAGACCCCTCGATTATAATGTTGTATGATTAGTTCTCGGGTGTCGTCATGTTGAAAACTATAGGGCCAGGGTTGTGTAAGGTAGCCGCGTATGGGGACTCGACCTCTCTTCAGAGTTGGCGAGTTGATCTAATGACTCTCACAGTCGTTATTTAACGTAGCATATTCACCCCAGGGATGGGCACTCGTGATATGTCTGCGGGCCCATACGAGGTAATTGGAAAGACCATCCCATCCGGGGATCTGTCGTAGTGTAATAGTCGCACGTATGCATACAAAATGGCAAGGGACTGATCCTTCTTATTACCTACTGGATATCTTTAGCTCATATTAAAGTCCGTTGAATGTTTTCGGCATGTAGCTATCGCGCGGGCCTGGCTTTTGTCGAGTTTCGCATGTCTCCGCCCTTACTGGTCTGTTGGTTCATAGTAGATATATGATTGATTATCCTTATGACATTGGACACTAGGTAGGGATAATGTAACCTAGTCAGTACTTGATGTTGTGAACGAGTTTGAGTAACTAGTGCACTTTGATAGGAAATTCTATGGGTAATTTACTATGAAAGTACACGAGCCGCTCTATAGTCAAGACTCGTGAGTTGTAACACCCCGTGTTTTTATTAATACTAATTAATTATTTTAACAAAATTCTTAAATTAAATTTTATATAATTTAACTTTTATTTAATTACTTTAAAAACGCGGCTGAAAAATTTCGATTAAGTAAACTTTTTCCAATACATTTCTAATTAAACTTTCTTGATTTTACAATTAACCTACATTATTTTATTTTTTATTTATAAAATACCTGTCGAACTAAAACTTTATTTCAATTGGTTTTATTAAACTTAATAAATTTGCGTTTTAATTTAAAAACTATTATTACTTGAATAAATATAATTTTATCGAAATGTATCTTGCAAATAAACAGACCGTTTGAAAATCTGTAAGACCGTAACAAAATTTGTAACTAATATTTTTATATACCATTTAATTTTAAAATATAAGTTTAACAATATAGAAAATAAAAAAATAGAACTACAACGAAATATATTATACTTAATATATTTTATAAAATATAAAGATTTATAAATAAGAGCGAATGAAACAGAGCAAATCGGAAAATTTAACCCTAAAGTCTCCTAAGTGTGTCGACATCCATCCTACTACTTTTTAGATATTTTGTTTTTTTTATTGAGACTTCTACAAGACACTACAACTATCACTTATAATTCAACTCCCTCATGTTTCTGGTCTTCTTCTTCCTTCTTCTTCATCTCTCTCTCTCATTTTTTTTTATTTTCCTTTAAAAATCAAACAACAACAAATAATGATAATAATAATAATAATAATAATAATAATAATAATAATAATAATAATAATAATAATAATAATAATAATAATAAGCAGCAGCAACAACCAACAACAAAGCAAAGCAACAACAACAACTTCAGCACGGCAACAGCAACAACAAACAAAAACAACAACCAACACAACGACAACAACAGCCGGAGCAGCTCACCGGAGCCACCACCGTCCTCCTTTCCTCTTTTTTTTCTTTTTCGTGGTCCCCTGCTTCCTCTTCTTTGCTCCCTTTTTCTGTTCTCTGCCGGAGTTCTGACCACCACCAAAGTTCCAGCCACCGTCGCCGGAGCCGAGGCCGACAACATCAACGGCCACCCTGGCCGTGCTCTTCTCTCGAGCTCTCTCTCTCGCCTCCCCTGTTTTCCCCTGTTTTGCTCGGCCTCTTCTCGGCTCTTGGTCCACCGTGGACCACCGTGGCCCCTGCCCACCGTCCCTTGCTATGCTCTGCCTTGCCATCGTATTTTATCGTCGGTAAGTTAAACCGTTTTCAGCTCATAAATAAGACTATCAATTTATTTCACCTCGACTTTATTACTCATTCCCGTGTCTTTTTGTGCCGAGTTGCGGGTGCGTTCAACGTTTACGATGTCGCTATTTGTCGAACCAAGGTGCTGCTTTTCTGGTTGGGTTTTACGGCTAATTGGGTCTACGAGGAAACGGGTCAGTTTTGGGTCTTGGGTCGACAAAATCATGGAGCCGCATTTAGCTAAGGAAATTCGTACCGAGCTAACATAAGGTGCCCCCGCACACTAGTTTAAATTTTGTAAATCGCATGCTATAAATGTTTATGTGATATATTTATTGTGTTATTATCATATGTGTGTTCATGTGTTAAAGTATGATAATGTGAAAGTTTTGATGTGTATTATGAAAATATGTTATGTTATGAAAATATGATATGTGATGAATCTATGAGTTTTTATGATGTATATGTTTGTCTACTTTAAATGTTATAATAATGATGAACTTGTATATTAAAATCTCCTTATTGTTAGTTTAAGTTTAGGGAAATTACTTTAGGTAGATTATACAATTAAAATGATGAAAAGAAATGGACCCAATAATGTACAAAAATTTTGGCCTCCATACTCATAACGAGACTAATAAGTAATAATGTTACGAATATTCAAGCTCACAAACACTATTAAGATTAGAACACTATCAAAAATACATACCACTTTGTTACCACTAATACTTTCAATGACCAAACATATAAATATATACGGAGTACCATTTTGCTACCACTAATACTTTCAATGACCAAACAACTAATCAATATATACAATACACACCACATAATTATGAGAAACTACATCATTAATTACCAAATCAAATATATGTAAGACACAAAAGATTACAACTGTGCATCAAATATATAATTATATATGGCTTTGCTAACATTAATAATTTCAATTACAAGTAAATAGTCAGTAGTCACTACACATAAAATACATCACAAATTATCAAATAAGAGCATTGTACATACTACAACTACAAAGGCCTTAAAATACTTTTACCTTCGTTTTTCTTTTCATTAAATTATTTAGGAGGAGTATTTTAAGAAAATAAGACTAAGTATAGAAGAATAAAAAAAAATATAATAAAAAAAATAAAATAAAAAAATAAAAAAATAAAAAAATAAATGGACCCCACGGCCCCCTTCTAAAAATGTCACACTTTCATTTTAAAAATTTAACTAACTTAAGTATGTGGGTCTAAGTACATAATACGAAATAATAAAAGTATACAAAAATAAAAGACTGAGTGTAAGAATGAGAATTAGTGAACAAGTACAAAAATAAAAGGCTAAGCACAAAAATAAGTTATAATAAAAAGTATAGAAAAATAAAGTGTCAAATAAGTTACTAGAAAAAGTATAAAAATAAAGTACAAGTACAAAGAAAATAAGTATAAGTATAAAAATAAAGTACAAGTATAAAGATTAGTATGGGTAACAAGTTATAAAAGTTGTACACTAAAAAGTAGATTAAGTATAAAAATATGGGTTAGAACAAAAATTAACTATCACAACAAAAAGATAATTTATCACTAATACCAAATATTTTTAAGACCTATAAATAAAAATTTGAAACTAATAAGTTGGACTCTTAAAATTAGTTTATTTAAGAAAAGTCTCATATTTTAACAAGTCATTAAAATAAGTTAAGAATTAAAAGGGACCACAAATAAAAATAAGAAGTCACGAAATAATATTAAAGTTGGTAGCGTAATAATAATAAGATGGACGAAGAAATATATAAAATTTGGACGAAGAAATTAAAAAAATAAAAGAAGTTACGAAATAATAATTAAATTAGTAACGAGAAGAGAATAAATAAAATAATAATCATCCAACCTAAATCATCATGTTAACTTATAAATAAAATACCCCCACTAAAATACAAAGTTTAAGATTATGTGATTAGCGTTAACTAAAGAATTGAGTTATATTAGAGTTGATTATACAAGTTTGACGATGATATATTTAGTAAAAATTGTCACATGATTTAATGAACGATAAAGGAAATAATGAATTAAGTGTAAAATATTTGGAGAACACTTTTGTCACATGTTTTGAATAATTGTCGCGCCACCTGATGAATTGACCTATTATTGACTTCACTTTGACCGTCCGCTCTAACTTGGGAACCCTTAGACTCTCTGCGGTTGTTTGGGTTGAATCCGATAATGAGCGAGTTATTCCTCATACTCGATATTCCTTCGACAACTTAGGATTTGAGTTCAAAGGCATGGCCTGACATGAGGTTAAACCCTTCGATTATAACGTTGTATGATTAGTACTCGGGTGTCTGCGATGTTAAACGCTATAGGGTCAGGATTGGTAAGGTAGCCGCATATGGGGACACTTGGCACCCTCAGTATTGCCAGTGGTAATTTAATGACTCTCCTAGTCGTTATTTAACGTGATTTTCGCCCTGGGTATCGATTCGTTCACGGGCCCATATGAGGTAACGGAAAATAGCCATTCCCATCCGGGGAATCTGTCGTAGTGTAATAGTCGCACCAATAGGGTGGTGTATGCATACAAAAGACAAGGGACTGATCTGTAACAACCTGGTTTTTCGTGACTTTAATTAAACTAAGGCGGAATATTAATTAAGTCTATTTATTACAAAACCAGCTGTCATCGTATTACAACTCATTATACATAATAAGAGTCATAGATAAAGCAGAGTTTAATCGATTACATTCTCTCAAAATATAGAATACAGCCTTCAATCCCCTCGTGTAGATCAACAATCAAGTCTCGGGGTACCTAAGACTGTTCTCAAAAATTAGCTTTTTCAGCCCCGCACCTAATAAGCAACACATATATACATACAATAATGCAGTTCATAAAGCATAACATAAAGCAGTTCATGCAACAAGGTAATTAAATCATCAGATCTTATCAAATCGTATAACACAACAATTTAATCATCAAATCTTATCAACTCATAATCATGCAAGCAAATCATTATCATCTCATTCATATTCGGGGTAGTCGACCCTTTTCAATTATTCATATAGCAACATATACTCGCGAGTCTTGACTACAGAGTGGCTTGTGTACTCTCATGGTAAATCACCCATATGATCCGCCATCAAAGTGCACTAGTTACTCAGACTCGTACATCAGATCAAACACTAAGTAGCATAAGATACAGCTACCTAACATCCAACACAACATGGATAATCTAAGATGAAACACGACCATAAGCCAACAAACTAGCAAGGATGGAAACATGCGTTAACACAAATAGCATGTTAACGCGACGACGTCTTTCTGGCCACATCAACGGACTTTAAATGTCAAGATATCAAGGTGTAATAAGGAGGATCACCCTTCTCTTTTGCATGCATACCCTACCCTATTGGTACGACTATTACACTACGTCAGATTCCCCGGATGGGAATGGCTATTTTCCGTTACCTCATATGGGCCCGTGAACGAATCACTACCCAGGGCGAAAATCACGTTAAATAAAGACTAGGAGAGTCATTAGATTACCACTAGCACCAAATAGCGATGATAGTGTCCCCATATGCGGCTACCTTACTAACCCTGACCCTATAGCGTTTAACATCGCAGACACCCGAGTACTAATCATACAACGTTATAATCGAGGGGTATAATCTCATGTCGGGCCGTGCCTTTTGATTCAAACCCTAAGTTGTCGAAGGAATATCGAGTATGAGGAATAAATTCCTCACTATCGGATTCAACCCAAACAACCGCAGAGAATCAAACGGGTTCCCAAGTTAGAGTGGATAGTCAAAGTGAGGTCATCGAAAGGGCAATTCAAAAGAGAGGTGCGTATTATTCTATACATGTGAGGAAAAACGGTAACATCAAGTATTCAACACTTAATTCATTACTTATTTTATTATTCATAACACATGCTATAATTCTTATTAGTTATAACATCGTCGAACTTGTATAATGAATTTTTTAGTTCAAGCAGTTCTTCAGGTAAACGGAAGCACATAGAAAACTTAAATATTTATTTTGAGTCTGTTCGTGAATTTTAAATATTTTTACTATTCATTATTTTACTATTCATCATTTTCTTTTAAATATTAATTCTCGTTACTTAGTTTACTTTAAAATTCTTTATCTCGAACAACTTAAATAGGTTTAAGTAACTAATTTGTTTTATTCAAGTGTAAGTAATTTATTTGGTTTAGTGAAATGATTTAGTTTCGTTTAACTTTCAACTTAAGTATTTTTACAATTGGTGATATAAATAATTGACTTTCCTTATAAGTCACATTTATTTCTTCCTTTTATTTAAATTGTAAAGTGTTTAGCGATTTAGTAGTTATAACATTTATTTTAACTTGTAACAATATCTTGTTTATACTTAGCAAAATTTAGTATGTTTAATAAAATATAATACAACGACCTTTAGGAAATATTCGTTAGGTGATATAATTTCTTAATACGATTTTATTTATGTAACTTTCACGTAGTCGTATTAAGGGATTTAATAATTCGATCGTGAGATTTTTAATATTTATATTTTAGTAACTTTCACTTAAGTTTAATTTATTTAATTATTTATAACTTTTTATAATTTCATAAACTTAATAGTTTAAATTGTTTTTATAACATGGCTTATATTGATTTATTGAGTTGTCGACTTTAAGAGAATTCTTAACTTTTAAAAATATTGTTTAAATTTGTGAGCTTTGCTTTAAGTTAATATTTTCATATAAAATATTATACTTACGAAGTTATTCATATGATTCGATAATCTTTTTTACCCTTACTTTTTTTATACTTAGTAAATTCTTGGCACTTTATTTTTGTCCTAATTTATATTTGTGACGTTAGTTCTTAAATTACTTTTTAATTAAAAGATTTCGTCTAACTTTATTTTATTTTGAAAAATCTTGTTAGTGATTCTAATTTTAAGCTTTATTTGATAATAGTTTTACTTAGGATTATTATAAATTTCAAGTTCTTCATTTTATTATATATTATTTTAACTGAATACTTATTTAGTATATTTTAAGTTCATTATCAACTTTAGGGTTTTAAATAAAGTAATCGTCTTATTAAATGTGATATATGACTTTTTATATAACTATTTATTTTAGAAAATTTAATATGAGTAGCTTTTAATTTATATTAAAATGAGCTTTACTTCAAAATTGATTTAACCCTAATTTAAACTTAATACTCTTCAAATTAAATTCTTCATTTTTAGTTATATTTTGACTTGTACTTTTTAGTGACGATAAATATTTTATTACTATAATTATTTTATTTAAATTTAATTTATTTACTTAAGTTAATTTAATAATATTTTAGTCACATTTTATACTTGTGATAATTATAATTAACATGGTCAATACTTTACACCTAACATATAATTTCAACATGATAAAATTTCATATAAAATCAACAATAATTTAACAACACATTTTTCACCTAAAACATATTATCATAAAATCATACAAATATCATATTTCACAATTTAATTCAACATCATATAATAATTCAAATTAACACATAATCAAAATTCACAAAATCACATAAATTATTTATATAACACATGAACACAAAAATTATATATTCTAAATACGTAAATTAAACTAGTGTGCGGGGGCACCTTATGTTAGCTCGGTACGAATTTCCTTAGCTCGTCTGGATCCACGATATTGTCGACCCAAGACCCATAACTAACCCGCTTCCTTATGGACCCAAAAATCAAAAGCGATCGAGTCGATTGATAACACAAGCGGCAACTTTGGGTTGACAACATCGACATGTAAACGTTGAACGCACCCGCAAATTCACCACAAAAAGAAACGGGAATGAGTAATAAAGGCGAGGTGAAATTAATTGACGATCTTATTTATGGACTGAAACGGCTTAACTTACCGATGATAAAAATACAACGGCAAGGCAGAAAGCACAAAGAGGCCACGGTGGCGAGGGCCACGGTGGTGGTTGTTCTCGGGGCGACTCCGGTGCTGAGTCACGGCAAAAATCAAGAGACTACAGTGGCGAAAGGTGAGTAGTTTAGCTCGAGAGTGACCGTCAGCCGACAACAGCTCGGTGGTCGAGAACTGAGCAGTGACTGGTTCCATGACGAAAAATAAAACAGAGGAAAGAGTGAGGAAGAGTAGGGAAAAGAGCAGGGAGAACAATGGTACGGTGGTGGTGTTGGCCGAGGAAGGAGGTGGCCTGAGGTGGTGACGTCGGTCACGGTGGTGGAGTCACGGTGGTGTCGGATGACGGTGTAGGAGGCGGGAGAGAGAACGAGGCGCAGGAAGAGAGGCGAGGAAGGAAAGGGAGCTCGAGGTGGTTGTTCTGGCGGTTATCAATGGCGGTGGTGAGGAACGCAGTGGTGCTCATGGTGGCGGCAATTTGGCGGTCATCGGTGGTAGGTGTTGTTGTGGTTGTGGTTGTCACCGCAGATTGTGTTGTTGTTGTTGTAAATGCTTTGTTGTTGTTGTTGCTCTTCTCGTTATTGTTGTTGTTGTGTTGTTTAATGGAGTAATTAAAAGAGAACAAAAATGAACAAAGGAAGAAGAAGAGCAGTTGAAGAAAAGGTGTTCGATTTGTTTTCAAGTGGAAATGAAATGGAGGAATGAAGGGTTAAATGGGAAGGTGTGTTGGGTAAGTTAAAAAAATATCTAAAAAGGAAGGTGGATGTGTACCGAGCATAAGGTGGAAATATTTGGACCTAATTTGTTTGTTTTGGTCCATTTTATTTACTCTTATTTATAAACCTTTAATTATTATAAAATATATTATGCTTTGAATTATTTGTTTTAAATTTTAGTTTCCTCATTAGTATTATAAAATTTCTGATTCGAAAATATAAAATGTGTAAAAGTTATCGATTACAAATTTTATTACTGCCTCATGATTTTCAAACTATGCATTAATTTGCAAGATACATTTCAATAAAATTATATTTATTCAAGTAATAATAATTTTTAAATTAAAACGCAATTTTATTAAGTTTAATAAAACCAATTGAAATAAAGTTTTAGTTCGACAGGTATTTTAGAAATAAAAATATAATACAAGTTAATATAAAATCAAGAAAGTTTAATTAGAAATATCTTGAGAAAGTTTATTCGAACAAAATTTTTCAGTCGCGTTTTCAAAGCAAAGGAAAAAAAAAAAATTTAAATTATATAAATTTTAATTTAAGAATTTTGTTAAATTTATTAATTAGTGTTAATAAAAACACGGGGTGTTACAATCCTACCCCCTTAAGAAAAGTTTCGTCCCCGAAACTTGAATAGGATGGATAACTGTCGAGATAGAACTAGACAGTTAGTGAAAACATCGAGATTTTTGGAATTAGGATATTAACATTGCTCTTGATCGGGTATGAATTTTCTACAAAGGAAAGATTGATGAATTTAATAGTTTCAAAATACAAATAATTCTTTTTGAATTAATTTCTAAATGTCGCTTTATTTACATCTTCAAAATCTGCGAGAAAGAGGTTTTCAAAAAGGTAGGGCCTAGAAGTTTTGTACGGAATTAAATTAAATAAAAATAATAAGCGTTTTAAGAATTAAAACAATTTATTTAAATTTTAAAATTAATGTTAACCTTAAAATAGGTTGAAATAAGGAATTTTAATATTTAATTAGGATTGTGATATAATCAAATTATTGTCCTACCCCCTTAAGAAGTTTTAAACGTATCTACATAATATTATTATTGTTACTTTTAATGATCACGTGTATATGATATATTGCCTTAGGAAAAACGGCATTTAGGGAAAATAGGTAAAAATCGTAGCGATCATAATGAAAATATGAGCTTTAATGAAATTAAGAGAATATAAGTTATCGTTGAATGATTAAATAAAATTTTCGAGAATTATGGATAACCTTGTTGATATAGCTCATTTTCTTAAAATTATTATGATAATGTTATTAGATGAAACAGAAATGTTATAAATTATATTTAGGATAAGATTTCGAAATTTACAATAAGGGGTTATATAAAAGAAAAAGAAAATGATATATGTATATATACTTCGAAAAGAGATAATTGTAATAGATAGGATAGGTTTAAAAGGTAATTAAGATTTAAAGACAAGGAGGTCGAAACAAATAAGTTTCAAAATTATCTAAAATTTAGAAATAAGGAATTTATGAAGGGAAGTGAAAAATCCAATTACATGATTTAAAACGTAGAAAACTATAAGTTTAAAAAGGGATGAAAATTTCAAGGAAGTAATAATAAGTTTAAAGAAGCTGAAAAATAATAAAGTTCGAAAGTATATGATATATAAGTTCAAAGAAATTTCTAATTACGAAATAAAAATTTACGTAATAAACGAATAATTTTCGAAATTATTAAATGAGATAGTAAGGCTAAGATTTTGAATACTAATCAAGTTAAAAATATTTAAATTTAAAGGATGAGGAGTTTAGAACAATTAAGTTTACTTGTTCAAATAAATAAAAATGAATAAAGAGTTTACAAAAATGAAGGAAACAACCAAAGATTCATCGTATGAGATTAATAAGTATTTCGTATAAATTATAATTTAAGAGTTCAAAATTTTAGAATAATGTAATAGGTTTTTTTTTTTTTTTTTTTTTTTTTTGAGGTTGAATGAAAAGTTAACGAAATTACAAAGGAAATAGAAATTCATTTTTCGAGATTAAATAGAACAAAAGAAGATTAACTTTATGAAATTTTAGAAGGTATTATAGATTTCAAGAGTAGAAATTTTAGAAGGAATTAAATAATTGTACGAGGTCAAAAAGTAAGAAAGTAGTGAAGTTCGAAAGTTTTTTGAGTATAAAGATTAAGGAGTTTACGAAAATGAAAAATAACAGAATTGAGTTATTTTACAACATTATTAGAAAAAGAAGCTTCGTTTTACGAAGTAGATTATTAGCAATTATTGATAAAGAAATTAGATCTTCAGAAGGAATCGAAATTTTATGAAGTAGGAAATTTGTAGTAGAATTTTATTTTATTTTATGGAAGAAAATATTAAGAATTTTACTATTAGAAGATAGGAAAAACGAAAAGAGTTGAAACGATGGTGATTTTTGAGAACGATTTTGATATAGCTGTATGAATATTTTTAATTCGACAGAATTCTTCAAATCTTGAATGTCTTCTCGTGCCACATAATTCTTGTTGCGTCCATTTGTTGCGTTTGAATTCTTGTCGTCTTGACTTCGATTTATATGTCTCAATTTTTGTAACGTTAGTTGAAACACTTGTTAGTCAAACAGATCAGTCATAGAGCACTTAGCAAGCAAGCGACCATAGAGAACCTCAAGTCTAAGTCAGTCGGTCGATCCTAAATGTTTCTACCCATTCTCACTTTTAAAGCGTTCTAAGATTATTATTTTAGCGATCTAGGATTTCTAATTCATTATTTGGTCCTATAAGTCTATGCCTGACATACGATATGAATGTCTGGCCCAGGTGTCGTCTCGCTAGATGAGATAACTTTAAGTTATTCACGGTCGCAAGACACTCGATACCAATCAGAATAACTCCTGGTTTTTCGTGACTTTAATTAAACTAAGGCGGAATATTAATTAAGTCTATTTATTACAAAACCAAATTGTCATCGTATTTCAACTCATTATACATAATAAGAGTCATAGATAAAGCAGAGTTTAATCGATTACATTCTCTCAAAATATAGAATACAGCCTTCAATCCCCTCGTGTAGATCAACAATCAAGTCTCGGGGTACCTAAGACTGTTCTCAAAAATTAGCTTTTTCAGCCCCGCACCTAATAAGCAACACATATATACATACAATAATGCAGTTCATAAAGCATAACATAAAGCAGTTCATGCAACAAGGTAATTAAATCATCAGATCTTATCAAATCGTATAACACAACAATTTAATCATCAAATCTTATCAACTCATAATCATGCAAGCAAATCATTATCATCTCATTCATATTCGGGGTAGTCGACCCTTTTCAATTATTCATATAGCAACATATACTCGCGAGTCTTGACTACAGAGTGGCTTGTGTACTCTCATGGTAAATCACCCATATGATCCGCCATCAAAGTGCACTAGTTACTCAGACTCGTACATCAGATCAAACACTAAGTAGCATAAGATACAGCTACCTAACATCCAACACAACATGGATAATCTAAGATGAAACACGACCATAAGCCAACAAACTAGCAAGGATGGAAACATGCGTTAACACAAATAGCATGTTAACGAGCGACAAGTCTTGGCCACATCAACGGACTTTAAATCTTTGAAGATATCAAGCAGGTAATAAGGAGGATCAGTCCCTTGTCTTTTGCATGCATACACTACCCTATTGGTACGACTATTACACTACGACAGATTCCCCGGATGGGAATGGCTATTTTCCGTTACCTCATATGGGCCCGTGAACGAATCACTACCCAGGGCGAAAATCACGTTAAATAAAGACTAGGAGAGTCATTAGATTACCACTAGCACCAAATAGCGATGATAGTGTCCCCATATGCGGCTACCTTACTAACCCTGACCCTATAGCGTTTAACATCGCAGACACCCGAGTACTAATCATACAACGTTATAATCGAGGGGTATAATCTCATGTCGGGCCGTGCCTTTTGATTCAAACCCTAAGTTGTCGAAGGAATATCGAGTATGAGGAATAAATTCCTCACTATCGGATTCAACCCAAACAACCGCAGAGAATCAAACGGGTTCCCAAGTTAGAGTGGATAGTCAAAGTGAGGTCATCGAAAGGGCAATTCAAAAGAGAGGTGCGTATTATTCTATACATGTGAGGAAAAACGGTAACATCAAGTATTCAACACTTAATTCATTACTTATTTTATTATTCATAACACATGCTATAATTCTTATTAGTTATAACATCGTCGAACTTGTATAATGAATTTTTTAGTTCAAGCAGTTCTTCAGGTAAACGGAAGCACATAGAAAACTTAAATATTTATTTTGAGTCTGTTCGTGAATTTTAAATATTTTTACTATTCATTATTTTACTATTCATCATTTTCTTTTAAATATTAATTCTCGTTACTTAGTTTACTTTAAAATTCTTTATCTCGAACAACTTAAATAGGTTTAAGTAACTAATTTGTTTTATTCAAGTGTAAGTAATTTATTTGGTTTAGTGAAATGATTTAGTTTCGTTTAACTTTCAACTTAAGTATTTTTACAATTGGTGATATAAATAATTGACTTTCCTTATAAGTCACATTTATTTCTTCCTTTTATTTAAATTGTAAAGTGTTTAGCGATTTAGTAGTTATAACATTTATTTTAACTTGTAACAATATCTTGTTTATACTTAGCAAAATTTAGTATGTTTAATAAAATATAATACAACGACCTTTAGGAAATATTCGTTAGGTGATATAATTTCTTAATACGATTTTATTTATGTAACTTTCATTTAGTCGTATTAAGGGATTTAATAATTCGATCGTGAGATTTTTAATATTTATATTTTAGTAACTTTCACTTAAGTTTAATTTATTTAATTATTTATAACTTTTTATAATTTCATAAACTTAATAGTTTAAATTGTTTTTATAACATGGCTTATATTGATTTATTGAGTTGTCGACTTTAAGAGAATTCTTAACTTTTAAAAATATTGTTTAAATTTGTGAGCTTTGCTTTAAGTTAATATTTTCATATAAAATATTATACTTACGAAGTTATTCATATGATTCGATAATCTTTTTACCCTTACTTTTTTTATACTTAGTAAATTCTTGGCACTTTATTTTTGTCCTAATTTATATTTGTGACGTTAGTTCTTAAATTACTTTTTAATTAAAAGATTTCGTCTAACTTTATTTTATTTTGAAAAATCTTGTTAGTGATTCTAATTTTAAGCTTTATTTGATAATAGTTTTACTTAGGATTATTATAAATTTCAAGTTCTTCATTTTATTATATATTATTTTAACTGAATACTTATTTAGTATATTTTAAGTTCATTATCAACTTTAGGGTTTTAAATAAAGTAATCGTCTTATTAAATGTGATATATGACTTTTTATATAACTATTTATTTTAGAAAATTTAATATGAGTAGCTTTTAATTTATATTAAAATGAGCTTTACTTCAAAATTGATTTAACCCTAATTTAAACTTAATACTCTTCAAATTAAATTCTTCATTTTTAGTTACATTTTGACTTGTACTTTTAGTGACGATAAATATTTTATTACTATAATTATTTTATTTAAATTTAATTTATTTACTTAAGTTAATTTAATAATATTTTAGTCACATTTTATACTTGTGATAATTATAATTAACATGGTCAATACTTTACACCTAACATATAATTTCAACATGATAAAATTTCATATAAAATCAACAATAATTTAACAACACATTTTTCACCTAAAACATATTATCATAAAATCATACAAATATCATATTTCACAATTTAATTCAACATCATATAATAATTCAAATTAACACATAATCAAAATTCACAAAATCACATAAATTATTTATATAACACATGAACACAAAAATTATATATTCTAAATACGTAAATTAAACTAAATACATGCAAGACCTTATGTTAATTTCTGCATTTAATTTCCTTAGCTCGTCTGGATCCACGATATTGTCGACCCAAGACCCATAACTAACCCGCTTCCTTATGGACCCAAAAATCAAAAGCGATCGAGTCGATTGATAACACAAGCGGCAACTTTGGGTTGACAACATCGACATGTAAACGTTGAACGCACCCGCAAATTCACCACAAAAAGAAACGGGAATGAGTAATAAAGGCGAGGTGAAATTAATTGACGATCTTATTTATGGACTGAAACGGCTTAACTTACCGATGATAAAAATACAACGGCAAGGCAGAGCACAGCAGGGCCACGGTGAGCAGGGGCCACGGTGGTGGTTGTTCTCAGGACAGCTCCGGTGCTCGGAGTGCCGGCCAGAAAAATCAAGAGACGGCAGTGACGAGAAAGGTGAGTAAGCGAGCTCGAGAGTGACCGTCAAGCCGACAACAGCTCCGGTGGTCGAGAACGGAGCAGGGACGGTTTCCGGCGACGAAAAATAAAACAGAGGAAAGAGTGAGGAAGAGTAGGGAAAAAGAGCAGGGGAGAACAGCAGGGTACGGTGGTGGTGTTGGCCGAGGAAGGAGGTGGCCTGAGGTGGTGACGTCGGTCACGGTGGTGGGTCACGGTGGTGTCAGATGACGGTGTAGGAGGCAGGGGAGAGAGAACAGGGCAGAGGAAGAGAGGCGAGGAAGGAAAGGGAGCTCGAGGTGGTTGTTCTGGCGGTTATCAATGGCGGTGGTGAGGAGCACGGTGGTGCTCATGGTGGCAGCAAGCTGGGCGGTCATCGGTGGTAGGTGTTGTTGTGGTTGTGGTTGTCACCGTTGTGTTGTTGTTGTTGTCGTCTGCTTTGTTGTTGTTGTTGCTCTTCTCGTTATTGTTGTTGTTGTGTTGTTTAATGGAGTAATTAAAAGAGAACAAAAATGAACAAAGGAAGAAGAAGAGCAGTTGAAGAAAAGGTGTTCAGATTTGTTTTCAAGTGGAAATGAAATGGAGGAATGAAGGGTTAAATGGGGAAGGTGTGTTGGGTAAGTTAAAAAAAATATCTAAAAAAGGAAGGTGGATGTGTACCGACATAAGGTGGAAATATTTGGACCTAATTTGTTTGTTTTGGTCCATTTTATTTACTCTTATTTATAAACCTTTAATTATTATAAAATATATTATGCTTTGAATTATTTGTTTTAAATTTTAGTTTCCTCATTAGTATTATAAAATTTACAGTTCGAAAATATAAAATGTGTAAAAGTTATCAGTTACAAATTTTATTACGGTCTCACAGATTTTCAAACGGTCTGTTAATTTGCAAGATACATTTCAATAAAATTATATTTATTCAAGTAATAATAATTTTTAAATTAAAACGCAATTTTATTAAGTTTAATAAAACCAATTGAAATAAAGTTTTAGTTCGACAGGTATTTTAGAAATAAAAATATAATACAAGTTAATATAAAATCAAGAAAGTTTAATTAGAAATATCTTGAGAAAGTTTATTCGAACAAAATTTTTCAGTCGCGTTTTCAAAGCAAAGGAAAAAAAAAAAATTTAAATTATATAAATTTTAATTTAAGAATTTTGTTAAATTTATTAATTAGTGTTAATAAAAACACGGGGTGTTACAATCCTCCTTATTACCTGCTTGATATCTTTAGCATTTAAAGTCCGTTGATGTGACCGGCACACTATTGCGCAGATGCTTATTAGGTCTG
Organism: Dianthus caryophyllus; assembly: GCA_023091065.1. NCBI lineage: Eukaryota > Viridiplantae > Streptophyta > Magnoliopsida > Caryophyllales > Caryophyllaceae > Dianthus > Dianthus caryophyllus. Next base: position 20,575,847 of record CM041527.1, read on the forward strand.
CATGTTTCCATCCTTACTGGTTTGTTGGCTTATGGTCGTGATTCATCTTAGATTATCCATGTTGTGTTGGATGTTAGGTAGGTATAGCATTATCTTACTTAGTGTTTGATCTGATGTACGAGTCTGAGTAACTAGTGTACTTTGATAGGAAATTATATGGGTAATTATCTATGAGAGTACAAAAGCCGCTCTGTAGTCAAGACTCGCGAGTATATGTTGCTACGTGAATAATTGAAAAGGGTCGACTACCCCGAATATGAATGATGTGATGATGATTTGCCTACATGATTATGAATTGAGATGATCTGATGATTTAATTGCCATGTTAAATGAACTGTTTTATGTTATGTTTTATGAACTGCATTGCTATATGTATATATGTGTTGCTTATTAGGTGCGGGGCTGAAAAAGCTAATTTTTGGGAACAGTCTCAGGTACCCCGAGACTTGATTGTTGATCTACACAAGGGGATTGAAGGCCTTATTTTAATTTTGAGAGAATGTAATCGATTAAACTCTGTTTTATCTATGACTCTTATTATGTATAATGAGTTGTAATACGATGACAGCTGGTTTTATAATAAATAGACTTAATTAATATTCCGCCTTAGTTTAATTAAAGTCACGAAAAACCAGGTTGTTACAGTTGGTATCAAAGCTGTCTTGCGACCGTGAGTAACGTATAGTTATCTCATCTAGCGAGAAGACACCTGGGCCAGACATACATATTAATATATATGTCAGGCATAGACTTATAGGATCAAATAATGAATTAGAAATCCTAGATCGCTAAAATAATAATCTTAGAACGCTTTAAATGTGAGAATGGGTAGAAATATTAAGGATTGACCGACTGACCTAGATTTTAGAATTTTCGACCGTCATTCAACATCGATAGATTTTTATTTCTCTTTTCTTGTCTGTTAAGTGCTCTATGACTAATCTTTTTGACTAACAAGTCTCATATACTAACATTACCGAAAAGCGAGACGTATAAATCGAAGTCAAGACGACAAGAATTCAAGCTCAACAAATGGATGCAACAAGAACTATACAACATGAGAGACATTCAAGATTCGAAGAATTCTGTTACATTAAAGAATCATACAGCTATACAAATTCCTTCTTTAACTATCGTTATCATTTCTAAACTTTTCAATTTTCAAATCTCCTAATCTTAACATTCCTAATATTCATTCATTTAAAAATGAATTTTAGTTTTCTTCTTTAATCGTTAACCCTTACTCTTTTTAAAGATTTGTGGATTCGATTATTTTTCAACCTTCGAAACTTATTGACTCCTTTTAAAACTTCTAACTTTCTAAATCAATAATTCTTAATAATGGTCTTCTCAATAAATTCTCATCTCTTCTCTTCAATCTCAAATAAAAATGACTTCATATTTCCTTTGTAATTTCGTTAACTTTTTATTCAACCTCTTAAACGTACTTCCTTGTTATAAAATGTTTGAACTCTTAAATTATAATTTCTACGAAGTACTTATTAACCTTATACGATAAAGTTTCGTCTATTGTCTTCATTTCTGAAATTCTTTTCTTTATATATTAAATATCTTTTGAACTTGTCCTATCTATTACAATTACCTCTCTTCAAAAATATATACACATATATCATTTATTTTAACCCCTTATTGTAAATTTTGAATCTTACCCGAAATATGATTTATAACATTTCCGTTTCATCTAATAACATTATAATAATAATTTTAGAAAATGAGCTATATCAACAAGGTTATCCGTAATTCTCTAAAATTTTATTTAATCATTCAACGATAACCTATATTTCCTTAATTTCATTAAGGCTCATATTTTCCTTATGATCACTACGACTTTTACATATTTTTCCTAAATGCCATTTTTCCTAAGACTATATATCATATACTCGTGATCATTAAAAGTAACAATAATAATATTATATAGATACGCTTAAAACTTCTTAAGGGGGTAGGACAATAATTTGATTCTATCACAATCCTAAATAAATATTAAAATTCTTATTTCAACCTATTTTAAGGTTAACTTTTATTTTCAAATTTAAATAAATTATTTTTAATCTTAAAACGCTTATTATTTTTAATTTAATTTAATTCCGTACAAAACTTCTGGGCCCTACCTTTTTGAAAACCTCTTTCTCGCAGATTTTGAAAATGACAATGCAGCAACATTTAGGTATTAACTTGAAAAAGAATTATTCATTTTTTTTTTAAAATTATTAAATTCATCAATCCTTCCTTTCTAGAAAATTCATACCCAATCAAGAGCAATATTAATATTCCAATTCCAAAAACATCAATGTTGTCTTCAACTGCTTTTTAATCTCGAGCAGTTATCCATCTTATTCAAGTTTCGGGGACGAAACTTTTCTTAAGGGGGTAGGATTGTAACACCCCGTGTTTTTATTAATACTAATTAATTATTTTAACAAAATTCTTAAATTAAATTTTATATAATTTAACTTTTATTTAATTACTTTAAAAACGCGGCTGAAAAATTTCGATTAAATAAACTTTTTCCAATACATTTCTAATTAAACTTTCTTGATTTTACAATTAACCTACATTATTTTATTTTTTATTTATAAAATACCTGTCGAACTAAAACTTTATTTCAATTGGTTTTATTAAACTTAATAAATTTGCGTTTTAATTTAGAAACTATTATTACTTGAATAAATATAATTTTATCGAAATGTATCTTGCAAATAAACAGACCGTTTGAAAATCTGTAAGACCGTAACTGTAACAACCTGGTTTTTCGTGACTTTAATTAAACTAAGGCGGAAAATTAATTAAGTCTAATTATTACAAACCAGCTGTTATCGTCTTACAAACTCAGTACACATAATACGAGTCTAGAGATAAAACAGAGTATTTAGATTACAAGTCCTCTCAAAATAGATTACAAAATAAGGCCTTCAATCCCCTAATAGATCAACGGTCAAGACTCGGGGTACCTGCATTAAAATCTCATCATTTTCCCGCACACTCTTTTTGATACATGCAATTTCTAAAGCAATATGCAGTATAAATAATAAATAAGTAAAATAAAGAGCAAGTAGCAATTTAAACACGTAAGAAATTTATGATAATCCAAGCATAGGTATAAATCAATCGAATAACGTAACATGCTCATAAATAATCATACTCAATAGATCGTATTCCAACACTCAAAATCAAGTCATTCAGACAATCATCCAACAAACCAGACAAGGAAATGCATTCAACATATGATAACAAATGAGTCTTCGTTAGTAAGGCGGAAGCATGCAGACATAATCCGCGCGATGGCGGCCGGTAGTTAAAGCGGACGTGTGCGGATATGCTAAAGATATCTAAGGTAATAAGGACGATTCAATCCCTTGTCTAATGTATGCATACACTACTTATCGAGGATCATACTTATTCGCTATTCAAAAGGGATCACCGTCTAAAAGTTCGACTATCACCAGAGACGGGTACCCCCGGATGGGGTTGGCGTTTCCAATTACTATTCTATGGGCCCGCGGAAGTATGAAGTATGCCCCATCCCTGAGGTTGATACCACGCGTCAAACAGCAATCTTAAGATCGTTGAATAGCCTTGGGCAACTCTGGGAGGGAGCCCAAGTCCCCATAGACAGCTACCTCGTTAACTTCGAATTTCAAGAGTCGCAACATGGCGAACAATCCTAGTATTTTATTCAAGTACTCGCTTTCTCAACTTCTCATTCTCTCGCTCACAAATAAAAATAATGACAATCTTGTAACATAAACATAACGTCGAACTTGTATAATGAAATTTAGTAACAGCAGTTCTTCAGGTAAAACAGAACACATAGAAAAACTTAATGATTTATTTTGAGTCCGTTCGTAACTTTTAAATATTTTTCACTATTCATTATTTTACTATTCACCGTATTTACTATTCATCGTATTTACTATTCATCGTATTTACTATTCATCGTATTTACTATTCCTCGTATTTATAATGTATTCGTATTTTCAGATTTCGTATTTGTATGTATTTTTATACTTCAGTATTTTATTCAGTATTTTATACGTGATGTATTCTTATACTTCGTATTTATACGTATTTTTATACGTACTTGTATTCTTATACTTAGTATTTATTATTATACTTTCTTTATACTTAGTATTTTTATTATATTTCATTTATACTTAGTATTTTTATTATTCTTATACACATTATTAGGAAAATTTCACGGGAATAATCCCAACTATGGGCCATCTTCCAAAAATAATCCGAATTTAAATTAATCTAAAAATAATCCCAAGTATTAGACAACCCTTCCAATAACATACAAATTGACCAACTACCTGTTTAGCAGGTAACTATCTGCCTAAAAAAAATATAAAAAAAAATTAACTATACTGTATGTCTTTATTGAAGAATATCAGACCCCTTTTTCCTACTACACTTATTTCACCCTCTTTATTTCTATTGTCAACAATCAACATCATCTTCCTCCCTCTTTTTTATTTGAATGATCTTAAATTCAAAACACTTTTCTTCATTTCTGAGCTATGGTGGAACAAGGATGTCAATGGAGGTAAAGTCGATTTTAAGTGGCGGCTGGAATTTGTCTCGGTGGTGGAGCTGAACGGCTCCGACGGGCGTTGGTGTTCCGTAGTACTCGGGTGGCCAGGAGTTCGGGGTGATGTTGGTGAGGCTTTGGTCTAGGCGGCCATGAGGGAGACAAGGTTGAGCTCGCCATTAATGGCGGTGAGGGAGCATCGCAGGTGAAGTGCAGCAACAAGGACGATGGTGACTGAGACGGTGATGTGGCGGTTCGAGGTTGCTGGCTTGCAGCCTTCGTTATTGGTTTAGGGGTTATATATGACGTATTTGTTCTGGTTATTATGTTGATATAGTTAAGTTAAATCGAATAATAAATTGAAGAAGATGAATTATAGAAGAAGATAAGGATTTTTTTTTTTTTTTTTTTCATTTAGGGTGAGGGAAAATATGTTTTTTTTTTTTAAATAATAAAACTGGTCCCACATTTCTATTTTACCTATAATTTTCGGTTAAAATTGGAATTGATATGTTATTGGAAGGTTGTTGTAATACTTGGGATTATTTTCAGATTAATTGAAGTTCGGATTATTTGTGGAAGATGGCCCATAGTTGGGATTATTCCCGTTAAATTTTCCCACATTATTATACTTAGGAGTTTTCTTTGATGCAAAACTAAATTTTATTTTCTAAGTACAAAAATCTAGTTTTAAAGTCGTTAGGTTCGTTTTGTATTTAGTGATTTGAAAAATGATTTCGGAAGTAAAACTCAATATAATCTAAGTACAAAATTCTAGGGTCAAAGTTGTTAAGTTCATTTTGTACTTGGTGATTTTAAATAACATTTTAAAAGTAAAACTTGATTTTTATTTAGTCATATACTTAACTAATCTTTTAGCGGTTTCCATTTTTAGCGAGGTTGTCGTAGTTCATTTTAAATAGTCCGTATGTCCACATCCAAATTTAGGCATAGGTAGTAACACTCGATTTCATTCATTTTAATACGTGTAACGTTTATTTTTTTATCGGTTTTGTCAATTCTTTTTATTAACGATTTAATACATAAACAAATATAAACCTAATTACTATTCAAATTTAGTGACTAAGTGATAAATTTATTTTGACCAAAATTTGACCAAAAATAAGGTAAATGCCGTGGCCTTATTATACACTACTCTATTTATTTCTTTTTTTGTTTTTATTAATAAATCATTACTTTAACTAATTTAAAATACTTAAGTGATAAAAATAAAAAGTGACAAATTCATTTTAGGTCTAAAATGGACCCCAAAACCGTGGCCTAACATACATAACAATTTATTTTCGTTTTCTAATTTTATCGGTTTTTAACTTAAAGTTTTTATATACTAATTATTTAGTTTATGCTAAAGTGATTTAAACTAGCAAATAAAAACATTAAATACTAAAACTTATAAAAATTTATAAATCGATTTAAGTCATAAATTGAAGAACACATGAAGACTTGAAGAACTCTAATATTTTGCATATGATTATTAATTAGTCAAATTTTCATATGTTTATATAATTTTCTCAAATTTTTCCTACAAGTCTAAATTAACTAAACTAATCATAATATGTTATTTAGAAAAATTAAAACTAAAAATTGGTCCATTTAATTCATAATAGCCGTGTATATATATATATGTTCATAAATTTTGATTTTTGGTTTTTATACTTCTAATTCAACAACTAATTTATCTTATATCATTTATGTATTTAATCATGAATGGAAAACATAACAAAACATTAACACACATAAATAAAAATCATTCAAACATAAGAATAACACAAAAATTCAAGAACACACATAACACCTTAAAACACTTAAAAATTCATAACAAATTCATTTTAAGTCCTAAACATAAACTATTTATATTTTCATGTTCATTTCATTACAAGTATTTTAAGCATGCAATTTACAAAAATTAAAACGAAAAATTAAGCCACAAATAGGGGTTAGGCCGTGTGTTATATTAATGTTACACAAATATTATTTTTCGATTTTTGTCTCCTAATTTAACACATGATACTAAGGTGACTTAAAACATCATACATACAAATCAAAAACATAAAATCAAATACGAGGCGCTTATCATATAAGTGTGCGGGAAGCACCTTAGTTAGGTTTATGAGCTAAAAGATCAACAGTTGTCGGGGTCTACGATATGATCAAACTGGCTCAAATCGACTCCTCCACCTTGCTCCTCGTCTTTGGTTAGGAGTAGTACATAAAAATGAAATACACAAGTTAGTAATTTATTTTAAACTAGCTAAACTATACTAACAATTTTATGTGTAGTATTGTTTTTAGTTTAGGTGATGTTTATGTTTTAAATTAATTTGATTCATTTTCTTAAATAAATATAAGCATACGGAGGATGTGATTACTAAAACATTTAGTGAAGAATTTAGTTATGTGCTTAAATGATTTAAGGAGTAAGAATAAATGAGTTAAAGGAAGAATAAGAAGAAATGGAAGGATGGTGTTCTTGAGGTTGCATGAACAAGCTTACTAGTATTGAGTTGAGTTTATTAGAGAGAAAATAAGTTGAAGTGTTTGTTGTGTGTGTGTGTAATGTATGTCGTGTGGTAGTAGTGTAGTAGTAGTAATTGTGTCTTATATTATGTTGTGTATTTAGTTTGTTTAAACTTTAATTTTTAATAAGCTAGAAGTGATGATGAATTAGTATAGGTGAGTAAGAGATTAGACATGTTACTAAAGGAGGCATGGTGTGTAAGAGTAAGGAAGAAAATGGAAGAAGAAAAGTTGGACCAATGGTCCTCAAATATCTCGGCCACATCAACACACAAGTCCCGATTTTTACGTTTTTGAAATTTTCGATTTACGCGTACGTGAAAAGTCTCGAAATGAAATATATAGTCTTAAAATAATGTTTAGAAGTAAGATCGAAAATAAAAATGAAAATAAACCTTAAAACGAATTCAAACAAAAATTGGGTACTAGTTTTCCTCGCAACTTTGAAATAAAATTTCATTCGATCGAAATATATATTTTTTTCGTTGAATGTTATCGAATTAAATCATTAAACTCAGACGTCAAAAAGTTTACCAGTTTAGGCTTAGTGTAACTCATTATATCGAGTTTTAGTGAATGTGTTAGTTAAATCAAAATGAAATAGTAATTTGATATTATTATTATATGTTTTGTTAGTAATAATCAAAATGATTAAGCTTAAACTACTTTAATTAGATTTGGATTATGAGTAATTAAATTTAAGAAAGGATTAGGTGACTTAATCACATTTAGGTGGCTTGGCCATTTAGTCAACGTTTGACCTTGATTTGCGTGTCAAAATTTGTCGTTGAGAAAATTGTCGTAGATTCTTTGTTTGATTTATCGAGTTTGAAAATGTAAAAATAAAGTTCAAATTCAAGGTAGTTCAAAACGGTTTTAATTTAGGTGCAAAATAACTTGTAGTAAAATGTGTTAGGAAAATAAGTGGCGAGGATGTTTAATTATTGATTTCCTAATTATAATTAGCTTAAATTAACACGGGGTGTTACAATCCTCCCCCCTTAAAGAAGTTTCGTCCCCGAAACTTAAAGTAATCCGGGTGGTTAAGGTTACCTGTGCTAAACAGCTCCGGGTATTTTTCCTTCATCGTCGCCTCTGCCTCCCACGCGTTGCTTGTTCGCCTTCCGTCCCTCCAGAGAAACTTGACTAAGGGTATCGACTTGCGTCGTAGAACTTGGTCTCTCTGGCGAGAATTTCCACCGTTTCTCGAGTAAAGCATGTTAGGCTCGATGGCGATCACATCGGGCGTAACAATGTGACTCGGGTCGCTTCTGTATCTTCTGAGCTGAGATACATGAAATACATCGTGCACTTTGGATAAGTTTGGAGGTAAGGCGATTCGGTATGCCACCTCGCCAATTCGTTCAAGTATTTCGTAGGGTCCGATGTACTTTGGACTAAGCTTCCCCTTTAGTCCGAAGCGCCTTACCCCTTTCATGGGTGAGACCTTTAAGAAGACCTTATCTCCACTGTTGAACTCAATAGGTCGACGGTGCTCGTTTGCATATTTCTTTTGGCGATCTTGAGCTGCTTGAAGTCGTTCTCGAATAATCTTTATGTGTTCAATCTGATCCTGTATAACCTGGGGTCCAGTACCCACGTTATCACTAGCGTCGTCCCAACAAACCGGACTGCGACACTTCCTGCCATACAGTGCTTCAAAAGGAGCACACCCTAGACTAGCATGATGACTATTGTTGTATGAGAATTCAACGAGAGGTAAGCTCTTTTCCCAGTTCACGTTGAATTCCATCGTGCACGCCCTCAACATGTCTTCCAGTGTCTGGATAGTTCGCTCTGTCTGACCGTCAGTTGCTGGATGAAAAGCCGTACTCATTTTCAATTTACTACCCAAAGCCTCTTGCAATTTCTTCCAGAAATGCGATGTAAATCTTGCGTCCCTGTCTGATATGATGTCGAGGGGGACGCCATGAAGTCGTATTATTTCCTTTTCGTAGGCTTTGGCTAGTTCCTCTAAACCCCAGGTCTCCTTAATTGGAACAAAATGAGCCGCTTTAGTTAGACGATCCACAATAACCCATATCGCATCCTTGCCGCCTGATGTCCTTGGTAATCCCATGATAAAGTCCATCGATATAGAATCCCACTTTCCTTGGGGAATTTCCAAAGGTTGGAGCAGTCCTCCTGGCCTCTGGTGTTCAAATTTTACTTTCTGGCAAATCATACATCTTGCCACGTACTCGGCGATCTCCGCCTTCATCCTTATCCACCAGAAACGCAATTTCAGATCCTTGTACATCTTATCTGAGCCAGGATGTACTGAGTAGCGGGTGCTATGTGCCTCATCGAGAATTTTGCGTTTCAAATCTTCATTATCAGGTATGCACCACCTGCCGTTGAAGCGTAGGCTCCCGTCAGTGTAAACCTCAAACCCTTCTGTTCCCTCTGATGGAATCTTTTCTCTGATTTCTAACAAGGCTGGGTCTTCCCACTGTAGTGCTCGTATGTCATGAAATAATTCTGGTTCGACCACCATTGCATTCAGTTCAGTGTCATCTGATTGTACCAGGTCTAAACTTAGTCTCTTTAAATCCTGGACGATGTCTGAGGGAATTTCCCAAATGTTGTTCAGAGTATGTATTGTCTTACGACTCAGTGCGTCAGCCACTACATTAGCCTTTCCCTCGTGGTACAACAACTCAATCTTGTAATCCTTGATTAGTTCTAACCATCTTCGCTGCCTCATGTTCAACTCTCTCTGGGTGAAGATATATTTCAAACTCTTATGATCGGTGTAGAATTTGATGCTGACCCCATAGAGATAATGACGCCAAATCTTTAGTGCAAACACGACCGCAGCAAGTTCTAGGTCGTGCGTTGGGTAATTCCTTTCATGCACTTTAAGTTGTCTGGACGCATATGCTATTACTTTCCCTTGTTGCATCAGAACGCAACCCAAACCATTCAATGACGCCGTCAGACACCTCATATTCATCCCCATCTGTGGGCAAGGTTAACACTGGTGCTGTAGTAAGCCTCGTCTTAAGTTCTTGGAACGCTTTTTCACAATCGTCGCTCCATAAGAACTTTGACTCCTTTTGTAGTAGTTTAGTCATTGGGCGGGCTATTTTTGAGAAGTCAGGAACAAATCTTCTATAATAGCCAGCCAACCCTAGGAAGCTTCTGACTTCAGTGACTGTTTTTGGTGCTATCCATTCCTTGACGGCTTCAATCTTGGCTGGATCCACCATTATCCCTTCTTTGGAGATTACGTGGCCTAGGAATGCCACTTGGTCTAGCCAAAATTCACACTTTGAAAATTTAGCATACCACTTATGATCTCTCAAGATACTCAGGATAATGTGTAGGTGTTCTGCGTGTTCCTCTGTATTCTTGGAGTAGATTAGGATGTCGTCAATGAACACGACAACACAGATGTCGAGGTATTCGTGAAAAGTCCTGTTCATCTGATCCATGAACACTGCTGGAGCGTTGGTAAGGCCGAACGGCATTACTTTGAATTCGTAATGTCCGTACCTTGATCTAAAAGCAGTTTTCTGGATATCTTCTTTACGAACCGCGATCTGATGGTATCCAGACCTTAGGTCAATCTTGGAGAACACTCCTGCTCCTTGAAATGGTCAAAGAGATCGTCTATCCTGGCAGAGGATAACGATTCTTGATCGCCACTTTGTTTAGCTCCTCGTAATCAATGCAGAGCCTCATACTCCCATCCTTCTTCTTTACAAAGAGTACCTGCACCCAGGTGAGACACTTCGGTCTTATAAATCCTAACTCAATCATCTCCTCTAAGCTTTCTTCAGTTCCTGGAGCTCGACGGGTGCCATTCTGTACGGTGCCTTTGATATAGGAGCAGTGCCGGGTACAAGGTCGATAGAGAATTCAACATCTCTTGCAGGAGGCATACCCGGTAATACGTCCTAAAAACGCGTCAGATACTCGCTAACGATCGGGATGTCTTCGATCGCAAGTTGTCCTCGACCTTGGTTATCTTTGCAGAATATACCTGGTGTCCCTTTCTCTCCATACTCTGAAGCTTCAGTACAGACACTAGCTTCACTCCCCTTTTCTTTCCCAAACTCTGGTATGATACTTCCTTTCCTTGGTTAGTTTTCAAAGTGATCTTCTGGTCGTGGCATTTAAATGTTGCATTATGACGAGCTAGCCAGTTCATTCCCAAAATTACATCGAACTCGGGAAGGTCAAACAATACAAGGTCTGACAGGAAATCTGTGTTGTGAATTGAGATTTTTACGTTATTGTATTTTGACGAACAAGGAATGTTTTTACCATCTGGTAGTGATATATTAGTTTTAATTTGTTCGGGTTTTGTGAGTTTGGATTGTTTGATAAATTTTGAGGATATAAACGATAATGATGCTCCGGTATCAAATAAAATGAAAGCAGGTACAGAATTAACCAAAAATTTACCAGTGACGACGTCGACATCGATAATATCATCAGACCCTTCTTCCGACTCGGTCAGGACGTAAACGCGTCCCTGAACCCTGACAGCTGGCGGTGGTCCCGCGTTTGCTTTAGCAGCAGTACCCCTCTTTGGGCATTCATTCGATTTGTGCCCCACTACCTTACAGAAGTAGCATACTATTGGCTCCCCGTTGCAACGCTTCCCTGGGTGGTTCGACTGTCGACAGAAACGACAAATACCCGCTTGGACGATCGGAGCTCCGGGAAGTGGTGGATTATTCCTTGCGACGTACGCGGTAGGGTTTCGGTTGGCGTATTGGTTCCTGCCCTGGTTCCTGCCCTGGTTCCTGTTACGGTTGTCTTGATTCTGATAACCGGGGCGACCGAACATTGGCTTGTGGATGAAGCTAGCACTCGCCACAGGAGGCGTAAAGGTCTTCTTCTTCTTTTTCTCCTCAGCTTCTCCTTTTTGGATGGAGGACCAGACACACGTTGCCTTTTCGTAGGCTTCCGCAAAGTTCTTGCAGTTGAACCCGCTCATGTTCGTCCTCAGGCCGTAAGTCATCCTCTTACGTACCTGGTTGCGAGTTCCTCCTCGTTAGTTATAATCCTAGGAGCGAACTTGGACAGTTCTTGGTATTTTTCCGTGTACGCTTGTAGGGACATATCGCCCTGGCTCAGGTTCCTGAACTCCTCTTCCTTATCCCATTTCAATTCCTCCCCAAAGTACTTGTTTTCTAACAGAGTCTTGAATTCACTCCAGGTGTAGATTCTTAAGGGAAAGGTGGACCTGATTAAACGCCACCAACTGTTGGCCTCTCCCTTGAGGTAGTAGGCCACCACGTTCACTCTCTCGTTAGCCGGAGTCTTGCTAAGATCTAGCAACTTCTCCATCTCTTCAATCCACTCTGTCAAGACTGTGGGGTTGACAGAGCCAGAATATGGTTGGGGTCGATGTTTGGAGAATCTCTCAAATGCGGACTGGTTGTTTCCGCCACCCTGATGTTGGTGCATATTTTGTGCAATTTTTGTGATTGCATCTTCGAAGCCTCTTCTTCTCGCCTCTTCTTCTAAGAATTCATGGTTGAGGTCATTGTCGTGAATATCGTTTGCAGCCATTCTGAAAAATAAAATAAAATAAGGACAAGGCTGTATAAATTTTGAGTAGTTCAAAGATAGACATAATATAAAATGCAAGGTAAAAGACATTTCATTGATAATGTAGAAGGTTTACATCAAAAAGTTACAAGCCTCCTAATACATTCTCTATGAAATGAACTAAGGTGAAAACTTAGATATAAGTTCAGCAAAATAACATAAAAGTTTAGATACATTCTCAAGAGATATGAAATTGGATCGAGAATGACAAAAGATTAGCCCTAGATCCTAAGCAAATTTTGAGTAGCGATGCTCCTCCTCCGCGAAGCTATGCTTATACTTAACAGCATAAGTCATGTCGCTCAAACCAAGTTTGAAATCCTCCCAGCTTAGGTAGTACTCACCCTCAAGTATAGCTGGGGAGCGTAGCCGCCTCCACCATGCTTTGGCCTCCTCGTCAAGGCACGCACTGCTAGGAGGTTTTCCATTCCTCTCTAACGGAGTGTTCCAGGGACCTCGCATTCATACTCCTGATCCATGGGTAGAGTGTCCCGCTGATTCCCTCAAATGTCTCAGGTTTTCCCTGCATGAACGCTTCGATCACATCGGTATGTTCTCGAGGATCGGCGGAGATGATCGAGAATTGATGTTCCATATACGAGTCTTAAGTGCCCTAGTCTTCCATCGACTTAGAATTACTCGAGTCCTGTGATCTCTTCCAGGACTTCAATTGTTGACGTCGCGCGTAGGCCTCGATGGCTTTCTTGCGGGCCTTCTCCTTTGGTGTCCATTCAGAGTACCTCTTACCGCACGGTAGTCTCATCTGAAATCAATTTAGATAAGGTAATTTAAATGAGATTTGGAAGTACAACATGTATGTAAAATTTTAAAATAATGAATTAAGAAAAGCACATGACTAGGTAGTAACACAACGTCTCCATATATATAAATATATACATGGGTAAAATATTACATTTCAAAGGAATATAATACTATACATAAGTTCACCAAACGTCACATCCGAATATAACATCCATAACCGTAGGAAAAGAAGACGATATTAAGATCGTTCTTAGGAGGATTAAAAGAAACGGTTACAAATATTTTACAAATTGGAGTCGAATGACCCTAAATATGATTTGCGACCCTCAAAAGTCTCCCAGAGGTGAGATCCCTCTCCCATATGATTGGAGGTATGATAGCGTCGGGTGAAAATGGAGGATAGTCGCGCTCATATTCTTGAATCATCAAACTGTCGAGTAGTTCATCATACTCCATCCACGCAGGTGGTCCCTCCACCCTCCTGGCTGGTCCGATGGTACATGCGATCCATGTACACCAGAATCAGAGAGAAGTCGCCAACCTAGAGGTGCCCAAAACTCATCGTATGGATGAAAGCTCTCAATCATGGTCAAACTGATGCCAATGCCCCTTGTGTGGTAGATCCTACCCGTCATGATTCCATGAGCTTCCACATATCGCTCTATATGGAGAGAATGGCTACGTATATACTCTCCTAGTTGCATCATCGGTGGGCGTCGTGGTGCGTAGTAACGGAAAGAGCGGAAAGATGACATCCTAAGGGCCTTTGTCAGACTAAGTTAGCCATAGAGCAAATAGCAAGTACAAGCATGGTAAATTTTAAGATTCTAACGCTCATCTAATTAGTTTATTATTATTTGGTCGGTCCTTAAGATTCTACCCTTTCTCACATTTTAAAATGATCTAAGTTATTATTTTAGCGATCTAGAGATTCCTAGTTTATTATTTGATCCTATAAGTCTATGCCTGACATACGATATGAATGTCTGGCCCAGGTGTCGTCTCGCTATGTGAGATAACTTTAAGTCATTCACGGTCGCAAGACAGCTCTGATACCAACTGTAACAACCTGGTTTTTCGTGACTTTAATTAAACTAAGGCGGAAAATTAATTAAGTCTAATTATTACAAACCAGCTGTTATCGTCTTACAAACTCAGTACACATAATACGAGTCTAGAGATAAAACAGAGTATTTAGATTACAAGTCCTCTCAAAATAGATTACAAAATAAGGCCTTCAATCCCCTAATAGATCAACGGTCAAGACTCGGGGTACCTGCATTAAAATCTCATCATTTTCCTCAAGACACTCTTTCGATACATGCAATTTCTAAAGCAATATGCAGTATAAATAATAAATAAGTAAAATAAAGAGCAAGTAGCAATTTAAACACGTAAGAAATTTATGATAATCCAAGCATAGGTATAAATCAATCGAATAACGTAACATGCTCATAAATAATCATACTCAATAGATCGTATTCCAACACTCAAAATCAAGTCATTCGACAATCATCCAACAAACCGCACAAGGAAATGCATTCAACATATGATAACAAATGAGTCTTCGTTAGTAAGGCGGAAGCATGCGTACATAATCCGCAAGATGCGGCCGGGCCGTTAAAAGCGGGACGTGTCCGGATATGCTAAAGATATCTAAGGTAATAAGGACGATTCAATCCCTTGTCTAATGTATGCATACACTACCTATCGAGGATCATACTTATTCGCTATTCAAAAGGTATCACCGACGAAAAAGTTCGACTATCACCAGAGACTGTACCCGGATGGGGTTGGCGTTCCAATTACTATTCTATGGGCCCGGAAGTATCAAGTATGCCCCATCCCTGAGGTTGATACCACGCGTCAAACAGCAATCTTAAGATCGTTGAATAGCCTTGGGCAACTCTGGGAGGGAGCCCAAGTCCCCATAGACAGCTACCTCGTTAACTTCGAATTTCAAGAGTCGCAACATGGCGAACAATCCTAGTATTTTATTCAAGTACTCGCTTTCTCAACTTCTCATTCTCTCGCTCACAAATAAAAATAATGACAATCTTGTAACATAAACATAACGTCGAACTTGTATAATGAAATTTAGTAACAGCAGTTCTTCAGGTAAAACAGAACACATAGAAAAACTTAATGATTTATTTGAGTCCGTTCGTAACTTTTAAATATTTTTCACTATTCATTATTTTACTATTCACCGTATTTACTATTCATCGTATTTACTATTCATCGTATTTACTATTCATCGTATTTATTATTCATCGTATTTATACGTATTCGTATTTTCGTATTTCGTATTTGTACGTATTTTTATACTTCGTATTTTATTCGTATTTTATACGTATGCGTATTCTTATACTTCGTATTTATACGTATTTTTATAATGCTTGTATTCTTATACTTAGTATTTATTATTATACTTTCTTTATACTTAGTATTTTTATTATATTTCATTTATACTTAGTATTTTTATTATTCTTATACACATTATTATACTTAGGAGTTTTCTTTGATGCAAAACTAAATTTTATTTTCTAAGTACAAAAATCTAGTTTTAAAGTCGTTAGGTTCGTTTTGTATTTAGTGATTTGAAAAATGATTTCGGAAGTAAAACTCAATATAATCTAAGTACAAAATTCTAGGGTCAAAGTTGTTAAGTTCATTTTGTACTTGGTGATTTTAAATAACATTTTAAAAGTAAAACTTGATTTTTATTTAGTCATATACTTAACTAATCTTTTAGCGGTTTCCATTTTTAGCGAGGTTGTCGTAGTTCATTTTAAATAGTCCGTATGTCCACATCCAAATTTAGGCATAGGTAGTAACACTCGATTTCATTCATTTTAATACGTGTAACGTTTATTTTTTTATCGGTTTTGTCAATTCTTTTTATTAACGATTTAATACATAAACAAATATAAACCTAATTACTATTCAAATTTAGTGACTAAGTGATAAATTTATTTTGACCAAAATTTGACCAAAAATAAGGTAAATGCCGTGGCCTTATTATACACTACTCTATTTATTTCTTTTTTTGTTTTTATTAATAAATCATTACTTTAACTAATTTAAAATACTTAAGTGATAAAAATAAAAAGTGACAAATTCATTTTAGGTCTAAAATGGACCCCAAAACCGTGGCCTAACATACATAACAATTTATTTTCGTTTTCTAATTTTATCGGTTTTTAACTTAAAGTTTTTATATACTAATTATTTAGTTTATGCTAAAGTGATTTAAACTAGCAAATAAAAACATTAAATACTAAAACTTATAAAAATTTATAAATCGATTTAAGTCATAAATTGAAGAACACATGAAGACTTGAAGAACTCTAATATTTTGCATATGATTATTAATTAGTCAAATTTTCATATGTTTATATAATTTTCTCAAATTTTTCCTACAAGTCTAAATTAACTAAACTAATCATAATATGTTATTTAGAAAAATTAAAACTAAAAATTGGTCCATTTAATTCATAATAGCCGTGTATATATATATGTTCATAAATTTTGATTTTTGGTTTTTATACTTCTAATTCAACAACTAATTTATCTTATATCATTTATGTATTTAATCATGAATGGAAAACATAACAAAACATTAACACACATAAATAAAAATCATTCAAACATAAGAATAACACAAAAATTCAAGAACACACATAACACCTTAAAACACTTAAAAATTCATAACAAATTCATTTTAAGTCCTAAACATAAACTATTTATATTTTCATGTTCATTTCATTACAAGTATTTTAAGCATGCAATTTACAAAAATTAAAACGAAAAATTAAGCCACAAATAGGGGTTAGGCCGTGTGTTATATTAATGTTACACAAATATTATTTTTCGATTTTTGTCTCCTAATTTAACACATGATACTAAGGTGACTTAAAACATCATACATACAAATCAAAAACATAAAATCAAATACGAGGCGCTTTATCATATAAGTGTGCTGAAGCACCTTAGTTAGGTTTATGAGCTAAAAGATCAACAGCTTGTCTGGGTCTACGATATGATCAAATCTGCTCAAATCGACTCCTCCACCTTGCTCCTCGACTTTGGTTAGGAGTAGTACATAAAAATGAAATACACAAGTTAGTAATTTATTTTAAACTAGCTAAACTATACTATCAATTTTATGTGTAGTATTGTTTTTAGTTTAGGTGATGTTTATGTTTTAAATTAATTTGATTCATTTTCTTAAATAAATATAAGCATAAGGAGGATGTGATTACTAAAACATTTAGTGAAGAATTTAGTTATGTGCTTAAATGATTTAAGGAGTAAGAATAAATGAGTTAAAGGAAGAATAAGAAGAAATGGAAGGATGGTGTTCTTGAGGTTGCATGAACAAGCTTACTAGTATTGAGTTGAGTTTATTAGAGAGAAAATAAGTTGAAGTGTTTGTTGTGTGTGTGTGTAATGTATGTCGTGTGGTAGTAGTGTAGTAGTAGTAATTGTGTCTTATATTATGTTGTGTATTTAGTTTGTTTAAACTTTAATTTTTAATAAGCTAGAAGTGATGATGAATTAGTATAGGTGAGTAAGAGATTAGACATGTTACTAAAGGAGGCATGGTGTGTAAGAGTAAGGAAGAAAATGGAAGAAGAAAAGTTGGACCAATGGTCCTCAAATATCTCGGCCACATCAACACACAAGTCCCGATTTTTACGTTTTTGAAATTTTCGATTTACGCGTACGTGAAAAGTCTCGAAATGAAATATATAGTCTTAAAATAATGTTTAGAAGTAAGATCGAAAATAAAAATGAAAATAAACCTTAAAACGAATTCAAACAAAAATTGGGTACTAGTTTTCCTCGCAACTTTGAAATAAAATTTCATTCGATCGAAATATACATTTTTTTCGTTGAATGTTATCGAATTAAATCATTAAACTCAGACGTCAAAAAGTTTACCAGTTTAGGCTTAGTGTAACTCATTATATCGAGTTTTAGTGAATGTGTTAGTTAAATCAAAATGAAATAGTAATTTGATATTATTATTATATGTTTTGTTAGTAATAATCAAAATGATTAAGCTTAAACTGTTGGAGCTGGTGTCCTCCACAGTTAGTGTGATTAATTTATTAAATCTCTTACAGGATCACAAAGGATACTTGTATTTAAAATCAGCTGATTAACGTATATCGGTAACGGTTGGCTTGCTAGAAAGTTTGACGTTACTGTCATATAGATGGCGGTAATCAGCTGGTCCTTATCGGTCACACCTATAGGACGATTTTATGAAATGTAATGTGATTACATTGATGCCTTAAATATATCTAAGCAGTTAGAAAATTGGAAATGTATACGGATGATTATTTAATGTGATTAAATAGATTATTGTTATTAATTAGTGGGTGAGCTAAAATAAATGTTATTTAGCTAGTTGAGCTGAATTAAGTGTTAATTCACGTGTGTATAATAGTTATGAGCTACATTTATATTATAAATATATTTGATATTTATAGTTAAAATGATGCTATAAGTCATGTTATTTAATCTATTGTATTATACGATAATCAATTAATTAAATACGTATTATACATAATATTTTACATGTAATGTACATTTAAAGTATACTAAATATAAAATACACACAACACACACACACATATGTAGTATGTCGTGTGACTTGCATGTGTATATGTTATATTTAGTTTGTTTATTTAGTGATAATAAGTGGTTATTAGTTGGTTATTTTTAATCACCATCACCTAAATAACTTCCCCCCACTAACTCACATTAACCTACCCACTAAATGCACTCATATACTAACTAAACTACTCATAAGTTAAGTGAGTAATTTGGTGTGCATTGTGTGTGTGTGTTGTGTGAGTGGTAGAGAAGAAGGAGAGAAAAAGAGAGAAATTGTTCTCACAATTTCACTCATCAATTTTCCAAAAACACTTCATATATTATTAGTAATATAAACCTTGTTATCTAGCTTTAACAAAAGGCATTTCATATATCGTTTTGGGTGCAACTTATAAGAGATATCCTACGTTGGATATTGGTTTGAAAACGTAATTCGGGTACGTTTTAGGAGGATCTTAGGCCTTTCACCGAAGTCTTGAAAGGTTATTTCTATGATCTTGTGATTCATATTATTATCGTTTTGTATAATCTTGGGCGTGTTAATACGATTAACAACAATTTCTCTCTTTTTCTCTCCTTCTTCTCGGCTCACTCACACAACACACACACACAATGCTCTCCAAATTACTCACTTAACTTATGAGTAGTTTAGTTAGTATATGAGTGCATTTAGTGGGTAGGTTAATGTGAGTTAGTGGGGGGAAGTTATTTAGGTGATGGTGATTAAAAATAACCAACTAATAACCACTTATTATCACTAAATAAACAAACTAAATATAACATATACACATGCAAGTCACACGACATACTACATATGTGTGTGTGTGTTGTGTGTATTTTATATTTAGTATACTTTAAATGTACATTACATGTAAAATATTATGTATAATACGTATTTAATTAATTGATTATCGTATAATACAATAGATTAAATAACATGACTTATAGCATCATTTTAACTATAAATATCAAATATATTTATAATATAAATGTAGCTCATAACTATTATACACACGTGAATTAACACTTAATTCAGCTCAACTAGCTAAATAACATTTATTTTAGCTCACCCACTAATTAATAACAATAATCTATTTAATCACATTAAATAATCATCCGTATACATTTCCAATTTTCTAACTGCTTAGATATATTTAAGGCATCAATGTAATCACATTACATTTCATAAAATCGTCCTATAGGTGTGACCGATAAGGACCAAATTGACACCGCCATCTATATGACAGTAACGTCAAACTTTCTAGCAAGCCAACCGTTACCGATATACGTTAATCAGCTGATTTTAAATACAAGTATCCTTTGTGATCCTGTAAGAGATTTAATAAATTAATCACACTAACTGTGGAGGACACCAGCTCCAACAATCTCCCACTTGTCCTTACAAGTGTTTGTGTGTGATTAACGATTCTCATATCCATATAAATCTCCCACTCAATGGTAGACAATTTGCAAAGTCGTACTTCCGCAAGGTCGTATCTAACAAGTGATCGTATCAAGAGTGGTTTCCTCGACTAGAGAGCAACTAACTGATATACGAATGTATCCACAACATTCGAGCATGGCCATGCATTTCAGTTACTACTCCTCGAGTGGCCCTGAGATTAATAAAAATGATAAGGTTGGATATTTTCCTTGACTCGAATCTTGCAGATTAAAGCACAGTATGAAATGACCCAGAAAAAATCTACTCGGCCTCCTTTTACGGTGCGACCTTGAGAAAGAAACCAAAGTCACCCAAAACTGCCCTTATCTCAAGAAAGCGATGGCGATCAAAAGAATCGACTCTAGGAACACAATGAACGTCCTATCCACGACCAGGCAAAAATGTCTGTACATTTAGGACTTCATTTAAGTGGTCACTATGTCCTACGCAGTATCCTCTATACCTCGCATATGTGTTTGATCAGACATCACATGTCCTTATGGTTATTGAACCTACCATCAATCAACCCACAATGTAATCACCTAGAGTTATCAGCTCACTTTGGTGATTATGGACAAAACATATATAAAGTAAATCAGTTCACTCAGTGGCGTTCAAAATTGTCACACAATCCACATGAAATACCATATATAAAATAATAATTTGATGATTACAAAGTAGTAGTTTTAACAGATACATTATCTAAAAACAAACTAATGAAAATCAGGAACACTCTTCAATCCCATTGATACAACATGTTCAACATGTTTCTTTGTCGACAATGGCTTCGTGAGAGGGTCCGCTATGTTGTCATCCGTGACAACCTTGCAAATCTCTATCTCCTTTTGCTCCACGTAATCTCGTATCATATGAGCCTTCCGTAACACATGTCTAGACTTATTGCTAGATTTAGGCTCTTTAGCTTGGAATATGGCACCACCAAGTATCACAATAAACAAAGGATCGGGTCATTCGCACTAGGAACTACCATTAGTCCTTGTAAGAACCGACGCATCCATATTGCCTCTTTAGCGCCTCGGAAGTCGCAATATACTCGATTACGTAGTGGAATCTGGCCAGGATCGATTGCTTGGAACTTTTCCAACTCACTGCCGCACCATTAAGTGTAAAAACGAATCCGGATTGAGATTTGGAATCATCTCTATCCGTTTGGAAACTAGCATCTGTGAAACCTTTTGCACATAGCTCTTCGTCTCCACCATATACTAACATCCAATCCTTAGTCCTTCTTAAGTACTTTAGGATGTTCTTAACAGCAATCCAGTGACTTTCACCTGGATCCTTTTGGTAACGACTCGTCATACTAAGTGCGAATGCCACGTCTGGACGTGTACACATCATAGCATACATAATCGATCCTACGGCCGAAGCGTACGGAATCCGATTCATGCGTTCTATTTCTTCTGGTGATTTAGGTGAATCAGTCTTACTTAAATGCACCCCATGAACCATCGGAAGATTACCCCTTTTTGAGTTCGTCATACTGAACCTCTCAAGAATTTTATCTATATAAGATTCTTGACTTAACGCCAACATTCTCTTGGATCTATCTCTATAGATTTGAATACCGAGTATTCTCTGTGCCTCACCTAAGTCTTTCATCTGAAAATGATTCTTTAACCATTCTTTTACAGAAGAAAGCATAGGAATGTGATTCCCTATTAATAGTATGTCATCTACATACAAAACTAGGAATGCAATATAGCTCCCACTTGATTTGACATATAAACATGGTTCCTCGACTGATCGTTTAAAACCATATTGTTTAATCACGTGGTCAAATCGATGATTCCAACTCCTCGATGCTTGCTTAAGTCCATAAATGGAACGCTTAAGTTTGCATACTTTCTTAGGATATTTTGGATCCGTGAAGCCTTCGGGTTGTACCATGTACAATTCCTCGTCTAAATAACCATTTAAGAAGGCGGTCTTCACATCCATTTGCCATATTTCATAATCATGAAATGCAGCAATCGCTAAGATAATCCGGATAGATCGAAGCATCACGACAGGTGCAAAGATATCATCGTAGTGTAAACCTTGCACTTGGGTGAAACCTTTTGCAACAAGTCGTGCTTTATAGATATCCGTTGTCCACCTAGTGAACGCTTTATCTTATAAATCCATTTGCATCAAGAGGTCTCACCTTTCGTGCAAATCAACCAGATCCCATACTTCATTCTCGTACATGGAGTCTATCTCGGAGTGCATGGCTTCAAGCCATAGCTTCGAGTCAGAACTAGTCATTGCACCTTTGTAGGTAGTCGGTTCATTACTTTCAAGAAGTAATAAATCATCTCCATTTCCTTCTTCAACGATACCAATGTATCGATCCGGAGGATAAGAGACTCGACTTGACCTC
Source organism: Dianthus caryophyllus (assembly GCA_023091065.1). Classification (NCBI taxonomy): domain Eukaryota; kingdom Viridiplantae; phylum Streptophyta; class Magnoliopsida; order Caryophyllales; family Caryophyllaceae; genus Dianthus; species Dianthus caryophyllus. The sequence continues at coordinate 20,598,722 of CM041527.1, forward strand.
CTAGGTTCCGCAGGAATAGCTACTGCAGTGGAGGTTGAAGGAATATCTTCCTCCATCACTTGTGCAGTGTCTGGTTCCAAGATTTCTGACAACTCAAAAACCCTATTACTTTGGTTATTCGTGATAAACTCTTTCTCTAAGAATTTAGCACTAGCTGCAACAAAAACTCGTTGTTCAAGATGGGTGAATTAAAGTAATGACCAAACATTCCTTTTGGATATCCCACAAAGTATGTTTTGACCGATCGTGGGCCTAGCTTATCGTCAGGTCTCCACTTAACGTAAGCCTCACATCCCCAAACCCGAATAAAGGACAAATCAGGAACTTTTCCTTTCCACATCTCATATGGGGTTTTGTCTCACGCTTTAGTCGGACTTGGTTTAGAATGAGTGCGTGAGAATTTAGAGCAAACCCCCACAATGAATCTGGTAATACCGTGTGACTCATCATGGAGCGAACCATGTCTAACAAGGTTCGATTTCTCCGTTCGGACACACCATTCAATTGTGGTGTTCCAGGTGGAGTTAATTGTGAAACAATTCCACAATCCTTTAGGTGTTGATCAAATTCATTAGATAAATATTCACCACCACGATCTGATCGTAATGCTTTTATTTTTCTATCTAATTGGTTCTCAACCTTATTTTGAAATTCCTTGAATTTCTCAAAAGATTCACTCTTATGTTTCATTAAATAGACATACCCGTATCTACTCAAATCATCAGTAAAAGTGATGAAATATCTATAGCCATCTCGTGCTGTGACAGACATTGGTCCACATACATCGGTATGTATTAGTCCTAGTAAGTCACCGCTCGCATTCCAATACCTTTAAAAGATATACGACTCATCTTTCCAATGAGACATGATTCACAAGTACCAAATGATTCATAGCCAAAAGGTGAAATAATGTCATTCTTAATGAGTTTCTTTACTCGCTTTTTCATTTATGTGTCCCATTCGACAATGCCATAAATACGTTTGATCTTTATCACCTAATTTTGCCTTTTTATGATTCACATGAAATATTTCTTGCGTTTGATCTAGAACATAAATGCCATTCATGGAAAACGCTTGACCATAAATAACATCATTTAAAGAAAAAGTACAACAATTGTTCTTAATAATAAATGAAAAACCAGAAACATCCAACATGTTAACGGAAATAATGTTCTTTGACAAACTGGGAACATAAAAACAATCATTCAAACAAAGTTCCAAACCACTAGGTAATAACAAGATGTAAGTTCCTACAGAAACAGCAGCAACCTTTGCTCCATTCCCAACACGTAAATCAACATCGCCTTTAGCCAGACGTCTTACGTCCCGGAGGCCCTGCAAGTGATTACAAATGTGAGAACCACATCCAGTATCAAATACCCAAACAGAGGAACTCGCATGATTAATTTCTATCATGTGAATATTAGATGACATACCTTGAGCTGTCGCACGTCCAGCTTTAATGTCCTCGAGGTACTTAGGACAATTCCTTCGCCAATGCCCAGACTGTTGGCAATGGTGACATTTTCCCTCCTTTTCTTTGCTCTTCTTGCCTTTTGAGTGACTTGACTCCCCAGGACCACTCTTGGGTTTAGGTGACCTTTCTTCTTGAATCGAGGTCGCTTAGCATTCGAGGCAAAGAGTGCCTTTCCCTTTCCCTTAGCCTGTATCACAAGAACATCTTTCTTGTGACTCCCACTCAAATTAAGATCTTTCTCAGCTTGCACGAGCAGAGAATGAAGTTCGTGAAGACTTTTCTTCATGTCATTCATGTTGTAATTCACCCTAAACTGAGTGAATCCATCATGAAGTGAGTGTAGGATACGATCAACAATGATCGAGTCCTCAAGCTTGCAGCCAAGAGCCTCTAACTTCTCCACATTCTCAATCATATTAAGCATGTGGGCGCTAACAGGTTGGCCCCTTTGCAGCTTAGCCTCAAAGAAGCGTACAGCTGCATCATACCTAACAATTCTCGGAGCTTGCGAGAATTCATTAGTCAACGTGGTGAAAATACGATTTGCACCTTGGGAAATGAAGCGACGTTGCAAATGGGAATCCATTGCATATATGAGTACGTTCTTAATCGCACCCGCTTCCTTAACAAACTCATCGTATGCAGTTCGTTGAGCTCCAGATCGAGCAGTAGGTTCAGCCGGAATTGGCTCCATGAGATACTTCAGCTTGCCGTCTGCGATAGCAGCATTCTTTAATGCTGCCTCCCATTCGGTGAAGTTACTACCATCTGACTTGAGACGGTAGTTTTGGTTGTAGGAGACATGGTCCATGAAGGAACGCAACCATGACTCCCTAGTCAAGACGGCACTAGGGCCGGGGGTAGCAGTATTATCAGCCATAATACAGCAGAAAATGCAACAAATATATCTACAATATAAGAAGATAAAGCAAACATAAGCAATCACCAAAAATAATGCGTCTATTTAAAACATGTAAATAAACTAAGAGCATTCATATAATTGATCCCACTCAAGAATTATATAAATGATTCCAAGACTCAAATTTCAATAAATCGATAAGTCAACCATTTGACTAATTTTTAACCTTTTAAAAACTCTTGGTTCATAAATTTCTTAAATTTATTAATAGTCCATTCAATTCTTCACATATTAGTGAAAACCAAATGTTGAGTTCAACTAACATCGACATCAACTACTTACCCAAGGTAGAAGGGGTACACATGGATTTAACAACAGGTCCTATATGCCCACCGACGAACAAGGGATTCATAATGATTCGATTTAGAAAGACTATATCTCAATTTTAAAAAAAGCGAGATCTCATCATCCATTAAAAAACTCATTTAAGTGAACAATTTAGGTGAGTTTAAGTGAACGATGACTTTTTAAAACATCATATGTTTAAGCTATCTAAACAAGCACGTGGGAATGAATCAATATTCATCGATATAGGTGGTTTGTTTTAGGCGGAAAAAGACGAAAAGCATGGATAAAACAAGCACATAAAACCTAGTGTGGCCTAACAAAAACATTACAAGGCGGAATCCAATCAAATTGGACCCTATAAAATACAAATTGGAATCCTTCAAAAAGGACCCTATCTTCATAAGCAAAGCTCCAAAAAACAACTCCGTCTTGGATCACCAAAAGGATCTTCAATCTCCTCTTCTTTTACCACTAACTATTACATGAAAAACCTATTTACATATAATCTAGGATAAAAGAAGATTACAAGTTGGAGACGTGAAAAATCCCAAAATCACATTTTCATCATTACGAAAATGCAATTAAAAACAAAAACTTAGGCCACACTAGATATAAAACGCAATCAAATATAAACGCATTCATCTACTAAAACAAAAAATTCATACATCCATATGCATGAAAAACACAAACCACCATACAAAATATGTTTAAGTGAAAATTTCTTAAAAATTCACCTATTAACATAAAAATCAATCATGTCACACATAAATTGATTAATAAGAATTAATTCAACATATCACATATAATGAATCAATTCATTTATCATTTTAAACTATTTTAAAATGAATGGTATCATATATACTCATATATCATAAACATTTTTATGACAATAAAATAAGGCATTTCAATAACAAAAACAATTTGACAATTCAAATTAAAACAAATTGAATTAGACAAATTAATTCAATTCAATTCGGCCAAAGTAAATAAAAAAACAAAAACAATTTTTTTTTTTTTTTAAATTTGTTTCGGCCAAAATTAAAATTTATACATATATATATAAACAATTATTTTTATTAAATCATATTTAACAACAAAAATTGACATGTATATATATATATATAAACATTCGAAATATATAATATATGCAAAAATTGACATTTATAATTTCACAAATTATGTCACATACTTTATTATCATATAATAAACTTTATAATTATCACATAATCATATTATTTTGATTTTAATCACATTTAAACCAAAATTAAGTGTTATACTTTTTAAATAATGATCTTATCAAAATATTTATATATAACAAAATTGCATATCAATTTAATTTAACTATTCTAACAATTTAAAACAATTAAATTAAACAAAAAAAAAATATTTCGAAAATAAAAAAAAATTGAAAATGCCGAATGAAAATTAAATATAAACAATTATTTTTATATTTTCAATTTTAATCCATATTAAAATCATTTTGAGCCTAGTGCTCTGATACCACTTGTTAGATACGACCTTGCGGAAGTACGACTTTGCAAATTGTCTACCATTGAGTGGGAGATTTATATGGATATGAGAATCGTTAATCACACACAAACACTTGTAAGGACAAGTGGGAGATTGTTGGAGCTGGTGTCCTCCACAGTTAGTGTGATTAATTTATTAAATCTCTTACAGGATCACAAAGGATACTTGTATTTAAAATCAGCTGATTAACGTATATCGGTAACGGTTGGCTTGCTAGAAAGTTTGACGTTACTGTCATATAGATGGCGTGTCACCGGTCCTTACTCAGTCACACCTATAGGACGATTTTATGAAATGTAATGTGATTACATTGATGCCTTAAATATATCTAAGCAGTTAGAAAATTGGAAATGTATACGGATGATTATTTAATGTGATTAAATAGATTATTGTTATTAATTAGTGGGTGAGCTAAAATAAATGTTATTTAGCTAGTTGAGCTGAATTAAGTGTTAATTCACGTGTGTATAATAGTTATGAGCTACATTTATATTATAAATATATTTGATATTTATAGTTAAAATGATGCTATAAGTCATGTTATTTAATCTATTGTATTATACGATAATCAATTAATTAAATACGTATTATACATAATATTTTACATGTAATGTACATTTAAAGTATACTAAATATAAAATACACACAACACACACACACATATGTAGTATGTCGTGTGACTTGCATGTGTATATGTTATATTTAGTTTGTTTATTTAGTGATAATAAGTGGTTATTAGTTGGTTATTTTTAATCACCATCACCTAAATAACTTCCCCCCACTAACTCACATTAACCTACCCACTAAATGCACTCATATACTAACTAAACTACTCATAAGTTAAGTGAGTAATTTGGAGAGCATTGTGTGTGTGTGTTGTGTGAGTGAGCCGAGAAGAAGGAGAGAAAAAGAGAGAAATTGTTCTCACAATTTCACTCATCAATTTTCCAAAAACACTTCATATATTATTAGTAATATAAACCTTGTTATCTAGCTTTAACAAAAGGCATTTCATATATCGTTTTGGGTGCAACTTATAAGAGATATCCTACGTTGGATATTGGTTTGAAAACGTAATTCGGGTACGTTTTAGGAGGATCTTAGGCCTTTCACCGAAGTCTTGAAAGGTTATTTCTATGATCTTGTGATTCATATTATTATCGTTTTGTATAATCTTGGGCGTGTTAATACGATTAACATTTTTAGTAGTTATATCATGTTATATATTCCTACATAAACTACTTTAATTAGATTTGGATTATGAGTAATTAAATTTAAGAAAGGATTAGGTGACTTAATCACATTTAGGTGGCTTGGCCATTTAGTCAACGTTTGACCTTGATTTGCGTGTCAAAATTTGTCGTTGAGAAAATTGTCGTAGATTCTTTGTTTGATTTATCGAGTTTGAAAATGTAAAAATAAAGTTCAAATTCAAGGTAGTTCAAAACGGTTTTAATTTAGGTGCAAAATAACTTGTAGTAAAATGTGTTAGGAAAATAAGTGAGCGAGGATGTTTAATTATTGATTTCCTAATTATAATTAGCTTAAATTAACACGGGGTGTTACAATCCTCCCCCCTTAAAGAAGTTTCGTCCCCGAAACTTAAAGTAATCCGGGTGGTTAAGGTTACCTGTGCTAAACAGCTCCGGGTATTTTTCCTTCATCGACGCCTCGGTCTCCCACGTTGCTTGTTCTGTCTTCTGTCCCCTCCAGAGAACCTTGACTAAGGGTATCGACTTGCGTCGTAAGAACTTGGTCTCTCTGGCGAGAATTTCCACTGGTTTCTCAGAGTAAAGCATGTTAGGCTCGATGGCGATCACATCGGGCGTAACAATGTGACTCGGGTCGCTTCTGTATCTTCTGAGCTGAGATACATGAAATACATCGTGCACTTTGGATAAGTTTGGAGGTAAGGCGAGTCGGTATGCCACCTCGCCAATTCGTTCAAGTATTTCGTAGGGTCCGATGTACTTTGGACTAAGCTTCCCCTTTAGTCCGAAGCGCCTTACCCCTTTCATGGGTGAGACCTTTAAGAAGACCTTATCTCCACTGTTGAACTCAATAGGTCGACGGTGCTCGTTTGCATATTTCTTTTGGCGATCTTGAGCTGCTTGAAGTCGTTCTCGAATAATCTTTATGTGTTCAATCTGATCCTGTATAACCTGGGGTCCAGTACCCACGTTATCACTAGCGTCGTCCCAACAAACCGGACTGCGACACTTCCTGCCATACAGTGCTTCAAAAGGAGCACACCCTAGACTAGCATGATGACTATTGTTGTATGAGAATTCAACGAGAGGTAAGCTCTTTTCCCAGTTCACGTTGAATTCCATCGTGCACGCCCTCAACATGTCTTCCGATTAACCGGATAGTTCGCTCTGTCGGCCGTCGATTCTTTGGATGAAAAGCCGTACTCATTTTCAATTTACTACCCAAAGCCTCTTGCAATTTCTTCCGTAAATGCGATGTAAATCTTGCGTCCACATGCGATATGATGTCGAGGGGGTCGCCATGAAGTCGTATTATTTCCTTTTCGTAGGCTTTGGCTAGTTCCTCTAAACCCCAGGTCTCCTTAATTGGAACAAAATGAGCCGCTTTAGTTAGACGATCCACAATAACCCATATCGCATCCTTGCCGCCTGATGTCCTTGGTAATCCCATGATAAAGTCCATCGATATAGAATCCCACTTTCCTTGGGGAATTTCCAAAGGTTGGAGCAGTCCTCCTGGCCTCTGGTGTTCAAATTTTACTTTCTGGCAAATCATACATCTTGCCACGTACTCGGCGATCTCCGCCTTCATCCTTATCCACCAGAAACGCAATTTCAGATCCTTGTACATCTTATCTGAGCCAGGATGTACTGAGTAGCGGGTGCTATGTGCCTCATCGAGAATTTTGCGTTTCAAATCTTCATTATCAGGTATGCACCACCTGCCGTTGAAGCGTAGGCTCCCGTCAGTGTAAACCTCAAACCCTTCTGTTCCCTCTGATGGAATGTTTTCTCTGATTTCTAACAAGGCTGGGTCTTCCCACTGTAGTGCTCATATGTCATGAAATAATTCTGGTTCGACCACCATTGCATTCAGTTCAGTGTCATCTGATTGTACCAGGTCTAAACTTAGTCTCTTTAAATCCTGGACGATGTCTGAGGGAATTTCCCAAATGTTGTTCAGAGTATGTATTGTCTTACGACTCAGTGCGTCAGCCACTACATTAGCCTTTCCCTCGTGGTACAACAACTCAATCTTGTAATCCTTGATTAGTTCTAACCATCTTCGCTGCCTCATGTTCAACTCTCTCTGGGTGAAGATATATTTCAAACTCTTATGATCGGTGTAGAATTTGATCTTTGACCCCATAGAGATAATGACGCCAAATCTTTAGTGCAAACACGGCGACAAGTTCTGGGTAAATGCGTTGGGTAATTCCTTTCATGCACTTTAAGTTGTCTGGACGCATATGCTATTACTTTCCCTTGTTGCATCAGAACGCAACCCAAACCATTCAATGACGCGTCGCTGTACACCTCATATTCATCCCCATCTGTGGGCAAGGTTAACACTGGTGCTGTAGTAAGCCTCGTCTTAAGTTCTTGGAACGCTTTTTCACAATCGTCGCTCCATAAGAACTTTGACTCCTTTTGTAGTAGTTTAGTCATTGGGCGGGCTATTTTTGAGAAGTCAGGAACAAATCTTCTATAATAGCCAGCCAACCCTAGGAAGCTTCTGACTTCAGTGACTGTTTTTGGTGCTATCCATTCCTTGACGGCTTGATCTTGGCTGGATCCACCATTATCCCTTCTTTGGAGATTACGTGGCCTAGGAATGCCACTTGGTCTAGCCAAAATTCACACTTTGAAAATTTAGCATACCACTTATGATCTCTCAAGATACTCAGGATAATGTGTAGGTGTTCTGCGTGTTCCTCTGTATTCTTGGAGTAGATTAGGATGTCGTCAATGAACACGACAACACAGATGTCGAGGTATTCGTGAAAAGTCCTGTTCATCTGATCCATGAACACTGCTGGAGCGTTGGTAAGGCCGAACGGCATTACTTTGAATTCGTAATGTCCGTACCTTGATCTAAAAGCAGTTTTCTGGATATCTTCTTTACGAACCGCGATCTGATGGTATCCAGACCTTAGGTCAATCTTGGAGAACACTCCTGCTCCCTTGAGCTGGTCAAAGAGATCGTCTATCCTAGGCAGAGGATAACGATTCTTGATCGTCACTTTGTTTAGCTCCCTGTAATCAATGCAGAGCCTCATACTCCCATCCTTCTTCTTTACAAAGAGTACCTGGCACCCAGGTGAGACACTCGGTCTTATAAATCCTAACTCAATCATCTCCTCTAGCTTTGTTTCTTGAGTTCACGGAGCTCGGCGGGTGCCATTCATGCGGTGCCTTTGATATAGGGCGATCTGGGTACAAGGTCGATAGAGAATTCAACATCTCTTGCGGGAGGCATACCCAGTGTCGTCCCGAAAAACGTCGGGATACTCGCTAACGATCGGGATGTCTTCGATCGCAAGTTGTCCTCGACCTTGGTTATCTTTGCGAAATATACACGGTGTCCCTTTCTCTCCATACTCTGAAGCTTCAGTACAGACACTAGCTTCACTCCCCTTTTCTTTCCCAAACTCTGGTATGATACTTCCTTTCCTTGGTTAGTTTTCAAAGTGATCTTCTGGTCGTGGCATTTAAATGTTGCATTATGACGAGCTAGCCAGTTCATTCCCAAAATTACATCGAACTCGGGAAGGTCAAACAATACAAGGTCTGACAGGAAATCTGTGTTGTGAATTGAGATTTTTACGTTATTGTATTTTGACGAACAAGGAATGTTTTTACCATCTGGTAGTGATATATTAGTTTTAATTTGTTCGGGTTTTGTGAGTTTGGATTGTTTGATAAATTTTGAGGATATAAACGATAATGATGCTCCGGTATCAAATAAAATGAAAGCAGGTACAGAATTAACCAAAAATTTACCAGTGACGACGTCGACATCGATAATATCATCAGACCCTTCTTCTGACTCGGTCAGGACGTAAACGCGTCCCTGAACCTCGACACCGGTGGCGGTGGTCCGCGTTTGCTTTAGCGGCGACTTCTCTTTGGGCATTCATTCGATTTGTGCCCCACTACCTTCTGAGTAGCATACTATCGGCTCCCGTTGCAACGCTTCCACTGGGTGGTTCGGTGTCGGCGAAGCGACAAATACCCGCTTGGACGATCAGACTCAGGAAGTGGTGGATTATTCCTTGCGACGTCTGCGGTAGGGTTTCGGTTGGCGTATTGGTTCTGCCTGGTTCTATTACGGTTGTCTTGATTACGATAACCGGCGACCAGAACATTGGCTTGTGGATGAAGCTAGCACTCGCCACGAGGCGTAAAGGTCTTCTTCTTCTTTTTCTCCTCGACTTCTCCTTTTTGGATGGAGGACCAGACACACGTTGCCTTTTCGTAGGCTTCCGCAAAGTTCTTGCAGTTGAACCCGCTCATGTTCGTCCTCAGGCCGTAAGTCATCCTCTTACGTACCTGGCTGCGCGTTCCTCCTCGTTAGTTATAATCCTAGGAGGCGAACTTGGGCCAGTTCTTGGTATTTTTCGATTAATGCGCTTGGCAGGGACATATCGCCCTGGCTCAGGTTCCTGAACTCCTCTTCCTTATCCCATTTCAATTCCTCCCCAAAGTACTTGTTTTCTAACAGAGTCTTGAATTCACTCCAGGTGTAGATTCTTAAGGGAAAGGTGGACCTGATTAAACGCCACCAACTGTTGGCCTCTCCCTTGAGGTAGTAGGCCACTACGTTCACTCTCTCGTTAGCCGGAGTCTTGCTAAGATCTAGCAACTTCTCCATCTCTTCAATCCACTCTGTCAAGACTGTGGGGTTGACAGAGCCAGAATATGGTTGGGGTCGATGTTTGGAGAATCTCTCAAATGCGGACTGGTTGTTTCCGCCACCCTGATGTTGGTGCATATTTTGTGCAATTTTTGTGATTGCATCTTCGAAGCCTCTTCTTCTCGCCTCTTCTTCTAAGAATTCATGGTTGAGGTCATTGTCGTGAATATCGTTTGCAGCCATTCTGAAAAATAAAATAAAATAAGGACAAGGCTGTATAAATTTTGAGTAGTTCAAAGATAGACATAATATAAAATGCAAGGTAAAAGACATTTCATTGATAATGTAGAAGGTTTACATCAAAAAGTTACAAGCCTCCTAATACATTCTCTATGAAATGAACTAAGGTGAAAACTTAGATATAAGTTCAGCAAAATAACATAAAAGTTTAGATACATTCTCAAGAGATATGAAATTGGATCGAGAATGACAAAAGATTAGCCCTAGATCCTAAGCAAATTTTGAGTAGCGATGCTCCTCCTCCGCGAAGCTATGCTTATACTTAACAGCATAAGTCATGTCGCTCAAACCAAGTTTGAAATCCTCCCAGCTTAGGTAGTACTCACCCTCAAGTATAGCTGGGGAGCGTAGTCGCCTCCACCATGCTTTGGCCTCCTCGTCAAGGCACGCAGCTGCTAGGGAGGTTTTCCATTCCTCTCTAACGGAGTGTTCCAGGAACCTCGCATTCATACTCCTGATCCATGGGTAGAGTGTTCCACGATTCCCTCAAATGTCTCAGGTTTTCCCTGCATGAACGCTTCGATCACATCGGTATGTTCTGAGGATCGGCGGAGATGATCAGGAATTCGATGTTCCATATACGGAGTCTTAAGTGCCCTAGTCTTCCAGTCGACTTCCGAATTACTCGAGTCCTGTGATCTCTTCCAGGACTTCAATTGTTGACGTCGCGCGTAGGCCTCGATGGGTTTCTTGCTGGCCTTCTCCTTTGGAGTCCATTCGGTACCTCTTACCGCATACGGTAGTCTCATCTGAAATCAATTTAGATAAGGTAATTTAAATGAGATTTGGAAGTACAACATGTATGTAAAATTTTAAAATAATGAATTAAGAAAAGCACATGACTAGGTAGTAACACAACGTCTCCATATATATAAATATATACATGGGTGAAATATTACATTTCAAAGGAATATAATACTATACATAAGTTCACCAAACGTCACATCCGAATATAACATCCATAGCCGTAGGAAAAGAAGACGATATTAAGATCGTTCTTAGGAGGATTAAAAGAAACGGTTACAAATATTTTACAAACTGGAGTCGAATGACCCTAAATATGATTTGCGACCCTCAAAAGTCTCCCAGAGGTGAGATCCCTCTCCCATATGATTGGAGGTATGATAGCGTCGGGTGAAAATGGAGGATAGTCGCGCTCATATTCTTGAATCATCAAACTGTCGAGTAGTTCATCATACTCCATCCACGCAGGTGGTCCCTCCACCCTCTGAAGTGGGTCTGGATGGTACATGCGATCCATGTACAGCTCGTAATCAGAGAGAAGTCGCCAACCTAGAGGTGCCCAAAACTCATCGTATGGATGAAAGCTCTCAATCATGGTCAAACTGATGCCAATGCCCCTTGTGTGGTAGATCCTGCCGTCATGATTCCATGAGCTTCCACATATCGCTCTATATGGAGAGAATGGCTACGTATATACTCTCCTAGTTGCATCATCGGTGGGCGTCGAGTGCGTAATGTGAAAGAGCGGAAAGATGACATCCTAAGGGCCTTTGTCAGACTAAGTTAGCCATAGAGCAAATAGCAAGTACAAGCATGGTAAATTTTAAGATTCTAACGCTCATCTAATTAGTTTATTATTATTTGGTCGGTCCTTAAGATTCTACCCTTTCTCACATTTTAAAATGATCTAAGTTATTATTTTAGCGATCTAGAGATTCCTAGTTTATTATTTGATCCTATAAGTCTATGCCTGACATACGATATGAATGTCTGGCCCAGGTGTCGTCTCGCTATGTGAGATAACTTTAAGTCATTCACGGTCGCAAGACAGCTCTGATACCAACTGTAACAACCTGGTTTTTCGTGACTTTAATTAAACTAAGGCGGAAAATTAATTAAGTCTAATTATTACAAACCAGCTGTTATCGTCTTACAAACTCAGTACACATAATACGAGTCTAGAGATAAAACAGAGTATTTAGATTACAAGTCCTCTCAAAATAGATTACAAAATAAGGCCTTCAATCCCCTAATAGATCAACGGTCAAGACTAAAATTTTGCATTAAAATCTCATCATTTTCCCGCACACTCTTTCGATACATGCAATTTCTAAAGCAATATGCAGTATAAATAATAAATAAGTAAAATAAAGAGCAAGTAGCAATTTAAACACGTAAGAAATTTATGATAATCCAAGCATAGGTATAAATCAATCGAATAACGTAACATGCTCATAAATAATCATACTCAATAGATCGTATTCCAACACTCAAAATCAAGTCATTCAGACAATCATCCAACAAACCAGACAAGGAAATGCATTCAACATATGATAACAAATGAGTCTTCGTTAGTAAGGCGGAAGCATGCAGACATAATCCGCGCAGTAGCAGCCAGGGCCGTTAAAACGGACGTGTCTGGATATGCTAAAGATATCTAAGGTAATAAGGACGATTCAATCCCTTGTCTAATGTATGCATACACTACCTATCGAGGATCATACTTATTCGCTATTCAAAAGGTATCACCGACGAAAAAGTTCGACTATCACCAGAGACGGGTACCCCCGGATGGGGTTGGCGTTTCCAATTACTATTCTATGGGCCCGCGGAAGTATCAAGTATGCCCCATCCCTGAGGTTGATACCACGCGTCAAACAGCAATCTTAAGATCGTTGAATAGCCTTGGGCAACTCTGGGAGGGAGCCCAAGTCCCCATAGACAGCTACCTCGTTAACTTCGAATTTCAAGAGTCGCAACATGGCGAACAATCCTAGTATTTTATTCAAGTACTCGCTTTCTCAACTTCTCATTCTCTCGCTCACAAATAAAAATAATGACAATCTTGTAACATAAACATAACGTCGAACTTGTATAATGAAATTTAGTAACAGCAGTTCTTCAGGTAAAACAGAACACATAGAAAAACTTAATGATTTATTTTGAGTCCGTTCGTAACTTTTAAATATTTTTCACTATTCATTATTTTACTATTCACCGTATTTACTATTCATCGTATTTACTATTCATCGTATTTACTATTCATCGTATTTATTATTCATCGTATTTATACGTATTCGTATTTTCGTATTTCGTATTTGTACGTATTTTTATACTTCGTATTTTATTCGTATTTTATACGTATGCGTATTCTTATACTTCGTATTTATACGTATTTTTATACGTACTTGTATTCTTATACTTAGTATTTATTATTATACTTTCTTTATACTTAGTATTTTTATTATATTTCATTTATACTTAGTATTTTTATTATTCTTATACACATTATTATACTTAGGAGTTTTCTTTGATGCAAAACTAAATTTTATTTTCTAAGTACAAAAATCTAGTTTTAAAGTCGTTAGGTTCGTTTTGTATTTAGTGATTTGAAAAATGATTTCGGAAGTAAAACTCAATATAATCTAAGTACAAAATTCTAGGGTCAAAGTTGTTAAGTTCATTTTGTACTTGGTGATTTTAAATAACATTTTAAAAGTAAAACTTGATTTTTATTTAGTCATATACTTAACTAATCTTTTAGCGGTTTCCATTTTTAGCGAGGTTGTCGTAGTTCATTTTAAATAGTCCGTATGTCCACATCCAAATTTAGGCATAGGTAGTAACACTCGATTTCATTCATTTTAATACGTGTAACGTTTATTTTTTTATCGGTTTTGTCAATTCTTTTTATTAACGATTTAATACATAAACAAATATAAACCTAATTACTATTCAAATTTAGTGACTAAGGGATAAATTTATTTTGACCAAAATTTGACCAAAAATAAGGTAAATGCCGTGGCCTTATTATACACTACTCTATTTATTTCTTTTTTTGTTTTTATTAATAAATCATTACTTTAACTAATTTAAAATACTTAAGTGATAAAAATAAAAAGTGACAAATTCATTTTAGGTCTAAAATGGACCCCAAAACCGTGGCCTAACATACATAACAATTTATTTTCGTTTTCTAATTTTATCGGTTTTTAACTTAAAGTTTTTATATACTAATTATTTAGTTTATGCTAAAGTGATTTAAACTAGCAAATAAAAAACATTAAATACTAAAACTTATAAAAATTTATAAATCGATTTAAGTCATAAATTGAAGAACACATGAAGACTTGAAGAACTCTAATATTTTGCATATGATTATTAATTAGTCAAATTTTCATATGTTTATATAATTTTCTCAAATTTTTCCTACAAGTCTAAATTAACTAAACTAATCATAATATGTTATTTAGAAAAATTAAAACTAAAAATTGGTCCATTTAATTCATAATAGCCGTGTATATATATATATGTTCATAAATTTTGATTTTTGGTTTTTATACTTCTAATTCAACAACTAATTTATCTTATATCATTTATGTATTTAATCATGAATGGAAAACATAACAAAACATTAACACACATAAATAAAAATCATTCAAACATAAGAATAACACAAAAATTCAAGAACACACATAACACCTTAAAACACTTAAAAATTCATAACAAATTCATTTTAAGTCCTAAACATAAACTATTTATATTTTCATGTTCATTTCATTACAAGTATTTTAAGCATGCAATTTACAAAAATTAAAACGAAAAATTAAGCCACAAATAGGGGTTAGGCCGTGTGTTATATTAATGTTACACAAATATTATTTTTCGATTTTTGTCTCCTAATTTAACACATGATACTAAGGTGACTTAAAACATCATACATACAAATCAAAAACATAAAATCAAATACGAGGCGCTTATCATATAAGTGTGCGGGAAGCACCTTAGTTAGGTTTATGAGCTAAAAGATCAACAGTTGTCGGGGTCTACGATATGATCAAACTGGCTCAAATCGACTCCTCCACCTTGCTCCTCGTCTTTGGTTAGGAGTAGTACATAAAAATGAAATACACAAGTTAGTAATTTATTTTAAACTAGCTAAACTATACTATCAATTTTATGTGTAGTATTGTTTTTAGTTTAGGTGATGTTTATGTTTTAAATTAATTTGATTCATTTTCTTAAATAAATATAAGCATAAGGAGGATGTGATTACTAAAACATTTAGTGAAGAATTTAGTTATGTGCTTAAATGATTTAAGGAGTAAGAATAAATGAGTTAAAGGAAGAATAAGAAGAAATGGAAGGATGGTGTTCTTGAGGTTGCATGAACAAGCTTACTAGTATTGAGTTGAGTTTATTAGAGAGAAAATAAGTTGAAGTGTTTGTTGTGTGTGTGTGTAATGTATGTCGTGTGGTAGTAGTGTAGTAGTAGTAATTGTGTCTTATATTATGTTGTGTATTTAGTTTGTTTAAACTTTAATTTTTAATAAGCTAGAAGTGATGATGAATTAGTATAGGTGAGTAAGAGATTAGACATGTTACTAAAGGAGGCATGGTGTGTAAGAGTAAGGAAGAAAATGGAAGAAGAAAAGTTGGACCAATGGTCCTCAAATATCTCGGCCACATCAACACACAAGTCCCGATTTTTACGTTTTTGGAATTTTTCGATTTACAGCGTCATTGAAAAGTCTCGAAATGAAATATATAGTCTTAAAATAATGTTTAGAAGTAAGATCGAAAATAAAAATGAAAATAAACCTTAAAACGAATTCAAACAAAAATTGGGTACTAGTTTTCCTCGCAACTTTGAAATAAAATTTCATTCGATCGAAATATATATTTTTTTCGTTGAATGTTATCGAATTAAATCATTAAACTCAGACGTCAAAAGTTTACTAGTTTAGGCTTAGTGTAACTCATTATATCGAGTTTTAGTGAATGTGTTAGTTAAATCAAAATGAAATAGTAATTTGATATTATTATTATATGTTTTGTTAGTAATAATCAAAATGATTAAGCTTAAACTACTTTAATTAGATTTGGATTATGAGTAATTAAATTTAAGAAAGGATTAGGTGACTTAATCACATTTAGGTGGCTTGGCCATTTAGTCAACGTTTGACCTTGATTTGCGTGTCAAAATTTGTCGTTGAGAAAATTGTCGTAGATTCTTTGTTTGATTTATCGAGTTTGAAAATGTAAAAATAAAGTTCAAATTCAAGGTAGTTCAAAACGGTTTTAATTTAGGTGCAAAATAACTTGTAGTAAAATGTGTTAGGAAAATAAGTGTGCGAGGGTGTTTAATTATTGATTACCTAATTATAATTAGCTTAAATTAACACGGGGTGTTACAATCCTCCCCCCTTAAAGAAGTTTCGTCCCCGAAACTTAAAGTAATCCGGGTGGTTAAGGTTACCTGTGCTAAACAGCTCCGGGTATTTTTCCTTCATCGACGCCTCGGTCTCCCACGTTGCTTGTTCTGTCTTCTGTCCCCTCCAGAGAACCTTGACTAAGGGTATCGACTTGCGTCGTAAGAACTTGGTCTCTCTGGCGAGAATTTCCACTGGTTTCTCAGAGTAAAGCATGTTAGGCTCGATGGCGATCACATCGGGCGTAACAATGTGACTCGAATTAAACACGTATCTTCCGGTGAGATCCACGAAATACATCGAGCACTTTGGATAAGTTTGGAGGTAAGGCGATTCGGTATGCCACCTCGCCAATTCGTTCAAGTATTTCGTAGGGTCCGATGTACTTTGGACTAAGCTTCCCCTTTAGTCCGAAGCGCCTTACCCCTTTCATGGGTGAGACCTTTAAGAAGACCTTATCTCCACTGTTGAACTCAATAGGTCGACGGTGCTCGTTTGCATATTTCTTTTGGCGATCTTGAGCTGCTTGAAGTCGTTCTCGAATAATCTTTTTGTGTTCAATCGATCTGTATAACCTGGGGTCCGAGACCCACGATAACCCTAGCGTCGTCCCAACAAACCGGACTGCGACACTACCTGCCATACAGTGCTACAAAAGGAGCACACCCTAGACTAGCATGATGACTATTGTTGTATGAGAATTCAACGAGAGGTAAGCTCTTTTCCCAGTTCACGTTGAATTCCATCGTCACGCCCTCAACATGTCTTCCGATTAATACGGATAGTTCGCTCTGTCGGCCGTCGATTCTTTGGATGAAAAGCCGTACTCATTTTCAATTTACTACCCAAAGCCTCTTGCAATTTCTTCCAGAAATGCGATGTAAATCTTAGTCACATGCGATATGATGTCGAGAGGGACGTCATGAAGTCGTATTATTTCCTTTTCGTAGGCTTTGGCTAGTTCCTCTAAACCCCAGGTCTCCTTAATTGGAACAAAATGAGCCGCTTTAGTTAGACGATCCACAATAACCCATATCGCATCCTTGCCGCCTGATGTCCTTGGTAATCCCATGATAAAGTCCATCGATATAGAATCCCACTTTCCTTGGGGAATTTCCAAAGGTTGGAGCAGTCCTCCTGGCCTCTGGTGTTCAAATTTTACTTTCTGGCAAATCATACATCTTGCCACGTACTCGGCGATCTCCGCCTTCATCCTTATCCACCAGAAACGCAATTTCAGATCCTTGTACATCTTATCTGAGCCAGGATGTACTGAGTAGCGGGTGCTATGTGCCTCATCGAGAATTTTGCGTTTCAAATCTTCATTATCAGGTATGCACCACCTGCCGTTGAAGCGTAGGCTCCCGTCAGTGTAAACCTCAAACCCTTCTGTTCCCTCTGATGGAATCTTTTCTCTGATTTCTAACAAGGCTGGGTCTTCCCACTGTAGTGCTCGT
This sequence comes from Dianthus caryophyllus, assembly GCA_023091065.1. NCBI lineage: Eukaryota > Viridiplantae > Streptophyta > Magnoliopsida > Caryophyllales > Caryophyllaceae > Dianthus > Dianthus caryophyllus. The sequence continues at coordinate 20,616,716 of CM041527.1, forward strand.
ATGTCATGAAATAATTCTGGTTCGACCACCATTGCATTCAGTTCAGTGTCATCTGATTGTACCAGGTCTAAACTTAGTCTCTTTAAATCCTGGACGATGTCTGAGGGAATTTCCCAAATGTTGTTCAGAGTATGTATTGTCTTACGACTCAGTGCGTCAGCCACTACATTAGCCTTTCCCTCGTGGTACAACAACTCAATCTTGTAATCCTTGATTAGTTCTAACCATCTTCGCTGCCTCATGTTCAACTCTCTCTGGGTGAAGATATATTTCAAACTCTTATGATCGGTGTAGAATTTGATGCTGACCCCATAGAGATAATGACGCCAAATCTTTAGTGCAAACACGACCGCAGCAAGTTCTAGGTCGTGCGTTGGGTAATTCCTTTCATGCACTTTAAGTTGTCTGGACGCATATGCTATTACTTTCCCTTGTTGCATCAGAACGCAACCCAAACCATTCAATGACGCGTCGCTGTACACCTCATATTCATCCCCATCTGTGGGCAAGGTTAACACTGGTGCTGTAGTAAGCCTCGTCTTAAGTTCTTGGAACGCTTTTTCACAATCGTCGCTCCATAAGAACTTTGACTCCTTTTGTAGTAGTTTAGTCATTGGGCGGGCTATTTTTGAGAAGTCAGGAACAAATCTTCTATAATAGCCAGCCAACCCTAGGAAGCTTCTGACTTCAGTGACTGTTTTTGGTGCTATCCATTCCTTGACGGCTTCAATCTTGGCTGGATCCACCATTATCCCTTCTTTGGAGATTACGTGGCCTAGGAATGCCACTTGGTCTAGCCAAAATTCACACTTTGAAAATTTAGCATACCACTTATGATCTCTCAAGATACTCAGGATAATGTGTAGGTGTTCTGCGTGTTCCTCTGTATTCTTGGAGTAGATTAGGATGTCGTCAATGAACACGACAACACAGATGTCGAGGTATTCGTGAAAAGTCCTGTTCATCTGATCCATGAACACTGCTGGAGCGTTGGTAAGGCCGAACGGCATTACTTTGAATTCGTAATGTCCGTACCTTGATCTAAAAGCAGTTTTCTGGATATCTTCTTTACGAACCGCGATCTGATGGTATCCGGAACTTAGGTCAATCTTCGACAACACTCCTGCTCCCTTGAAATTTGGTCAAAGAGATCGTCTATCCTAGGCAGAGGATAACGATTCTTGATCGTCACTTTGTTTAGCTCCCTGTAATCAATGCAGAGCCTCATACTCCCATCCTTCTTCTTTACAAAGAGTACCGGTGCACCCCAGGGTGAGACACTCGGTCTTATAAATCCTAACTCAATCATCTCCTCTAACTGTTTCTTGAGTTCCTGGAGCTCGACGGGTGCCATTCTGTACGGTGCCTTTGATATAGGAGCAGTGCCGGGTACAAGGTCGATAGAGAATTCAACATCTCTTGCAGGAGGCATACCCGGTAATACGTCCGGAAAAACGTCAGGATACTCGCTAACGATCGGGATGTCTTCGATGCGCAAGTTGTCCTCGACCTTGGTTATGCTGCAGAAATATACCTGGTGTCCCTTTCTCTCCATACTCTGAAGCTTGATGCACACTAGCTTCACTCCCCTTTTCTTTCCCAAACTCTGGTATGATACTTCCTTTCCTTGGTTAGTTTTCAAAGTGATCTTCTGGTCGTGGCATTTAAATGTTGCATTATGACGAGCTAGCCAGTTCATTCCCAAAATTACATCGAACTCGGGAAGGTCAAACAATACAAGGTCTGACAGGAAATCTGTGTTGTGAATTGAGATTTTTACGTTATTGTATTTTGACGAACAAGGAATGTTTTTACCATCTGGTAGTGATATATTAGTTTTAATTTGTTCGGGTTTTGTGAGTTTGGATTGTTTGATAAATTTTGAGGATATAAACGATAATGATGCTCGGTATCAAATAAAATGAAAGCAGTCTGAAATTAACCAAAATTTACCGATGGCGGCGTCGACATCGATAATATCATCGGACCCTTCTTCCGACTCGGTCGGGCGTAAGCGCGTCCTGAACCTGACGGTGGCGGTGGTCCGCGTTTGCTTTAGCGGCGGCACCCTCTTTGGGCATTCATTCGATTTGTGCCCCACTACCTTACAGTAGCATACTATCGGCTCCCGTTGCAACGCTTCCTGGGTGGTTCACCGTCGGCGAAGCGACAAATACCCGCTTGGACGATCGGAGCTCCGGGAAGTAGTGGATTATTCCTTGCGACGTACGCGGTAGGGTTTCGGTTGGCGTATTGGTTCCTGCCCTGGTTCCTGTTACGGTTGTCTTGATTACGATAACCAGGCGACGAACATTGGCTTGTGGATGAAGCTAGCACTCGCCACAGGAGGCGTAAAGGTCTTCTTCTTCTTTTTCTCCTCAGCTTCTCCTTTTTGGATGGAGGCCCAGACACACGTTGCCTTTTCGTAGGCATCCGCAAAGTTCTTGCAGTTGAACCCGCTCATGTTCGTCCTCAGGCCGTAAGTCATCCTCTTACGTACCTGGTTGCGAGTTCCTCCTCGTTAGTTATAATCCTAGGAGCGAACTTGGACAGTTCTTGGTATTTTTCCGTATGCGCTTGGCAGGGACATATCGCCCTGGCTCAGGTTCCTGAACTCTTCTTCCTTATCCCATTTCAATTCCTCCCCAAAGTACTTGTTTTCTAACAGAGTCTTGAATTCACTCCAGGTGTAGATTCTTAAGGGAAAGGTGGACCTGATTAAACGCCACCAACTGTTGGCCTCTCCCTTGAGGTAGTAGGCCACTACGTTCACTCTCTCGTTAGCCGGAGTCTTGCTAAGATCTAGCAACTTCTCCATCTCTTCAATCCACTCTGTCAAGACTGTGGGGTTGTGAGCAGAATATGGTTGGGGTCGATGTTTGGAGAATCTCTCAAATGCGAGGGTTGTTTCCGCCACCACGATGTTGGTGCATATTTTGTGCAATTTTGTGATTGCATCTTGAAGCCTCTTCTTCTCGCCTCTTCTTCTAAGAATTCATGGTTGAGGTCATTGTCGTGAATATCGTTTGCGACCATTACGAAAAATAAAATAAAATAAGGACAAATTTGTATAAATTTTGAGTAGTTCAAAGATAGACATAATATAAAATGCAAGGTAAAAGACATTTCATTGATAATGTAGAAGGTTTACATCAAAAGTTACAAGCCTCCTAATACATTCTCTATGAAATGAACTAAGGTGAAAACTTAGATATAAGTTCAGCAAAATAACATAAAAGTTTAGATACATTCTCAAGAGATATGAAATTGGATCGAGAATGACAAAAGATTAGCCCTAGATCCTAAGCAAATTTTGAGTAGCGATGCTCCTCCTCCGCGAAGCTATGCTTATACTTAACAGCATAAGTCATGTCGCTCAAACCAAGTTTGAAATCCTCCCAGCTTAGGTAGTACTCACCCTCAAGTATAGCTGGGGAGCGTAGTCGCCTCCACCATGCTTTGGCCTCCTCGTCAAGGCACGCAGCTGCTAGGGAGGTTTTCCATTCCTCTCTAACGGAGTGTTCCAGGAACCTCGCATTCATACTCCTGATCCATGGGTAGAGTGTCCCACTGATTCCCTCAAATGTCTCAGGTTTTCCCTGCATGAACGCTTCGATCACATCGGTATGTTCTGAGGATCGGCGGAGATGATCAGGAATTCGATGTTCCATATACGGAGTCTTAAGTGCCCTAGTCTTCCAGTCGACTTCCGAATTACTCGAGTCCTGTGATCTCTTCCAGGACTTCAATTGTTGACGTCGCGCGTAGGCCTCGATGGCTTTCTTGCGGGCCTTCTCCTTTGGTGTCCATTCAGAGTACCTCTTACCGCACGGTAGTCTCATCTGAAATCAATTTAGATAAGGTAATTTAAATGAGATTTGGAAGTACAACATGTATGTAAAATTTTAAAATAATGAATTAAGAAAAGCACATGACTAGGTAGTAACACAACGTCTCCATATATATAAATATATACATGGGTAAAATATTACATTTCAAAGGAATATAATACTATACATAAGTTCACCAAACGTCACATCCGAATATAACATCCATAGCCGTAGGAAAAGAAGACGATATTAAGATCGTTCTTAGGAGGATTAAAAGAAACGGTTACAAATATTTTACAAACTGGAGTCGAATGACCCTAAATATGATTTGCGACCCTCAAAAGTCTCCCAGAGGTGAGATCCCTCTCCCATATGATTGGAGGTATGATAGCGTCGGGTGAAAATGGAGGATAGTCGCGCTCATATTCTTGAATCATCAAACTGTCGAGTAGTTCATCATACTCCATCCACGCAGGTGGTCCCTCCACCCTCTGAAGTGGGTCTGGATGGTACATGCGATCCATGTACAGCTCGTAATCAGAGAGAAGTCGCCAACCTAGAGGTGCCCAAAACTCATCGTATGGATGAAAGCTCTCAATCATGGTCAAACTGATGCCAATGCCCCTTGTGTGGTAGATCCTACCCGTCATGATTCCATGAGCTTCCACATATCGCTCTATATGGAGAGAATGGCTACGTATATACTCTCCTAGTTGCATCATCGGTGGGCGTCGTGGTGCGTAGTAACGGAAAGAGCGGAAAGATGACATCCTAAGGGCCTTTGTCAGACTAAGTTAGCCATAGAGCAAATAGCAAGTACAAGCATGGTAAATTTTAAGATTCTAACGCTCATCTAATTAGTTTATTATTATTTGGTCGGTCCTTAAGATTCTACCCTTTCTCACATTTTAAAATGATCTAAGTTATTATTTTAGCGATCTAGAGATTCCTAGTTTATTATTTGATCCTATAAGTCTATGCCTGACATACGATATGAATGTTCAGCCCGGTGTCGTCTCGCTATGTGAGATAACTTTAAGTCATTCACGGTCAGAAGACGACTCGATACCAATCAGAATAACCTGGTTTTTCGTGACTTTAATTAAACTAAGGCGGAAAATTAATTAAGTCTAATTATTACAAACCAGCTGTTATCGTCTTACAAACTCAGTACACATAATACGAGTCTAGAGATAAAACAGAGTATTTAGATTACAAGTCCTCTCAAAATAGATTACAAAATAAGGCCTTCAATCCCCTAATAGATCAACGGTCAAGACTCGGGGTACCTGCATTAAAATCTCATCATTTTCCCGCACACTCTTTCGATACATGCAATTTCTAAAGCAATATGCAGTATAAATAATAAATAAGTAAAATAAAGAGCAAGTAGCAATTTAAACACGTAAGAAATTTATGATAATCCAAGCATAGGTATAAATCAATCGAATAACGTAACATGCTCATAAATAATCATACTCAATAGATCGTATTCCAACACTCAAAATCAAGTCATTCAGACAATCATCCAACAAACCAGACAAGGAAATGCATTCAACATATGATAACAAATGAGTCTTCGTTAGTAAGGCGGAAGCATGCAGACATAATCCGCGCAGTAGCAGCCGCCGTTAAAACGGACGTGTCTGGATATGCTAAAGATATCTAAGGTAATAAGGACGATTCAATCCCTTGTCTAATGTATGCATACACTACCTATCGAGGATCATACTTATTCGCTATTCAAAAGGTATCACCGACGAAAAAGTTCGACTATCACCAGAGACGGGTACCCCCGGATGGGGTTGGCGTTTCCAATTACTATTCTATGGGCCCGCGGAAGTATCAAGTATGCCCCATCCCTGAGGTTGATACCACGCGTCAAACAGCAATCTTAAGATCGTTGAATAGCCTTGGGCAACTCTGGGAGGGAGCCCAAGTCCCCATAGACAGCTACCTCGTTAACTTCGAATTTCAAGAGTCGCAACATGGCGAACAATCCTAGTATTTTATTCAAGTACTCGCTTTCTCAACTTCTCATTCTCTCGCTCACAAATAAAAATAATGACAATCTTGTAACATAAACATAACGTCGAACTTGTATAATGAAATTTAGTAACAGCAGTTCTTCAGGTAAAACAGAACACATAGAAAAACTTAATGATTTATTTTGAGTCCGTTCGTAACTTTTAAATATTTTTCACTATTCATTATTTTACTATTCACCGTATTTACTATTCATCGTATTTACTATTCATCGTATTTACTATTCATCGTATTTATTATTCATCGTATTTATACGTATTCGTATTTTCGTATTTCGTATTTGTACGTATTTTTATACTTAAGTATTTTATTCAGTATTTTATACGTATGCGTATTCTTATACTTCGTATTTATACGTATTTTTATACGTACTTGTATTCTTATACTTAGTATTTATTATTATACTTTCTTTATACTTAGTATTTTTATTATATTTCATTTATACTTAGTATTTTTATTATTCTTATACACATTATTATACTTAGGAGTTTTCTTTGATGCAAAACTAAATTTTATTTTCTAAGTACAAAAATCTAGTTTTAAAGTCGTTAGGTTCGTTTTGTATTTAGTGATTTGAAAAATGATTTCGGAAGTAAAACTCAATATAATCTAAGTACAAAATTCTAGGGTCAAAGTTGTTAAGTTCATTTTGTACTTGGTGATTTTAAATAACATTTTAAAAGTAAAACTTGATTTTTATTTAGTCATATACTTAACTAATCTTTTAGCGGTTTCCATTTTTAGCGAGGTTGTCGTAGTTCATTTTAAATAGTCCGTATGTCCACATCCAAATTTAGGCATAGGTAGTAACACTCGATTTCATTCATTTTAATACGTGTAACGTTTATTTTTTTATCGGTTTTGTCAATTCTTTTTATTAACGATTTAATACATAAACAAATATAAACCTAATTACTATTCAAATTTAGTGACTAAGTGATAAATTTATTTTGACCAAAATTTGACCAAAAATAAGGTAAATGCCGTGGCCTTATTATACACTACTCTATTTATTTCTTTTTTTGTTTTTATTAATAAATCATTACTTTAACTAATTTAAAATACTTAAGTGATAAAAATAAAAAGTGACAAATTCATTTTAGGTCTAAAATGGACCCCAAAACCGTGGCCTAACATACATAACAATTTATTTTCGTTTTCTAATTTTATCGGTTTTTAACTTAAAGTTTTTATATACTAATTATTTAGTTTATGCTAAAGTGATTTAAACTAGCAAATAAAAACATTAAATACTAAAACTTATAAAAATTTATAAATCGATTTAAGTCATAAATTGAAGAACACATGAAGACTTGAAGAACTCTAATATTTTGCATATGATTATTAATTAGTCAAATTTTCATATGTTTATATAATTTTCTCAAATTTTTCCTACAAGTCTAAATTAACTAAACTAATCATAATATGTTATTTAGAAAAATTAAAACTAAAAATTGGTCCATTTAATTCATAATAGCCGTGTATATATATATATGTTCATAAATTTTGATTTTTGGTTTTTATACTTCTAATTCAACAACTAATTTATCTTATATCATTTATGTATTTAATCATGAATGGAAAACATAACAAAACATTAACACACATAAATAAAAATCATTCAAACATAAGAATAACACAAAAATTCAAGAACACACATAACACCTTAAAACACTTAAAAATTCATAACAAATTCATTTTAAGTCCTAAACATAAACTATTTATATTTTCATGTTCATTTCATTACAAGTATTTTAAGCATGCAATTTACAAAAATTAAAACGAAAAATTAAGCCACAAATAGGGGTTAGGCCGTGTGTTATATTAATGTTACACAAATATTATTTTTCGATTTTTGTCTCCTAATTTAACACATGATACTAAGGTGACTTAAAACATCATACATACAAATCAAAAACATAAAATCAAATACGAGGCGCTTATCATATAAGTGTGCGGGAAGCACCTTAGTTAGGTTTATGAGCTAAAAGATCAACAGTTGTCGGGGTCTACGATATGATCAAACTGGCTCAAATCGACTCCTCCACCTTGCTCCTCGTCTTTGGTTAGGAGTAGTACATAAAAATGAAATACACAAGTTAGTAATTTATTTTAAACTAGCTAAACTATACTATCAATTTTATGTGTAGTATTGTTTTTAGTTTAGGTGATGTTTATGTTTTAAATTAATTTGATTCATTTTCTTAAATAAATATAAGCATACGGAGGATGTGATTACTAAAACATTTAGTGAAGAATTTAGTTATGTGCTTAAATGATTTAAGGAGTAAGAATAAATGAGTTAAAGGAAGAATAAGAAGAAATGGAAGGATGGTGTTCTTGAGGTTGCATGAACAAGCTTACTAGTATTGAGTTGAGTTTATTAGAGAGAAAATAAGTTGAAGTGTTTGTTGTGTGTGTGTGTAATGTATGTCGTGTGGTAGTAGTGTAGTAGTAGTAATTGTGTCTTATATTATGTTGTGTATTTAGTTTGTTTAAACTTTAATTTTTAATAAGCTAGAAGTGATGATGAATTAGTATAGGTGAGTAAGAGATTAGACATGTTACTAAAGGAGGCATGGTGTGTAAGAGTAAGGAAGAAAATGGAAGAAGAAAAGTTGGACCAATGGTCCTCAAATATCTCGGCCACATCAACACACAAGTCCCGATTTTTACGTTTTTGAAATTTTCGATTTACGCGTACGTGAAAAGTCTCGAAATGAAATATATAGTCTTAAAATAATGTTTAGAAGTAAGATCGAAAATAAAAATGAAAATAAACCTTAAAACGAATTCAAACAAAAATTGGGTACTAGTTTTCCTCGCAACTTTGAAATAAAATTTCATTCGATCGAAATATATATTTTTTTCGTTGAATGTTATCGAATTAAATCATTAAACTCAGACGTCAAAAAGTTTACCAGTTTAGGCTTAGTGTAACTCATTATATCGAGTTTTAGTGAATGTGTTCGTTAAATCAAAATGAAATAGTAATTTGATATTATTATTATATGTTTTGTTAGTAATAATCAAAATGATTAAGCTTAAACTACTTTAATTAGATTTGGATTATGAGTAATTAAATTTAAGAAAGGATTAGGTGACTTAATCACATTTAGGTGGCTTGGCCATTTAGTCAACGTTTGACCTTGATTTGCGTGTCAAAATTTGTCGTTGAGAAAATTGTCGTAGATTCTTTGTTTGATTTATCGAGTTTGAAAATGTAAAAATAAAGTTCAAATTCAAGGTAGTTCAAAACGGTTTTAATTTAGGTGCAAAATAACTTGTAGTAAAATGTGTTAGGAAAATAAGTGAGCGAGGATGTTTAATTATTGATTTCCTAATTATAATTAGCTTAAATTAACACGGGGTGTTACAGTAACAAAATTTGTAACTAATATTTTTATATACCATTTAATTTTAAAATATAAGTTTAACAATATAGAAAATAAAAAAATAGAACTACAACGAAATATATTATACTTAATATATTTTATAAAATATAAAGATTTATAAATAAGAGCGAATGAAACAGAGCAAATCGGAAAATTTAACCCTAAAGTCTCCTAAGTGTGTCGACATCCATCCTACTACTTTTTAGATATTTTGTTTTTTTTATTGAGACTTCTACAAGACACTACAACTATCACTTATAATTCAACTCCCTCATGTTTATGGTCTTCTTCTTCCTTCTTCTTCATCTCTCTCTCTCATTTTTTTTTTATTTTCCTTTAAAAATCAAACAACAACAAATAATGATAATAATAATAATAATAATAATAATAATAATAATAATAATAATAATAATAATAATAATAATAATAATAATAATAATAATAATAATAATAAATATAATAATAATAATAATAATAATAATAATAATAATAATAATAATAATAATAATAATAATAATAATAAGCAGCAGCAACAACCAACAACAAAGCAAAGCAACAACAACAACTTCAGCACGGCAACAGCAACAACAAACAAAAACAACAACAACAGCCGGAGCAGCTCACCGGAGCCACCACCGTCCTCCTTTCCTCTTTTTTTTCTTTTTCGTGGTCCCCTGCTTCCTCTTCTTTGCTCCCTTTTTCTGCTCTCGCCGGAGTTCTGACCACCACCAAAGTTCCAGCCACCGTCGCCGGAGCCGAGACCGACAACATCAACGGCCACCCTGGCCGTGCTCTTCTCTCGAGCTCTCTCTCTCGCCTCCCCTGTTTTCCCCTGTTTTGCTCGGCCTCTTCTCGGCTCTTGGTCCGCCGTGGACCACCGTGGCCCCTGCCCACCGTGCCTTGCTATGCTCTGCCTTGCCATCGTATTTTATCGTCGGTAAGTTAAACCGTTTTCAGCTCATAAATAAGACTATCAATTTATTTCACCTCGACTTTATTACTCATTCCCGTGTCTTTTTGTGCCGAGTTGCGGGTGCGTTCAACGTTTACGATGTCGCTATTTGTCGAACCGAGGTGCTGCTTTTCTGGTTGGGTTTTACGGCTAATTGGGTCTACGAGGAAACGGGTCAGTTTTGGGTCTTGGGTCGACAAAATCATGGAGCCAGACGAGCTAAGGAAATTCGTACCGAGCTAACATAAGGTGCCCCCGCACACTAGTTTAAATTTTGTAAATCGCATGCTATAAATGTTTATGTGATATATTTATTGTGTTATTATCATATGTGTGTTCATGTGTTAAAGTATGATAATGTGAAAGTTTTGATGTGTATTATGAAAATATGTTATGTTATGAAAATATGATATGTGATGAATCTATGAGTTTTTATGATGTATATGTTTGTCTACTTTAAATGTTATAATAATGATGAACTTGTATATTAAAATCTCCTTATTGTTAGTTTAAGTTTAGGGAAATTACTTTAGGTAGATTATACAATTAAAATGATGAAAAGAAATGGACCCAATAATGTACAAAAATTTCGGCCTCCATACTCATAACGAGACTAATAAGTAATAATGTTACGAATATTCAAGCTCACAAACACTATTAAGATTAGAACACTATCAAAAATACATACCACTTTGTTACCACTAATACTTTCAATGACCAAACATATAAATATATACGGAGTACCATTTTGCTACCACTAATACTTTCAATGACCAAACAACTAATCAATATATACAATACACACCACATAATTATGAGAAACTACATCATTAATTACCAAATCAAATATATGTAAGACACAAAAGATTACAACTGTGCATCAAATATATAATTATATATGGCTTTGCTAACATTAATAATTTCAATTACAAGTAATTAGTCAGTAGTCACTACACATAAAATACATCACAAATTATCAAATAAGAGCATTGTACATACTACAACTACAAAGGCCTTAAAATACTTTTACCTTCGTTTTTCTTTTCATTAAATTATTTAGGAGGAGTATTTTAAGAAAATAAGACTAAGTATAGAAGAATAAAAAAAAATATAATAAAAAAAATAAAATAAAAAAATAAAAAAATAAAAAAATAAATGGACCCCACATTTCCTTCTAAAAATGTCACACTTTCATTTTAAAAATTTAACTAACTTAAGTATGTGGGTCTAAGTACATAATACGAAATAATGAAAGTATACAAAAATAAAAGACTGAGTGTAAGAATGAGAATTAGTGAACAAGTACAAAAATAAAAGGCTAAGCACAAAAATAAGTTATAATAAAAAGTATAGAAAAATAAAGTGTAAAATAAGTTACTAGAAAAAGTATAAAAATAAAGTACAAGTACAAAGAAAATAAGTATAAGTATAAAAATAAAGTACAAGTATAAAGATTAGTATGGGTAACAAGTTATAAAAGTTGTACACTAAAAAGTAGATTAAGTATAAAAATATGGGTTAGAACAAAAATTAACTATCACAACAAAAAGATAATTTATCACTAATACCAAATATTTTTAAGACCTATAAATAAAAATTTGAAACTAATAAGTTGGACTCTTAAAATTAGTTTATTTAAGAAAAGTCTCATATTTTAACAAGTCATTAAAATAAGTTAAGAATTAAAAGGGACCACAAATAAAAATAAGAAGTCACGAAATAATATTAAAGTTGGTAGCGTAATAATAATAAGATGGACGAAGAAATATATAAAATTTGGACGAAGAAATTAAAAAAATAAAAGAAGTTACGAAATAATAATTAAATTAGTAACGAGAAGAGAATAAATAAAATAATAATCATCCAACCTAAATCATCATGTTAACTTATAAATAAAATACCCCCACTAAAATACAAAGTTTAAGGTTATGTGATTAGCGTTAACTAAAGAATTGAGTTATATTAGAGTTGATTATACAAGTTTGACGATGATATATTTAGTAAAAATTGTCACATGATTTAATGAACGATAAAGGAAATAATGAATTAAGTGTAAAATATTTGGAGAACACTTTTGTCACATGTTTTGAATAATTGTCGCGCCACCTGATGAATTGACCTATTATTGACTTCACTTTGACCGTCCGCTCTAACTTGGGAACCCTTAGACTCTCTGCGGTTGTTTGGGTTGAATCCGATAATGAGCGAGTTATTCCTCATACTCGATATTCCTTCGACAACTTAGGATTTGAGTTCAAAGGCACGGCCTGACATGAGGTTAAACCCTTCGATTATAACGTTGTATGATTAGTACTCGGGTGTCTGCGATGTTAAACGCTATAGGGTCAGGATTGGTAAGGTAGCCGCATATGGGGACACTTGGCACCCTCAGTATTGCCAGTGGTAATTTAATGACTCTCCTAGTCGTTATTTAACGTGATTTTCGCCCTGGGTATCGATTTGTTCACGGGCCCATATGAGGTAACGGAAAATAGCCATTCCCATCCGGGGAATCCGTCGTAGTGTAATAGTCGCACCAATAGGGTGGTGTATGCATACAAAAGACAAGGGACTGATCCTCCTTATTACCTGCTTGATATCTTTAGCATTTAAAGTCCGTTGATGTGGCCAAACGCGCTATTGCGCAGATGCTTATTAGGTCTGCATGTTTCCATCCTTACTGGTTTGTTGGCTTATGGTCGTGATTCATCTTAGATTATCCATGTTGTGTTGGATGTTAGGTAGCTGTAACGTATGCTACTTAGTGTTTGATCTGATGTACGAGTCTGAGTAACTAGTGTACTTTGATAGGAAATTATATGGGTAATTATCTATGAGAGTACAAAAGCCGCTCTGTAGTCAAGACTCGCGAGTATATGTTGCTACGTGAATAATTGAAAAGGGTCGACTACCCCGAATATGAATGATGTGATGATGATTTGCCTACATGATTATGAATTGAGATGATCTGATGATTTAATTGCCATGTTAAATGAACTGTTTTATGTTATGTTTTATGAACTGCATTGCTATATGTATATATGTGTTGCTTATTAGGTGCGGGGCTGAAAAAGCTAATTTTTGGGAACAGTCTCAGGTACCCCGAGACTTGATTGTTGATCTACACAAGGGGATTGAAGGCCTTATTTTAATTTTGAGAGAATGTAATCGATTAAACTCTGTTTTATCTATGACTCTTATTATGTATAATGAGTTGTAATACGATGACAGCTGGTTTTATAATAAATAGACTTAATTAATATTCCGCCTTAGTTTAATTAAAGTCACGAAAAACCAGGTTGTTACATGAGTTTTGTTGATATTTGATGAATTGCTATGAAAAGGGTCGACTATCCCTCGTGCTACGTGAGATATTGCATGATTGTTCACACATATCTGTTTGTTGAATTAATTACGACTTATGCATTATATCTCGATTGCTATGATTTAATCTTGATATTTATATTTATATTATGATGTTATATGAATTGAGATGACATTTAAGTTTATATATCGTGTTTTGTGATTTGGATTGTTTTAAATTTTGTTTATCATGTTGTATGAGATTTAAATATCTATATGTGAGAACTGATATTATATGCTAGTTGTCCAATTTTATTTAATACTGTGGATATGTAATTATACGCGTTTAGTGCTACCAAGTTACTTTTAATCGTAGGTTAAATAAACCAAAAATTTGGTTTAGAGGTTGTTGGTCAGAACAGTCACTTCCCGCCTCTGAGCGGGAGATCCTCCTATTTTGTGTTTTTGTCTCCTTTGCAGGCAATTATCGAGACTCGGGATTATCGGGACGGTTAAGATGTTGCGTTGATTAGTTTGAGAGATTGTAATATATCTTGTATCCTATGCCATTCGAATGTAATTTAATTAACATCCGGCATGTATTAGATTTAATTAATTTTCCGCCTTAGTTTAATTAAGTCATGAAAAATCGGGTTGTTACATCATTTTAGATATTTCTTTTAGCTTGCCCAACCTATTGTACTCCGAGAAACCCGTAAAGACTTTGGAAAGAGAAACGAAGACCTTACGACGGAAGGCGATACCTTATGTAAAAGTACTCTAGAAAGGACAACTGACCGAACAAGCGACATTGGAGACCAAAGCCTCTATGAAGGAAAAGTACCTATACCTGTTTCGAACATGTAACTTCAGAAATCTAGATAATCCTAAGTTTCGAGGACGAAACTTTTTTAAGGGGGGAGGATTGTTGTAACACCCCGTGTTTTATTAACACTAATTAATTATTTTAACTAAATTATTAAATTAAATTTTATATAATTTATATTTTATTCCTTTGTTTTGAAAATGCGACTGAAAAATTTCGTTCGAATATACTTTCTCAGGATATTTTTAATTAAACTTCTTGATTTTTATAAATCTTTATTATATTTTTATTTCTAAAATACGTGTCGAACTAAAACTTTACTTCAGTTACTTTTACTAAACTTTATAAATCCGATTTTCATATTAAAAATTATTATTAGGTTAATAAAATATAATCTTATTGAAATATTTCCTTTAAAACATGAAGACCGTTTAAAAATTTATAAGACCGTAATAAAAATTTGTAACTGAGATTTTCGTACACTTTATATTTTTAATTAAAATATAAGTTTAAAAATATTAATAGTAAATTTGAAACGAAAACAAGGTAATATTTAAAATAATATGTTTTAAAATAATTAAGGGTTTATAAATAAGAGTAAATAAAACGGAGCAAAATCGACCTAAACTCCCTCACTTATGCCGACATACCTCCACCTCCCTCTATTTATTTTAACCTCCCTCATTTTTACCTCTAAATTTCAGATATTTTGGGTAAAACTTCCTACATACACTTCTGTGGATACCCATATCCGTACCCTCCCAAACAAAACCCTGTGATGTAACACGGACTTCTATTACGCATGTTTAACGTTGACTCAAACGGTTCTAACTAATGTCGAATTCATTTTGAGTCGTTTTAAATGTTAAAATGATTTAGGTCGCTTCACATCACACTTAAATAACGTTCATTTTGTCCATTTGGAGTCTAGCTAGGTCCTTGTCCCGCTTCATTTGGCATGAGCTTCGCATTTGCACTACAATTAGCCCTTTTACATTAACAAGGTCTAATTCAGCATTCCTAAATTCCTAAATTTAGGCCCGGTGGCTAAATCTCCCCTTTAGCCCCCTCTTACACAAAATACGGCTTCACGTCTTACCTTATTTCACAAAAACTATGCAAATACACCCTTTTCACATTTTCGGGTCTCGGGCCCAAAACCGAGCCCAAACCCACCTTTGGCCCGCACTCCAAAGCCCTAAACATCAAAATATCTCAGAAATATCCCAGGCCTCTTCCTTGGCGAGCAAGCAAGGATTATCCCGTAATCTTTCTAAGATATAATCAAACCGGAACTAGGAAACTACACTAAAAACCACACCTTCAAACCGCATAAGCTTATGCGGTTTGGGTGTGATACATGTCATTTATATAGCTTTTATGCCCCCGATATAGTTGCATTTAGCTCGCATTCGCTCGACTTCATTATTGTTTTAGTAGCTATATGCTTTATATTGCGATACTGTTGTTCCTCGTGTGTATTTTGCAGGTTTTGGCGGTCCTGAGCTAAAACCTGAGGTTAGTGGAGCATTATCGAGTATCGTGACGTCAAGACGAAGTCCGAGAGTTGGTTCGGAGTCAATACGAAAATTTGGGACGTCAAACCTATAGGTTCAGAGCAAACCTATAGGTTCAGGATACATGAATCAAGGCCAAAACTCGCTGGAAGTTGCTGACATGCTTAGAACCGCACGGTTTTATGAGAACCGATCGGTTCACCCCCCAGAACCGATCGGTTCTGGCCCGAACCGCTCGGTTCACTTGCTCTTTTCTCCGGATTTTTCAAAGGCCTATAAATAGGCTCGAGTTAGGGTTTGCTAGTTATGCTTTTCATTTTATTTTACTGCTTTAGAATAGAAAATAGGTTGCTCTCCTTTAAACTCTCAAAAACTCTTAGTTTAGATTAAAGTTTCCTTGCAAGATTCGATCTTTCCATTGTAATTCTTGAATTACTCCAGGTTTAATTTCAATCGTTCTTATTTATTTCATCATGTCTTGTTATTGCAATTGCTTTGTTCTTCCCCTTTCCATGTCTAGCTAATTCTCAATTAGGGTTTAGGGTGATTGTGAATTGATTCAGGAACATGTTATAATTGCTTTCATTGATTGAATTTGTGCAAGTCGATTTCTTCCTACGCGTTTTATAATCAATTGAATTTAGGGACGCCTTTATTGAATTGAATTTAGGTTGTTTCAGTTTAAGATCGAAAGCCGAATTGAAACTAGACTCACGCGTAATCGATAAGTTGAATTTAGTACGTAGCGAGAGCCCGCTAAATTTGCTTAAGGTTAAAATTGACTCGAGAGAGCGTTTTCTAAAACCTAATCCCTTGCATGATTTCAATTGATTGATTTATCCTTATGAGTTGAGTTCCTGAATCGATATCATATTGATCCCGAAGCCCTAATCTCCCTCTCGTACACTTTTTATATCTCTTTACTTGTCATTCTTAGTTTAGACCTTCAAACACCCTCTTTCACACCCTTTGAGACCGACCTAGATTAGCTGAGCATCCTATTGACTACTCCTCCCTGTGGATTCGACCCTACTTACCACTAGCTTCTGTTAGTAGTTTGTCTAGGTTTATTTTGATTAGGCGTGACGACTTTAGCTTCATCAGGGTGGGCAACCGCATAAGGCTATGCGGTTTCCTGGCTTGTTTTTATCCCCGAGTTTCCTAATTTCTCCGAGGTTTTTAGTATATATACTCCCCTATACCTGACCTCGAAACACATCAATTTCTCTTCAGAAAACATAACTTTTTCACCCAGAAATCACATCATACACACTTCAACACTCACAAAGCCTCAAGCACTCAAATCCTTGAGTTCAACACACCATCCCGTGTTGAATTCATCCTCCTTTTAAGTTCAAGAAGCGAAGCTCTGCCCAGATCTGAAGCGTCAGGACAAGGTAGGTACCGATCCACTTGGATCAAAACTTTTTCTTATTTTCTATGGACTAACAAAGGGGTCTACACTTTAGCGCCCCCCCGCTTTAGCACCCAGCGCTTGCACTCCAAGTGTTCTATTTACTTCGGGTACACTCCATATCCGATGACACGCCAAAGTCGCATAAGCAACCGACCCTAATAAAATAAACCAATGGACAATTGAACTTTATTTTATTTGCATGCATCTCGCACCTTCTTATTTTGCATTAAAATCAACTTAAACAATGAATTCGACCTTTAACTGAACCGTATTCGTTAACAAGTTAAACATGCTAAACTGAGGGTTTTAATCAATCTTTTTGCATCTGCATCTGCATTCTTTTACAAACTTATCGCACTTGTACGTAGCGATAAAATTAGCTCAAATATCATCTTACAAGGATTGTTCTAGGTCAGTAGAGGCTATTTTTACATAGGCTTTTCTAAAAGGTTTTCATAAAACATTATTTGAATTAACTCTTTTTCTAAAGTACCCTCACCCCGAATCCAATCTGGTTTCACAACCTTAGATCTAGGGGTGTCGGCGTGCTCCAAAATCTAGGACATGTTTTTAACTTAGAACATGATAGCAGGTTCCTAATTTCCGCGATAATTAGGTGGCGACTCCATAACAGTTCTTAAAGGTTTTTCCAACTTAATCTTTTTTAACTTTAAAATCCGCCCTTAAGCAAGACGCCGAGTTGGGTCCCTCGACGCGGTTCCCGGGTTCCACAGTTTGGTGACTCCGCTGCGGAGATTTTATTTTTAAAACTTAAAACTAGCTTTTTCTTTTTAAAAATAAAGAGGTGAAACTTGAAAGCCTTGAACAATCCAAGTATACATATTTGAGCTATGCACATTCGTTTAGAGTCCATTCCTTTTGGAATCTAGGCACCCTTTGCACCCTCGAGAGGTGGTTCCCACATGCAGGCTTGTCCACTCGATAAAGCACATGCCGGACTAGCTTTCCTCTCGCCCCTCCACGGCTTGCCGTAAACGGCTTTCTCGACCGCCCCAGTGCTCCCTTCAGAAAACCTATCGCCCCGGCGTAAGGAAATGAAGGGGTCAAGTATCTGCCAAAGCGTACTCGAGGTAGTTGGAGGTGTACCCGACTGACTCATTTTTCACCCTTTTTGAGTCATACGTACAAGTTCGAGGCTATGCACTCCATGGTCTTTTTCAAAACGAGCATTTGCATCCATATCTTCGAAAATTCGCTTAAACGTTTCAAAGATAAACGAACCTAACATCTAACAAACTAACACTTTTCAAACATAACTATCGCGAATTTTTGAAACAAGCTTTCTCAAAATTCTCCTTTTTCACTAACAAGCAAAAACCCGAGCAAGGATTAGAACCCGAGCTCGTGGAATTCAATCCTCTAGGTCATGTGGCCTAGACTCCACTTTTTAACATCCTCGACTCGATTTGTTAACCACTCTCGAGTCGAATCCCTTCTCTTTTACACATCCGAACTCGAGCTCACCTCGGCAAATTACCGATATCAGTTCGACGGATGCAAAGCAAAACATTTTAACATCGAGGCGAGATGTGCGCACACATCCTCGTCTCAAAAGCTTCCTTTAGCTAAAACCTTTTCGAAAATCTCCTCTTTTCAAAACATAAAAGGTCTTTCTAAACAAAGAAATGAGCTAAAATGAATGCTTAAAAATGAATGTGAGTCTAGTGGGTCGAGTCGTGTCCCTAACATGCGAAGTGAAATGAAGGCCTCAGCTGAATACTCACCATGAATCGCATCATCACTCCTCGTTTCAAACGCACCTCAAAAGTGGCTAACCTCAATAGACTGAGAACTCTCCGTGACCGTGTTAATCAGCTCACCAAAGACATTGACAACTTGAAGGCCTTGCATCAACTTGAAGTTGCACGCTTAGAACAACGCTCCAAGGCCGACAAGCATGTCTCCCTCCATACTCTCGTCACCCAACTCCAAGGGGACGAGGAAGATTTCACCCAATATCTCGTCCGTTGGAGAGGACTACTTGCCCAAGTTCTGAACCCTCCACAAGAAGACGAGCTCATGTACACATTTCTTGGTAGCTTACGACCCGAGTGGCAAAGACACTTTGATTACGGCGATGCCGAAAATTTCGAAGAACTCATTGAAATCGGCATCAGAGCCCAAAGCAACCCCACAATTTATGACAACCCTGCAATCTTCCTCGGATCAGCACCCGTCATAGATTGCTCCTACTTGGTCACACCCACCGGCAACCAAATCAATGGGGTTTCGTTCAGTGATGACGAAGACGAAGAGTGGCCACCCACTAACAAAACGGTAGCTCAACTCTCAACTACTCCTTCCTCGAATAAAAACAAAAAGAACAAGAAGGGAAAGAAAAAGAAGGGCAAGCAGTCCGAAAACAAAGATAAAAAAGAAAAGGGCGAGCAGCCCGAGAAGGAAGACCAAGACGAGGTTTCACACCTCACACGCTCTGGTCGTCCTTATCAGAATATCTTCACAGATGAGCATGCCAGAAAAGCAACTGCGGCCGAGAAAGGCAAGGCCGTAGCCCAAGAGGATACTCCCTCTACAAGTACACCCTCCACCTCTACAATAATTCCACCACCAAACAGGAGTGAGGTGCTTCAGAAGCAACTCGCTCGCACAAAAGCCGATGTTTCCATCTGGGCCCTTTTACGAGACTCAGCGGAACATAGGAATGCATTCATTCGCGCTCTACAAATAGCATGCGCGGATGCTGAGATCTCTCCGAATCAAATGGTCAGCCATGTCACGAGGGATTGGTTACCAGGAGCTATCACCTTCTCAAATGATGATCTCCCGCATTCGGACCAAACCACAACCTCGCTCTATACATTAGCGTAGAGTGTATGAAGAAAACTTTGCCCGTGTCCCTCGTCGACAACGGATCTGCAGTCAATGTTCTACCATTGGCCACCGCACATCGCCTCGGCCTATCCGATAAAGACTTCACCCCGAGCATGGATGGAGTCAAAGCTTTCGACGGAACCCGACGTCACGTGAAAGGAACCATTTCTCTTCACGTACGCAGTGGTCCTATAGAAAGGAAGGTTGAGTTCCAGGTCATTGACATGACCCCTTCCTATAACATACTCCTAGGACGCCCGTGGATCCACTCCACCAAAGCCGTAACTTCTACCCTACATCAAAAGGTTAAGATCCCTCTTAACGAGGAGATCATAACCTTGAAGGCCTCAAACTTCCGAGCCCTTTTCGATACACCAAAAGAGCCCAATTCTGCGGAAATTGTGGCTGAACCCGTGGAAGACTTATGCGGTTTCGATTTTGAGGTCGGCGCCATCACACGTACACCAATCAAAACCTACAAACCTTTCAAAACAAAAAACAACGACAGCATTTGGCTCACCATGGGTCTAGGCTATAAACCCAAGAACGACGACCAGGAGAAGATGGTTAAGGAAATTCAAAGGCGAAGGTCAACTCACAAGGTCACCCTGCGACCTTACATCCTCGACCTGAACGCATACTTCACCCCCGGAGGAACGATCGACGGGAATACCTCCCTTCGAAACATCATCCACTCATCTGAAGCTTGTTTCTCTAGTGAGGCCGAGCCCAACACACTCAAGGCCTCACCGAGCACCAAAAACGAAGAGATTGTCTCCACGATCATGCGAGACCGTCACTTCGATCCTAACTTACTCATAGCCGACGCAACAGACAAAACCCTCAACGGATGGTATAAGACGCTGAAATGGACCGATGCACAAGGTCACCACTTCCAGCTTATCACCGGTGAAGGACCACTCTTCGACCATGTCACTAATCTCAAAGACAAGGATGAGAGTGATTCAAACTCAACCAACTCAAGCAGCTCAAGCAGCTCCTCCAGCGGCACAGAAGACGATGAAGAAGAAGAAGAAATTCTTTTAGATTCTAATGCTCTTAGTGTTGGGTCATCTGTCGACCCATCTATCCTAGACTCTAGCTTTAGTTTAGATTTCCTTTTTACGGAGGCTAACTCCAAGCAATTTTCCGATTTGTCGAATAATTCTCTTCTAAATAATGAAATGAATAAATTTGCTTACGTCTTGTCTCAAGCTAAAACAAACAACAAAATACAAACAAACAAAAATCAACAAGCAACAAACAAAACACAAAATACAAAAGACACTAACTCATGCGAAAATGAACAAACAAATCAATCATTAAACAAATACATTGCAAACCTTGTCTCTCCCAAAACACAGGACCCTATCATCGAGGAAACCATAACCATAAACGTGGGAACCCCCGAAGAACCAAGGAAACTACAACTAGGTGCCTCACTTAACGAACACGAGCGCGCCCAATTCACACAACTCCTAAGCGAATTCAAGGACGTATTCGCTTGGTCATACAAAGACATGCCCGGAATCGAACGAAGCATCGCCGAGCACCGCATCCCCATTAAACCCGGTTACAAACCCATCAAGCAAAAGCTAAGAAGACTACGTCCCGAATGGTCCCTTATGGTCAAGGAAGAAATCGAAAAACAACTACAAGCCGGTTTCATCCAAGTCATCGAATATCCTGAATGGGTCTCAAATATGGTCCCAGTCTTGAAAAAGAATGGCAAAATTCGAGTATGCGTTGACTTTCGCGACTTGAATAAAGCTAGTCCCAAAGATGACTTTCCATTACCCCATGTGGACGTCCTAGTCGACAACACCGCCGATCACGCCCTCCTATCCTTCATGGGCTGACTACGCGAGCTACAACCAAATCAAAATGTCACTAGAAGACATGGCAAAGACGGCCTTCATTACACCGTGCGGCACATACTGCTACACGGTCATGCCTTTCGGCCTAATCAATGCCGGTGCTACATACCAACGCACCGCCACAACCCTTCTACATGACATGATGCACAAAGAAGTCGAAGTTTACGTCGACGATATGATCGTGAAGTCAAAGGAGAGAAGTGGTCATATCACTAACCTCCGCAAGTTCTTCACGAGCCTACGACAATACAAAATGCGCCTCAATCCCCAAAAATGTACTTTTGGAGTTAAATCCGGTAAACTACTAGGACACGTAGTGAGCCAAAGAGGCATCGAGGTCGACCCCTCGAAAGTCAAAGCAATCCTAGAAATGCAACCCCCGAAGAACCTCGACGAAATTCGAAGTTTCTTGGGCCAAATCCAATACATCTCACGCTTCATTAGCAAACTCACCATGATATGTAAACCAGTTTTCAAGAAACTCAAGAAAACCGACCACGTTGAATGGGACGAACAAAGTCAAAAAGCATTTGACAAGGTCAAGGAATTGCTAACTAACCCACCAGTTCTACGACCACCCCAAAAGGATTTACCACTATCCTTATACCTCACAACAACCCCTACCGCCATGGGCGCCATGCTCGCTCAAGAGATAAACGGCGAAGAACACGCAATCTACTACATTAGCAAGAAATTTCTCGATTCACGGACTTCGATATTCACCCGTCGAGAAGAGTGTCTAGCATTGGTATGGTCATCCAAAAACTCCGTCACTATATGCTAGCACACCAAGCGAAGGTCTACTCAAAAATGGACCCGTAAAGTACCTTTTCGAGAAACAGGCTTAATCGGACGAATGGCGGATGGACATTGCTCCTAGCCGAATTCGACCTTAAGTACGTACCCCTCAAAGCAATCAAGGGACGAGCAGACTCCGATTTCCTAGCTGAAAATGCAATCAACGAAGAGCCAATCATCGACACGACATCCCTTCCAGACGATGGGATTTACAATATCAACCAAGAACAATGGGAGTTATACTTCGACGGCTCCTCCAACTATCGAGGATGTGGGTAGAATACTTCTCATATCCCCGAATGGCGAACACACCCTTATCCATCAAAGCTGGATTTTGACGTTACAAACAACGCCCGAGAATCTGGCGTGCTTGCACGGTCTCCAAGCAGCGCTTGTACTCAACGCCTGCAATATAAGAGTCTATGGGGACTCCTCCCTCATAATCAACCAAGTATCCGGAGCATGGAAGATACTTAATGAAAACCTAGCACTATACCAAAACAAAATACAAGAGCTCATAAACGAATTCTATCACGTGGAATTCATACACCTCCCACGCGAAGAAAACCAATTCGCCGACGCGTTATCCAAACTCGCATCACTAATCAACATACCCCCGGGAATGGAAACGCTACCCATTGTCGTGGAACGACGAAATGAACCCGCCTACATCTGTGACATTGAAACCGAGGAAGAGCAAACCGACCCTTGGTACCAAGCAATCATCAACTACAAAACAAACGGTGAATACCCGCCAAACACCGACAAACGGGCCAAGTGAGCCCTACGCCTATTATCATCACAATTCGTAATGGAAATGGGCAAACTACTCAAAAAGACGCCTCAAGGCATACTACTCTTGTGCGTCGACCACAAAAAGGGACACGAAATCATGTCCCAAGTACACGATGGCGAGTGCGGACCACACATGAACGCACGAGCCATGTGCAAACAAATCATAAGGCTAGGATGGTACTGGACAACCATGGAAGCCGACTGCGCAAAGTATGTCAAACATTGCCATAATTGTCAAATTTTTGCAAACGTACAACACATCCCTCCTTCACCACTATACAGTTTAACCTCGCCATGGCCTTTCTCAACCTGGGGAATCGACGTCATCGGCAAAGTTCAACCCGTAGGAGCAGGAGGACACTGCTTCATCCTCGTGGCCATCGACTATTTCACCAAATGGGTCGAAGCCGCATCATACCGCAAACTAGGCACAAAAGAAGTTGCAAAATTCATACAAAACAACATCATTTGTCGCTATGGCATACCCCACGAATTCATAAGCGACCAAGGCACGCACTTCCAAGGAGAGGTCGAACCGCTTCTCCTCAAATACAAGATACAGCGACACAAATCATCACCCTACCGACCACAAACTAACGGTAGCGATCGAGGCAAAGAACAAAACCGTCGTATCAATCCTCAAAAGATGATCGACACCGCCACGACCGCCCAACAAAATCCCATTTGCATTATGGGGATACCGCACAACCATCCGCACACCCACGGGCATGACACTTATTTCCTAACCTACGGGATGGAAGCCGTTCAACCCGTAGAAATCGAGATGCAATCCCTTCGAATCCTCATGGAAGCAGACATTCCTGAAGCCGAATGGGCACGCGAACGATATGAACAACTCATCCTTTTAGACGAAAGACGGTTACACTCACTAAGTACAGTCCGAATGTACCAATCTCGCCTACAACGCGCCAACAACAAACGGGTCAAGCCACGAAACATCAAAGTGGGTGACCTAGTACTCAAATCAGTCCGAGCACCATTACCAGTCGATCCAAGAGGAAAATTCAAACCCAATTGGGCCGGACCGTACTTGGTCAAGGAAATCCTTCCCGGAGGAGCCGTGAAACTAACTGACCTCGACGGTCAGGACTTCCGATTACCAACAAATCTTGATCAACTCAAGAAATACTACCCCTAAAACACAAACAAATTTGCAATGTATTTCAAAAAAAACAAAACTCACTCTCGCATGGGTGAACTACGCTCGGTTTGATTCCACGCACTGTGGATACGTAGGCAGCTTTGCAAAGAGCTCAACCGAATCACACGAACTACGCCGGTTTGATTCCGTGAAACGCGGATACGTAGGCAGCTTGTCAAAAGCACAACCGAACTTCCTAGCACGCACGCCCAAAGCTTAAAAAGGTCAAGGGCGATGCACTCACAAAAGGACACGCTCAAAGCTTAAAAAAGTCGAGAGCACAGTCAACACAAAACAAAACAAAAATCCAAGTCCAAAGCTTAAAAAGGTCGAGGACTTAAGAACAAACAAATCAGACAAACAAATCCAAAGCTTAAAAAGGTCAGGGATTTTAAGACAAAATACGAATGTTCGAAGCTTAAAAAGGTCGAGAACATTTCAAAGCAAAACAAAAGAAAGCAACGAGACAAGACAAAAGCAGATTAATTCTATTTTATTACTTTATTTAGAATTTTTCGCGATTTAGAAATGAGCTAGGAACAAGCCTCCTTAGCCCTTTTTTCAAATCTAAAACATGTATTTAAATAAAGGAAATTTTCTAAACAAAACAAAGCAAACTACTCAAGTCATCTTCTGACGCTTCGGATTAGCCCCTTCATCTTCAAGAGGCCGATCCGCCACAATTTTCGAACTAAGAACGGGAATAGATCTCTCAAAACCTGGGGGCTCGACCGGATCCTCGTCCTGCTCGACTGGGGGCTCCTCGATCCTTGGCCCTAGGCGATCTTTAACAGTCACCTTCGGTCCAAGCCTTTCCCGCGCCGGTCTCGAAGTAGAAGCATCTGCACTAACAGCACAAAGATCACCATAGTCCCTCCTTTCGCGCACCACCTCATACGCCAAGGAGGGCCTTGGCCCGTTCTTTTCCCTCCTCCTTTGATTCTCCCGTTCCTGAGGATCATTGGAACGGTACCATCGTGTATAGAAGTCCGTAACACGACTAGACTCTATATGCTCCGGAACAGCCCAAGTAACACGGTCCGACCATCCTCGGATCCAAGCATCGATCATTTGGTTGTTTAGCACAACCACCCCTCCAACCTGAGTATCCTGCTCGGGTATGGTCTGAGCAAGCCCGATTTGCCTCTTCAAGCGCAGAGGGTGAATCCACACCCCTCGTTCAAACCCACACAACATCAACCCACGAGACGCATTCGCAACAGACGGCGCCGTAATCGCCGTAATACCCCACCAAGACACATACCAACGAATGAAGCTCTCCTTCACGAACCCCCGGTAGTAGTTTAATGAACGCTCCTGAAGGTCAGCCCACTCCATCTTTCGCGACGTCATCGCTGCAGCCTTGAAGACACTTCCAAGGGGAAGAGCTTTATACACACTTTGCCTCTCCATGAGCCAAATGTTGAGAATCCTAGCGCAACCCCTGTACGAACTCAGACGATTAGCACAACGGTCGTCTAAGCCCAGTATGGTCTCCGCTAGGATCAACGCAGACTTTCCATCTCTTCGACAACACGAGCATACCTCGCGTTTCCGAACACTCCATCTGGCATGGACCCCGCAAAAGCATAACGATGAACCAAACAAAAAGCAAGGGCCCTCCGCCTAGAACGGTCCGAAATACTAGTATCAACTTTATTCATGTATCGTTGACACAAGAGAAGCATGTTTACCTTGCCTCCCTCAAACAAACCCGCAGCATGAGCGTTTGTCATCCCAAGGAAGTTTCGCAGCATCCCGTTATAGCAAAGCTCACTCCTTACAACCACAGGAGTAGTCCGTTTCGCCCACCCAGCAATGGCCGCAAACTCCTTCATTAAAGGACACACCTCTCCCCCGGGAAACCTAAACACATGCAAGCTAGGATCCCAATAATCTAAGCACGCATCCAGGAAGTCAAGATCGACTTTCATTTGGCGAAAGCCAATAAAAACACCGGCACCATCGTCATACACCGCCCTCTTCATCGCCGGACTTAGTGAGGAAGTCCACCTCTTCAAAAGAGCATCAAAATGCTCCACCATTTTCTTGAATACAAAAAACTTTAATAAATATACCTAATATATTTATGAGAGCAAAAACTTGTATTAAAAGAGAAGAAAAGAAGTAATTGTGAATGAGGATTATAGCACGCACCCCCCCTCCTTATATACGAAACATATTACGGAATATGGAAACTCAGCATTACCAGCCACGCCGCCAAACCGCATAGCCCTATGCGGTTTGCACCCCAAACCGCATAAACCATATGCGGTTTGACCCCTAAACCGCATAAGGCTATGCGGTTCAAGGGGCGGGTTTTCTCGCAACTTTCCTAATTTCGTCTTTCCTAAACACCACAATCTACACTAGGCTACGACATCCTCTTGTTGTTCCCCGTGCAGCAACGTTACACTTCACTTTAGCAACAACGATTCATACCACGAGTCAAAACACAAACATTTTCGACATTCATGCAAGCTCATTTCGCATTTAAAATGAACTTTTTGCAAACGCATTCTCACAATCTAAAATCAACATCAATGCATCCCACTCGGGAATCATTTCATTTTTCAAACGAGCTTACCAAACAGGTTCACAACTACAATCAAGTTCAAAGTTCAAGCTACAACGACATGTAAACAAAGGTTCATACAATCTTTATTACACAAGTTCACTCAGGATGACGACGACGATACTCGTCGAACTCGCGTCGAATCTGCGCCGTCTCAGCCCGGCTCTGACACAACTGAGCAGCCTGCTCAGCCCAAGCCATCCTCCATCTGTTGGCTATCCGCCATAGCTTCTTATGAGCCTCCTTAGCCACCTGTGATACACAACACAAAAACATTTCACATTTTTCTCCATTTTGCCTTAATTTCACTCAAATTAAGCCAAACTTCGGGGGGAAATTTCAAAACAAAAGCAGTCAACCCCACTTTGCCTTAATTTCACTCAAATTAAGTCAAACTCGAGGGGGTAACACAAAAACACGACTCTCACAAAGTTTGATCATCGCTATAACTCATACCTCGATCAAACTGGTGGCTCACTCACATATACAAAGACAAAGATACATACCTTCATCACCCTGCCCGTCCAGCTGTCCATGCCCGCGTCAGTGGTCACCGGCAAGTACGACGGCAAAGTGAAGGTACGACGCACACCCAGGCTTCGTCGTACTCAGCGGTGGTAGGAAAGTCACCAGGTGCTCGCCATCTCGGGATCAAATTCCTACAAAACAAGTTCAAACGCACACGCCAGTCGGAAATTTTTCGCAAAATTACCTTACGCACCCTCAAAAGAAGCAAGCATACCTCAATCGGCCCACAAGCAAGCCGAGACTGAGCAAACTGACCATAGTCTTCCCCAGGACAGAGAAGACTCACCGACTCTCCTTCCCCGTACAACGCCATCCGATCCTGAGCGGAAACCCCTCGCTCAAACAGGACCCTCGGCGGGTCCCTAGGCACCACCGGAGCTGGCCACCCTGCCTGAAAGACCAAACGCTCTCCAAGGTACCAAACCGGCCCATACGGCGTCGCCAAGTACAAACGCTGGGTCTCTCGCACTGCAAACCGCGCCCCGATGCCTTCAGGAATGCCCGTATACTGACCCCACGGGAACGGCACGAACTACAAAAGCAAAAACAAAAACAAACACTCATAAACACAATCATTTTAAGTACACTCTATTTAAAATGGTTCAAGCACAAACCTGATCAAACTGCATCTGGTTCAGAAGCACCCGAACCTCGTCATACGACCAGTTAAACGCCGCACGGTTGCACGTGCCCCAAGTACGCACCGCCGGATATACCCGCGGAATCGTCACAGCATGCGGAGGCAGCAGAAAAGGAAAATGGCTAAGAATCCACGACTGCACACACAAGAAACAAAAACACATTACAAAGACAACAAAGACAAAGACAAAGACAAAAAAAAACAGCAGTGCACCTAAAACAAAAACAGAATCAACACGTACCTTCATCAAGAATCCAGGCGAGACTAAGGATAGTCGCGACCCTCGATCCATGACCCGTGGTCTCACGGCATCCATGCAGAAACGAATGCACAAACCCAGAGACGGCGTCACCCAGTCAAACGTCCCAATTGCATTCCAATCCAGGAGATGCATAAGGACCGACGTCGACGCCCGCTCACCCTTATCGCCGGCACACTACTACCGACAAACCACCACAGCCACATACGAGCATTCTGCTCGTCACTCCACTCCGAGGGGCCATGCTCGGTCTTCCCCTCAAAGTACTCCAAGATGTAGCTCGTCTTGAAAGTGTAAGGTGGAGCACGCTCACAAATCACCTCCAAACCACCGCCAATCGCAGTTAGATCCAACCTCGCCCACAACGGACGGCGCAAACTCAAAACTCATGTCACGGTCCCCGAACGGCAGCCCCGTCATGACCGCATACTCAGACAAGGTAATGCCGCCTCGGCCGGGCATATGGAACGCCGTCGTGGCGCCCCGATGCACTGTCTAGAAGGCCCTGATCAACATCAGGTTCGCCGTCTGCTTCTTCCCCGCAATCTCCCTCCAATGGCCGACCAACGGGCCAAAAGCACTACGCAGCACCCAAGCTTGCGCTCTCGGCGAAAGCTTCTCCTCAAAAGCACACATCACGGACGAGACGCCCGAGAAAGTCCTCATCGAGCCTTTCTGCCAACCCATCGTCGCTCAATAGGAAACGTGTCTCTCCGGAGCAAGTAGAAGGTTATGGCCATCCCAACCCTTGGCAAAGGCCCTGTTCACGCGCGACTTTCGCGGCCTAGAGCTACTCGCTCTAGGCATAGCCTCCCCGACCTCCTCAGCCTCCTCCTCGACGTCCATCCCAGCCTCTATCTCATCAACTAAAGCAAGCGCATCTGCCTCCTCCTCCTCAGGATCAAGCACAGGGACATTCCTCCCGCGACCTCTACCTCGTGACTGACGACATCTCGTGCGCAAGTCACGAGGGTCAGCATCCCTCTCACTACGCGTACGCCTCAAACCGCTCGAGCTAGAGGCTCCCTCAGTCCTCGAGCTAGTACTCTTACGAGATCTCGATCTCGTAACACGACTAGAATCTTCCCCTGCAACCAAACACAACCAATACATACAGCTATAATACATGCAAGCATACAACTTGGCATACACATACACAAATACACACAAATAATACACACATAATACATATACATCCCTTAACACGTTGCACTATACGCCCTACAGAGCATTTTTAGGCCTAATTCACAATTAAGCCGAAAACCGTTCTCTACACCTCAAAATTACAACTTTATGGTTTCTACGCGCCATAATAGTCCCCAACAACAACCCATTACAAGCAATTGCGTTTTGGTCACTCCGATCAAAAACCCCCAATTCGCCTTAATTACTCCGTATAACTACGACTTAAGACGGCGATTTGAAAGCCTTAACTCGACATTTTCGCAAAACTAACGCTATAGGCATGCTATACACGCTATGGGCATCCTACACCGAAGTTTAATTGAAATTCCGGGTCGGAAAATCCGGGTTCGTTTTCGGGCCCGAAACCTAATTTGGACGTTTTTCACACAAAGACGGTCCAAATCACAATTAATTCACACATACACGTTCACATGGCATAATGCAACACAATGACGTCAATTTCAAGCATTCAAACGACAAATTTCAAGCAAAACTCGGGTTTTCATGCAAAACCCGTCTTTTCAACATTTCAAGGCAAAACTAGCTAATTACAACGACAAATAACGTAAAAGCAAGTTAAAATGGAGCATTACCTGGTTCCATAGCAAGGCAACGCAAGAAAAACGAGCAAAAACGGTTGAGAAATCGAAAAATGGCGTTTTTAGAGTTTAGAAACCGAAAATGGGTGAATGAGCAACAAACACGGTATACTCGTGTTATATAGCCCCCTACGGCCACTAAGGCAAACCGCATAACCTTATGCGGTTTGCCCCATGAACCGCATAAGGCTATGCGGTTTCTGCCTGTGGTTTTTCTCGGTTTTTCCTCGTTTTACGCCTACTTTTGAATTCCTAATTCATCTTGGTCCTAATGCAACTCCAAGTACGTCCCGTGCTTAGGTTAAGGCGTCACCTACAGTCCGCCATACGCGTATATTAAGCATTTAATGTACTGCATGTAGTATACCTAACGCTCTTCACGAGCATTACATCATTTTCTCCCCAACAGAAGGCAGTCATATGCAATTACGACTACATAGACACTCCACGGCGAGCCAAGCACAAGCACTCTGCAATATACACCTAACTCCAAGCATTTCACTCTACATAGACACTCCTCGGCGAGTTCAAGCATTACACGGACGCTCTTTCACGAGACTTACGCCTACATCTACATAAGCACCCCTACTCAATTATACACCTCACGCATACCCAAACATCTTGCGAGCACATGCACCCCTGCACCTTAGCCCCTTTTACACATGTAATACGAAGACATTACAAGCAGCAGCACCAGGCATCCGACGACACCAGGCATATACAAAGGCATCAACAACGACAACCACGACGAAGACATTCAGCAGGCCGGCAGGCCCTTATAGCATGCACGGACCGCCAAGTCCTTAAAATGCGCACGCCCCTCCCCGTTTAGCCCGGTTCGAAGTCCTCGTCTCACCCATGGACACATGCTTCGTTCCACGATCAGATCGTGGATCGTAATGGTCCGGATATGGTCGTGGAGTTTGACTAGCGCTCTAGTCCGAGCTCAGTCAAACTGGGGGCTCTGTGGATACCCATATCCGTACCCTCCCAAACAAAACCCTGTGATGTAACACGGACTTCTATTACGCATGTTTAACGTTGACTCAAACGGTTCTAACTAATGTCGAATTCATTTTGAGTCGTTTTAAATGTTAAAATGATTTAGGTCGCTTCACATCACACTTAAATAACGTTCATTTTGTCCATTTGGAGTCTAGCTAGGTCCTTATCCCGCTTCATTTGGCATGAGCTTCGCATTTGCACTACAATTAGCCCTTTTACATTAACAAGGTCTAATTCAGCATTCCTAAATTCCTAAATTTAGGCCCGGTGGCTAAATCTCCCCTTTAGCCCCCTCTTACACAAAATACGGCTTCACGTCTTACCTTATTTCACAAAAACTATGCAAATACACCCTTTTCATTTTTACGGGTCTCGGGCCCAAAACCGAGCCCAAACCCAGCCTTTGGCCCGCACTCCAAAGCCCTAAACATCAAAATATCTCAGAAATATCCCAGGCCTCTTCCTTGGCGAGCAAGCAAGGATTATCCCGTAATCTTTCTAAGATATAATCAAACCGGAACTAGGAAACTATACTAAAAACCACACCTTCAATCCGCATAAGCTTATGCGGTTTGGGTGGGCAACCGCATAAGCCTATGCGGTTTGCCCTGGCAACCGCATAAGCCTATGCGGTTTGCCCTGGCAACCGCATAAGCCTATGCGGTTTCCTGGCTTGTTTTTATCCCCGAGTTTCCTAATTTCTCCGAGGTTTTTAGTATATATACTCCCCTATACCTGACCTCGAAACACATCAATTTCTCTTCAGAAAACATAACTTTTTCACCCAGAAATCACATCATACACACTTCAACACTCACAAAGCCTCAAGCACTCAAATCCTTGAGTTCAACACACCATCCCGTGTTGAATTCATCCTCCTTTTAAGTTCAAGAAGCGAAGCTCTGCCCAGATCTGAAGCGTCAGGACAAGGTAGGTACCGATCCACTTGGACCAAAGCTTTTTCTTTTTTTCTATGGACTAACAAAGGGGTCTCCACTTTAGCGCCCCCCCCCCCCCCCCCCCCCGGCTTTGGCACCCAGCGCGCTTGCACTCCAAGTGTTCTATTTACTTCGGGTACACTCCATATCCGATGACACGCCAAAGTCGCATAAGCAACCGACCCTAATAAAATAAACCAATGGACAATTGAACTTTATTTTATTTGCATGCATCTCGCACCTTCTTATTTTGCATTAAAATCAACTTAAACAATGAATTCGACCTTTAACTGAACCGTATTCGTTAACAAGTTAAACATGCTAAACTGAGGGTTTTAATCAATCTTTTTGCATCTGCATCTGCATTCTTTTACAAACTTATCGCACTTGTACGTAGCGATAACATTAGCTCAAATATCATCTTACAAGGATTGTTCTAGGTCAGTAGAGGCTATTTTTACATAGGCTTTTCTAAAAGGTTTTCATAAAACATTGTTTGAATTAACTCTTTTTCTAAAGTACCCTCACCCCGAATCCAATCTGGTTTCACAACATTAGATCTAGGGGTGTCGGCGTGCTCCAAAATCTAGGACATGTTTTTAACTTAGAACATGGTAGCAGGTTCCTAATTTCCGCGATAATTAGGTGGCGACTCCATAACAGTTCTTAAAGGTTTTTCCAACTTAATCTTTTTTAACTTTAAAATCCGCCCTTAAGCAAGACGCCGAGTTGGGTCCCTCGACGCGGTTCCCGGGTTCCACAACTTCTCTCTTTTCTCTCATCTTCTTCCTCATGTAACTCCCTCATATCTCAATTAAAGCCTCTCCATTAAAACAACAAAAACAACAATTAGGAGCAACAATAACGAACAACAACAACAAACACAACACAACGACAACAACAAAAGCAAACTCGACACCAACCTCCGGCACGACCCTGCTCTCTCACCGACAACCATCATTGAAGTCACTGTTGTGCTCGCCAGAGCCAAAGTCGAGACCACCGTGAACCACCACCGTCACAGTGGTCCTCAAACTCGATGCTCTCTCTCCCCTACCGTGCTCCGTCTCTCCTCTGTCTTAATTTTCGTCGCCAGAGCTCAGACCTTCGACCACCGTATCCCTGGAGCCACCACCACCGTCGACGCGTCACCACTTCAAGCCGCCTCCTCCTTACTCTGCTTCTACTCTACTCTGTTTTATTGTCGCCGGAAAAGCTTGCCGGATGTTCGGCCCATTTAACTAACACCACCACCGATGTTCCTGTTTTCCATGGCCGTCTTTCGCTCCCTGCTATTCATCCTCGCCGGCAAATCGACAGTCTCACCGGAGCTTCACCGGGGCACCATCATCGTGCTCTCTTTTCCTCTCCCCTGTTTTCCCTCTCCCTCGCTCGCCTATGTTTTGCTCACCACCGTGAGGATGCCTCCTCGGCTTGACCCTCGTTTTTCTAACCACCGTGACCAATATTGGTCACTATGGTTGTCATCTTTATTTTCACCTCCATTTATTTCGGTAAGCCTCCTTTCGATTTCATTTTGAAATTATCCAGTGTTTATTCCATCAATTTAATCGTATTCGATTATAATTCAAATTCGCTTTCCTCTGTTTTCTGTGGCCACTGGTGCCGCTGCCATCGAGCTAGGTCGGGCCGGGCCTTTGTCGGGTCTAGGAACGCTATTCAAATCGAGTTTTATTTGGAGGCCTCAGTTCGTGTGCCAAATTAGGTGACTCGATTTTTCCTCAAAATCTCTAACTTTAACATTTTGGTTTTATTTTAATTTGTTATTAAAAGTGAGCTAGTTATGCATTAGGCACGTATGATTCCCGTTTCATTTTATTTAATAACTTTGTATGATTCGCTATAGTATGAAATTGTGTGTTAATTTTAGTTATTATATGTTGTTGAATTGAGTTGTGAAATATGATATTTATTTGATTTTGTGATAATATGTTTTGAGTGAAAAATGTGTTGGTGAATTAATGTTGAATTTAATTGTAATATTATCATGTTGAAATTGTATGTTATGTGTAAGTTATTGAACATATTAAATATAAGTATCACAATTATAAAATTAGACTAAAAATATTACTAAAATAACTTAAGTAAATAAATTAAATTAATATAAAATATTTATAGAAATAAAATATTTATCGGCACTAAAAAGGTTTAAATAAAACACAACTAAAAATTAAGAGTTAAATAAAAAGAGTATTACGTTTAAATTAGTATTAAATAAATTTAAAGGTAAAAATATAAATTAAATGCTACTCGTATAAAATTTCTAAGATAAATAATTATTAAAATGTCATATATCTCATTTAATATAAAAACTCTAAATTTTAAAATGAACTTAAAATATACTAAATAAGTATTTAGTTAAAATATCAAAAGGAAATAAAGAACTTGAAACTTAAAATAAACTTAACTAAAACTATTACGAAATAAAGTTTCTAGAAGTATAAAGAAAAATTAAGTGTTAAATGAAAAGTATAGACTATTAAACAAAATTAAGAATATAAGATTATTTTAATACTTACTAAAAATATTACTAAGTATTTTGCTAGGTATAAATACATAGAAAGTTATAAATGATATTTTAATCATATGGATTAACTAAACTCTAAAATATAAGTAAATAACGTAAAATGTAATTTAACTAAATAACGTTTGGAAAATGTTCGAAAGTTAAACAAATATATAATTTATATTATGTTCCACAATCGAGTTATCATCCCACCCAAATCGAATAAGTAAAAGGTATAAACCACCTAAAAGACACTTAGTTAATGATCATTGAAATACATTTCGTCACTGACACTAAATTATACTAAGTATCATTAGCTAATATTTATAAAGTTAAACGTGAATGTATAAATTTAATGTTACTAAGTAACTTGACTATATAAATAAAACTAAGTAATGAATATGAATTATAATATAACTTTAAAAATATTTATAATACTAATCTTTAATTTAATCTACTTAACATACTTAAAAGTTAAATGAAATTAAATCACGTTTAAAAATAAATTACTATTAATTACTAAAATATAAAATACTAATACGTATAAGTATCAAAATGAAATATATAATTCAACCTTACCTCGTACTAATAAGAGGAAACAAAGAAATGTATAAATAAATAATATACTAAATGTGATTAACGTGTATATACTTTATTCGATACATGTTGTCTTTACATAATACAAAGTTTGACGATATTATAATTACTAAGAACTATAACCTGTGTTATGAACAATAAAAGAATTAATGAATTAAGTGTTGTACATTGGTGTTACCGTTTTCCTCACATGTATAGAATAATCTTGCACCTCCCTTTTGAATTGCCTTTCGATGACTTCACTTTGACTGTCCACTCTAACTTGGGAACCCTTAGACTCTCTGCGATTGTTTGGGTTGAATCCGATAATGAGTGAGTTTTCCTCATACTCGATATTCCTTCGACAACTTAGGATATTGAGTCAAAAGGCACGGCCTGACATGAGATTATACCCCTCGATTATGACGTTGTATGATTAGTACTCGGGTGTCTGCGATGTTAAACGTTATAGGGTCAGGGTTAGTAAGGTAGCCGCGTATGGGGACTCTTTCACTCTCAGTGCTGACTGAGGCGATCTAATGGCTCTCACAGTCGTTAGGCAACGTGGCGTATACACCCCTGAAAAGGGCATACGTGTTGCGACCGCGGGCCCATACGAGGTAACGAAAAATGACCATCCCATCCGAGGACCTTGTCGATAGGTATTAATCGTTTTATTTAGGAAAGCATACTCTCTTGAATAGCGAGGTTTATGTCGATTCTAA
The DNA here is from genome assembly GCA_023091065.1 of Dianthus caryophyllus. Taxonomy (NCBI): domain Eukaryota; kingdom Viridiplantae; phylum Streptophyta; class Magnoliopsida; order Caryophyllales; family Caryophyllaceae; genus Dianthus; species Dianthus caryophyllus. Next base: position 20,653,044 of record CM041527.1, read on the forward strand.
GTAGAGGTGTATGCATACATTAGATAAGGGATTGAATCGCCCTTCTTACCAATTGGTATCTTTAACATTTAAAGTCCGTTGATGTGCCCGGCACGCTACTGCGCAGGCCTTGCTTTTGTCGGGTTTTGCATGCTTCCATCCTTACTTGTCTGTTGGCTCATAGCGGGTTTCATCTTAGATTATCCATATTGCGTTGGATATTAGGTAGCTATAATGTCCGCTACTTAGTGTTTGATCTGATCTACGAGCTTGAGTAACTAGTGCACTTTGATAGGAAATTATATGGGTGATTTACTATGAAAGTACACGAGCCTCTCTATAGTCAAGACTCGTGAGTTTTATTGATGTTGTGATTTGAGAAGGGTCGACTATCCCTCGTGCTATATGAGATATTGCATGATTGTTGACACATATGTGTTTATCGAATTGATTACGGCTTATATTACATTTCGATTGCAATGATTTAAGCTTTATATATATTACGACGATATATGAATTGAGATGATAATTAAGTTTATATATTGTGTTCTATAAATTGAAATGTTTTAAATTTGGTTTATCATGTTGTATGAGATTTAAATATCTATATGTGAGAACTGATATTATATGCTATTTGTCCAATTTTATTGAAATAAGGTGGATATGTAGTTATACGCATTTAGTGCTGCCAAGTTACTTTTAATCATAGGTTAAATAAACCAAAACTTTGGGTTAGAGGTTGTTGGTCAGAACAGTCACTTCCCGCCTCTGAGCGGGAGATCCTCCTCTTTTGTGTTTTTGTCTCCATTGCAGGCAATTCTCGAGACTCGGGATTATCGGGACGGTTAGGATGTTACGTTGGTTTTCTTTGAGAGGTTGTAATATATTTTGTATCCTATGCCATTCGAATGTAATTTAATTAACATCCGGCATGTATATGACTTAATTAATTTTCCGCCTTAGTTTAATTAAGTCACGAAAAACCGGGTTGTTACAATTGTAACACCCCGCGTTAATCCATAAATTAAATCCTTAAAATCATACAATTCATAATCTTTCACTAATTAGGACATCGACAATAGGAATTTAAAATTCTTTGTAACTAAATGATCACAATATTTCGAATCTTTTTAATTAAACCTTAGCTACTTATACTAAAAACATCGGAGAAAATATCGACTCATCGGTTATAATTCCGATAACGAATTTCGTCGCGCAAAACGAAACCGCAAAAACTTTTCAAATGTGAAGTCTATTCTATCAACAATTCTTATACATCCAATTTCCCCATTTAGGGCCTTAGGGTCTGTTCACTTCGTCTGAAGTTTTTTTGAACCAATCTTAAGTTGTATGAAGTTTTCTGAAATTATTTGAAGTTTTCTGAAGTAATCTGAAGTTTTCTGAAATTTTCTGAAGTTTTCTGAACTTATCTTATGCTTTCTGAAGTTTTTTGGAAATATTATTATTATTATTATTATTATTATTATTATTATTATTATTATTATTATTATTATTATTATTATTATTATTATTATTATTATTATTATTATTATTATTATTATTATTATTATGATTATTATGATTATTATGATTATTATGATTATTATTATTATTGTTATTATTGTTATTATTGTTGTTATTATTGTTATTATTGTTATTATTATTATTATTATTATTATTATTATTATTATTATTATTATTATTATTATTATTATTATTATTATTATTATTATTATTATTATTATTATTATTATTATTATTAGTATGGTTATTAATATTAGTTAATTTATTTATTTATTTATTTAGAAATCTGAAGTTTTCTGAAGTAATCTGAAGTTTTCTGAAGTTGTCTGAAGTAATATGAAGGTTTATGAAGTTCTCTGAAGTATTCTGAAATTATCTGAAGTTTTCTGAACCGGAGAAAAACTTAAGATGAGGAGAACATGCCCTTAATTACAATAGCATCTTTTATGCATCAAGCATCCTTTTAGGGGCCTTAATTGATCACCTCAAACAAAGCATCATCCTTAGCCACTTTAATTCTTGGGAATAAATCCCGTTTAAAAATATGAAGCACAACTTTCGGAGGCCGTAAAATGGTCATACGGACTCGGAATTGAGCGAAAAAAAATCCTAAACCACATAACTTTTCGAGACGGATTTAATGATGGTATTTTCGTAGTCATCAGACCTGCCTAGAATAAGCTGATTTTTTTGCATTCATTTCGAAGGTCGAATTTTCATCCTTCGAGACCTTCTAAATTTGCCATCTCTATTTTGAAAAATAATCCTCGACTCGAAACTTTCGAATTCTTGATCATGAGTTAAATTCTTAGACGTTATGCTCAATTGTATTTAATTCGTTTAATAAAAATTTACAACGAAAATGATTTTTAATTCACTACTTTTAACAAACACACAAATCGAAATTTGAAAAACGAAAACCGAGGTCAAAGACAAGGAGTGGACAAGGATGTCCATTCCTCTTACACATTGTCAACTACTTTTAAAAACTAATCATTCCGACTTTAACTAGTGGTGCGACCCGTGATTTTCATGGGGCGGCTTTAAATTTTGTTTTATATTTTGGGGTTTGTATTTATTTGCTTTGTTACTTAAAAGTGTTCATTTAACGTGTAATTTATGCTATTATTGGTCTTGTTTACACATTGAGTGTCATATTTATTTAGCGAAGATACTTTGAATAGGCGTCGTTGAATCTCCTAAATCCTATCAATCAATCTCTTTGCAGTTGTGTACTTAAAAGTTTACGTAACTTAAACATCAAAAATTTGATTCTATGTACTACATAATCACAGCATACAATCATCATCACATCACATTTACACCATAAATACTAAGCAACACAATCTTATCACCATGGACATTTACAATTTGATCATTACCGTATTACATTTTAGTCACAAATATCCCGTTGTATGCATGAAATCGTCTTACATTTGACATATCCTAATTAAACTAATTGTAAGAAAAAGTTGGTGAAAAACTTGTTTAATCTCTTATTTAAGTCCATTCAAGAATTAAGTGAATATACATTAAAAACAAAACAAACAAAAAAAATAAAAATGTCGGTACATTTTACTCTGACATACAAACCATGATGACTAATACAAAAATCTATAACAGTTAATAATTTCTATTTTGATATTCATGGATTGATTTCTTTTGCAGAAATTTTGAACATTCAATTTGTTAAAATCCTTAAGAGTATATTTGTATTATTTAGAAACGTTGCACACATTTTCTCGTGAGCTTTCTTGCTTTTGGTATGTCTTTCTTTGTATTTTGTTTCCCTTCATTTGCTTGATTCTGGTTTTGTTTTGTTAGCCTTTCCTCTGGTTTTCTACTCTTTCTTCGCCGCTCGCGTCATCGTTTTTCATCCTGCAATGCATGGTAATTAGTCTGTGAATATTTATATATTTGCTTGGTTTTTCGGTTACTTGTACACATATTTGCAAATACCGTTTTCATTAGACACTCTTAAAACATAGTGCTACTTATTATACTGTCATTGGCTTAATCATATTAAAGTGGACAATATATTCATTTTTCTTACCACCTAACTTACTTATTCAATCTTGGGAGGACGTTATTTGTAAACCTGCTACTTTTGAGTATCAATTCAAAATATCATACCATTAAAACACACTAAATTACATGACCTATCTAAGTTGGACAATCAACTATCTAATTCCGATTCTTATAGTGACGGTTTAAACAAAGTCCATGGATTGGACAACAACTTAAAAGTGACTACTTATATTATACTCTATCAAGAGGCATGAAAGCACGGCGAGTTAACAGAACACAGAGTAGCATATAAGTTGGATAAAGTCATGAAAGTAATTATACTGAAGTAAATTTTGATGACACATCAAAGAGTAAACGATAAAAAGTGAAGACAAACCAATAATTAAATAGAGAACTCAACTATGACACTCAAAAGAAATACAAGATTATACAAACATGAAAATAGTTATACCATCATGATTTCAGTGGAACAGGAATAGCAGCATCATTGAGTGAGTTGTAATCTTGTATTAATCGACATTGAGGTCGTGACGGTTTTGGAGGTTTTTTTTTACGCAATTTGAGGATTTCCTGAACCTATGGGACATATCCACCTGTAACACCCCCGTTTAAGTCGGGCGGACCCCACCTAAATGAGGGTGTTACGGGACCAGACTGAACGGGTCCATGGGCAAACACCTGTTAACTCAAGACAAACACCTGAAAACATAGATATAAATATAACTGCAACGCAAAAAGGGTAACAAAACTCCCCAAAATACAACCGTCACTCAGACAGTGCCACGGCACGCAGGCCAGAAAAACTGAAAGCGATAAAATAAGAAAGGTCTACGGTGACGACTAGACTCATAATAGACACCAGTGATCCCACCCAGCGCCCCCACTAGCAAGCAAGCGTCCGAGTACCTACGGGGTGGGGAAAACAACACAAAAACACACAACCACCAAACCCTAGTTAGCTTATGCCCAAAACAGTTAAAAGAGTGTGTAAAGAAAATAAAACTCAACCACAAAGGCGGCGATAGGTATAACATATCCATTTAAATCATGGGTCTATACAAAATAGGATACTCCGCGGATATTAACTCGGACGTGACATACAACGCAAAAGCACAAGCAAGTCGAGAATCCCCCTTGTGTAACCTCCACACAAGGGGCTTACCATGTCGTCAACGCTCCCACCTCCTCCAACATATCACCTCCGATCATTGGGCCACACAGACCTCATAACATTGGGCCACACAGACCTCATAATATCGGGCCACACAGACCTCGTTAACATGGGCCACACAGACCTCGTAATAATGGGCCACACAGACCTCGTAATAATGTCGAGTACTGAACGTCATGCCAAGAGAATAGTTTGCACACTACATATACATACTTGTATAACGAGGGAAGACATACAACATTCAAATCAAGCTTATAGCCGCACAAGCCAACAACATTATCAAGACATAGCCCACTCATTCAATCTCAACATTATATATTCCCGTTCATACCGTTTATGAAATAGCCGCATAACAACATACATACTCACAATCTAAATAACAACCTTACAACATTATAATACCACAATCTCATACAACTTATGCAATTCACGCATGACCAAACATCACCCTTCTAAGAACTAACATACACATGGTGCTCGGTCATCACTCCGAGCACCAAAACAACACGTAGTCCAACAAAGGTCTCTTGGCCAACTTGAGCTCTCGGCCCTCACAATAGCCTACACGGCATACATACACACAAACACGACAAATATACACACATCACTACTCTTACACGTTCCACATACAAATATACACGGTACAACACAATGCATTCACAGACACACACTCACACGGCTCACTCACATACACTCACGATATACATAAACGTTCACTCTAATCATGACTTAGATACATTCACATACTCGGCCTTTCCAAACATAACTCGCCTCAAATTTAAGTCAAATACATCTTGTTCAACAACCACTTTCACTATCACAAGTCCCATTTCCTTCAAGAGAGTCATCCAAACATTCACCTCATAAGAATCATCCATACTTACATACCACAACAATGATACAAGCCATAAACCATAAACCAAACATCATCACAACAATCAAATATACTCTAGAGCTAAGTAAGGAATAACCCTTACCTTAATTAAGAGGAGATGATAAGTCAAACCCTAGGTCAAAGTGAATCCTCCAAGAATGGTCCTCCTACAACACCCAAATTACACCAAAAACACTCCTCATCAACCTAGGAACCAAAATTATGAACTAACAAAGCATAACACTTACCAATTCATAAAACCCTAGACATAAAGTTACTAACTTGCACAAGTAAGACCACCCACCTTCACTTGAAACTAGTAAGGAAAGATATAGGACAAAGAGAGGAACGCGTCGCAATGAAAATCGTCGAAATCGGGCAAGAAACGAGGGAGTAATCGCGAAAATACCCACTTGGGTTAGTGGGAGGAGGGAGTTACGGTTTAGGGGGGAAAAGAGCTGAATTTCTCTTTCAATTTGATCTTTAAAACATGAGGGAGAAGGTGAGGGAGTTGTTTTTAGAGTGAGAGTGTTAAATGAAAAGTGTGGGAAGGTTTGATGAGGTATTGTTAATAAATAAGCTCCTTTTTATGAACTAAAGGGTGGTCAAACTTGGGTCAACATAACTAAACCCGACAATTACTCCACTCAAGTCTAAACCATCCCTCGTCAAGCTTAACCGATAAACTTTTATGAATCTCACCATTTTTTCGAATCTAACTAGTATACCCATGTTATACTTCCGAATTTACAATTACAACTCACTAAAAGCCCAAAAGTAATACTACTAGACTCAAATAGTACAAACGACTCAAAAACCTCAACTACGAAAATACGGGGTATTACACCACCACATTGCTGCCAAAACCCATTAATTAAACGGCTCAACCGCGGATCATATTAGAATTACCATTTTCACAACTTTTGAGAGCAATCAAGAAAATGTAAATCAATGAAACACATGAAGACTTTTGATCATAGATTTTACACATCTATGGTAATTTCGAAGATGATATAATTATGAAATGTGCCCATCAATCCAAAGATTCACAGTTTAAGCACAAGAGTCATGCTCATTTATGGTATGTAGACTCGGCTACACTTGTTGGACACGATATGATATCGACTATTGTTGGTTAAAAAGATAAAGAAACGACTGAATCAGATGGAGTTATTTTTACACAATTTCTTACTCCATCCAAAATATATGCTCGTCTTATATATGCTCGTTTTATGTTGCTCTTATTTGGATTTGTCATTTTATTTTATTTCACATTTAGGACTAAAAATATAAATATTTGGGGTGTTTTTTTTTTTTTTTTAAAGTTGATACAATATTATTAAATTTGATTTTTTTCGAGTGGAATTAATTTTAACAAAACTTTACATATCAAGTTGTCAATTTCAATCCAATGAGTCGCCCAACATCGCCGTGGAATGGAATTTAGAATTAAAATGCGACATTTCATATTTTACAATTGAATTCAAGTACCTCTCAAATCATTACAAGTTCTCAAATGCGACTTTAGGTTAAATGACTCACAATATTAAATCCATAAAACGATATGTCATCAAATACATATTAAAATTTCCTTTTGAAAAACTAAAGCAATCATAATTTTGAGTAGCTCACAAACTAATCGTCTAAACCAATTAATTTGAGAGAATATAATAACAATCTCAAGGATTCAATCAATGACAACAAAATAAAACAACATACCATACTTCCTTTCCTATTGCATTTTCAAATTATATAACTATGCTTTTAATTTAAAATGACTAAATTTAAAAGCTTTTAAACATATCCTCTCAATTCATAAGTAATCGTACAATGTGTAAATTATATAATAATGCAGTGTACGAGATTAATCTTGTAGAGTGACATACCAGGGTCAACTGTAATTGTCGGAAGAGGCGTAACATTTCTTTTTCAAAGGAAACTTCTGTCTCAAACGCTCACTAAACCGCTGAAAAATCAAGACCTTGTTGGATAATGTTTGCATCTATAATTTTGAATTTTTAAAGTAATCAGGCCCAAATTAAAAAAAAAAAAAATCATAAAATCTAAATTGAGACAACTCTAGCACATAAAGGAAAGAAGTTTGAGAACTGGTAAATATTCCAGAATATAAAATTAGCAAGTTAATATCTCATTGAATTGAAATTGATGAAAAATAGGTCAACGAACACAAGAATCTACCAAAAATAAACAATCAAAAGAGGTTAATGGTAACTATTACCTCACAATGCAGCGTAAAATCAATAAAATTTCATCAGATTACAAAGCAGAAACGACGATAATTTTGCCAAAAATCAAACCTCGGCCTCTGTAACATGTTTCTCGAACCGAGATTCACCACCATCCCAACCACTGTCGGCATCGCCTATCGACAAATGCTGTCAAAATTAGTGAACAAAAGTGAACCCCAAATTCGACAAAATACGTGGTGATTTTCACAACTTAAATAAAAGTGAACATAAAAAACATAGTGTCTTTGACGAAGTTGAGTAAATTACTAACCAGTTTATGTTAAATTAACCGTCCAAGTCTAAGTAATCTGCACGGTAATTGCACTAACATTAGATCAGATAAAATATGATATAAAATTACTATCCTTCGAAGCAAAGATAATAACCATTACCCGCAACATCAATTAGTTGGGATTCTCAATTGATATCGGAAACCAATTGATTTGGGGCTCAATTGACTGCAACAATTGAATATTTTAGAAATTGAACTTACAAACCTTAAAACAAAGCACGAAGCGTAAGGACTGTGATGAAGATTATGGTTTGAACTCTGATTTCTGGAGTGATTGAGTAATAACTTATAACCATTGAAATAGAAATCAACATTATACATGGTAAATTAGTAAACTAACAACATACATCTGAAACCAAAGTAATCTAATTAGCTAATCGAACAACACATACATTACTTCTCCACCGAGTTAAAACAAAAGCGTACCTAAGTGTAGATACCCGTATCCGTACCCCCCAAAGACAAACCCTGTGATGAAATGGACTTTTCCCAAAAAAGCATGTTTTTAACGTAATGTCAAAACGGTACATTTTGTCGAAAACATTTTAAGTCATTTAATGCATAAAATGATTTATTTGCATGTCGTGTAAAATGAGTATTCGCTTAATCATTTTATTTAAACCGACCCAACACAAAAGCAAGCCTATACAACAAAAACAGGCCCACAAACAAAAGCCCAACAACATACAAAACACAAAAACAAGCCTTTTTCCACACGAAAAAGCCCACAAAAGCACCTACACAAGTCTCCCGAGACGTCGTACGCTCAAGCCGAGCTCACGTCTAAGCCCATCTCACACAAACAATTCAATTCAAGACAAAAACACTTTTCGGCCCGAGACCCGAAAAAGCCCACAAAGCACCCAAACACGCTTCCCGAGACTTCATACGCTCAAGCCGAGCTCACGACTAAACATGTTCCACAAAAATAATTCAGTAAAAGACAAACACTTTTCGACCCAAGACCCGAAAAAGACGCGAAACACGAAACCAAAACAGACCCAAAGAATCTCGACCAAAAATCAACAAACACAATCATAACACATACATCAACACACGTATGTACAAATCACATCACAAAAGGCGGCAGAGCACAAAATAAACCGCTAGTTCACAGGCGATTAAAAATAAAATAGCCAGTGAACCGGCAATTTTATTTTTAATTGCCAGTGCACTGGCGATTAAAACTTTAATCGCCAGTTCACTGGCGATTTTTGGCTTGTTTTTGATAGTTTGCGGCGCTCAAATCACTATAAATACACCCCTTATTCAACCCATTATCCTAATGAATTATCATCACTCTCTTCTCTATCTACACCTTCACACTCGACTCGAATATACGGGTTCCTAACCCGACCCGATATTGGCATTGCGAACCCGTATTCATAATACGGTTGTAGCGATTCAGATTTCTAATCCGTCTTAAATCTCGCCAATATCGCATAAGCAACGACACAATTAACAATGAACAAACGGACACCACTTTACATTATGCAAATTCTCATTTACGCATTAAACGACTAAACATGATTTCGACAAAACTTGTACTGTCTTCATTGGTCTTAAAGCATGCAAAACTGAGGGTTTTAAACAAACTTTTACACACACATGAGTCGGAAAAGAGCATTTAAATGATAATTCAAACAATGAATTATCGCTTTGTGCACATTTCCCATATTAACCCGTCATAGCTTTGACGTTTACATTTTCTTTTACGCATATTTATCGAGTCATATATCGCACTTGTACGTAGCGGTTTGCATTTGCTCAAACATCGAATTATACACTGTTTTCAAGCTAGTAATGGCTACTTTTACGTAGGCTTTTCGATTACAACTTTTCATAACGCATTTTGACAAACTTTCGGAAAGTAACCTCACCCCGAATTCGCTCTGGTTTCACAATTGCCTTAGACGGATAGGTAACGACGCACCTTAAACTCTAAGATTCGCGTCTTCGAGTCCATGACGCGTTGAACGGGTCCAAATTCCCTCATAATTTGGTGGCAACTCCGAAAGCAACTTTTAAAAATTTTTAGACATTTCTTTAAAAGGTTTTAAACAAATTAAGCAATGACATCCCCCTTAAGCAACTCGAGCAAACACGCGAGCGCGCTTTCACGCGCCGCTTTTACACTTATTCCCGCGAGGCGCATTTCGCCCCATCACGAGGGCGGGCGCGCGCGGGGCGTCGAGAGGGATCCCGATCTGGTACCTTCAGTTGGCGACTCCGCTGGGGACGAGCACGTTTTTATTTTTTTAAAGAAAATTAGCTTTTTCTTTTATTTAAAAACACAAGAGGTGAAACTTGAAAACTTGAAAACAGTTTCAAATTCGATGTTTGAGCACATGCAACCATTTGAGTCAAATCCTCTTGATTCATACCCATACACCCTCGAGGGACGGCCCCTAGTAACGCTTGCTTCATAAGCGAGATTACTCTGGATAGGCCGATTTCTCACCCCTTCACGATTACAAGTACGGCTTTCGTACAAACGATCGTAGCAGTCAAACTCGGACGCTCTAGGACCCGTATTGAATTCACACTCAAACGTGCGCAATCTTGCGGATAACCCTACACAAACGTTGCGGGAATGACCGGAGGAAACCTTACCCTAAAAGCCAAAAACCCGTGTCATATACGTACAAATTCGAGGCTATAGTACCCTCACTATAGTCGTCTTTCAAAATGCATCATACATACGCACTTTACAACATTGCATTTGTTTTCGAAAAAAAACAAACAAACAGTTCTTTTTGCAACTTTTGAAATAACATTTTTCAAAACTCTTCCGCATTAACCGATTGACTTATAATCATTTCGGTTTAGCACGACAACACAGTCTTTCAAAGTGCCCGCGAATAATCACTACATTCGCAAGGCCTTTCAAAAACGTAAACAGATTATGCGACTCACGGTCACTGTAATTCATTTATAGCAAAACATTTTCACATTGCAAAACCCGAGAATATCAACATATTCCTGTGGAATTTACTCAAAATAAACGGCCTCGGCCTTTTGCAAACATTTTCGCAAAACTCACGTCGAGTCGATTGACCTCTAGTCACTTCGACTTGACGAACATCTCTTACAAACAAACAAAACTCGGGAATGGTCATACCCAATCCCGTTACTTACGCTGAATCAACTGACCTATAGTCATTTGACTCAGTTCATTTTTACACAAAACACGTGAAAATGAGCAGTACCGTTTTCACCACGGTTTAACATCCCCGACTCGACTAGCCTATAGCTATCTCGAGTTGGATTCAAAACTTTTCATTGCAATCCAACGATGAGCCCACAACGACACACTGTAATACGGGCCAGCACATAGCATCTTCTACATCGAAATTGGAAATGCGTCAACGCGTATCTAACTCAAAAGCTTTCCAAACATTTTGTCAAAACACGACGAGCTGTTTTAACAATACTCACAACACATTTTTGAAATAAACATTTTTCAAAATTTTTGCAAACCGACTAACCTATAGCCGTTTTGGTTTTAACAAAAACAAGCAACCTTTTCAAAACGAAACTCGGGAATAATCATAAAATTCCCGTCGACATTTCAAAAGCACGAACGGACTACATGACTTGCCGTCGTTGTAGCGCATTTAATACAAATTTTTTTCTACAAAGCAAACTCGAGGATAACAACATGTCCTCGATGATTTTTCACAACATATCAAGCTGCACACGCCCGTTTTCAGCACTTTTTGAAATAACATTTTTCAAATTATTCAAAACAATCGGCCCACGGTCATGTTGGCCCAAGCATCACTTTTAAAATTAAGTAAGCCCGGGAACGCCCAAGCGCACTCCCACAGACTTTTTCTCCGGCTATTTCAGCCCGAATCTCACTTTTACAACTAAGCAAAACCCGGGAATGCCCAAACGCACTCCCGCGGACTTTTTCCACGGTCATCTCGACCAAAGCATCACTTTTTCAACCAAGCAAAACCCGGGAATGCCCAAGCGCACTCCCGCGGACTTTTTCCTCGGTCATCTCGAGCAAAACATCACTTTTACAACCAAGCAAAACCCGGGACTGCCCAAGCGCACTCCCGCGAACTTTTTCTTCGGTCATCTCGAGTAAAGCATCACTTTTACAACCAAGCAAAACCCGGGAATGCCCAAGCGCACTCCCGCGGACTTTTTTCTCGGTCATCTCGACCAAAGCATCACTTTTACAATCAAGCAAAACCCGGGAATGCCCGAGCGTACTCCCGCGGACTTTTTCTTCGGTCATCTCGACCAAAGCATCACTTTTACAACCAAGCAAAAGCCGGGAATGCCCAAGCGCACTCCCGCGGACTTTTTTCTCGGTCATCTCGACCAAAGCATCACTTTTACAATCAAGCAAAACCCGGGAATGCCCGAGCGTACTCCCGCGGACTTTTTCTTCGGTCATCTCGACCAAAGCATCACTTTTACAACCAAGCAAAACCCGGGAATGCCCAAACGCACTCCCGCTGACTTTTTCTTCGGTCATTTCGACCAAAGCATCATTTTTTACAACCAAGCAAAACCCGGGAATGCCCAAAAGTATTCCCGCAGACTTTTTCTTCGGTCATTTCAGCCTAAGCATCACTTTTACAACTAAGCAAACCCGGAAATGCGCAAAAGCAATCCCGCTGACTTTTTCTTCGGCTATTTCAGCCTAAGCACCACTTTCACAACCAAGCAAAATCCGGGAATGCCCAAAAGCAATCCCGCGCACTTTTTCTTCGGTCATTTCGACCAAAGACTCACTTTTACAACCAAGCAAACCCAGGAATGCCCAATCGTAGTCCCGCAGACTTTTTCATTTAGTTGAACGACCCATAGTCGTGCCGACTAAGCACCTTCAAAAGCAAAAAAGACAGAACGCGCAAAACCGTTCTCATCGCATCTTAAGCATCTCCGACTCCACTGGCCTATAGCTACCTCGGGTCAGCTCCAAAATTTTTATCGCAATCCAACGAAAAGCTCACAACGACATACTGTTAACACGAGCTAATAGGATTCAATCTCAAAAACACCTTTTACATCGAGCCGAAATGTGTTAACGCATTTTAGCTCAAAAAGGTTTTTCGCTTTTCATCAAAATCAACTTCTTTTGCAAAATCTCAAAGCGAGTCTAACTATGCGTGAATCAAAACTCGACACAAAGGCAACGATTCATTTTCAAGGTACGTGCTTCTCAAGCAACCAACGAAGCATCCACCCAAGCATCATCAACGATCCCGCGGATCTCAACAAGCAACTTTCAGCTTTTCAATAAGGGTCAAGTCCCAAACATCGAGTCAATCTCTGTCCGTCTAGGGCAATCGAGTCTTTGACATACGACGTTTTTACAAATCGATAAGGGAATAAGTTTGCTTACAACTCAGCTTCTTTTCAACTAAAAGTTCTTTTACGAACTTTCTTTTCGCACCAAAAATACATTGCATCCTAGGAGTAACAATCCGAACAGGGTCTAAACCAGATACAAAAGTCTGAGGCAACACCTTTACAAAAACAAAAACCAAAAAAAGGCAGGGGGCTCCTGACGACCAAAATGCTAGGGTCCGGTAGTCAAGTTGCGATCTACTACTCCACTGCTTTTGGAAGAGGATCCATTAATTTGGAGCTCTATAGTGATCATGAATTTGATCACGACCAGAAGTACGAGTGTTCCTGAATCACCCTCCACATACTCGATCGTGTGCCTTATAAGCAAACGAACTTGTCAAAGGAGTCTGGCGTGACAGACATATGATAACATACGACCACCGAACCGCAAAACAGAGGCGTCTAACACCCCGTGCAAACATGCGCGGGGGAACAGGGCCTCCAGTTTTGAACACAGAATTTATAAGCGTTATCGATGTAATTTTATAGAAACATTAAAGAATCACGCATCTATATATTCATATTTGGGGCCTCATTTTTCAGGATGCACTTGGCCTCCATTTATTTTAAGACGCCTCTGCCGCAAAATCCAGCAATAATTCAATTTCAAGTCCAATACCAAACAAGGCAAGTGCAAGTTCTCAAAAAACAAACGAGAACACAAAAAAAAAAGAAGCAAAAAAGCAACAAGCAAAAGACAAAAACAAAAGAGCCTCAAAAGACCACAAACAAGTGGCACAACCTTTGAATTTCTGAATCAAAATCTCGGCAAAAACAACAGAAAACTTAGACCAACTGAGGAGACCTTATCCTTAGGATGCAATGTATCGAGATCATACACATAACACAATTTGCGGATCGACATGTCCTTAAACGTGCACCTTTTTTTACAAACATATTTCACGGGCCGGCATGCCCCTAAACATGCACCTTCCAAAAACACATTCTTCGGGCCGGCATGCCTCTAAACATGCACTTCGAAACAAAAACAAACACAACTCCCGGGCCGGCATGCCCCTAAACGTGCACTTCCTCAAAAACCTCTATGGGCCGACATGCCCCTAAACGTGCATTTTCAAACTCTTTACAAAAAGCAAACACACCTCATGGGCCGACATGCCCTTAAACATGCACCACCCGAACTACGCTGGTTTGATTCCACAATCATGGATACGTAGGCCGCTCACCCGAGCTGAACCAACCCCTTACAAAATCTCACAAAAAACTCCTCCTGTTTAAAGCTTCCCAAGGACAGGGACATCCTCGAATCACAAAAATCAGAAGCAAACTCTTTACAAATCTGAGCAAAAACAACGAAGTAAAAACAACACAAATTAGCCAGGCCGTTGTTTATAATATTATAAACAATGACAAAAAAATATCTGTTGTTTAATCTATAGGCGCCAAACCTAACTCATAACTAAAAACAACGAAAAAACAATTATAAACAACGGTTAAACTATAAAAAACGGTTATTAACAAAAATGTGTTGTTTTTAGTTAGACTTTAAATAACGGTTTCGTAATTAAAAAAGCGTTATATTTAATTAACTTTAAAAAAACGGTTATTTCAACCGTTTTTTTTGTATATTATAAAAAACGGTTTTTACACATAAAAACCGTTTTATTTGATCTTTTATATAAAAAACGGTTGGTATATTTTTTTTTTTGTTTTTAATGTGGACTTTAAATAACATTATAACTAGTAATCCTTTTTTTTTAATTAAAAACAAAAAAAACGAAATAATTCAATACTAATTCGTTTTAAATAACTATACTCATAATATTTATGTATCCTAATTTTTTACCTTAAAAGCTATATGTTTAAAATACTTTGTTTTTAAACATAATAATATAATCCAATACTAATTCAATGCTAATTCGTTTTAAATAACTATACTCATAATATTCTTTAATTCTTTGTTTTTAAAATCACTATATTAGAAATCACTATATTTAAAATATTTTTAAAGGTTTTGTAATTTTAAAATACTTTATATTTTCTTCTTTATATTGAAATGTATTTAATTAAAGTGATATCGAATTAAAGAAAGTAGTTAAATTGATTAACAATATTATATATATAATATATATTTTTGAATACCTAATATATTTTGGGATATTCTATATGGTACCCCTCAGTTTTTTGACTTTCTACGTGGTACCCCTACTTTTTCAAAAACATACATGGTACCCCTAAATATTGTCATTATTGGTAAGTGTGGATACCCAAATCCGTACCCTCCCAAACAAAACCCTATGATGTATCACGGACTTTTATTACGCATGCTTTAACGTTGACTTTTACGGTTCTAACTAATGTCGAATTCATTTTGAGTCGTTTAAAATGTTAAAATGATTTAGGTCGCTTCACATCACACTTAAATAAACGTTCGTTTTGTCCATTTGGAGTCTAGCTAGGTCCCTGTCCTGCTTCATTTGGCATGAGCTTCGCATTTGCACTACAATTAGCCCTTTTACATTAACAAGGTCTAATTCAGCATTCCTAAATCCCTAAATTTAGGCCCGGTGGCTAAATCTTCCCTTTAGCCCCCTCTTACACAAAATACGGCTTCACGTCTTACCTTATTTCACAAAAACTATGCAAATACACCCTTTTCATTTTTCTGGTCTGCCCAAACTGAAGCCTAAACCCAAACCTTTGGCCCGCACTCCAAAGCCCTGAACATCACAAAATATCTCAGAAATATCCTAGGGGTTTTCTTGAGCTTCACGTTTGAGATTATCTCGAAATCTTTCAAAGATATAATTCAACCGAAACTAGGAAACTAGGCTAAAACCACACCCTCAAACCGCATAAGCTTATGCGGTTTGGGGAGGCAACCGCATAAGCCTATGCGGTTTGCCCTAGCAACCGCATAAGGCTATGCGGTTCCTAGGCCTGTTTTTATCCCCGGATTTCCTATTTCTCCGAGGTTTTTAGTATATATACACCCTTATACCCTGACCTCGAAATCACAATCCACAATTCACAACCAGAATACATCCTTTCCTCACAATTCACACACAATTTCTCACATCTTGCACCCTTCTACAAAACACTCACAAAGCCTCAAGCACTCAAATCCTTGAGTTCAACACACCATCCCGTGTTGAATTCATCCTCCTTTTTAGTTCAAGAAGCGAAGCTCTGCCCAGATCTGAAGCATCAGGACAAGGTAGGTACCGATCCACTTGGATCAAAGCTTTTTATTATTTTCTATGGACTAACAAAGGGGTCTACACTTTAGCGCCCCCCCCCCCCCCCCCCCCGGCTTTGGCACCCAGCGCGCTTGCACTCCAAGTGTTCTATTTACTTCGGGTACACTCCATATCCGATGACACGCTAAACTCGCATAAGCAACCGACCTTATAAAATAAACCAATGGACAATTGAACTTTATTTTATTTGCATGCATCTTGCACCTTCTTATTTTGCATTAAAATCAACTTAAACAATGAATTCGACATTTAACTGAACCGTATTCGTTAACAAGTTAAACATGCTAAACTGAGGGTTTTAATCAATCTTTTTGCATCTGCATCTGCATTCTTTTACAAACTTATCGCACTTGTACGTAGCGATAACATTAGCTCAAATATCATCTTACAAGGATTGTTCTAGGTCAGTAGAGGCTATTTTTACATAGGCTTTTCTAAAAGGTTTTCATAAATCATTAATTGAATTAACTTTTTTTCTAAAGTACCCTCACCCCGAATCCAATCTGGTTTCACAAGCCTTAGATCTAGGGGTGTCGGCGTGCTCCAAAAGCTAGGACATGTTTTTAACTTAGAACATGGTAGCAGGTTCCTAATTTCCGCGATAATTAGGTGGCGACTCCATAACAGTTTTTAAAGGTTTTTCCAACTTAATCTTTTTTAACTTTAAAATCCGCCCTTAAGCAAGACGCCGAGTTGGGTCCCTCGACGCAGTTCTCGGGTTCCACAGTTTGGCGACTCCGCTGGGGACATCTTATTTTTAAAACTTAAAACTAGCTTTTTCTTTTTAAAAATGAAGAGGTGAAACTTGAAAGCCTTGAACAATCCAAGTATACATATTTGAGCTATGCACATTCGTTTAGAGTCCATTCCTTTTGGAATCTAGGCACCCTTTGCACCCTCGAGAGGTGGTTCCCACATGCAGGCTTGTCCACTCGATAAAGCACATGCCGGACTAGCTTTCCTCTCGCCCCTCCACGGCTTGCCGTAAACGGCTATCCCGACCGCCCCAGTGCTCCCTTCAGAAAACCTATCGCCCCGGCGTAAGAAAATGAAGGGGTTAAGTATCTGCCAAAGCGTACTCGAGGTAGTTGGAGGTGTACCCGACTGACTCATTTTCACCCCTTTTGAGTCATACGTACAAGTTCGAGGCTATGCACTCCATGGTCTTTTTCAAAACGAGCATTTGCATTCATATCTTCGAAAACTCGCTTAAACTTTTCAAAGATAAACGAACCTAACATCTAACAAACTAACACTTTTCAAACAAAACTATCGCGAATTTTTGAAACAAGCTTTCTCAAAATTCTCCTTTTTCACTAACAAGCAAAAACCCGAACAAGGATTAAAACCCGAGCTCGTGGATTTCAATCCTCTAGGTCACACGGCCTAGACTCTGTTTTAACATCCTCGACTCGACTTGCTCGAGCCGAATCCTTCTTCTTTTACACTTCCGACTCGAGCTCACCTCGGCAAATCGCCGATACTAGTTCGACGGGTGCAAAGCAAAACGTTTTAACATCGAGGCGAGATGTGCGCACACATCCTCGTTTCAAAAGCTTCCTTTAGCTAAAACCTTTTCGAAAATCTCCTCTTTTTCAAAACATAAAAGGTCTTTCTAAACAAAGAAATGAGCTAAAATGAATGCTTAAAATGAATGTGAGTCTAGTGGGTCGAGTCGTGTCCCTAACATACGGCTGAAATCTGCAGCCTCGGTGAATACTCACCATGAATCGCATCATCACTCCTCTTTTCAAACGCACCTCAAAAATGGCTAACCTCAGTAGTTTGAGAACTCTCCGTGACCGTGTTAATCAGCTCACCAAAGACATTGACAACTTGAAGACCTTGCATCAGATCGAAGTTGAACGCCTAGAGCAACGCGCTAAGAACAAGGTCGACAAGCATGTCTCCCTCCATACTCTCGTCACCCAACTCCAAGGGGACGAGGAAGACTTTACCCAATACCTCGCTCGATGGAGAAAATTACTTGCCCAAGTTCCAAACCCTCCACACGAGGACGAGCTCATATACACATTTCTCCGTAGCTTACGACCCGAGTGGCAAAGACACTTTGATTACGGCGATGCCGAGAATTTCGCAGAACTCATTGAAATCGGCATCGGAGCCCAAAGCAACCCCACAATTTATGACAACCCTGCAATCTTCCTCGGATCAGCACCCGTCATAGATTGCTCCTACTTGGTCACACCCACCAGCAACCAAATCAGCGAGTGCGGTTCAGTGATGACGAAGACGAAGAGTGGCCACCCACTAACAAAACGGTGGCTCAACTCTCAACTACTCCTTCCTCGAATAAAAACAAAAAGAACAAGGGAAAGAAAAAGAAGGGCAAACAGCCCGAAAACAAAGATCAAAAAGAAAAGGGCGTGCAGCCCGAGAAGGAAAACCACACTTTCCTCCAGCAACGACGCAATCTACATCACAACTCAAGCAACTCAAGCAGCTCAAGCAGCTCCTCCAACGGCACAGAAGACGATGAAGAAGAAGAAGAAATTCTTTTAGATTCTAATGCTCTTAGTGTCGGGTCATCTGTCGACCCATCTATCCTAGACTCTAGCTTTAGTTTAGATTTCCTTTTCACAGAGGCTAGCTCCAAGCAATTTTCTGATTTGTCGAACAATTCTCTTCAAAATAATGAAATGAATAAATTTACTTACGTCTTGTCTCAAGCTAAAACAAATAACAAAATACAAACAAACAAAAATCAACAAGCAACAAACAAAACACAAAATACAAAAGACACTAACTCATGCGATGAAAATGAACAAACAAATCAATCATTAAACAAATACATTGCAAACATTGTGCACCCAAAAACACAAGACCCTATCATCGAGGAAACCATAACCATAAACGTGGGAACCCCCGAAGAACCAAGGGAACTACAACTAGGAGCCTCACTAGACGAAGACGAGCGCACCCAATTCACACAACTCCTAAGCGAATTCAAGGACGTATTCGCTTGGTCATACAAAGACATGCCCGGAATCGAACGAAGCATCGCCGAGCACCGCATCCCCATCAAACCCTAAGCATAAACCCATCAAACAAAAGCTAAGAAGACTACGTCCCGAATGGTCCCTTATGGTCAAGGAAGAAATCGAAAAACAACTACAAGCCGGTTTCATCCAAGTCATCGAATATCCTGAATGGGTCTCAAACATGGTCCCAGTCTTGAAAAAGAATGGCAAAATTCGAGTATGCGTTGACTTTCGCGACTTGAACAAAGTTAGTCCCAAAGATGACTTTCCGTTACCCCATGTGGACGTCCTAGTCGACAACACCGCCGATCACGCCCTCCTATCCTTCATGGACGGCTACGCAGGCTACAACCAAATCAAAATGTCACTCGAAGACATGGCAAAGACGACCTTCATTACACCGTGGGGCACATACTGCTACACGGTCATGCCTTTCGGCCTAATCAATGCCGGTGCTACATACCAACGCACCGCTACAACCCTTTTACATGACATGATGCACAAAGAAGTCGAAGTTTACGTCGACGATATGATCGTGAAGTCAAAAGAGAGGAGTGGCCACATCACTAACCTCCGCAAGTTCTTCACGCGCCTACGACAATACAAGATGCGCCTCAATCCCCAAAAATGTACTTTTGGAGTCAAGTCCGGTAAACTATTAGGACATGTAGTGAGCCAAAGAGGCATCGAGGTCGACCCCTCGAAAGTCAAAGCAATTTTAGAAATGCAACCCCCGAAGAACCTCGACGAAATTCGAAGTTTCTTGGGCCAAATCCAATACATCTCGCGCTTCATTAGCAAACTCACCATGATATGTGAACCAGTTTTCAAGAAACTCAAGAAAACCGACCACGTTGAATGGGACGAAGAATGTCAAAAGGCATTTGACAAGGTCAAGGAATTGCTAACCAACCCACCAGTTCTACGACCACCCCAAAAGGATTTACCACTATCCTTATACCTTACAACAACCCCTACCGCCATGGGCGCCATGCTCGCCCAAGAAATAAACGGCGAAGAGCACGCAATCTACTACATAAGCAAGAAATTTCTCGATTACGAAACTCGATATTCACCCGTCGAGAAGAGCTGTCTAGCATTGGTATGGTCATCCAAAAAACTCCGTCACTATATGCTATCTAGCACACCAAACGAAGGTCTACTCAAAAATAGACCCCGTAAAGTACCTTTTCGAGAAACCTGTGCTTAACGGACGAATGGCCAGATGGACATTGCTCCTAGCCGAATTCGACCTTAAGTACGTACCCCTCAAAGCAATCAAGGGACGAGCAGTCTCCGATTTCCTAGCTGAAAATGCAATCAACGAAGAACCAATTATAGACACAACATCCCTTCCAGACGATGGGATTTACAACATCGACCAAGAACAATGGGAGTTATACTTCGACGGCTCCTCCAACTATCGAGTGTAACACCCCGTGTTATTTTAACACAATATGATAAAAGAATTTAATTCCTCAAATTAAACTCATCCTTTTTCCATATAATAAAATGCGACTGAAATTTTTTCGCCAAATAATAATAAATTCCCTAAGTACAAATTTAAAATTTTGAAAAATAAAGTTTGTTTTATTATCTTCAGAGCTGTCTTGCGACCGTGAATGACTTAAAGTTATCTCACATAGCGAGACGACACCTGGGCCAGACATACATATTAATATATATGTCAGGCATAGACTTATAGGATCAAATAATGAATTAGAAATCCTAGAGCGCTAAAATAATAACTTAGATCACTTTAAATTGTGAGAAAGGGTAGAATCTTAAGGACCGACCAAATAATAATAAACTAGTTAGATGAGCGTTAGAATCTTAGCTTTTTATAATTCTTTTACCTGCTAATTGCTCTATGGCTAACCTGTTTGACTAACTAACCCTTTATACTAACGTCACCTAAACTCGAGACGTATAAAATCGAAGACGAGACGACAAGGACTCAAGCACTTGCAAATGGACGCCTCAAGAGTCGAACGATCTGAAGTGACGCTCTGGACCTTGAAGAAATCTATTGTTTTGAAGACCTCTATAACTTTTTCTAACATCCTTATTAAATAGATTATCATTTTTTTCTCCTCCAAAAATTTTAAATCTATTTAACTGATTTTCTCTTTCTAAAATAAAACCTTTCTATAATGACTTCATAAAATGAATTTCTTTCTCTGTTCATTTCTCGCAAATATAAGACTTGAAGACAAGACCAGAAGCGCATGCAGAGAGACGTATCAAGGAGCAAGTGATCTGAGGCAACTTCCAAGACGTCGAAGACTTGAAAATTTCTACAACCATATCAAAATCATCCTTTAAATATCATCAAAATCTCAACGCTTTTCAATTTTCAGATTTTCTAATAAAAAAAAAAAAAAATTAACTCAATGATTTTGCAAACCTCGTAAAAATTTTAACTCCTTTAAAAAGGTTGATTTTCTAATTCAATAATTCCCAATAACTGACTTCTTAAAATGATTTTCATTTCTTCCTTTTAATCTCGTAAAATTTATTGCTCTTGCTTTCGAATTTCGCAAACTTCTCATCCTCTAAATTTAAATATTTTAATTTGGTTAGTTTTAAAAATTCTTAGTCCTACTATCCCATTTTAAATATTTAAAATCGTAAATTTATAATTCCTAACCACCTTCGAAGATCTACCTTTGTATTCCACATTTAAAACATCTTCGAAAATTATTCCTTTGTTTCGCAAGATTTTTATTTCATAGTTTGAAATATCTTTGATATTTGTTTGTTTTAAATTGTTTATTCTTTATTTCATACCTTCTGAACTTTATTACTTTTCAAGTTTCTTAAATCTATTATTACCTTCTCGAGAATTTTCATCTGTTTTTAAAACATATAGTTTTCTATGTTTTAATCATTAAATTGGATTTCATATTTTCAAATCCCTTCAAAATTCCTTACTTCTTAATTTTCGATACTTTTGAAACTTGATGGTTCAAACTTTTCATTCATTTATTTCTAAAATCTTTGAAATTGTTTTATTACTACTATTTCTTCTATTTTAGAAAATATATACAAGAATGTTATTTTACGTCATCAACTATTATAAATTTTCAATCTTACCCGAAATATCATTTATAATATTTCCGTTTCACCTAATAACATTATAATAATGATTTTAAGAAAATGAGCTATGTGAACAAGGTTATCCATAAGCCTCTAGAAATTTTATTTAATCTTTCAACGATAACCTAAACTTCCTTAATTTCATTTAGTCTCATATTTTCCTTATGATCACTACGACTTTTACCTATTTTTCCAAAATGCCATTTTTCCTAAGGCTATATATCTTATGCATGTGATCCATAAAAATAACAATAATAATATTAGATATATACGTTTAAAACTTCTTAAGGGGGTAGGCCTATATTTTGACTATATTAAAGTCCTACTAAAATCTGAAATTTCTTATTTTCAAACTATTTTATGGTTAACTTGTATTCTCAAAACTAAATAAATCATATTTGTTCCTAAGACTCTTAGTATTTGGATTTCATTTAAATCCGTACAAAACTTCTAGGCCATACCTTTTCGGTGGACCTCCTTCGCGTCATTTCCAGAAATAACATTCTAGAAACATTTCCATATTTATTTAAATACCTCATTAATAAAACAAACGCGATTTTGTTCTCCAATATTTTCACTCTATCCGACGTTTCTATATTAATTAGAAAACTCAACTTTTTAAAAGGTCTTATTCCAACAAAACCAAATATTACTATCCAAATTTGTAAAATCGCAATATTCTCTCCAACTGCCTTGTTTTAATCTTGAGCAGTTATCCACTCTTTTCAAGTTTCGGGGACGAAACTTTTCTTAAGGGGGTAGGATTGTAACACCCCGTGTTTTTGAAACACATTTTTATAAAAGAATTTAATTCCTTAGATTAAATTCATCCTTTTTCCTTATAATAAAAATGCGACTGAATTTTTTTCGCTAAACATGTAACACTCCATGTCAAGTTAAGCCTATTATAATTGCGCAAATCATTAATTAAACAATCTCGCCCAATATTTTTGTAACAACCCGGTTTTTAGTCGACTTTAATTACTAAGGCGGAAATTAATTAAGTCTTAAACCAGCGTTATTAATTATACAAATAACCCAAAATATTACATCATCGTTTAAGAGTTGAATTGAACAACTCTAAATACGGAAGTTAAAAGAGTAAAGTGTTATATATTACAAATCTCTCAAAAACGACTAAATGTAAGCAATAAAACGTCTCGTGGCCCCGTCCAAAAACCAGCTCCCGGTCCACGATCATCCTGCACAATAAACTGATGGGGGGATGCCCGCTGAGCGGACAGTGACTAGCTATGCTCATACTTACCCTCGATTTCAATTACTTTGGTTTAATATTATCGCTTTATAAACATAACATTATGATAAAAACATAAACATGCTTATTACATATAGCATATAAAGACATATAAGTCATAATAAGCATGCAATTTAAAGCGATAAATCATATAAGCATGATATTCAATTATGAAGGCAAATAACACATAATAGCATAGCAATAGTATCACAATAATTCAATGGCATTACAAGGCGATATCGGATCGCAATCAAACATACATATCGTATCATTCTACTCATGCAGACTCGATTCAATTCAGAAAGTTGTGGTCTTTAGTTTTCGAAGATGGTACACACTCATTCTCATTTAATCAAACAACAGACAACACATACTGCTTACGAGCCTGACCACTGAGTAGGCCTTTGTACTCTGATCGATTGCATCTCACTTCCATAGTGCAGAGGCTTACTCGACTCGTAAACCACGCCGAATACTATAGTACTTGCATCTCATCTTCTAGTGTTCGAAATGATTCGAACTTCAGATACAATCCCGTCAAGTAATCTTTACGCAGGGTAAGAGCGAATGCTAGTGTCGCGCCCACTAAGAACGAAACACGGCAAGGAGACAGAACCGCAAAGCGCATAAGCACATAATGTCACGGTGGCCCTGGTAACTTTAGCGAAATAGGGGAATAAAACCCTAGTCTAGTATGCATACACTAATATCCAATTTAAGAATGGGCTATGCTAATCATAGAGCACCTTAACTCAGGATAAAACGACTATTTCCTAAAGCCTGAGACAAAAGCCTTGGCATATTCATTATCTTGTCCGGCAATGGCGACCGCCACAAGACTATCTTAAACCCACTTCACTTACGATTGACGTTTTCATATCTGAGGCCCAAGCTTGACCTTTTATTTAACTTACTCAATATTCATTATTTATTTGATATATCATATCACA
The DNA here is from genome assembly GCA_023091065.1 of Dianthus caryophyllus. Taxonomy (NCBI): domain Eukaryota; kingdom Viridiplantae; phylum Streptophyta; class Magnoliopsida; order Caryophyllales; family Caryophyllaceae; genus Dianthus; species Dianthus caryophyllus. The sequence goes on from CM041527.1 coordinate 20,678,064, forward strand.
TGTTTCTAGACTCTCCTAGTCTCAGTGTCAAACGTTTAAGTATTTGTAGGTTTCATATGGTCACATAACACGTTCGTTTATTATTTGAAGTGTTGTTAATTATTAACGTTTTCAAGTTTCTAAATTGAAACGTTTATTAGTATGTCCAATTTTATTTATGTGTTTTTCAAACACTTTAGGTCATTTACTTCTTCACTTTAAATTTTCTATACTTAGTAAAATTTTCAATTATTTTCAGTATTTCACTATTCACTTTTCACTATTCATTATTCACTATTCACTATTCACTATTCACCGCATTTTATACGTATTTTTATACGTATTTCGTATTTTTATACTTCGTATTCTATACGTATTTTTATACTTATACGTATTCTTATACTTGTACGTATTTCTATATTTATACGTATTTTTATACTTAAGATATTTTAGGTATTTATACTTAAGATATTTTAGAAAATAAACTAAACCCTTTTATTTTCTAAGTATAAATTTCTAGTTTCAAAGTCGTTAAGTTCGTTTTGTACTTAGTGAGTTTTGAAAATATCCTAAAAGTCTAGTTTTAAAAACGTTAAGTTCGGTTTGTAAAAAGTGATAATGATATTCATTTTAAAAATCTAGTTTTTAAAAACGTTAAGTTCAATTTGTAAAAAGTGATAATGATATTCATTTTAAAATTCTAGTTTTAAAAATGTTAAGTTCAATTTGTAAAAAGTGATAATGGTATTCATTTTAAATTGAGACTTAGTTAAATTTAGTCGTCTATTAACTAAATTTAGCGATTTTCATTTTAAAAGATAATAGTATCGTGGATGATTCATTTATAGTCCGTATGTCCAAGTTCAACAATCCAATAGCAAAGGTAGTATCACACGATTTAATTCATTTTTATAACGGTTAACATATTTTCATCGGTTTATAATAATTCATTTATAATTAAAACGATTTATACAAAAATTCAATTCTAATTACTATTTAATTTTAGTGACTTAGTGATAATTTCATTTTAGTCAAATTTAGTCCATTAAAAATAGAAAAGTCGTGTGGTATATTTATATGTTACTAATTAGTTTATTTCTTTTAACTCCTTAATTTCATTTATTAACTACTAATTAAATTATTTTAACAACTAAACTAAAAAGTGGTAAAAACAATTTTGGACCTAAAATAGCCCAAAATGCCGTGGCTAAGCATGGTGATGTTCTAAAATTTTCATTTTTCGATTTTATCGGTTTTTAGCTTAACGTCCTTATAATTTAATTATTCTAATTATACTAAAACGATTTAAACTAAAATGTAATTTACTAAAAATTCCATTTATATTTATGAATAGTGTTTTTCAACACTTTAAATTTCTAACTTTTTAATCTTAATGATTTATAATGTTTTAAGTTGATTTATGTTATAATACTAACAATATATAAAACAATAACTAAACATAAACACAAATCATTAACAAGCATAAACTAAAACATAATCAAAGAGAGTAAAAATGAAGAACACACAAGAACATCAACTTGAAGATTTCAAGAACACATAAACTAGCTCAAGAACACCATTTTTTGATTTTAACAACTTATATTTTATTTTCCTAATTTATTTTTTTTCACATGAACACATCTATTTTAACTAACTTATTCTAACATATTATTTACAAAAATTAAAAGTGAAAATTACATAAAAAATTAGGGAAATGCCGAGTGGAGTATTATGTAGGTATAAATTTTCATTTTCGATTTTAATCACTTTAATCTCATTGTTAATATTTCACATAATTTTTATATGATAACACTACTCAACTAAAACATAACTAAACATAAAAATCATATGAACAAAAATTAAAAGTGCTCCAAATTAAATTAACTAAACATATTAACATTTTACTACACTTTAACTATAATCAATATTACTTATTTATTATCATTTTATTATACATCACATAACATATAAACACACACAAATCATGTTTAACATATTTTAGCACAAAAATCATACTCATAAAACATATAATAAAAATCAAATTAATTTACTAAGAGGATAATATAAGACAAGGCTAGTCACCTTAATTAGGATGTTAATCGTCGGGGATCTAAAATAAATTTTAGATCGGATTTTTCTTCACCCAAAATACCCAAGTTCTTCACCCATAAATCCATGTAAGTTAGCTCCTAAACCCACTAATATAGCTAGTAACACTTAAGGATTTATTAGAATAATATTAAGGGTTTTTATTTAATGGTTTTTGGAAGAAAAATAAAGAAAACAAAAGAGAGAAAATGGAGCTAAGTGGCTCGACATTTTGAGGAGCAAATGAGGTGATTTTTACACTTGTGAATTATAGAAACAAGTTGGTATAATTTAGGTTAAAGACTTTAGATGTTAAAGTTTGATTTTAATTAGAAAAATAATGTTTTATTAAACCAAATTAAGCATCATCACCTCCATCATCACCTATTTAGTCCACAACACTATTTGGTGCATTAAAAATGTCTTTTTGATGTTTTAAAATGTTTTCCTCGAATTTGGTCAGTTTTAAAAAGTCGGGCGTCAAAAGCGATAAAAGTTAAAAAGTGCTGTTTTGACGATTTTCTGAAAAGTATTCATTTTATAAATTTAAGACTAAAATATTTTATTTACTACTTTAGAAAAATTTTAAAAGTGACGGAAATGAAAATGGTAATATTAAAGTAGTAGTATTGAATTTGTATTTATATTTTTATTAAAAATATAAACTTTAAATTTAAATATAAAATAAAATAAAAGTGATGATGAAAAATGTAAAGGTGTAAGTAAATTAAGACTTGTGTAAGAAAATATGGAAGTGGATAGACTTTGAAAAAGTCCAAGTAAGTCGGCTCATTTTAGAAAAATCGGGCTCGATTTTCGTTTTCGGAATTTTTGTTTTGCGCGCTCGCGAAAAGTCTCGAAATAAAAGATACGATCCTAAAATAGTGTTTTGAAATAAAATCGGAAATAAAAATAAAACTAATTTTCAAAAGGTACTAAATATAAAAATCGGATCTTAACCCTCGAGATTTTGATTAAAATTTTACTAGGTCGAAATACTTATTTTTTTCGTTGAATGTTATAGATTTAAAGAATTATAAACAAACGTCAAAAAGTTAATCAATTTAAAGTAAGTGTGACTTCAAATTTCGACAATTTAGAAAAAGGCTAGTTTAATAGAAATGAAATAGTAATTTGATATTAAAACTAAAGTTTTTATTTTGAAAACGAAAAATGTTTGAAATTGAATTTTATGAATAAAAGGTTTTACATTTATTTTTATGAATAGTAAATATAACTTAACCTTTTTGAAATTTGAAAGGCGATATAAATTTTGTGTTAATTTTTTTAAAATTTTGAAATGTATTTCTTTTTCAATTCTGAAGATAATAAAACAAACTTTATTTTTCAAAATTTTAAATTTGTACTTAGGGAATTTATTATTATTTGGCGAAAAAATTTCAGTCGCATTTTATTATATGGAAAAAGGATGAGTTTAATTTGAGGAATTAAATTCTTTTATCATATTGTGTTAAAATAACACGGGGTGTTACATCGAGGATGTGGAGTAGGAATACTTCTCATATCCCCGAATGGCGAACACACCCCCTTATCCATCAAACTGGATTTTGACGTCACAAACAACGCCGCAGAATACGAAGCATGCTTGCACGGTCTCCAAGCAGTGCTTGTACTCAACGCCCGCAACATAAGAGTCTATGGGGACTCCTCCCTCATAATCAACCAAGTATCCGGAGCATGGAAGATACTTAATGAAAACCTAGCACTATACCAGAACAAAATACAAGAGCTCATAAACGAATTCTATCACGTAGAATTCATACACCTTCCTCGCGAAGAAAACCAATTCGCCGACGCGTTATCCAAACTCGTGTCACTAATCAACATACCCCCGGGAATGGAAACACTACCCATTGTCGTGGAACGACGGAACGAACCCGCCTACATCTGTGACATTGAAACCGAGGAAGAGCAAACCGACCCTTGGTACCAAGCAATCATCAACTACAAAACAAACGGTGAATACCCACCAAACACCGACAAACGGGCCAAGCGAGCCCTACGCCTATTATCATCACAATTCGTGATGGAAATGGGCAAACTACTCAAAAAGACGCCTCAAGGCACACTACTCTTGTGCGTCGACCACAAAAAGGGACACGAAATCATGTCCCAAGTACACGATGGCGAGTGCGGACCACACATGAACGCACGAGCCATGTGCAAACAAATCATAAGGCTAGGATGGTACTGGACAACCATGGAAGCCGACTGCGCAAAATATGTCAAACACTGCCATAATTGTCAAATTTTTGCAAACGTACAACACATCCCTCCTTCACCACTGTACAGCTTGACCTCGCCATGGCCTTTCTCAACCTGGGGAATTGACGTCACAGGCAAAGTTCAACCCGTAGGAGCAGGAGGACACTGCTTCATCCTCATGGCCATCGACTATTTCACCAAATGGGTCGAAGCCGCATCATACCGCACGCTAGGCACAAAAGAGGTTGCAAAATTCATACAAAACAACATCATTTGTCGCTACGGCATACCCCACGAATTCATAAGCGACCAAGGCACACACTTCCAAGGAGAGGTCGAACCACTCCTTCTCAAATACAAGATACAACGACACAAATCATCACCCTACCGACCACAAACTAACGGCGCGGTCGAGGCAGCAAACAAAACCGTCATATCAATCCTCAAAAAGATGATTGACACCTGCCAGGACTGGCCCAACAAAATCCCATTCGCATTATGGGGATATCGCACCACAATCCGCACACCCACAGGCATGACACCCTACTTCTTAACCTACGGGATGGAAGCCGTCCAACCTGAAGAAATCGAGATGCAATCCCTTCGAATTCTCATGGAAGCAGACATTCCTGAAGCCGAATGGGCACGCGAACGATACGAACAACTCATCCTTTTAGACGAAAGACGGTTACATTCACTAAGTACAGTCCGAATGTACCAATCTCGCTTACAACGCGCCTACAACAAACGGGTCAAGCCACGAAACATCAAAGTGGGTGACCTAGTACTCAAATCAGTCCGAGCACCATTACCAGTCGACCCAAGAGGAAAATTCAAACCCAATTGGGCCGGACCGTACTTGGTCAAGGAAATCCTCCCTGGAGGAGCCGTGAAGCTAACTGACCTTGACGGTCAGGACTTCCGATTACCAACAAATCTTGATCAACTCAAGAAATACTACCCCTAAGCACAAGCAACTTTGCAATGCATTTCAGCAAACAAAACTCACTCTCGCATGGGTGAACTACGCTCGGTTTGATTCCACGCACTGTGGATACGTAGGCAGCTTTGCAAAGAGCTCAACCGAATCACACGAACTACGCCGGTTCGATTCCGTGAAACGCGGATACGTAGGCAGCTTGTCAAAAGCACAACCAAACTTCCTAGCACGCACGCCCAAAGCTTAAAAAGGTCAAGGGCGATGCACTCACAAAAAGACACGCTCAAAGCTTAAAAAAGTCGAGAGCACAGTCAACACAAAACAAAACAAAAATCTAAGTCCAACGCTTAAAAAGGTCGAGGACTTAAAGGACAAAACAAATCAAACAAACAAATCCAAAGCTTAAAAAGATCGAGGATTTTAAGACAAAATACGAATGTTCGAAGCTTAAAAAGGTCGAGAACATTTCAAAGCAAATAAAAGAAAGCAACGAGACAAGACAAAAGCAAATTAATTCTATTTTATTACTTTATTTAGAATTTTTCGCAATTTAGACATGAGCTAGGAACAAGCCTCCTTAGCCCTTTATTCAGATCTAAAACATGTATTTAAATAAAGGTAATTTTCTAAACAAAACAAAGCAAACTACTCAAGTCATCTTCTGACGCTTCGGATTAGCCTCTTCATCTTCAAGGGGCCGATCCGCCACAATCTTCGAGCTACGAACGGGAATAGATCTCTCAAAACCTGGGGGCTCGACCGGATCCTCGTCCTGCTCGACTGGGGGCTCCTCGATCCTTGGCCCTAGGCGATCTTTAACAGTCACCTTCGGTCCAAGCCTTTCCCGCGCCGGTCTCGAAGTAGAAGCATCCACACTAACAGCACAAAGATCACCATAGTCCCTCCTTTCGCGCACCACCTCATACGCCAAGGAGGGCCTTGGCCCATTCTTTTCCCTCCTCCTTTGATTCTCCCGTTCCTGAGGATCATTGGAACGGTACCATCGTGTATAGAAGTCCGTAACACGACTAGACTCTATATGCTCCGGAACAGCCCAAGTAACACGGTCCGACCATCCTCGGATCCAAGCATCGATCATTTGGTTGTTTAGCACAACAACCCCTCCAACCTGAGTATCCTGCTCGGGTATGGTCTGAGCAAGCCCGATTTGCCTCTTCAAGCGCAGAGGATGAATCCACACCCCTCGTTCAAACCCGCACAACATCAACCCACGAGCCGCATTCGATGCACGGCTACCAGTAATCGCCGTAATACCCCACCAAGACACATACCAACGAATGGAGCTCTCCTTCACAAACCCCCGGTAGTAGTTTAGCGAACGCTCCCGAAGGTCAGCCCATTCCATCTTTCGCGACGTTGTCGCAGCAGCCTTGAAGACACCACCAAGGGGGAGAGCTTTATACACACTTAGCCTCTCCATGAGCCTGTGGATACCCATATCCGTACCCTCCCAAACAAAACCCTGTGATGTATCACGGACTTTTATTACGCATGCTTTAACGTTGACTTAAACGGTTCTAACTAATGTCGAATTCATTCTTGAGTCGTTTTAAATGTTAAAATGTTTAAGGTCACTTCACATCGCTTTAAATAACGTTCATTTTGTCCATTTGGAGTCTAGCTAGGTCCTTGTCCTGCTTCATTTGGCATGAGCTTCGCATTTGCACTACAATTAGCCCTTTTACATTAACAAGGTCTAATTCAGCATTCCTAAATTCCTAAATTTAGGCCCGGTGGCTAAATCTTCCCTTTAGTCCCCTCTTACACAAAATACGGCTTCACGTCTTACCTTATTTCACAAAATCTATGCAAATACACCCTTTTCACATTTTCGGGTCTCGGGCCCAAAACCGAGCCCAAACCCACCTTTGGCCCGCACTCCAAAGCCCTCAACAACTCTCTAGAAGATCATACTAGGCCTTCTTGGGGCACAAGCAAGGAGATTACACCGAATATTCCCAAGATTTAGCAATTCGGATTAAGGAAATACGAAATCACGGAACTAAAGCCACACCACTAAATCAAACAAGCTTATGCGGCTCCCTACACAAACCGCATAAGCCTATGCGGTTTGTCAGCTTGGCTTTTTAAGCTTATGCGGCTCATGGTGCAAACCGCATAAGCTTATGCGGCTCATGGTGCAAACCGCATAAGCCTATGCGGTTTGCCCACCAAACCGCATAAGGCTATGCGGTTTCCCAGGCTGGCTTTTTCCCCTGCTTTCCTATTTTCTCTCGGCTATTCTCCTATATATACAACCCCTCGCACGACCTATTCTCACAAGTTTTCCACACAAGAAAACCCTCTCTTCTCACAACCTCTCTTCCTAGTTTTAGCACCCACACTTGGGTCCCACAAAATATACTGTCTAGCACGGTATACACCACAAAACACTCACAAAGCCTCAAGCACTCAAATCCTTGAGTTCAACACACCATCTCGTGTTGAATTCATCCTCCTTTTAAGTTCAAGAAGCGAAGCTCTGCCCAGATCTGAAGCGTCAGGACAAGGTAGTGCAGATCCACTTGGATCAAAGCTTTTTCTTATTTTCTATGGACTAACAAAGGGGTCTACACTTTAGCGCCCCAGGCTTTGGCACCCAGTAGCTTGCAATCCAAGTGTTCTATTTACTTCGGGTACACTCCATATCCGATGACACGCCAAAGTCGCATAAGCAACCGACCTTATAAAATAAACCAATGGACAATTGAATTTTATTTTATTTGCATGCATCTTGCACCCTTCTTATTTTGCATTAAAATCAGCTTAAACAATGAATTCGACCTTTAACTGAACCGTATTCGTTAACAAGTTAAACATGCTAAACTGAGGGTTTTAATCAATCTTTTTGCATCTGCATCTGCATTCTTTTACATCTTATCGCACTTGTACGTAGCGATAACATTAGTTCAAATATCATCTTACAAGGATTGTTCTAGGTCAGTAGAGGCTATTTTTACATAGGCTTTTCTAAAAGGTTTTCATAAATCATTATTTGAATTAACTCTTTTTCTAAAGTACCCTCACCCCGAATCCAATCTGGTTTCACAAGCCTTAGATCTAGGGGTGTCGGCGTGCTCCATAATCTAGGACATGTTTTTAACTTAGAACATGGTAGCAGGTTCCTATTTTCCGCGATAAATAGGTGGCGACTCCATAACAGTTCTTAAAGGTTTTTCCAACTTAATCTTTTTTAACTTTAAAATCCGCCCTTAAGCAAGACGCCGAGTTGGGTCCGATCCCGGGTTCCACAGTTTGGCGACTCCGCTGAGGAGATCTTATTTTTAAAAACTTAAAACTAGCTTTTTCTTTTTTAAAAATAAAGAGGTGAAACTTGAAAGCTTTGAACAATCCTTGTAAACATATTTGAGCCATGCACATTCGTTTAGAGTCCATTCCTTTTGGAATCTAGGCACCCTTTGCACCCTCGAGAGGTGGTTCCCACATGCAGGCTTGTCCACTCGATAAAGCACATGCCGGACTAGCTTTCCTCTCGCCCCTCCACGGCTTGCCGTAAACGGCTATCTCGACCGCTCCAGTGCTCCCTTCAGAAAACCTATCGCCCCGGCGTAAGGAAATGAAGGGGTTAAGTATCTGCCAAAGCGTACTCGAGGTAGTTGGAGGTATACCCGACTGACTCATTTTTCACCCCTTTTGAGTCATACGTACAACTTCGAGGCTATGCACTCCATGGTCTTTTTCAAAACGAGCATTTGCATTCATATCTTCGAAAACTCGCTTAAACGTTTCAAAGATAAACGAACCTAACATCTAACAAACTAACACTTTTCAAACGAAACTATCGCGAATTTTTGAAACAAGCTTTCTCAAAATTCTCCTTTTTCAATAACAAGCAAAAACCCGAGCAAGGATTAAAACCCGAGCTCGTGAATTTCAATCCTCTAGGTCATACGGCCTAGACTCTGTTTTTAACATCCTCGACTCGACTTGCTCGAGCCGAATCCTTCTTCTTTTACACATCCGACTCGAGCTCACCTCGGCAAATCGCCGACACTAGTTCGACGGGTGCAAGCAAAACATTTTAGCATCGAGGCGAGATGTGCGCACACATCCTCGTTTCAAAAGCTTCCTTTAGCTAAAACTTTTTTGAAAACCTCCTTTTTCAGGCTTAAAAAGAGTTTTCTTAACAAAGAAATGAGCTAGAATGAACACTTAAAATGAACGTTGGTCTAGTCATGTCACTAACGTGCAAATTTAACCCACACAACCTAATCCATTCTCAACACGCTCGACTCGCCTAGCTAATCGCTCTCGAGTCGAATCCTTCTCGTCCATCTAGGCTCGAGCCCTTAACGATGAACCGTTAGGTGGGCTCGACAAAGCTAACACCTTTTAACATCGAGACGAGATGTGCACACGCATCCTCGTCTCAAAAGCTTCCTATTAAGCCAAACCTTGTCTAAAATCTCCTTTTTCAAGCTTAAAAGGTCTTTCAAAACAACGACATGAGCTAAAATGAACGCTTAAAATGAACATGAATCTAGTAGGACTAACTAGATACACGTCACACAAACCAATCCATTCTCGACTCGACTAGCTAACCGTTCACGAGTCGAATCCTTTCCATGCATCTAGGCTCGAGCCCTTAACGATGAACCGTTAACATGGGCTCGACGAATGCAAATCAAACACATTTCAACGTCGAGACAAGATCCGCACACGCGTTCTTGCCTGAAAGACTTCTTAGGCACAACATTGCTCCTAAAGCAATACACTCTCATTTTTGAAACAAGCTCTCTTCAAAAATCTCCTCACTTTTACAAAACAAGCAACACACTCTCTTTTTTGAAATAAATCCTTTTCAAAATCTTCTTATTTTTACAAACCAAGCAAAACACACCCGTTTTTGAAATGAACTCTTTTCAAAACTCTCCTCACTTCTGCAAAACAAATAACGACATTCTCTTTACAAATCTCTTTAGGCCAAACGGCCCAAAGTCGACTCGTTTCAGCAAAAATCGCCTTTTTCAAGCAAACAAAACCCGAGAATGGCCAAGCCCAATCTCGCGGACTTTTCATCAGACCAAATGATTCATAACCATCTTGGCCCAAATCCTCTTAGAAACTACTTTCACAAAATCCTCATCACGTTTTTGAAATAACCTTTTTCAAAAATCCTTCCTTCAAACCGAATGGCCCATAGTCAGGACGGTTTGATCTAGATAACAACGCTCCTCAAAACACCCGAGAATAATCACTTTATTCTCGTGACATTCCAAAACATAAATGAACTACATGACCCGCACTCATTGTAACCCATTTATTACCAAACATTTTCAAACCCGAGAATGGACCTTTTCTTGAAAACAAATCCAAAGAAGATAAACATTTTCAAATTCATGATTCAAAATGGCCTACCGCCATTTTAATCCAAACATCTCTTTTCACAAGACAACAAAACCTAGGAATGAACTAGCATCATCCTCATGAATCCTTCACGGTTAGACCAAGTGGCTAATAGTCGCTTTAATCTAACCCTCTTTCAAACCGAATGTATGAAAACAGTATAACCGTCTTCATCACATTTTCAACACCCTTGATTCGGATAGCCTATCGCCACTCCGAATCGATTCACACTTTCACCGACAAGCCACTAACACGAGCTTATCGGATTTGATTTCGAAACGCTTTTTACATCGAGCCAAAATGTGACAACACATTTTGCTCAACAAAACATCCTGCTTTTCGCCGAAAACAAAACTTTTGCAAAATCAAAGACAAATCTAAGTATGCATGAGCCAAGTCCCGACGCGAGCATCAACCCCATCCGAGACATGTGCGTCTCGAGCACCCAGCGACGAATCCATCAAGGCGCCACCGACGATCTCACGGATCTCCTCAAGAAATTCGAGTCTTTTCAATACGGGTCGAGTTTTTAAACATTGAGTCAATCTCTCGGCAGATCTAGGGCAATCGAGTCTCAGACGTATGACATTTTTAACAAATCGATAAAGGAATAAGTTTGCCCCCAACCCAGCTTCCTTTTTACACACTTTTCCCATAAAAAACACAATTCTACACCAACATACATTGCACCCCAGGAACAACTATCCTAGGGAGATCTAGGCCGGGTACGAAGGTCCAAGGCAACAACTAAATCAAGGACACGAAGACAAGAAAGCTTCCGACGACTAAACACCTAAGGTTCACTAGTCTGCTTGTGGTCTACTACTCCGCTGCTTTTGGAGGAGGATCCATTAATTTGGAGCTCCACAGTGGTCATGAATTTGATCGCGACCAAAAGTACGAATATTCCTGGATCGCCCTCCGCATACTCGATCGCGTGCCTAATAAGCAAACGAACTTGTCAGAGGAGCCGGCGTGATAGACACACGATCACAAGCGACCACCGAGCCGCAAAGTTTAGCAAGGTCCGAGCTCAAGCCCAAGCTACATAGGGCGTGGGATATTCTCAAACCAAACGGGAATACAAGGTACAAAGGTCAAAAAAACCAAAGTCACCAAAAAGCAAAAGTCTCAAAAGCTCTAGAACAAGGGGCAAAACAACTAAGCAAAAGCTTAAGAAGTCAAAAGCTCAAGAAGTCAAAAAGCTTAAGAAGTCAACAAGCTTAGAAATCAATAAGCAAGGGGCCGAAACCCCAAAGGCAAGAAGTACCGAAGCCCAGAAACGAGTGGCCAGGTCCTTGAAATTCCAAATTGAAGAAACAACAGAAGTAGCAAGCAACCAGCCTAGATCAACTAAGGAGAACCCATCCTTAGGATGCAATGTATCAAGGTCAAACACATAAACACCCTTTGGACCGGCGGGTCCCTAAACACGCACCTTTCCACAAAAATAAACCCACCTCCCAGACCGGTGGATCCTTAAACACGCACCTTTCCACATAAACACCTCATGCACGCCCTTAAACACCCCTTTCGGAACTACGCTAGGTTTGATTCCGTAACCACGGATACGTAGGCCGCTCTCCCGAGCTCAACCAACCTTTTACAAAAATCCACAAAATATTCCCCGTCCAAAGCTTTCCATGCTAAGGATGTGCCCACAAAAATTCACAAAGTTCAAAGGCAAACTATTTCTTTATCGAGGCGACTAAAACGAATTCGTCAAGGCAAAGTTGTCATAGACTTAGGAGTAGTACTCTGCTTTTTGGTCTAACACTGTTTTGCAGGAACCACAGCATCCCACCGCAGACAAGCAAGCACCACTGGGGGCTCCACCAACGCACGTGTTCCCGAATATGGCAGCCATGCAACCGTCGAGTCTCAAATCACGCATACGATTCGTCTCTATTTTGCAAACTTTTCGGCATTTTAAGCATCGAGTCATACGTCGAGTCAATCCTCTTCCAATCAAACTATTTAGCGACATTTAAACCGCTCCTTTCAAAAACTCTCCAGTTTTCAAAACGTTCGCACGGAACGACGCGCTTTTTCAAACTTACACGAGGCAATGCACCCTCAAATTAGCTAATCACCTTTCAAAATTAACCCAATACTCGAGTTAATATGAAAGCACTTTGCAATTCACTTTTTGCAAACACACCCTTTCGCAAACAAAATGTACCTTTCGAAAATGCATCTCAAATCCTTGAAATGCATCTCGAATCTTCGAAGTCTAAACTTTTCCAAAAATTTAACTCGGCACTCGAGTTAATACATTTTGAGAAACAGCATTCTTCGAATTTAACTCACTCGAGTTAACACATTTTAAGCAAAAGCTCTTTCGAACTACGCCGGTTTGATTCCACGTTCGTGGATACGTAGGCAGCTTACGCAAAGCACAACCGAACCTAGCACTACACCCCACTCCGTGTTGAGATTCTACCGAATTCTCATCCTCGACAACTGGGGGCTTTTCAACCTTTGCACTCAAATGACCCTCCACGGTCTTCACAACTCTAGCTTAAGCTCACAACGTCAAACACCCTTTCATCTTGCATGAAGCCTTACAACCGACATTTTAAGCGTTCATTTTTAAAGCTCATTTCGACAACTAAAATGAATCTTTTACAAAAATGATTTTTCAACAAAAACATCCAAACATCCCAATCGGGAATCATTTCACTTTCAAACCCAAGCCTACTAACTATACAGGCCCACGGAAGCACAACACAGCACGGAAGCGAAAGACGACAAAAATCAACTACAAGCTCAAGCCAAGCTACAACAAACGGTCATGTAATGATGGATTCACACAATCCTTATTACACAAGATCACCAAGACAACTAAGGGCGAAGACGACGGTAATCCAAGCACCATGCTCTTCACTTTGACTCAGTTTTCATCCAAAACTTAGTCAAACTCGAGGGGGTAATCCAAAAACACCCTCATCCTAATACAACCCATAGCCTTTTACATAATTTGATCATCGCCATATTCCATACCTCGATCAAACTGGGGGCTTACATACACCGGCACCATGACCAAGACAACTGGGGGCTGACGCTTCCTATCAAGGATCAAGCCTTTACAACATCAAACCTTTACAACGAAAAATGAGATAATTTTTCGCATTTTTGAAGACACCCTTGCTATGAATACCCACATCAACATAAGCATCTACGGTTGAGCGACACCTCCAGAACCGCTACAAACATGAACATGCACACTAAAAGCATAACACTTTCATGTGTGCATCAGACAAGCAACACCTGAACATAGGTCCAAGCACCAAGTACCCTAACATATCCAAGAAACATCCCAAGCACCATGCATTCCAAGTCCAAGAGACATGTATCATACGAATCCAAACGAATCACCAGATACCACGTTTCATGGTCGAAGCAAGCGAAATTGAAGATCTCGAAAGGAAAATCGCGAGTTCGAATATTTCCGGATTTGAAACCGCAACATGTGCGAATGAGTTCACGCTTGAAGTCGCCAATTGATAAGGGATTCCCCGGAAGAGTCACTAGTCTACAGGCAATTTCCAGAGCATGTTTTGTTCCACGTTTTCTCCTCATTTTTTCTTCATACACGCAAGCTTTCATGGTTAAGGCGTCACCTACAGTCCGCCACAAGCGCTAGCACATACATTATGCGCTATGCCTTGGTTAAGGCGTCACCTACAGTCCGCCATACGGTACAGAAGCGGAAACACGAACACTCTTCACGAGTCCTTACACCCTCTTACACGTCCCTGTGGAGTATCGCTTCCTCCCCATGGAGTCCACACACCTATACAGACATTTCCTACGGAGTCCAAGACATACCCTTCGACTTCCCCAGCAAATCACTAACATAAACACCAAGCGTCTGCATCAGCACATTCAGCACATCCAAGCAATTACACGAAACACCATCACTCTCTCAAACAACCACAACTACACCTACGCTCCTCGGCGAGACCATACATATACACCTTTCCCTAGCAAACTAGTACTTCTCCAGCAAATACTACACTAAGCACCTGCGCTCCTCGGCGAGACCCAGTTCAACATCAACAACGGCATCAGCATAAGCGACGGCATCAGCAACAGCGTCAGCAAAGGCATCAGCAACGACAACGGCACTACTTTCTCCTCAACGAAAGGCAATCATATGCAACTACGACTACATAGACACTCCTCGGCGAGCCCAAGCACAAGCACTCTGCAATATACACCTAACTCCAAGCATTTCACTCTACATAGACACTCCCCGGCGAGTCCAAGCATTACACGGACGCTCTTTCACGAGACCTACATCTACATGAACACCCCTACTCAATTATACACCTCACGCATACCCAAACATCTTACAAACACATGCACCCCTGCACTTTAGCCCCTTTCACATTTCATACGAAGACATTACAAGCACCAGCACCAGGCATCCGACGACACCAAGCATATACAAAGGCACCAACAACGACAGTACAACAAGCACGACGAAGACATCCAGCAGGCCGGCAGGCCCTTATAGCATGCACGGACCGCCAAGTCCTTAAAATGCGCACGCCTCTCCCCATTTAGCCCGGTTCGAAGTCCTCGTCTCACCCATGGACACATGCTTCGTTCCGCTGACTGTATCGAGACTGTAATGGTCCGGATATGGTCGTGGAGTTTGACTAGCGCTCTAGTCCGAGCTCGATCAAGCGGGGGCTCTGTGGATACCCATATCCGTACCCTCCCAAACAAAACCCTGTGATGTATCACGGACTTTTATTACGCATGCTTTAACGTTGACTTAAACGGTTCTAACTAATGTCGAATTCATTCTTGAGTCGTTTTAAATGTTAAAATGTTTAAGGTCACTTCACATCGCTTTAAATAACGTTCATTTTGTCCATTTGGAGTCTAGCTAGGTCCTTGTCCTGCTTCATTTGGCATGAGCTTCGCATTTGCACTACAATTAGCCCTTTTACATTAACAAGGTCTAATTCAGCATTCCTAAATTCCTAAATTTAGGCCCGACGGCTGGATCTTCCCTTTAGTCCCCTCTTACACAAAATACGGCTTCACGTCTTACCTTATTTCACAAAATCTATGCAAATACACCCTTTTTACATTTTCGGGTCTCGGGCCCAAAACCGAGCCCAAACCCACCTTTGGCCCGCACTCCAAAGCCCTCAACCACTCTCTAGAAGATCATACTAGGCCTTCTTGGGGCACAAGCAAGGAGATTACACCGAATATTCCCAAGATTTAGCAATTCGGATTAAGGAAATACGAAATCACGGAACTAAAACCACACCACTAAATCAAACAAGCTTATGCGGCTCCCTACACAAACCGCATAAGCCTATGCGGTTTGTCAGCTTGGCTTTTTAAGCTTATGCGGCTCATGGTGCAAACCGCATAAGCCTATGCGGTTTGCCCACCAAACCGCATAAGGCTATCTTGGTTTCCCAGTGGCTTTTTCCCTGCTTTCCTATTTTCTCTCGGCTATTCTCCTATATATACAACCCCTCGCACGACCTATTCTCACAAGTTTTCCACACAAGAAAACCCTCTCTTCTCACAACCTCTCTTCCTAGTTTTAGCACCCACACTTGGGTCCCACAAAATATACTGTCTAGCACGGTATACACCACAAAACACTCACAAAGCCTCAAGCACTCAAATCCTTGAGTTCAACACACCATCTCGTGTTGAATTCATCCTCCTTTTAAGTTCAAGAAGCGAAGCTCTGCCCAGATCTGAAGCGTCAGGACAAGGTAGGTACCGATCCACTTGGATCAAAGCTTTTTCTTATTTTCTATGGACTAACAAAGGGGACTACACTTTAGCGCCCCCCCCGGCTTTGGCACCCAGCGCGCTTGCAATCCAAGTGTTCTATTTACTTCGGGTACACTCCATATCCGATGACACGCCAAAGTCGCATAAGCAACCGACCTTATAAAATAAACCAATGGACAATTGAATTTTATTTTATTTGCATGCATCTTGCACCCTTCTTATTTTGCATTAAAATCAGCTTAAACAATGAATTCGACCTTTAACTGAACCGTATTCGTTAACAAGTTAAACATGCTAAACTGAGGGTTTTAATCAATCTTTTTGCATCTGCATCTGCATTCTTTTACATCTTATCGCACTTGTACGTAGCGATAACATTAGTTCAAATATCATCTTACAAGGATTGTTCTAGGTCGATGAGGCTATTTTTACATAGGCTTTTCTAAAAGGTTTTCATAAATCATTATTTGAATTAACTCTTTTTCTAAAGTACCCTCACCCCGAATCCAATCTGGTTTCACAAGCCTTAGATCTAGGGGTGTCGGCGTGCTCCAAAATCTAGGACATGTTTTTAACTTAGAACATGGTAGCAGGTTCCTATTTTCCGCGATAAATAGGTGGCGACTCCATAACAGTTCTTAAAGGTTTTTCCAACTTAATCTTTTTTAACTTTAAAATCCGCCCTTAAGCAAGACGCCGAGTTGGGTCCGATCCCGGGTTCCACAGAGCCAAATGTTGAGAATCCTAGCGCAACCCCTGTACGAGCTCAGACGATTAGCACAACGGTCGTCTAAGCCCAGTATGGTCTCCGCTAGGATCAACGCAGAAGGATCATATCCCCTTTCCATCTCTTCGACAACGCGAGCATACCTCGCGTTTCCGAACACTCCATCTGGCATGGACCCCGCAAAAGCATACCGATGAACCAAACAAAAAGCAAGGGCCCTCCGCCTAGAACGGTCCGAAATACTAATATCAACCTTATTCATGTATCGTTGACACAAGAGAAGCATATTTACCTTGCCTCCCTCAAACAAACCTGCAGCATGAGCATTTGTCATCCCAAGGAAGTTTCGCAACATCCCGTTATAGCAAAGCTCACTCCTTACAACCACAGGAGTAGTCCGTTTCGACCACCCCGCAATGGCCGCAAACTCCTCTATCAAAGGACACACCTCTCCCCCGGGAAACCTAAACACATGCAAGCTAGGATCCCAATAATCTAAGCACGCATCCAGGAAGTCAAGATCGACTTTCATTTGGCGAAAGCCGATAAAAACACCCGCACCATCGTCATACACCGCCTTCTTCATCGCCGGACTTAGTGAGGAAGTCCACCTCTTCAAAAGAGCATCAAAATGCTCCACCATTTTCTTGAATACAAAAAAAACTTTTATAAATATACCTAATATATTTATGAGAGCAAAAACTTGCATTAAAAGAGAAGAAGAGAAGTAATTGTGAATGAGGATTATGGCACGCACCCCCCCCTCCTTATATACAAAACATAATACGGAATATGGAAACTCGGTATCACCAGCCAAGCCGCCAAACCGCATAGCCCTATGCGGTTTGCACCCCAAACCGCATAAGCCTATGCGGTTTGACCCCTCAATCGCATAAGCCTATGCGGTTTGACCCTTCAACCGCATAAGGCTATGCGGTTCAAGGGGCGGGTTTTCCTCGCAACTTTCCTAATTTCGTCTTTCCTAAAACGCCACAATCTACACTACCCTACAACATTCTCTTGTTGTTCCCCATGCAGCAACATTACACTTCACTTTAGCAAATACGATTCATACCACGAGTCAACACAAACATTTTCGACATTCATGCAAGCTCATTTCGCACTTAAAATGAACTTTTCGCAAACGCATTTTCACAATCTACAATCAACATCAATACATCCCACTCGGGAATCATTTCACTTTTCAAACAAGCTTAATAACCAAACAGGTTCACAACTGCAATCAAGTTCAACGTTCAAGCTACAACGACATGTAAGCAAAGGTTCATACAATCTTTATTACACAAGTTCACTCAGGATGACGACGACGATACTCGTCAAACTCCCGTCGAATCTGCGCCGTCTCAGCCCGGCTCTGACACAACTGAGCAGCCTGCTCAGCCCAAGCCATCCTCCACCTGTTGGCTATCCGCCATAATTTCTTATGAGCCTCCTTAGCCACCTGTGATACACAACACAAACACATTTCACATTTTTCTCCATTTTGCCTTAATTTCACTCAAATTAAGCCAAACTTAGGGGAAAATTCAAAAACGAAACGCTTTCTCTCCATTTTGCCTTAATTTCACTCAAATTAAGTCAAACTTAGGGGGAACTTTCAAAAACAAAAGCAGTCAACCCCACTTTGCCTTAATTTCACTCAAATTAAGTCAAACTCGAGAGGGTAACACAAAAACACGCATCTCACTAGTTTGATCATCGCCATGTTTCATACCTCGATCAAACTGGGGGCTCACTCATATATACAAAAGACAAAGATACATACCTTCTTCACCCTGCCCGTCCAGCTGTCCATGCCCGCGTCAGTGGTCACCGGCAAGTACGTCGGCAAAGTGAAGGTACGACGCACAACCGACTCGTCGTACTCCACGGTGGTAGGAAAGTCACCAGGCTGCTCCGCCATCTCGGGATCAAATTCCTACAAAACAAGTTCAAAACGCACACGTCAGGGAAATTTTTCGCAAAAATTACCTTACGCACCCTCAAAAGAAGCAAGCATACCTCAATCGGCCCACAAGCAAGCCGAGACTGAGCAAACTGGCCATAGTCTTCCCCAGGACAGAGAAGACTAACCGACTCTCCTTCCCCGTACAACGCCGCCCGATCCTGAGCGGAAACCCCTCGCTCAAACAGGACCCTCGGCGGGTCCCTAGGCACTACCGAGTCGCCACCCCGCTCGAAGACTGCGCTCCCTAAGATACCAAACCGCCCGCACGGCCGCTGGCACAGACGCTGGTCTCTCGTGATCGCAAACCGCGCCCCGATGCCTTCAGGAATGCCCGCATACTGGCCCCACGGGAACGGCACAAACTACAAGTACAAAACCAAAAACAAACACTCATAAATACAATCATTTTAAGTACACTCTATTTAAAATGGTTCAAGCACAAACCTGATCAAACTGCATCCGGTTCAGACGGTCCCGAACCTCGTCATACGACCGATAACGCAAAGACGGCTACATCGTGCCCAGCACGCATCACGGATATACCCGCGGAATCGTCAGAGCATGCGGCGGCAGCAGAAAAGGAAAGTGGCTAAGAATCCACGACTGCACACACAAAAAACAAAAACACATTACAAAGACAACAAAGACAAAGACGACAAAGACAAAGACAAACAAACAACAGTGCACCTAAAATAAAAATCAACACGTACCTCCATCAAGAATCCAGGCGAGACTAAGGACAGTCTCGACCCTCGATCCATGACCCGCGGTTTCACGGCATCCATACAGAAACGAATGCACAAACCCAGAGACGGCGTCACCCAGTCAAACGTCCCAATTGCACTCCAATCCAGGAGATGCATAAGGACCGACGTCGACGCCCGCTCACCCTTATCGCCGAAGTACACGGCGCTGACAAACCACCACAACCACATACGAGCATTCTGCTCGTCACTCCACTCCGAGGGGCCATACTCGGTCTTCCCCTCAAAGTACTCCAAGATGTAGCTCGTCTTGAAAGTGTAAGGTGGAGCACCCTCACAAATCACCTCCAAACCACCGCCAATCACGGCAGTCACAACCTCGTCCACAACGGACGGCGCAAACTCGAAGCTCATGTCACGGTCTCCAAACGGCAGCCCCGTTATGACCGCATACTCAGACAAGGTAATGCTGGCCTCAAAGCCGGGCATATGGAACGTCGTCGTGGTGTCCCAGTACCTGTATAGGAAGGCCCTGATCAACATCAGGTTCGCCGTCTGCTTCTTCCTCGCAATCTCCCTCCAATGGCCGACCAACGGGCCAAAAGCACTACGCAGCACCCAAGCTTGCGCCCTCGGCGAAAGCTTCTCCTCAAAAGCACACATCACGGACGAGACGCCCGAGAAGGTCCTCATCGAGCCTTTCTGCCAACCCATTGTCGCTCGATAGGAAACGTGTCTCTCCGGAGCAAGTAGAAGGTTATGGCCATCCCAGCCCTTGGCGAACGCCCTGTTCGCACGTGATTTTAGCGGCCTAGAGCTACTCGCTCTAGGCGCAGCCTCCTCAGCCTCCTCCTCGACATCCATCTCAGCCTCCAGCTCATCCACAAACTCTTGAGCATGCTCCTCCTCAGGATCAGGCACAGGGACATTCCTCCCACGACCTCTACCTCGTGACTGACCACGTCTCGTGCACAAGTCACGAGGGTCAGCATCGCTCTCACTACGTGTACGCCTCAAACCACTCGAGCTAGAGGCTCCCTCAGTCCTCGAGCTAGTACTCCTACGAGATTTCGATCTCGTAACACGACTAGAATCCTCTCCTGCAACCAAACACAACCAATACATACAGCTATAACACATGCAAGCATACAACTTGGCATACATACACACAAATACACACAAATAATACGCACATAATACATATACATCCCTTTAACACATTGCACTATACGACCTACAGAGCATTTTTAGGCCTAATTCACAATTAAGCCGAAAACCGTTCTCTACACCTCAAAATTACAACTTTATGGTTTCTACGCGCCATAATAGTCCCCAACAACAACCCATTACAAGCAATTTCATTTTGGTCACTCCGATCAAAAACCCCCAATTCGCCTTAATTACTCCGTATGACTACGACTTAAGACGGCGATTTGAAAGCCTTAGCTCGACATTTTCGCAAAACTAACGCTATAGGCATGCTATACACGCTATGGGCATCCTACACCGAAGTTTAATTGAAATTCCGGGTCGGAAAATCCGGGTTCGTTTTGAACGAAACCTAATTTGGACGTTTTTCACACAAAGACGGTCTAAATCACAATCAATTCACACATACACGTTCACATGGCATAATGCAACACAATGACGTCAATTTCAAGCATTCAAACGGCAAATTTCAAGCAAAACTCGGGTTTTCATGCAAAACCCGTCTTTTCAACATTTCAAGGCAAAACTAGCTAATTACAACGACAAATAACGTAAAAGCAAGTTAAAATGGAGCATTACCTGGTTCCATAGCAAGGCAACGCAACGAAAATAAGCAAAAACGGTTGAGAAATCGAAAAATGGTGTTTTTATGAGTTGAAAACCGAAAATGAAGTATAATGGCAAACATACGGTGCACTCGAGCTTTATATAGCCCCTACAGCCCGCAGGGGAAACCGCATAAGCTTATGCGGTTTGCCCCATGAACCGCATAAGCTTATACGGTTTCAGCCTTTGGTTTTTCTCGGTTTTTTCTCGTTTTACGCCTACTTTTGAATTCCTAATTCATCTTGGCCTTAATGCAACTCCAAGTACGTCCCGTGCTTGGGTTAAGGCGTCACCTACAGTCCGCCATACGCGTATATTAAGCATTTAATGTACGGTACAGAAGCAGAAGCACGAACGCTCTTCACGAGCATTACATCTTTTTTCTCTCCAACAAAAAGCAATCATATGCAATTACGACTACATAGACACTCCTCGGCGAGCCCAAGCACAAGCATTCTGCAATATACACCTAACTCCAAGCATTTCACTCTGCATAGACGCTCCTCGGCGAGTTCAAGCACAAGCATTACACGGACGCTCTTTCACGAGACCTACACCTACATAAGCACCCCTACTCAATTATACACCTCACGCATACCCAAACATCTTACAAGCACCAGCACCCCTGCACTTCAGCCCCTTTTACACATGCAATACGAAGACATTACAAGCACCAGCACCAAGCATCCAACGATACCAAGCATACACAAAGGCACCATCAACGACACAACGACAAGCACGACGAAGACATCCAGCAGGCCGGCAGGCCCTTACAGCATGCACGGACCGCCAAGTCCTTAAAATGCGCACGCCCCTCCCCGTTTAGCCCGGTTCGAAGCCCTCGTCTCACCCATGGACACATGCTTCGTTACCGATCAGACGAGACTGTAATGGTCCGGATATGGTCGTGGAGTTTGACTAGCGCTCTAGTCCGAGCTCAGTCAAACTAGGGGCTCTGTGGATACCCATATCCGTACCCTCCCAAACAAAGCCCTATGATGTATCACGGACTTTTATTACGCATACTTTAACGTTGACTTTTACGGTTCTAACTAATGTCGAATTCATTTTGAGTCGTTTAAAATGTTAAAATGATTTAGGTCGCTTCACATCACACTTAAATAAACGTTCGTTTTGTCCATTTGGAGTCTAGCTAGGTCCCTGTCCTGCTTCATTTGGCATGAGCTTCGCATTTGCACTACAATTAGCCCTTTTACATTAACAAGGTCTAATTCAGCATTCCTAAATCCCTAAATTTAGGCCCGATGGCTAAATCTTCCCTTTAGCCCCCTCTTACACAAAATACGGCTTCACGTCTTACCTTATTTCACAAAAACTATGCAAATACACCCTTTTCATTTTTCCGGGTCTCGGGCCCGAAACCGAGCCCAAACCCAGCCTTTGGCCCGCACTCCAAAGCCCTGAACATCACAAAATATCTCAGAAATATCCTAGGGGTTTTCTTGAGCTTCACGTTTGAGATTATCTCGAAATCTTTCAAAGATATTATTCAACCGAAACTAGGAAACTAGGCTAAAACCACACCCTCAAACCGCATAAGCTTATGCGGTTTGGGGAGGCAACCGCATAAGGCTATGCGGTTCCTAGGCCTGTTTTTATCCCCGGATTTCCTATTTCTCCGAGGTTTTTAGTATATATACACCCTTATACCCTGACCTCGAAATCACAATTCACAATTCACAACCAGAATACACCCTTTCCTCACAATTTCTCACATCTTGCACCCTTCTACAAAACACTCACAAAGCCTCAAGCACTCAAATCCTTGAGTTCAACACACCATCCCGTGTTGAATTCATCCTCCTTTTTAGTTCAAGAAGCGAAGCTCTGCCAGATCAAGCGTCGAGGACAAGGTAGGTACCGATCCACTTGGATCAAAGCTTTTTCTTATTTTCTATGGACTAACAAAGGGGTCTACACTTTAGCGCCCGCTTTGGCACCCAGTAGCGCTTGCACTCCAAGTGTTCTATTTACTTCGTACACTCCATATCCGATGACACGCCAAAGTCGCATAAGCAACCGACCTTATAAAATAAACCAATGGACAATTGAACTTTATTTTATTTGCATGCATCTTGCACCTTCTTATTTTGCATTAAAATCAACTTAAACAATGAATTCGACCTTTAACTGAACCGTATTCGTTAACAAGATAAACATGCTAAACTGAGGGTTTTAATCAATCTTTTTGCATCTGCATCTGCATTCTTTTACAAACTTATCGCACTTGTACGTAGCGATAACATTAGCTCAAATATCATCTTACAAGGATTGTTCTAGGTCAGTAGAGGCTATTTTTACATAGGCTTTTCTAAAAGGTTTTCATAAATCATTAATTGAATTAACTCTTTTTCTAAAGTACCCTCACCCCGAATCCAATCTGGTTTCACAAGCCTTAGATCTAGGGGTGTCGGCATGCTCCAAAATCTAGGACATGTTTTTAACTTAGAACATGGTAGCAGGTTTCTAATTTCCGCAATAATTAGGTGGCGACTCCATAACAGTTCTTAAAGGTTTTTCCAACTTAATCTTTTTTAACTTTAAAATCCGCCCTTAAGCAAGACGCCGAGTTGGGTCCCTCGACGCGGTTCCCGGGTTCCACAGTAAGTATACCCCTGAACTTTGTTTTCAGAAAATTAAACTCAATTTTAAGCGTTAAATGATTACTTGGACGCATAACGAAGCTTAGTTTTTACTCACCCATGACCGATAGACTCTATTAGGCTCAATATCCACCTATAACCTAATATATATTGGTAAATATACGATAAAAAGTTTGATGAAAAATAATTTATTGTTTTCCTATAAAATTATCACATCTAAGATAAATATTGAGCCTAATAGAGTCTCTCGGTCATGAGTGAGTAAAACCAAGCTTCGTTATGCGTCCAAGTAATCATTTAACGCTTAAAATTGAGTTTAATTTTATGAAAACAAAATTCAAGGGTATACTTACGGATAATGACAACATTTAGGGGTACCATGTATGTTTTTGAAAAAGTAGGGGTACCATGTAGAATGTCAAAAAAATGAGGGGTACCATATAGAATATCCCTAATATTTTTGTTATTTCTATATCAATGCATGGTTTTAAATAACATTCTACAATATTTTGTATATATATAAACCTTATTATAAATTGTATATAGTTGTAATTATTGTATAATAACAACCTAAAAATATAAATAAATAGTAAAAAATAATAAATATAGAATCATTACTATATTTAATCTTTTCATCTATAAAATAATTTTATATTTATTATTGTTTACATAAATACGTTATATTAGTCTTAGTTTCTATAGATATTAGAAATCACTATATTTTAGGCCTTGTAAGTTGTAGTAGTAATTATTGTACAACCACCTCAAACAAATATAGTCTGAATTCAAATTCATTTTTAAAAGCTATTAAAAAAACGGTTTATAGCAAAAACCGTTTTTAAAAACAAAAAAAAGGTTTTAATATATCAACCGTTATTAAAAATTGGTATAAAAAATGGTTTTTCTATAATAACTGTGTTTTTAGTATATTTTAGAGTAATTTTAAGTTGGCGCTGATTTTTTTTTTTTAAATAAGGAGTTTAAACGTTTTTTGTCTCTATCTTCCCTTTAAATTACTACAATTAGCCATTAAAGCTTTATAATTTAATTTAAACTCATCTTCTTCATTTTCACGGTTTATCTATCAATATTTCCTTAAAAAATTTCAATTTCTCCCATTGTTGTTATTATATTCATCAATAATTTCGACCATAAACTCTTATTTAGTATCGTATACTCGAAAAGGTTCGTTTTTTTTTGTTATTATATAATTGTGTATTCGTATGTTTATTGATTATAATTGTTATTATATAACCGTTTTTTTTAGTGTATTCGTTTTTTTTTGTCATTTCAATATGTGTTGTATGGTTATGGTAATTATGGTTATTGATTATAATTGTTGATTGTTATGGTTATGGTTATTGATTATAATTGTGTATCCCTTTACTTACAAATAGCCGTTATATATGTGTAATTTGTTTTAGTGCCTTTATGTGCGTTGTTAATTTAAAACTACGAAATTAAAATATGATTAACAAAATCAAATAATAATTAAAGAAAATAATGTGAAAATTAATTTAAATTGAATTTAAAGGACAAAATCAGAGATAACCGATCTAATAACGATAAATCATCGTCGTCATCATCATCATCATCATCATTAAACAATGTTCTACGAGACTGATCAATAAAGAATTCAACCGAAAAAAAAGGACAAAATTAATTAAACTCGAGATTATTCATTCAATACGCTATTATAAAAAAAAAAAAAAAAAAAAGGAATTATAGATTAAAAAACAAGAAACTCACGGAATATTAGATCTTCTCCTTTACGATGTAAAAGAATCTTGTGCGAAAGACATTGGAGGTCTGCTTGGCGAAGAACTGTAGTCAATTTTGAGGATCGAATATTAATTTTGAAATCGAAAGCGAAAGAAATTGAGGAGCAGAAATTGATCGTGAAAAAATTATTGAGTTTTTGTAGAGAGGGAGAAGAGAGGAGAGAGAAATGTTTATCTTCAAATGAGCGTGAGATATTTGGGAGGAGTTTTTATTAGTTCAGGATTGCTTATTATGTGGGATTAATCTCAACCGTAGATGAGTTTTGATCCAATGGATGTGAATCGTAGGACGGCCTCATTATAAGAGGGTGGTCTCACCTGATTCTATTTATTTATATATATATATATATATATATATATATATATATATATATATATATATATATATATATATATATATAAGAGATCAGGTAAGTTCTATTGTTTTTGCTAAGTCCGTAAGTTCTCATCTCAGCCCTTGGATGAGGAAAAATTAATGGCTAAGATTAAACAATGATTCTCTCTCCTTCAAAACCCTAAAATTCATTCTCCCTCCCTCATTTCTTCCTGCCTCATTCTCTCTCTACCTCCCTTTTCTCTCTACTTTCACTTTTATTTTCTCCTACACAACAAATTAAAAGAAAAACAAATTAAAAGTTTTCACATCTACCACCACCACACCACCACACCAAATTAAAAGAGAAACCACCACCACACCACCACGCACCAACCACCACCACCACTCCACCCACCACCACCGCACCCACCACCACCGCACCACGCACCACCACCGCACCACGCACCAACCACCACCACACCACCACACCATCACGCACCAACCACCACCACCACTCCACCCACCACCACCGCACCACGCACCAACCACCCCCGACGAACACGCACCAACCACCACACCACCACACCACCACGCACCACCGCACCCAACGCACCACCACACTACCACGCACCAACCGCCACCACCACCACGCACCACCACGCACCAATCGCCACCACCAACGTCTTCCTCCCGCCGCCACTACCACCAAATTGAATATTAAGGTATGAAAAACTCAGATCTAAAACTTATTTTAATAAAATCTAACTCAAAATCTTTTAATTTAATTATTTGTTTAATTATTTCATTTAAATCTGACATTTTTTTTCAAATCTAATTTTTACAGATTTAATTGTAGCGGCGGTGGGTGGCGAATGGTGGTGGCTGGTAGAGTAGGGGTAAGGTGGTTGGGCCAGATCTGGTTGGTGAGAATGGATGGGACATGAACGTTGGTTTTGGTGGACTGAAACGTGTATTAAAGTTTCACTCGTAAAGAACAAGAGATTCACTCGTAATGAACAAGAGTTTCACTCGTAGTATACAACAGTTTCAATTCGTAGCTTCTGGCGATTCTGATTCGTAAAGCAGCATTCTGATTCGTAAAAGTCTTTAATTGCGTAAATTCAATTTATTTTTTAAATAACACATTTTATTTATTAAAAATCACATTTTAATCTAAAGTTTCAAAATAAATTATTAATAGTTACAATCGTAAAACGCTAAAGTTACATTCGCAAAAGTCCGAAATTTGAAAAAATTTATCTTCGAATAACATAAATTCAAATTTATTTATTAAAAATTACATTTTTGTATGAAAATTACAGTTTCATTTACAAGTATTACAGTTACAGTTTCATTTACAAGTATTACAGTTACGGACTTACGGACTTACCAATATTTAGGAACTTATTTGAACTAATCTATAGATTTAGGATCCGGTGAGACCCCTCAACTCGGTGAGACCTCGTGAGACCCCTTCTTAAAAAAGTTTTTATTTCGAAAATTCGGCATAGTTGTCTTTATTATCTAATTTATGGTCTAAGGACATATTTGGGGTTCATAACTACCTTATCATGTCACGTTATATCGTCGTTAAATGTATTTTATAACTTTGGTGTACCTACGACATCTATTTGTGTATCTAATCTTTTTTGGTGTATCTACTACGTCATTTAATGTATCTACAGTGTCAATTTTGTGTATCTAGTATATTATTCACCCGAGACATAAATATTTTATTAAGATTTTTAATATGTAATTTATATTTTTAACCCAGCTAATGGTGAAAACAAATTAATATAATGGGTAGTGACGAGCCTATGCTTTCGGTTTAATCGTACTATGTGATTTTCATGGGGTCTCACGAGGTCTCACCGAGTAAGGGGGTCTCACCGGATCCATTATATATATATATATATAAATAGGTTATATTAAGTCCACAAATAAATTTGAGTCCGTGAGTTCATGTAACTCTTAGTAGCGTTTTGTGAAACTGTAATGCTTTGTAAATGTAACTATATATAATGGACCAAAAATGGTCAAGGTGGTCAAGGGTGAAGGAGAGGGAGACCATGGGTTGGGGCCATGGGCTCAAACCCAAGCCTAGGTCATGGACCAAGGGATCACTAAGGGCTAAGTAAAGTCAATTCTATGGTCAAATCGAGCCAACCTTAGTGATCAAGAAAAGTCAAGGGGAAGTCAAATTGGAGAGCAACAAAAAGTCAAGGATTTTGCTATTTTTGAATGTGGTCAATTAGGGTACACCCATGTGAGTCAACCCTCCAATAAAAGGACTCACATGGTTCATCAAGCTAGCTCAAGGAGGTCCCATGGAGCCTG
This sequence comes from Dianthus caryophyllus, assembly GCA_023091065.1. NCBI lineage: Eukaryota > Viridiplantae > Streptophyta > Magnoliopsida > Caryophyllales > Caryophyllaceae > Dianthus > Dianthus caryophyllus. Next base: position 20,706,736 of record CM041527.1, read on the forward strand.
CTCAATTAAATCACCCAAGCCATCACATTGTTTTATGTTTTATGTCATTTTCATACATGTCGCTTTCTTTACTTTTTACTTTATGCTTTAATGGAAGGAGACAATATAATCCCTTATATTTGTTCACTTGGACCGTCCCACATGCCCCTCCCAAGGTCAAATCTTGACCCTTGGATGCTACCCAAAGTGCATGGAGAGGATGAGCTCAAGTGTCATTGTCTACTTTATGTTTTGTTGGTTATCATTTTCAAATTGTATGGTCAATAGGGCCAAGACTTTTTAATTTGTTTGAGGGCCTTTTAGGACCCTTAGATCAAGCTTGAATTGTAGGGTGTAGATGTAAACAAAGGTATTATAAATACCTCCACTCAAACAATGTAAATTTTCAGATTTGGATGAATTATAAACCCTAGAGTTTAAGTTGTGTGTTGCTCATTTTTCTCCTTGCTTTGTGCTTGAGATTTATGATTAATTAGTTAGTGGCTTAGTGCTTAACTAATTAAACCCCTAAATCTATTACTTTGTGTTTAGATTTAGGCACTATCTTTTATATTTTTCTTTGTTACACAAAAATCAGAAAAATCATCACCAAAAATACACTTACACGGCCGAAATTCTTCAAGTTCTCAAGGTCGATTCTTGTTGTTTCCTTGAGTGAAATCACACCCATCTAGTTTCACTCCAAATTGGTCATCAAAGCCTAGGTTTGTTCTTGATTTTTCGATTTTTGTCTTTATTTTGCGGTTTATCTATAGTTGGGTCGAATTGTTCTTGGTTTTTTTTCCTTTTTATTTTTTTCGTTTCCTTCTTTCTTTTCCTTGTTCATTTTCCATAAAATTTACACAAAACTCCCACAAAAATCTCACAAAATTTTCACAAAATGGAAGAGGATAAGAGGCTTTCGAATTTAGAAGAGAAGTTAAATCAACTTGCCGGTAGTTGTAATACGATGATGAATGCTCTAAACACCCTCTTAGACCAAAATCTTAATGAACCAAGAAGGGGTGGAGGGGGAAGAGGGCGTGGGTATGGGGGCCGTGGGAGAGGACAACCTCCTCCTCACATGGAAGATCAATTTTCGGATTCGGAGGAGTCCCTTGAAGCCCTTTAGAGACCATGACCGAGACATTAAGGTGGATATACCCGATTTTTATGGTAGCTTGAATCCCGAAGACCTACTAGATTGGCTTAGGTCGATAGAGAGGATCTTTGAATTTAAGGAATATCCCGATAGGAAGTGTTTTAAGGTGGCCATCATGAAGTTCAAGGGATACGCTTCCCTTTGGTACGAAAACCTCAAGAACCAACGAAACCGAGAGGGTAAGGAACCCACAAGGTCGTGGCTCAAACTCAAAAAAAAGCTCAAAGACAAGTTTGTTCCAAAGGATTATACCCAAGACATGTTCCTCAAGCTAGCTCAACTCAAACAAGAGACACAACCAATCGAATCTTACCTTAGGGACTTTGAGCAACTCACATTACAATGTGAGATGAACGAGAAACCCGAGCAAAAAATAGCTAGGTTTGTCGAGGGCCTAAACCCTAGGATAGCCAACCGAGTGAAGATGCACAACTTATGGTCGTTTGATGAAGCCGTTACCATGGCCACACGTGTGGAAAGACTAGAAAAGGGGAGAGGGATTAGGCTAAGAGTAACACCAAAGCCCACCCTAACTCGAGCCAAGGAGGGTAAGGATAGTCGAGCCCAACCCTACTTCTAAACCTTCAAGTGTGATTACAAGTGTTGACAAGGGAAAGGGAATTGACTATGGCCCTAAGAAAACGATTCCTCTCAAGAGGTGCTACCAATGTCAAGGGTACGGTCATTTTGCTAAGGAGTGCCCCAACAAGAGGGCCTTGAACACAAGTGAAGTAGTGCATTGGGGAGGCAGCGAGGTCTTAGTGTGTGAGGAGGAAAAAAGAGGAAGTTGTGGGGATAAGTTGGCGAAACCCTAGTCCCTCCGGACTGGGGGTTGAGCTTGGTTACATGGCGAGTGATGCACACTCAAGATTCAAGTGAGAGTATGAGCCAAAGGCACCAAATCTTTCGAACCAAATGTACAATCATGGGGAGAGTGTGTAACCTCATTATCGATGGAGGAAGTTGTGTTAATGTTGCATCGAAAACCCTCGTTGATAAGCTTGCCCTACCCACTTTGAAACATCCTCATCCTTACAAGCTAAGGTGGCTTAATCAAGGAGCCGAGGTAAAGGTCGATAAGCAATGTCAAGTTCCGTTCTCGATTGGACAAGACTACAAGGATGAAATTGTGTGTGAAGTGTTGGACATGGATGCGTGTCATGTGCTACTTGGTAGGCCGTGGGAGTATGAGAAGAACTCTTCCCACCATGGAAGAGACAATACATACTCCTTCAAGTATGGTGAAAAGCTAATCGTTCTAGCCCCCCTACCACCGATGATGGGTTGTAAAACCAATTCTTGCTTGTTCGAATCAATCAATGGAGCGAGCTCTAGCCAAAGGGAAGGAGAAGCGAGAGTATGGAAATGGGAGAAAGGATGATAAGCTTGGAGGTCGAGGAAACCCTAGAGTAACACGAAGGGTTCTAGGAGAGGAGCAACAAGAAGGTGATACAACAAACAACAATGAAACAACCCATGTGAACAAGGAGAGAGCAAAAATCGATGGCCTAGAGAGGTCAAGTGGATCCTTGAGACGGAGAATCATTGAAGGGCTTGATCATGGGCAAGAATGGAAGGAAAGCATGCCTCTAAGTCGTGGGCTCGAGGGTGTGCTTGATCAAGAATGTATAGTCAAAGAAGCCATGATCAAAGGGGAACCTACGGCCACCCTTGAAGGCCGAGTCAAAGGGGTCCAACCCTTCCTCCAAACCATCATCAAGTGGTGCCCGTGGAAGACAAAAACCGTGAAAACCAAAGTCGAGCAAGAATTGAGTCGGGAATCAAGCATGAAATCGAGCAAGGGAGGAAGCAAGAGGATCTCCAAGGACTTGAGGACAAGTCCTTTCCAAGGATAGGAGATTGGACCAAAAATGGTCAAGGTGGTCAAGGGTGAAGGAGAGGGAGACCATGGGTTGGGGCCATGGGCTCAAACCCAAGCCTAGGTCATGGACCAAGGGATCACTAAGGGCTAAGTAAAGTCAATTCTATGGTCAAATCGAGCCAACCTTAGTGATCAAGAAAAGTCAAGGGGAAGTCAAATTGGAGAGCAACAAAAAGTCAAGGATTTTGCTATTTTTGAATGTGGTCAATTAGGGTACACCCATGTGAGTCAACCCTCCAATAAAAGGACTCACATGGTTCATCAAGCTAGCTCAAGGAGGTCCCATGGAGCCGCTCAATTAAATCACCCAAGCCATCACATTGTTTTATGTTTTATGTCATTTTCATACATGTGTTTCTTTACTTTTTACTTTATGCGTTAATGTAAGGAGAGAATATAAGCCCTTATATTTGTTCACTTGGACCGTCCCACATGCCCCTCCCAAGGTCAAATCTTGACCCTTGGATGCTACCCAAAGTGCATGGAGAGGATGAGCTCAGTGTCATTGTCTACTTTATGTTTTGTTGGTTATCATTTTCAAATTGTATGGTCAATAGGGCCAAGACTTTTAATTTGTTTGAGGGCCTTTTAGGACCCTTAGATCAAGCTTGAATTGTAGGGTGTAGATGTAAACAAAGGTATTATAAATACCTCCACTCAAACAATGTAAATTTTCAGATTTGGATGAATTATAAACCCTAGAGTTTAAGTTGTGTGTTGCTCATTTTTCTCCTTGCTTTGTGCTTGAGATTTATGATTAATTAGTTAGTGGCTTAGTGCTTAACTAATTAAACCCCTAAATCTATTACTTTGTGTTTAGATTTAGGCACTATCTTTTATGTTTTTCTTTGTTACACAAAAATCAGAAAAATCATCACCAAAAATACACTTACACGGCCGAAATTCTTCAAGTTCTCAAGGTCGATTCTTGTTGTTTCCTTGAGTGAAATCACACCCATCTAGTTTCACTCCATATAACTGTAACTTTAATACTTTGTAAATGTAACTGTATGTGTTAAAATTACAGTTACATTTACAAAGCAATACAGTTTCAAAAAACGTTATTAAGAGTTACACTGGACTCACGGACTCAAAAAAGATAAGGGACTCATTATAACTTGACTATATATATATATATATATATATATATATATATATATATATATATATATATATATATATATATATATATAGAGGGGATCCTGAGATGAGTGAGACCCCCTAACTCGGTGAGACCTCGTGAGACCCCATGAAAATCACATAGTATGATTAAACCGAAAGCTTAGGCTCGTCACTATCCATTATTTTAATTTGTTTTCACCATTAGTTGTGTTAAAAAAATAAATTACATATTAAAAAATTTAATAAATATTTATGTCTCGGGTGAATAATATACTAGATATACAAAATTGATACTGCAGATACATTAAATGACGTAGTAGATACACCAAAAAAGATTAGATACACAAATAAATGTCATAGGTACACCAAAGTTATAAAATGCATTTAACGACGATATAACGTGACATGATAAGTTAGTTATGAACCCCAAATATGTTACTTAGACCATTAATTAGATAATAAAGATAATTATGCCGAATTTTCGAAATAAAAACTTTTTAAGAAGAGGTCTCACGAGGTCTTACCAATTGAGGGGTCTCACCGGATCCTAAATCTATATATATATACTAAGTATGGATGATGTAGTAGCTTAGTTGTAGTAGTAGTAGCTATAGTAGTAGTATATATATACACGTAGTAGTAGTAGTAGTAGTAGTAGTAGTAGTAGTAGTAGTAGTAGTAGTAGTAGTAGTAGTAGTAGTAGTAGTAGTAAGTAGTTAAATTCCGAGTTGGACGTATTGAAATGAAATGAAATCAAATGACGCCTACGTTTAAGAAACTCTAAATTATTATTTAGAATACTAAATTAGATTGTCGAAAATTATTTTAAGAGTTGAGACGGCGAAAATAGAAGAATAGAAGGTTTCAAGGAATGAAATTTGTTCTTTGAAAGAAAACAGAGAAATGAATTTAGTTCGGTCTGTCCAATGGTTATGAAAACTGTATCATTAAATCCGTCTCGAAAAATTAGGTGGTTTAGGCTATTATTTCGTTAAATTCCGAGTCCGTATGACTACTTTTCGGACCTCGAAAGTTAGACCTCAAATGTTTATACGGGTTAAATTAAAACAAAAAAAGAAATTAGTTTATTAATTAATGTTAAATGTAAATTAACAAAATGATGACCTATATTATGTAGAGTAGAAGATACCTATATTATGTAGAGTAGAATATAAGTTAGACTTTTGAGTCCCAAAGCTCACGGCTCCAAGATTAATTTATTAATTAATGTTAAAATGTAATTAGAAGCGGAGTAGTAATGCGTTTTTGTTGTTACGTGTATGTTGTGCTTGCTTGCTTATTTGTTACAGATGGATTTTCCTCGCCATAAGAAATTCTCCGAGTGGACCAAAGAAGAAAAAGATGGCTTAAGACGTTTTGAGGCGTACAAACGACGTCAGTCACTTCGGATAAAGCAAAAGATAAGTGACGGAAAGTACTTTGATACTGATTGGAAGAAGGTGGCACTCGAGACACCATTCGTCGAACGCCGAGTACCTGATTGCCTCCGCCGATGGTCCTAAAAAAGACGAGAATACGGCTGGTCGTTCATCAGAAGCAACCCTAGTTCCATTGAGGGGGTTGCCGGCACGCGTGAGCCTTGGGTGAGAGAAATGGAGGAAAAGTTTGAGGAACTTGCTCTTCCAGAAGTATTTAAGACTTCTTTTGTAACTGGGCACTGCCTTACGGGTGAAGTCCAGGCATGGTGGGTTCGAGTACCATTCAGAGCTGTACGTCGGGGCGACTATTTCATTCTTTGCGAGGAGTTCAAACTTCGCTTACGCGAAGTATTTATTGCTGTTAAGCAGGGTTATACCTTCTTAGAGGAGGACGCCGCCTAGTGTAGTTGGTTATAATAATATTTTGAGAAAAATGAATTTGTTTAACAAATATTTCATTCGTGTGCAATAATTAAAAACTATTTAATTGTTTGTCTACATTCTACGTACCCTTTGATTTTGTACGACCCTTTATTGTGTGTATGCATGTGTTTAATTTATTGTGCGAATCTTTGATTATGTGTGCATGTATGCATGTGTTTAATTTATTACGACCCTATCTAGCTTTAATTTAATTTAATTTAATTTGACGACCATATATACACGCGCGTATTTTCTCCACGTACATATATATTTAATTAATCTGTAAAATTCTAATTTGAATGTGTCAAATATATATTTTTGTAGGAATTAAAAAATTATAATGACAACTCGAACTTGGATGATCAACGCAAAAAAGGGTGATCCAAAATATGAGGCCGGTTTAGCTGAATTTTACGATTTCGTGTCGACTCATATGGAAGGTTCTTCTATGATTACGTGTCCTTGTGAGAGGTGTATTAACATAAAGTATCTGAGTTTACCTTACGTTAAAATTCACCTAGAGAAGTATAAATTTACTAATTATTACACACATTGGTATCTTCACGGAGAATCGTTAGAAGGAGACGAGGGTGATAATAAAGTCGTCGAGCAAGCAGATGATGAGATAATAGGGGGCGAATACGATCACGTGATTGTCGACGAAATTGTTGATGACGTGGAAGTATCAGATACTAATAATACATCGTCGTCTGATGATGAAGTTGGGGTTGAGTTGAACGATGATGCTGTAAATTCCCCGGCCGGCGATGCTGATGCTAATACTTTCAATCACGACGATGATTATGATGCATTATTTGGGGACTTTCAGGATATATTATTAGGTGATGCAGCAAATAATTTAGTTCACAGGAAGAACTACTGAAAAAATTGCATGATTCTGAAACGCCTTTGTATCCCGGTTGCAAGAAATATTCAAAGTTGTCGGCGGTAGTGAAGTTGTACAATTTGAAGGGGGCAAATAATTGGAGCGATAAGGGTTTTGGTGATCTACTTGAATGTTTGAGTGACATGTTTCTCGAAGGTAATGTCTTACCTAGTAGGACCTATGACGCCAAAAAATTAATAAGAGAGACGGGAATGAAATACGAGAAAATACATGCTTGCTTGTTCTAATGATTGCATATTGTATCGAAAGCAATACAAGGACTTATCTTATTGTCCGAAATATAATGAATGGCGTTATAAGAGCAAGGAAGGAATTCCTGCGAAACTTATGTGGTATTTTCAGTACTCCCAAGATTTACTCGAATATATGCGAATCCAGAAGATGCTAAGATGATGCTGTGGCATATGATTGGAAGAATGAGCGATGGAAAGTTAAGACACCCGGCTGACGGTGTTCAATGGAAGTCTTTCGACGAGACGTATCCAGATTTTGCGAAAGACCCTAGAAACGTACGCCTTGCACTTTCAACAGATGGAATGAACCCCCATGAAAATATGAGTAGCCAACACAGCACCTGGCCGGTAGTGTTAGCTATTTATAATTTACCCCCATCTGTTTGCATGAAGCGTAAATATCTGTTGTTGACGTCTATAATTTCCGGTCCTAAACAACCTGAAAATGATATAGATGTTTACTTGGAACCCCTTCTCGATGATCTAAAGCTGTTGTGGGATCAGGGGATACAAGTGTTTGATGCTTTTAAGAAGGAGACTTTCAATTTGAGGGCAATGTTATTGTGCACTATAACTGATTTCCCGGCTTACGGTGACCTATCGGGACATACTGTGCATGGGAAAGAGGCTTGCCCGTTATGCGGCGAGGACATCGACTCCGAATATTTGAAATGTTCTCGAAAGCATGCTTACCGTGGATTCCGCAGGTTCTTACCCCCTGATCATCGTTATCGTAGGCAACAAAGGGCGTTTAACGGGAAATCCGACCACCGTTTACCTCCTACGATTCTGAGTGGCCAAGAAATTCTAGAGAAGGTTAAAGATATCGGCATAACATACGGAAAAAAGGGTTCTAAGTTGGCGACACGTGGGTTTAAGAAGAAGTCAATATTATTCGACAAACTTCCGTACTAGCGCCACCTGCCGGTGAGCCACTGTTTAGATTTCATGCACGTCGAGAAGAATGTTTGTGATAACATCACAAATACCCTTTTAAATGTTCCGGGTAGGTCAAAAGACAACAAGGCTGCTAGGGATGATATGGTCGAGATGGGTATTAGACCCGAGTTAGCACCACTAAAGAAGGGATCACGTATTTTCTTGCCCCCAACAGCTCATACACTTTCACGAAAGGAGAAAATCTCGTTTTTGAAGTGTTTAAAGGGGATTAAGGTGCCAGAGGGATATTCCTCAAACATCAGCAGCCTGGTATCGATGCAGGACTTGAAGTTGACAGGTTTAAAGTCACACGACTGTCACACTTTGATGCAACAATTACTGCCCGTTGCCCTTCGTTGTATTTTACCGAAAAAGGTACGATATGCAATTACTAGATTTTGCTTCTTCTTCCAGTCCATGTGCGACAAAGTGATTGACCCCAGTGAGACTGCGACTTTACAAAAACTTCTCGTCACAACTCTTTGTCAACTTGAAATGTATTTTCCACCCTCCTTTTTCACTATCATGGTCCATCTGACCGTTCACTTAGTCAGGGAGGTGGAGTATCTTGGTCCTGTATACCTGAGATATCGATGATCCGTTTGAGAGATTGATGAAAGTTTACAAGGGTTCTGACTCTAACCGTTCACCGCCCGTAAGGTTCAATCACGCGTGCAATAATCGATGAAGCTCTATCGTATTGTTATGCCCATCTTTCAAGAAATGAGTTAGTTGGTGTTCCTAAGCATCGTCACAGTGACTGGATGACGGGAAAGGGGATCAGAGGACGTGTCCGTGTAGATACCCGTATCCGTACCCCCCAAAAGCAAACCCGACGACGAAAAGGACTTTCATGCATGTTTTAAAATGAGACAAAACGGTACATAAGTGTCTAAAACATTTTAGTCATTTTTAACGTATTAATTTGAATTTGCATATTTCGTAAAAATGAGTATTAATTTAGTCATTTTAAATCGTAAATCAACACAATACACACAAGCACGAGACATACACGCCTCACAAAATGACCCGAGAATACAAAAAAACAACCCAAGCACACAAAAAACGACCCACACACACACAAAAAGGCCCAAGCACCCCAGCGGATCAAAAAGCGTTCCGAGCCACATTCTTACAAAACAAAATCCCACAAAGTCGTAAAATAATGCATTACAATATTATTTTACTTCGAACCTAGATCGAAAAACACGACGAAAAACCGAAACACGAAGCACGAAACACGAAAACCGAGCAAAGGAAATCAACTCATGCCAAGTTGATTAATCAACTTGCAACAAGTTGACATTACAAAGCCTTCAAAGTCAAACAACATGCTCGACAATCAGCAATCAAGCAGCTATAGCCTTACATACCTACGATAACGTGATATCAAGAACAAATCTGTCAGAGCAGAGGCAGAAAATCGCCAGAATACTGGCGATTGTTTGGTAAATCGCCAGTATTCAGGCGATTTTCCCCTCCTCCTCTGACATTCTGGCTATTTTTTGTACAATCGCTGGTTCACTGGCGATTTTCTGAGCAATTAGGCATAAAACACGAAGCATTTGCTATAAATAGCAGCCCCTATTCGACTCAAAACATTCATCAATTCAACCAACAACAATTACAACAACATTCAAAACCGATACTCGTATTCACAAAAAGCCTCTCGCACTTATAAATTTCCACTTTAAAACCGTCTTTGCATTTCAAGGTAAAGAAATTTTACCTTCCGATTAGACGTTGGAGACTTATAGGGTTACTCTAACCCACTCCGATATTGGCATTAACGAACTCGTATTCGCAATACGATTGTAGTAATTCGAATCAAATGATTCGTCTAAACCTCGCCAATATCGCATAAACAAACGACTCAAAATCACTAAATTAAGCACCCACTTTTACATTATGCAAATTCTCGATTCATGCATTAAATTACGACTAAAACACGGATTCGACATTTAACTGTACCGTTTCAACTAGTCTCTTTAAACATGCAAAACCGAGGGTTTTACAAAATCTTAGAATTGAACACAAGTCGGAAAGTAACGTTTAGTTATTAATTCAAATACAATGAATTAGTAATTTTACGTATATTTCCTATAGCAAATCGTCATAGCTTTGACGGCTTACATTTATTTTACATATTTATCGAGTCATACATTTGCATTTGTACGTAGCGTTCTATTAGCCCAAATATCGAAATTAAAGCATTTGTTTTCAAACTAGTAAAGACTACTTTTACGTAGGCTTTTTTATTACAGTTTTCATAATACATTTTGTCAAAACTTTCGAAAAGTAACCTCACTCCGAATCCTCTCTGGTTTCACAATAGCCTCAGAAGGATAGGTATCGACGCACCTTGAAATCTGAGACCCTCGCGTCTTATGATTTTAAGATGCGTTGAATAGGTTCCAAATTCCTTTAATATTTGGTGGCGACTCCAAAAATACATTTCAAAAGGATTTTTATACTTCTTTTTGTTACAATCACATGCAATGACATTCCCCCTTTTAAACAAAAGAACGCTCGAGCGAGCTGAGCAAAGCAACGCCCTAAAAAGCGAAGCTCCAGCGCCCGCAAGCTTCTTGCAAAATTTATCAACCTTTCCCGCGCCGTGCATTCCGCCCCATGACACGAGGGCGGGCGCGAGCAGGGCGTCGAGATGGGATCACCCCAAGTCCGGTATCCTCAGTCCGTAAGGATATGAGCCGTGAAATGTTGCATACATCTCACACATACGTTCTCCATAATGACGATGATGTCCAACCGTACATTGATCAACACCGAACTGAAATTAAAGCTGCTCACCCAACTAAAAGCGAGATGTGGATTGCGAATGAGCAGAATCGAACTTTCAGTTCATGGTTTACAGAATATGTAACACCCCGACCCCAACTAAAGGCCGGATTGTCACCCACGATAGCTCGCCAGGTTGCGTACATCGCCCACAAACCAACACGATGTTGGAGTTAGTGTCCTCCACAGTTAGTGCAATAACATAAATAAATCTCTTAAGGTACACAGGGTACATTTCGTATTTAATCAGTTGATTAACGTTTATCGATAACGGTTGGCTTGCTAGATAAGTTTGACGTTATTGTCATACAGATGGCGGTGATCAACTGGTCCCTAAGAGTCACACCTAAAGGATGTTTATGAGAGATGTGATTATTTGAGAAAATGATCATATCGATGCCTTACTTAATGACTAAACGGTTAGTCAGTGTTGTTGACTAAAATGTTAGTCAATGTGATGATGTTACTGACTAAAATGTTAGTCAGTATAATGGTGATACGGCTATTTAGTACTGATTAAATATTTTTAGCTGAGGCGAATTAAAAGTAATTCGTAAATTGAATATAAAATGTTATATTTAATTGTTGTGTATAATGCAAGCTAATTTAATATAAACCGTTACAATTAATTAGCAAATTATAAATATAAGGATATTTATAATATATTATAGTCGGTCCATACAGATGACACTAGTAATATACTGCATTATATTATAAGCTAAAATGATCAAGAGAAAAGTGTCCAGATACATTCTGTCCCGATACACTTTATATCTTGATCAACAAGTGAAGTATTTGAGGAGAAATATATCTCCCCAAATACTTAAGAGGGGCCGGCCATTAGGGTTAAGGAGGGAGTATATTTAGCTTTCCTAATCCTACTCTAACTAACATAATTCATTCATTCAATTGCACACAAACACAAAACTTGAGAGAAAAATCAGTTTTCCTCTCTAATTCTTCTAGCAATTCAAAGGGGTATTTCTCATAACATCTTGGGTGTCACAATTAGGAGATACCATACTTTTGGTATTGTTCTTAGGCCATATTTCAAGGATTAAAAGGTTAATTCTTAAATTTTTATACTATGCTATGCAATTTCAATTTATGACTAGTAATCTTATAAAGTTTTTCATTATAATCATGTGATTTTAAAGGTCTATATACCGATATAAACCTACACACGAGTCCTTTCCAGCGCACTTTGTCCTCACTCGTGCGCATCCTGAGAACTTCCCAGGAGGTCACCCATCCCAAGACTACTCTCCAGCAAGCACACTTAACCAAAGAGTTCTTAAGATGAGCCACCAGAAAAGAAGATGCATCTTGTTGATATGAGTAGTACTTACAATCCTTTTAAGCACTATGTCACTTGAGCTCATCACATGGACCAATTCAAGGGGGAATCCGGCCCGAATAACCTCGGACAACACCGGGTGTTACACACCCCCACTTGAAGAACGCAACGTCCTCGTTGCGCCTGGTAGCTACTTACAATATAGCATTCCAGAATCCTCCCCAGCTAGGTGCGTACCTGGCCAACAAGACACAGGATTCGACCACACGGTCGCCCGGTTGCTCTGATACCATTTGTAACACCCCGACCCCAACTAAAGGCCGGATTGTCACCCACGATAGCTCGCCAGGTTGCGTACATCGCCCACAAACCAACACGAGTCCTTTTCAGCGCACTTTGTCCTCACTCGTGCGCATCCTGAGAACTTCCCAGGAGGTCACCCATCCCAAGACTACTCTCCAGCAAGCACGCTTAACCAAAGAGTTCTTAAGATGAGCCACCAGAAAAGAAGATGCATCTTGTTGATATGAGTAGTACTTACAATCCTTTTAAGCACTATGTCACTTGAGCTCATCACATGGACCAATTCAAGGGGGAACCCAGCCCGAATAACCTCGGACAACACCGGGTGTTACAGAATATGCGTTAGACCATGATGTAGAAGAGGACGGAATCACTTCTGCTCGAATGTTGCGTCTCGCCCTAGGTCCAAACACTCAAGCAACTTTTTACACAGGTTATGCTATTAATGGACATACCTTTTATACCAGCCAACAAGATGAGTCAAGTACTACGCAAAACAGTGGTGTATGCGTGGAAGCGGAGGCAATGCACTTTGCTAAATCTAAAGACAAACGGCCTGTGTGGGGTAAAATGCACTACTATGGAGTCGTCGAAGAAAGCATGGTATTAGATTATGATGATTTTGAGATTCCTTTATTCCGCTGCAAGTGGGTTGACAACAACAACGGTGTGCGTAAAGACGATTTAGGTTTTACGTTGGTCAACTTTGAAAAAGCCGGTAGTCAACAAGATCCTTACATTATGGCTTTACAAGCTAAGCATGTCTTCTATGTTGTTGATCCTAGCGACAAGAAATGGTCAATTGTTCTATCTACACGTAGTAGAAATGCTAATAGAGGTGATGACGATGAGTTTGAAGAAGTTGTTTTTGAGGGAATGGATCGTCGTATTGCGTCTCAAATCGATGATGATGACCAAGACGAAACAATTCCGAGCCATTATGTACGAGACGACCATGACGAAGGAATATGGATTAATGAAGATACTACCGGTCCATCCAAGAAACGTCTTCGATCATGAGTAAGAATTGAATTTAATTTATTGATGTATATATTATTATTTTATTTCAATATATATATGCTAGCTAATTAAGTATATCTATATATATATATATGATTTTTAATTAGCTGATATATGAGCATCATATCTAGTAGAAATTATTATAACTTAATTTTTATTTTTTTTCTTACGTGCAAGTTCTTGTAATTAATTAATATAATCAAGCACGATAAGGACTTGCATGATAATTTTAAACGCAAAAGATCGAGACGAAGCAGAGCTGATGAGCTGCTTGTGTATATATGAGTTGTTGGTGTGTTCCTTGTAGTTTTTCATTGTTGGATTATTGTATTTATCGTAGTTCGGTACTAATAAACGTTGTAAATTAATTTGAGATCGATTATTATTAATACAATATATTTTCATTTGATGGCCAATTAGTAAAATAATTATAAAATAATCCAACAATTATACAAATTGATTATGTAATTTAGAAATTATTTTGTTCCTTGAATTATTTATATAAAAATCATCTAAATAAAAAAAAAAAACAAAAGAAACGGTTTTTTAAAAATAACCGTTTTTAATAATAACAAAAAAACGGTTTTTACACAAAAACCGTAATTTTTAATTATATTTTAATTTTAATTCTAATTCTAATACTAATATATTATATATTTATTACTAAGCTACCAGAAATATTGATTGAAATAATTAGCTTAACTACATATTTAAATAAATATAGTTAAGCTATATTTAAATAAATATAGCTTAACTATATATATATATATATATATATATATATATATATATATATATATATATATATATATATATATATATATATATATATATAGAGAGAGAGAGAGAGAGAGATAAGTTCTTTTGAGTCGGACTATTTAGGAGAGTCATTGAGTCTCAATCTGAACCGTTGGATGAAAGCTTAATCAATGGTTGAGATTGAAAGTGTATTTAATACAAAAAAAAAAAGAAAAATAAATGAAAAATAAATTGTAAAGGTGTTTAGTAGAACGAGGGAATTGTTTCCTGTGCTTCTATTTTCAATATTGATTAATAAAACATAATTAATTTACATTGTCATACACTACATGCTTTACTTTATGTGACTCTTCTTCTTCTTTCACTGAGAAATTCTACAGGAATTCAATATTCCTCTAAAAACATCATCCTTTTTTCTACATCAATCCATTATTTTTATTTTAAAACGCCATCCTTTTTTTTTTTTTTTTTTTTTTTTTTTTTTTTTGTCAATTCCAAATTAACAATCTTTAAAATTTGGCTTAAAGTAATCTGATTGTGAATAATTTTAAATTGTTTTTGTTGATATAGATGGAGGATTCGCAGATTGGAAATTTTGAAATTGGTAAGTGAATTTCTTGCGTTTTTTTTATTTATTTTTTTTTATTTGGTTTTGTTGATACAACTCTCCTCTTCTTTTTCAGAAATTTTTTTCTTAGATTCATTTTTTTCCCTTTCATATTTCATAGTTTCGTTTTTCGTTTTTATGTTTCTGAGAAAATTAGAAGACAACAAAATCCCGTTTTTTGGTGAAAATTGAAGGACATCTGAATTGGTTACAACAAATTCATAGTTTCGTTTTCGATTTTCATGGTTTTGATTGATTTAATTTTTTGGTTCGTTTTGTATGTGTAATGTGTTGATGGTTGAAGTTTTTCAGGGATAAATGAAAGAATTTTATGCGAAATAGTTGAAAAAGATTTCAAACTGTATGTTGGGCAAGCGTTCGTGAGTGTAGACGAATCGTCAAGGTTCTACGGTATATACGCTGTAGCTATCGGGTTCGATAATCGTAGATATACCGAATATAGATGCTACTTTATATGTGGGTTGTTAAAATCAATTATCGGTACAATGGAATTCGTTTTTTTTCTGTTAGAATCCTCTTTTTAATTTATGAGATTTCTGGGTAGTTGAAATCAAATATTAGAACAATGAAATTTGTTTCTTTTTTTCTTTTTTTTTGTACGTTAGAATCCTTTTTTTATTGATGTTATTGATGTTAAGATATTTGTCGGGGAACATTGAAATTCGTTTTTTGTATGTTAGAATCTTCTTTTTTATTGATGTCATGATATTTGTCGGTAGTTTAAATCAGTTATGAGGACATTGAAATTCGTTTGCTCTCCGTTAGAAACTTCTTTTTTATTTATGTTATTTGTGGCTAGTTTAAATCAATTTTGAGAACAATTCTAAAAGTTGTAGGTAGTTAAAATCAATTTTTAAAACATTGAAATTCGTTTTTTCTCCGTTAGAATCTTCTTTTTTAATGACGTTTGAGGATTTGTAATTAACAGTGTTTGTTGATATGTTAGTTGAATATTGGAGAAACAAAGACATACAGGATGCTAAAGGAACGTGTAAATGGCTTCCAAAACAGTCAAAAAACTTTGGGAGTGAGAAGAGAATGTTATCTAGTGAAAGTGTAACTTTTGCAGTTTCAAGTAAGCCGAAAAAGTTGTGCAACATTGTAAACAAATGGCACACCATGGCAAAAGAAATTGTCTAAACCCATATGTAGAAAAGCCTTCGATATCAATAGAGTCAATTGACGATTATGATAACAGAGGCGGTGAAGTGTAGTTATGATGTAATATTATTTATGCATTTTGTAAACTTAATAAGTTTAGATAATTCAGTTGTAGTTTGTACTTGTCCTAGTTTGATATAACATTGTTAATGGTATTTTTTTTTTTTTTTGAGATTTATTTAGATTTGATGAAAATAATAAGTTTAGGCTTTTGTTTCGCCTAAGTCGGAGTCCAAATGAAGATTACGGAGTTTTTATAAACCCTATATGTTATTTGTGGGTAGTTAAAATCAATTTTTAGAGTATTGAAATTCGTTTTTTCTCCGTTAGAATCTATTTTTTTATAGATGTTATTTGTGGGTCGTTAAAATCAATTTATAGAACATTGAAATTTGGTTTTTCTCCGTTAGAATCTTCTTTTCTATTAATGTTATTTGTGGGTAGTTAATCAATTTTTAGAACATTGAAATTCGTTTTTTCTCCGTTAGAATCTTTTTTTTTTAATGACGTTTGAGCATTGGTAATTAATAGTGTATGTTGATATGTTTGTTGAATATTGGAGCACAAATACATACATGATGCTAAAGGAACATGTAAATTGCTTCTAAAACAGTCTAAAAACTAGGGGAGTGAGAAGAGCATGTTATCTAGTGAAAGTGTAACTATTGCACTTTCAAGCGATTGAATAACAAAAATTCAACGTTATTACTGCTATTACGTTTCTGACATCCAGTGATTGGATAACAAAAAGTCATTACCAAATATCATTAATAAATAATGTTCAAGGTACGATAGAATGGACACCAAAAAAAAGATAATGATAGTTCAACGATATTACTGAATTAACAAAGATACAAGTTGAAAGAAATAATGATCAGCACGGTCTATCAAAATTAGCGCAGTGGTTTTTGAGACGTTAAACAATCTTCAGCATCGCTTTTTCACTTGCTTAACAGCTTCACTTCTAGCCTCCTTCATACATCCAGTTGCAAGTTTGTTCATAGGATAGGGACCATCCGGGAAGAACAAGCAATCACAAACATCTTGCTTGGTGACGAAAAACTCTTTCATTTCGATGTTGAACGTCGTTAAAAACTACCCAAAAATCACATCAACAAAAAAAAGAGGACTTAAATGGAGAAAAAATAAATTCCAATGTTCTCAAAATTGATTTAAACTACCACAAATAACATAAATAAAAAATAAGATTCTAATGGAGAAAAAACGAATTTCAATGTCCTCATAATTGATTTAAACTACTGACAAATATCATAAGTTTAAAAGAAAATTCTAACGGAGAAAAAACGAATCCCATTGTTCTAATATTTGATTTCAACTACCCAGAAATATCGTAAATAAAAAAGAGGATTATTGCGAAGAAAAAACGAATTCCATTGTACTGATAATTGATTTTAACTACTCAAAATATCATAAATAAAAAAGAAGATTCTAACAGAGAAAAAACGAATTTCATTGTACTGATAGTTGATTTTAACAACACACATATAACGTACCATCTATGTTCTGTATATCTACGAATATCGAACTCGATGGGTAGAGTGTATATACCGTATAAAGTTGTTGCTTCGTCTACACTCACGAACTCTTGGCCAACATACGGGTTGAAATTTTCTTCGACTGTTTCGCATATAATTTCTTCATTCATCCTCAAAAAATTTCCACCATCAATGACACCTTACATACACAATAAACAAACAAAAATCACCACCATGTAAACATTATTAAATAAAAAAAAAAACAGATTTAAGAACCCTAAAATAGGGTTGCAAGGCAAAACAACAGAAAAATATTTTTTAAAAAAAAATCGAAACTATGAATTTGTGAAAGGGAAAATAATGAATTTGACGATGGTAGAAAATTTGTGAAAGGGTAAAGATTAAATTTTTATGAAAATGGAAGAAGAAAGATGAGGTTTTTAGGATGAATATGAAAGAGTTGAAGAGACAAAAAATTTTCTACTGTTTTTTGGAGGATGGCAGGAGAATAGTGTCTAATAATTGCTATCTAATAACCTACCCAACATTGTTCTTGTTTCCCGTAAAAGCACATTCACCAATTTTTCTTTTTTCTTTTTCTTTTTTTAGCTTCATTAATGACTAATTAAATCTGCACCATTGATCAACTCATGATCCTATGGTCCTAATTTGGACTTGATGACTTTCTCTAAGACTATGACTCAAAAGAACTTATCTCTATATATATATATATATATATATATAGAAATAGGATCACATGAATCCCCTCAAATTTGGTGAGTCATGCATCCCTTCCTCAACCCTTAGATCTACTTGATCTAATGGTTGAGATCTTACCACATGATATCTCTCCTAATTTATTTTTAGATTTTTTTCTCCCTTCTAATTTTTTCTTCGATTTATGTTTTTTTTTTTCTTAAATTGTTTGGTTAACCTTTTTTTTAAGTTTATTTTTCCCTTTTTTTTTTTTTTTTTTTTTTTTTTTTTCTCACAATTTTTTTTTTTTTTTTTTACAATTTTTTTTTTTGACTTTAATTCTTATATTACTTGATACAATGTCACTGTTATTTCGAAGAGCAATCAATGTTACTTTAAAATGTAACACATGTTACTCTAATATTTTTAATTTTTTTTTTTTTTTTTGTTTGCCTTTAATTCTTATATTACTTGATACAATGTTATTGTTTCTTCGAAGTGCAATCAATGTTACTTTAAAATGTAACACCTGTTACTCTAATAACTATCTTAAAATGTAACACATGTTACTCTAATAATTTTTTTTATTTTTTTTTTGTTTGCCTTTAATTCTTATATTACTTGATACAATGTTATTGTTTCTTCGAAGTGCAATCAATGTTACTTTAAAATGTAACACCTGTTACTCTAATAACTATCTTAAAATGTAACACATGTTACTCTAAAAATTTTTATTTTTTTTTGCCTTTAATTCTTATATTACTTGATACAATATTATCAAGTATCAAGTGCAATTATTGTTACTTTAAAATGTAACTCCTGTTACTCTAATAACTTAAACGGAGTACATGTTATTTTAACAAATTTTTATATATTTTTATAAATTTTCTTGATACGATATTCAATGTTATTTTAAAGTATAACAATTGTTACTCTAATAGCTTATATGTGTTATTTTAACAAATTTTTATTAATTCTTAAGTATTTTTTGATACGATGTGCTCATTTCAAAGTGTAACAATTGTTACTCTAATAACTTTTACGTTTTATTTTAACAAAATTTTATTAATCCTTCTATTTTCTTGATGCGATGTTACTATTTCTTTGACGTGAAACCAATGTTACTTTAAAGTGTAACAATTGTAACTCTAAAAGCTTGGACGTGTTATTTTAACAAACATTTATTAATCCATATATTTTCTTGATATGATATTATTGTTACTTCAAAGTGCAATCAATGTTACTTTAAAGGGTAACAATCATACTCTAATAGCTTGTACATGTTACTTTAAGTTATAATACTTGACAAAATCATGGTATTAAAATTTTATATAATTATTCACAATTGTTACTTTAACATTTATTTGTTATTACCTTAATATAATAAAAAATAACAAAAACATTGAAATAATCAAGTAATTGAAAAATTAAAACAATTTAAAAAATAGCAAAAATCGTTAAAAAAAATAACAAAAACAATGAAATAATTAAATAACTGAAAAACTAAAAAAATTTAAAAAAAAAATTCGTAAAAACAAAATCGTAAAAAAAAAAAAAAAAAAATAATCGAAAAAAAACGTTAAAAAAAAAAAAAAAAAAAATCGTAAAAAAAAAAAAAAAAAAAAAAAAAAAAATCGTAAAAAAAAAAAAAAAAAAAAAAAACCATCAAAAAAAACATAAAAAAAAAAAAAAAAAAAAAAAAAAAGAAAAGAAAAGAAAAAGAAAGAAAGAAAAAAAAAAAAAAAATAAAAGAAATCTCAACCATTGATTTCATTAGATCCAAGAACTAAGAGTGCATAAAGGATGCACCAAATATAAGGGATTCATGTGATCCTCTCTCAGATATATATATATATATATATATATATATATATATATATATATATATATGTAGATAGGATCCTAGACATCCTTATATATATTTACATCCTACATCCTAATTACAAATTAGTTGGATTAGATTAGATTGGGCGCTTGAGATTGAGCCACGTCGACAATTGAACATACCCTCACTCAACCGCCAAAACAACGTTCATTTCCCAAATTTCACTCCCTCTCTCCTCTTTCACTCTCTCTCTCTCTAATTTCAAACCCTAAAACCTTCAATCCTCTCTAATTTGCGCGATACTTTCATCGATTTTCAAGCGTTTTTTTCAATCATTTACTGAAACATTCATCATTAATCGAGTATAATCAAATTTAATCACAAAAATCCTTCTATCTTCGTTTACTAGGTATGGTAATTTTCGTTAATTCAAGCGTTTTACTGATATTTTCGTTCATTCAAGCGTTTTTCAATCATTTACTTTTAGTACGTTTTACTGATGTTTTTGATATTTATTGTGAATTTTTGTCTGTTGGACACCAATTGTTTGACGAAATGCTTCAACGAAGTGCGAAATTTACTTTTAGTACGTTTTACTGATGTTTTTGATATTTATTGTGTTAAAATTAGGGTTAAGATTAGTTTTAGTTAATTATGTTGTTATGTTTTGAATTTTTGTCTGTTGGACACCAAGTGTTTGACGAAATGCTTCAACGAAGTGCGAAATTTGATACTTCAAGTAATATTAAGTGGTACTTATTTGCATGCACTAATCTAGGGTTCTTATTTTTTTGATACTTCAAGTAATATTAAGTGGTACTTATTTATGTCTGTAATGGTACTTTATACACATACATATATGATACTTTATAATCTAGGGTTCTTATTATTTTGATACTTCAAGTAATATTAAGTGGTACTTATTTATGTCTGTAATGGTACTTTATATACATATATATGATACTTTATAATCTAATATGTGAACTTGTATGTTGTTCAGTTGTAATAATTAAAGTGATACTTCTATTGTATTATTTTGATACTTCAAGTAATAGTAAGTGGTACTTATTTATGTCTTTAATGGTACTTTATATTCAAATATGTGAACTTGTATGTTGTTCAGTTGTATGTATTAATTGAATTGTTTTTGTAATTGTATGTGATATTTTTGTTATAATCACTGAAATTAATATGTGAACTTGTTTGTTGTTCAGTTCTAATTAAACATGGCACCGAAAAGCAAGGAAAATCCTAAGAAAAGACAAAGCAAAGACTCATCTGAGCAAACACAGAAAAAATAGAAAAATGTGAAGATGGAGGCTGTGAAGAAGGAGGCTGTGAAGCAGCAGAAGGAGCAATTGGTTTCTAAATGTAGGCCAGGTCAACTAGTTGACATTATGAAAGATCTTAACGTCGCCCAGAAGGCGGCTATCAGAGAAACTGGTTTTGGTGGGATGTTGCATTTGAATGTGAGAACAATACCTACCACAATTATTGAATGGATTCTTGATGCTTTTAACCCTTCAAGCCATTTGTTTGTCGCTAACAAGCTGGAGTTCTTACTCACAAAAGAAGACATCCATGACATTTTTGGAGTACCAAGAGGTGGTGAACCTGTTGAGAAAAAATCAATGAATCATATTGATGAAGAAGAATTTGAAGTCGTATGCTCGAAATGGCGGAATATGTTTCAGTGTGACGGACAAAGGAACCTCGGCTATCGCAACATCTGCAGACAACATCAAAACCTTCAAGGAGTCCTGGGAGTCGGGGAAGAGTTCAAGAGACTCTTCGTTCTTGTTTCCATGTCATGTTTTTGGCACCAACATCGAATTACACATTGGATATAAAGATTAGAAATTTGTTGAAAATGTTGACGCCATTAAGAACTATGACTGGAGTTCTTATATCTTCCAGAGGTTGATCCATAGTCCGAGAAGTTTAAAACAAACAAAACAAAAGGGGTTTCGGGTGCATCATGGCACTAATTATAGCCTACTTTCATCGTATTGCTTTCAAAGGGATTGAATCACCACACTCTATCCCTCTTCTTCAAGATTGGGATCTTTGAGACTTTTAAGGAAAGAGTGGCTGAGGAATTGAAGTGTAATTCATTGGGGTGTGGTCCTGTGACGAAGATTTCATACCCTATTTGTGTCAATTATGAGGCTGAAGCAGTACAAAAACAACAACAACAACCACCACAAAAACAACAACAACAACCAGAACCACAAAAACAACCACCACAAAAACAACAACAACAACCACAAAAACAGCCACACACACAATCAGAACCACAAGTTCCAGAAGGATACATGCTGATAAAGTTACCAGCTGGAACTTTATCTGAACAAGAAATTAAGG
Organism: Dianthus caryophyllus; assembly: GCA_023091065.1. Classification (NCBI taxonomy): domain Eukaryota; kingdom Viridiplantae; phylum Streptophyta; class Magnoliopsida; order Caryophyllales; family Caryophyllaceae; genus Dianthus; species Dianthus caryophyllus. Next base: position 20,729,170 of record CM041527.1, read on the forward strand.
AACAAGCAGTTGATGTAAGTACATGTTGATTTATTCTGATACTTTAGATATATTTTTCTGATACTTCATATGTATTGAATTGATACTTTATGTTGTTTCATCTGATACATGTCATATAAACTTTGTTAATAATACATTTTTCTACTTTATATTATTCTGAAACTTTCGACATATTTTTCTGATACTTTATGTTGTTTCATCTGATACTTTATGTTGTTCCAAATGAAACTTTGGACATATTTTTTTGATACTTTATGTTGTTTGGTCTGATACTTCATGTTGTTTTATTTGATACTTTATCTGTATTGAATTGTTACAATCTTCTTGAATAGGATGTACATGAAATTGTGCTGAGAATGAAGAATGATGCTGAGATATTCTACGCAAGATATGCGGAGAATATGGAAGAATTTAAGCTGAAAATGGAAAATCGAAGGTCGACCGTGCTCAACCTCGGGAGACACCAACAGAAGCCAAGTCAAAAAGTCCTATCCTCTCACCAACTCAACCAATATTCAAAGATGGATTATTCCATAGCTATATTGATGGTTTAGTTGAAAGGGCAAAGGCAACTAAAGACTTTGCTCAAGGGATGCCTAGCTTCGACATTCTTTCTGAAATGTTAGATGCACAATACTCAACTTTGAGTAGAAAGTATGGCGAAACAGAGTGTGAGCAAACCATCGAATATAACGAGGCTGTGAATATTGGTTCTGATAAAGAGGATGAGGACGTGAACCTTCAGAGCGTTATAACAAGAGTTGTTGATTCTGTAAATGAAGATCAAGTTGTTGCGGTAGCACCAGCGCCAAGAATGATCAGTAACTATTTGCTGCACTCTAACATTGTTCCTTCTGGTGTACATTTGATACCTGAGGAGCTTGGGTGCACGATAGACTGTGGGCAGCCTGATGTCGGGATGCCACTTGTTTCTGGGCTGTTGAAGTCCAACAAAATCCTGTTTGATCCAGTTTTGAAACTTCGAAAGCAAGTTATGGATTATTGGTTTTTACTTAATGCCAAACTTGTGAAACCGTAAGTATTCATATGTTTAATGTTACATTTCAAACCGTATCTCAGATTAGTAATTTGTGATACTTTACATTTCAGACTGAAGTTTATTTAACTTTTTTTAAAATTGCAGAGAAAGACTTGCGTCATATGGTTTGGTGTACTTTATAGGAGTTGAAGAAATAGAAACACTATTGCCAGATGTCAAGATTGACTCGGCGGTGATAGATTGTTGGGCAATATTATTGAACAAGTTAACTTCGTTGCGAAAAGACGCACCAAGACCAAGACGACTTTTCTTCGGTTTAAGCCATTCGGTATGTAATTTTGATACTTCTGCTGTATTCTTCTGATACTTAATGTCTTACAATGTGATACTTTTTGTAGTTTATACTGATACTTTACATGTTAAAATAGTCACCTTTGGAGAAGTACATGGACTTAATGAATGAAGCTGAAGCTGGAGCTGATGCACTTAGAATGGAGAAGCTGAACACGCTTACAGATGAAATTGACAGTTCATGGAAAGAATGGTTAGGTGTTTGTAACAAGAATATTGATGACTGGTTTGAGAAAGACAATGATGAAGCGGATGCAATGCCAGACTTGGTAAGATATGAAAATCAACATCATTTTGAAAAATATTATTTTTTGTAATGCTGTGCTCTAACAAATTTTTTTCATTAGGTGTTCTTGCCGTTATTTATTGGTGAGCACTACTTTTGTGTGTGCATCAACTTCATCAACAACACTGTTGATTACCTTGACAACAGAACGTATGTTGATTTTGAAGTCACAGCCTATGCCCACCTTGCTAAACTCACAGTAAGTATTACACTATAGTATGAGTGATACTTTCAGTATTTTGTAGTGAAACTTTTAGAACTTTTTACTGATACTTATAGTATTGTTTAGTGAAACTTTTAGTACTTTTTACTGATACTTTTTTATATTTTTAGTGATACTTTCAGTACATTTTAGTGATACTTTTAGTACTTTTCTTGATACTTTTAGTATTTTTAGGTTGTAAAATTTGGAAAGTTTTTGATTTCAAGAATGTTGAAGCTGGTAGAATGTTGCTTGAATCAAAGCCAATGAGGATTCAAAACTTCAATTGGACCTCAAATGAAGGGAACCTGGACTGTGGAGTATTTCTGATGTTCCACATGTTGTTTTATGATGGGAAAGTGTTTGATTCTGAGCTTCATGATAAGAGGAAAAGAATACTGTATAGAGCAGAAATAGCAGCCACGCTGGTTTTGAGTGACTACAATGAGTGCAGACCAGAGATGTTGGCAAGTACTGCACTATTCTCTGAGAAGAAACAACATAGCAAAAATCCGAAAACACCAACAACTTCGAAATCAGATGGGAAAAAAGCAGCATGTGTAACCGTCTTGGGAAGCCCAAAAACTTCGAAATCAGATGGGCTTGGCAGCACATTGGATTTTGGGAACCCTACTGAAACCGTGCTACTTATTTCGAGATTTTTGAGATCGAATCAACCAATGTTTTCGAAAATGATGCCCCTACGGAAAAGAGTGGTTGATTACTGTTTAGTAGATGATTGTGATTTGCCACCCAGGTATTTCTATATTTTTTTACTTTTATTTGTTGGATGATTACAATATTTATGTTTAAATTGAAAATGTTTTAATTTATTTATACATGTATGCAATTTCTGAAAACTATATTTCAGCTAGACTGTAGCATTCTATAACACTGAAGACTTCCTGGAACGGGAGGATATAATGTCATTAAGATCAACAGTGAGTGTTACAAGCCGAGTAATTGAATGTTGGGCACACCTGATGAATCAAATTGATCACAGTGAGCCAGGGGAAACCTCACTAATGTTTTTTGGTATTCGTCATGCGGTATGTTCTAAACTATATTTTCTATTTCCATTGATAATGCTGTTACTTTTCATTATGATAATAATTTGATACTTTATTGATTGCACTTTGATACTTTTAGTTTTGCTTAGTGATACATTTTATGTGATATACATGAAGCCTAAATTATGATGTCAAATAAATTATGTTGTGTTGTTTATGTCACAGGATACAATTTATTCAATTTATCAGAATGAATTAGAAGGAAATCAAGTTTTTGATTCAAAGTACAAGAGTGTTTGTCTTGTTTGGGATAGATTTGTGAAACTCAACAGTACCCCTTGCAACTTGAAGGCACAATTGGTCTTTGTACCAATGGTATACGAAGATCATTATTTTTGCGTGTGCCTCAACTTCAAGAAGGGAAAGGTTGAAGTCCTTGAAAACACACGCTATAAAGATTGGGAAAGCACACCAGTTTACAAGATTGCAGAAATTATTGTATGTTAGAATTCTTCTAAAACTGTGATAATTTTGAATAGATAATATCGATAGTAAACTAATTTTTTGCCTGTTATTTTATAGGTTAAATGCATGTCATTGTACTTAAATGAAAAGGGTGTGCCAACTGCGAAAGAACTTGAGGCTGCTGATTTGGTAAACTTACCTTTGGAATGGCAAGAAGAGGAGGCAAACAATGAAGAATCTGGCTGTTTTCTTATGATTCACATGATAAGGTATGAAGGTGAATTGTTTGTCGAAGAACTGAAACGTAAAGTCTACCGACGCTACTACTGGGCAGAAATTGCTGCGGCATTGCTCCTAGCAGACATTAATGGATGGCGGGATAAGTTGCTTGATAAAGTTTCAGAGTTTGAAAAGAAAAAGGAGAAAGTTTGGGAGCAATTGAAGGAGAAAAGACTGGTGAAGCCCAAAAAGGGAACTTCCAAAAGAAAGGAGATAAGTACAGAGGAACCGATTTTACGTACAGCTGCAGAGAAGCAACAGAAGGGGAAGAAAAAGAACTAGGTTTAATGCTAAAAAAGTACTCTGGTAGTCATTGTAAAAAATTAACGTACAGAAATGATACTTTTGTTAAAGTCATGTGGTACTTTGTTAAGTAGTCAATGATACTTATAAGTATCTAAAATGATACTTCATGCTTTATATACTAATCTTATCAAGTGATACTAATCATGGTACTTATTTGTATCTCAAGTGATACTTTATATACTAATCTGTGGTACTTTAGTTGTCATTGATACTTTTGTTAAAGTCTTGTGATACTTAAATGTATTCCAAATGGATGAAATGTGGCATTATTTGGTCGGTCTACCTTTCACTTTCTGACCATAAACTCCAAAATGTTCCAAGTTTATGTCGACACCGACGTAAATCCGTAGTAAATTTTAAAATAAAACCGTTGTATATACGGAGTACTCTATATAATCGTATGAGTGGACTATAATGGTCACTTAGTTCCATTTTAGTCCAATTTAATCGTCGTGGTTGGGTCATGAATTATAGCATAAGTGGAACCCAAACCCAGTCCCCACATAGAGCCGACGCATCTAAGCCCACCCTGAGGTCGAGCTAAATCCGACCCAATAGAACCCAAAAATATTGCCACATCAATTATAGTATAGTACTCTGAAACTTCATTTGTATTAAAGTGATACTTTCTGTACAATTCAATGGTACTTTGTATTGGCAAATAAAAAACACAGAAAACTTGATTAAAACTATGTAATGCTAAACTGAAAAGTAGATCTTCACAGAGATATGGCCTTCGATTGAACACCTAAAATTGATCAAAATTCAAGCAGATCGAATCCGAGGCACCAGAACACACGGAAACAACAAAACCCCATTTTTAAAAGACAATGATATGAAACAAGGAAAACGAAACTTCAAATACATAAGGCATAAAAATACAAACCTCAGGAGTTGTGCTTTCTAGCTCAAACTTCATTTGTATTAAAGTGATACTTTCAGACAATTCAATGGTACTTTGTATTAGCAAATAAAAACACAGAAAACTTGATTAAAACTATGTAATGTTGGTTCGTAAAACTTGATCTTCACAGAGATATGCAAACACCTAAAATTAATCAAAAGTCCAAGGTGATCGAATCCGAGGCACCAGAATACACGGAAACAACAAAACCCCATTTTAAAAAGACGATGATATCAAGAAAAGGAAAACGAAACTTCAAATACACAAGGTGTAAAAATACAAACCTCGGTAGTTGTACTTCCTAACACATCTCCACGATGAGGGCAATTACGCTTGTCGTGATTTGCCATTTGTTTGCAATTATTACAAAGCCGCTTTGGTTTTTCAAATTTTGACAATGCACTGTCGCTTATTCGAAATCAACCTTTTCCCACTGCCTTTATTTTTTGATTGTACAGGTGGTCGAATGGTGACATTTGTGGAAGAACTACAACCAAGAAGAGTCTCTAACTCTTGCTCTTTTGTCAAATTTAGAGGCTTCAGTTTACCTCTAAAAATCTTCAACAAATCAGCCAGTTCCGAAATATGATTCTTCGGCATGCTTTTCAAGACACCAATAGTCGCATAAAACTCTGACCAAACTTTAGAAATCTCCATATTAGTTAGATCTTTTGCATCAAAATCATCAATTAATCGCCCATGTGCATCATGTATTTATCGGGATTCTCACGTAATTCTTCAACCACCGCTCAAAACATATTTCTCGGGGATTTTATGGACTTGCTTCCAGAGAGTACCCATATAATATGGCGACAAATAAATCCTTTCCTCTCAAATAATTTGCAAGAGCAAAGTTATGTGACAATCGTACCGTATACTCAACAAAGGTATACTTTATTCGTAACGACATCGACGACATTAATAGTCTCAGAACATGTATTCTTGGTGTAAGCACCAACACTACATGAACACATGGAGGCCGATACCTCTAATTGGAACTCATAGAATATCGTGTGGGTGTAAACTCTAGCAGCATGAGACTCTAATTTCAGAGGGGTAGAAGTCTGTGGTAATGAGTAATCGCTGTCTCGATCAAGTGTTTTCTGAGTATATCGTTGTTGGTCCATAGCACTTTCAAAACGCATCCAGAACTCAACAAGTGTTCCATGGTGGTTTTCAAAACGTTTGAAAAAACTGTTTTCGCTTTCTGAACGCTGCGTGGTTCTTAAAAGACAACCAAAAGGGATATCACGATAATAAGCCGGAATCCAGCTTCTCCTGATTGAAAACAAATATGATAACCAAGAATGATCCTCCATATTGAATTCAGCGATCACCTCATTCCACTTTTCTTCAAATTCCAAAGGTTCTAACTCCGTATTCCACACAACCGAACACAAACGACTGACAAAGTCAGTCTCCTTTCTGATCTGTCCTACTTTGTCGAGCAAATGCATAATATGCCACATACAAAAACGATGAATAGCAGTCTTAAACACATTAGGGAATGCATTTTTAATGGCAGGATCCTGGTCAGTTAGTACACAATGAGGTTCTTTATTCCCCATAGCCTCTAAAAACTGCTTAAAAACCCAAGTAAATGATTGTTCATCCTCGTTTGACAAGAGTGCAGCAGCAAAAGTGACTGATTTCTTATGATGATCCACACCCGTAAAAGGAGTGAAGACCATACTATATCTATTAGTAGAGTAAGTAGGGTCAAAACTCATCACATCACCAAATAAGGAGTAAGCCCTACGTGACTGCGAATCTGACCAAAATGCACGACACAAGTTTTGACTCATCGCCCACCTCAAACGCAAAATAGAAGCCTTTTGAGTCTCACGAAGCTCCCAAAACGATTTATAAACATCTGCGCATCTTTATCTCCTATAAAGCACTTGATGTCTCTTCCAAAATTCTTAAAATCAGTCAACGTTGCCCCGATGTTGGAATAACCATTAGCATATTCCTTACAAATTCTGAAACTCCTGGTTGAACCAATGTTAACCTTACAATGATCTATTATAGTTTGTTTATGGAAAAGGAAAGATTGCTAGAGTTTTTCTCGAATTCTTTGTTATTTAAAGAACAAAGCCGATGGTTATGGCCCTCATGGAACACCACCACAACATAGAAATGATACTTAAATTCAAACTTAATCTTAGCTTTACATCCACCTGGTTATTTTAGTTTTCTTAGGTTCGTAAGGTTTGGTTGATATTTCCTCCTTTTCTTCATCGCCAATAAGTGAAACATTCTTCTTAGAAGGTTTAAATCCTTCCCTATTACAAACGATGAGCTTCGTATATATTACGCCATCATGAAACATTTTAGCCGTCTCTAATCTAGGAACAAAACCACAAGCAGAAGCATAAGAGTAATAAAACTCGATACCTTCCTCTAAAGTTGGAAAAGCTTGCCCGATATAAGGTTTTGAATCACTTGAAACAATCCTTCTCCAATCCTCACTACCACCAGGTGTAATATTTAACAAAAGTGCGTGTTCCTTATCAACAATGACAAAGTTCTTTGAACAAGCTGGAGTATAAGGAACTAAGTGCTTCGATTGAACATAACACCACATCAGCTTCTGCAATACATAATGATACTTTCTTAGTAACAATTTGAAACTTACTTTAATAAGTAATGATACTTTATTAATAACATGGCAAACATGCTTCGAAAAGAGGAGAATTACTAAATCAACTGATGAAAATCGAAATGAAATTAAGATCGAAATTACATCATAATCAATGATTTTGATGAAAATCATCGTTGAACAGAATTTGAAGACCTAATTACATCATAATCGAAAAGAAATTAAAACCTAATTTCGTTTTAAATCATCGTTCAACAGAATATTGAACACAACAAATTAAACTGATTAAAATCAATGATTTCACAAAATAAACATTCATAAATAAGCGTTTTCATGAAAAATCAACAAAATATACATTGATAAATTGAATTCAACTGAAAAAATTAACGAAAAATATGAACGCAAATTATAAGTCAATGATTTCAGTTGATTTCAATGATTTCACAACAAATTAAACATATATTAACGCAAATATGAAGGAAAATTACATTATAATCACGAATTTTAAAACTCAAATTGAACTCAACAGACCTGACATAATGTATTTTGACGATGAATTTGATGTTGAATTTGATGATGAATTGCAGGAGTTGATGAAATTATATAATCGGATGAATTTGATGATGAATTCGGTGATGAATTTAACGATGAATTTCTTGATGAAGTCATTGAATATAACGAATTTGATTTGATGAGAAACGTAGAGAGAGAAAGAAAAAGTCGAAAGGAAGGGGTGAGTTTGGGGAAGGGTTTATATAGGCTTGGATTATAACTTAATTAGTGGGATTTAATCTGGGCCATTGGATCTCTAAGATCCTAGGGTTGATATTAGGAGGTAGGATGTATAATTGTTGGGAGGATGTATAAGATCCTATTTCTATATATATATATATATATATATATATATATATATATATATATATATAGAAATAGGTTATTTAGAGTCCAAGGTTAGTTCTAGAGTCCAAGAGTCCTATTTTGAGCCATTGGATTAGATTAGATCAAGGGCTTAGATTTAACTAGCAATTAATACAATGTTCCCCTAAAAAAAAAAAACAAAAAAAAAATTAAAAAAAAAAAACAAAAAACGAGAAGAAAAAAAAAGAAAAAAAAAAAAGAAAACCCTAATTCCAAGAATTGTCTCAGACCAAAACACAACAACCAAAATCAGTTTTTCTTTTTTTTCAAATATTTCATTCTCTCTCTTCAAACAATCACTGACTATTCCATTTCCATTTCAGAGATTCATCTTCATCTCCATTTCATCATCCATTTTCTTCTTCTCTCTTCAAACACTCAATTACTGACTTCTTTTTTTTGGTTTATTGATATTGGTCGTTTTCTTCTTCTTTGAAAATACCTTCAGTTTTCCGCCTTAATTAGAGGTTATTCTCATTCCTTTCTTTTTTTCAATTAATTTTATATTTTTCGTTTTTTTTTTTAATTTTTTCGATGTTGTTTAGTTTAGATTAATGTTTGTTTTTCAAATTAGGTTGAATCTTTTAACTTATAATTGTAATTAATTTTTCAGTTTGTTATTGTTTAATTTCAGATTTGGTTCCACATTCATCCTTATTTTTGCTTAATCATAGGTGAGTTCTATATCGTTTGTTATTTATTTTTAGTTGTTTAGGTTAGATTTATTAGTTTGTGTATTGGGGTTTTTTTTTAAATGTGTTGATTTGGCCATTTTTTATTTTTTTGGGGTACTTTGTTATTGAATTATCTATTTTTTCTGTATTTTTGACGATTCTCATAAAAATAATTGGAAATTTCAGATTAAGTGTATATAATTCTTTTTTTTGTTATTGGAATTTCAATATTTTTCGTTATAACAAAAACTGATAATGTGTCTATAATTATGTTATCTCATGTTGGAATTTCATATGATATGCTTTCAATTTGTTTTTTAGTTTTTAAGTTGTTTCAAGTTTTTCTGTCAATGTAATTTGTTTCTCTTACGTTATGTTTGTAGGTGGTTCATTATTTGTGTTTATAATTCTGCTCCTGGAATTGGAATTTCATTTTTTGTGTTTATAATTCGTTTTTTTGGTGTTGGAATTTCACTTTTTGCGTTTATAAGTGAAACTGATTATTTGTTTATAATTCGTATGTGATTACAATTCCTTTTTTCTTTTTCAACTTGTTGCAAGTTTTTCTGTGACTGTAATTTGTTTCTTTTACGTTATGTTTGTAGGAGGTTCATGAGTTGTACTTGTATATGCAACGGAATGCGGTTGCTGAGCTTTCAAAATTTGAGCCGCGTTTTCTGAAATTGAATTGACAAGATGACGACCCAAATGACAAAGAATCTGCCTTGTTCATTATGATGCACATGCTTCTTATGAAGGAGGTGCCATTGCTGAGCCGAACATAGCGTCAAAGAAATATTGTTACCTTGTTGCCAACTGATTATGTGTTTGTAATTCTATTTTTTATATTGGAATTTCACATTATGTGCTTGTAATTCTTTTTTTTTTCTGTCAGTGTATTTTGTTTGTCTTATGTTAAATTTGTAGGAGGTTCATCAATTGTACCGGCATATGCAACGTAATGTGGTTGTTTTTCACTCTGACAACATTGAAACGCTTAATTTGTTTTCATTTGTACTTTGGTTTTCAATGACCAAATTCAAATTATCTATCTATTGTGGTTTAAATTTTAACAATTAAGCTTTTGTATTCTACTCAAGTCTTTCAATTCAAAAATTCTACGTAATTGAAAATTTCAACACATTTATTTGAAATGTTAACAGGTTTTATAAAAACTATTAACAAAGTAAACAACATTCTACGTAATTGAAAATTTCAACACATTAATTTGTCAAGACTTAATCAAATATTTTCATATATCCCATCTCAAAATAATCAAGAATTTTAACACATCTGTAAGAAATTTCAACCATATTTTCTAAAATTCTGAATATAACTTACCAAAAAAAACTACTTTCAGCTATTCCTATTGTTTTCAAAAAATTAAACAGTTACTAAGTAATTTTATAGCATTTCTACATCCTAAAATAACATCTTCCATTAAATGAAATTTCAACAACCAAAAAACGAATTGTAACAAATTTTTTTAGAATTCCAAACTTTACTTTACAAAATACAAATTCAATAACAGAAAACATTTATTAATCTTCCACAAAAGGGAATGGACAATTTCACTTGTCATGGTGTGCTAGTTGCTTACAATTTTTGCACAATCGTTTGGGTTTACTTGCAACAACAACATCGACATTTTTACTCGACAACATATGTTTTCCACTATCTTTGTTTTTAGATTGCTTAGGGGGCATAATAGATATTTCAGATATCACTTTACAACCAAGTAAATTCTCAAACTCCTGCTCCTTAGTAACAGTTTCGATGCATGACTTGTGCTCCTCCCGTTGAAAGATAATTAAACTTGTGCTCCTCCCGTTGAAAGATAAATAAACAGTTTCATGCCTTGCTGGAAATTTTTAAACTGGTGTAGCGTTACCCCTATGTTTTGGAACTCTTTAACATGTTCTTTGATCATCCTATACGTGTTTGTAGCACCGATATTAAGCTGCCATTGAAATTAAATGAAAATTTCAATTAAATGTTAAAATGAAATACCAACAGGATTATTTGAAATTTCAATAACAATTTATAAAATTTCAATGAACGAAAGTAATGTCCCAGCCTACAGCAGCAACAACTTAGATTACTTCATTCCCAACTTCTTTAATTTTGAAAATCAAGTTCCAGGTACAAAAATTTCAATGAATCGTTGCTTCAGAAGTCTCAACATCATCAACCATGTTATCTTTCGACGTCTCAACATCATTAACCTAGTTCAAAGCTGCTTAGGGAAATGAATGGTAGCAAATTTGGAGAAAACAAAACTATCAAATCAAATTAAAACTTCAACACAAAAAATTAAAACTTCAACACATAGACCTTAAACTCCAAATTCAGAACTAACTTGCTGCTCAATGAACCAAGCACTAAAATGAAATTCCAATAAACAAATAAAGCATTTTAACAAAGAAAAAAAGAATTGTGAAATACTAACCCTTATATTGTAACGAGTTCTTTAGATTCGTTCTCCTTTCAACCGTCTCTATACTGTCATCTTCTTTACCAGACATCTTCTTCGCATAATATGCCCAACAAATACAAGCGAACAAATTGAATTTCGTTTTCAATACCGTTGTTTATAAGTAAAATTTTCAGTTTTTGTAAAATTGGAATCAAAAAACTTGAAAAACCAAAAAAAAAAAAAAAAAAAAAAAAAAAAAAAAAAAAAAAAAGGGATGAAGAAGAGCATAATATAACCGGAAAAAAAAAGGAGGATGAAGAAAGAGGATGAAGAAGGAGGATGAAGAAGAAGAAAAAGGATGAAAAACATACCTGGAAGAAGAAAAACCCAGATATTTTAAATAGAAATTTCTAATTTGTTAAAATTAAATCTTTAAAAAAAAAACATATAAGATAAAGGAAGAAAATGATGGCAAGATAATAAAAGAAGATGAATAAAATACCTGCAAAACGAATGAAAGAAGAAGAAGAAGAAGAAGAAGAAGCAGAGAAATCAATTTGGGAGGTGGATGGTTTTTTTTGGTTTGCTCAATGTCGTCCATCATAGAAATCAGTAGAGGAAGCCTAATTTTCTAATTGGCTGGAAAAATTATTTTGTTTCTATTTTTTTTTAATTAATGAGAACAAATCTCAGCCCTCCATCCATCTCTAATCTAATGGCCCAAAATTGAACTCTAGGACTCTACTTAAAAGGTGGACTCTCTATAACCTTTCACTATATAGAAATATATATATATATATATATATATATATATATATATATATATATATATATATATATATATATATATAAACAATCTCTCCTTATATTTTTAAATTATTTAAATTATTTCCTAGTTAATAGTAGCCTAATTAATTTTGTTACCATAAATAAACCTACAAATTGTAAGTATATAATATGATCTCTTTCCTTAAATTAATACTATGTTTACCTAAATTATATTCTAATTCTCATACTCATATAATTAATTGTAATTCTCATATACTTATACTAAATAATGTATCGGTTTATATTTTCCTAATTAAGCTAACACTACTATTTCCCATATATTTAAATTTACAAAATTAGTATATTTTCCTTATACTACTATTTTTTATTAACAAAAAAGTTATTTTTGATTATATTTTCCTTATACTACTATAACATGCAACATATAACATTAAACCGTTATTTTTGATTATATTTTCCTTATAATACTATTTGCCATATATTTAAATTAACAAAAAAGGTTTCAAAAAAAAAAAAAATTAAAAAAAAAAATTCTAATTGATACTCCCTCCATTCATATCCAATGGCATCCCTTCCCTTTTTGACACTATTCACATAGGTGAATAATAGTCGATATAACTTTTAATGTACAAATTAAAATATAGTCGTGTGATATCTTGTTTTATTCGTCTTGATAAATACAACATTAATATCAAATTTTTATATTTTTATACAATATAGAACTATAGATATTGTCGTTACAAAACGCGTCTCGACAAATGTGAAAAAGTAGAGGATGCATTTGGATTTGAATGGAGGGAGTACTATTTTTACCTAAATTCTAATTGTAGTTGGTATTTTTACCTGAATTCTAATTGTAATAGTAATTGTAATGCTTATATCAAATATGAAAATATACCATAAAAAACGGTTTTAAGAACAAAAGCGTTTTTAAAAATACAATTTTAAAAACGGTTTTGAAAGAATAACCGTTTTTAAAAATTAAATTTATAAAACGGTTTTTTTCTAAAAAACCGTTTTATTTAATCTTTTAAAACGGTTTATTAATATAAACCGTTTCTAAAAGGTTTAAATTAAAATTTTTGAGGGAATGAAATTTTAAGCTTGCAAGTCAGTTTAATCGTTTTTTTTTTTTATCTCTTTCATTCTCTTTCATTCTGCTCGTTCCCTCAATTTTAATTTCATTCTCTCAAAATCCATCTTCATCAATCATTCTCGTTTTTTTTAGTTAGTAAATTCATTATTAAATTCTTTCAAACTTCAATTCTCCATTGATTTTTCGTTTTCTCTTTTAGTACTCTGTTCATACTTTATATTCGACGTTGGTTCAAACCCTAATTAAGTTACTAATAACAGGTTCGTTATCTCACTTTTTTTTTCAGTAATTGCACTAATATTTTATGTGCGTACGTCATGTTGGTGTTGTTGTTCGAATTTGTTCGTGCTTTGTGTTGTTGTTGTACGTTGTTGTTCAAAGTTGGTGTTGTTGATGTTGTTGTACGTTGGTTATTGTTGTTGGTGTTGTTGTTGTTTGTATAATGTGGCCGAGGGGTTGTCTTTTGGGGTTAGGGTGTCATGTTGTTAGTGTTTAGGGTATTGTTACGTTAGTGTTGTTGTTGTTGTTGCTTAGGTTATTGTTAGATTACGGAGTAAGACGAGTAATGGGGAGTAATACGGAATAATGGGGAGTAATGTGGAGTAATACGGAGTAATGTGGAGTAATACAAAGTAATGGGTTGTTTAGGGTGTCATGTTGTTAGAGTTTAGGGTATTGTTACGTTAGTGTTGTTGTTGTTGCTTAGATTATTGTTAAATTACGGAGTAATACGGAGTAATGGGGAGTAATACGGAGTAATGTGGAGTAATACGGAGTAATATAATGGGTTGTTTAGGGTGTCATGTTGTTATTGTTTAGGGTATTGTTACGTTATTGTTGTTGTTGTTGTTGTTGTTGTTGTTGTTGTTGTTGTTGTTGTTGTTGCTACTTAGGTTATTGTTAAATTACGGAGTAATGTTGAGTAATACGGTGTAATGTGGAGTAATACGGAGTAATGTGGAGTAATACGAAGTAATACGGAGTAATGGGTTGTTTATTAGGGTGTCATGTAGTTAGTGTTTAGGGTATTGTTACGTTATTGTTGTATGTTGTGTAATGTGGAGTAATGCGGAGTAATACAGAGTAATGGGTTGTATGTTGTATGTTGTAATACGGAGTAATGTTATGTTATATGTTGTAGGTTGTATGTTATGGAGTAATAAGGCGTAAAACAAGTAATACGGAGTAATTTCAGTTTTGGCAGATTTGTGCACTCGTGGAATAAAATAGTTTTAAAACTCGAAATGATCTAATTTTAGTTTGAAATTTTTTGAGGATATATTAATCCCCCTATAGTAAGTCTCTACAAAAAATTAAGTCGAAATACAAAGGATAAGTTACTGTAAAAAATCTGGACTTATCAGTTCGTTCAGAAAAGGCAGTTTAGAGTGATTTCACGAAAACGGCTCTATAGGATGATTTGTTAAGAGTTAGGGCACGTTCTTTGGAGGGTATACTCTATGCTCATAGTTGTACAACTTTTATTTTATAAGAAACCATCAGTTTGGTGCAGAAGTTTGAGAAAACATTAATCAAAGTGAACCCTTTTTTCTGAAAATTAATTTAGCTGAAATTTATTACAAGATAAATTTGTTTAAAATATCAAAACACTCAAGTAACGTGATTTAAAAATTTATATGCATCCTTGAGACTTTTATAATGATAGTACGAAATGTGATTTGTTTATTGTACGTGCAGGTTGCTATGGACTCGACCAGTAAACGAAAAAGAGACGACAGTGATAAACCAAAAAAACGTCGAGGTAGAGGACGTTCAGTACAACCGGAGGCAACAAAAGCCATTAATTCAGGCATACCGATTCCACTAACATGGAACGAGCGATTAGGAGTGGCAAATGGTGAATGGCGGAACAAATTTTCTTCTTGGATCGGGATTACAACAAGACAGTGGGTTCCTCTCGACGTACAAAATATAAAGAAATTGAATCCCATGTTGAGGGAGCAAATTCTTAAAACGTTGAAGGTATATATTCATTGGTTAATTAATTCTAATAATATTGAAATTAAACAAACAAGCGTACACTAACTTTAATTTGTTTTATATTATTTCGTTATTTATCTGCAGAGAGCATACAATGTTCCCGATAAATACGATCAATATTGTATGGACAAGGTAGCTGATTTAGCCCGATCGTGGAGGACTACTGTCTATAAAAAATACTTGATCGACCCGGAGACGGGAGAAGAAATAGATCCGCCAAAACCACCGGAAGAATACCCAATGATCAAACCACACATGTGGGAGAACTATAAAAAACAACGTAACACCCCCGAGTTTAAGGTATTATATATATATGTGTATATATAAGTTAATTAATTAATTCACAAGCATGCATATATTTATTATATATTTTTTGGTTATGATAATTTCAAGGCCTTGAGTGAGAGGAACAAAAGAAACACTGCGAAAAAAGAATATCATCAAACCACCGGTCGCAAAGGTTTCTTGGAGCTCGCCGGGGAACATGTAAGACTTATATATATTTGTATATATACAAAGTTATATATATCTTCTTTATAATATAATTTTATATTGTAAAGCGACCTTAGCTTTAATTTATACAAGTATTATATAATAAACTTGTTATTTTTTGTATGAATGTGTAGGCAAAAGTGGATGAAGATGGCATAATAACGAATCGACATGAAATATGGAAACTAGGTCACACCCCGAAATCCGGCAAATTAGATGAAGCAACTCAAAGGGCGGTAGAAAACATTGTACGTACTACTCTTTTATTCACGTACACCTTAGTCATTATTTATTAATTTTTTTAATTATCAACGTGTTAAATTATAATATTTGAATGTCGTATTTTTTCTATCAATAGGATAAAGTTGTCGACAAGGTCAAAGAAGGGTCATGGAAACCTGAAGGCGGCCGAAAGGACATTCTAGCCGAGGCAAATCAAAAACCTGAGCACGACGGTCGTGTGTTAGGCATGCCAGGCCATGTTAGAGTAACCAAAGTTTTCGGGAGAGCTGCCAGAACACCAACAAAAACAAGTAGTACTAATGATTGTGATATGGTAAACTAATTAAATTGTTAGTTCCTAGTTAATTTAAATGATGACGACGACTATCTATATATATTATTGAATTGTATATAATGTATTTGTTGCTGGTGAAAATGATGGCCAAGATGATGCAGAAAATAACCAAAGGTGGTGCCCTGACGGCCGAGGAACATAAAGTGATTGATTAACTTGCCGGTGACGAGAAAACGGCGGACGATCACACGACGTCTAAGGAACAAGACGGTGACGATGAGGTAATTAAATAACTTAATAAGTTATATTTTTATTGGATATATATTTTATTTATTAATTAATAAAGTGTTATATATACGTAATTAACTAAACTAACACACGTATATATTGAATAAATAAATAAAATTAAGGGCAGCCAGACAAATACCGGGCAACAAGAAGAAGAAGACGGGATCGATAAAATTGATGAGGTCGATAAAAGTGTTGAGGTAAATAAAGTGTTTTTGATGTTGTTGTCGTTATTGTATTGTTGTTGTGTTGTTGTTAATGGATGTTGTGTAATACAAGTAGAACCAACTTAATTCCGGTTTTGGCAGATTTGTGCACTCGTGGAATAAAATAGTTTTAAAAATCAAAACGATCTAATTTTGGTTTGAAATGTTTTGAGGATATACTAAGCCCCCTATACTAAGTCTCTGTAAAAAAAATTAAGTCGAAATTCAAAGGATAAATTACTGTAAAAAATCTGGACATATCAATTCGTTCAGAAAAGGCAGTTTAGAGTGATTTCACGAAAACGGCTCTACAGGATTATTTGTTAAGAGTTACGGCTCGTTCTTTGGAGGGTATACTCTAGGCTCATAGTTATATAACTTTTAATTTATAAGAAACCATCAGTTTAGTACAGAAATTTGAGAAAACGTTACTCAAAGTGAACCCTTTTTTCGGAAAATTAATTTAGCTGAAATTTGTTACGAGATAAATTTGTTTAAAATATATTTATTGTTTATTAAATTTATAGTGAGTGTTGATTATAATTGGTATGGAATTTGGATGAAGGTAAATGAAGATCGGTCCCGTAAGGGGAAATTCGAAACGCTGACACAGACTATACCGATCTTTGGCACGGTAGTGTTTTAATGTTAAATAACTAATAATGTTTCTATTTACTATAAAATTTTCAGTTATATTTTATGTAATTGTAAATAATTTATGTTTAAAAATGTAGGGAGGAGAAAATTACATTTGCGTACTCAATCACCAAAACCTGCCAGTAGTGCCTAATCTACGTAAGAATAAGGTTGCGTACGCACTTATGCATTCACGACACACTGGCCGAGACAAAGGATCGCTCACTTACAGAGCTCTCCTAGATAATCACTTAAAAGTGACGATCAAGAAGGTCTTAAATGACTTTGGAGATGTTCGGCTACCGGTCCCGGTTAGCGATGAGTTGGTCACGGTAGAGAGTGTCGTAGGTTCCTTTGTCCTGTGGCCTCAGACTCATGTTGCGCCTATTAAATTGGGGAGCCCTAAGAATAAAGGTGACAAGAAGGTAATATATTTTATTGACTCCAAATTATTATTTGTTTTTTTAATATATATTGAACCTTATCTTGTTAATATATGAAAATTGTGTTCTATATATTGTTATAGGAAAATAATGTAAATGAGAGGAGGTTGGCGAATGACTTGCAAGAAGTACAACGTCCTACAACCAAGGACAAACAAAGTATCGAGGTATTTTTACTATCACTCTAATGACATAATAAATTAGTATTATATTTAATATTATCGACATAATTAATACACTTTTGCAGGTGAGTCAATCAGACATTATTGGAACGAATGAAGATTCATCCTCAAAGAACGTAGCGAAGACACTTTTTGATGATAAGGTTTATTATAGCTAGTTACTACTTTAGCTCAATTATATATATCGTTAATTTAATTCCTTTGTTTTGACTCCACGTTGTATTTGTTATTGACGATTATATTGTTTTTTGTAGGACGTTGCGAGTATCTCGAACGTTAATGTTGCGAGTATCTATAACGTTAAAGTTGCGTCCAAATTGAGTAAGCAGATGTAGAAATTATTACCTCCTGAATATACTAAAGCTAAATTTATGAAAAAGGTGAGTAGAACCCAAACAATGACAAGATTGTTTGGAGAAGGGTGCACTCGCTTTCAGGATGACAGTATGATCTATATTAAAATCCCTAAAGAAGTCGCAGGAAATGAAATGACTTCATTTTTGAATGCACCCTTACTACTCGAATGGGCTGGCCTTGAGGAAATTGATGCTCAACATATGATCATTTGGATGAAGTGAGTTATTTGATTAATTAGTTTTATTTCAAAAATTGCATTTATTTTGTTATGTACGTTATTATTATATAAATGCTTTATTTTTTGTTTGCTGATCGTGTAGGTACTTAGTTGATTACATCAAAGAACATGCAGACATTCCTTCCCACAACTGGGGTTTTATGAGCCCGTACTTGTTGTCAATGCATATTGCAAATGAAAAAAAAAGTAGACCGAGTCAATCACATAGCCGAACACCTGATGAAAAGCAAGAAAATAATCTTCGCCCCTTATAATGAAAACGGGTACGTATATATGATTCTATTATTAGAATTAAAAGTTCATGACGATTGGCGATACTGTTGAGTTTATTTCTTATATATGTGTTGTATATGTAGGAGACATTTGGTATTGACGGCATTTTGTGCTGAAACGAAAAGAGTGTATTGGCTAGATTCATGTGGTGGACAACCGTCAAACATATTTAAAGAATTGGCGAATCTGTAAGTTAATTTAAATCACATGCATTGTAGTAATTAAATGACTTTATTATTAATATTTCTATTTTATCGACATTGTCATCCCAAGGAAGTTTCGCAACATCCCATTGAAGCAAAGCTCATTTCTCACCACTACAGGAGTAGTCCGTTTCGACCATCCCCCAATGGCCGCAAACTCCTCCATCAACGGGCACACCTCTCCTCCAGGAAACCGAAACACATGCAAGCTAGGGTCCCAGTAATCCAAGCATGCATCCAAGAAGTCTAACTCGACCCGCATTTGGCGAAAGCCAATAAAAACGCCTGCTCCATCATCATATACCGCCTTCTTCATTGCCGGACTTAGTGAAGAAGTCCACCTCTTCAAAAGAGCATCAAAATGCTCAACCATTTTTCTTGAATACAAAAACTTTTGTAAATATACCTAATATATTTATGAGAGCAAAAGGAAAAAAGAAGAGAAGTGATTTTGAATGAAGATTATGGCACGCACCCCCCCTCCTTATATAGGAAAACATAATCGAAATATGGAAACATAGCGCTGCCAGCCAGGCCACGAAACCGCATCACCCTATGCGGTTTGCACCCCAAACCGCATAAGCTTATGCGGTTTCACCCACAAACCGCATAAGGCTGTGCGGTTCCTGGGGCTGGTTTTTCTTGCAATTTTCCTAATTTCGTCTTTCCTAAACCACGACATCCAACACTACGACGATTGTTTGTTGTTCACCATGCAGCAACATTATATTTCGTTTTAGCAAGCACGGTTCAAGCCACGAGTCCACTCATTACATTTCAAACGTTTATTTAGGCTCATTTCGACTTTTAAAATGAATGTTTCGCGAAAACATTTTCTAACAAACTACTTCAATCCTAAACATCCCACTCGGGAATCGTTTCGCTTTCAAACCTAGCCCACTAACCTACAGGTACACAACATACGAAATGTAAACAAGGGTTCACACAATCCCTATTACACAAGCACGCTAATTCACTAAGGATGACGCCGACGATACTCGTCGAATTCACGCCGAATCTAAGCCGTTTCAGCACGACTCTGACACAACTGAGCTGCCTGCTCAGCCCAGGCCATCCTCCACCTGTTAGTTGTCCTCCACAGCTTCTTGTGCACATCCTTGGGGGCTCCCTCAATCCTTGGCAAGTCACGAGGGTCGGCCTCCCTCTCGCTATACGAACGCCTCATACGACTCGCTTTGGGAGCTCCCTCAGTCCTCGAACCTGTACTTTTACGAGACATACAACTATAACACATGCAAGCACACAAACGTGACATACTCACATATACATAGACATACTCACATGACATTATAACTCCCTACAGAGCATTTCTAGGCCTAATTCACAATTACGCCGAAAACCGTTCTCTAAACATCAAAATCTCAACTTTATGGTTTCTATACGCCATAATAGTCCCCAACAACAACCCATTACAAGCAATTGCATTTTGGTCACCCCGATCAAAAACCACCAATTTACGAAGAACACTCCTTATTCAATTAAGGAGAATCGTCGAATTGAAAGCCTTAGCTCGACATTTTGGCAAAATTGAAGCTATAGGCATGCTATACACACTATGGGCATCCTACACCGAAATTTAATTGAAATTCCGGGTCGGAAAATCCGGGTTCGTTTTCGGGCCCGAAACCTAATTTGGACGTTTTTCATACAAAGACGGTCTAAATCATAATCAACTCACACATACATGCTAGCATGGCATAATGCAACACAATGACGTCAATTTCAAGCTTCCAAACGGCAAATTTCAAGCAAAAATCGGGTTTTCATCCAAAACCCGTCTTTTCAACATTTCTAGCTAAAACTAGCTAATTACAACGACAAATAACGTAAAAACAAGTTAAAAAGGAGCATTACCTATTTCCATAGCAAAGCAACGCAAGAGAAATGATCAAAAACGGTTGAGAAATCGAATTTTGGTGTTTTTAAGAGAAAGAAACCGAAAATGTATGAATGAGCTAATCCACGGCTGAATTCGTGCTTTATAGGCATTTTACTGCCAACAGGAGAAACCGCATAGGCTTATGCGGTTTGCACCCCAAACCGCATAAGGTTATGCGGTTTGCACCCCAAACCGCATAAGGTTATGCGGTTTGCACCTGTGGTTTTTCTCTGATTTTTCTCGTTTTGGACCTACTTTTGGATTCCTAATTCATCCTGGCCCAAATGCACCTCCAAGTACATCCGTGCTTGGGTTAAGGCGTCACCTACAGTCCGCCATACGCGTGTATTAAACATTTAATATACGGTACAGAAGCATAAACACTCTTCACGAGCCCTTGCACTCTTCACAAGCCCTTACACCCCTTTATATACACCCTCACGAGTATCACTTCCTGCCCATGAAGTTTACACACCATACAGGCCTTTCTCAAAGGAAGTCCTTTCAAACATTAACACTCCTCAACAAGCTTCAAGCGAAGCAATTACCAAACGCATATATACTCTTTACGAGTCTTTACACCATTTTCCCCTCAAACAAAAGACAACTACATATAACAACAACATAGATGCTCCTCGGCGAGTTCAAGCACAAGCATCCTGCAAAGCACTTTCATTCATGAGCATTACACAACTACACATGCGCTCCTGTGCGAGACCAGACAATTACAATTACATATGCACTCCTATACAATTATGCTTTAGCACATGCACTCTTTGACGAGACCATACACTTAATACTTACGCTCCATGGCGAGACTCGAGACAGACGCAACATCAGCAATAAGCAAATACGACAACACAACGCTACGCAACGGCACTAAACACAACATACGGCAAGAAGCAAATACTACGCAATGAGCAACGAGCACAACACAGGCATCCAGCAGGCCGGCAGGCCCTTATAGCATGTACGGACCGCCATGTCCTTAAACATGTACGTCCCTCCCCGCTTAGCCCGGTTCGAAGTCCTCGTTCCACCCATGGACACATGCTTCGTTCCGCTGACGATATCGAGACTGTAATGGTCCGGATATGGTCGTGGAGTTTGACTTTCGCTCTAGTCCGAGCTCAGTCAAACTGGGGGCTCTGTGGATACCCATATCCGTACCCTCCCACACAAAAACCTGTGATGTAACACGGACTTGTATTACGCATGCTTTAACGTTGACTTAAACGGTTCTAAATATGTCGAATTCATTATTGAGTCGTTTTGAAATGTTAAATGAGTTAGGTCGCTTCACATCGCTTTAAATAAATGTTCATTTTGTCCATTTAAAGTTTAGCCTGGTCCGCGTCCTGCTTCGTTTGGCATGAGCTTCGCATTTGCATTACAATTAGCCCTTTTACATTAACGAGGTCTGATTCAGCATTCCTAGATTCCTAAATTTAGGCCCGGTGGCTAGATCTCCCCTTTAGCCTCCTCTTACACAAAATATAGCCTCACGGGTTACCTTATTTCACAAAATGACACAAAATACACCTTTTTCACATTTTAGGGTCTCAGGCCCAGAACCGAGCCCAAACCCAGCCTTTGGCCCTCACTCCAAAGCCCTGAACCACATAAAATATCTCAGAAAATATCTCAGCTGTTTTCTTGATGTGCAAGGTCGAGATTATACTGTATCTTTTCAAGATATAATCAAACCGGAATTAGGAAAACCAACCTAGAACCACACCCTCGAACCACATAGCCTTATGCGGTTTAGGGGTCAAACCGCATAAGCCTATGCGGTTTACCTTGCAAACCGCATAGTGCTATGCGGTTCCTCAGCCTGGTTTTATCCCGAGATTTCCTAATTTCTCCGAGGTTTTTAGTATATATACGCCCCTATACCTGACCTCGAAAACACACAATTAACACACAGAATTTACAGCATACACAATTCAAAACTCTCTCTTTAAGCCTCATGCACTCAAATCCTTGAGTTCAACACACCATCCCGTGTTGAATTCATCCTCCTTTTAAGTTCAAGAAGCGAAGCTCTGCCGATCTGAAGCGCCAGGACAAGGTAGGTACCGATCCACTTGGATCAAAACTTTTTCTTATTTTCTATGGACTAACAAAGGGGACTACACTTTAGCGCCCCCCCTCCCCCACCCCCCCTCCCCCGGCTTTGGCACCGAGCGCGCTTGCATTCCAAGTGTTCTTATTACTTCGGGTACACTCCATATCCGATGACATGCCAAAGTCGCATAAGCAACCAACCCTTTTAAAATAAACCAATGGACAATTGAACTTTATTTTAATTGCATGCATCTTGCACCTTCTTATTTTGCATTAAAATCAACTTAAACAATGAATTCGACCTTTAACTGAACCGTTTTCATTAACAAGTTAAACATGCTAAACTGAGGGTTTTAATCAATCTTTTTGCATTTGCATCTGCATTCTTTTACAAACTTTATCGTTCTTGTACGTAGCGATAACATTAGCTCAAATATCATTTTCCATGGATTGTTCTAGGTTAGTAGAGGCTATTTTTGCATAGGCTTTTCTAAAAGGTTTTCATAAATCATTAATTGAACTACTTTTTTTCTAAAGTACCCTCACCCCGAATCCATTCTGGTTTCACAAGCCTTAGATCTAGGGGTGTCGGCGTGCTCTAAAATCTAGGACATGTTTTTAGCTTAAGATATGATAGCAGGTTCCTAATTTCCGCGATAATTAGGTGGCGACTCCAAAACAGTTTTAAAGGTTTTTTTTTAAATTAGTCTTTTTAACTTAAAGCGCCCTTACGCAAGACGCCGAGTTGGGTCCCTCGTCGATTCCCGGGTTCCACAATTGTATATGCTTATATGATGTGTTTAGTTTTAGTTGAGTCACTTGCTCGAGGACGAGCAAGAGTCTGGCTTGGGGGAGTTTGATATTTGTTATTTTTATATGTTTTTACCCCCGTCCCGAGCTGCTTTTTATTGTCAAAATGCGCCCTTTAGGGCCATTTTGTTCTCACATATCGCTCGAGTAGCACTTTTGGTGTTTTTCTGTGGTTTGCAGGAATTTGTAGCATTTCCGTGCATTTCAGCTGAAAAATGGAAGTTATGACGGAAAACCAAAAGTCGAGGCGAAGACGAGCTCGGGATTGAAGTGAAGTAAGCGAGTTCGGCGAAAATTAGAGGTCAAGGCCCAAAGGAAGAAAAGGAAGTCAAGCCCAAGAGTAGTCCTGGCCATTTCGGAGCCTACGGCCAAACTTGACCATGGCCTGGCCTACGGCTAAGGGAATTTGTTGACTTTCTACGGAGAAATTGAGCCCCAAATTTGGGTCACAGATTCAAAGTGGTCGACGCAAGAAACCAATCGCCTTGGAGTTTTATTTGACGGGTTAATTTGTATTTTAATTATTATTATTAGTTTTAGGAAATACTATAAATTAGAAAGTTGGAAGTTAGGTTAAGGATCTTTGATCTTTTATTTTTGTGCTTCTACTGCTTTTTAGAACGTGCTTTCTCTCTAGAAAAACTTCAAGTCTCCATTAATTTCATCTTTAAACTTTGTAACCGTCGGTACTCAGGATTAATCGCAAGTTTATTTCCAATTGGTAATTTCATGTTCATTGCTCTTAATTTCCTTTATTTAATTATTAATATGTCTTTTGCCCTAGATATGAGTAGCTAATCCCCTAACTAGGGTTGAGGGGGAATTATACTTTTAATCCGGTATTTTGGTTAAATTGTTGCAATTAATTAGTTTATGCTTGTGCGATTTCTTCCTGCGCGTTTAATTATCAATTGAATTTAGGGACGCCTTGATTTAATTGAACTTAGGGTAATATTGATTAAAGATAGAAAGCCTAATCAGTATTAGACCACTACGCGTAATTGATGAGATGATTTAGTAAGTCGCGAGAGCCCGCTAAATTAGCTTAAGGTAACATTGATTCGAGAGAACGTGTTTTGCCCTAATCGCTTGCATATTCTGATTGATTGCTATCTTATTAAAGGTTGTTTTATCCGGATTATTGTCATAAGGAACCCGAGACCCTAACCTTTTATCTATCGTTTAAACCCTCTTTTTATTGTTTTAGTTAGTTCTATTAGTTTTATTAGACTTCACAACCCAAAGATTGTTACTTTAGGAATAGCCTAGCTTTAATAAACCTGCGAGTATACGTTTCCCTGTGGATTCGATCCCTTCTTACCGCTAGCTATCGTTAGTAGTCCGTAGGGTTTATTTTTTGAGATCGGTGATACGACTTAGCCGTGTCACGTAGCGTCCGACCCCTATTCGGGCGGGCCCGCGCGAAGCATCGAGGAGGGCCTGATCGCGGTACCTTCAGTTGGCGACTCCGCTGGGGACGACAATTTTTATTTGTAAGAAAATAAACTTTTTCTTTTATTTAAAAACACAAGAGGTGAAACTTGAAAACTTGAAAACAGTTTCATTTTCGATACCAATCACATCATGCATACTCGATTCTCTTTAGAATTTTGGGGTCTTTAGTTTTGAAAAACGTTGTCACTCACTTTCATTCAATCAAACAACACATACTGCTTACGTGCCTGACCACTGAGTAGACCTTTGTACCCTGATCGCTTGCATCTCACTAAAATGGTGCAGCGATTTACTCGACTTGTAAACCTCGTCGAATACTAGTTAACTTTCATCTCATCTCCTAGTGTTGGAAATGATTCGGACATTGAGGAGGAAGAAGGCTAATTGATTCGGTGACATAATAAGGTGGCCCTAGTTGTATTTTGACACGTATGAGGCCCTAGTTGATGTTTAGGTTGTTGCTATTGGATGTATGGTTGTAAAAATGCATGCTTTGGCTTGTTGAATTGATTTATATTTGATTATGATCGAATTGGGAGTCGGCCTCATATTTCTTTGAGTCTAGAAGCATGTTTAGGTTATTTTATCACTTGTTTGGCATAAATTATGATAATGGGATGGTTAAAGTTGATAACTTGAGTTGAGTATTGGTTTCATTATGATTGTATATAAGCTACATTGGTGTTTACTCCGTATTTAACTTGTTATTGCATCGAGGATTATAGTTCATGTTGAGATTTTCTTGCGTTGGTTTGTTTTGACATTGTTGAACTAAAGAATGATTGTATTGGCATTGATCATGGTTGGATTGTGGTATGCTTGAGATTAGTGTGCGTTCAGGTAAGGTTATGGCTCGTGCGTGAGGAGTTACAACGCCTTTTGTAGGACGGATGCCGGCTGTCGTGGGTTCTCAACCATTTTATAGTGGCTCGGAGACTATGGTTAGATAGCCGTTTTGTAGCGGTTTGAATGTCGACACTTTTTTGTAGGAGTGGTTTTGGCCAAGCTTAGACAGTTGTATTGAGGCATTTTGTAGTGCCGCCATAGGGTTGGGTCTCTTTGTAGGATCCGGGGTGTTTTGTAGCACCCAGTACTCCGTGTTTTCTCTTGCGTTTGATGATTGTTGTATGTCACTTTGTTGATGACAGTTTGAGTTGGTATGATGATTGTTGTACCTTGTCGTTGTTGATTGTGGTTGGTTATACTCTAATCATAGGCCATAGGCCAGGTAAGATACTTGTTGAGTTGTTGGTTACGTTTGTCTTGTCGAAATATGACTGGGGAACATCTAGTTACTCCCCACTGACTGTGGCTGTTGTATGTTTTGCGGCAGGTATGCGCGGGGACGGGAGTGTGATGTAAGAAGCCGTGAGGATGACGACCTCGTAGCTAGCTTAATGATTAGACTTGTTTTAGACTATGTTGGATTAGACTTGTCTTTGGTTTTCATACTTGTTTTGGAGTTTGGATTTGTATGGGGTATTTATTCTCTATTGTTAGACCTCAAGGTCTACTTTATTTCCGTTTGTTTGATTGTTCTAGTGAGTGATAACTAGGATTACACGGTGATTCCGCCACCGTGGCTCATTTTCATTTGATTTCTTCATAAAACTCTTTTTAAAACCTATTTTATTATGTTTGAATAATCTGGGTTGTTACAACGAGCGTCGGCGGAGCGTGAGTAGAAACTACATGAATTCAAGGACGCCTTGAACTACGCGCACCAATAAAAAGCCTCGGGCCAGCCTCAATAAACCCGCCTTCTTCAGCCTTAACGAATCGCCTTTTTCCGCTTCGCTCTCGATGTTGATTGCTTCTAGACTCATAAGTATGAGGCCGAGCCCAAATTCAATCACGAGCAATCATAATTCATCCAAACAAGCCAAAGTTCACAACTTTATGATCATCCATTCAATCACAACAACCTAAACAATCACTAGGGCCTCATAAAAGTCAAAATATGGCTAGACCTACACCGAGTTACCTTTTAAAGCACCAAAAAACGACCTAGCCTTCCACCAGTTCAACGTATATAATGGCTTCTTCCTCGAGTTCACCTTTTCCTTTGACCATATACACAAGTCATACACAAAAATATAAGAAACAAACCCTAATATAAAGAATAATAACTAAATTTATTATCAAAACTATACTAAAAACAATGTAAAAACAAAGGATTACCGGAAGTAGAATGAAAGGAATTAAATTAGAGTTGACTTGAGATGAAAAGCTTGAGTTTTGATTGTGTTCTAATGGGGAATTGATGAGAGATTAAGGGGAGTTTATGCGAGAGAATAGAGAGTTTAGATGGTTAGGGTGAGTGAAATAAAAATTAAGAAAGAATTAGGGATCTTATCATAAATAAATAGCTAAAAAACTACGTCCTAAAAGCATCCGGACTGCACACGAAACACGCTGGACTCGCAGGCTCTGCTCGCGCCTCGAACGCGCGCCACTCGTGCCTCAAACGTGCCCTGGTCGCGCCTCACACGCCTGTCACTCACCAGTTTCTGTCTGTCTACCTCGACTCTTCTTTTCCACCACTCGCGACCCAATGGCGACTTCCTACTCGCGCCTCACTCTCCAGAACACCCTTAGCTCTACTAAACCACCATTAACCACCCTTACCAAACCTCACTAATCGGTTCTAACCTTGGTAAACGTAACGGTTGACCTACTAACTAATAACGTGATCTTAAAAAATGATTTTCTCGAAATGAAAATAAGAAAATCATATGGAGTGGAATATAAATATACGTGAAATGAATTATAAAATATAGGATATAAGTCGGGGTGTTACATAAACCCTATCTTCTCTCTCATAATTCTTCATTAATTCTTCCTCAAAACTCTGTTAAAACACAATCAACACTCAAGATTTTCATCAGAAATGAACCCTAATTCAATTCCTTTCATCCTTCTTCGGTATTCATTTTTACATATTTTGTAATATAGTTATAATAGTTTAATTGTTATTCTTTATTTTTTTGGTTTAATTCTTATATTTGATGTGTGTTTTATGTTCATAATCAAAGGAGAAGGAGACCTCAACGAGGACACGGTTTACATGGACGAGGATGAAGACTAGTTCGTTTGTGCTTTTAAAAAGGTAACTGGGTGTAGCCCTAGCCATATTTTGACGTGTGTGAGGCCCCATAATTTTTCTAGGATGTGTTGTTTGTCTGTATGCATGCAAAGTTGTGATCTTTGGCTTGTAATTATTGTAAAGTTGTGGTCTTTGGTCGAATTGGAGTCGATCTCACACCATTGAGTCTAGTAGCATGTACTAGGTTATTTGGATGCCTGATATTGGTTATATTATTTCTAAGTCACCTAAAGGTGTTAGCTTTGAGTTGGTTTAATGACGTTACTATGGTTAGTTATGAGTTATAAAAATAATTACTCCGTATTAAACTTGTTTACCCAACGTTGACTATTATGAAGTTGAGAATGAATATAGATTGGATAGTTATGATGTTGTTGAGTAAAGAATGGTTAATATGATGATTTTGATGAGTTCAGTTCACGTTAAACTGGCTTGTTTGTATGCTTGAGTTAAGTTTGCGTACGGATACTGTTTGGCACGTGCGTGAAGAGCTACGGCGTCCTTTTTGGACGGATACCGCCGTTTAGACCCTCGGATGTTCTAGTTGTTCAGGATTAGAGCTCCTCTAGGTTCTCGGCCGTTCTAGTTGTGCGGTTAGAGACTATAGTTTTATTATTATTATGTCGTCACCATTCTAGTTGTTAGTGGGATTTGGCCAAATTTAAACAGTGTTTGGAACTTTCAGTTGTTGTTCCGCCATAGGGTTCGGATGATTCTAGTTGTTTCATCCGGGGTGATTCTAGTTGTTTTGCCCAGTGCTCTGTGATTGCTTGTCATCCTGTATGACAGAAGTTAAGATTAAATAACTAAAATGGAACATCGTAGGTTTAATAGTACGCTAGTTCGCATATATGGTTTTGTGTGCTTGTTTGGGTGGTTTTACTCCGAGTCTAGGCAGTAGGCCAGGTGGGTTTGTTATGGTGGTTGGTTGTGTCGGTTATGTTGAAGTATGACAGGGAAACACCTAGTTACTCCCCACTGATTGTGGTTGTTGTTGTCTTTTGTACAGGTATACTTGCGGGGATGGGTAAAGAGTGAGGTTAACCGCGAGAACAAAATTATTACTATAGTAGTTTACCGGTTTAGTTTTTTTAATTAGTTTAGAACTTGTTCATCAGTTAGCCTTTGTTCACTTGTATTCATTCCCGCTTGTTTAAACTTTGAAGTCTAGACCGTTTGAGTTAGTGACGATCTAGATTTCACAGTGTTTCCGCCACCGTCTCTTTTTATTCTTCAATTCGTTTATTTTAATGTATTTTATTTTTCTTTATTTTATTTTTTCGTATTTTATTTTATTGGAAAATCTGGGCTTTTACATAATCTTTCTTCGGTAAAGTTTTATCCTTTTATTGTTTTTGGCATAGTAGTTGTAGAATTAGATGAGATTATGTATTAGGGCATACTTTTTAATGTTTTCTTCTTGTTTTTATGATCATCCTTAAAGGAGAAGAAAATTTTGGCGAGGAAGACACGATCTACGTTGAAGAGGAAGAAGGCTAAGATCGTTTTGTGCTTTAATAAGGTAACTGAGTGTGTGTGATAATAAGGCTAAGATCATTATTTCTAGAGTCCTTGCAGTTTAAACTCTTGCTTAGGAGAATCCTTGCATTTTTTACTCTTGTTTAGGAGCATATTTTTATGAGAGCTTAGCTTGGCGCTTGTTGATACCCCCACAATGTGACTCATTTTTGGATGTGACTGCACTTGAGAAATATGTGTACTCAAGCTGCCTACGTACTTACTAGGTGACATGGATGTCAACTCGCAAGATCAAGCCGGCGTAGTTCGTAAATTTCTTTTCCCCTTCGATGACGATTTTTTTTATTCTCTGCAGTTTTAACTCTTGCGGAGGAGCCTTACCAAAGCAGTTTTGACTCTTGCTGAGGAGCCTTCATCGAGCTTCATGTTGTGGCCTTCCGACCATTAGCTACGTCCATTGAGACTCTACTGACGAAGACATGGTCAAAGTAACTGTCTGGAAAGTATTCTTTCAATGTAACGGAAGTTGGAGGTTCTTGTTCAAGCAAATCGTTGGGCATGCCATGTGTTTGCACCACCCTCTTTGATTTCTCCTTGGATTTGCGGAATGGCCTGCCTTGTTTCTTCTTTTGCTTTCTTTTGTCTGCAGAAGGTTGTAAGTTTGACTTTGTGCGCTTCTTTGATCTCCTACGCGCTTCCAAGGTCCATCCTCCATCGTCACTTACTTCTTGATGTCCTTGAGAGGCGAGCATTCATCTTGTTGCGTGGGCCGTGGATGTAGTAATTGTAACAACCTGGTTTTTCGTGACTTAATTAAACTAAGGCGGAAATATTAATTAAGTTCATATATTACAAAACCAGCTGTTATCGTCTTACAACTCAATATACATAATAAGAGTTATAGATAAGCAGAGTTATTAGATTACAATCTCCCAAAATACAAAAGAAGGCCTACAATCCCCTGGTGTAAATTGTCAATTTAGCCTCGGGGTACCTACGGAACATTCCGTCAGACTCGATATGACCCCCGCACACGCTAAGCCATATAAATCCATAGCGGTAAACATATAGCAATTAACATATACGAATGTAATTCAATCAACACAAATAAACATACAACATTGCAGTTTATATTTCAAAACGTAACTTAAAACAATCTCATATGATCATGATATATTAAAACATAACGAAAAATAATTCATGTAACATAGCAATTAAATCATCAATTTATCTCAATTCATAATCATGTAGGTCAATGCAATATCATTTCATTTATATTCAGGGTAGTCGACCCTTTTCAATTATAGTCATATAGTAACATAAAACTCGCGAAGTCTTGACTACAGAGCGGCTTGTGTACTCTCATAGTAAATCATCCATATAATTTCCTATCAAAGTGCACTAGTTACTTAAACTCGTAAATCAGATCAAACACTAAGTAGCGGACATTATAACTACCTAATATCCAACACAATATGGATAATCTAAGATGAAACCCGCTATGGACCAACAGACCAGTATGGACGGAAACATGCGTTAACCCCATAAAGACATTACGCGCAGTAGCTAAAGGGGCCGGAAACATCATCGGCCAAGTCTGTCAAGCTAAAGATATCAAGCAGGTAATAAGAAGGATCAGTCCCTTGTCTTTTGTATGCATACACCACCCTATTGGTGCGACTATTACACTACGACAGATCCCCGGGTGGGATGGTCATTTTCCACTACCTCATATGGGCCCGTGAACGAATCGATACCCATGGCGAAAATCACGTTAAATAACGACTAGAAGAGTCATTAAATTACCACTAGCATCACAAAGTGCGATAGTGTCCCCATATGCGGCTACCTTACCAACCCTGACTCTATAACGTTCAACATCGCAGACACCCGAGTATTTCACACATATTTCTTTTCTCATTTTATAGTTCCTTTATTTCTTAAGTGACAGTTCATACTAAATGATATCGTCAAACTTGTATAATGAAAAATTATAATCTATCAATTCTTCAGATAATCGAAAACACATAGAACACTTAAATATTTATTTTAGGTCCGTTCACATAATTTAAATATTTTCACTATTCATCATTTTACTATTCATGACGGTTACTATTCATTAGTTTACTATTCATCACGGTTATCATTCATCATTTTACTATTCATGATGGTTACTATTCATTATTTTACTATTCAACACGGTTACTATTCATTAGCTTACTATTCATCACGGTTACTATTCATCTTTTAGCTTAATCACTAAGTTAAAATTAAAATATCTAGATATTTTCCTAAGTGTAAAACTAAATTTTTATTTACTAAGTGTAATTTCTAGTTTCAATGTCGTTAAGGTCGTTTTGCTTTTAGTGATAAATAACAATATTTTAAAAAAACTCGGTTATTTTTTTTTTTGTCGTATACTTAGCTAAATTTTCATTTAGTCCGTATGTCCAAGTCCATATTTATGCAAAGGTAGTAACACTCGAATTTATTTATTTTAATATCTTTCTAACTTTATTTGTTTATCGGTTTCGTCGATTTTTTTTATTATTGATTCATTTTACAATTAAATTTAATCCTATTAACTATTCAAATTTAATGACTTAGTGATAAATTTATTTTAATCAAAATAGGCCCATTTTATTTGAAAATGCCGTGGCCTTTTAAATTTCTTGTTTCCATTTTTTTTTCTTTTTCTTTTTATTATAATTAAGTACTTAACTAATTAAATTATTCTAGTGATAAAAATAAAAAGTGACAATTTTTATTTTAGGTCTAAAAATACACTAAAAACCATGGCACTTAATATAATTAGGTGTTTTAGTTTCATTTTCTAATTTATCGGTTTTTGACTTAAAGTTTTTATATACTAATTATTTAAACTATACTAAAGTGATTTAAACTAAGTTGAAAATTTCACTAAATATTTTATTATATTTATGAATAGTGTTTTATAACACTATAAATTTCTAACTTTTATATCTTAAATATTTAGCTTGTTTAAATTATATATTTAGTATTGTAATTACTTACTAGTGAATTAAAACAATAAATAACAACAAACATGAAAACATTAAGAATCAAAGTGTGCATAAAAATGAAGAACACATGAATAAACTCAAGAACATGAAAAACACATGAAGAACACAATGAATATCTCAAGAACACATTTTCACACTTAACAATTTATAATTTATCTTCCTAAATTAATTTTACTAACATAATAACAACCATTTTAACATAACTTAACATAACATATTATTTACAAAAATTAAAAATAAACATTGATCAAAAATTAAAGGGAATGTCGTGGCTAATTATACACATACACATATTTTTATTTTCAATTTTTCATCACTTTAAACTCATTGTTAATATATTCACATATTTTTATATATACTTACAATAAATTTAAACTCATAAAAAAAAAAAAAACATTACTAAATATATAACAACAATTTAAAGTGCATAATAAAAATGATATACAACATGCTTTCATAATAACTACAACAAGTATACTTATAAAATTATTAGCTATTACTCCCTCCATCCAAATTTAAAGTTCATGGGTGGAGGGGTGCAAAATTTAAGAGTATTGTAAGATTTGGGGTGGAAAATGAAAGTTGAGAAAAATTGTGGGACCACAGTTAATAATAACCATAGATTATTGATAGAAATGGGGTAGGAACTTTAAATATGGATGGACGAAAAAGGAAAGTAGGAACTTTAAAGGTGGATGGAGGTAGTATCATTTTATTATACTTCACATAAACACACAAACACACATATCATAACTTAGCACAAAATCAAAATATATATTTTATAAGAAATTATTATTTTCTACAAACACATAATAAAAATCATAATACATGAAAATAAACTAGTGTGGGGGGCACCTTATGTTAGCTCGGTACGAATTTTCTAAGCTCGTCTGGATCCATTATGTTGTCTACTCAAGACCCAAATCCAACCCGTCACTTGGTTCTTCGTCTTTAGGTTACAAGTACATACAAGAATATTTAACTAAGTTAGTAAATTAGTTTTACTAGACTAAACTAGAAATTTAAAGTGTAGTAATATTTTATTTTTAGAAAAAGTATAGATTTTATTTAATTTTATTTATGTTCTTAAATGTTTATAAGATAAAAGAGGAAGTGATTATTTAATAAAAAGGGTGGAGAAATAAATTTAGGTGATAAGAAAATTAAAAACAAAGAAATAGAAATTTTTGGGAAGAAAATGGAAGGTTGAAGATGAAGATCTTCATGGTGCTCAAGAACAATGATGGAGGTGTTCTTACTTAGTGTTTTTAGAGTATATTATTTAGAAAGAAAAGTTTAGTAAGTTGTAGTGTTTTGTGTGGAAATGAAAATGGTAGTAACATTGTATTAGTATAGTATTTTGTATGTATTATTATTATTGTGTATAATCTTTAAATTTAATTACATAATAAAAAATGATGATGACTAATTAGGTGTGTAAGTAAAATTGGACTTGTGTAAGAAAAATGGAAGAGGATATATAGAACTTTGACTTTGGTGTCCAAATCTCACGGTTCAAGGGGCCATTTTTGGGGCTCGATTTTCGTTTTCGAAATTTTCGATTTGCGCGATCGCGAAAAGTTTCGAAATAAAAGATATGATCTTAAAATAGTATTTTAAAATAAAATCGAAAATAAAAATAAAAATAATTTTCAAAAGTGCACCAAAACAAGATCGAGTTCTAAATTTTGAAATTTCGAATATAATTTTCCTAAGTCGAAATCTATATTTTTTTCGTTGAATGTTTTAGATTTAAAGAATTATATTTAATCGTCAAAAAGTTAATTGATTTCAATTAGGGGTTACTTATAGTTTCGATAATTTACAAAAGGGTTAGTTAAATAGAAATGAAATAGTAATTTTGATATTAAAATAATTAAAATGATTACCATTCAAATCAATTTTTTTGATGTTAAGTTTACTTTTGAAAAAAAAGAAGAAAATTGGAAGAGGATAAGATGGCTTAGTCATCACTATTTGGGCCGGCTATTTTGGCCTTGAGTTGCATGCTTTTCTCTTTGAATGTCATGCATTTCTCGAGAGGATGACTGACTATTCGGTGATAGCGGCAATAATTTCGATCATCCGTCTTGATTAGGACGCTTTGATTCAGGTAATTGAATGATCCTATTTTCTAAAAGGTCATCCAGCATGTTTGACAAGTCGGACTTTGGGAATGGATACTCCTTGGCCTGTAACTCTTCTAGTGTAGGCCTGTCTTGTTTGAAGTTCTTTACTCGCCCGTCTTTCCCCTTTTTGTATTTTGGTCTTGCATATTTGCTTATTGGAGTATCATTTGAAGCGATGAGCATTGCTTCCTCAAACGTATTCTTTGAGAATTTGTTCCCTGTCTTGAAGGATGGTGTGCTACTCTTGCTACGTCCTTTAATCGTAACCTCTATGTCATGGGCACATGTAGCTAACCCTTGGAAACTCCGTGGTTTGATGCCGTTTAGAATATATAGAAGATCCCAATTCATTCCACTGATGCACATTTCAACTGCAGAAGTTTCGCTGAGACGATCCTTGCACTCAAGACATAGCGCGCGTCATCGGTTGATATAGTCGATTATAGGTTTTCCTCCCATTGAGTTGTGTTTGTCAGCTCACTCATACTGACGACGTGTCGGGTGCTGTAGAATCTATCAAGGAATTCATTCTCCAAGTGACTCCAGCTGTCTATAAACTCGGAGTCTAGATTAGTGTACCAGTCAAAAGCAACCCCTTTTGTGAAGCGCAAAAACTACTTCAGTAGTTGGTTGCCGTCGGTTCCCGCATTTTTACATGTTTCGACGAAGTGGGCGATGTGCTGTTTTGGGTTGCCTTGTCCGTCAAATTGCTGGAACTTAAATTAGGGGGTTGATATCCGACTTTCATGCGAAGACTATCAGTCCTCTTGGTGTATGGTTTGATGTAGCATAAGTTGTTGGAGTGGCTCTTGCCAAGTTGGTTCTTGATCGCATTGGCAATCAAACTTTGCAGTTGCTCTTTGGTAAAGGAACCAACCTTTCTTCTTCTTCTTCTTCTTCTTCTTCTTCTTCTTCTTCTTCTTCTTCTTCTTCGCTTTCGTTTGGTGAACTCTCATTGTCTTTGTTGTACAAATCTGCCACCTCCTCGGTAAGTTCCTCGATCTTTTTGTTTTTTTTCTTCTTTGTCCTTCATGACCTTATCCAAGCGTTCCATCATGTCCAACAATTGTTCTTCAACGGTCTTGGCGTTGATCGTCATGACGGAGGCGGAAGCAGGACTTGAGCATTCAACGACTCGCCGCGGCGATGCCTTCCTCGATTTGCGAGAGGAAGTGTCGCGTGTTTGGGACACCCTTATTTCCTTAATCGGAGGTGATGAGGCCTTGATCAATGTGGTCGCAGCAACGACAATGGAGGTAGCGGATATCTTTCGCGGTCTCGTCGGGACGCGAGCGGTACGCAAGCTAGCAGTCGCTTCTTCGACGACGGCCTTTTTTTGCCATCCTTCTGGTGCGCACTCCCGTCGACTGTGCAGCAGGGGTAACAGCGCTGAGAGACCCGATAAGGGTATCGACATAGGTTTTTTCGGAGGCAGCAACGGCGTTCTTCTGGGCAGGCATCTTCTTTTTCTTGAAATCTAGACTTGGATGATACGACAAAGGAGAGATGAGAGGTAGAGACCTTTCACGTCGAGCTTACCAAAAATTTGTAACAACAAATTTTGTAAAACAATTTAAATGTAATACAAAATGAGCGTGACAAATAATATTTATTAAATTTCAGAAGTTTGCGTGTACAATTCTCTATAACTCCCCTGATTCTAATTTGTCGTACAAAGTATGAATGTCTTCGCAAAGAGAACAATGAATGCTACAGTAAATCGAATTTGCAGAGGATGGATACACTCTACAAACACGAGTTGTTGTGCTTTTTGAGAGGGTCACGTGGACTTGAATCTCCCTTGAAACTTGAATTTGATTTGCTTGTCAACGGTACAAATTTGATGTGCATAATATTGATGATTCTTTTCTTCACTTGAATCTGAATTCTGCACTCTATAAGCACGAGTTCTTGTGCTTCTTGAGAGGGTCACGTGGACTTGAATCTCCTTGAAACTTAAATTTATTTTGCTTGTCAACGATACCAATTTGATGTGCTTTTGTTGATGATTCTTTTCTTCACTTGAATCTGAATTATTTAGGAATTTTTATAGTGAATTCTCTCAAGTGGTTTTGTAAATGAGTTTTTCTCTAAATGAATTTTCTTCTCCTTTGAATGATTTTTTCCCTTATCAATTTTCTCCTCCCTAAATGAAGCCTAAGCTCTCTATTTATAGAGAATGTCTCATCTCTTTTTTCTTGCGAGTCCTATTTTAATATTGCAGCCCACTTGGCGAATCTTTTTTTTTTTTTTTTTTTTTTTTTTTTTTTTTTTTTTTTGGACTTTATCTCGATTACAAAGATTATTTTATTCTCCGCACACAATATACCCATTTAATTAAATGTGGCCCAAATTATCTTCTGACTGGATTTATGACCAGGTATCAATTTTTCCCATCGAATCGACCCATTTCATTTATTTATCCATTTCGGGGGCAGAAAATGTTAAATTGAGCTAAAATTTTGTATTAACTCAAATTAATCAATTTAATTTATTTTTTCGACACTTATAACTTTTTTTTAGTGTCTACAGCTATATCTTAAATTGGACCAAGATGAAAATATAATTTCAATTTAATGTTAAAGAAAGAGGTAAAGTACAACTAGAAAATTAATTTTTGAGGGAAGGTAAGGTTATAAATAAATAAGCTAATACATTAGTTTTTCTATTTCATTCAAATTCTTCTACAAATATACAAACACGTTGTACACAAATTTTATCTTTAATAATATCATAATTAATTTATGTAAAATCATATTTATCATCTGAAAATATAATTTTTAAGAGAATTAATCCCATTGTAAGGAGGTCTTGTTATTTTCGACTTAATTTAAACCCATTTCAATTTATCCAAGTTCGGCTCGAACAGCTCCAATAAAAAGAAAGGCGGGGATTAAAGCAACTTCACTTTCTTTCTACTTTTAATTCCCCTTATCATTTTGTACATGATTCTGAAGTGGAGATGCTAACCATCTACAATGGCGGATGCATTAGACCACCACCATTCACTGGTGAAGTCTCCCTCAAACCCAACACTTTAAGACCATTCCCAACAATGGTGCCTGCAAATGTTAAACAACCTTCGAACAACTTTGTGAATTTCATGGTTCAAAAGTGTCAGGGTGAAAGACGGATTAAACCCCATCAAACTGCCCGAAACTCGAAAGATGTCGACATCGAAGCCGTGGACGAGAAGGAGGAGGAGGAGGAGGAAGAGTTTGATGGACCATGGAAGAGGTTTAGAGAACAAGGTGGAGATGAGCAAGACTATGATAAAGACCCTGAAATTGCTGAAATTCTTGGGAATTGTCTCGATGACCCCGATACTGCTCGTTCCAAGGTACGCAAACGTATTTTGCAATGATAATATCTATAGTTAGAAGATGAATCAGAGAATAATACGTCACACTATTTTCATGTCAAATAGTGTTATGTAGTGTTTGGTTTGAATGAAAGGGGTACATGTTATGTACCTTTAGGCTCCAATAGTCTCGTCTACGCCCCAAATCCCGTGCTGTAATGTATTTTGGGACTTGGGAGCATATTATACGCCCAAAGATATCATTTTGTTCATTGCTAATTAAATGGGCAATTGTTGGTCAGAATTATCACACTTGATAAGATCAATGGCTAATCTAATGGGCAGTTGAAAGACTCGTGGAATGAAATTGTCGGTTGTATATAATACACATTGCTAGGTTGCGAGTTGAGATCATCTGCTTAATTGAAAGACTCGTGGAATGAAATTTGACACTTCATGTCAATAGGCGTGCGCCTTTGCCTTGCGCTTCGTGCCTTGTCACCTCATGCGCCTCAGTGTGCCTTGGGCCTCATAAACTAAGATCACCAGTACTACTTCTACGTTCCATCTCATGCCCAATTTTGTTATGAAATATGACAGAAAATTTGACTGAGTACCTCGTCTCATACAATTCATTTGCCTAATATCTGATGCATTTCCACATTAGACGGATGCGGCATGTGTTTTCAGAATTGGTAATTCATTTATGTGAATTTTGCCGACATTTGGTGTAAGCTTATTGAAGTTGACTATTACTTTTAGGTAGAAGAAAGACTGAGGAAGAAAAGAAACAGAATCGTACAAACAAAAACTGGTTCCGCCACGGCCATGAAAGTTACATTCAATAAGTAAGTTGGGTTTCTCCCTTAACAATTTTCAATACTTTCAACTGCGCAAAGTGTACTCCGTATTTTGGTATAGTTTCTTGACTGCTTTAGTTTTTCTGCAAAAGTGTTTTTCAATCTTGCATGTACTCTGGTTCTTTTGAAAACAATTTTACACTGAAATTTAATTGGCGTAACTGCGTAAGAAACTTCGAAGCTCTAAAGCGATACTAGTCTACTTAGTTTTGAGCTAATAGAAATTATGTTGCCAACCTTGCATTAAATGACTGCACTTTTGTATTCCTGGTGAAATCTGACATCTATACACGCTTGGTCACCATGTACAATTCGTATCTGGTCATCTCTCTTCTGCACTTTCGTATTTGTTTGTTGTATAGTTTTTTGTCGCTACCATCTACTCTAAATCTTTCCCTTTTCGGTGGTTGGCAGTTTCGACTACTCAAACTCTTATATATGGTTTGAATTTGAACATCCTCCTCAACAGAAGGATGTCTCTTTGATTTGTGATGTAAGTATGTTAACTCAGATGCATGTTAGTAATTGGACTCTAAATCTCAAAATGATGGTTTTGATTGCTTGTTGGCAGATGATTCGATCATGGCATATCATTGGACGTCTTGGCGGCTGCAATTCACTGAATATGCAGGTTATTATCTTTCCACTTGTATTAATCCACATCTCCATTGAATAATACGCGAAATCGACCTTCTATTTGAAGTAGTAAAATCCAAGATTGGCGATGATACTGCGGCGACACTTATAATTCATGAACACTGATCTATGCTCAAGCCGACTACGTTGGTTAGGTCATGACGTCTGAAGTTACCCTTGTTTCACGTGTATCTATTCCTATGTTTCCGTATTCTGGATTTGATTCATATGTATCTATTCCTATGTTTCCGTATTCTGGATATTTTCATGAATTCCTGTAGTCGTTGAACCTGACAAATTTTGCGTCATGTAGTTATCTCAATCTTCTTCAGAAAAAAGACCCAGTTATGATCCTGTTCAGGGAGCAAATGTAGATCCAGCCACCTTTTATAACA
This sequence comes from Dianthus caryophyllus, assembly GCA_023091065.1. Classification (NCBI taxonomy): domain Eukaryota; kingdom Viridiplantae; phylum Streptophyta; class Magnoliopsida; order Caryophyllales; family Caryophyllaceae; genus Dianthus; species Dianthus caryophyllus. The sequence continues at coordinate 20,769,483 of CM041527.1, forward strand.
TCGGTGATCTTGAGATTCAAGATAACTTAGCACGAATATGGTATGAAGATCGCTTCAGATATATTTTTTTTTTATCTGTATGACTTTCCTCCTGTGTGTATTGAATTTCTAGAGGCACTCAAAACATTTTCTCATATCGTCTAGGGTTGATATCGGTACTAGTGAACCCCTCCTCCTAGATGTCCTTTTGATTGGGTTAACACAAATAAGCTCAGAGTAAGTCTTTCTGTACTCTTTAATTAAAGCGCTGCATCCGCTCATTTGCTCTTACTAATCGTCCCTCTTTTCTCTATTAATAGATCATTTATTTCATATCGTCTGTTTTTATGAGGTGTCAATTGGTAACACATTGAAAAGTAACGGCTGTGTAACTACAATGTTGATTTTGGGATCTGTATATTTTGTGGTACGTATGCTGATGTTTGATTATTGTTTCTCGACATATTGTTTGTCGGTGACTGAAAGGGCCGAGTGACTAGATTGCATTCTGTTATGAATGGTTCAGAATTCAGAGACTGACATTGATCCTGCATGATTTTATCCCTCACAGTTTTGTTGGAATAAAACAAGTTGTGTTCGGCGGATCTGAATTCGAGAACTGGAACACAAACTTGACGACAGAAGATGGCACTCTCAGTGTGCACAAAATTTGAGAAGACTATTAACTACGTCTAGAAACAAATGTTCAGAAGAATTTCGAGTGGTGAATCTTATTATGTCCTACGAGTGGTTTTCTATGGAGAACACGATTTGTATCAATTGGCGTCAACTGTTAGATCCAGGGGACCTGGACACATTCAGTTTTGCTCAGCTGGGCGTAGATTTCGCTGTTAAACTAGTGTAGATTTCGGTAACTAGTGTAGATTACCGTGCTGCTTAACAGTAGGATACGATGCCTTTTTAAACAAAAAAGCAGTGTAGTAGACCTGCAATATTTTTGCTCAATCAATCTTCCAAAGTATCTATATCACAATTGTTGCAACAACGTAACATTTATACTCCGTACCAAACATGAAATCCCTTGAAAAAATGGGGTCAAGTGTGCAATGGAATAAAGTCTTATTACTCAAGTTACTAATTAAGATCGAAGAACGAGAAGGGGTTAAAAATTAGGAGATGCGAGTTGTATCAAATGGATCATACGTAAGCACAACTGCTTCTATTTCACCGTTATAATTTCAACAAAATAATACATATGAAAAAAGATATGCTATCGCAAACTGAATTTCCCACATTTCAAGCTAAACTAAACATTCAAGAAGATGATCAACTTATTCCTGATAAATCTTCCGTCAAACTGCAAACACTGCACTTGTATGGATCACTGCCTTTACAAGTCCTGGCTTTGTCCGACGTTTTTCATTTTTAGTCTTCTACTTTTGCTCAACACTTTTTTGCATCAGTCAACCGATAATGGTATAACAGTCCTGTTGTTTGGAGGCCAGGCACACATAAAGCTTCAATAACACACCGCCTACGTTATTAGTGACACTGACAATCATTTGCGGAAGAATATCGCAGGGCAACTCGCTGATATCTGATACTCCTTCCATTTCTCTCAATAAGACCCACTTTAAGAGGTCACATGAAGGCTTACTGGTCGTAATGTCGAGAGGAATCAATTATTAACTATTGAACTAACGAAACGGAGACTCAGACTCCTGTTCGTCAAACCTGATCATCGGTAGTAAGCCATATGTCGTGACGAACCAAAAGGAGAAGCTGCAGAAGCAGATGACCTTTGGTTTTGGATAGCTGGTTTCTTTTTCTCAAGTTTAGTCTCTGCACGAAGCCATGACTCAACTACCGCAAGAAGGTTGGTCGAAGTCTTTAACTCGGGAAGTTCAGATAGCTTCTCTGTTCTCTTCAGCTCACCATCCTGAACGTACACCAAATGAGTTGCCCAAGTCTCTAAACCATCAAATATGTGGGTAGCGTAAACAATTGTAGCTCCTCTCTGCGAATTGAGCCAGAAGGATTAGAAATTTTCAAACAGGTTGCAGAAAACTGTAGTCAGGGGCAAGTTAAGCAATTCGAAAAATAAAAAGAAATATTATCTCCGTACAGTGCAGCTATCAGAAGTGCAACAGTCTTGCAATTTACAGCAAATGATTTCACAAGGAACTGTAGTAAAAAATGTTATCACATTAAGACAGCAAATGAACTCATTACCTGTTCACACTCCTCAGCTAGAAAATCCAGCAAATCAAGCCTCGCAACTACATCCAAGTCAACGGTAACTTCATCCAATAAGAGCACCTACAAAAGACCATAAAACCAAACGTGTCTATATTTTAGGCCAGCTACGAGGTAGACTGCAAAGAAAATGCTGATAATGAGGAAGAGAAGTTCTTCGCAGTCACAACCAGGCTGGTTGTCTAGTTCCATGGTTCCACATATTTCACTACATTACTGCTATGGGAAAGTCCGGTTGATAAATGTTAGTGACTTCAAATTTTTACTAAGTTTATCGGCATAGGGGTTCTCCCTGATTCCTGAAGTCTGTCCACTGGTATATATCCCTCATCCCTCTTACTCTAGAAAACAAGTGGAAGTTTAACGTACTCGTAAGGACCTAGAAATTAGTACGCTGAGTACCAGAATTTTAATGAAATCAAAAGGGTCGTCACAATATAGACGTTCAAAATATAGGAAAGAAGGGCAACAGAAGAAAAGATCTTAGTGACAATAACGTACCTGAAATGGATGAAGAAGACCCATGCAGATTTGGACTCTTCTTCGTTGCCCATCAGAGACCTTATGCATCCGCCATTGCATATCAATATCAAGCAATTCAATCAGCTTTTCTCTTCTATCAGCGTCCACGCCTTCAACTGTTAAAGCAATGAAATAGGTTTAACATCTAGAATCCAGTATATTACTAGCTAAACATATACCACCTGTTACTTATCTTCAGCGTAAACTCTCAAAGATGTAATCATTAAGCTAAAGACCATTGTGCCATTATCATAATATATGAAGACAAAAAGGTCGAGCTTAAATGCTTCCATCAGCCCAGGAAATGTTTCCGTTCGGTCACTAGCTGCAACAATAATGCTTGTGATTTGGATAAGAAAACCCGCTAATGTTTTAAACAGATCAACATGATAGATCTTCAAGGGTCATACTTCTACGAACACAATCATAGTCCGTCCACCACAAATCATGACGAAATGATATTGTCATGAAAAGAATTTGTCAAGGCTGAGAGGCCTGAACATACCTCCAAAGATCATCTTTTCAGCTGAAATATCGCCTTGGAGAGGAACATCACCCTGAAACATCGTAGGACATTTAAAAATTACAAACTGAAACTTACAGTCGAAAAACGGTATGGGAAAACGGTGCTGTCAACTTGAAAGATTAAACCCTCACTGTCAAACATTGAATAATCTAAGGTCATAGCTGCACAAGGAATATTAAAATTGGCAACCGTTTTCAAGCAACGTCAAAGAACATCATTGCACCAAAAGGCGACCATAATAATATAAAGGGTTTGAAAAATGTTGTGACCACATTTTGAAGCCATATGGGCAGTATTTCGCAATTCAAAGCTGCCATAGCCAATACCATGACGGTGACCGTTACCGAGATTGACGTTACTCCTATATGTATAAACTGTTTCAAGATGCAACCCTATAGAAGTGCTATTAAAGATCCTTCCAGACCGAAACAGTTACAAACTTATAACAAATCCACTCCTGCACACCGTTCACATGTTTTATGTATGGTTTGGATTAAAATACAGCACACAAGAACAATGACAGACAAAGACAAACAACATCCACGAGAGAATGCAATCATAAGAAAATGTGATTTTCATATTTGACAGTGAGAGAATTTATAGCAGCAACTTCATGGTTGAACAGTTATCGTAGGCTTAGCTGAAACCATACCAATGTATATAATGAAACATATACAACAATAATCCTAGATATTTTTAAGGATTGACGATAATAGTACAAATCAAAAGATTGAATAGGGCGTAGTTCATGGATGCAGGTGCCAGGTGGAACATAGGATGCAAACGATAAGTGTTGCTATTTGATAAGTGTTATGTGAATACACACATGAATGACGCACCCCATCAGGCCATCAATACAGAAAACAGACTGTACATTGAACTTAATGCATTACAAATTTACAACCAATATGAAAAAGAAGGAATAAAAAAAAGCGTGTCAGAAAGGGTAGGGGTAAGGAAAGAGAGGAACTCACAGCTGAGCTAACGTTCTTACTCCATGATCCTCCTAGATACGCTAAATCACCACTACAAACAAGACGTGTATCGTGAAAAGCCGAAGAATTCAGCACTTGTACCACATCCCTTCCACCAACCATATGTTTTCCAGCCAAAATCTTCAGCAAAGTCGTCTTACCTACATAATAATTAGTAATGACGTCAACGCAGCTTCATATACGAAAACAAAAACACGAAAACATCTTTCAAACCCCTCCTTTTGTCAAATGATTCCAAGGCCTAAACACAATAACACATTTTACATTTGCTTTCTCAAATAAAACCATCATGAAGTTTCGCTTTGAGAAATTCTAACATGTTCCCTTGAAGGAAAGTAGAACCTCATGGGGGAAGCATTAGATTAAAAGCTCTTGTAATACAAAAAATGCGACTACATTTAAGTTGTTCGACCATTATTAACTAACACGTGACCAATTTTACATCTGTCAATAATGGTCACATTGCACTCAAGTGTAGTTGTGGTCACGTTTTGTACATCATGAACCCCGTCTTTCAGCTTAGTAGTGAAAGAAGGTTTTTTTCTAGTGCTTGTTTGATTGCTTTATAAATTCATGGGATTTTGAAAATCCCATGAATTCCAGTACCATTCTCTATTTCTCTTGTTTGGTTGCCAAAATCCATAGGAATCGTAAATTCCCTTATGAATTTAATTATGCATCACGTAGGAATTTCCTTACCCAGCCCCTCTAGGTAGTTAAAAATTCCACGTCAATTTAATTTCTCCGTTAACCAAAAACTATTTTACCAATTCACGTGAAATTCCAAATCACACCATTTTAAAATTCCTAAGAGATGTAATTCCCTCGTGGCAAACGAGGTATGCCTTAAAAATTGTGCAATTTTATTAACAAATTTACAATTGCAGTCGTCAATACTCTTCTATCAAACAAAAAATCAACATTTCGTAAGGAAATTCAAATTGATAGCCGCATACGTTATCACCAATTACGAAATTCGCCTGCATAATCAGCTAAATGAACATCATACAAGATCAATATGAATCAGAACACTTCAACATAATCTTGCAAAACTTTAAAAAAAAAAAAAAAACTGCATTCCTCAACATTAAACTTCAAATTACTACGGAATCAATTCAAATTAAAAAAAAAAAAAAAAAAAAAAAAAAAAAAAGATTACCAGATCCATTAGCGCCGACGAGAAGACAACGAGAACCCGGCGAAACGTTGAGACTAAAGTCGGAGAAGATCGGAGAGTGGCCTGGGTACGCGAATTGCATTGCACGTACAGTTATACTGCTTGTTTTTGACGCATTTTCTGCCATTGTTACCGACAATTAGAGATCACAAAAAAACAAAAAGTGTTTTAAAAAGTATAAATTGGATGGGTAGTTGGTTGTTTGGTGTTTTTAGTTAGGGACGATGTTTGGTGTATATATATACGTTCATCACCACGGCTAAAAGTTGGTACCATGGATCTTGTGGATCACAATTTCAAACCGTGGATGTCAAATACGCCATGAATGTTTTTTTTTTTTTTTTTTTTTGATAATAATAATTCATTAACAAAACATCAAATGACAATTACAACGAATATGTTAAATCGAATAACAAATCTAACGATAATCAAAGTACAAATTTCTCTTATAGAATGAAAGATCTCAAACCCTAATTTGTGATTATTGACAACCTGTATCGCTATCTCCATGTAGCCTTTGAGGGGATCCTTCAACTCGAATGACCATAGAAACCGCTTTGCTCCGTTGATTGTTGACGATTAACGTGTATCCATTGAACTATCATCCAACGAGTTATCAAAGAACTATTATATTGATAAATAACAAACCAAAAACATCTCATAAAGAAGTACTGAAAAAATCCTACAAAGAGGACCTGAAAACTCTCACCAAAGGAGAGACTTTTATTAAGATAATAATAGAAAAACATATGATATCAAAGATTAATTCAGTTTTGGGGCTTACCATCGACAATTGGATGTCAATGGTAGCCCCGAACTATGAAAAGGGAAAAAGGGTTTTCTTGGGAGAAAGAAGATGAAGGGGGCTAAGGTTTTTCACAAAAGAAAAAGAAATACGCCATGAATGTTTTATTTCCTCAATTTGTTTATTCAACCTTGTTGTAATGGAGTAGGACTTGGCCACGGCCGGGCTGGGCTGGGCCGGTCCGCTACAACTCGGACTTCACTTTTGGTCTCGGTTGGGTCGGACTTGAAAATTAAGGCCCAAATTCAACCCTTTGGTTATCAAATATTCAAATTGCTTAAAAGGACGGGTTGACGAGGCGGGGCACTAAAATCAAGGCCCATGCACAGCCCATTTCTTGAGTGGGTTGGGTCCGGCCATGGCACCCAAATCGTGGGCCCCTAAGCGGAGTGGCCCAAGCCATGCTACCCAAATCACAGAGTATGGGGTTTACTAAGGGCTTGTTCTCTTCGTCTGAAGTTTTTTGAACCAATCTTAAATTTTTTGAAATTATCTGAAATTTTATGAAGTAATATGAAGTTTTCTGAAGTTATCTGAAGTTTTTCTGAAGTTATCTTAAGTTTTCTGAAATTTTTGGAAATAATATATTATTGTTGTTGTTATTATTATTATTATTATTATTATTATTATTATTATTATTATTATTATTATTATTATTATTATTATTATTATTATTATTATTATTATTATTAGTTTATTTATTTATTTATTTATTTAGTTTTCTGAAATTTTTTGAAATAATCTGAAGTTTTGTGAAGTTGTCTGAAATAATCTGAAATTTTCTGAAATTATCTGAAGTTTTTTGAAATGATCTGAAGTTATCTGAAATTTTCTGAACTAGAGAAAAATTTAAGATGGGGAGAATAGACCCTAAGTTGTGTTAGTTTGTACTCCTATAAATTACTCAGTATGAGTTAAGTTAGGCCGGTTTAATGTTGATTTGTTTGTTATATGAGACGTTGTGTTTGATAGTGTATCTTGATATTTGGGCTTTTTCAACTATTGAACAAGGTGAGTTTGAACAAGGTGTGTTATATGAGACCAAGTACAAATCACAAATAAAAGAGTATAAAAACATAGGGTTTGGATTCCCTACATTTGAAATTTATGCATTTGGTGCATTTTACTATTAGTGGATATAATTATATAGATGTGTTATATTTTGTCACATAAAATATGAAGGAAATAATATTTTCATGTTATATTGAGTAAAATGCACCAAATATATGAAATTTCAAATACAAAGAATCCAAACCCAAAAACATAATATTGATTTACTAAAGTTATTAAGAAGGATACTAAAAAAAAAAAAATACTCCCTTCATTTTTTCTTTTTTCCTCCTATTTGAAAATGGCACTTAATTGAAATAAGAGATACTATTAAAAAATGGTATTGAGTGTGGAGCAAATGAGTTCCACAAACAAGTAGGTGTTCATTTCTAGAAAATGTTAGTGTAAACTGTGAAATGGAAAATAAAACTTTTTCAGGTAAAAAAATTAAAATAGATACGGAGTAAAATATATCTACAATAACAATAAATGGGATACAAATAATATTAAAATAATTTAAAAGTAATTTTTCATTGCATGTTTATCAAATTGAGTGACATCTTATAGAGATCATCACACACGTAATACAGTCCTAAATTAGATTTATTCTAACCACAAATTCTTGTGTGAGTAATGCTTTCACAATAAATTATTGTAAGTTAATCTCATTTGTACTCGATTATATACCTTTTGTACTATTTAAATGATAATTATGATTAATTATTACTAATTTTTTTAGTACCCCTGTAAATGACTTTAGTAGATTTGTTTCATGTTTTTGTACCCTTTTAACTGTAATTTGTACCTTGGTGTCACATCAACTTATTGTGAGTTCTACCTCACAGAAGAATTACTATATTGTAACAGGAAATACTTTACCAAAAGCAAACCAAGATTTTGTTATTTTAGTGGATCAATCTTAATAAAATCAAAATCAACCACAATTTGTTTCCAAGTTCTCCATTTCTCCCTCCAAAATACACCCAAATACACCCCCTTATTAATCACCATTGCTGTTTGAAGTCGACATATTACTTCGTGCAGTCGACATTTACTTTTACTAATTATACTTAATGATTTTAATAACTAATTAGTTTTTTTAAGCTATTAATCTGATTTCTATTATTTTTAATAATAATTTTCAATTTTTAGAATATTTTTATAAAATTGTCAATTTTAAACTTGTGATTAAATTTACGTCGATGTTTACTTTTTTTAAATTACGAGTAACAATTTTAATTATTAATTGTTTTATTTTTTATTATTTAGAATAAATCATTTTTTATTTTAAAAAGTACATTACGACTAAATTTTGAGTACGGAGACAACTTTTACAATAATTTAAAAAAACAAAAAAAAAAAAATACCAAAAGACCTTCTATAGTCCAACTAAACCAACCCCGTATACATTACAACACCATAACAGAACATTTAAAATCACTCTAAAACCTCTAAAATAAAATAAAAATGGGAAATTTTCGCATCGATAGAAACAACAACGATAATAGATATCTTAAAATATTAACAATGTAAGTATTTTTCATGTATCGTTCATTCGTTCTTAAGTTATCAATTTTATACCTAATTTTATTACAAATTTTATAATAAGGTTGTCTTATACTATAAGACAACTTATTACTGCCATGTCATAAAAAACAACACAACCCCTAATTTACAAAACCCAATTAGTACCCCAATTAAAACTAAATTTATTGTAGACTGTGTAATTAAAATTCAAACGTAATTTCCCAGAAAATCAAACCTAAACCCTTGATTTCCCCATATAATTTCAAGCATTCTCTCAATTTCATCGTCGTCATTATCATCATCTTGTGGATACCCACATCCGTACCTCCCACTAAAAACCCAGTGATGTAACAATGGACTTTTATTGCATGCTTTTATGTTGACTTAAACAGTACTAACTATGTCGAATTCAAGTTAAATGTTTTAAAATGCAAAACGAGGTTTCTTTATGGGTCATCACTCTTAGGTAAGTGTCCTTAGGATAGTCCAGAGTCTAGCTTGTCTCGAGTCTAGGTCCTAATCGGCATGCTCATACCCCTTTTACAAACACATAATCTAATTAGCCTTTTTACATTAACAAGGCCCAGCCACTAAAACCACCTTTTAGGACTGACAAACACCCGAGACAACCTCACGGGTCGTCTTATTTCACAAAACACTACAAAATACACCCTTTTTACATTTTCGGGTCTCGGGCCCAGAACCGAGCCCAGTCCCATTCCTGGTCCGCTTCCCTAGGCCCAAGAACTCACCTACATAAACCCTAGAAGATCATACATGGTCTACTGGGAGCACAAGCAAAGAGATAGCAAAGAATATTGCCGAGATATTGCAAATGGGATTAAGGAAATACGAAATCTGGAGGTTTTGCCCGACGTACAAGCCGCAAGGGGCCTTGTGGCTCCCTAGGCCAATCGCATGAGGCCATGCGATTTGCCCTGGCATTCGCATTGGTCCTTGCGATTTGAGCGGCCGGTTTTATCCTCTAGGGTTTCCTAAATCTCCTCGGCTATTCTACTATAAATACAACCCTTTGCTCGACCCTTCAGGACAATTTTTTTGACACAAGATAAACACCTCTTCTCACAACCTTTCTTCCTAGGTTTTAGCACACTCATATATACACACACAAAAGCCTCACGCATAAACAACCTTTGAATTCTTCATCTTCCTTGTGTTGAATTCTCCCATTTGAAGCGAAGCGCTGCCGGTTTCCTAGATCGAGACAGGTATGTCTTAATCCTAACATGGATTTAGGTTTTCTTTACTTCTTTGACTTGTAAGGGCCTACACTAGACTCACCCCGACTTTGGTGCGCGAGTCTGCTTTTCATAAGGCGGCCACACTACTACAAATATGAGCAACCTCAACGGCAAAGAAACAACACCAAATATGGTTATGCGTTGTTTATAGTATTAAAAATAACGAAGATTAAATATCCGTTGTTAAAAGTAAGGGGCGCCAAACCAAACTCCTCATTAAAAACAACGAACACTAAATATCCGTTGTTAAAAGTAAGGGGCGCCAAATCAAACTCCTCATTAAAAACAACGCAATATTTAAAAAAATAACGGTTCCATTAAATATAACGGTTTCTGAACAAAACCGTTACTTAAAATTTTATATAAACAACGGTTTTTTTATCAATACCCGTTATATATATGACATATATACAACGGTTTTATTATGATTTTTTGTAACGGTTTTATGTAATTAACCGTTATAAAACATATTATATAACTGTTTTTTAGAAAACCGTTGTTTAAGGTTATATACAACGGGTTTTTTGAAAAATATGTTATGAAAACAATAATTTAAAACAGTTATTGTTGAAACCGTTGTTTATATCTGTTTATATAACGGTTTTACCTGTAAACCGTTATTTAAAGCTTGTTTAATAAAAACCCTGAAATAACTTTCCAGTTCATTCTATCTTTTTATTTTTTTACTCAAATTAAACTTCATCTCTTTCGTTGGTGTATTTGCAGTTCTAGCGTTTTATTATTACAAGTTTTACTCAAATTTTTCGTATTTGTTCGAGGGTGGCTTAAATTTTCTATCAAACTTCATCTTTCAGAAAAGGTACGTAATATACGTTGTTGTAATTGTTGGCTTTGCATTGTACGTTGTTGTTGTCCCTGTATGTTGTAATGGTAGTTGTTGTTGTTGTTGTTGTTGTTGTTGTTCGTTGTAGTTGTTGTTGTGGTTGAACTTGGATGATCGAATCATATGTGTGTATGTGTGTGTAGGTATATATTATTATGGCTCGAACTTGGATGATCGAATCAAGTAAGGGTGATCCAGTGTATAATGCCGGATTAGCTGAATTTTACGATTTCGTTGCGATCCATATGAAAGGTTCTTTAAATAAGATTCCGTGTCCTTGTGAGAGGTGTGTTAATTTTATGTATATGAGTTTTCCTGAGGTTCAAATTCACTTAGAGAAGTATAAATTTAGTAGTATTTACACACGTTAGATTTTTCACGGAGAATCATTATTAGAGGGAGACGAGGGTGGTAATAATGAGACCGACGGCGATCAAGATGATGAATTTGTTGATGGTGATGATGTGGAGGTATCATATGGGGCTACACCTGATGATATTGGGGTTGACATAAACGATGACGCTATTAATTCACCTGATGATGATGCATTATTTGAGGACTTTGAAGATATATTAATAGGTGATGCAACAACTAATTCAGATGCCCAGAATGAACTAGTCAGAAAGTTGCTTGATTCTGAAACGCCTTTGTATCCTGGTTGCAAGAAGTTGTTGATACCCGTATCTGTCGATATGGAAATTTATAGAGAACCCGACAAATACCCAATGATGATAGGACAACGTGTTTTCGTATCATTTATTTGAGTTCGTATTACGATGTAAGCCGGGCGCTGTCGACGTAATGTTTATTAATTCAAAGAATATTTGATTTATTTAGCTCTGTCAAATTTCATTTTTGTCACGAGTAGTATTTTATTGAAAATAAAATATTTTGATTTGAAAAATCGTCTCAAGCATTTCGATTTGAAAAATCGCTTTCACAAATTTATTTTTGACTTGAAAAGTCATTTCTCGCGCTTTTAAAACAGTTTATTTAATCGTATTCGACGAATTCGTTTTCTTAACAGCAAGTTTTAAAGCTCGTTTTAAGCCCGATTTTAAGAGCGATTTTGAGCCCGTTTCAGCACGAACCTCGAGGCCCCTTTTACCCACTTTCTTCCCCACGTTCCCATGATTAAACCCAGCCCAAATCACGACCTAAACCCACCTCAAATAAGCCAAAACGTAGCCAAAAACACAGCTGAACCGCAACAGCTCGAAAGCCCAAAATCAGCCCTTATTTGACCCGAAACCGACTCTTAACTATCCTACCCTTATTACCCATCCTTTCCCTCGAACAATCAGACTAAAATACAGCCAAAACACCCCTCGAAAGCAGCCCAAAATCCCCCACCCCCGTACCCTGTTTTAGCGGCCTAAAAACGACCCCAAACCCGACTCCCAGCTACTTGCCCATGACCCATACCCATCTCCCAACTATCCTACTCATTTACCTTGCCTTAACCCTCAAGAAAGCTCCTTACGAAACCCTAAACCAAGCCTAAAACCGCAGCTCTCAGAAGAGAAGAAGAAGCTGCCCTTCTCCCTCAAAAACCCTACTTATCAACACTATATATACATACCATCCCCAAGCATTCAGGGGGGACGAATGATACAGCACACATACATAATAAAAGTCACAAAGAAAACCCCAAAAGAGGTCGTGAGAGCTGCACGAAAACAGAGCACCGTTTTTCTGTTCTCGTTCAGCTATCACCTGTTCTTCCTCGTTTTTCGTGTTGAAAACACCATAGTCACTCTGGTTTCTTTACCAAATCTTAAAGTTCACTTTACCACGATTCCAAAACATCTTTCGGTTCGAAATTTCGTTGAGAAACGAATAAGTTACAAGCTTTTGAAAATCGCTGTCAGTTTTACTCAAAGTTACGGATTTGCAATTGGTTTTCGTCGACGACGGCCCCTCGGGATAAAATCTTACAATCGATTACGACTCGGATATTTGGTCAACGATACATGTAAGTTGAGGGTGCAAAATACTCACTTTCCTTTATTTAAATTATTGTTTTTATCGCTTTTTATTGCTCTCTGTCGTTTTTTATTGCTCTCTGTCGCTTTTATTGCTCTCTGTCGCTTCGTTGTTTGTCTTTGTATTTGTTACGTTCGTTGTTCGTTTTAGATTTATATTCCTCGCATGATTTCGACATATATGTATAGATAGGTCGTGTCCATTGTTTGCTTGGTATTCATACTTGATTTCTTTGTGTAATATGGTCGGAGCCCCCACGCTAGTTTGGCTAGTTCATTAATTTCATTCATGCGTAATTGTGTCAGTCGTCTGAAATTTAGTCTTTCATGATGTTTCAGTTTGTAATTCACGTTTTCATGCTAATTTAGTTTTCAATGATCTTGTTCTGTCGTTTGATTTTGGTTTCGCAATCCATCTCGATAATCATATAATAACTACGCTATTCATCTCGTTCCTGTCGTGCTCTTCAATCGTGTAATTCATACCAATTCGTTTATCATGCTTTTACTTCATCACTTAGCGTTTGTATAGTCTTTAGTTTGTTGATCAAGTGAATCGTATATTGCGTGATTTCTGTTGGTCTTTGCTCCGTGTATTAAACCCGAGTTATGTAGTAGTTTGACATATAGAATAGTTTAGTTCAGTCTTTTCGTGCTTAAGTCCTTATGTGGTCTGCTTACATTCGCGTACTTACTCGTATTTATATGATTTGCTCCGTGTTTTTTTGCTGATTTTCGTTTGTCGATACACTTGCTCGTATGCTGTTAGTTGATGTGTTTTTAGAGTCTGTGCGAAGTACGTATGTTAGTGTGTTGCTTTTAATTGATTTCTAGTTAGTATGTCTGCTTGTGTGTATTAGTTGAGCTTGTTTATTTAATCATTTATTTGTGTATGGTTATAAGTTCACGTAGGTGCCCTTGATTTAGTTTGTACATATTTGTTTGTTATTCCATTATATTCGTACGCAGAGCTTGATTATGTTGGTCGTTTACACTTATTCACGTATAAGTCATGCTTGTTTATTTTTATTTGTCTGCCGCTAACGTTTGTTAATCTATCTTATGCTGTCGGTAAGTATTTCTGCTTCTTTTCTTTGTTTGCTAGAATAGTAAATGAACCCATGTTAAATAACTTCGACAAAGTTACATGTGCATTAAACGACATAGAATTGATTTTATTTTGCTTAGGATTAAAACGCTGTTTGCATACTCGCATGTGTACTCGTAATAGCCATGATTTTACTTAGTAGAGACCGTTTCTGTAACGGGCGGGGTTAGGCGTTAAATTAATGAAATTCTTTTAAACTTCCTAACACGTAAACTCACACGAACTCATTTTCTCTAAAATTGGTTTCTAAATTCCATATAAAATTTAGTGGCGACTCTTTTCAAATTAAAAATGTTTTTGAAATAAAACATCGCGTGGATCAAATCCCTTGTCCACAGAAGTATTCAAAGTTGTCGGCGGTGGTAAAGTTGTACAATTTGAAGGGGGCGAATAGCTGGAGCGATAAGGGATTTGGTGATCTACTTGAATTGCTTACTGACATGTTTCCTGAAGGTAATGTCTTACCTAGTAGGACATATGACGCCAAAAAACTAATTAGAGAGACAGGAATGAAATACGAGAAAATACATGCATGTTGTAATGACTGCATATTGTATCGAAAACAATATGAGCACTTAACGTATTGTCCTAAATGTAATGAATGGCGTTATAAAGGCAAAGAAGGGATTCCCGCGAAGCTTATGTGGTATTTTTCAGTACTTCCAAGATTTACTCGAATCTATGCGAATGAAGAAGATGCTAAGATGATGTTGTGGCATATCCTTGGAAGAATCAACGATGGAAAGTTAAGACATCCGGCAGACGGTATGCAATGGAAGTCTTTCGACGAGATGTATCCAGATTTTGCCAAAGAACCTAGAAACTTACGCCTTGCTCTTTCAATGTATGGAATGAACCCTCATGGAAATATGAGTAGCCAACACAGCACATGGCCAGTAGTGTTAGCTATTTATAATTTACCCCCGTCTGTTTGCATGAAGCGTAAATATCTGCTGTTGGCATCTATAATTTCTGGTCCTAAACAACCTGGAAACGATATAGATGTTTACTTGGAACCCCTTCTCGATGATTTGAAGCTTTTGTGGGATAAGGGGATACAGGTGTTTGATGCTTTTAGGAAAGAAACGTTCAATTTGAGGGCAATGTTGTTGTGTACTATTACTGATTTCCCTGCTTATGGTGATCTATCTGGACATACTGTGCATGGGGCAGAGGCTTGCCCATTATGTGGTGAGGACCTAGAATCAGAGTATTTGAAATGTTCTCGTAAGCATGCTTACCAAGGGTATCGCAGGTTCCTACCCCCTGACCATCGTTATCGTAGGCAACAAAAGGCGTTCAATGGAAAATCCGAGCACCGTCAACCTCCTAAGATTTTGAGTGGACATGAAGTTCTTGAGAAAGTCAGTAAAATCGAGATGACATTTGGAAAGAAGACGGGTTCTAAGTTGGCAACTCGTGGGTATAAGAAAAAGTCAATATTTTTCGCCAAACTTCCGTATTGGTGCGACCTTCCGGTGAGGCATTGTCTAGATTTCATGCACATTGAGAAGAATGTTTGTGATAACATCACGAATACTCTTTTAAATGTTCCGGGTAAGTCGAAAGACAACAAAGCAGCTAGGGATGATATGGTTGAGATGGGTATTAGACTTGAGTTAGCAGCAAAAAAGAAGGGAGCACGTGATTTACTTGCCCCCAAAGCTCATACACTTTCAAAACAAGAGAAAATTCGCTTTTAGAGTGCTTATGGGAATTAAGGTGCCAGAGGGATATTCCTCAAACATCGCCACCTTGTATCGATGCAGACTTCAAGTTGACTGGGTTGAAGTCACATGATCACACACTTTGATGCAACAATTACTCCCGCTGCTATCCGCTCTATTTTGCCTAAGAAAGTTCGATATGCAATTACTAGATTTTGCTTCTTCTTCCAATCCATATGTGACAAAGTCATTGACCCTAGTGACACCGCATCTCTACAAAACCTTATTGTGACAACTCTTTGTCAATTTGAAATGTATTTTCCACCTTCTTTTTCACTATCATGGTTCATCTAACCGCTCACCTAGTTAGAGAGGTTTCGTATCTTGGCCTGTATATTTGAGATATCGATATCCGTTTGAGAGATTGATGAAAGTTTATAAGGATTACACCTCTAACCGTTATCGCCGTAAGGTTCTATCGCCGAGCGTGCTATAATCGATGAAGCTCTTTCATATTGTTATGCCCACCTATCAAGAAATGAGTTAATTGGTGTTCCTAAACATCGTCATAGTAGTGGATGACGGAAAGGGTATCGAGGTCGTGGTTCGTAAGGATATGACTTGTGAAATGTTGCGCATGTACCACACATACGTTCTCCATAATGATGATGAAGTGCATCCATACATTTTTCAACACAAATCGATCTTAAAGCCGCTCACCCAACAAAAGTGAGATGTGGATTGCGAATGAGCACAATCGGACTTTTAGTGAATGGTTTAAGGATTTTGTGTTAAATGATGATGTGCCTAAAGAAGAGGATGAAATAACTCCTCGAATGTTGAAGTTGGCCCTGGGTCCAAACAATCTTGCTACTTTTTACTCTGGTTATGCTATTAATGGTTATACATTTTATACTCAGCAACAAGATGAGGGAAGTACTACGCAGAACAGTGGTGTATGTGTAGAAGCCGAGGCAATGCACTTTGCCAGTTCGAAAGACAAACGACCTGTTTTGGGTAAAATGTATTATTATGGAGTCATTGAAGACATTATGGTGTTAGATTACATTGATTTTCATATTCCTTTATTTCTATGCAAGTGGGTTGACAACAACAACGGCGTGCGAAAGGACGATTTAGGGTTTACATTGGTGAACTTTGAAAAGGTCGGCAGTAAACAAGACCCTTACATTATGGCGTCACAACCTAAGCAGGTCTTCTATGTCACTGATCCTTGCGACAAGAGATGGTCAATTGTTTTGTCTGCACGTAGTAGACGTGCATTGTTTGGTGATGATGATGCTGATTTTCAAGAAGTCGCTTTGAGGGAGTGGATCGTCAGATTACATTATCCCACATTGATGATGATGTACATAATGATAATAATGATACAATGACTCGGAGCCCTTATGTACGTGACGATCATAATGAAGTAATATGGATAAATGAAGACATTGCTCCATCTAAAAAACGTCTTCGATCTTGAGTATGAATGTTATCTTTAAATTCAGCATTATCTTTAAATTCAGCATTTTTCTATCTTAGCTTCTTTAATTACATGTAAAAATTAATACAAATTTAATTATAAAATCTTTTGTTTATATAGGTACTTGCAGGCCGGTTGCTAAGAATATCATGGACTCGAATGATAAACGCAAGAGATGGACGACTTTATTATCGATGTTTTTTGACAGTTTTTATGGTCACAAGAAGAGTTATTGAGTTGAATTGCATTGTATTGGGTTTGCTGTGTATTGAGTTTGTATGATCTGAATGTATTGAGTTTGTATGATCACAGGAAAAATGAATGCATATTCGTACAGGATATGTGGCAATCTATTTCTTCAATTATTATTTAAAAAAAAAAAACAAAAATAACGGTTTTTAAGGAAAAACCGTTTTAAAAACACATTAAATAACGGTTTTATATTAAAACCGTTTCTTATAACAGTTAAAAACAACGGTTTTTTTTACTAAAACCGTTGTTTATAATATGTTTTTAAAACGGTTTTTTCTTTTAAAACCGTTGTTTATCTTGAAATTGTAATAAATTTCATCAACTAATTGTCATAAATTTTATCAACCAAATGTAATAAATTTCATCAACCAACACTATATTTAAATAACGGTTTTTAAACAAAACCATTTCTTATAATAGTTAAAAACAACGGTTTTATATTAAAACCGTTGTTTATCAGCCAATAGTAATAATTCCTTCAACCAATTGTAATAAATTTCTTCAACCAATTGTAATAAATTTTTTCAACAAACACTATATTTGCTTATAAATATATTCAAACGTAAACTCTTGTAAACATAAAAACATTCAAACAATTTTTATCTTTTACAAAAATTTAAAAAAAAAACATATTAAAAATAAAAATGGCTGCAATTGAGTATATTGTACCATGGACATGCATTTTATCAAATCTTCCAAGTCATAAAGAAAATGGCATAGTCGTCTGTAGAAGTTACAAAAGAGTTAGAGATTGTTTAACTAATATGGGGTTTCTAGTTAAAAAAATTGAACCTGTTTGGAAGGGAGGTCAGTTTCAAGGGAAAATATTAATAGAGTTTGGAATGTCTGAGAATCATAAAAAATCAGCTTGGAAATTAGAGTGGAAATTTTACTACAATTCACGGGGTCATAATGGAGAAATTTATATTAGAGATGGACCCAAAGACGGTCCAATTTGTTGGGTTGCAAGAAAAGAAGACTTGCATCTATTTAACCGTCCCAAAGATTTTGTTTTACTATCGACTGCTGAAAGACATGCAATGATACCACGTGATGAGGAAGATGTTTATTCTACTGTTTTTGATGCTATTAAAAGTGTTTATCCAGAGATGTTTGTGAATTAGAAAAGGCCAGGTAATAATGTAATAAAGTATTGAGTTTGTTGTATTGAGTTTGTAGTATTTATAGTTGAGTTTATGTAGCTAGTTGTGTTTGTATTGAGTTTGTAGTTTGTAGTTGTGTTTGTATTAAGTTTTTAGTTGAGTTTGTATTATTGAGTTTAATTTGTACTAAGTTTGTATTAAGTTTGTGCTCATGAATGGAATAATTATTGAGTTTGCTTGTATTAAGTTTATGTATGAATAATGTAATGAATAATGTAATATAATGTTGTATTAAGTTTATGTTCAAAACCCTTCGTTGATGTCAGCCTCCATTGAAGATTGTTGTTGATGGATTGAAGCTAGTAACATTGAACTCTTTATTTTGATGGCAAAAGGATAATTTCATTCATTCATTGAAAATCCATTACAAAAGGTTGATTACAACAATTACAACTTACAAGACTAAAACCGACCTTACAACAACAACTTAAACAACTTCAATCCATCTTACAACACAACTAACCTAACTTGGAATAAACAACAAAGAACACCACAAATGCAATGACAATAATAAGGTTGGTCTTTTTATTTTTGGCCTTCAAGATATGCATTTCATTCTTCAATTCATTGCACTCGCCTTCAAGTCTGCTAACCAACACATCCATGGCCTCATCATCAATGAAATCCCTACCCAATTGTTGTTTGAGATGACGATTCTCATTCAATAATTCATTGATTACCTGTTTTTGTCACTCCGTCATGTCTTCGTCAATCCAACGAAAGTAGTTGCAACCACGCGTATTCGTACTAGGGTTCGAAAATTTGCAACAAACAAATTTCCTCCCGGGATTCATTGTTGTCCATGACGTCTTGTATGCGACATTGATCCCACAATAGCAAACGAAAGTAGTTGCACTCGAATTTTTTGACGTCAAAGAGCTACTAGACATCATAAAATATGTTGATTAATTAATTTTAATTTAGCTAAAAGAGACGATTTTTGGTTGAGTTAGAAAAATTAGGGTTAAAATGGGGGTAAATAACTGAGAAGTAAGGTGGGGGATTTTTTGGTTGAGTTAAAAATTAGATTTTAAACTGTTTCTTAAAATTTATATATTTATAGTTTTGCAAACGGTTTTTGTAAAACCCGTTGTTTATACTTTGTTTTTAACATAAAAAAAGAGGGGATTTTTTGGTTGAGTTATACTATGTATGAATAATATAAACTTTCAGTACTATTTTATTGATTTTATGTATACTAGAATTTTAGATTTCAAAAACATTTAAATAACGGTTTTTATTCAAAACCCGTTTTAAAAAACCTACTTCTAAAACGGTTTTTATTAGAAAGCGTTATTTAAATATATTTAAAACAACGGTTTTTATAGAAAACCGTTTCTTAAGTTAATATAAACAACGGTTTTATTTTAAAACCGTTGTTTATACGTAGTTTTTAAAACGGCAACCCTAAAACCCGTTGGTTATATTGTGTTTTTAAAAAAAAAAGACGCTCATATATTTTCATTTTTGGCAGTTTAAAAGTTTACTTTGTCTTTTTCATTACGCTTTCGCACCAATTTTCTTCTCTACTCTCAGTTTAAAATTTCTTTCATTACGCTTTCGCACCAAGATTGAAACTTAATTTCTCCGTTGCTTTTTCGTTTTCAAAGTTCGTACTCTGTTCGACGTTGGGCTTAAACCCTAATTTAGTTGATTTAAACAGGTTCTTTCTTTCCCTTTTATTCCGTTTTTTAAACCCTAATGAATTGAATTGATGTTGTTGTTATTGAATTAATGTTGTTGTTGAATTATTGTCGTTAGTGTTGAGGGTTTAGTGTTGTTAATTTAGGGTTAGTGCATGTTGTTAATTTAGGGTTAGTGCATGTTGTTAATTTAGGGTTAGTGTTGTTAATTTAGGGTTAGTGTTGTTAATTTTACTTGAGGTTGACAGTGGGTTGGTAGGGTATGGGGGTTTAGGGTGGGTATGAGGGTTTAGGGTGGGTATGAGTGTTTACGGTGGGGCAGGGGATGTGAGGGTTTAGGGTTAGTGTTGTTCTTTATTCTTTATTCTTTGTTGTTGTCGTTCTTTGTTGTTCTTTATTCTTTATTCTTTGTTGTTGTCGTTCTTTGTTGTTGTCGTTCTTTGTTATTCTTTGTTATTCTTCTTCTTTGTTATTGTTTATACGGAGTAATAATGTCGAGATCATATGTTCTGTTTTTGAAGGCTTGCTATGGACGATAAAGAGCGTGAAAATGATAGTGCACCGAAACGTCGAGGTAGAGGACGTTCCAAACAACCTGAGGCAATGAAGGCCATTGCCGATGGTAATCCGCTTCCTCTTACTTGGAACGAAGATCTTGGGTTGCCAAATGGACCATTGAGAAAGAAGTTTGCTTCTTTCATTGGGATTGTCACAAAACACTACGTTCCTTTCGATCTACCAAATATAAAGCAATTGAATCGCCAGTTGAGGGATAAAATTTTAAGTATGTTGAAGGTATACATATTATTTATTATTTAATTAATTCTAAAACTTTTGTCATGGTTATTTTTTTTAATGAAACTAAGTATTTAATTATGTAAATTATTTTATCTGCAGAAAGCTTACAATGTGCCCGATAAATACAATAAGTATTGTATGACCAAGGTAGCAAATTCTTTTCGGTCGTGGAAGGCTCAAGTGGCTAAAAGGCACTTGAACAAAAAGGAGAAAGGCAAGGTGACAGATCCACAGATGCCACCAGAAACATATCCCGGGATCACACCCCAAATTTGGAAGAAGTTTAAAATACAACGTGAAACACCTGAATTTAAGGTATATATACTACGTTTGAAAATACATAATACCGTTGATTTAAATTAACTAATTTATATATATATATATATATATATATATGTGTCTTTAATTTATTGATTTCATATGAAGGTTGTAAGTCAAAGAAACAAGGAAAACATTGCAAAGAAAGAGTATTATCAATGCACCGGTCGAGACGGTTTTCTGCCTATTGTGGAGAAAGTTGTAAGACTTATAAATAAACTACACTATCTTTTTTTCAATTTACAAACCCTAGGGTAAGACTTATAAATATTAAGCCTCTTGTGGTTTAAGTTGCTGTTGTTGTCGCTTTGTTTCTTTGTTATTGTTTCTTTATTCTTTGTTATTTTTCTTTGTTCTTTATTCTTTGATATTGTTTCTTTGTTATTATTGTTTCTTTGTTTCTTTATTCTTCTTCTTTGTTAAATTTTGTCTCTTGTACGTATTTCTTTATTCTCTTTTGTACGTATTATTATATTCTTTTTTGTGAATGTTTAGGTCAAAAAGGATGAATCAGGTGTGATAGTAAACCGACATGATGTATGGGTCCTAGGCCACACCTCGAAATCCGGCAAGTTATCAGAACCGAGTACAAAGGCAAAAGCTAAAATTGTACGTACTACTCGTTATATTTGATTATTCATTAACTATTTTTGCAATTTATCACCGTATTATAATTCAGGCTATGAATTAATTTTTTCAATGAATTAGGATGTAGTAGTTGAAAAAGTGAAAGAAGGTACATTCACTCCTGGACCCGAAAAAGACATACTTGCTGAGGCAATTGGTCGACCTGATCACAAGGGTCGTTTGAGAGGTATGCCAGGTGGAGTCAGCGCGACTAAGGCTTTTGGAAGGGCCGCCAAAAAACAACAAACGACTACTATATCTACCGATGATCCATTAGTACGTAATAAACTAAATTATTATTATTATTATTGTATTTAAAATGTTCCTTATTTTGTTGATAAATATAGAATAATTACATTCGCATATATATATATATATCCGTTATTGCATTGCAGGTAAAAATGATGGCTCAGATGCTCGTAAAAATGGCCAAGGGTGGTAAGTTGACTCCCGAACAATTTCAAATGATTGATCAATTGGCTGGGAACGAGAACACGACGGCGGAAGATGAGGTCATGAATTAAAGCTAAAATTATATTTTCAAAGTACATATATATACGTTAATTACTACTGATCTCACCTTTGTACTTTCATGTGAACGAAAACATATTTTTTTAGGGTGGGAAGGGCGACAACAAAGATGAATCGGAAGAACACGTAGACGTCGGGGTCGTTGATCAATCCACTGCAGGAGGTGATGAGGTTATCGAATTCTCGAATTCGAATGATGCTTTCAAAACGCCACCGTCTAAGCCTATAATACCGACCTTTGGGGATCAGGTACCTTTGGCATTTTGTAGCCCTCCTTGACTGTATACTCCATTCTACTAGCAGACCAACCGTTGTGTATATAATTTAAATTTTAGTAATAATTTTCCTAATTGTAAATCATTAATGTTTTATTATATATATAGGGTGAGAAGTACGGGTGTGTACTAGTTCGCCAAAAAGACCCAGGCGAAGGATACGGTGTCACCCAAGTTGCGGCCGGATTTGCGTTCAAACGAGGCACGGCCGAGGGTTCAATGATTCATGGCAAAGTTATCCCGGAGAATCATCGAAAAGTGTCGATCACGAGGATAAGGCCAGGGTGCGAAGAAGATCTACTACCCTTCCCAGTTGGCGAGGAGCTAGTGACGTTGAAGAGTGCCATGTTATCCTTTGTCGAGTGGCCTGCGGATGATGTTATTCCTATGGCGTTAACCGGCGGCAAAAATTATAAGGTAATCATTATATATTTTATGGACTACAATTTTTTTATATCTAAATTAAACCGTATTTTGTTAACGATAATTTTATGTTATATTGTAGGAAATAAAAGAAAAGGTTGAGAATGCGTTAATAACGAACGATGACAAGCAAGTGCCTCAGCCTCAGCCTCAGCCTCAGCCTCAGCCTCAGCCTCAGCCTCAGCCTGAGCCTGAGCCTGAGCCTGAACGTCAACTACCTCAGCCTGAGCCTGAGCCTGAGCCTGAGCCTGAGCCTGAGCCTGAACGTCAACCTCAGCCTCAGCGTCAACCTGAACGTGAACCTGATGAACAACAACCTCCTGAACCTGAACCTACTATTACTTATTCCCGCAAACATGATGAAACGGTATATTACTAATAATTACTTATATATATATTATTATCAACTTAAATGCGTGAATAAATAGTTACGAGGTAATTTATTAATTAATTTTATTTTGCAGGAGAGACCATCATCTTCAAAGAGTCTCGCAAAGGCACTATTTGACGACGAGGTAATTTATTAATTAGCTAGTACCGGCCACTTAATTAGTTATAAATTTAATTAATTTATTTCTTTGGTTTTCAATTCATTTATTAATTATGTTACTGATGATTATATTGTTTTTCGTAGAAACTTGCGAGTAGCTCAGACGTTGATGTGGTGCTCAAACCGACGCCTATGAATAAGAGGGAGTTACCTGAGCATTACACCACAATCGAGTTTAAGCAAAGGTGAGAAGCGAGACAATGAAAAAGTGCATTCCGAGGGGTTAGCTCGCTTTGAAGATGAGAGTCTTATTCAAATTAGTCTCGAAGCGGAAGTAACGGGTAGAGCGGAAGTTGCATTTTTGTCTTACGACTTATTACTCGATTGGTGTGGCTTACGCAAAATTGATGCTCAACATATGCTCGTCTGGATCAAGTAAGTCACTTGATTATTAATTAGTTTTATGTCAAAAATTATATTTATATATGTACTAATGCTTTATTTATTTTACTGAACGTGTAGGTTCTTAAATGTGTTCATCAGCGAACATGCGGACATTCCTTATGACAGCTACGGATTTATGTGCCCGTACGCATTGTCAATGCATATCCGTTATTTCAGTTGGAAGGAACGAACGCAACATGTAGCTGACCGTTTGACTAAAGGCAAAAAGATTATTTTCGCTCCTTATAATGAATCCGGGTACGTACGTATATGATTCAATATTGTACGTATACGCTTGTGTGTGTGATTGTGTGTGTGAATTGTTGAATGTATGTGATCGTTTATTGACTATGAGATGTTGTAATCGAGTTTTGGACGCGATTGAAGTTTTGGACGTATGTGATCGTTTGACTGTGACTTCTTTGTGATCGTTCTTGACTCGTACTTCTTTGTGTTTGAAATTCTTTGTTTTGGTTATTGTTGTCGTGTTTTGTTGCTTATGGCTACGTGTTTGGGCTGCTGACTTGCTGTGATCGTTTGCTGACTTGCTGTGTTTTGTTGGGTATTGTCGTGTTAATTCATTTTAATTATATCTTAACTAAATATTGTAAATGTATAGGGATCATTGGGTATTGACGGCGTTTGAGATTCCGACGAAGAAAGTGTTTTGGTTAGACTCATGTCATGGTCGGCCATCAGGAATTTTTAAAGATTTGGTGAATGCGTAAGTTAATTTAAATCACATGCATATATGCGTTGAATTATATGTCTTTATTATTATATTTACTATCTATTATAAATAGCTATATATAATCGTCGACGTACTTAATCGATATTTTTTATTTTTTTGTAGTGCTTATGCGATAAATAGGGCTCGTGATCCATTGTTGCAAGTGATGGAAACAAATACTAGCCCTACATTTATTGCGATGACCATGGTATGTTATATACTACTCCGTATATGATTTAAATCATAAATAATATATATCGTGTCAACTATTTTTTAATTTATTTATAACGCATTGATTGTTTGTTTCCATGCCATGTTAATATTTTAGTGTCCCCGACAAAACGATGAAGACTCATGCGGCTATTATGTTTGTCGCTATATGTATGAATTGATAAGCCAGGGACGTAGAACATTGAAAAATTGGGTATGTAAGTGTTATTAAGTTGATCTGATTTTTAAGTTTAATTTGTGATATGTTATGTTTATTATTTTACATACAATTTGTGATATGTTTTCTAATTTTTTTTGCAGTACCAACCAACGAGGAAAAACGCTAAAATATTTACAAACCCGGAAATCGACGAGATACGCGATATATGGGCAAAATATGTCTTCAATCATCCAAAAGAAAAGGATCATGTGTAAGTGATTAGCGGTTTTGTAAATCATTTTTTGCGTTCTATGTACGTATATAATATATGTAGAAACCGTTGTTTGATTGCGGTGTATATGGAATGATGTTGAATACATTGGTTTGATTTTGTGCAGTGATAATATTTTGGAACGTCGTATTGACGGGATATTAAAATTATTAGCAAATTTCTAAAAAAAAAAAAAATACAAAACATAACGGTTCTACACATAAAACCGTTTGTAATTTTAGTAACAAATAAAATCAGTAATGGTTTTACATAACGGGTCTTAAAAATTCCGTTGTTTTTTATATTTAAAAAATAATTCTTTTTCAACAAAAACAACGGTTACAAGAAAATAACTGTTATTTTTGTCTTCTTAACTACAACGGTTTTGGTAATAACCGTTGTAGTTAGTGTATAAAATAAAATCTGTAAAAGAATTGAATAACAAAAAAAACAACGGTTATAAGTAGAAAACCGTTATTTTTGAAAATTAAATACAACGGTTTTATTAATAACCGTTGTATTTATTACATTATAAACAACGGTTATTTCATTAACCCGTTGTTTTTTAATCTTATAAACAACGGTTTTTATAAAAACCGTTGTTTATAATGTAATAAATATAACGGTTTTACTGGATATAACCGTTGTTTTTAATCAATTATAACGGATTGTTTGGAGCGTTGTATTTGATTTTAACAACGGGGTTTCCATTTTTTTGGCGTTGTTTATATTATTTGCAACGGTCGACTATAAAACGGAGCTTTTTTTTATTTAAAACGGTTTAGACCCGTTTTTAAAAGGGGTTTCCATGCACCTCGAATACACACCCTATTCGTAACACCTTTCCAAAGTCGCATAAACAACTGACCTCCTTAAAATAAATCAATGGATAATTGAACTTTATTTTATGTATGCATTTAGCAAATCCTCATCTTGCATCTAAATCACTTAAAATGAATTCGTCATTAATTGAACTGTTTTCGTTAACAAATTAAGCATGCTTAACTGAGGGTTTTAAACAATCTCTTTTTGCATTTGCTTTTGCATTATTTTTACAACTTATATCACACTTGTACGTAGCGAATTACTTATGCTCATGTATGATCTTTTGCATTGTTCTCAAGTCTAGTAGAGGCTATCTTTTGATAGGCTTTTCCAAAAGATCTTTCATAAAAACATTATTTTGAACTATGCTTTAAAAGAGTACCTTCACCCGAATCTGGTTTCACAATAGCCTTAGACGGATGGGTGTCGACGTGCCTTGAACTCTAAGACGTGTCTTTGAGCTGAGGACACGGAGGCAGGTTCTAAATTTTCCTCATAATTTAGTGGCCGCTCCAAAACAGTTTTTAAAGGTTTTTCCTACTTAATCTTTTTAGCTTTTACGCCCTTAGCAAGACGTCGAGTGGTTCCATTTTACCCCGGTACCTACAGTTGGCGACTCCGCTGGGGAAAGGTTTTATTTTTAAAACTAAAATTAGCTTTTTCTTTTTAAAAATAAAAATGAGACTCGAACAACTTGAGAACAATCAACATACATGAGCTAAGCATATTCGTTAGAGTCGAATCCAGTGGATTCACACACGAACACCCCGAGAGGTGGTTCCAAACGCAGGCATCGTCCATTCGACGAGGCACGTTCTGGACTAACTTTCCTCTCACCCCTCCACGGCTTGCCGTAAAAGACTGGTTTGACCGCCCCAGGGCTTCCTTCGTATCCTACACGTTATACTGTGTAGGCGAAGGGCTAAAAGCATCTGTCAAAGCGTACTCAAACCAGTTGGAGGCGTACGAGACTTGACCAAACGACCAAGAGTCATACGTACGAGTGCGAGGCTATACAATATAGCCTTTTTCAAAATTCATTTGCATTACATATCTTCGAAAACTCACTCAAATTTTCAAGGTATAAATGAACCTAGCAACTAACATCTAACATTTTACAAACAAAACTCTCGCGAATTTTTGAAATGAACATTTTTCAAATTTCCTTTTACACAACTAGCAAAACCCGAGTCAAGGTTTCTAACCCGAACTCGTGGATTTCATTCTTTGAGTCTTGCGGCTCAAATCCTTTTCAACATCTTCGACCTGACTAGTTTGGGCCTAATCCTTTCCATACATTCAACTTTAGCCCACGACAACATACCGTCATTCGGGCTAAATGGATGTAAAACAAAAAAACCAAAACATTTTAACATCGAGACGAGTTGCGCGCACGCATCCTCGTCTCAAAAATCTTCCTAGCTTAAAACTTTTCGAAAACTTTCCTTTCTCAAGCCTAAAAGGACCCTCTAAAGGACTTTCTAAAAGCAAAACCCGAGCAAGGACTAAAACCCGAGCTCGTGGATCTTCTCTCGCAAATTTTTAAATAAACATTTTTCAAAACTTCATTTTGCAAAGACAAGCAAAAACCCGAGCAATGATTAAAACTCAAGCTCGTGGACTTTACTCCTTGGGTCACACGACCCAATCCCACCTTTTTAACATCCTCGGCTTGACTCACTAGGCGCTCTCAAGACGAATCCCTTTCACATTGGCTCAATGGATTTAAAACAAGAACATTTTAACATCAAGGAAAATGCACATCCACGTTTTCGTCTCAAAAGCTTCTCAAAACAAAACTTTTTGAAATAATCCCTTTTCAAAAATTCATCCATTTTACACGAACATAGCAAGCACATCAACAACGATTTTCGAAATAAAACACTTTTCAAAAAAATCTCACGTCAAACCAAATAGTCTTACGCTATTTCGGCTTGGCTCAGCATCCTTTTCAAACCGCCCGGGAAAAATCACCACTTTCCCTAAGCCGCTGAAAACGTAAATGGATTAAATAACCCACGGTTATTCTAACCCATTTATCGCACGCTTTTTCACAAAGCAAAACCCAAGAATGGCCAAACCCAATCTTGTGGACTCTAACATCGGATCGAATAGGTGAGGAATCTTAGAGTTGGACTCGAACGGTTAGTCTTGGACTCGAAGACGCGAATCTTAGAGTTCAAGGTGCGTCGATACCTATCCGTCTAAGGCAATTGTGAAACCAGAGCGGATTCGGGGTGAGGGTACTCTCCGAAAGTTTGTCAAAATGCGTTATGAAAAACTGTAGTCAAAAAGCCTACGTAAAAGTAGCCATTACTAGCTTGAAAACAGTGTATAATTCGATGTTTGAGCAAATGTAGACCTCTACGTACAAGTGCGATATGTAACTCGATAAATATGCGTAAAAGCAAATGTATACGTCAAAGCTATGACGGGTTGCTATAGGAAATGTGCACAAAACGATAATTCATTGTTTGAATAATCATTTAAATACTATTTTCCGACTCATGTGTATGTAAAAGTTTGTTTAAAACCCTCAGTTTTGCATGCTTTAAGACTAATGAAGACAGTACAAGTTTTGTCGAAATCATGTTTAGTCGTTTAATGCGTAAATGAGAATTTGCATAATGTAAAGTGATGTCCGTTTGTTCATTGTTAATTGTGTCGTTGCTTATGCGATATTGGCGAGGTTTAAGACGGATTTAGAAATCCGAATCGCTACAACCGTATTGCGAATACGGGTTCGCAATGCCAATACCGGGTCGAGTCAGGAACCCGTATGAGTCAAGTGTGAAGGTATAGATAGAGAAGAGAGTGATGATAATTCATGCCTTTGAAATGATCGAATAAGGGATGTATTTATAGGGATTTTCGAGCCGCCAAAGTGCCAGAGTAAGGGAAAATCGCCAGTGAACCAACGATTAACACAAAAATCGCCAGTATGCCAAACCAGAGGGGAGAAAATCGCCAGAGGACTGGCGATTTACCTGAAAATCGCCAGTGTACTGGCGATTTTCATGACAATCGCCAGTGCTCTGGCGATTTTCAGGCTGTTTTCTGACAGTTTGTAGCGCCGTATGTAGTATGACATTGTCCCCCTAGGTGTGTAAGACGTAGTTGGGCAATTTGCTTGACTTTTGAGGCCGTATGATCAACTTGTTACAAGTTGATTATTTCGGTTCCGTTTTCGTGTTTCGTGCTTCGGTTTTTCGTCGTGTTTTCCGATTTTAGCTCGACATAAAATAATATTGTAATATATTATTTTACGATATTGTGAGATTTTTTTTTGTAAGAATGTGACCCGGGACGCATTTTGGTCCGCTTCGGGTGCTTGGGCCTTTTTGCGTGTTTTGGGCCGTTTTTGTGTGTTTGGGTTGTTTTTGTGAAATGTGTTTAGACGTGAGCTCGGTTTGAGCGTCTGACGCCTCGGGAGGCGTGCTTAGGTGTTTTTGTGGGCTTTTCTTGTGTGGGAAAAGGCTTGTTTTTGTGTTGGGTCAGCTTAAATAAAATGACTAAACGAATACTCATTTTACACGATATGCAAATAAATCATTTATGCGTTTTAAAGGACTTAAAATGTTTTCGACAAAATGTACCGTTTTGACATTACGTAAAAAAACATGCTTTATGTGAAAAGTCCATTTCATCACAGGGTTTGTGTAGATACCCGTATCTGTCGATATGGAAATTTATGGAAAACCCGACAAACACCCAATGATGATAGGACAACGTGTGCTTCGTGTCATTTATTTGAGTTCGTTTTACGATGTAAGCCGGGCGCTGTCAACACAATGTTTTATTAATTTAAATGATATTTGAATTAATTCGTTCTGTCAAAATTTATTTGCCTCAAGTATTTTATTGAAAATAAAATATTTCGATTTGAAAAATCATTTTAAGTAATTCGATTTGAAAAATCATTTTAAGTAATTCGATTTGAAAAATCGCTTTTACAAATTTGATATTTGACTTGAAAAGTCGTTTCTCGTGTCTTTAAACCATTTTATTAAATCGTATTCGATGAATTCGTTTTCTTAAAAGTAAAGTTTAAAGCTTGTTTTGAGCTCGATTTACAGAGCGATTTTGAGCCCGTTTCAGCACGAACTTCGAGGCCCTTTTCTCCCACTTCTTTCCCCACACACCCATGGTTAAACCCAGCCCAAAACACGACTTAAACCAACCATAACCAGCCAAAACGAAGCCAAAAATAGAGCTGATCCGCAGCAGCTCGTAAGCCCAAAATCAGCCCTTATTTGACCCAAACCAGACTCCTATTTGCCTACCCATGACCCGTACCCGTATCCTAACTATCCTACCCTTTCTTCCCTTCGAATAATCAGACCAGAAAGCTCGTTTAACAGCAGCCCAAAGCCCCTTTCACGTGCTCTGTTTTGGGCGGCCCTGGTTTGGGCTAAAACCCGACTTTTTTGGCCATCAAACTCGTGCCCACAAACACAAACTCATACCTGATCTTCATGACTCATTCATCTTTGCTTAACCCACAAGAAACACCACTCAAAAACCCTACAAAGACCCACGAAGTAAGTCGTATAGAGCTGCTCTCTTCCACTCAAAAACCTTACCTTTCGACCCTATATAATACACACTAACCACAAGTATTCAGGGACACGAACTTTAGAGCATACATACATAATAAAAGTCACAAAAAAAACCTCAAAGAAGTCGAGATAGCTGCACGAAAACAGAGCACCACTTTCTGTTTTCATTCAGCTATCCCCTCTTGATCCCCGTTTCTCGTGTTGAAATCTTCAGAATCTCTCTGATTTGTTTACATAGTCTTAAATTTCACGTTACCACGATTCCAAAACATCTTTCGGTTTAAAATTTCGTTGAGAAACGAAGAAGTTACAAGCTTTTGAAAATCGCCGTCAGTTTTGTTCAAAGTTACGGATTTATCATTGGTTTTCGTTGACGACGGCCCCTTGGGATAAAATCTTACAATCGATTACGACTCGAAGATTTGGTCAACGATACATGTAAGTTGAGGGTGCAAAAATACTATTTTTACTTCGTTGAATTATCGTTTTTTATCGTTTCTATAGCCCTTTGTCGTTTTTTATCACTCCCTGTCGCTCTGTTGTTTATATCGTAGTTAATGTTTTTATCGTTCGTTTTAGGCTTATGTTTTTAGCATGATTTCGATGTGTATGTGTGAATATGTCGTGCCTCTTGTTCACCTAGAATGCATGTTCAATTTCGTTGCGTAGTATGACTTGAAAATTCTTCGTTAGATTGGTTCTGTTTGGTTCGTTAGTTTTTTACGTAATCCGATCTTATTCATGTTATTTATGTTGGTTGTTTTAAACTTGATCTTTCATGTTTTCTTCAGATTTATAATTCATATTTGTATGTTAGATTGGCTTTTGTAATCTTATTTCATCGTTTGGTATTGGAAATATTGTCGATATCTCGACAATATCGCCAATATTTGGCATTCGTGTGGTAGTTAGTTTCGTTAAGCATGTAAAGCTCATGAACCGTCCTGCTTGTCGCTGGTTTCGTTTTTTTGATTAAATCTCGAGTCGTGTGATTAAATTGCACGTAGGATTATATAATTTAAGCCCCTATATGCTGTGTTTGAGTACCCATGTTGTTTGCTTTTGTTCATGTATTTATTAGTTGCATTTGATTATTGGGGCACTCGTTTACGTCTGCATGTTATCCGTTTTAGTCGCATATAATTAGTTGCATATAATTTATTAGTTGTATTTATTAGTTGTATTAGTTGATTATTTAGTGATATCCATGTTATCTGCGTATGTCAGCATGTCTACTTAGTCATATTTGTTTTTTCTTAGTTTGTGCGTCTGTTCTTGTTTGTCTGTTACTTCTCCATATTCATGTGCCGTATTTAATTATTTATGTTAGTCTTTCATGCTTGTTCACGTGTTAGTCATGTTTGATTATTTTATTCGTCTGCCGCTAACGTTTGTTAATCTATCTTATGCTGTCGGTAAGTATTTCTGCTTCTTCTCTTCGTTTGCTAGAATAGTGAATGAACCCATGTTGAACAACTTTGACGAAATTATATGTGCATTAAACGACCTAGAATGGATATACTTTGTTTAGGATTAAAACGTTGTTTGCATATCCGCATGTGTACTCATAATAGCCATGGTTTTACTTAGTAGAGACCGTCTTTACGACGGGCGGGGTTAGGCGTTAAATTAATGAAATTCTTTTAAACTTCCAAACACGTAAACTCACACGAATTCGTTTTCTCTAAAATTGGTTTCTAAATTCCACCTAAAAATTTAGTGGCGACTCTCTTTTCGAATAAAAATGTTTTTGAAATAAAACATCGCGTGGATCAAATTCCCTTGTCCACAATTTGGCGACTCCGCTGGGGACAGTGAAACTTGAAAAGTAAAACGATGGCTATTTAGAGTACCCTTTTTTATGTTATTTATGCATCATACTGTTAGGTTTCAAACCATTTCTCCCCTTGGGTCGATTTCAAGGTAGGGAAATGACGTTCACTATGTCTGATTTAAATATCAAGGTAGTTCCGTCAAGGTTAGCGACCGCACTTTCGCCATATAGTTACAAACTTATGGTGGTTGCGTAGGTTACATAACAGCGTGGGATCATTGGCATGGACCCTTTTTGAGACTTAGAATAGTCTAGTTCATGCATTGCATCCTTGAACTGCGTATGACTAAATGCTCTGTGAATTCTGAAGCCATGTTTTCAATCCTTTTTAATCAAAACTGTCATCTTTTCAATCGAATATTTTCCAAAAATATTTTCTTTTAGCTGAAACGCTGTCTGTTTAGGATTAGAATAATCTTAAATATCTCTTTTGAAACGATTTTTGACTTAAGCTGAAATGCTTTCCCTCTAAAAAAAAATCATTCCTTAAGCTGAAATGCTGTCTTTTTAGGATTAGAATAATCTTAAATATTTTTCAACACTATCTTTTCCGAAAAACAAAGATTTTTGTCCAAGTTGAAACGCTTTCCTTCTAGGATTAGAATAATCTTAAATATTTTCCAACTTTAGCTCTTTTGAAAAAAGATCTCTTTCCAATCGAATATTTTTTCCAAAAGATTTTTCTAGCTGAAATGCTGTCTTTTTAGGATTAGAAAAATCTTAAATATTTTCCAACTTTAGCTCTTTTGAAAAAAGATCTCTTTTCAATCGAATATTTTTTTTCAAAAGTTTTTTCTAGCTGAAATGCTGTCTTTTTAGGATTAGAATAATCTTAAATATTTTCCAACACTATCTCTTTCGAAAAACAAAGTTTTTTTTTAAGCTGAAACGCTTTCCTTCTAAAATTAGAATAATCTTAGATATTTTCTGAATATTAGCTCTTTTGAAAAAAAGATCTTTTCTTGGCTGAAATGCCATCCTCTTAGGATTAGAATAATCTTAAAAGATTTCCGATACTAGTTCTTTTGAAAAAAGATCTCCTCCAAGCTAAAAAGCTATTCGTTTAGGGTTAGAATAATCTTAAACATTTTTTTGATGTTAGCTCTTTTGAAAAAAGATCTCTTCCTAGCTGAAATGCTATTCGTTTAAGGTTAAAATAATCTTAAATAATTTTTGATATTAACTCTTTTGAAAAAAGATCTCTTCCTAGCTGAAATGCTATTCGTTCAAGTTTAGAATAATCTTAAATAATTTTCGATATTAGCTCTTTTGAAAAAAGATCCATTCTTCGCCGAAATGCTATTCGTTTAGGATTAGAATAATCAAATTTCCGATACTAGCCCTTTTGAAAAAAGATTTTTTCCAAGCTGAAATGCTATTCGTTTAGGATTAGAACAATCTTAAATAATTTTCCTCTTAGGATTAGAATAATCTTAAATAATTTTCGATATTAGCTCTTTTGAAAAAAAGATCTTTTCTAAGCTGAAATGCTACTCGTTTAGGGTTAGAATAATCTTAAACAATTTTTGATATTGGCTCTTTTGAAAAAAAATTTGTTCTAAGCTGAAATGCTTTTCGTTTAGGGTTAGAATAAATCTTAAACAATTTTCGATATTAGCTCTTTTGAAAAAAGATCTGTTCTAAGCTGAAATGCTTTTCGTTTAGGGTTAGAATAAATCTTAAACAATTTTCGATATTAGCTCTTTTGAAAAAAGATCTGTTCTAAGCTGAAATGCTTTTCGTTTAGGATTAGAATAATCTTAGACAATTTTCGATATTAGCTCTTTTGAAAAAAAAAAAGATCTTTTCCAAGCTGAAATGCTATTCGTTTAGGATTAGAACAATCTTAAATAATGTTCCTCGTTAGGATTAGAAAATCCTAAAACTTTTTTTCTTAAAAAAAAATTATCTTTTGAAAAAAAGATCCTTTTATAAGTCGAAATGCTATCCATTTAAGATTAGAATAATCTCGAACAGTTCTTAACACTAACTCTTTTGAAAAAAAAGATCCTTTTATAAGCTGAAATGCTATCCGTTTAGGATTTGAATAATCTCGAACAATTCTCAACACTAAGTCTTTTGAAAAAAGATCTTTTTCAAGCTGAAATGCCGCCCGTTTAAGATTAGAGTAATCTCGAACAGTTCCCAACACTAACTCTTTTGAAAAAAGTCCTTTCAAGCTGAAATGCTACCCGTTTAGGATTAGATTAATCCCGAACGATTTTTAACACTACGACTTTTGAAAAAAGAATAGTTTTTAAGCTGAAATGCTATACGTTTAGGATTAGAATAATCTTGAGCACTTTCGAAATGCTACCCATTTGGGAATAGAATTTTTTCCAACCATAACGAAGTTTTTCAAAGGTGAAAATCTAGCCCTAGTTGGACTAGAATTTTCAAACCAAATAAGCCTTTTGGTAGTCAAAGTGCTGCCCATTTCAAACGTCGACTTCAAAAAAAAAAAAAAAAAAAAAAAAAAAAGTTTCTTTCTCAAGTCGTGAGTAAGCATGAAATGCACCGAGTCGAGTATAGTTAGAATCTAAGTCGTGTACGGTAAGTCTAGTTATCTAAAAGTCTTTGAGCATTAACCTAGTTAGGTCTCCGAGGCCAACCCTTGGGCCCAAGTCATGCATGTCAATTTTTTAGTTTTGAGTCAGGGCACAATAATGTCTCATCCAGGCTATTTTTTAGAAGTCTTGTATAAACCTTAGAAGCTTATTGGTTCAAACGAGCTAACTACTTCAAGTCCATGTCTAGTTGGGTCTAAGTCCCGTTCTGTGAGTCTGTCTTCAAGTTCATATGTCGAATGCATTTGCATAGTTAGGTCGTAGACCATGTCGTGAAGCTCTGAGTCTTTTCATGATTAATCTGGTCCAGTCCATTCGCATCCCAAGTTGTTACAAATAGTGCCGAAACCGTGTCGATTTCTGAAACTGAGTTGCATATTCTCCTCCTTAAGTCAAAATCAAGTTGCAAAAGTGGGGTAACTTTCAAACCAAGCATCTGAATAAACTCTTGAAATAAGAAAAGTTCAAAGCCGAGGTGGGTGATTATAAGTCAGAATTTGCATTCAAGTCTTAAATCTGAGTTGAGTCTAAGATTCGTTTTTCCACAATTATTTCTAACCCCTTCTCAAAATCAATGAAATTGATCTTTTCTCTATTTTGTTTCCATAATCCAACTAATGAAAATGCACAACCCACTCGAAGGGTGTCCCTGGGGTAGAAATACGTATTCAATTCTAAGGTGCAACACCAACTCAAGACAAAAACAAAGACAAAAAGGTTTCCGACAACTAAAAACCTAAGGTCCGGTAGTCAACTTGTGGTATACTACTCCTCTGCCTTTGGAGGAGGATCCATTAATTTAGAGCTCCACAGTGGTCATGAATTTGATCGCGACCAAAGGTACGAATATTCATGGATCGCCCTCCGTGTACTCGATCGCGTGCCTAATAAGCAAACGAACTTGTCAGAGGAGTCTGGCGTGATATACATACGACCACATGCGACCGCTCACCGCGACGTCTAGTAAAGTTGAAACAAGTCCAAGCCACAAAGGGCGCGGCACATTCTCAAAAACGCAAACAAGAATACAAAAATACAAGAAATTGAGTGGCAACACGTCGGAGATCGAATATCAAAGTCGAAATTAAAGGCGAAGCCAAAACGGTCAGAAAGTACCATCAATTTTTTTTTAAGTCGTTCTCAAAACGGTAATGGAGACGTAGTCTAGAATTCCGAGAATCATTGGCTTGTGTGGTTGTACCCAAGCGTTCAAGGTCCACAAGGAATCCGCCAGTACCTTACAACATGATACCTTAGGTGAAACCTTCGAGTGCTACACACAAAAAAATGCCATGTTTGTGCACCTAGATCGAACTACATCGGATTTGATTTCGCTCCACGCGAATATGTAGGCAATCCTTTAGAATATGGGATACAATCCACCACCGCCCATCATCTAATTTGTCATCTTGTAAATCTTTTACGGGTCTTTACAAAGTCCAAATGAAGCAACTTTTGTTGAGTCTATCTCGGTGCTCGATTTAGATTGAGATGAGAATCAATGTTCTGATTAGTAATTGTCCAGTCTTGGAATGATCTTTTTCTTAACGGGAATTGGCAAAGATGTTTACTTTGACAGTTAGTTCGCATCTCGACAAAGAATTTGCCTAGGGGGAGAACATGATACTGTTAACCCACGTCTATGTCAAACCACGTGTCAATCATCTTAAAAGGTCTTGCACAGTTACTAGTCTACCCGTCAGTGAAACATTGTCTTAGGTCGAGTCGGTCATGGTCGAACGTTCAAATGACAGTTGCTCGTGTCACGTTGTTGTCGCATTCATGTCACATTCATGTCGTATTTCATGCTGACTTGGCCATGCTTCAATTTCAAAATATCAGACATTTCAAGAACCTTTTTGCAAAGTTTGGGTCAATGATCCGAAGTCAAATATGAAATTCGGGCAGATGACCCACTTCAATTTTCAAAATGACGCTTGCGGGCCGATGGCCTATTTCAATTTCTAAATGATGTCTACATTCAGAGTCGATGACTCTTCTTGATTTTTAAAATGATGTTTACAATGTGGGTCGAGGACCCAATTCGATTTGATGCATGCTAACCAATACCCCACGTCAATTTCCAAGTAATTTTTGTAGTCTAGGTTGGACCCGCAATCCCCTTTAAAAACGATGTTTTTAAACTAGGTTAATGGCCGAATTATTCGAGGTGCTCAAAATCCAAAGTTCAGGTCGATGACGTCTTTCGATTTTAAAATGAAATTTCCTATATTGGTCAATGACCTACCCACTTTCCAAAATGCGGGTCGATGACCCATTTTCAAAAGCTGTGTTCCGCTCGGGTCGATGACCCATCCGCCTTTTCCTTCAAAATCGAGGTCGATGGCCCCAATTTTCAATGACAATTATAGTTCGGGTCGATGACCCATCCACCTTTTCCTCAAAATACGAGTCGATGGCCCCAATTTTCAAATGATGAATATAGTTCGGGTCGATGACCCATCTACTTAAATCAAAATGCGGGTTGAAGACCCATTTTCAAAAGATGTTTCTAGTCCGAGTCGATGACTCATCCACTTTTCAAGATGCGGGTCGACGACCCATTTTCAAAGGATGTTTGCGGTTTCCGGTCGATGACCCATTTTCAGAAGAAGTTTATAGTTCGGGTCGATGACTCATCCACTTAAATCAAAATGCGGGTTGAAAACCCATTTTCAAAAGATGTTTATAGTTCGAGTCGATGACTCGTCCACTTTTCAAGATGCGGGTTGAAGATCCATTTTCGGGTTGAAGACCCATTTTCAAAAAATGTTTATAGTTCGAGTCGATGACTCATCTACTTTTCAAGATGCGGGTCGACGACCCATTTTCAAAAGATGTTTATGGTTTCCGGTCGATGACCCATCCACCTTATTTCAAAACGCGGGTCGAGGACCCATTCTGGAATGATATTCGCCGCACGGGTCGAAGACCCATTTCCAAATTAATATCCTCAGTTCGGATCGATGATCCATCCTTTGTGTTTAAAAAGCAGGTCGAAGACCCATTTCCAAATTAGTATTCTTAGTTCGGATCGATGATCCATCTCTTTTGTAAAAAGCAGGTTGATGACCCATTTTCGGAAAAATTCGCAGCTCGGATCGATGATCCATCCTTTTTGTTTCAAAAGTCGCAGATTTCACTACGTGAGTCGTGTGCTATGATTTGCTGTTAAGATTGAGCAGGAACGCTCCAACAGGGGGCTCTAAAGTCATCAACCTTAGACCCCGACGACAGGATGACATCCTCGAAATGAAGAAGTACTGGCAGAAGCTAAAAGAAGTGACACTTCCAAAAAGAATGCAGATATACGCTTTACTCAATCGAGTAAACAAATATCATTTGTTTTGGGCCGAAGCAGCAGAAGGCTACAGGCCAGCGAGCTCGAACTACGATACGGGTATGATTCTGTCACAACGGATACGTAGGCGCCTAAGGATAAGGCTCAACCCATATTTTAATGAAAGAGGAGGCATCCAGAATCACGTTTCAGGTATGATTTCTTCTTATGGCTGGTGAGCTTATATACACAGGTCTAAGGGACCATAAACGACCCGTGAGACTCTCAAGCTGTGATCTTCGATCAACTCGTGAGTCTACTTTGACTTTCGCCTGTCCAAGCCTTAGTCAAAGTGGGGGATCTGTAGATACCCGTATCTGTCGATATGGAAATTTATAGAAAACCCGACAAACACCCAATGATGATAGGACAACGTGTGCTTCGTGTCATTTATTTGAGTTCGTTTTACGATGTAAGCCGGGCGCTGTCAACACAATGTTTTATTAATCTAAATGATATTTGAATTAATTCGTTCTGTCAAAATTTATTTGCCTCAAGTATTTTATTGAAAATAAAATATTTCGATTTGAAAAATCATTTTAAGTAATTCGATTTGAAAAATCGCTTTTACAAATTTGATATTTGACTTGAAAAGTCGTTTCTCGTGTCTTTAAGCCATTTTATTAAATCGTATTCGATGAATTCGTTTTCTTAAAAGTAAAGTTTAAAGCTTGTTTTGAGCTCGATTTACAGAGCGATTTTGAGCCCGTTTCAGCACGAACTTCGAGGCCCTTTTCTCCCACTTCTTTCCCCACACACCCATGGTTAAACCCAGCCCAAAACACGACTTAAACCAACCATAACCAGCCAAAACGAAGCCAAAAATAGAGCTGATCCGCAGCAGCTCGTAAGCCCAAAATCAGCCCTTATTTGACCCAAACCCGACTCCTATTCGCCTACCCATGACCCATACCCGTATCCTAACTATCCTACCCTTTCTTCCCTTCGAATAATCAGACCAGAAAGCTCGTTTAACAGCAGCCCAAAGCCCCTTTCATGTGCTCTGTTTTGGGCGGCCTTGGTTTGGGCTAAAACCCGACTTTTTTGGCCATCAAACTCGTGCCCACAAACACAAACCCATACCTGATCTTCATGACTCATTCATCTTTG
Source organism: Dianthus caryophyllus (assembly GCA_023091065.1). Taxonomy (NCBI): domain Eukaryota; kingdom Viridiplantae; phylum Streptophyta; class Magnoliopsida; order Caryophyllales; family Caryophyllaceae; genus Dianthus; species Dianthus caryophyllus. The sequence continues at coordinate 20,809,203 of CM041527.1, forward strand.
CTTAACCCACAAGAAACACCACTCAAAAACCCTACAAAGACCCACGAAGTAAGTCGTATAGAGCTGCTCCCTTCCACTCAAAAACCCTACCTTTCGACCCTATATAATACACACTAACCACAAGTATTCAGGGACACGAACTTTAGAGCATACATACATAATAAAAGTCACAAAAAAAAACCTCAAAGAAGTCGAGATAGCTGCACGAAAACAGAGCACCACTTTCTGTTTTCATTCAGCTATCCCCTCTTCATCCCCGTTTCTCGTGTTGAAATCTTCAGAATCTCTCTGATTTGTTTACATAGTCTTAAATTTCACATTACCACGATTCCAAAACATCTTTCGGTTTAAAATTTCGTTGAGAAACGAAGAAGTTACAAGCTTTTGAAAATCGCTGTCAGTTTTGTTCAAAGTTACGGATTTATCATTGGTTTTCGTCGACGACGGCCCCATGGGATAAAATCTTACAATCGATTACGACTCGAAGATTTGGTCAACGATACATGTAAGTTGAGGGTGCAAAAATACTATTTTTACTTCGTTGAATTATCGTTTTTTATCGTTTTTATAGCCCTCTGTCGTTTTTTATCACTCCCTGTCGCTCTGTTGTTTATCATCGTAGTTAATGTTTTTATCGTTCGTTTTAGGCTTATGTTTTTAGCATGATTTCGATGTGTATGTGTGAATATGTCGTGCCTCTTGTTCACCTAGAATGCATGTTCAATTTCGTTGCGTAGTATGACTTGAAAATTCTTCGTTAGATTGGTTCTGTTTGGTTCGTTAGTTTTTTACGTAATCCGATCTTATTCATGTTATTTATGTTGGTTGTTTTAAACTTGATCTTTCATGTTTTCTTCAGATTTATAATTCATATTTGTATGTTAGATTGGCTTTTGTAATCTTATTTCATCGTTTGGTATTGGAAATATTGTCGATATCTCGACAATATCGCCAATATTTGGCATTCGTGTGGTAGTTAGTTTCGTTAAGCATGTAAAGCTCATGAACCGTCCTGCTTGTCGCTGGTTTCGTTTTTTTGATTAAATCTCGAGTCGTGTGATTAAATTGCACGTAGGATTATATAATTTAAGCCCCCATATGCTGTGTTTGAGTACCCATGTTGTTTGCTTTTGTTCATGTATTTATTAGTTGCATTTGATTATTGGGGCACTCGTTTACGTCTGCATGTTATCCGTTTTAGTCGCATATAATTAGTTGCATATAATTTATTAGTTGTATTTATTAGTTGTATTAGTTGATTATTTAGTGATATCCATGTTATCTGCGTATGTCTGCATGTCTACTTAGTCATATTTGTTTTTTTCTTAGTTTGTGCGTCTGTTCGTTTTTGTCTGTTACTTCTCCATATTCATGTGCCGTATTTAATTATTTATGTTAGTCTTTCATGCTTGTTCACGTGTTAGTCATGTTTGATTATTTTATTCGTCTACCGCTAACGTTTGTTAATCTATCTTATGCTGTCGGTAAGTATTTCTGCTTCTTCTCTTCGTTTGCTAGAATAGTGAATGAACCCATGTTGAACAACTTTGACGAAATTATATGTGCATTAAACGACCTAGAATGGATATACTTTGTTTAGGATTAAAACGTTGTTTGCATATCCGCATGTGTACTCATAATAGCCATGGTTTTACTTAGTAGAGACCGTCTTTACGACGGGCGGGGTTAGGCGTTAAATTAATGAAATTCTTTTAAACTTCCAAACACGTAAACTCACACGAACTCATTTTCTCTAAAATTGGTTTCTAAATTCCACCTAAAAATTTAGTGGCGACTCTCTTTTCGAATAAAAATGTTTTTGAAATAAAACATCGCGTGGATCAAATTCCCTTGTCCACAATTTGGCGACTTCGCTGGGGACAGTGAAACTTGAAAAGTAAAACGATGGCTATTTAGAGTACCCTTTTTTATGTTATTTATGCATCATACTGTTAGGTTTCGAACCATTTCTCCCCTTGGGTCGATTTCAAGGTAGGGAAATGACGTTCACTATGTCTGATTTAAATATCAAGGTAGTTCCGTCAAGGTTAGCGACCGCACTTTCGCCATATAGTTACAAACTTATGGTGGTTGCGTAGGTTACATAACAGCGTGGGATCATTGGCATGGACCCTTTTTGAGACTTAGAATAGTCTAGTTCATGCATTGCATCCTTGAACTGCGTATGACTAAATGCTCTGTGAATTCTGAAGCCATGTTTTCAATCCTTTTTAATCAAAACTGTCATCTTTTCAATCGAGCTTGGATGTATGTGTCGCTATATGTGATGTATGTGTCGCCTACATGTATATGTGAGGTTGTATATAATCGGACTTGGATGTATGTGTCGCTATATGTGATGTTTGGGACGTGTGATTTGTTACGGTTGCTTATTGTTTTGTAGGCGTATGTCTGCTTGGGAGGTAGTTGTTTGTGTTTTTGTTCTTTGTATGACGTATTGTGTCGTGTATTCGCTTGGGATGTATGCTAGGACGCATCCTCATGAGTAGGGAATATTTTTACGTGTTGTACTTTGAAAGCTCGAACCTTGCAGGTGTTTCGTGTGCTTGTATGTGAAAAGGTTAACGGCGGTCTGTAGGAGACGCCTGAATCGTGAATGTTTGTGTTGTGCTTGTTGTTTGCTTTTAAAGTTAGCCCCCAGTTTGAGTTAGTTTTTGATGTTAAAACGTTAGTCAAACTTGCGATGTTTGCTTTTAAAGTTAGCCCCCAGTTTGAGTTAGTTTTTGATGTTAAAATGTTAGTCAAACTTGCGATGTTTGCTTTTAAAGTTAGCCCCCAGTTTGAGTTAGTTTTTGATATTAAAATGTTAGTCAAACTTGTAGTAGCTGGGTGTGTGTCTTTGCTTTTGAATGTAGCCCGTGGATTGAGCTGTATTTCTGCTTTTTGATTTTGCTTTTGTGTTTTGTTGTTGTTTGTGTATTGTTTTGTGTTGAACGTTGCTTTAAAGCTTTGGACTGACTTTTGTGTCGACTGTACCCTTCGTCTTGTGTAGGCTTTGGGCGTGTCATTTTTTTGTGTTGACTATGCCTTTGACCCTGTTAGGTGTCGGGCGTGTCATTTTGTGTTGAATGTCGGTTGTGTTTTTGTAAAGATGTCTACGTATCTATGTTTGTGGAATCAAACCGGCGTGGTTTTGGATGTATTTTAGAGGTTTGTTACCTCGCCCATGTTTATGGACATGTCTGTCCGTCGTGTGTGTTTAAGGACATGTCGGTCCATCGTACATGTTTAAGGACATGTCGGTCCATGGTGCAAGCTCCTGTTTGGATGATGATTGCGAGATTTTTGTTTAGAGATGTCTGGTTGCGGGCCTATTAAAATAGGGCTTCTGCTTGTGTCTTGTTATTGTGGAGTTCTGGGATGTTCGTGAGAACATCTTTTTGTTGGCCTATTGAAGTAAGGCTTTTGTTTTTGTTGTTGTAGGGTGTTTGTAATGAAAATTTGTTTGTGGGCCTATCGAATTAGGGCTTTTGCTTTTGTTGTTGAATGGTGTTTGCGATAAACATCGGTTTGTTTGTGGGCCTACTAGAGTAGGACTTTTGCTTTTTGTTTGTTTAGGTTGTTCGTGAGGAACATTTGTTTTTGTTTGCCTATTGAAGTAGGGCTTTTGTATTTGTTGTTGTAGTGTGTTCGTGAAGAACATTTGTTTTTGTTCGCCTACTGAAGTAGGGCTTTTTGTTTTTTTGTTTGTATAGGGTGTTCGTGAGGAACATTTATTTTGCAGGCCTATCGAGGTAGGGACGAGTTTTGGGATGTTTGCGAGGAACATCTATTTTGCAGGCCTATCGAGGTAGGCATCTTGTTTTTGTTTTGGGATGTTTGCGAGGAACATCTATTTTGCAGGCCTATCGAGGTAGGCATCTTGTTTTTGTTTTGGGATGTTTGCGAAGAACATCTATTCTGTCGTGTTTGCATGTGATCTAAGGTGAGGTGCCAGCCCCCTGTTTTTGTGGGTGAGTAATCGCATGTCGCGTTTATGGTGCATGGGCTAATTGTTGTTTTTTGTGGGTGAGTATGTGGTGATGTAGCTTTCCCGCTTAGGAAGGGGTTCCTAGCTTAGGCAAGTAGGGGTGTCAAGTTAGATATCGTAGGTGTGCTTCGGTTTGACGGGGATTTGTATTTTGTCTTCGTTTTGTAGGTGAGAGGAGAATGCGTTCTGTTGTGTTTGTGAAGCTTGAAAGGCTGCGGTTGCGTTGGCGGTTGTGGTTGAAGCGGTGTATCTAGTTGTGTTTTGAGTAGGGTGCTTCCAGTGGCGCTAGGTAGAGTGAGTCTTGTGCTGTTGTGTGTAGTCGTTGCACTTGACTGCGTTTTGAGCGTCGTGGATGCTTACTCATGTCATGCTCTTTGTCAACTTTGCCTTTTGCATTGTACCTGCAGGGTTAGTGCTCAAGAAAAGACTATATCTGAAATGTGTTTTTCAAAAAGAGTCGTTCGAAAATGCAAAGTGTTTTTGAAAATGCTTTTGTCCAAAATGTATTAACCCGAGTGTTGAGTTAATTTTTTGAAAAATGCTTTTGAAAATGCTGACGAGTTATATGAAGGACGTGTTGCCTCGTGCATGTTTAAGGGCATGCCGGCCCGTGATAGTGTTTTTGAAAACTGAAAAGTTTTGAAAAGGGCGGTTTGAATGTCGCCAAATTGTTTTTGACGCCAAAATTGCGTGTTGATTGGAAGAGAATCGACTCGATGTGTGAGTCGATGTTTATGGAATGCTTGGGATGCCGAAAACTTTGAAAGACAAAGACGAATCGTATGCGTGACTCGAGACTCGACGGTTGCATGAATCTCACATTTGGGAACACGTGCGTTGTTAGAGCCCCCAGTGGTGTTTGCTTGTCTTGATGGGATCTTTGTTGTTCCTGCAAAACAGTGTTAGACTAAAAAGCAGAGTTCTACTCGTAGGTCTAGGACAACTTTGCCTCGACGTATTCGTTTTAGACGCCTCGATAAAGGAACAATTTGCTTTTGAGTTGTGATTTTAATGTGGACACGTCCTCAGCTTAATGAGCTTTAAACGGAAGAATGTTTTGTGGATTTTTGTAAAGGGTTGGTTGAGCTCGGGTGAGCGGCCTACGTATCCACGATTGTGGAATCAAACCAGCGTAGTTCGGGTGGTGCATGTTTAAGGGCATGCCGGCCCAAGAGTTGTGTTTGCTTTTTTTGTATAAAGTTTGAAAGTGCATGTTTAGGGGCATGCCAGCCCGTTGAATTGTGTTTATTTTTGTAGAGAATTTGAAAATGCATGTTTAGGGGCATGTCGGCCCGTAGAATGTATTTGTAAAAGGTGCACGTTTAAGGGCATGCCGGCCCATGAAATGTGTTTGTAAAAAAAAGTGCATGTTTAAGGACATGCCGGTCCGTGAAATGTGTTATGTGTTTATCCTCGATACATTGCATCCTAAGGGTAGGTTTTCCTTAGTTGATCTAGGCCGCTTGTTGTTTCTGCCGAGTCTTCGATTTGGTAATTCAAAGACTATGCCACTTGTTTGTGGGCTTCAATGTTTCTTGCCTTTTCCTTGCTTCGCCACTTGCTATAGGGCTTTTTAGGCTTTTTTTTTTTTTTTTTTGCTTTGTCCCTTGCTTTAGAGCTTTGAGACTTTTTTGCTTTTGGTATCTTTGTCTCTTGCTTCAGAGCTTCTAGGCATTTTTGCTTTTTGTATCTTTGTCTCTTGCTTCAGAGCTTCGAGACATTTTTGCTTTTTGTGTTTTTGCTTTGTCTCTTGCTTCAGAGCTTTGAGACATTCTTGCCTTTTGCTTTTGATTTTTGTATTCTCGTCTGTATTTGAGAATATGTCATGCCTTTTGTGGCCGGGGCTTGTGGTTCGATTTTGATAGACCCTGCAGTTCGGTGGTCGCTTGTGATCGTATGTCTATCACGCCAGACGCCTCTGACAAGTTCGTTTGCTTATTAGGCACGCGATCGAGTACGCGGAGGGCGATCCAGGAATACTCGTACTTTTGGTCATGATCAAATTCATGATCACTGTGGAGCTCCAAATTAATGGATCCTCCTCCAAAAGCAGTGGAGTAGTAGATCACAAGTTGACTACCGGACCTTAGGTGTTTAGTCGTCGTAAGCCTTTTTGTTTTTGTGTCTTGTATTGTTGTTGTCTTTGACCTTTGTATCCGGTCCAGACCTCCTTCGGATGACTACTCCTAGGATGCAATGTATGTTGGTGCAGAATGAATTTTGTGTAAGAAAAAGAAGCTGAGTTGTGGGCAAACTTGTTCCTTTATCGATTTGTTAAAATGTCGTACGCAAAGACTCGATCGTCCTAGACTGACAGAGATTGACTCGATGCTTAAGACTCGACCCGTATTGAAAACATTGCAAGCCGCTTAATGTGGTCCGCGAGACCGTCGTTGGTGCCTTGATGGATGCTTTGCTGGATGCTCGAGACGCGCATGTCTCAAATGTGGTTGATGCTTGCGTCGATACTCGGTTCACGCATACGTAGATTCGATTTTGATTTTGCAAAAATTTGTTTTCGACAAAAGCAGGATGTTTTGTTGAGCAGAAATGCGTTGTCACATATTGGCTCGATGCAAAAGGTGTTTTGAGATCGAATCCGATAAGCCCGTGTTAATGGCGTGTCGTTATGGGCTTGTCGCTGGATTGCGATGAAAAAGTGAGTCGGTTTGGAGTAGCGATAGGCTACCCGAATCAAGGGTGATTGAAAATGCGATGAAGACGGTTATGCTCGTTTTCATGCATTTTGTTTGAAGGAGGGTTAGCTTGAAGCGACTATGAGCCACTTGGTCTAACCGTAGATTTCGAAAAGTGCTTATTTTGAAAGAGATGTTAAAAGGCCGTGAGCCGCTTGATTTGCTTTTGAGAAGAGGTCCACGAGAATGAGTAACCACTCTCGGGTTTGAAAATGCTTTGTAATAAATGGGTTACTATGACGGCGAGTCATGTAGCTCATTTATGTTTTGGAAATGTCACAAGAATAAAGTGATTATTCTTGGATGCTTTGAAGAGATTGCTTGTGTGGGTCAAACCATCATGACTATGGGTCATTCGGTTCGAGGGAAGGATTTTTGAAAAATGTTATTTCAAAAATGTGATGAGGATTTTGTGAAAACCGCTTGTCGTGCTTTGACAAAATGTTCGGGAGGAGTTTGAGCTAGAGACGCATTGACACGTTTCTGACTTGATGTTTAAAGAGTTTTCATTGAATCTGATTGGCGCATGTTAACGGCATGTCATCGTGGGCCTATCGTAGGATTGCGATAGAATTGCTTGGAGTGAACCCGCGTTAGCGATAAGCTAGTTCAGTAGGATGTGGGTAGGTTTCTATGTCCACATGTTTTTTGCTTAAGAGGAATTGGGTCGAGATGGTTATGGGCCATTCGAACCAATGAAAAGACTGCGAGATTGGGTTTGGCCATTCTCGGGCTTTGCTTGCTTGTAAAAAATGATGTTTATTGAATCAGGCCGACTTTGGGTCGTTTGGCCCAACGAGATTTGCAAAGTGCTTTATTTGAAAAGTTGAGAAGGCGCAGGGCCGCATAAAGTCCAACAAGAATATTGTGTAATTCTTGGGTTTGGGCTTGTGAAAGTGTTTTGCTAGAAATTGGCAGATGATGACCTCGAGTCATGCAGTCCATTGACGTTTTTGTAAGGTCTCGGGAATGTAGTGATTATTCCCGGACGGTTGCAGAGATTTGCGATTGGGTCGAATCGAACTAGGTATAGACTAGTTGACTTGACACAGAAATTTGAAAAATGTTATTTCAAAATGTGAAGGGCCGTGGGCCGCTTGGAATGAAAAGTCTCCAAGAATGCGACGAGATTCTTGGGTTTTGCTTTATGATAATGCTTTGAGATAAATAGGTTACGATGGGCAAGGGTCATTGATGCAGGAGCATCACTATTAAATTCTCATGAAGTCCTACTAAGTCGAGACGTCACTCTCCTAGCACGTGGATTTGAATTCGGGTCACTAGAAGTCGAGATGGTGACGTGGGAAGGAGTCGCAACCATGGCGTAAGTGAAAAATCCATCATCAGCATTTTGAGCAGATTTTATGGCGCAACGACTAAGAAATTAAAATCTGCGTTTTCGCCTTAATTAGATTATTTAGAAATAATTAAATTAGTTTAAATAATGATGTCATGCATGATGTAAGCTTAGTGTTGTCATGGATGATGCATATAAGGAGCTAATGCATGTGCGACTAGTGTCACTCATGCATGATCACCAAGTGTCATAAAGCATGTGCATGTGCAACAAGTGTCCATTTGCATGTGTACCAAGTGTTCATTTGCATGTGCAACAAGTGTCAAAACTAGTGCATGTGTAACAAGTGTCAAGCTCTAGAATTTACCCATGTGCTTATTACCACTATAAATAGTGGGTGTTGTAGAGATTTATGATCACAACTTGAAATACAAAAAAACCAAACACTTGAGATTTTCCCTCTATTTGTGAACTCTTGCGAGCGTTCTTTATCTTCCTTGCGAGGTTGATTTCTCTTATTTCATCCTTGTTCCTGTGTGGTCTCGGTTGAAATACTTTAGTTTTAGTTGAGTTATCTTGCGAGATTCTTAACTAATCCATATCCACTTACTTTCAATTTCTTTCTAATACTCTAATCCCCAAACCCAAAAATATTTCTACTGTTTTTATTTCTCGTTTTACTCGTTAATTTCCGCTGTATTTTACACTCTAAAACTCACAAAATACCATCCCCTTTATATGAAGTAGCATACGCATCAGATTTGGTATCAGAGATACGGCTCTTGATTTCCTTAAACCAAGACGGTCCTTTTGTTTATTTATTCTGTTTGTTCTTGTTCCTTAAAAAAAAACAAAAAAATACAGAAAAATGTATAATGGAGATGGTTCTGGTGGTGAGCCTTGGGAAGAGCGTATGGATCAGTTAACTACGTCCATGGCTCAAATGCAATACATGATGAAGCAACTTATTGGTGCTACTCTCGGAAAGAAGAAGGCGAAAATCGTCGATCTTTCCGATTCGATGAAGAGCGACCCAAAAGTGAACCAAGGATTACACATGAAGATGATCGAGGTCTAAAGTTAGACATTAGGAGTTCGAGGGTGAACTTGATGCGAAAAATTCCTTGATTGGGTGAGACAAAGCGAGAGAATCTTTGAATACAAAGGCTACGATGAGCAGAAGCAGTTTAAGATAGCTACTCTTAAACTAACCAAGTATGCGTCTTTGTGGTATGAGAATCTTAAGAAGCAAAGGAGGCGTGACAACAAGAGCAAGATCGAGACATGGCAGAAGTTAAAGAAGCATTTGCAAAAACGGTTCATGCCAAGAGACTATGAGCAAGAGCAGTACCTAAGGCTTGCATCTTTAACTCAAGGTAACATGAGTGTCACTGACTATATTAAAGAGTTTGAGAGGTTAGTTATTGTCTGCGATATTGAGGAGAAAGAAGAGCTACAAATCGCACGTTTTATTAAAGGTCTTAACCCTTTTTTGGCACAAAGAGTAGAAATTCAGAATTTCATCACTTTTGATGATGTTTGTAAGCTTGCTCTTAAGTTTGAGAAGCAAGACAAGGGTAAGAGACCCATGGTTTCTCGAGAACAATCAAAAGGGGTTAATCCTTTCTACAAAATGAACCCCTCCACAGCTAGTCCTAAGGAGGAGAGAAAAGAAGAACCTAAAGGAAAAGGTAAAGGGATTGTTGTCGATCCTAAAGACCTACGTTTTAGGAGATGTTTTAAGTGTCGAGGTATGGACATATTGCTAATGAGTGTCCACAAAAGAGGGCACTTACTCTTCAGAGTTGGAAGAAATTACTCCTTACTTTGTGGTGACAAAGGAGATCGAAACCAGCCAGTTGAGGATCAAAGCGAAGAGGAAGTTCGCGACCATGTTATTGAGCCCTTATATGATAGCGAAAAGGAGATGTTCATGGTTAGAAACTTGCACATTCAATCATCCCGATAGAGATGGAACAACGTGAACAAATATTTCATGCTCGTTGCAAAGTACAAGGTAAGATTTGCAATTTAATTATTGATAGTGGATCTTGTACGAATGCTGTTGCTATTGATTTGGTGGACTTGCTTAAGTTGGAAACCCGAAATCACCCAAAACCTTACAACTTACATTGGTTAAATGATGATAATGGGCTTCGGGTAAAGAAACAAGCTTTGCTTTCTTTTGTTATGGGTCCATATGAAGATGAAGTGTGGTGTGATATGGTACCAATGAATGCTTGTCACATTTTGTTGGGTCGTCCATGGCAATTTGATAGAGAGGTTGTTCACCAAGGGAGGACTAATATCTACATCGTCACAAAGGGGAAGGATAGGTTCCATTTGAAACCTCTATCACCCAACAAACTAAAGAAAGCACCAAAGAAGAGTGAAAATTTGCTCATGAATGCTAAGGAGTTTGAGGAAGCATTAGAGCAAGGGGAACAAGTATTTGTTCTTATGGTTCGAGATGTAAGTGGAGGAGTACCTAACAACGATGAAGCTGTCCAAATCTTGTTGGATGAATTTGGTGACGTATTCCCCGACGAATTGCCACTTGAGTTACCTCCTAAACGTGGCATTGAGCATCAAATTGACTTGATTCCCGGAGCTACTTTACCTAACAAACCAGCTTATAGATGCAATCCCGGAGGAAGCGAAAGAATTACAAAGGCAAGTGCAAGAGTTGGTTGTTCGTGGTTTTGTGCGAGAATGCCTTAGTCCTTGTGCCGAACCAGCCCTTCTAGTGCCTAAGAAGGATGGAACTTGGCGTATGTGCATTGATAGTCGAGCGGTGAATAACATCACGATCAAGTATCGCTTTCCTATGCCAAGGTTAGATGATATGCTTGATGAATTGAATGGAGCTCACGTGTTTTCAAAGATTGATCTTCGCAGTGGCTATCATCAAATGAGGATAAGAGAAGGCGATGAATGGAAGACGGCCTTCAAAACCAAGCAAGGATTATATGAATGGCTTGTAATGCCATTTGGGTTATGCAATGCTCCTAGTTCATTTATGCGACTTATGAACGAAGTGCTACGGTCATTCCTTAACAAATTTGTTGATGTTTATCTTGATGACAGACTTATTTACAAAGAAAAGTAAGGAAGAACACTTAGAGCATTTGAGGAGGTTTTTGAGAAACTAAGGGAGCAAAAGCTTTATGGTAAGCTTGAGAAGTGCACATTCATGGTGCCTAATGTGACCTTTCTTGGTTACATTGTCGGTGGTGATGGTGTGAGCGTTGATCCTTCAAAGGTTGAAGCAATTAGATCTTGGCCAATTCCTACAACAACTACGGAGGTTAGAAGTTTCCATGGTTTGGCCTCGTTCTACCGACGTTTTATCAAGAGTTTCAGCTCTATTGTTGCCCCTATCACCGAGCTTACAAAGAAAGGAGAATTTGTGTGGACTACAAGCGCACAAAAGGCATTTGACGAGATTAAAGGTAAGTTATGTTCGACACCAATTTTAGCATTACCTGATTTTGATAAGTTGTTTGAAGTTGAATGTGATGCGAGTGGTGTTGGAATTGAAGCCGTGCTACTCCAAGAGAAGCGTCCTATTGCTTTCTTTAGTGAAAAGCTAGGAGGAGCAAGATTGAAATATTCCACCTATGATAAGGAGTTTTATGCAATTGTTAGAGCTTTGGATCATTGGGCGCATTATCTACGTCCCAAACCCTTTGTTCTATATTCTGATCACGAGGCACTAAAACACATTCATGGTCAACAAAAGCTGAATGCAAGACATGCAAAGTGGGTGGAATTCTTACAATCCTTTACATTTTCTTCCAAGTACAAGATGGGTAATTCTAATGTAGTGGCGGATGCACTTTCAAGAAGACACACTTTGTTGGTTGCACTTGATACAAGATTGCTTGGATTTGAGCAAATTAAAGAGTTCTACAAAGATGATCCAGATTTTGCCAATGAAGTCGCTTCTCCATCACATTTGTTTTCCATACAAGAAGGATTTCTTTTCAAGGGAAACAAGCTTTGTGTACCTAGAAGCTCAATTCGTGAACTCTTGGTTAGAGAAGCACATGGTGGCGGATTAGCTGGGCATTTTGGTGTTAACAAGACCTACGACATCCTTTGTGAGCACTTTTATTGGCCAAAAATGATAAAAGATGTGCAAGACGTCATTGCAAGGTGTGCTACTTGTCAAAAATCAAAGAGCACATTCTCTAAGGGATTATATACACCTTTGCCCGTGCCTACACAACCATGGGATGAAGTGAGTATGGATTTCATTGTCGGACTTCCCCGTACTCAAAGAGGCAAAGATTCTATCATGGTGGTTGTGGATAGGTTCTCGAAGATGGCTCATTTTGTACCTTGTCACACAACGGACAATGCTTCTAAAGTTGCTGATCTTTATTATAAAGAAATTGTTCGTTTGCACGGAATTCCTAAGACCATAGTTTCTGATCGGGATGTTAAGTTCTTGAGCTACTTTTGGAAGACATTATGGCGTTTAGTGGGTACCAAGCTGTTGTTTAGTACTTCCCATCATCCCCAAACTGATGGTCAAACGGAGGTCACAAATCGTACTCTAGGAAGCTTGTTGCGTGGTCTGGTGAGTAAGAGCACAAAAGATTGGGATATCAAGTTGGCGCATGCCGAATTTGCCTACAATCGAACACCTTCTTCTACTACTGGTCGGGCGCCATTTGAGATCGTTTATGGGGTAAATCCTTACCTTCCTATTGATCTAACTCCAATCCCAAGGAAAGATGTTCTAAACTTTGAAGCCAAGGAAAGACAATCTGCGTTTTTCCGTACATGTGAACAAGTGAAGGCGCAAATCGAAAAGGCTAACACAAGGTATAAGGAAAGGGCTAATAGACATCGAAAACAGCCCACTTTCAAGGTTGGGGATCTAGTTTGGTTGCATCTACGTAAAGAGAGATTCCCGTCTAAAAGAAAGAACAAATTGATGCCGAGAGCTGATGGCCCTTTTCGAGTGCTGGAGCGATTTGGAGAAAGTGCATACAAGCTAGAACTTCCAAGTGAATATGGTGGTGTAAGCTCCACATTCAATGTTGGTGATCTCTCGCCTTATTTAGATGATGAAAATTTGAAGGCAAATTCTTTTGAAGAGGGAGAGAATGATGCAGGAGCATCACTATTAAATTCTCATGAAGTCCTACTAAGTCGAGACGTCACTCTCCTAGCACGTGGATTTGAATTCGGGTCACTAGAAGTCGAGATGGTGACGTGGGAAGGAGTCGCAACCATGGCGTAAGTGAAAAATCCATCATCAGCATTTTGAGCGATTTTTATGGCGCAGCGGCTAAGAAATTAAAATCTGCGTTTTCGCCTTAATTAGATTATTTAGAAATAATTAAATTAGTTTAAATAATGATGTCATGCATGATGTAAGCTTAGTGTTGTCATGGATGATGCATATAAGGAGCTAATGCATGTGCGACTAGTGTCACTCATGCATGATCACCAAGTGTCATAAAGCATGTGCATGTGCAACAAGTGTCCATTTGCATGTGTACCAAGTGTTCATTTGCATGTGCAACAAGTGTCAAAACTAGTGCATGTGTAACAAGTGTCAAGCTCTAGAATTTACCCATGTGCTTATTACCACTATAAATAGTGGGTGTTGTAGAGATTTATGATCACAACTTGAAATACAAAAAAACCAAACACTTGAGATTTTCCCTCTATTTGTGAACTCTTGCGAGCGTTCTTTATCTTCCTTGCGAGGTTGATTTCTCTTATTTCATCCTTGTTCCTGTGTGGTCTCGGTTGAAATACTTTAGTTTTAGTTGAGTTATCTTGCGAGATTCTTAACTAATCCATATCCACTTACTTTCAATTTCTTTCTAATACTCTAATCCCCAAACCCAAAAATATTTCTACTGTTTTTATTTCTCGTTTTACTCGTTAATTTCCGCTGTATTTTACACTCTAAAACTCACAAAATACCATCCCCTTTATATGAAGTAGCATACGCATCAGTCATGTAGTCCATTTGTGCTTTGACAAGATTCGGGAATGTGATGATTATTCCCGAGTGACTTGTAAAGAGTGCTTAGTGGGTCAAATGCAAAAGTTTGACCCGGTTTTTTGAAAAGAGTTTATTTCGAAGTTGAGGGAATTTTGAAACGTGATTATTTCAAAATGCAAAAGTTTTGCTTGTTTTGTAAAAACACGGATATTTTCGAAAAGAGCTTATTTCAAAAATGAGAGTGTGTTGCTTGTTTTGTAAAAGTGAAAAGTTTTTTGAAAAGAGCTTATTTCAAAAATGAGAGTGTGTTGCTTTAGGAACGTTGTTGTGCCTAGGAAGCCTTTTTGAGGCGAGAATGCGTGCGCGCATCTCGTCTCGATGTTAAAATGTGTTTGCTTTGTATCTGTCGAGCCCATGTTAACGGTTCATCGTTGAGGACTCGAGCCTAGATGCATGAAAAAGGATTCGACTTGAGAGCGTTTAGCTAGTTAAGTCGGAGATGCTTGAAATGCGATGAGAACGGTCCTGCACGTTCTGCCGTTTTTGCTTTGAAGGTGCTTAGTCGGCGCGACTATAGGTCGTTCAGACTAGATGAAAAAGTCCGCAGGACTGCGCTTGGGCATTCCTGGGTTTGCTTGGTTGTAAAAGTGAGGCTTTGGTCGAGATGACCGAAGAAAAAGTCCGTGGGAGCGCGTTTGGGCATTCCCGGGCTTTGCTTGGTTGTAAAAATGATGTTTGGGCCGAAATGACCGTGGAAAAAGTTCGAGGGAGTGCTTTTGGGCATTCCCGGGCTTTGCTTGATTGTAAAGATGATGTTTTGGTTGAGATGACCGAAGGAAAAAGTCCGAGGGAGTGCTTTTGGGCATTCCCGGGCTATGCTTGATTGTAGCAATGATGCTTGGGCCTGAAATGGCCGTGGAGAATGGAGTGAAACTAGGAGGATCAAGTTTCACTCAAGAGATGAACACAAATCGATCTTGAAAACCCTTGAAATTTTCGGCCAAAGTGAATGTTTTTGGTGAAATATTTTCTGAAATTTTGTGATAAAAGAAAACATAAAGATAGTACTAATCCTAAGCACAAAGCAATAGAATTAGGGTTTCGATTAGTTTAAGCACTAAGCCACTAAACTAATCTTCCACTAACTCACACACTAAGTAATGAGAAAATGAAGAGAACTCACATAAAACAACTAGGTTTTTTCAATTCAACAAATCTGAAAATTGTGAGATGAGGATGAGGGTTTATATATTACCCTCATTCTAATCTTAGCCACACATTACAAGTTGATCCAAGGGCCATAAAGGTCCCTCAAATCAGCCGAAATTAGTTGGTCCTAGTGACCTTACAATTTTGAAATTGATAACAAACAAAAACTTAAAGTAGACAATGACATACGCGAAAGACATCCTCTCCATGCATTTTAGGTAGTCTTCAAGGGTCAAGATTTGACCTTGGGTGGCATGTGGGACGGTCCTAGAGGCCATACTACAAGGGTTTATATTGTCTCCTTTCAATAAAGCATAAAGTAAAAGTAATGAAAGCAGCGTGTATGAAAATGACATGAAATATAAAAAAAACAATGTGATGATCTTGGTTGGCTTGATTAGGCCGGCTCCTTGGACCTCCATTGAGCTAGCTTTGTGAACCATGTGAGTCCTTTATTGGAGGGTTAACTCACATGGGTGCACCCAATTGACCACATTCAAAAATAGCATAATCTTGACTTTTTGTTGCTCTCCAACTTTGACTTCCTCTTGACTTTGCTTGATCACTAAGGTTAGCTTGGCTTGACCATAGATTTGACTTTAGTTGACCCTTAGTGATCCCCTTGACCCACGGCTAGGCTTGGGTTTGAGCGCATGGGTCCATCCCACGGCCCCCCTCGGCTTCACCCTTGGTTTCCTTGACCAATTTTGGTCCAATCTCCTCTCCTTGGAAAGGACTTGCCCTCAAGTCCTTGGAGATCCTCTTGCTTCCTCCCTTGCTCGATTTCAAGCTAGAATCTCGGCTCAACCTTTGCTCGATCTTGGTCTTCATGGTTTTAGTCTTCCAAGGGCACCACTTAGCTAGAGTTTGTAGAAGTGGTTGGACCCCTTTGCCTTGGCTCGAAGAATTGATCACATTTTCATCCTTGGTCACGGTTTTTTTGACCACGCACTCTTCCTCGAGCATTTCCTTGAGCCCTCGACTCATAACCATGCCATCCACCCATTCTTGCTCATGATCGAGCCCTTCAATGATTCTCCATCTTAAAGACCCGCTTGATCTTTCCTTGCCATCGATTTTTGTTCTTTCATTGACCACATTCTCATTGTAGTCGGTTGTTTCCTTGTTGATTGATGCTTCACCCTCATGAGGCTCCTCTCCTAGAGTCCTCCTTACCATGCTAGAGCTTCCCTCACATTCCAAGTTCATCTTTTCCCCTTGCTCTTCTTCATTCGGCTCAAGTCCCTTCAATTTCTCAAGCCCACTCAAGCTCGGCCCCAACTTCATCTCCATGCTAGGTTTCGGCTCAATGAAGGACTCAAACAAGCATGCATTGGATTTACATTCCATCATTGGTGGTAGGGGAGCTAAGACAATGAGCTTTTCACCATACTTGAATGAGTAGGTGTTGTCCCTTCCATGGTGGGAAGAGTTCTTTTCATACTCCCATGGCCTCCCAAGTAAGACATGACAAGCATCCATATTCAACACTTCACACACAATTTCATCTTTGTAGTCTTGTCCAATCGAGAACGAGACTTTGCATTGTTTATCGACCTTTACCTCGGCTCCTTGATTAAGCCACCTTAACTTGTAAGGATGAGGATGTTTCAAAGTTGGTAAGGCAAGTTTATCAATGAGGGTTTTGGAAGCAACATTAACACAACTTCCCCCTCGATAATCAAGTTGCACACTCTCCCCATGATGGTACATTTAGTTCGAAATATTTGATGCCTTTGATCCATGCTTTCGCTTGAATCTTGAGTGTGCATTACTCGCCAAGTAACCAAGCTCAACCCCGAGTCCGGGGGAACAATTGTTTCGGCCACCCTTACTTCCTCAACTCCCTCTTTTTTTTCTTCCTCACAAACTAACACCTCATCATCTCCCCAATGTACAACCTCACTTGTATTCAAGGTCCTCTTGCTAGGGCACTCCTTAGCAAAATGACCGTAACCTTGACATTGGTAGCACTTCTTGAGAGGAATTGTTCTCTTAGGGCCATAGTCGATTCCCTTTCCCTTATCAACACTTGATGGTTTGGTGGTAGGGCAAGGTTCAACAATCTTGACCCCTCCTTGACTCGACATGGGGTTGGTTTTGGGGGTGTTCTTAGCCGACTCTCCTCTCCCCTTCTCTAGCCTTTCCACACGTGTGGCCATGGTAACGGCCTCATCGAATGACCACAAGTTTTGCATCTTGACCCGATTTGCTATCCTAGGGTTTAGGCCCTCAACAAACCTTGCAATTTTTTGTTCGGGTTTCTCATTCATCTCACATTGTAGGGTGAGTTGCTCAAAGTCCCTAAGATAGGTCTCGATGGGGTGTGACTCTTGTTTTAGTTGAGCTAGCTTGAGAAACATGTCTTGGGTGTAGTCTTTGGGAACAAACTTGTCTTTGAGTTTCTTTTTGAGTTTGAGCCATGACTTGATGGGTTCCTTACCCTCTCGGTTTCTTTGATTCTTAAGGTTTTCATACCAAAGGGAGGCATATCCCTTGAATTTCATGATGGCCACTTTAAAACACTTCCTATCGGAATACTCCTTGAATTCAAAAATTCTCTCAACCGATCTAAGCCAATCTAAGAGATCCTCGGGGTTCAAGCTACCATAAAAATCGGGTATATCCACTTTGATATCTCGGTCATGGTCTCTAGGGTGGGCTTCAAGGGACTCTTCCGAATCCGAAAATTGATCTTCCATGTGAGGAGGAGGTTGACCCCTCCCACGGCCCCCATACCCAAACCCACGGCCACGTCCCCTTCCCCCTTCACCCCTTCTTGGTTCATTAAGGTTTTGGTCTAAGAGGGTGTTCAAAGCATTCATCATAGTATTACAACTACCGGCAAGTTGATTCAATTTATCCTCCAAATTCGAAAGTCTTTTATCTTCCCCTCTATCCCCTTCCATTTTGTGACAATTTTGTGAGATCTTTTGTGGAAATTTTGTGGTAAATTTATAGAAAATAAACAAGGAAAAGGAAGAAGAAAAACGAAAAACTAAAAGAGGAAAACACAAGAGTAACTCGACATTACTAAGGGAAATCGAAAAAATAGAGAAAGAAAATGAAATCAAGAACAAACCTAGGCTTTGATTACCAATTTGGAGTGAAACTAGGAGGATCAAGTTTCACTCAAGAGATGAACACAAATCGATCTTGAAAACCCTTGAAATTTTCGGCCAAAGTGAATGTTTTTGGTGAAATATTTTCTGAAATTTTGTGATAAAAGAAAACATAAAGATAGTACTAATCCTAAGCACAAAGCAATAGAATTAGGGTTTCGATTAGTTTAAGCACTAAGCCACTAAACTAATCTTCCACTAACTCACACACTAAGTAATGAGAAAATGAAGAGAACTCACATAAAACAACTAGGTTTTTTCAATTCAACAAATCTGAAAATTGTGAGATGAGGATGAGGGTTTATATATTACCCTCATTCTAATCTTAGCCACACATTACAAGTTGATCCAAGGGCCATAAAGGTCCCTCAAATCAGCCGAAATTAGTTGGTCCTAGTGACCTTACAATTTTGAAATTGATAACAAACAAAAACTTAAAGTAGACAAATACGCGAAAGACATCCTCTCCATGCATTTTAGGTAGTCTTCAAGGGTCAAGATTTGACCTTGGGTGGCATGTGGGACGGTCCTAGTGACCATATTACAAGGGTTTATATTGTCTCCTTTCAATAAAGCATAAAGTAAAAGTAATGAAAACGACATGTATGAAAATGACATGAAATATAAAAAAAACAATGTGATGATCTTGGTTGGCTTGATTAGGCCGGCTCCTTGGACCTCCATTGAGCTAGCTTTGTGAACCATGTGAGTCCTTTATTGGAGGGTTAACTCACATGGGTGCACCCAATTGACCACATTCAAAAATAGCATAATCTTGACTTTTTGTTGCTCTCCAACTTTGACTTCCTCTTGACTTTGCTTGATCACTAAGGTTAGCTTGGCTTGACCATAGATTTGACTTTAGTTGACCCTTAGTGATCCCCTTGACCCACGGCTAGGCTTGGGTTTGAGCCCATGGGTCCATCCCACGGCCCCCCTCGGCTTCACCCTTGGTTTCCTTGACCAATTTTGGTCCAGAGAAAGTCCGAGAGAGTACTTTTGGGCATTCCCGGGCTTGGCTTGATTGTAAAAAAAGATGCTTGGGCCTGAAATGGCCGTGGAAAAAGTCCGAGGGAGTGCTTTTGGGCATTCCCGGGCTTTGCTTGATTGTAAAAAAGATGCTTGGGCCTGAAATGGCTGTGGAAAAAGTCCGAGGGAGTGCTTTTGGGAATTCCCGGGCTTTGCTTGATTGTAGAAAATATGCTTAGGCCGAAATGACCGTGGGAAAAGTCCGAGAGAGTGCTTTTGGACATTCCCGGGCTTTGCTTAGGGATTGCTTCAGGGCATTCCCGTGTTTGCTTAGGGATTGCTTTTGGGCATTCCCGTGTTTGCTCAGGGATTGCTTTTGGGTATTCCCGTGTTTGCTTAGTTGTAAAAGTGTGATTGGGTGAAATGGCCGTGAGCTGATTTGTTTGAAGAATTTTAAAAAATGTTATTTCAAAAATGCTTAAAACGGGCATAGGTCGTTCAATGTGTCGTGAAAGATCATCGAGGACATGTTGTCATCCTCGAGTTTGCTTTGCAGAAAAAGGTTTGTATTAAAAGGACTACGACGACGAGGAGTCATGTAGTCTGCTCATGCTTTTAAAATGTCGGCGGGAATTTTGTGATTATCCCTGGGTTTTGTTTTTGAAAAGATAGCTTATTTTGCTTAAAACCAAAACAGCTATTAGTTAGTTGGTTTGCAAAAATTTTGAAAAATGTTTATTTCAAAAATGTGTTGTGAGTATTGTTAAAACAGCTCGTCGTGCTTTGACAAAATGTTTGGAAAGCTTTTGAGTTAGAAACGCGTTGACACGTTTCCAATCTCGATGTAAATGGTGTTTTGTGCTTGAATCCTATGGGCCCGTATTAACAGTATGTCGTCATGGGCTCATCGTTGGATTGCAGTGAAGAGTTTTGGATCCGACTCGAGATAGCTATAGGCTAGTCGAGTCGGGGATGTTAAAGTGTGTAAAAACGGTTTTGATCGTTTTTACGTGTTTTTTATAAAATGAACTGAGTCAAATGACTGTAGGTCAGTCGATTCAGCGTAAATGACGGGATTTGGTATGACCATTTCCGAGTTTTGTTTGTTTGTGAGGGATGTTTGTCAAGTCGAAGTGACTAGAGGTTAATCGACTCGACGTGAGTTTTGCGAAAATGTTTGCAAAAGGCCGAGGCCGTTTGTTTTGAGTGAGTTCCGCAGGAATATGTTGATATTCTCGGGTTTTGCAATGTGAAAATGTTTTGCTGTAAATGAATTACAGTGACCGTGAGTCGCGTAATCCGTTTACGTTTTTGAAAAGCCCTGCGAATGTAGTGATTATTCGCGGGCGTTTTGAAAGATTGTGTTGTCGTGCTAAGCCGAAATGACTATAGGTCAGCCGGCTTATACGGAAGGTTTTGAAAAATGTTATTTCAAAAGTTGCAAAAAGAACCATTCGTTCGTTTTTTTTTTTTGGAAAATGCAAATGCAATGTTGTAAAGTGCCTATGTATGATGCATTTTGAAAGACGACTATAGTGAGGGTACTATAGCCTCGCATTTGTACGTATAGACACGGGTTTTTGGCTTTCAGGGTAAGGTTCCTTCCGGTCATTTCCCGCAACGTTTGTGTAGAGTTATCCGCAAGATCATACACATTTGAGTGTGGATTCAATACGGGGTCTAGAGCGTTCGAGTTTGACTGCTACGATTCACTTGTACGGCTGCTGGAATGAAACTAGATGGACTAAGTTTCACTCAAGAAATGAACTAAAATCGACTTGTGGTGGTGATAAAAATCTCGGCCAAATGATAGGTTTTTTGTGAAGTAATTTTCTGATTTTTTGTGAACAAAAGAAAACATAAAGGATAGTAACTAAATCTACACACAAAGTAATAGATTTAGGTTTTAATTAGTTAAGCACAAAGCCACTAACTAATTGCTCACTAAACTCAAGCACAAAGCTAAGAGAAAATGAAAACACTCAAGTTTAGGGTTCAACCTTTTAATCATTCAAATCTGAAAATTATGATGTTAGAGTGAGGGTTTATATAGTACCCTTGCTCTAATCTTGGCCTTACATTTGAAGATGATCCAAAGGCTCATAGAGGCCCTTGAAAAGTACAAAAAAACGGCTCATAGGAGCTCAAAATGCTGAAAATTTCAAAAGAAAACAACAAATACATAAAGCA
This sequence comes from Dianthus caryophyllus, assembly GCA_023091065.1. Lineage (NCBI taxonomy): Eukaryota > Viridiplantae > Streptophyta > Magnoliopsida > Caryophyllales > Caryophyllaceae > Dianthus > Dianthus caryophyllus. Next base: position 20,830,648 of record CM041527.1, read on the forward strand.
TAAAGCATAAAAGAGGATAGTGACATGTGGGAAAGGGACATGTTGAGGAGAAACATGTGAAGCTTCCTTTTAATTATTTCGGCTGACTTGGGGCCTTGTTCCCACTTGATTTTTGCTCTTGAAAAGTTAATTGACTTGTGGTTCGAACCCACATGGGTGCACCCAAAGTTCACACTTCAAAAATAGCACATTCATTGACTTTTCGGTTGCTCTCCAACTTGACTTTCCTTGACTTCTTTGACCCACCAAGCTTGACCAAGATATTATTGTTTAATTCACTCAAAATAAGCTTGGGTGGACCCTAGGATCGTGGCCTAGCCCATGGTTCGAGCCCAAGGACCCAAACCGTGTTCTAGACTAAAATCGCCTTTTCTCGCCTTGACCATTCTTGGTCCAATCTCCTCTCCTTGGAAAGGATTTGCCCTCAAATCCTCGGAGTTCTCTTTGTTCCCTTTTCGACTTGAACTTTTGCTTGACCCTTGATTTAGCCCTTGGTCATTTTTGGCTCTCACGCTCCTCGACTTCCAAGGATTCAACTTGCTCAAAGTCCGGAGGAAAGGATGGATCCCTTTGACTTGGCTCGTGTGAGGGGCCATTATCTCTTCATTGCTCACGGTCCTCTTGACCATACACTCTCCCTCGAGCACTTCTTTGAGCCCATGGCTTGTGGGCATGCTACTCTTCCACTCTTGTTCATGATTGATCCTTCCTTCGAATTCCCAATTTTTGAAACCTCTTGAACTTTTGCATTCTTCTTGACTTGGACTCTTGTTGGCTTCATGACTTGATTAAGAGACCATGATGAGTAGTACCCCATGAGCCCCATGACCAACCTTGGGCTCCATGATCCTAGACTCCCAAGAACACCACTTGCTTAGAGATTGAATGAGAGATTGATCCTTGTAGACCCGGCTCATTGAATTGGACTTGCTCTCTCCCTTACTCATGGTTTCCTTGGATTCACAATTATCCCTTAGCACAACTCGAAGTTCCTCATGCTTAGAATCATCATCTAGCCACCCTTTGTCAAGGATGAGTCCCACGTTTTTATCCCATTTCAAGGACTCACTTGAACTTTCTAACACATCGACCTTTGCATCTCCAAATGATTCACTTTCTTTGCTCTTGATCGAAACTTTCAAACTTGGAACCTTGACATTGAACTCGTGCTCCTCTCCTTTGTTCCTTCTTATTGTCCTAGGATTGTCTTTGATCACATGGAGGGCTACATTCTCGATCATGAAGGTACTTGTTGAATTAGACGACCTAAGAAGTGTGGCCATTTCATGCATGGCCTTGTGGGCCGTGTCTCTTTTCCACAATTCAATCTTTGGACCGTCAATGGACTCATCCTCCTTGCAATGTTTCGGATTCTTCAAATGATCGGCCTTGTCCTCCTTGTTGTTGTTAGTATTCACTTTGAATTTCCACTTTAGAAATTCCCTTGACTCTTTGCTTGCATTAACATTCCCACTCCAAATGAATCTCCTTTCCATGAACTTAGGTAAACTTCTCATCTCACATTCATCCCCTTTCTTGAGCATAGGTAGACTTTCTTTTGCAAACTCATCTTGTTCATTAGGGACGTCTTTGAGAAGAAGAACACATTCAACCTTCTCATCACTAAACCCATGCTTCATTTCTAGTCCCCCACTTAATACAACATCTTTGCTTGGCTCAAACATGGAGGGTGGGGTGGAATACTTCAAGGTAGAAGGTAGGGGTGTTGGTATGCCCTCGAGTATCATATCACACGGCCTTACCACCACCATTTCAGTTTGCACTTGTTTCATTTCGGGTCTCCCATCATCCTTCACTTTTTCGTGTGTCCCAATCAAGGAGGGAGGGTTAGGGTTCTTCAAAATCGGAGGTAAGGGTGTAAGTTTGATTTTTTTAGCTCCAATTTTAAAAGTATAAGTATTGTCCCTCTCATCATGATTAGCATTTCTTTTCAACTTCCAAGGTCTCCCCAATAGAAGGTGACAAGCATCCATGGGAATCACATCACACAAAACCTCATCCATGTAATCCCTTCCAATGGAGAAAGAAACCAAGCATTGTTTAACCACACTTACACTCATCTCGGCTCCATTGTTTAGCCACTTCATCTTGTAAGGGTTAGGGTGATCTTGTGTAGGTAAAGCTAGTTTTTCAATGAGAGTATTTGAGGCAACATTATTGCAACTTTCCCCATCAACAACCAAATTACAAACCCTTCCCATAATGGTACACCTAGATCTAAAGATTTGGACTTGGTGATTCTCTTCTAGGGTTAGGGTTTGAGCATGTAATGCTCTACACATCACACGGCCATGGTTAGGGGGTGGTTCTCCTCCTAACCGAGCCATTCTAGCTTCTAACTTCCTTTGAGCCCTCAAAGTCACAAGATCAAGGTTAGGGTTAGGTTTAAGTCTACCCCTCATTTGACTCATTTTGATTTCAAGCTCTCTTCTAGTTTTCTCCATAGAATCATACATGGTCTCACCAAGAGTAGTATCACAAGAAACATCAAAAGGAAGAAACATACCCATTCGATAACCAAAGAACAAAATCTGAAAAAAAATTTCTAGTAAAGAGAGGATCTTTGAACCGTGTAAACCTTAGCACAAGGTGGATCTTGTGTTCTTCAAACCCAACCAAAGCTTTGATGACCAATTTGGAATGAAACTAGATGGACTAAGTTTCACTCAAGAAATGAACTAAAATCGACTTGTGGTGGTGATAAAAATCTCGGCCAAATGATAGGTTTTTTGTGAAGTAATTTTCTGATTTTTTGTGAACAAAAGAAAACATAAAGGATAGTAACTAAATCTACACACAAAGTAATAGATTTAGGTTTTAATTAGTTAAGCACAAAGCCACTAACTAATTGCTCACTAAACTCAAGCACAAAGCTAAGAGAAAATGAAAACACTCAAGTTTAGGGTTCAACCTTTTAATCATTCAAATCTGAAAATTATGATGTTAGAGTGAGGGTTTATATAGTACCCTTGCTCTAATCTTGGCCTTACATTTGAAGATGATCCAAAGGCTCATAGAGGCCCTTGAAAAGTACAAAAAAACGGCTCATAGGAGCTCAAAATGCTGAAAATTTCAAAAGAAAACAACAAATACATAAAGCATAAAGCATAAAAGAGGATAGTGACATGTGGGAAAGGGACATGTTGAGGAGAAACATGTGAAGCTTCCTTTTAATTATTTCGGCTGACTTGGGGCCTTGTTCCCACTTGATTTTTGCTCTTGAAAAGTTAATTGACTTGTGGTTCGAACCCACATGGGTGCACCCAAAGTTCACACTTCAAAAATAGCACATTCATTGACTTTTCGGTTGCTCTCCAACTTGACTTTCCTTGCCTTCTTTGACCCACCAAGCTTGACCAAGATATTATTGTTTAATTCACTCAAAATAAGCTTGGGTGGACCCTAGGATCGTGGCCTAGCCCATGGTTCGAGCCCAAGGACCCAAACCGTGTTCTAGACTAAAATCGCCTTTTCTCGCCTTGACCATTCTTGGTCCAGATGCCATACTTGTGATCGTGGAAGGGTGAGAGATCGACGTGTCCAGAGTATACTCGCTTATGAAGCGAGTTTTTACTTGGGGCCGTCCCTCGAAGGGTGTGGTTGTGAATCAGGAGGATTCGACTCAAACGGTTGCATGTGCTCAAACATCGAATTTAAAACTGTTTTCAAGTTTTCAAGTTTCACCTCTTTATGTTTTTAAAATAAAATGAAAAGCTAGTTTTCAAAATAATAAAAAAACATGCTCGTCCCCAGCGGAGTCGCCAACTGAGGATACCGGATCGGGATCCCTTCTCGACACCCCGCTCGCACCCGCCCTCGAAATGTGTCATGGGGCGGAATGCACGGCGCGGGAAAAATAATGTGAAAGAGCGGCGCGTACGAGCGCGCTCTGCGGGCTTGCTCGATTTGCTATGGGGGATGTCATTGCGTAATTTGTTTAAAGCATTTTAAAGAAATATTGAAAAATCATTTAAAAGCCGTTTTCGGAGTCGCCACCAAATTATGAGGGAATTTGGACCGTTAGTAGCGTCTTAGACTCGAAGACGCGAATCTTAGAGTTCAAGGTGCGTCGATACCTATCCGTCTAAGGCAATTGTGAAACCAGGCGGATTCGGGGTGAGGGTACTCTCGAAAGTTTGTCAAAATCGTTATGAAAAAGCGTAGTCAAAAGCCTACGTAAAGTAGCCATTACTAGCTTGAAAGCGATGTATAATTCGATGTTTGAGCAAATGTAGACCGCTACATTACAAGTGCGATATGTAACTCGATAAATATGCGTAAAAGCAAATGTATACGTCAAAGCTATGACGGGTTGCTATAGGAAATGTGCACAAAACGATAATTCATTGTTTGAATAATCATTTAAATACTATTTTCCGACTCATGTGTATGTAAAAGTTTGTTTAAAACCCTCAGTTTTGCATGCTTTAAGACTAATGAAGACAGTACAAGTTTTGTCGAAATCATGTTTAGTCGTTTAATGCGTAAATGAGAATTTGCATAATGTAAAGTGATGTCCGTTTGTTCATTGTTAATTGTGTCGTTGCTTATGCGATATTGGCGAGGTTTAAGACGGATTTAGAAATCCGAATCGCTACAACCGTATTGCGAATACGGGTTCGCAATGCCAATACCGGGTCGAGTCAGGAACCCGTATGAGTCAAGTGTGAAGGTATAGATAGAGAAGAGAGTGATGATAATTCATGCCTTTGAAATGATCGAATAAGGGATGTATTTATAGGGATTTTCGAGCCGCCAAAGTTGCCAGAGTAAGGGAAAATCGCCAGTGAACCAACGATTCACACAAAAATCGCCAGTATGCCAAACCAGAGGGGAGAAAATCGCCAGAGGACTGGCGATTTACCTGAAAATCGCCAGTGTACTGGCGATTTTCATGACAATCGCCAGTGCCCTGGCGATTTTCAGGCTGTTTTCTGACAGTTTGTAGCGCCGTATGTAGTATGACATTGTCCCCCTAGGTGTGTAAGACGTAGTTGGGCAATTTGCTTGACTTTTGAGGCCGTATGATCAACTTGTTACAAGTTGATTATTTCGGTTCCGTTTTCGTGTTTCGTGCTTCGGTTTTTCGTCGTGTTTTCCGATTTTAGCTCGACATAAAATAATATTGTAATATATTATTTTACGATATTGTGAGATTTTGTTTTGTAAGAATGTGACCCGGGACGCATTTTGGTCCGCTTCGGGTGCTTGGGCCTTTTTGCGTGTTTTGGGCCGTTTTTGTGTGTTTGGGTTGTTTTTGTGAAATATGTTTAGACGTGAGCTCGGTTTGAGCGTCTGACGCCTCGGGAGGCGTGCTTAGGTGTTTTTGTGGGCTTTTCTTGTGTGGGAAAAGGCTTGTTTTTGTGTTGGGTTGGCTTAAATAAAATGACTAAACGAATACTCATTTTACACGATATGCAAATAAATCATTTATGCGTTTTAAAGGACTTAAAATGTTTTCGACAAAATGTACCGTTTTGACATTACGTAAAAAAACATGCTTTATGTGAAAAGTCCATTTCATCACAGGGTTTGTATTTGGGGGGTACGGATACGGGTATCTACAATAGGTCAAAACCACCTCGATCCACTTCACCTTTGACAAAATCCATGTGGGCGTATAGACCCGTCCTCATCGGATTTTGACTCCTTCTCAACTCAAATAGCTTAACGCCATTTCGAGCGTCCACCAATAGAATCTTAAGGACACACCGTTAACATAAACCTTTTGAATTCAATCACAAAACATAATTCACATCGAGCATGAAACGTTTTAAAACATTTCTAGCTCGAAATCCTTTGTAAACATCTTTGTCAACACACGACAAACCTTTTTCACCACACTCTCACTACATTTCGAAATGACTTTTTTTTTTCAAAATGCTTTTCCCTAAACCAATTGATCCACACTCATTTTGGTTTGATTTACACAAACGCTCTTTTCGAAACATCCAAGAATAACTAGAACATTCTTGCGACACTTCGAAAACACAAATGGGCTGCATGACTTGCAACCCATCTATCGCAAAACTCTTTTCAAACCCGAGAATGTCAGTCCATTCTCGAGGACTTTCACAAAAACAAATCGAACGACTCACAGCCTTTTCCTTTTTACACCTCTTTCGAAATAAGCATTTTTCAAAAGTTTTCACTGGCCCAAAGCCTTCTAGGATTAGGCATCTCTCCTTTTGCAAAAGTAAAAAACCCGGGAATGTGTAAACTCAATCCCGTTGGACTTTCGATGTTGGACCAAGTGGCTCGTTGTCGCTTCGGTTTAACTCTTCCTTAAGCACGTACATGAAAACGAGCACAATCGTTTCCATCACATTTTCAAAACACCCTCGATTCAAGTAGCTTATCACTACCTTGAATCGCTCTTGCACAGAGTCGAAATGTGACAACGCATTTCAACTCGAAACACCCTCTCACTTTCATCAAAACAAAACATTTTCAAAGACAAAAACGAGTCAAAGTATGCGTTAATCGAGTCTCGACACTAAGGGCTTCAAAGTGCACCCACGACACGTGCGTCACAAAGCAACCGGCAAGGCGTCCATTCAAGCACCATCGACGATCTGGCGGATCTCCTCAAGCATTTCGAGTCTTCTAAATACGGGTCGAGTTTTTAAGCACCGGGTCAATCTCCGTCAGTCTAGGACAACCGAGTCTTCGACCTACGACATTTTAACACATCGATAAGGGAATAAGTTTGCCTACAACCCAGTTTCCTTTTACCCATTTTAATCACATTTTTTATATAAAAACATTTTGCACCGACATACATTGCATTCTAGGAGTAGCTATCCGAAGAAGGTCTAGGCCGGGTACGAAGGTCCAAGTCAACATCAAGTACAAGACAAAAGCAAAAGGTTTTCGGCGACTAGACACTTAAGATTCGATAGTCAGCTTATGGTCTACTACTCCGCTACTTTTGGAGGAGGATCCATTAATTTGGAGCTCCACAGTGGTCATGAATTTGATCGCGACCAAAAGTATGAGTATTCCTGGATCGCCATCCGTGTACTCGATCGCGTGCCTAATAAGCAAACGAACTTGTCAGTGGAGTCCGGCGTGATAGACACTTGATCACATGCAACCTTCCCACCATAGGGTCTAGCAAAGTCGAAACTCGAGCCCAAGCCACAAAGGGCGCGACGAATTCCCACCACGACCAGGTTTCAATCTCATTGAAAAGGAATTCTATAAGCGTCACAGTCCGACAGAGTGTTTCACTGTCTGTCTATGCAAACGATCAGTCATCACTTATGACCCCATGGTGTTGAACCCACTATCGATCGACTTGCAATCTAGTCTCTTCGAGACGTCACCTCTTATGAGAGACCAGGGACTAAATGGACCAAAAATGGTCAAGTCGAGCAAAGGCGGTTTTTGTCTAAATCACGGTTTGAGTCCTTGGGCTCGAACCATGGGCTAGATCACGGTCCTAGGGTCCACCCAAGCTTATTTTGAGTGAATTAAACAATAATATCTTGGTCAAGCTTGGTGGGTCAAAGAAGTCAAGGAAAGTCAAGAAGGAGAGCAACCGAAAGTCGACAAATGTGCTATTTTGAATGTGATCGCTTGAGTGCACCCATGTGGGTTCGAACCCCAATAAAACACGAGCCAACAAGGTCCAAGAAGGTCAGCTAAGGGGAGAATTCGGCTGACCCAAAGAAGCCCTCAAATGATACATTATTTTGTGCTTTAAGTTATTTTCATTAATGTCGTTTTCATGCTTTACGCTTTATTGTTTTTAGTTGATAAAATCTGATTTGTGAGTAATGTTGGACGTCCCACATGCTCTCCCAAGGTCTATCATGACCCTTGGATGATCACCTAAAAGCATGGAGAGGATTGAGCCACAAGTCACTATCACACTTTATGCTTTTGTAGTTTGTCATTTACTTTGATTTTTTCAGCTCTTGTATGCTCAAGTGAGCCGTTATTTTGTAGCATTCAAGGGGTCTCTATGAGCCCTTAGATTAGATATTAGATGAAGGGTCAAGGTTAGAGTGTGGGTATTATATAAACCCTCACTCTCCCATTGTAATTTTCAGATTTGAATGAATTGAAAACCCTAGTGTTTAAGTTGAGTGTTCTTCATTTTTCTCATTGCTTTGTGCTTGAGTTTAGTGAGTGATTAGTTAGTGGCTTAGTGCTTAACTAATCAAAACCTAAATCTATTACTTTGTGTTTAGATTTAGTACTATCTTTATGTTTTTCATTTATCAACAAAATCAGAAAATTCTCACAAAAACAACATCACTTGGCCGAAAATTTCATAAGTCTCACAAATCGATTTTAGTCAATCCCTTGAGTGAAACTTAACCCATCTAGTTTCACTCCAAATTGGTCATCAAAGCTTTGGTTGGGTTTGAAGCACAAGATCCCACCTTTGTGCTTAAGAAACACACGGTCCAAAACAATTCTTGAGGTACCCGAAAATTTTTCAGATTTGTTCTTTGGTTAGTCCAATGGGTATGTTTCTTCCTTTTGATGTTTCTTATGATACTACTCTTGGTGAGACCATGTATGATTCTATGGAGAAAACTAGAAGAGAGCTTGAAATCAAAATGAGTCGAATGAGGGGTAGACCTATCCCTAACCCTAACCTTATGATCTTGAGGAAGTTAGAAGCTAGAATGGCTCGGTTAGGAGGAAAGCCACCCCTAGCCATGGCCGTGTGACTTGTAGAGCAATACATGCTCAAACCCTAACCCTAGAAGAGAATCACCAAGTCCAAAACTTTAGATCTAGGTGTACCATTATGGGAAGGGTTTGTAATTTGGTTGTTGATGGGGAAAGTTGCAATAATGTTGCCTCAAATACTCTCATTGAAAAACTAGCCTTACCTACAGAAGATCACCCTAACCCTTACAAGATGAAATGGCAAAAAAATGGAGCCGAGATGAGTGTGATGGTGGTTAGACAATGCTTGGTTTCTTTCTCCATTGGAAGGGATTACATGGATGAGGTTTTGTGTGATGTGATTCCCATGGATGCTTGTCACCTTCTCTTGGGGAGACCTTGGAAGTTGAAAAGAAATGCTAATCATGATGAGAGGGACAATACTTATACTTTTAAAATTGGAGCTAAAAAAATCAAACTTACACCCTTACCTCCGATTTTGAAGAACCCTAACCCTCCCTCCTTGATTGGGTCTCACGAAAAAGTGAAGGTTGATGGGAGACCCGAAATGAAACAAGTGCAAACTGAAAAGGTGGTGGTAAAGCCGTGTGATATGATGCTAGGGAACATAACAACACCCCTACCTTCTACCTTGAAGTATTCCACCCCACCCTCCATGGTTGAGCCAAGCAAAGATGTTGTATTAAGTGGCGGACCAGAAATGAAGCTAGGGTTTGGTCATGGGAAAGATGTGCTCGTACTCCTTGTTAAGGACAATCCTAGAGCAATAGGGCAAGGCAAAGGAGAGGAGCCCATGAAGTCAAAAGCTGAAATTTTGGGAAACTCAATCAAGAGCAAGGAAAGTGAATCATTTGGAGATGCAAAGGTTGATGTTTTGCAAAGTTCAAGTGAGTTCTTGAGATGGAAGTTCAAAGTGGGAACTAACAATACCAAAAATGCTATGTGGTTATCATAACCAAGTCTACTCAAGTGGTTTCATGAAATGGGGATTCAAAGGAGGAACTAAGCTTGAACAAAAAGAGCTAAGTGATGATCTCCCACAATGCTCTCCTAAGTTCAAGAAAGAAGATCCTAAGGATGTACTAGGGTTAGCACTCGAGCCAAGGGAAACCGAAAGTGTTGGAGAAGAAAAATCAATCCTAATGGTCAAGAACAACCCTAGGACAATAAGAAGGAACAAAGGAGAGGAGCACAAATTTGATGGAACCACCGTGCTTATTGTGAAAATTCAACCATTACAAGGATGAGTCCATTGGAAGTGCAAGGAATGATGGCATGGAAAGGCCAAGAAGAACCATGAAATGGAGGATCATGGAAAGGAATGACCGTAGCAAGGAGTGGCGTCATGGTGATCCTAAGCAAGCTTCAATTGAGTTTGGGTATGAAGAGCTTGAGGATGAGCTAGGAAATGAATGTAGATTCAAGGAAGCCATGGTAAGAGAAGAGAGTAGGGTCATTTGCACGAGCCAAACAAGGAACAATTATTCTCTCGATCAATCTCTAGGCCTATGGTGTTCTTGGGCATCAACAATCATGAAGTCCAATTCTTGTCAAGAAGCAAAAGGGATATCAATCAATCTCACGAATGATCAAAGTTCAAACCGAGCAAGAGGAAGAGAGACCGAGGATTTGAGGACAAATCCTTTTCAAGAAGAGGAGATTGGACCAAAAATGGTTAAGTCGAGCAAAGGCGGTTTTTGTCTAAATCACGGTTTGAGTCCTTGGGCTCGAACCATGGGCTAGATCACGGTCCTAGGGTCCCTCCAAGCTTATTTTGAGTGAATTAAACAATAATATCTTGGTCAAGCTTGGTGGGTCAAAGAAGTCAAGGAAAGTCAGGAAGGAGAGCAACCGAAAGTCGACAAATGTGCTATTTTGAATGTGATCGCTTGAGTGCACCCATGTGGGTTCGAACCCCAATAAATCACGAGCCAACAAGGTCCAAGAAGGTCAGCTAAGGGGAGAATTCGGCTGACCCAAAGAAGCCCTCAAATGATACATCATTTTGTGCTTTAAGTCATTTTCATTAATGTCGCTTTCATGCTTTATGCTTTATTGTTTTTAGTTGATAAAATCTGATTTGTGAGTAATGTTGGACGTCCCACATGCTCTCCCAAGGTCTATCATGACCCTTGGATGATCACCTAAAAGCATGGAGAGGATTGAGCCACAAGTCACTATCACACTTTATGCTTTTGTAGTTTGTCATTTACTTTGATTTTTTCAGCTCTTGTATGCTCAAGTGAGCCGTTATTTTGTAGCATTCAAGGGGTCTCTATGAGCCCTTAGATTAGATATTAGATGAAGGGGCAAGGTTAGAGTGTGGGTATTATATAAACCTCACTCTCCCATTGTAATTTTCAGATTTGAATGAATTGAAAACCCTAGTGTTTAAGTTGAGTGTTCTTCATTTTTCTCATTGCTTTGTGCTTGAGTTTAGTGAGTGATTAGTTAGTGGCTTAGTGCTTAACTAATCAAAACCTAAATCTATTACTTTGTGTTTAGATTTAGTACTATCTTTATGTTTTTCATTTATCAACAAAAATCAGAAAATTCTCACAAAAACAACATCACTTGGCGAAAATTTCATAAGTCTCACAAATCGATTTTAGTCAATCCCTTGAGTGAAACTTAACCCATCTAGTTTCACTCCAAATTGGTCATCAAAGCTTTGGTTGGGTTTGAAGCACAAGATCCCACCTTTGTGCTTAAGAAACACACGGTCCAAAACAATTCTTGAGGTACCCGAAAATTTTTCAGATTTGTTCTTTGGTTAGTCCAATGGGTATGTCTCTTCGTTTTGATGTTTCTTATGATACTACTCTTGGTGAGACCATGTATGATTCTATGGAGAAAACTAGAAGAGAGCTTGAAATCAAAATGAGTCGAATGAGGGGTAGACCTATCCCTAACCCTAACCTTATGATCTTGAGGAAGTTAGAAGCTAGAATGGCTCGGTTAGGAGGAGAGCCACCCCTAGCCATGGCCGTGTGACTTGTAGAGCAATACATGCTCAAACCCTAACCCTAGAAGAGAATCACCAAGTCCAAAACTTTAGATCTAGGTGTACCATTATGGGAAGGGTTTGTAATTTGGTTGTTGATGGGGAAAGTTGCAATAATGTTGCCTCAAATACTCTCATTGAAAAACTAGCCTTACCTACACAAGATCACCCTAACCCTTACAAGATGAAATTGTAACACCCCCGATTTTCAGCCTCCTTTACATACGTAAAATAAACAACCATAAGGCCAAAAATCGAGAATGCTACTAATAGTAACTGAGATATTTAATAATAAAACCAAAATAAAAATACTAAACAAAGTAAATTATGAAAATTACATAAAAACAAAATCCATTTATTATGAAATCAAGTCGCAAAAGAATAATTAAAGAGTTTATTCAAATGTAGTGAATGAAAACGCAGCGTCTCTCACGATACCCATCCCCGCGATCACATACTAACCTGCAAGTTATTTAAAAACAAAAACAAAGTCAATAAAAACGTTGAGTAAGTACGACCCATATCTAGTAAGCGATTTTGAAAACCATTTTAGAAAGTCTTTTACTTGCGGTTTCGAAAACATTAATATAGAAACTCATTGAAAGCACGACCAAATTAGGAAATTATAAATAAGTTTAAGCGTGAAGTACTTAATATAGAAAATATTTTAATCCCATAAGAATGAGACTCTTAGATGGCCAATAACTCTCTGTTTTTTTTCCTCACCGACCAACCAAAAGGTTGGCCCTTGATAGTGGGCAATGAGATAAGAGACCCAATAGTCCCGAATACGCGTATCCCCCAATGAGTACTACAAAGGGGAGGATCTAGAGGTGAGGGCTCGATCAACTGACCCTACATTTGAACTTTATGAATCATCACTATCGATAACAACTCTCAGAATAATGCCCAGAAAAGGGACGGGATATCATCGGGATAACCAAAATAATTTAAAGTACTTGAGAATGCAATTCATATGAAAATCAAGATAATAATAAGATGATTAAATAGAATAATTAGAAAATTCTCAAAATAATTCTTAACAGCAATTTAGAAGCCTTCATAAATACACTCTTGAACCAAATTATATAAAATATGAAAAGACTTGAGAAAGACATAATCCAAAATTATTTGTAAGCCATGAGCCTTTAAAACTTGAAAACAATAAATATGGTAAAGTTGAATAAAATTGTATGGAAAAGATAAAATGATTGGAGAAACCATCTTTAAAACATTACAATATAAGTTTTAAAATGAAATACTTAATAAGGAGATAAGCAATCGTACTTACCTTAAAAATAGCACAGAAGCAATCACACAACCAGAAAATCTAGAATGGCTCCTCAACGAACTCGAAATCTATAGTAAAATGATTAGGTAATTAATAACAATTTCCAATTAATTAGAACCTTATTATTGCATGAAAAGTATTAATTAATTGTCACTATTAAGCTCTATAATATGGGTAGTTGTACGTATTAATTTTGTTATCCAAAACTTAACAACTCCTATTATTTGGTGTACTATTATATGATACTTCCTCCGTATTAGTTTGTCACTTAGAAAATAATGGAGCAAGCTACGTAGTAATTTGTGAGAACTCCTATGTCACCACTCACCTCTCTCATCCCAACATATCAACTTAACAGAGTGACTCGCTCACTTCCTCGCACTACTCGATACCCACGTCACCCACAAGACCGTAACACCGCGTACACTAACCCACAAACAGCATTGCCCATCGTCCAACGCAGCTTACACTTTTGACCCGACAAAAATCAAGTGAGCTATATATTCCAGCTTCTCGACCCATACTCGGACGCCTATATAAACGATATCAACTAACATCTCCATGAATCTGCTCGGACTCGTTAACCCATTAAGATCATGATAGTAACTTCTTATACTCAAGGTACTATAAAGCATACTTTATTTTAGGTGATCAATTCTAAAAGCGTACTATGTCTTGGAACTCCGTCGAAACCTATCTTAAGGACACACTCGCTAATAGTTTTCCTTGAAAGGCGGTATTTTATCCATTAAAACTACAAGGATGATCTATGAATTTGTTGTACAGACTAGAGCAAATAAGGTAAACTATTTCAAGAATTTAAGGAAAAAAAACAGTCTTGAACGCACTAACCGCAAATACACGACGAAGAAACAATCTCCTATGAATACTCCTCTCAATCACGTTTTCTTTTCAATTTGTTGTTGTTGTTGATTGTGGCGTGCACAATCTCTAGGGTATATAAATATGATTTGTTTTGGTCAACCTAGGACTTCTAGGGTTTTTCTCAGTCAATTTTTTGTAGTTTAGGTTAAATAGTTATTATTATTATTATTATTATTATTATTATTATTATTATTATTATTATTATTATTATTATTATTATTATTATTATTATTATTATTATTATTATTATTATTATTATTATTATTATTATTATTATTATTATTATTATCTTCAAGGATTGACTTAGCTAAAGTTAAAAGATTTACCCGACTTGATTGATTATATTTTCTTAATTAATTATATATAATATTTTTTTTACTACTCATAATTTACCAAATTATTGGGTATTACAGAAATGGCAAAAAAATGGAGCCGAGATGAGTGTGATGGTGGTTAGACAATGCTTGGTTTCTTTCTCCATTGGAAGGGATTACATGGATGAGGTTTTGTGTGATGTGATTCCCATGGATGCTTGTCACCTTCTCTTGGGGAGACCTTGGAAGTTGAAAAGAAATGCTAATCATGATAAGAGAGACAATACTTATACTTTTAAAATTGGAGCTAAAAAAATCAAACTTACACCCTTACCTCCGATTTTGAAGAACCCTAACCCTCCCTCCTTGATTGGGTCTCACGAAAAAGTGAAGGTTGATGGGAGACCCAAATGAAACAAGTGCAAACTGAAAAGGTGGTGGTAAAGCCGCAGTGATATGATGCTAGGGAACATAACAACACCCCTACCTTCTACCTTGAAGTATTCCACCCCACCCTCCATGGTTGAGCCAAGCAAAGATGTTGTATTAAGTGACGGACCAGAAATGAAGCTAGGGTTTGGTCATGGGAAAGATGTGCTCGTACTCCTTGTTAAGGACAATCCTAGAGCAATAGGGCAAGGCAAAGGAGAGGAGCCCAACGAAGTCAAAACTGAAATTTTGGGAAACTCAATCAAGAGCAAGGAAAGTGAATCATTTGGAGATGCAAAGGTTGATGTTTTGCAAAGTTCAAGTGAGTTCTTGAGATGGAAGTTCAAAGTGGGAACTAACAATACCAAAAATGCTATGTGGTTATCATAACCAAGTCTACTCAAGTGGTTTCATGAAATGGGGATTCAAAGGAGGAACTAAGCTTGAACAAAAGAGCTAAGTGATGATCTCCCACAATGCTCTCCTAAGTTCAAGAAAGAAGATCCTAAGGATGTACTAGGGTTAGCACTCGAGCCAAGGGAAACCGAAAGTGTTGGAGAAGAAAAATCAATCCTAATGGTCAAGAACAACCCTAGGACAATAAAAAGGAACAAAGGAGAGGAGCACAAATTTGATGGAACCACCGTGCTTATTGTGAAAATTCCGAACCATTACAAGGATGAGTCCATTGGAAGTGCAAGGAATGATGGCATGGAAAGGCCAAGAAGAACCATGAAATGGAGGATCATGGAAAGGAATGACCGTAGCAAGGAGTGGCGTCATGGTGATCCTAAGCAAGCTTCAATTGAGTTTGGGTATGAAGAGCTTGAGGATGAGCTAGGAAATGAATGTAGATTCAAGGAAGCCATGGTAAGAGATGAGAGTAGGGTCATTTGCACGAGCCAAACAAGGAACAATTATTCTCTCGATCAATCTCTAGGCCTATGGTGTTCTTGGGCATCAACAATCATGAAGTCCAATTCTTGTCAAGAAGCAAAAGGGATATCAATCAATCTCACCAATGATCAAAGTTCAAACCGAGCAAGAGGAAGAGAGACCGAGGATTTGAGGACAAATCCTTTTCAAGAAGAGGAGATTGGACCAAAAATGGTCAAGTCGAGCAAAGGCGGTTTTTGTCTAAATCACGGTTTGAGTCCTTGGGCTCGAACCATGGGCTAGATCACGGTCCTAGGGTCCACCCAAGCTTATTTTGAGTGAATTAAACAATAATATCGTGGTCAAGCTTGGTGGGTCAAAGAAGTCAAGGAAAGTCAGGAAGGAGAGCAACCGAAAGTCGACAAATGTGCTATTTTGAATGTGATCGCTTGAGTGCACCCATGTGGGTTCTGCACCAAAATGGATAAGCTCATTTTTGCTCATTTTGAGGCTTGGGCTTACTTGGGTCCTATGGCTCGAGCCATGGCTTAATTTGTGATCATTAGGATCAAACCAAGTGAAATGTACAAGGAGGAACGAAGGAAATCAGCCCACACATGGAAAGCAACAATCTAGGCCATGAACCATGAAGCCCATCTTGACATGTCGGTAGAGATCTTAACGTAACTCCCAATCTGCTCATCCAATTGAGATGAAACCACTTTCATATGAAAGCTAGCTCAAAGAGCTTTCATTTGACATATGGTTGGCTATCTGGTTCAAAGGGAGCTGAGAGTTATGACTTCTACAAGTCAGGGGTCAGATTGTGAAAACTCAGTCCATAGGCTGTTTGACATGTCTGTACTAAAAGCTCAATATCTTGCGTTGTATGCCATATTTTGGAGCGATTCGGGGCGGGCCTCTTTGTACCTTGTAACCACTCTAACCCTAAAATCGACTCACTCATGAGAGTCACTCAATGAACACGTTTTATAGGGCTGTTTTGGTGGATTATCTCGGTTTTTATTTGAACAAAACATAAAACGAAAAATAAAGGATATGAATTAGACTAAGCACAAAGCCACTAGCCTAAGACTAAGGTTCCGATCAATCATCGCACTAAGCTATGACCTTCACCCATGGAAACTCGAATCTCCAAGCACAAAGCTAAGGAGGTTTGAAGAGAAAACCCTCTCTAAAACTCATCTTTTTATAACTTATCAAATCTGATTTTATTACATGGTTTTAGCTTGGCTTATATAAGCCTAAGCTTCTAATCTCAACCACTCATCTAACTAAGATCTAAGGGCTACAAATAACCCACTAACAATACAAAAAAACGGCTCTATTAGAGCATACAAAATCAGCCAACAAAATAATACAACAACTAAAGTAGAAAGCGACTTGTTGTAGCATCCTCCCCCTTCATTTGTTGCTCTTCATCTAAGGGTCTTGATTGGTCCTTGGTGAGCAAGGTAGGACGTCCCACATTAGGCTCCAAGCTGATTTTGTTGTTTGTTTACAAAAGACCAAAAGGTGACAAAGACATAAAGTTTAAAGCAACTATATTGAAAGGGACATGTATGAATTAAAATGTAGGACTTGAACAACTTTAGACCAGCCGAGTTTTTGGCCTAAAATGGCTGAAAAAACGTGACCATGGGTCCAAGGACCATGGTTAAAACGTAGACCAAAAATCGGGACCAAATCGTCAAGCCGTTTCAGTGCAACTCTCCCTTTCTTCAAAAAAAGTTTGTCCTCAAACTTTGGCCAAATAAAATGGTATCCAAAAAGATGAATTTTCAGAAAATAAAAACGATTTTTGAAGAGTAAAGTTTTGATAAAAACGAATGAAACAACAAGACTCGAATCCTATGAAAAGCACATAGCAAATTCATCGAATCCTCTTGTTAGCCAACTCGACCCAAACACCCACAAAGTGTGCTCGAATCAAGTCGACACTCACAAATCAAGACGCGCACAGATTTGTAAGGAGACACCCGAAATCAACAAGACCCAACTCATCCCAAGATCGTCTCGGTTTAAGAAAACTCGAGAGCCGAAGCTTTGATACCAATTGGAGCGATTCGGGGCGGGCCTCTTTGTACCTTGTAACCACTCTAACCCTAAAATCAACTCACTCATGAGAGTCACTCAATGAACACGTTTTATAGGGCTGTTTTGGTGGATTATCTCGGTTTTTATTTGAACAAAACATAAAACGAAAAATAAAGGATATGAATTAGACTAAGCACAAAGCCACTAGCCTAAGACTAAGGTTCCGATCAATCATCGCACTAAGCTATGACCTTCACCCATGGAAACTCGAATCTCCAAGCACAAAGCTAAGGAGGTTTGAAGAGAAAACCCTCTCTAAAACTCATCTTTTTATAACTTATCAAATCTGAAAATTACAATGGTTTTAGCTTGGCTTATATAAGCCTAAGCTTCTAATCTCAACCACTCATCTAACTAAGATCTAAGGGCTACAAATAACCCACTAACAATACAAAAAAACGGCTCTATTAGAGCATACAAAATCAGCCAACAAAATAATACAACAACTAAAGTAGAAAGCGACTTGTTGTAGCATCCTCCCCCTTCATTTGTTGCTCTTCATCTAAGGGTCTTGATTGGTCCTTGGTGAGCAAGGTAGGACGTCCCACATTAGGCTCCAAGCTGATTTTGTTGTTTGTTTACAAAAGACCAAAAGGTGACAAAGACATAAAGTTTAAAGCAACTATATTGAAAGGGACATGTATGAATTAAAATGTAGGACTTGAACAACTTTAGACCAGCCGAGTTTTTGGCCTAAAATGGCTGAAAAAACGTGACCATGGGTCCAAGGACCATGGTTAAAACGTAGACCAAAAATCGGGACCAATTCGTCAAGCCGTTTCAGTGCATATTTGTGGATGATTCTTTTTGCATTGGAAAGCCAACTCAATTACCTTTCCAATGACATATCATGGGCCTTCTAATTCAACGTGAGCGAGAAATGGTGAAGCCTACAAGTCACTTCAGTCTCAAGGAACTCGGTTTTGGAGTAATGAGCCATGAACTTAACCTACATCATTCTCCTTGGGTGAGCTCACCTTGGGGACCATTTGGGAGCCTCATAATCATCCTAAGGCTCACATGAGTCGTGGCTAACACAAGAGGAGACAAGGAATTCAGCTCATTCCACAATTCAAAAGAGAAGATCAACTTTTGTTCGCTATCATTGTCGATTGTGGTCCTTAGTTTGCTTTATGTCCTTGTTCACTTTATTGTCTTGTTTTCTTTAGTCTTTGATCAGTTTGAAAGGGTCAATAGGACCACTCATCCTTGCTCTCCAAGCCAATAATTTCATCCATTAGATTAAGGTCTCAATTGTAGGGAGTAGATGTAGTCGAATGTCGTTTATCTTACTTTATACTTTTGGTTGTAGTTGTTGTAGTTTGTATTCAGATTTGAAGGGTTGTAGAAATAAAATTCTTAGGGCTTTTAGGGTCATTTGCGACCCTTATATCATGTAATAGATGTAGGGTGGAGATCAAAGCTTGGGGCTTATAAAAGCCAAGCTAACTCATTGTAAAATTCAGATTTGGATGAATTGAAAACCCTAGTGTTTAAGTTGAGTGTTCTTCATTTTTCTCATTGCTTTGTGCTTGAGTTTAGTGAGTGATTAGTTAGTGGCTTAGTGCTTAACTAATCAAAACCCTAAATCTATTACTTTGTGTTTAGATTTAGTTACTATCCTTTATGTTTTCATTTTGTTTCACAAAAATCAGAAAAATCATCCCACAAAAACAACATACTTGGCCGAAATATTCATCACCAACACAAATCGATTTTAGTTCATTCCTTGAGTGAAACTTAGCCCATCTAGTTTCATTCCAGGTTCGAACCCCAATAAAACACGAGCCAACAAGGTCCAAGAAGGTCAGCTAAGGGGAGAATTCGGCTGACCCAAAGAAGCCCTCAAATGATACATCATTTTGTGCTTTAAGTCATTTTCATTAATGTCGCTTTCATGCTTTATGCTTTATTGTTTTTAGTTGATAAAATCTGATTTGTGAGTAATGTTGGACGTCCCACATGCTCTCCCAAGGTCTATCATGACCCTTGGATGATCACCTAAAAGCATGGAGAGGATTGAGCCACAAGTCACTATCACACTTTATGCTTTTGTAGTTTGTCATTTACTTTGATTTTTTCAGCTCTTGTATGCTCAAGTGAGCCGTTATTTTGTAGCATTCAAGGGGTCTCTATGAGCCCTTAGATTAGATATTAGATGAAGGGTCAAGGTTAGAGTGTGGGTATTATATAAACCCTCACTCTCCCATTGTAATTTTCAGATTTGAATGAATTGAAAACCCTAGTGTTTAAGTTGAGTGTTCTTCATTTTTCTCATTGCTTTGTGCTTGAGTTTAGTGAGTGATTAGTTAGTGGCTTAGTGCTTAACTAATCAAAACCTAAATCTATTACTTTGTGTTTAGATTTAGTACTATCTTTATGTTTTTCATTTATCAACAAAAATCAGAAAATTCTCACAAAAACAACATCACTTGGCCGAAAATTTCATAAGTCTCACAAATCGATTTTAGTCAATCCCTTGAGTGAAACTTAACCCATCTAGTTTCACTCCAAATTGGTCATCAAAGCTTTGGTTGGGTTTGAAGCACAAGATCCCACCTTTGTGCTTAAGAAACACACGGTCCAAAACAATTCTTGAGGTACCCGAAAATTTTTCAGATTTGTTCTTTGGTTAGTCCAATGGGTATGTCTCTTCGTTTTGATGTTTCTTATGATACTACTCTTGGTGAGACCATGTATGATTCTATGGAGAAAACTAGAAGAGAGCTTGAAATCAAAATGAGTCGAATGAGGGGTAGACCTATCCCTAACCCTAACCTTATGATCTTGAGGAAGTTAGAAGCTAGAATGGCTCGGTTAGGAGGAGAGCCACCCCCTAGCCATGGCCGTGTGACTTGTAGAGCAATACATGCTCAAACCCTAACCCTAGAAGAGAATCACCAAGTCCAAAACTTTAGATCTAGGTGTACCATTATGGGAAGGGTTTGTAATTTGGTTGTTGATGGGGAAAGTTGCAATAATGTTGCCTCAAATACTCTCATTGAAAAACTAGCCTTACCTACACAAGATCACCCTAACCCTTACAAGATGAAATTGTAACACCCCCGATTTTCAGCCTCCTTTACATACGTAAAATAAACAACCCGCAAGGCCAAAAATCGAGAATGCTACTAATAGTAACTGAGATATTTAATAATAAAACCAAAATAAAAATACTAAACAAAGTAAATTATGAAAATTACATAAAAACAAAATCCATTTATTATGAAATCAAGTCGCAAAAGAATAATTAAAGAGTTTATTCAAATGTAGTGAATGAAAACGCAGCGTCTCTCACGATACCCATCCCCGCGATCACATACTAACCTGCAAGTTATTTAAAAACAAAAACAAAGTCAATAAAAACGTTGAGTAAGTACGACCCATATCTAGTAAAAGCGATTTTGAAAACCATTTTAGAAAGTCTTTTACTTGCAGTTTTCGAAAACATTAATATAGAAACTCATTGAAAGCACGACCAAATTAGGAAATTATAAATAAGTTTAACTGTGAAGTACTTAATATAGAAAATATTTTAATCCCATAAGAATGAGACTCTTCCGATGGCCAATAACTCTCTGTTTTTTTTTTCCTCACCGACCAACCAAAAGGTTGGCCCTTGATAGTGGGCAATGAGATAAGAGACCCAATAGTCCCGAATACGCGTATCCCCCAATGAGTACTACAAAGGGGAGGATCTAGAGGTGAGGGCTCGATCAATCGACCCTACATTTGAACTTTATGAATCATCACTATCGATAACAACTCTCGTAATAATGCCTTAAAAGGGACGGGATATCATCGGGATAACCAAAATAATTTAAAGTACTTGAGAATGCAATTCATATGAAAATCAAGATAATAATAAGATGATTAAATAGAATAATTAGAAAATTCTCAAAATAATTCTTAACAAAGAATTTAGAAGCCTTCATAAATACACTCTTGAACCAAATTATATAAAATATGAAAAGACTTGAGAAAGACATAATCCAAAATTATTTGTAAGCCATGAGCCTTTAAAACTTGAAAACAATAAATATGGTAAAGTTGAATAAAATTGTATGGAAAAGATAAAATGATTGGAGAAACCATCTTTAAAACATTACAATATAAGTTTTAAAATGAAATACTTAATAAGGAGATAAGCAATCGTATTTACCTTAAAAATAGCAATGTACAATCACACAACCAGAAAATCTAGAATGGCTCCTCAACGAACTCGAAATCTATAGTAAAATGATTAGGTAATTAATAACAATTTCCAATTAATTAGAACCTTATTATTGCATGAAAAGTATTAATTAATTGTCACTATTAAGCTCTATAATATGGGTAGTTGTACGTATTAATTTTGTTATCCAAAACTTAACAACTCCTATTATTTGGTGTACTATTATATGATACTTCCTCCGTATTAGTTTGTCACTTAGAAAATAATGGAGCAAGCTACGTAGTAATTTGTGAGAACTCCTATGTCACCACTCACCTCTCTCATCCCAACATATCAACTTAACAGAGTGACTCGCTCACTTCCTCGCACTACTCGATACCCACGTCACCCACAAGACCGTAACACCGCGTACACTAACTCCACAAACAAAGATTGCCCATCGCCCAACGCAGCTTACACTTTTGACCCGACAAAAATCAAGTGAGCTATATATTCCAAATTTTCTCGACCCATACTCGGACGCCTATATAAACGATATCAACTAACATCTCCATGAATCTGCTTCTGACTCGTTAACCCATTAAGATCATGATAGTAACTTCTTATACTCAAGGTACTATAAAGCATACTTTATTTTAGGTGATCAATTCTAAAAGCGTACTATGTCTTGGAACTCCGTCGAAACCTATCTTAAGGACACACTCGCTAATAGTTTTCCTTGAAAGGCGGTATTTTATCCATTAAAACTACAAGGATGATCTATGAATTTGTTGTACACTAGAGCAAATAAGGTAAACTATTTCAAGAATTTAAGGAAAAAAACAGTCTTGAACGCACTAACCGCAAATACACGACGAAGAAACAATCTCCTATGAATACTCCTCTCAATCACGTTTTTCTTTTCAATTTGTTGTTGTTGTTGATTGTGGGGCGTGCACAATCTCTAGGGTATATAAATATGATTTGTTTTGGTCAACCTAGGACTTCTAGGGGTTTTTCTCACTAATTTTTGTAGTTTAGGTTAAATAGTTATTATTATTATTATTATTATTATTATTATTATTATTATTATTATTATTATTATTATTATTATTATTATTATTATTATTATTATTATTATTATTATTATTATTATTATTATTATTATTATTATTATTATTATTATTATTATTATTATCTTCAAGGATTGACTTAGCTAAAGTTAAAAGATTTACCCGACTTGATTGATTATATTTTCTTAATTAATTATATATAATATTTTTTTTACTACTCATAATTTACCAAATTATTGGGTATTACAGAAATGGCAAAAAAATGGAGCCGAGATGAGTGTGATGGTGGTTAGACAATGCTTGGTTTCTTTCTCCATTGGAAGGGATTACATGGATGAGGTTTTGTGTGATGTGATTCCCATGGATGCTTGTCACCTTCTCTTGGGGAGACCTTGGAAGTTGAAAAGAAATGCTAATCATGATAAGAGAGACAATACTTATACTTTTAAAATTGGAGCTAAAAAAATCAAACTTACACCCTTACCTCCGATTTTGAAGAACCCTAACCCTCCCTCCTTGATTGGGTCTCACGAAAAAGTGAAGGTTGATGGGAGACCCAAATGAAACAAGTGCAAACTGAAAAGGTGGTGGTAAAGCCGTGTGATATGATGCTAGGGAACATAACAACACCCCTACCTTCTACCTTGAAGTATTCCACCCCACCCTCCATGGTTGAGCCAAGCAAAGATGTTGTATTAAGTGACGGACCAGAAATGAAGCTAGGGTTTGGTCATGGGAAAGATGTGCTCGTACTCCTTGTTAAGGACAATCCTAGAGCAATAGGGCAAGGCAAAGGAGAGGAGCCCAACGAAGTCAAACTGAAATTTTGGGAAACTCAATCAAGAGCAAGGAAAGTGAATCATTTGGTGATGCAAAGCTTGTTGTTTTGGAAAGTTCAAGTGAGTTCTTCAGATGGAAGTTCAAAGTGGGAACTAACAATACCAAAAATGCTATGTGGTTATCATAACCAAGTCTACTCAAGTGGTTTCATGAAATGGGGATTCAAAGGAGGAACTAAGCTTGAACAAAAAGAGCTAAGTGATGATCTCCCACAATGCTCTCCTAAGTTCAAGAAAGAAGATCCTAAGGATGTACTAGGGTTAGCACTCGAGCCAAGGGAAACCGAAAGTGTTGGAGAAGAAAAATCAATCCTAATGGTCAAGAACAACCCTAGGACAATAAAAAGGAACAAATGAGAGGAGCACAAATTTGATGGAACCACCGTGCTTATTGTGAAAATTCCGAACCATTACAAGGATGAGTCCATTGGAAGTGCAAGGAATGATGGCATGGAAAGGCCAAGAAGAACCATGAAATGGAGGATCATGGAAAGGAATGACCGTAGCAAGGAGTGGCGTCATGGTGATCCTAAGCAAGCTTCAATTGAGTTTGGGTATGAAGAGCTTGAGGATGAGCTAGGAAATGAATGTAGATTCAAGGAAGCCATGGTAAGAGATGAGAGTAGGGTCATTTGCACGAGCCAAACAAGGAACAATTATTCTCTCGATCAATCTCTAGGCCTATGGTGTTCTTGGGCATCAACAATCATGAAGTCCAATTCTTGTCAAGAAGCAAAAGGGATATCAATCAATCTGCACTGAAACGGCTTGACGATTTGGTCCCATTTTTGGTCTACGTTTTAACCATGGTCCTTGGACCCATGGTCACGTTTTTTCAGCCATTTTAGGCCAAAAACTCGGCTGGTCTAAAGTTGTTCAAGTCCTACATTTTAATTCATACATGTCCCTATCAATATAGTTGCTTTAAACTTTATGTCTTTGTCACCTTTTGGTCTTTTGTAAACAAACAACAAAATCAGCTTGGAGCCTAATGTGGGACGTCCTACCTTGCTCACCAAGGACCAATCAAGACCCTTAGATGAAGAGCAACAAATGAAGGGGGAGGATGCTACAACAAGTCGCTTTCTACTTTAGTTGTTGTATTATTTTGTTGGCTGATTTTGTATGCTCTAATAGAGCCGTTTTTTTGTATTGTTAGTGGGTTATTTGTAGCCCTTAGATCTTAGTTAGATGAGTGGTTGAGATTAGAAGCTTAGGCTTATATAAGCCAAGCTAAAACCATTGTAATTTTCAGATTTGTTAAGTTATAAAAAAGTTGAGTTTGAGTGAGTTTTCTCTTGCTTTGTGCTTGAGGTTTACCTAGGGTGGCTCATTAGCTATGTGCTTTGAGTAGCTCGAACCCTTAGTAGTGGCTATGTGCTTGTTAAGGCTCTATCCTAGGCTTAAACTTGTTTAAGTCATATCCTTTATTTTTAGTCTTTAAGTTTGTTCAAATAAAAACCGAGAACTTCCCACTCAAATCAGCCCTAAAACGTGTGAGATTATGCAACGGGAGTTGAAAGTTCACGATCCTTTGACCTTGGGCCCGCTTCCAACCTTAGGTCCAAGGGTCAACCACAAGTCAACTAAGTCAACAAAAGTCAAAGCCAAGGGAGAAGCCCAAGTCAGCCGAGAATTTGATCACAAGAGTCCTCACATGTGTTCCTCAATAAGTCACTATCAACACATGTCACTATCTACCTTTATTACTTTATGCTTTTTACTTTAAGTATTTGTTGTTTATTGTTCAAAATTTTCAGCTCATGTGAGCTTGTTTGGACCGAGTTTATCATGTATTTTGTGGGTTTATTGTAGCCCTTAGATCTCCTTGTAATGAATGGACAAGATTAGAATGAGGGTAATATATAAACCCTCATTCTCACCTCCAAATTTTCAGATTTGGCTTATAAAAAGAAAACCCTAGAGTTTCTAACTTGTGTTCTTCATTTCTCATTACTTTGTGTGTGAGTGAGTGAAAGATTAGTTTAGTGGCTTTGTGCTTATGCTAATCACAACCTAATTCTCTTGCTAAGTGCTTAGAATTAGTCTCTATCCTTTCTATTTTCCTTGTTTATAAAAATTTCAGAAAAATCATTTCACAAAAAGATACAAAGGGCCGAGATTTATCAAGGGTTTTCAAGGTTCGATTTTGTTCATCCTTTGAGTGAATCTTATCCCCATAAGTTTCACTCCAAATTGGTTATCAAAGCTTTGGTTTGAAGAGCACAAGACCCCATCTTTGTGCTAAATCCACACGGTCCAAAGGAGTATATCAAGGTATTCGAAATTTTCAGATTTTCTTGTGTTTGATTTCTCAATGAGTATACCTCTTTCTTGTGATACTACTCTTGAGGGAAATATGGATGACTCTATGGAGAAATTGAGAAAGGAAATTGAGTATAAATTGAGCCGAGTTCATGGAGGAGTTGGGTCAAAACTTGGTCTTGTAACTTGGAGGGTTATGCATACCCAACCCCATTCCTTGGAAGAAAGTCAAAAAAATCAGATTTTTAGGTCTAAATGTACCATTGAGAAGAGGGTTTGTAACCTAATTATTGATGGAGGGAGTTGTGTTAATGTTGCTTCAAAAACCCTCATCGATAAGCTTGCCTTACCCACTCAAAAACACCCAAACCCTTACAAGTTGAGATGGTTGAATAGGGAGGCCGAAATTTTGGTTGATAGACGATGTTTGGTTTCTTTTTCGATGGGAAGAGACTATGTGGATGAAGTGTGGTGTGATGTGATTCCTATGGATGCTTGTCACCTTTGTTAGGGAGACCTTGGGAATTTGATCGAAATGCGACTCATGAGGGAAGAGACAACACCTATACTTTCAAGTTTAGAGACAAGAGGATTAAACTCACACCCTTGCCTCCAAACATGGGTGGCCGAGCCACTCCTTCCCCACCCAAGCCACTTGAGGGAATTCTAGTAGTTGGGGAACAAGAGATGAAACAAGAGCTTAGCAAGGGAATGGTTGTTTATGCCCTCATCGCCAAAGAAACCTCCAAGGAAAGTGAGAAACCGATCCCATGTGAAGTTCAAGAGCTCTTAGAACTCTACAAGGATGTGTTCCCCCTTGAGCTTCCACACGGCCTACCCCCTATTAGGGGCATTGAGCATCAAATCGATCTTGTTCCGGGAGCTACACTACCTAATAAGGCCGCATATCGAAGTGATCCTAAGGCTACACAAGAACTTCAACAACAAATTGGGGAACTCATGGAAAAGGGGTTCGTAAGAGAATCTCTTAGTCCTTGTGCCGTTCCTACACTCTTGGTACCTAAGAAGGATGGAACTTGGAGAATGTGTACGGATAGTCGAGCTATTAATAATATTACGGTCAAGTATAGGTTTCCTATACCTAGACTTGATGACATTCTTGATGAGCTTAGTGGAGCTCGATTGTTTTCCAAGATTGATCTACGACAAGGTTACCATCAAGTGAGAATCAAAGAGGGTGATGAATGGAAGACGGCTTTTAAAACGAAGCATGGGTTATATGAATGGTTAGTCATGCCTTTTGGACTATCCAATGCTCCTAGCACCTTCATGAGATTGATGACCGAGGTTTTGAGACCTTACTTGGGGAGATTCATTGTGGTTTACTTTGACGACATCTTAGTGTATAGCCCTTCCAAGGAAGCTCACCTACATCACTTGCAAGTGTTGTTTGAGACACTTAGAGATCACAAGTTGTATGGCAAGCTAGAGAAGTGTTCTTTCATGCAAAGCGAAGTCCAATTCTTGGGCTATATTATATCTAGCCGTGGTATTCTAGTGGATCAAGAGAAAGTGGAGGCTATCCAATCATGGCCAATCCCGAAGAACATAACCGAGGTGAGGAGTTTTCATGGCTTGGCTTCTTTCTATCGACGATTTATCAAAGATTTTAGCACCGTCATGGCACCCATCACCGAGTGCATGAAGAAAGGGGAGTTCAAGTGGAATGAAGGGGCCGAGATTTCCTTCAACAAAATCAAGAAGTTGTTGTGTGATTCACCTATTCTTACACCACCGGATTTCAATAAGCTTTTTGAGGTCGAATGTGATGCTAGTGGAGTTGGAATTGGGGCCGTTCTATTACAAGAACACAAGCCAATTGCTTACTTTAGTGAGAAGTTGAATGGTGCCAAGCTCAATTATTCCACCTACGACAAAGAATTCTATGCCATCGTTCGGGCTCTCGCCATTGGAGCCACTACCTCAAGCCCAAGCCATTTGTTCTTCATTCCGATCATGAGGCTCTCAAATACATCAATGGACAACACAAGTTGAATCATAGGCATGCCAAATGGGTCGAGTTTCTTCAATCATTCTCCTTCTCGAGTAAGTTCATTGAGGGGAAGAATAACGTGGTGGCCGATGCTTTGTCTCGGAGGCATACCATGCTAAGCTACATGGAGCAAAGAGTGTTGGGTTTTGAATTCATGAAAGAGCTCTATGTGGAGGATCCCGACTTCAAAGACGAGTGGAATTCCATACGTGAAGGGCAAGGCAAGGTGGGAAGCAAGTACACACTTCAAGAGGGGTTCTTGTTCTTTGGCAATCGGCTATGCATACCTAAGGGCCCTTATCGAAATCTCCTCGTGAGGGAAGTTCATTCTAATGGTTTAGCCTGGCATTTCGGAATTCAAAAGACTTATGACATCCTCCAAGACCAATTCCATTGGCCCAAGATGCTTGGAGATGTCCAAGATGTGATCAAGAGATGTGCTTCGTGCCAACAATCCAAGTCCTTCTTTCAAACGGGTCCCTACACTCCTTTACCCGTTCCAAATCGCCATGGGAGGATGTTAGCATGGATTTTATCGCCGCTTGCCAAGGACTCAACGAGGTAAGGATTCCATCATGGTTGTGGTAGATCGATTTAGCAAAATGGCTCATTTCATTGCGTGCAAGAAAACCGAAGATGCTATGAGTGTAGCCGAGTTGTATTTCAAGGAGGTGGTTAAATTGCATGGAGTCCCTAAAACCATTGTATCCGATCGAGACACCAAGTTCATGAGCCACTTTTGGAAGACCTTATGGAAGTTACTAAAGACGAGGCTCTTGTTTAGCACAAGTCATCATCCTCAAACGGATGGCCAAACCGAGGTCACTAATAAAACCTTGGGGAGGATCCTTCGGAGCATCGTTTCTAGGTCCTTGAAAGATTGGGATCTCAAACTCGCCCACGCCGAATTTGCCTTCAACCGTGCCCCTTCTTCTAGCACTGAAGTTCACCATTTGAGGTGGTCTATGGGACCAATCCCATCATGCCCACGGACCTAGCCCCCGTCAAGAGCAAGGAGATGAGTTACGATGCCAAGAAGCGGGTTGAGTTCATGATGAGTATCCACAACCAAGTCAAGAAGCAAATCGAGAAAGCGAATGAGACTTACAAGGCTAGAGCAAAGGGCCGAAAGATTTCAAAGGAGTTCGAGCCGGGAGACTTGGTATGGTTACACTTGAGGAAGGAACGGTTTCCGGATAAAAGAAAGAACAAACTCATGCCTAGGGCCGAGGGTCCCTTCGAGATACTCGAGAAAATTGGACCGAACGCTTACAAAGTTGATCTACCGGGAGAGTATGGTGTCCATGGCACGTTCAACGTGGGAGACCTTAGCCCGTACCATGAAGACTTGGAGGAGGAGGAAATCGAGGATTTGAGGGCAAATCCTTTTCAACCCGGGGAGATTGCAACGGGAGTTGAAAGTTCACGATCCTTTGACCTTGGGCCCGCTTCCAACCTTAGGTCCAAGGGTCAACCACAAGTCAACTAAGTCAACAAAAGTCAAAGCCAAGGGAGAAGCCCAAGTCAGCCGAGAATTTGATCACAAGAGTCCTCACATGTGTTCCTCAATAAGTCACTATCAACACATGTCACTATCTACCTTTATTACTTTATGCTTTTTACTTTAAGTATTTGTTGTTTATTGTTCAAAATTTTCAGCTCATGTGAGCTTGTTTGGACCGAGTTTATCATGTATTTTGTGGGTTTATTGTAGCCCTTAGATCTCCTTGTAATGAATGGACAAGATTAGAATGAGGGTAATATATAAACCCTCATTCTCACCTCCAAATTTTCAGATTTGGCTTATAAAAAGAAAACCCTAGAGTTTCTAACTTGTGTTCTTCATTTCTCATTACTTTGTGTGTGAGTGAGTGAAAGATTAGTTTAGTGGCTTTGTGCTTATGCTAATCACAACCTAATTCTCTTGCTAAGTGCTTAGAATTAGTCTCTATCCTTTCTATTTTCCTTGTTTATAAAAATTTCAGAAAAATCATTTCACAAAAAGATACAAAGGGCCGAGATTTATCAAGGGTTTTCAAGGTTCGATTTTGTTCATCCTTTGAGTGAATCTTATCCCCATAAGTTTCACTCCAGATTAGTGAGTGCTCATGAGTGAGTCGAGTTTAGGGTGAGTATGGTTACAAGGTACAAAGAGGCCCGCCCCGAATCGCTCCAATTGGTATCAAAGCTACGGCCCTCGAGTTTTCTTAAACCGAGACGGTCTTGGGATGAGTGGGGTCTTGGTGTTTTCGGGTGTCACCTTACAAATCTGGGCGAGTCGTGGTTTGTGAGTGTCGACTTGATTCGAGCACCTTTGTAGGTGTTTGGGTCGAGTTGGCTAACAAGAGGATTCGATGAATTTGCTATGTGCTTTTCATAGGATTTGCTCTTGTTGTTTCCCTCTTTTACATCCAAACTTCATTCTTTCAAAATCGTTTTTTGTTTTCTGAAAATTCATCTTTTGGATACCATGTTTTAGTTGGCTAAAGTTTGAGGACAAACTTTTTTTGAAGAAGGGGAGAGTTGCACTGAAACGGCTTGACGATTTGGTCCCGATTTTTGGTCTACGTTTTAACCATGGTCCTTGGACCCATGGTCACGTTTTTTCAGCCATTTTAGGCCAAAAACTCGGCTGGTCTAAAGTTGTTCAAGTCCTACATTTTAATTCATACATGTCCCTTTCAATATAGTTGCTTTAAACTTTATGTCTTTGTCACCTTTTGGTCTTTTGTAAACAAACAACAAAATCAGCTTGGAGCCTAATGTGGGACGTCCTACCTTGCTCACCAAGGACCAATCAAGACCCTTAGATGAAGAGCAACAAATGAAGGGGGAGGATGCTACAACAAGTCGCTTTCTACTTTAGTTGTTGTATTATTTTGTTGGCTGATTTTGTATGCTCTAATAGAGCCGTTTTTTTGTATTGTTAGTGGGTTATTTGTAGCCCTTAGATCTTAGTTAGATGAGTGGTTGAGATTAGAAGCTTAGGCTTATATAAGCCAAGCTAAAACCATTGTAATTTTCAGATTTGTTAAGTTATAAAAAAGTTGAGTTTGAGTGAGTTTTCTCTTGCTTTGTGCTTGAGGTTTACCTAGGGTGGCTCATTAGCTATGTGCTTTGAGTAGCTCGAACCCTTAGTAGTGGCTATGTGCTTGTTAAGGCTCTATCCTAGGCTTAAACTTGTTTAAGTCATATCCTTTATTTTTAGTCTTTAAGTTTGTTCAAATAAAAACCGAGAACTTCCCACTCAAATCAGCCCTAAAACGTGTGAGATTAGTGAGTGCTCATGAGTGAGTCGAGTTTAGGGTGAGTATGGTTACAAGGTACAAAGAGGCCCGCCCCGAATCGCTCCACAATCTCACCAATGATCAAAGTTCAAACCGAGCAAGAGGAAGAGAGACCGAGGATTTGAGGACAAATCCTTTTCAAGAAGAGGAGATTGGACCAAAAATGGTCAAGTCGAGCAAAGGCGGTTTTTTTCTAAATCACGGTTTGAGTCCTTGGGCTCGAACCATGGGCTAGATCACGGTCCTAGGGTCCACTCAAGCTTATTTTGAGTGAATTAAACAATAATATCTTGGTCAAGCTTGCTGGGTCAAAGAAGTCAAGGAAAGTTAAGAAGGAGAGCAACCGAAAGTCGACAAATGTGCTATTTTGAATGTGATCGCTTGAGTGCACCCATGTGGGTTCGAACCCCAATAAAACACGAGCCAACAAGGTCCAAGAAGGTCAGCTAAGGGGAGAATTCGGCTGACCCAAAGAAGCCCTCAAATGATACATCATTTTGTGCTTTAAGTCATTTTCATTAACGCCGCTTTACGCTTTATGCTTTATTGTTTTTAGTTGATAAAATCTGATTTGTGAGTAATGTTGGACGTCCCACATGCTCTCCCAAGGTCTATCATGACCCTTGGATGATCACCTAAAAGCATGGAGAGGATTGAGCCACAAGTCACTATCACACTTTACGCCAGTAGTTTGTCATTTACTTTGATTTTTTCAGCTCTTGTATGCTCAAGTGAGCCGTTATTTTGTAGCATTCAAGGGGTCTCTATGAGCCCTTAGATTAGATATTAGATGAAGGGTCAAGGTTAGAGTGTGGGTATTATATAAACCCTCACTCTCCCATTGTAATTTTCAGATTTGAATGAATTGAAAACCCTAGTGTTTAAGTTGCGTGTTCTTCATTTTTCTCATTGCTTTGTGCTTGAGTTTAGTGAGTGATTAGTTAGTGGCTTAATGCTTAACTAATCAAAACCTAAATCTATTACTTTGTGTTTAGATTTAGTACTATCTTTATGTTTTTCATTTATCAACAAAAATCAGAAAATTCTCACAAAAACAACATCACTTGGCCGAAAATTTCATAAGTCTCACAAATCGATTTTAGTCAATCCCTTGAGTGAAACTTAACCCATCTAGTTTCACTCCAAATTGGTCATCAAAGCTTTGGTTGGGTTTGAAGCACAAGATCCCACCTTTGTGCTTAAGAAACACACGGTCCAAAACAATTCTTGAGGTACCCGAAAATTTTTCAGATTTGTTCTTTGGTTAGTCCAATGGGTATGTCTCTTCGTTTTGATGTTTCTTATGATACTACTCTTGGTGAGACCATGTATGATTCTATGGAGAAAACTAGAAGAGAGCTTGAAATCAAAATGAGTCGAATGAGGGGTAGACCTATCCCTAACCCTAACCTTATGATCTTGAGGAAGTTAGAAGCTAGAATGGCTCGGTTAGGAGGAGAGCCACCCCCTAGCCATGGCCGTGTGACTTGTAGAGCAATACATGCTCAAACCCTAACCCTAGAAGAGAATCACCAAGTCCAAAACTTTAGATCTAATAATGTTGCCTCAAATACTCTCATTGAAAAACTAGCCTTACCTACACAAGATCACCCTAACCCTTACAAGATGAAATTGTAACACCCCCGATTTTCAGCCTCCTTTACATACGTAAAATAAACAACCCGCAAGGCCAAAAATCGAGAATGCTACTAATAGTAACTGAGGTATTTAATAATAAAACCAAAATAAAAATACTAAACGAAGTAAATTATGAAAATTACATAAAAACAAAATCCATTTATTATGAAATCAAGTCGCAAAAGAATAATTAAAGAGTTTATTCAAATGTAGTGAATGAAAACGCAGCGTCTCTCACGATACCCATCCCCGCGATCACATACTAACCTGCAAGTTATTTAAAAACAAAAACAAAGTCAATAAAAACGTTGAGTAAGTACGACCCATATCTAGTAAAAGCGATTTTGAAAACCATTTTAGAAAGTCTTTTACTTGCAGTTTTCGAAAACATTAATATAGAAACTCATTGAAAGCACGACCAAATTAGGAAATTATAAATAAGTTTAAGCGTGAAGTACTTAATATAGAAAATATTTTAATCCCATAAGAATGAGACTCTTCCGATGGCCAATAACTCTCTGTTTTTTTTTTTCCTCACCGACCAACCAAAAGGTTGGCCCTTGATAGTGGGCAATGAGATAAGAGACCCAATAGTCCCGACACGCCAGATCCCCAATGAGTACTACAAAGGGGAGGATCTAGAGGTGAGGGCTCGATCAACTGGCCCTACATTTGAACTTTATGAATCATCACTATCGATAACAACTCTCAGAATAATGCCCAGAAAAGGGACGGGATATCATCGGGATAACCAAAATAATTTAAAGTACTTGAGAATGCAATTCATATGAAAATCAAGATAATAATAAGATGATTAAATAGAATAATTAGAAAATTCTCAAAATAATTCTTAACAGCAATTTAGAAGCCTTCATAAATACACTCTTGAACCAAATTATATAAAATATGAAAAGACTTGAGAAAGACATAATCCAAAATTATTTGTAAGCCATGAGCCTTTAAAACTTGAAAACAATAAATATGGTAAAGTTGAATAAAATTGTATGGAAAAGATAAAATGATTGGAGAAACCATCTTTAAAACATTACAATATAAGTTTTAAAATGAAATACTTAATAAGGAGATAAGCAATCGTATTTACCTTAAAAATAGCAATGCAATCACACAACCGTAAAATCTAGAATGGCTCCTCAACGAACTCGAAATCTATAGTAAAATGATTAGGTAATTAATAACAATTTCCAATTAATTAGAACCTTATTATTGCATGAAAAGTATTAATTAATTGTCACTATTAAGCTCTATAATATGGGTAGTTATGCATTATTAATTTTGTTATCCAAAACTTAACAACTCCTATTATTTGGTGTACTATTATATGATACTTCCTCCGTATTAGTTTGTCACTTAGAAAATAATGGAGCAAGCTACGTAGTAATTTGTGAGAACTCCTATGTCACCACTCACCTCTCTCATCCCAACATATCAACTTAACAGAGTGACTCGCTCACTTCCTCGCACTACTCGATACCCACGACACCCACAAGACCGTAACAATCGCTGCACACTAACTCCACAAACAAAGATTGCCCATCGTCCAACGCAGCTTACACTTTTGACCCGACAAAAATCAAGTGAGCTATATATTCCAGCTTCTCGACCCATACTCGGACGCCTATATAAACGATATCAACTAACATCTCCATGAATCTGCTCGGACTCGTTAACCCATTAAGATCATGATAGTAACTTCTTATACTCAAGGTACTATAAAGCATACTTTATTTTAGGTGATCAATTCTAAAAGCGTACTATGTCTTGGAACTCCGTCGAAACCTATCTTAAGGACACACTCGCTAATAGTTTTCCTTGAAAGGCGGTATTTTATCCATTAAAACTACAAGGATGATCTATGAATTTGTTGTACAGACTAGAGCAAATAAGGTAAACTATTTCAAGAATTTAAGGAAAAAAAACAGTCTTGAACGCACTAACCGCAAATACACGACGAAGAAACAATCTCCTATGAATACTCCTCTCAATCACGTTTTTCTTTTCAATTTGTTGTTGTTGTTGATTGTGGGGCGTGCACAATCTCTAGGGTATATAAATATGATTTGTTTTGGTCAACCTAGGACTTCTAGGGTTTTTCTCACTAATTTTTGTAGTTTAGGTTAAATAGTTATTATTATTATTATTATTATTATTATTATTATTATTATTATTATTATTATTATTATTATTATTATTATTATTATTATTATTATTATTATTATTATTATTATCTTCAAGGATTGACTTAGCTAAAGTTAAAAGATTTACCCGACTTGATTGATTATATTTTCTTAATTAATTATATATAATATTTTTTTTACTACTCATAATTTACCAAATTATTGGGTATTACAGAAATGGCAAAAAAATGGAGCCGAGATGAGTGTGATGGTGGTTAGACAATGCTTGGTTTCTTTCTCCATTGGAAGGGATTACATGGATGAGGTTTTGTGTGATGTGATTCCCATGGATGCTTGTCACCTTCTCTTGGGGAGACCTTGGAAGTTGAAAAGAAATGCTAATCATGATAAGAGAGACAATACTTATACTTTTAAAATTGGAGCTAAAAAAATCAAACTTACACCCTTACCTCCGATTTTGAAGAACCCTAACCCTCCCTCCTTGATTGGGTCTCACGAAAAAGTGAAGGTTGATGGGAGACCCGAAATGAAACAAGTGCAAACTGAAAAGGTGGTGGTAAAGCCGTGTGATATGATGCTAGGGAACATAACAACACCCCTACCTTCTACCTTGAAGTATTCCACCCCACCCTCCATGGTTGAGCCAAGCAAAGATGTTGTATTAAGTGACGGACCAGAAATGAAGCTAGGGTTTGGTCATGGGAAAGATGTGCTCGTGACTCCTTGTTAAGGACAATCCTAGAGCAATAGGGCAAGGCAAAGGAGAGGAGCCCAACGAAGTCAAACTGAAATTTTGGGAAACTCAATCAAGAGCAAGGAAAGTGAATCATTTGGAGATGCAAAGGTTGATGTTTTGCAAAGTTCAAGTGAGTTCTTGAGATGGAAGTTCAAAGTGGGAACTAACAATACCAAAAAATGCTATGTGGTTATCATAACCAAGTCTACTCAAGTGGTTTCATGAAATGGGGATTCAAAGGAGGAACTAAGCTTGAACAAAAGAGCTAAGTGATGATCTCCCACAATGCTCTCCTAAGTTCAAGAAAGAAGATCCTAAGGATGTACTAGGGTTAGCACTGAGCCAAGGGAAACCGAAAGTGTTGGAGAAGAAAAATCAATCCTAATGGTCAAGAACAACCCTAGGACAATAAAAAGGAACAAAGGAGAGGAGCACAAATTTGATGGAACCACCGTGCTTATTGTGAAAATTCCGAACCATTACAAGGATGAGTCCATTGGAAGTGCAAGGAATGATGGCATGGAAAGGCCAAGAAGAACCATGAAATGGAGGATCATGGAAAGGAATGACCGTAGCAAGGAGTGGCGTCATGGTGATCCTAAGCAAGCTTCAATTGAGTTTGGGTATGAAGAGCTTGAGGATGAGCTAGGAAATGAATGTAGATTCAAGGAAGCCATGGTAAGAGATGAGAGTAGGGTCATTTGCACGAGCCAAACAAGGAACAATTATTCTCTCGATCAATCTCTAGGCCTATGGTGTTCTTGGGCATCAACAATCATGAAGTCCAATTCTTGTCAAGAAGCAAAAGGGATATCAATCAATCTGCACTGAAACGGCTTGACGATTTGGTCCCGATTTTTGGTCTACGTTTTAACCATGGTCCTTGGACCCATGGTCACGTTTTTTCAGCCATTTTAGGCCAAAAACTCGGCTGGTCTAAAGTTGTTCAAGT
Source organism: Dianthus caryophyllus (assembly GCA_023091065.1). Lineage (NCBI taxonomy): Eukaryota > Viridiplantae > Streptophyta > Magnoliopsida > Caryophyllales > Caryophyllaceae > Dianthus > Dianthus caryophyllus. The sequence continues at coordinate 20,867,348 of CM041527.1, forward strand.
CCTACATTTTAATTCATACATGTCCCTTTCAATATAGTTGCTTTAAACTTTATGTCTTTGTCACCTTTTGGTCTTTTGTAAACAAACAACAAAATCAGCTTGGAGCCTAATGTGGGACGTCCTACCTTGCTCACCAAGGACGAATCAAGACCCTTAGATGAAGAGCAACAAATGAAGGGGGAGGATGCTACAACAAGTCGCTTTCTACTTTAGTTGTTGTATTATTTTGTTGGCTGATTTTGTATGCTCTAATAGAGCCGTTTTTTTGTATTGTTAGTGGGTTATTTGTAGCCCTTAGATCTTAGTTAGATGAGTGGTTGAGATTAGAAGCTTAGGCTTATATAAGCCAAGCTAAAACCATTGTAATTTTCAGATTTGTTAAGTTATAAAAAAGTTGAGTTTGAGTGAGTTTTCTCTTGCTTTGTGCTTGAGGTTTACCTAGGGTGGCTCATTAGCTATGTGCTTTGAGTAGCTCGAACCCTTAGTAGTGGCTATGTGCTTGTTAAGGCTCTATCCTAGGCTTAAACTTGTTTAAGTCATATCCTTTATTTTTAGTCTTTAAGTTTGTTCAAATAAAAACCGAGAACTTCCCACTCAAATCAGCCCTAAAACGTGTGAGATTAGTGAGTGCTCATGAGTGAGTCGAGTTTAGGGTGAGTATGGTTACAAGGTACAAAGAGGCCCGCCCCGAATCGCTCCAATTGGTATCAAAGCTACGGCCCTCGAGTTTTCTTAAACCGAGACGGTCTTGGGATGAGTGGGGTCTTGGTGTTTTCGGGTGTCACCTTACAAATCTGGGCGAGTCTTGGTTTGTGAGTGTCGACTTGATTCGAGCACCTTTGTAGGTGTTTGGGTCGAGTTGGCTAACAAGAGGATTCGATGAATTTGCTATGTGCTTTTCATAGGATTTGCTCTTGTTGTTTCCCTCTTTTACATCCAAACTTCATTCTTTCAAAATCGTTTTTTGTTTTCTGAAAATTCATCTTTTGGATACCATGTTTTAGTTGGCTAAAGTTTGAGGACAAACTTTTTTTGAAGAAGGGGAGAGTTGCACCAAACGGCTGGACGATTTGGTCCCGATTTTTGGTGAACGTTTTAACCATGGTCCTTGGACCCATGGTCACGTTTTTTCAGCCATTTTAGGCCAAAAACTCGGCTGGTCTAAAGTTGTTCAAGTCCTACATTTTAATTCATACATGTCCCTTTCAATATAGTTGCTTTAAACTTTATGTCTTTGTCACCTTTTGGTCTTTTGTAAACAAACAACAAAATCAGCTTGGAGCCTAATGTGGGACGTCCTACCTTGCTCACCAAGGACCAATCAAGACCCTTAGATGAAGAGCAACAAATGAAGGGGGAGGATGCTACAACAAGTCGCTTTCTACTTTAGTTGTTGTATTATTTTGTTGGCTGATTTTGTATGCTCTAATAGAGCCGTTTTTTTGTATTGTTAGTGGGTTATTTGTAGCCCTTAGATCTTAGTTAGATGAGTGGTTGACATTAGAAGCTTAGGCTTATATAAGCCAAGCTAAAACCATTGTAATTTTCAGATTTGTTAAGTTATAAAAAAGTTGAGTTTGAGTGAGTTTTCTCTTGCTTTGTGCTTGAGGTTTACCTAGGGTGGCTCATTAGCTATGTGCTTTGAGTAGCTCGAACCCTTAGTAGTGGCTATGTGCTTGTTAAGGCTCTATCCTAGGCTTAAACTTGTTTAAGTCATATCCTTTATTTTTAGTCTTTAAGTTTGTTCAAATAAAAACCGAGAACTTCCCACTCAAATCAGCCCTAAAACGTGTGAGATTAGTGAGTGCTCATGAGTGAGTCGAGTTTAGGGTGAGTATGGTTACAAGGTACAAAGAGGCCCGCCCCGAATCGCTCCACAATCTCACCAATGATCAAAGTTCAAACCGAGCAAGAGGAAGAGAGACCGAGGATTTGAGGACAAATCCTTTTCAAGAAGAGGAGATTGGACCAAAAATGGTCAAGTCGAGCAAAGGCAGTTTTTGTCTAAATCACGGTTTGAGTCCTTGGGCTCGAACCATGGGCTAGATCACGGTCCTAGGGTCCACCCAAGCTTATTTTGAGTGAATTAAACAATAATATCTTGGTCAAGCTTGGTGGGTCAAAGAAGTCAAGGAAAGTCAAGAAGGAGAGCAACCGAAAGTCGACAAATGTGCTATTTTGAATGTGATCGCTTGAGTGCACCCATGTGGGTTCGAACCCCAATAAAACACGAGCCAACAAGGTCCAAGAAGGTCAGCTAAGGGGAGAATTCGGCTGACCCAAAGAAGCCCTCAAATGATACATCATTTTGTGCTTTAAGTCATTTTCATTAATGTCGCTTACGCTTTATGCTTTATTGTTTTTAGTTGATAAAATCTGATTTGTGAGTAATGTTGGGCGTCCCACATGCTCTCCCAAGGTCTATCATGACCCTTGGATGATCACCTAAAAGCATGGAGAGGATTGAGCCATGCTCACTATCACACTTTATGCTTTTGTAGTTTGTCATTTACTTTGATTTTTTCAGCTCTTGTATGCTCAAGTGAGCCGTTATTTTGTAGCATTCAAGGGGTCTCTATGAGCCCTTAGATTAGATATTAGATGAAGGGTCAAGGTTAGAGTGTGGGTATTATATAAACCCTCACTCTCCCATTGTAATTTTCAGATTTGAATGAATTGAAAACCCTAGTGTTTAAGTTGCGTGTTCTTCATTTTTCTCATTGCTTTGTGCTTGAGTTTAGTGAGTGATTAGTTAGTGGCTTAGTGCTTAACTAATCAAAACCTAAATCTATTACTTTGTGTTTAGATTTAGTACTATCTTTATGTTTTTCATTTATCAACAAAAATCAGAAAATTCTCACAAAAACAACATCACTTGGCCGAAAATTTCATAAGTCTCACAAATCGATTTTAGTCAATCCCTTGAGTGAAACTTAACCCATCTAGTTTCACTCCAAATTGGTCATCAAAGCTTTGGTTGGGTTTGAAGCACAAGATCCCACCTTTGTGCTTAAGAAACACACGGTCCAAAACAATTCTTGAGGTACCAAAATTTTTCAGATTTGTTCTTTGGTTAGTCCAATGGGTATGTCTCTTCGTTTTGATGTTTCTTATGATACTACTCTTGGTGAGACCATGTATGATTCTATGGAGAAAACTAGAAGAGAGCTTGAAATCAAAATGAGTCGAATGAGGGGTAGACCTATCCCTAACCCTAACCTTATGATCTTGAGGAAGTTAGAAGCTAGAATGGCTCGGTTAGGAGGAGAGCCACCCCCTAGCCATGGCCGTGTGACTTGTAGAGCAATACATGCTCAAACCCTAACCCTAGAAGAGAATCACCAAGTCCAAAACTTTAGATCTAGGTGTACCATTATGGGAAGGGTTTGTAATTTGGTTGTTGATGGGGAAAGTTGCAATAATGTTGCCTCAAATACTCATTGAAAAACTAGCCTTACCTACACAAGATCACCCTAACCCTTACAAGATGAAATTGTAACACCCCCGATTTTCAGCCTCCTTTACATACGTAAAATAAACAACCCGCAAGGCCAAAAATCGAGAATGCTACTAATAGTAACTGAGGTATTTAATAATAAAACCAAAATAAAAATACTAAACAAAGTAAATTATGAAAATTACATAAAAACAAAATCCATTTATTATGAAATCAAGTCGCAAAAGAATAATTAAAGAGTTTATTCAAATGTAGTGAATGAAAACGCAGCGTCTCTCACGATACCCATCCCCGCGATCACATACTAACCTGCAAGTTATTTAAAAACAAAAACAAAGTCAATAAAAACGTTGAGTAAGTACGACCCATATCTAGTAAAAGCGATTTTGAAAACCATTTTAGAAAGTCTTTTACTTGCAGTTTTCGAAAACATTAATATAGAAACTCATTGAAAGCACGACCAAATTAGGAAATTATAAATAAGTTTAACTGTGAAGTACTTAATATAGAAAATATTTTAATCCCATAAGAATGAGACTCTTCCGATGGCCAATAACTCTCTGTTTTTTTTTTTCCTCACCGACCAACCAAAAGGTTGGCCCTTGATAGTGGGCAATGAGATAAGAGACCCAATAGTCCCGAATACGCGTATCCCCCAATGAGTACTACAAAGGGGAGGATCTAGAGGTGAGGGCTCGATCAACTGACCCTACATTTGAACTTTATGAATCATCACTATCGATAACAACTCTCAGAATAATGCCCAGAAAAGGGACGGGATATCATCGGGATAACCAAAATAATTTAAAGTACTTGAGAATGCAATTCATATGAAAATCAAGATAATAATAAGATGATTAAATAGAATAATTAGAAAATTCTCAAAATAATTCTTAACAGCAATTTAGAAGCCTTCATAAATACACTCTTGAACAAAATTATATAAAGTATGAAAAGACTTGAGAAAGACATAATCCAAAATTATTTGTAAGCCATGAGCCTTTAAAACTTGAAAACAATAAATATGGTAAAGTTGAATAAAATTGTATGGAAAAGATAAAATGATTGGAGAAACCATCTTTAAAACATTACAATATAAGTTTTAAAATGAAATACTTAATAAGGAGATAAGCAATCGTACTTACCTTAAAAATAGCACAGAAGCAATCACACAACCAGAAAATCTAGAATGGCTCCTCAACGAACTCGAAATCTATAGTAAAATGATTAGGTAATTAATAACAATTTCCAATTAATTAGAACCTTATTATTGCATGAAAAGTATTAATTAATTGTCACTATTAAGCTCTATAATATGGGTAGTTGTACGTATTAATTTTGTTATCCAAATAACAACTCCTATTATTTGGTGTACTATTATATGATACTTCCTCCGTATTAGTTTGTCACTTAGAAAATAATGGAGCAAGCTACGTAGTAATTTGTGAGAACTCCTATGTCACCACTCACCTCTCTCATCCCAACATATCAACTTAACAGAGTGACTCGCTCACTTCCTCGCACTACTCGATACCCACGTCACCCACAAGACCGTAACACCGCGTACACTAACCCACAAACAGCATTGCCCATCGTCCAACGCAGCTTACACTTTTGACCCGACAAAAATCAAGTGAGCTATATATTCCAGCTTCTCGACCCATACTCGGACGCCTATATAAACGATATCAACTAACATCTCCATGAATCGCTTCGGACTCGTTAACCCATTAAGATCATGATAGTAACTTCTTATACTCAAGGTACTATAAAGCATACTTTATTTTAGGTGATCAATTCTAAAAGCGTACTATGTCTTGGAACTCCGTCGAAACCTATCTTAAGGACACACTCGCTAATAGTTTTCCTTGAAAGGCGGTATTTTATCCATTAAAACTACAAGGATGATCTATGAATTTGTTGTACAGACTAGAGCAAATAAGGTAAACTATTTCAAGAATTTAAGGAAAAAAAACAGTCTTGAACGCACTAACCGCAAATACACGACGAAGAAACAATCTCCTATGAATACTCCTCTCAATCACGTTTTCTTTTCAATTTGTTGTTGTTGTTGATTGTGGGCGTGCACAATCTCTAGGGTATATAAATATGATTTGTTTTGGTCAACCTAGGACTTCTAGGGTTTTTCTCAGTCAATTTTTGTAGTTTAGGTTAAATAGTTATTATTATTATTATTATTATTATTATTATTATTATTATTATTAATATTATTATTATTATTTTTATTATTATTATTAATATTATTATTATTATTATTATTATTATTATTATTATTATTATTATCTTCAAGGATTGACTTAGCTAAAGTTAAAAGATTTACCCGAGCTTGATTGATTATATTTTCTTAATTAATTATATATAATATTTTTTTACTACTCATAATTTACCAAATTATTGGGTATTACAGAAATGGCAAAAAATGGAGCCGAGATGAGTGTGATGGTGGTTAGACAATGCTTGGTTTCTTTCTCCATTGGAAGGGATTACATGGATGAGGTTGTGTGTGATGTGATTCCCATGGATGCTTGTCACCTTCTCTTGGGGAGACCTTGGAAGCTGAAAAGAAATGCTAATCATGATAAGGGAGACAATACTTATACTTCTAAAAATGGAGCTAAAAATCAAACTTACACCCTTACCTCCGATTTTGAAGAACCCTAACCCTCCTCCTTGATTGGGTCTCACGAAAAAGTGAAGGTTGATGGGAGACCCGAAATGAAACAAGTGCAAACTGAAAAGGTGGTGGTAAAGCGTGTGATATGATGCTAGGGAACATAACAACACCCCTACCTTCTACCTTGAAGTATTCCACCCCACCCTCCATGGTTGAGCCAAGCAAAGATGTTGTATTAAGTGACGGACCAGAAATGAAGCTAGGGTTTGGTCATGGGAAAGATGTGCTCGTACTCCTTGTTAAGGACAATCCTAGAGCAATAGGGCAAGGCAAAGGAGAGGAGCCCAACGAAGTCAAAACTGAAATTTTGGGAAACTCAATCAAGAGCAAGGAAAGTGAATCATTTGGAGATGCAAAGGTTGATGTTTTGCAAAGTTCAAGTGAGTTCTTGAGATGGAAGTTCAAAGTGGGAACTAACAATACCAAAAAAATGCTATGTGGTTATCATAACCAAGTCTACTCAAGTGGTTTCATGAAATGGGGATTCAAAGGAGGAACTAAGCTTGAACAAAAAGAGCTAAGTGAAGATCTCCCACAATGCTCTCCTAAGTTCAAGAAAGAAGATCCTAAGGATGTACTAGGGTTAGCACTCGAGCCAAGGGAAACCGAAAGTGTTGGAGAAGAAAAATCAATCCTAATGGTCAAGAACAACCCTAGGACAATAAAAAGGAACGAAGGAGAGGAGCACAAATTTGATGGAACCACCGTGCTTATTGTGAAAATTCCGAACCATTACAAGGATGAGTCCATTGGAAGTGCAAGGAATGATGGCATGGAAAGGCCAAGAAGAACCATGAAATGGAGGATCATGGAAAGGAATGACCGTAGCAAGGAGTGGCGTCATGGTGATCCTAAGCAAGCTTCAATTGAGTTTGGGTATGAAGAGCTTGAGGATGAGCTAGGAAATGAATGTAGATTCAAGGAAGCCATGGTAAGAGATGAGAGTAGGGTCATTTGCACGAGCCAAACAAGGAACAATTATTCTCTCGATCAATCTCTAGGCCTATGGTGTTCTTGGGCATCAACAATCATGAAGTCCAATTCTTGTCAAGAAGCAAAAGGGATATCAATAAATCTCATCAATGATCAAAGTTCAAACCGAGCAAGAGGAAGAGAGACCGAGGATTTGAGGACAAATCCTTTTCAAGAAGAGGAGATTGGACCAAAAATGGTCAAGTCGAGCAAAGGCGGTTTTTGTCTAAATCACGGTTTGAGTCCTTGGGCTCGAACCATGGGCTAGATCACGGTCCTAGGGTCCACCCAAGCTTATTTTGAGTGAATTAAACAATAATATCTTGGTCAAGCTTGGTGGGTCAAAGAAGTCAAGAAGGAGAGCAACCGAAAGTCGACAAATGTGCTATTTTGAATGTGATCGCTTGAGTGCACCCATGTGGGTTCGAACCCCAATAAAACACGAGCCAACAAGGTCCAAGAAGGTCAGCTAAGGGGAGAATTCGGCTGACCCAAAGAAGCCCTCAAATGATACATCATTTTGTGCTTTAAGTCATTTTCATTAATGTCGCTTTCATGCTTTATGCTTTATTGTTTTTAGTTGATAAAATCTGATTTGTGAGTAATGTTGGACGTCCCACATGCTCTCCCAAGGTCTATCATGACCCTTGGATGATCACCTAAAAGCATGGAGAGGATTGAGCCACAAGTCACTATCACACTTTACTTTTGTAGTTTGCCATTTACTTTGATTTTTCCAGCTCTTGTATGCTCAAGTGAGCCGTTATTTTGTAGCATTCAAGGGGTCTCTATGAGCCCTTAGATTAGATATTAGATGAAGGGTCAAGGTTAGAGTGTGGGTATTGTATAAACCCTCACTCTCCCATTGTAATTTTCAGATTTGAATGAATTGAAAACCCTAGTGTTTAAGTTGCGTGTTCTTCATTTTTCTCATTGCTTTGTGCTTGAGTTTAGTGAGTGATTAGTTAGTGGCTTAGTGCTTAACTAATCAAAACCTAAATCTATTACTTTGTGTTTAGATTTAGTACTATCTTTATGTTTTTCATTTATCAACAAAAATCAGAAAATTCTCACAAAAACAACATCACTTGGCCGAAAATTTCATAAGTCTCACAAATCGATTTTAGTCAATCCCTTGAGTGAAACTTAACCCATCTAGTTTCACTCCAAATTGGTCATCAAAGCTTTGGTTGGGTTTGAAGCACAAGATCCCACCTTTGTGCTTAAGAAACACACGGTCCAAAACAATTCTTGAGGTACCCAAAATTTTTCAGATTTGTTCTTTGGTTAGTCCAATGGGTATGTCTCTTCGTTTTGATGTTTCTTATGATACTACTCTTGGTGAGACCATGTATGATTCTATGGAGAAAACTAGAAGAGAGCTTGAAATCAAAATGAGTCGAATGAGGGGTAGACCTATCCCTAACCCTAACCTTATGATCTTGAGGAAGTTAGAAGCTAGAATGGCTCGGTTAGGAGGAAAGCCACCCCTAGCCATGGCCGTGTGACTTGTAGAGCAATACATGCTCAAACCCTAACCCTAGAAGAGAATCACCAAGTCCAAAACTTTAGATCTAGGTGTACCATTATGGGAAGGGTTTGTAATTTGGTTGTTGATGGGGAAAGTTGCAATAATGTTGCCTCAAATACTCTCATTGAAAAACTAGCCTTACCTACACAAGATCACCCTAACCCTTACAAGATGAAATTGTAACACCCCCGATTTTCAGCCTCCTTTACATACGTAAAATAAACAACCCGCAAGGCCAAAAATCGAGAATGCTACTAATAGTAACTGAGGTATTTAATAATAAAACCAAAATAAAAATACTAAACAAAGTAAATTATGAAAATTACATAAAAACAAAATCCATTTATTATGAAATCAAGTCGCAAAAGAATAATTAAAGAGTTTATTCAAATGTAGTGAATGAAAACGCAGCGTCTCTCACGATACCCATCCCCGCGATCACATACTAACCTGCAAGTTATTTAAAAACAAAAACAAAGTCAATAAAAACGTTGAGTAAGTACGACCCATATCTAGTAAAAGCGATTTTGAAAACCATTTTAGAAAGTCTTTTACTTGCAGTTTTCGAAAACATTAATATAGAAACTCATTGAAAGCACGACCAAATTAGGAAATTATAAATAAGTTTAACTGTGAAGTACTTAATATAGAAAATATTTTAATCCCATAAGAATGAGACTCTTCCGATGGCCAATAACTCTCTGTTTTTTTTTTCCTCACCGACCAACCAAAAGGTTGGCCCTTGATAGTGGGCAATGAGATAAGAGACCCAATAGTCCCGAATACGCGTATCCCCCAATGAGTACTACAAAGGGGAGGATCTAGAGGTGAGGGCTCGATCAACTGACCCTACATTTGAACTTTATGAATCATCACTATCGATAACAACTCTCAGAATAATGCCCAGAAAAGGGACGGGATATCATCGGGATAACCAAAATAATTTAAAGTACTTGAGAATGCAATTCATATGAAAATCAAGATAATAATAAGATGATTAAATAGAATAATTAGAAAATTCTCAAAATAATTCTTAACAGCAATTTAGAAGCCTTCATAAATACACTCTTGAACAAAATTATATAAAATATGAAAAGACTTGAGAAAGACATAATCCAAAATTATTTGTAAGCCATGAGCCTTTAAAACTTGAAAACAATAAATATGGTAAAGTTGAATAAAATTGTATGGAAAAGATAAAATGATTGGAGAAAACATCTTTAAAACATTACAATATAAGTTTTAAAATGAAATACTTAATAAGGAGATAAGCAATCGTACTTACCTTAAAAATAGCACAGAAGCAATCACACAACCAGAAAATCTAGAATGGCTCCTCAACGAACTCGAAATCTATAGTAAAATGATTAGGTAATTAATAACAATTTCCAATTAATTAGAACCTTATTATTGCATGAAAAGTATTAATTAATTGTCACTATTAAGCTCTATAATATGGGTAGTTGTACGTATTAATTTTGTTATCCAAAACTTAACAACTCCTATTATTTGGTGTACTATTATATGATACTTCCTCCGTATTAGTTTGTCACTTAGAAAATAATGGAGCAAGCTACGTAGTAATTTGTGAGAACTCCTATGTCACCACTCACCTCTCTCATCCCAACATATCAACTTAACAGAGTGACTCGCTCACTTCCTCGCACTACTCGATACCCACGTCACCCACAAGACCGTAACACCGCGTACACTAACCCCACAAACAAAGATTGCCCATCGTCCAACGCAGCTTACACTTTTGACCCGACAAAAATCAAGTGAGCTATATATTCCAGCTTCTCGACCCATACTCGGACGCCTATATAAACGATATCAACTAACATCTCCATGAATCTGCTCGGACTCGTTAACCCATTAAGATCATGATAGTAACTTCTTATACTCAAGGTACTATAAAGCATACTTTATTTTAGGTGATCAATTCTAAAAGCGTACTATGTCTTGGAACTCCGTCGAAACCTATCTTAAGGACACACTCGCTAATAGTTTTCCTTGAAAGGCGGTATTTTATCCATTAAAACTACAAGGATGATCTATGAATTTGTTGTACAGACTAGAGCAAATAAGGTAAACTATTTCAAGAATTTAAGGAAAAAAAACAGTCTTGAACGCACTAACCGCAAATACACGACGAAGAAACAATCTCCTATGAATACTCCTCTCAATCACGTTTTTCTTTTCAATTTGTTGTTGTTGTTGATTGTGGGGCGTGCACAATCTCTAGGGTATATAAATATGATTTGTTTTGGTCAACCTAGGACTTCTAGGGGTTTTTCTCAGTCAATTTTTTGTAGTTTAGGTTAAATAGTTATTATTATTATTATTATTATTATTATTATTATTATTATTATTATTATTATTATTATTATTATTATTATTATTATTATTATTATTATTATTATTATTATTATTATTATTATTATTATTATTATTATTATCTTCAAGGATTGACTTAGCTAAAGTTAAAAGATTTACCCGACTTGATTGATTATATTTTCTTAATTAATTATATATAATATTTTTTTTACTACTCATAATTTACCAAATTATTGGGTATTACAGAAATGGCAAAAAAATGGAGCCGAGATGAGTGTGATGGTGGTTAGACAATGCTTGGTTTCTTTCTCCATTGGAAGGGATTACATGGATGAGGTTTTGTGTGATGTGATTCCCATGGATGCTTGTCACCTTCTCTTGGGGAGACCTTGGAAGTTGAAAAGAAATGCTAATCATGATGAGAGAGACAATACTTATACTTTTAAAATTGGAGCTAAAAAAATCAAACTTACACCCTTACCTCCGATTTTGAAGAACCCTAACCCTCCCTCCTTGATTGGGTCTCACGAAAAAGTGAAGGTTGATGGGAGACCCGAAATGAAACAAGTGCAAACTGAAAAGGTGGTGGTAAAGCCGTGTGATATGATGCTAGGGAACATAACAACACCCCTACCTTCTACCTTGAAGTATTCCACCCCACCCTCCATGGTTGAGCCAAGCAAAGATGTTGTATTAAGTGACGGACCAGAAATGAAGCTAGGGTTTGGTCATGGGAAAGATGTGCTCGTACTCCTTGTTAAGGACAATCCTAGAGCAATAGGGCAAGGCAAAGGAGAGGAGCCCAACGAAGTCAAAACTGAAATTTTGGGAAACTCAATCAAGAGCAAGGAAAGTGAATCATTTGGAGATGCAAAGGTTGATGTTTTGCAAAGTTCAAGTGAGTTCTTGAGATGGAAGTTCAAAGTGGGAACTAACAATACCAAAAAATGCTATGTGGTTATCATAACCAAGTCTACTCAAGTGGTTTCATGAAATGGGGATTCAAAGGAGGAACTAAGCTTGAACAAAAGAGCTAAGTGATGATCTCCCACAATGCTCTCCTAAGTTCAAGAAAGAAGATCCTAAGGATGTACTAGGGTTAGCACTCGAGCCAAGGGAAACCGAAAGTGTTGGAGAAGAAAAATCAATCCTAATGGTCAAGAACAACCCTAGGACAATAAAAAGGAACAAAGGAGAGGAGCACAAATTTGATGGAACCACCGTGCTTATTGTGAAAATTCCGAACCATTACAAGGATGAGTCCATTGGAAGTGCAAGGAATGATGGCATGGAAAGGCCAAGAAGAACCATGAAATGGAGGATCATGGAAAGGAATGACCGTAGCAAGGAGTGGCGTCATGGTGATCCTAAGCAAGCTTCAATTGAGTTTGGGTATGAAGAGCTTGAGGATGAGCTAGGAAATGAATGTAGATTCAAGGAAGCCATGGTAAGAGATGAGAGTAGGGTCATTTGCACGAGCCAAACAAGGAACAATTATTCTCTCGATCAATCTCTAGGCCTATGGTGTTCTTGGGCATCAACAATCATGAAGTCCAATTCTTGTCAAGAAGCAAAAGGGATATCAATAAATCTCATCAATGATCAAAGTTCAAACCGAGCAAGAGGAAGAGAGACCGAGGATTTGAGGACAAATCCTTTTCAAGAAGAGGAGATTGGACCAAAAATGGTCAAGTCGAGCAAAGGCGGTTTTTGTCTAAATCACGGTTTGAGTCCTTGGGCTCGAACCATGGGCTAGATCACGGTCCTAGGGTCCACCCAAGCTTATTTTGAGTGAATTAAACAATAATATCTTGGTCAAGCTTGGTGGGTCAAAGAAGTCAAGAAGGAGAGCAACCGAAAGTCGACAAATGTGCTATTTTGAATGTGATCGCTGAGTGCACCCATGTGGGTTCGAACCCCAATAAAACACGAGCCAACAAGGTCCAAGAAGGTCAGCTAAGGGAGAATTCGGCTGACCCAAAGAAGCCCTCAAATGATACATCATTTTGTGCTTTAAGTCATTTTCATTAATGTCGCTTTCATGCTTTATCTTTATTGTTTTTAGTTGATAAAATCTGATTTGTGAGTAATGTTGGACGTCCCACATGCTCTCCCAAGGTCTATCATGACCCTTGGATGATCACCTAAAAGCATGGAGAGGATTGAGCCACAAGTCACTATCACACTTTATGCTTTTGTAGTTTGTCATTTACTTTGATGTTTTCAGCTCTTGTATGCTCAAGTGAGCCGTTATTTTGTAGCATTCAAGGGGTCTCTATGAGCCCTTAGATTAGATATTAGATGAAGGGTCAAGGTTAGAGTGTGGGTATTGTATAAACCCTCACTCTCCCATTGTAATTTTCAGATTTGAATGAATTGAAAACCCTAGTGTTTAAGTTGCGTGTTCTTCATTTTTCTCATTGCTTTGTGCTTGAGTTTAGTGAGTGATTAGTTAGTGGCTTAGTGCTTAACTAATCAAAACCTAAATCTATTACTTTGTGTTTAGATTTAGTACTATCTTTATGTTTTTCATTTATCAACAAAAATCAGAAAATTCTCACAAAAACAACATCACTTGGCCGAAAATTTCATAAGTCTCACAAATCGATTTTAGTCAATCCCTTGAGTGAAACTTAACCCATCTAGTTTCACTCCAAATTGGTCATCAAAGCTTTGGTTGGGTTTGAAGCACAAGATCCCACCTTTGTGCTTAAGAAACACAGGGTCCAAAACAATTCTTGAGGTACCGTAAATTTTTCAGATTTGTTCTTTGGTTAGTCCAATGGGTATGTCTCTTCGTTTTGATGTTTCTTATGATACTACTCTTGGTGAGACCATGTATGATTCTATGGAGAAAACTAGAAGAGAGCTTGAAATCAAAATGAGTCGAATGAGGGGTAGACCTATCCCTAACCCTAACCTTATGATCTTGAGGAAGTTAGAAGCTAGAATGGCTCGGTTAGGAGGAGAGCCACCCCCTAGCCATGGCCGTGTGACTTGTAGAGCAATACATGCTCAAACCCTAACCCTAGAAGAGAATCACCAAGTCCAAAACTTTAGATCTAGGTGTACCATTATGGGAAGGGTTTGTAATTTGGTTGTTGATGGGGAAAGTTGCAATAATGTTGCCTCAAATACTCTCATTGAAAAACTAGCCTTACCTACACAAGATCACCCTAACCCTTACAAGATGAAATTGTAACACCCCCGATTTTCAGCCTCCTTTACATACGTAAAATAAACAACCCGCAAGGCCAAAAATCGAGAATGCTACTAATAGTAACTGAGGTATTTAATAATAAAACCAAAATAAAAATACTAAACAAAGTAAATTATGAAAATTACATAAAAACAAAATCCATTTATTATGAAATCAAGTCGCAAAAGAATAATTAAAGAGTTTATTCAAATGTAGTGAATGAAAACGCAGCGTCTCTCACGATACCCATCCCCGCGATCACATACTAACCTGCAAGTTATTTAAAAACAAAAACAAAGTCAATAAAAACGTTGAGTAAGTACGACCCATATCTAGTAAAAGCGATTTTGAAAACCATTTTAGAAAGTCTTTTACTTGCAGTTTTCGAAAACATTAATATAGAAACTCATTGAAAGCACGACCAAATTAGGAAATTATAAATAAGTTTAACTGTGAAGTACTTAATATAGAAAATATTTTAATCCCATAAGAATGAGACTCTTCCGATGGCCAATAACTCTCTGTTTTTTTTTTCCTCACCGACCAACCAAAAGGTTGGCCCTTGATAGTGGGCAATGAGATAAGAGACCCAATAGTCCCGAATACGCGTATCCCCCAATGAGTACTACAAAGGGGAGGATCTAGAGGTGAGGGCTCGATCAACTGACCCTACATTTGAACTTTATGAATCATCACTATCGATAACAACTCTCAGAATAATGCCCAGAAAAGGGACGGGATATCATCGGGATAACCAAAATAATTTAAAGTACTTGAGAATGCAATTCATATGAAAATCAAGATAATAATAAGATGATTAAATAGAATAATTAGAAAATTCTCAAAATAATTCTTAACAGCAATTTAGAAGCCTTCATAAATACACTCTTGAACAAAATTATATAAAATATGAAAAGACTTGAGAAAGACATAATCCAAAATTATTTGTAAGCCATGAGCCTTTAAAACTTGAAAACAATAAATATGGTAAAGTTGAATAAAATTGTATGGAAAAGATAAAATGATTGGAGAAAACATCTTTAAAACATTACTCCCTCCATCCCACCTTTTTCCTCCCATTTCATTTTGGACCAAATATTAAGAAATATTAATAAACAATTGATAAAGTATTTTGAGTGGAAAAAGTATTAATAAAAAATTGTAGAAGTTGAAAAAATGGAATAAATATTAATAAAAAATGGGAGAAGGATGATGCAAGTGGGTAAAATAATAATAAACAATGGATGAAAAAGGAAAGTTTGCAAATGGGAGGAAAAAGATGGTATTTCCTTTTTGGGTAAATGGGAGGAAAAAGATGGGATGGAGGGAGTACAATATAAGTTTTAAAATGAAATACTTAATAAGGAGATAAGCAATCGTACTTACCTTAAAAATAGCACAGAAGCAATCACACAACCAGAAAATCTAGAATGGCTCCTCAACGAACTCGAAATCTATAGTAAAATGATTAGGTAATTAATAACAATTTCCAATTAATTAGAACCTTATTATTGCATGAAAAGTATTAATTAATTGTCACTATTAAGCTCTATAATATGGGTAGTTGTACGTATTAATTTTGTTATCCAAAACTTAACAACTCCTATTATTTGGTGTACTATTATATGATACTTCCTCCGTATTAGTTTGTCACTTAGAAAATAATGGAGCAAGCTACGTAGTAATTTGTGAGAACTCCTATGTCACCACTCACCTCTCTCATCCCAACATATCAACTTAACAGAGTGACTCGCTCACTTCCTCGCACTACTCGATACCCACGTCACCCACAAGACCGTAACACCGCGTACACTAACCCACAAACAGCATTGCCCATCGTCCAACGCAGCTTACACTTTTGACCCGACAAAAATCAAGTGAGCTATATATTCCAGCTTCTCGACCCATACTCGGACGCCTATATAAACGATATCAACTAACATCTCCATGAATCTGCTCGGACTCGTTAACCCATTAAGATCATGATAGTAACTTCTTATACTCAAGGTACTATAAAGCATACTTTATTTTAGGTGATCAATTCTAAAAGCGCATTTAGGTCTTGGAACTCCGTCGAAACCTATCTTAAGGACACACTCGCTAATAGTTTTCCTTGAAAGGCGGTATTTTATCCATTAAAACTACAAGGATGATCTATGAATTTGTTGTACAGACTAGAGCAAATAAGGTAAACTATTTCAAGAATTTAAGGAAAAAAACAGTCTTGAACGCACTAACCGCAAATACACGACGAAGAAACAATCTCCTATGAATACTCCTCTCAATCACGTTTTTCTTTTCAATTTGTTGTTGTTGTTGATTGTGGGGCGTGCACAATCTCTAGGGTATATAAATATGATTTGTTTTGGTCAACCTAGGACTTCTAGGGGTTTTTCTCAGTCAATTTTTTGTAGTTTAGGTTAAATAGTTATTATTATTATTATTATTATTATTATTATTATTATTATTATTATTATTATTATTATTATTATTATTATTATTATTATTATTATTATTATTATCTTCAAGGATTGACTTAGCTAAAGTTAAAAGATTTACCCGACTTGATTGATTATATTTTCTTAATTAATTATATATAATATTTTTTTTACTACTCATAATTTACCAAATTATTGGGTATTACAGAAATGGCAAAAAAATGGAGCCGAGATGAGTGTGATGGTGGTTAGACAATGCTTGGTTTCTTTCTCCATTGGAAGGGATTACATGGATGAGGTTTTGTGTGATGTGATTCCCATGGATGCTTGTCACCTTCTCTTGGGGAGACCTTGGAAGTTGAAAAGAAATGCTAATCATGATGAGAGAGACAATACTTATACTTTTAAAATTGGAGCTAAAAAAATCAAACTTACACCCTTACCTCCGATTTTGAAGAACCCTAACCCTCCCTCCTTGATTGGGTCTCACGAAAAAGTGAAGGTTGATGGGAGACCCAAATGAAACAAGTGCAAACTGAAAAGGTGGTGGTAAAGCCGCAGGATATGATGCTAGGGAACATAACAACACCCCTACCTTCTACCTTGAAGTATTCCACCCCACCCTCCATGGTTGAGCCAAGCAAAGATGTTGTATTAAGTGACGGACCAGAAATGAAGCTAGGGTTTGGTCATGGGAAAGATGTGCTCGTATTCCTTGTTAAGGACAATCCTAGAGCAATAGGGCAAGGCAAAGGAGAGGAGCCCAACGAAGTCAAAACTGAAATTTTGGGAAACTCAATCAAGAGCAAGGAAAGTGAATCATTTGGAGATGCAAAGGTTGATGTTTTGCAAAGTTCAAGTGAGTTCTTGAGATGGAAGTTCAAAGTGGGAACTAACAATACCAAAAAAATGCTATGTGGTTATCATAACCAAGTCTACTCAAGTGGTTTCATGAAATGGGGATTCAAAGGAGGAACTAAGCTTGAACAAAAAGAGCTAAGTGATGATCTCCCACAATGCTCTCCTAAGTTCAAGAAAGAAGATCCTAAGGATGTACTAGGGTTAGCACTCGAGCCAAGGGAAACCGAAAGTGTTGGAGAAGAAAAATCAATCCTAATGGTCAAGAACAACCCTAGGACAATAAAAAGGAACAAAGGAGAGGAGCACAAATTTGATGGAACCACCGTGCTTATTGTGAAAATTCCGAACCATTACAAGGATGAGTCCATTGGAAGTGCAAGGAATGATGGCATGGAAAGGCCAAGAAGAACCATGAAATGGAGGATCATGGAAAGGAATGACCGTAGCAAGGAGTGGCGTCATGGTGATCCTAAGCAAGCTTCAATTGAGTTTGGGTATGAAGAGCTTGAGGATGAGCTAGGAAATGAATGTAGATTCAAGGAAGCCATGGTAAGAGATGAGAGTAGGGTCATTTGCACGAGCCAAACAAGGAACAATTATTCTCTCGATCAATCTCTAGGCCTATGGTGTTCTTGGGCATCAACAATCATGAAGTCCAATTCTTGTCAAGAAGCAAAAGGGATATCAATAAATCTCATCAATGATCAAAGTTCAAACCGAGCAAGAGGAAGAGAGACCGAGGATTTGAGGACAAATCCTTTTCAAGAAGAGGAGATTGGACCAAAAATGGTCAAGTCGAGCAAAGGCGGTTTTTGTCTAAATCACGGTTTGAGTCCTTGGGCTCGAACCATGGGCTAGATCACGGTCCTAGGGTCCACCCAAGCTTATTTTGAGTGAATTAAACAATAATATCTTGGTCAAGCTTGGTGGGTCAAAGAAGTCAAGAAGGAGAGCAACCGAAAGTCGACAAATGTGCTATTTTGAATGTGATCGCTTGAGTGCACCCATGTGGGTTCGAACCCCAATAAAACACGAGCCAACAAGGTCCAAGAAGGTCAGCTAAGGGGAGAATTCGGCTGACCCAAAGAAGCCCTCAAATGATACATCATTTTGTCTTTAAGTCATTTTCATTAATGTCGCTTTCATGCTTTATCTTTATTGTTTTTAGTTGATAAAATCTGATTTGTGAGTAATGTTGGGCGTCCCACATGCTCTCCCAAGGTCTATCATGACCCTTGGATGATCACCTAAAAGCGTGGAGAGGATTGAGCCATGCTCACTATCACACTTTATGCTTTTGTAGTTTGTCATTTACTTTGATTTTTTCAGCTCTTGTATGCTCAAGTGAGCCGTTATTTTGTAGCATTCAAGGGGTCTCTATGAGCCCTTAGATTAGATATTAGATGAAGGGTCAAGGTTAGAGTGTGGGTATTGTATAAACCCTCACTCTCCCATTGTAATTTTCAGATTTGAATGAATTGAAAACCCTAGTGTTTAAGTTGCGTGTTCTTCATTTTTCTCATTGCTTTGTGCTTGAGTTTAGTGAGTGATTAGTTAGTGGCTTAGTGCTTAACTAATCAAAACCTAAATCTATTACTTTGTGTTTAGATTTAGTACTATCTTTATGTTTTTCATTTATCAACAAAAATCAGAAAATTCTCACAAAAACAACATCACTTGGCGGAAAATTTCATAAGTCTCACAAATCGATTTTAGTCAATCCCTTGAGTGAAACTTAACCCATCTAGTTTCACTCCAAATTGGTCATCAAAGCTTTGGTTGGGTTTGAAGCACAAGATCCCACCTTTGTGCTTAAGAAACACACGGTCCAAAACAATTCTTGAGGTACCCGAAAATTTTTCAGATTTGTTCTTTGGTTAGTCCAATGGGTATGTCTCTTCGTTTTGATGTTTCTTATGATACTACTCTTGGTGAGACCATGTATGATTCTATGGAGAAAACTAGAAGAGAGCTTGAAATCAAAATGAGTCGAATGAGGGGTAGACCTATCCCTAACCCTAACCTTATGATCTTGAGGAAGTTAGAAGCTAGAATGGCTCGGTTAGGAGGAGAGCCACCCCCTAGCCATGGCCGTGTGACTTGTAGAGCAATACATGCTCAAACCCTAACCCTAGAAGAGAATCACCAAGTCCAAAACTTTAGATCTAGGTGTACCATTATGGGAAGGGTTTGTAATTTGGTTGTTGATGGGGAAAGTTGCAATAATGTTGCCTCAAATACTCTCATTGAAAAACTAGCCTTACCTACACAAGATCACCCTAACCCTTACAAGATGAAATTGTAACACCCCCGATTTTCAGCCTCCTTTACATACGTAAAATAAACAACCCGCAAGGCCAAAAATCGAGAATGCTACTAATAGTAACTGAGGTATTTAATAATAAAACCAAAATAAAAATACTAAACAAAGTAAATTATGAAAATTACATAAAAACAAAATCCATTTATTATGAAATCAAGTCGCAAAAGAATAATTAAAGAGTTTATTCAAATGTAGTGAATGAAAACGCAGCGTCTCTCACGATACCCATACCCGCGATCACATACTAACCTGCAAGTTATTTAAAAACAAAAACAAAGTCAATAAAAACGTTGAGTAAGTACGACCCATATCTAGTAAAAGCGATTTTGAAAACCATTTTAGAAAGTCTTTTACTTGCAGTTTTCGAAAACATTAATATAGAAACTCATTGAAAGCACGACCAAATTAGGAAATTATAAATAAGTTTAACTGTGAAGTACTTAATATAGAAAATATTTTAATCCCATAAGAATGAGACTCTTCCGATGGCCAATAACTCTCTGTTTTTTTTTTCCTCACCGACCAACCAAAAGGTTGGCCCTTGATAGTGGGCAATGAGATAAGAGACCCAATAGTCCCGAATACGCGTATCCCCCAATGAGTACTACAAAGGGGAGGATCTAGAGGTGAGGGCTCGATCAACCGACCTACATTTGAACTTTATGAATCATCACTATCGATAACAACTCTCAGAATAATGCCCAGAAAAGGGACGGGATATCATCGGGATAACCAAAATAATTTAAAGTACTTGAGAATGCAATTCATATGAAAATCAAGATAATAATAAGATGATTAAATAGAATAATTAGAAAATTCTCAAAATAATTCTTAACAGCAATTTAGAAGCCTTCATAAATACACTCTTGAACAAAATTATATAAAATATGAAAAGACTTGAGAAAGACATAATCCAAAATTATTTGTAAGCCATGAGCCTTTAAAACTTGAAAACAATAAATATGGTAAAGTTGAATAAAATTGTATGGAAAAGATAAAATGATTGGAGAAACCATCTTTAAAACATTACAATATAAGTTTTAAAATGAAATACTTAATAAGGAGATAAGCAATCGTACTTACCTTAAAAATAGCACAGAAGCAATCACACAACCAGAAAATCTAGAATGGCTCCTCAACGAACTCGAAATCTATAGTAAAATGATTAGGTAATTAATAACAATTTCCAATTAATTAGAACCTTATTATTGCATGAAAAGTATTAATTAATTGTCACTATTAAGCTCTATAATATGGGTAGTTGTACGTATTAATTTTGTTATCCAAAACTTAACAACTCCTATTATTTGGTGTACTATTATATGATACTTCCTCCGTATTAGTTTGTCACTTAGAAAATAATGGAGCAAGCTACGTAGTAATTTGTGAGAACTCCTATGTCACCACTCACCTCTCTCATCCCAACATATCAACTTAACAGAGTGACTCGCTCACTTCCTCGCACTACTCGATACCCACGTCACCCACAAGACCGTAACACCGCGTACACTAACCCACAAACAGCATTGCCCATCGTCCAACGCAACTTACACTTTTGACCCGACAAAAATCAAGTGAGCTATATATTCCAGCTTCTCGACCCATACTCGGACGCCTATATAAACGATATCAACTAACATCTCCATGAATCTGCTCGGACTCGTTAACCCATTAAGATCATGATAGTAACTTCTTATACTCAAGGTACTATAAAGCATACTTTATTTTAGGTGATCAATTCTAAAAGCGTACTATGTCTTGGAACTCCGTCGAAACCTATCTTAAGGACACACTCGCTAATAGTTTTCCTTGAAAGGCGGTATTTTATCCATTAAAACTACAAGGATGATCTATGAATTTGTTGTACAGACTAGAGCAAATAAGGTAAACTATTTCAAGAATTTAAGGAAAAAAACAGTCTTGAACGCACTAACCGCAAATACACGACGAAGAAACAATCTCCTATGAATACTCCTCTCAATCACGTTTTTCTTTTCAATTTGTTGTTGTTGTTGATTGTGGGGCGTGCACAATCTCTAGGGTATATAAATATGATTTGTTTTGGTCAACCTAGGACTTCTAGGGGTTTTTCTCAGTCAATTTTTTGTAGTTTAGGTTAAATAGTTATTATTATTATTATTATTATTATTATTATTATTATTATTATTATTATTATTATTATTATTATTATTATTATTATTATTATTATTATTATTGGAGTGAAACTTATGGGGATAAGAATCACTCAAAGGATGAACAAAGTCGATCTTGAAATGTTGATAAAAGTCTCGGCCCCAATGTTGTTTTTTGTGAAGTATTTTTCTGAAATTTTATGAACAAGGAAAATAAAAAGGATAGTAACTAAATCTACACACTAAGTAATAGATTTAGGTTGTGATTAGTTTAAGCACAAAGCCACTAAACTAATCTTTCACTAAACTCACACACTAAGTAATAAGTAATGAGAAAGGAAGAACACTCAAATGAAACTAGGGTTTCTTTATCATTAGCCAAATCTGAAAATTTACAAGGCAATGAGAGGAGGTTATATACTACCCTTCCTCTAATCTTGACCTTACATTTAAAGGAGATCTAAAGGCTACAATTAACCCTTGAATTACATCAAATACTCGGTCCACTTAGGCTCACATGAGCTGAAAATTTTGAACATAAAACAACAAATACTTAAAGTAAAAAGCATAAAGCATAAAAGGTAGATAGTGACATGTAGGAAAGGGACATGTTGAGGAGAAACATGTGAGCTTCTCTTGGATTGAATTTCGGCTGACTTGGGTCTTGTACCCACTTGAGTTTGCTCTTGAAGATTTAATTGACTTGTGGTTCGAACCCACACGGGTGCACTCGAGCGATCACAAACAAAAATAGCACTTTAGTCGACTTTCGGTTGCTCTCCGTCTTGACTTTTCTTGACTTCCTTGACCCACCAAGCTTGACCAAGATATTATTGTTTAAATTCACTCAAAATAAGCTTGGGTTGACCTTAGGATCGTGACCTAGCCCATGGTTCGAGCCCAAGGACCTAAACCGTGATTTGGACAAAAACCGCCTTTGCTAGCCTTGACCATTTTTGGTCCAATCTCCTCTCCTTGAAAAGGATTTGTCCTCAAATCCTCGGTCTCTCTTCCTCTTGCTCGGTTTGGATTATAGCTTGACTCATGGCTTGATCCTTTGCCTCCTTCTCGACTCGGACTCGTGTTGGCTTCATGACTTGAATCGTAGAACGTGATGAGGGGTGCCCCATGAGCCCCATGACCAACTTTGGGCTCCATGGCTCTAGACTTCCAAGAATTCCACTTGCTTAGAGATTGAATGAGAGATTGATTCTTGTAAACTCGGTTCATTGAATTGAACTTGCTCTCTCCCTTACTCATGGTTTCTTTGGATTCACAATTAACCCCTAGCACAACTCGAAGTTCCTCATGTTTAGGACCGTCAATTAGCCACCCTTTGTCAATGATGAGTCCCACGTCTCTTTCCCATTTCAAGGACTCACTTGAACTTTCTAGCACTTCGACCTTTGCATCTCCAAATGATTCACTTCCTTTGCACTTGATCGAGTTTCCCAAATTTTCAGTTTTGAGCTCATTGAGCTCCTCTCCTTGACTTCCCCTTATTGCTCTAGGGTCGTCTTTGATCACATGGAGGGCTACACTCTCGATCATGAAGGTACTTGTGGGATTAGACGACATAAGGAGTGTGAATAATTCGGGTGTGGCTTTGAGGGCCGTGTTCCCCTCCCACAAGTCGATCTTTGGACTTTCACTTGAGCCATCTTCTTTCTTGAGCTTAGATGAAGATTGTAGAAGATCATCACTTAGCTCTTTTTGTTCAAGCTTAGTTCCCCCTTTGAATCCCCATTTCATGAATCCACTTGAGTAGACTTGAGTAGGATGATCACATAGTAGCTCCTTGTTGTTATTATTCACTTTGAATTTCCATTTTAGAAATTCCCTTGACTCTTTGCTTGTATCAACATTCTCATACCACATGAACACCTTTCTCTTGACATTAGCCAAACACATCTCATGATCATACTCGTCCCGATGCTTGGCATTGTATCCCATGCTTTCCTCTTGATTGTTAGGATCATCTTTAGCAAAGTGAAGGGTCAATTTCTCACCAACATCCATCCCTTCACTTATTTCGGCCTCTTCACTCAATATCACTTCTTTGTAAGGCTCAAACATGGAAGGTGGGGTGGAATACTTCAAGGTAGAAGATAGGAGGGTTGGTATGCCCTCTTGTATCATATCCCACGGCTTTATCATCCCCATTTCAGCTTGCACTTGTTTCATTTCGGGTCCCCCATCAACCTTCATGTTGTCGTGTGACTCAACCAAGGAGGGTGGGTTAGGGTTATTCAAAATCGGAGGTAAGGGTGCAAGTTTGATTTTCTTAGCTCCAATCTTGAAAGTGTAGGTATTGTCCCTCCCATCATGATGAGCATTTCTCTCCAATTTCCATGGTCTCCCCAAGAGGAGATGACAAGCATCCATGGGAATCACATCACACAAAACCTCATCCTTGTAATCCCTACCAATGGAGAAAGAAACCAAGCATTGTCTAACCACCATCACACTCACCTCGGCTCCATTTTTTTGCCATTTCATCTTGTAAGGGTTAGGGTGATCTTGTGTAGGTAAGGCTAGTTTTTCAATGAGAGTATTTGAGGCAACACTAACACAACTTTCCTCATCAACAACCAAATTACAAACCCTTCCCATAATGGTACACCTAGACCTAAAGATTTCGACTTGGTGATTCTCTTCTAGGGTTAGGGTTAGGGTTTGAGCAAGCATGCCCCTACACATCACACGGCCATGGTTAGGGGGTGGCTCTCCTCCTAACCGAGCCAAGCTATCTCTCAAAGTCGCAAGATCAAGATTAGGGTTAGGTTTAAGTTTACCCCTCATTTGACTCATTTTGTTTTCAAGCTCTCTTCTAGCTTTCTCCATAGAATCATACATGGTCTCACCAAGAGTAGTACCAAGTGAAACACCAAAATGATGGAACACATCCATTGAAATAACCAAAGAACAAATCTGAAAACTCAAGCAAAGTTTGGACCTTTGAGTGTAAGAACCGAGCAATTAGCACAAGTGTAAATTTTCAGCCATTTTTTGTGAAACTTTTGTGAAATCTTTTGTGGAATTTTTGTGGAAAATTTATGGAAAATAAAAAGGAAACGAAAGAAGAAAAAACGAAAAATAAAAGAGCAAAAACAATGATCAACTCGACACAAACAAGGTAAACCGAAAATCAAAGAACAAATCTGAAAAATTTCGGGTACCTCAAGAACTCTTTGGATCGTGTGTTGCCTAAGCACAAGGGTGGATCTTGTGCTTCAAACCCAACCAAAGCTTTGATGCCAATTTGGAGTGAAACTTATGGGGATAAGAATCACTCAAAGGATGAACAAAGTCGATCTTGAAATGTTGATAAAAGTCTCGGCCCCAATGTTGTTTTTTGTGAAGTATTTTTCTGAAATTTTATGAACAAGGAAAATAAAAAGGATAGTAACTAAATCTACACACTAAGTAATAGATTTAGGTTGTGATTAGTTTAAGCACAAAGCCACTAAACTAATCTTTCACTAAACTCACACACTAAGTAATGAGAAAGGAAGAACACTCAAATGAAACTAGGGTTTCTTTATCATTAGCCAAATCTGAAAATTTACAAGGCAATGAGAGGAGGTTATATACTACCCTTCCTCTAATCTTGACCTTACATTTAAAGGAGATCTAAAGGCTACAATTAACCCTTGAATTACATCAAATACTCGGTCCACTTAGGCTCACATGAGCTGAAAATTTTGAACATAAAACAACAAATACTTAAAGTAAAAAGCATAAAGCATAAAAGGTAGATAGTGACATGTAGGAAAGGGACATGTTGAGGAGAAACATGTGAGCTTCTCTTGGATTGAATTTCGGCTGACTTGGGTCTTGTACCCACTTGAGTTTGCTCTTGAAGATTTAATTGACTTGTGGTTCGAACCCACACGGGTGCACTCGAGCGATCACAAACAAAAATAGCACTTTAGTCGACTTTCGGTTGCTCTCCGTCTTGACTTTTCTTGACTTCCTTGACCCACCAAGCTTGACCAAGATATTATTGTTTAAATTCACTCAAAATAAGCTTGGGTTGACCTTAGGATCGTGACCTAGCCCATGGTTCGAGCCCAAGGACCTAAACCGTGATTTGGACAAAAACCGCCTTTGCTAGCCTTGACCATTTTTGGTCCAATTATTATTATTATTATTATTATTATTATTATTATTATTATTATTATTATTATTATTATTATTATTATTATTATTATTATCTTCAAGGATTGACTTAGCTAAAGTTAAAAGATTTACCCGACTTGATTGATTATATTTTCTTAATTAATTATATATAATATTTTTTTTACTACTCATAATTTACCAAATTATTGGGTATTACAGAAATGGCAAAAAAATGGAGCCGAGATGAGTGTGATGGTGGTTAGACAATGCTTGGTTTCTTTCTCCATTGGAAGGGATTACATGGATGAGGTTTTGTGTGATGTGATTCCCATGGATGCTTGTCACCTTCTCTTGGGGAGACCTTGGAAGTTGAAAAGAAATGCTAATCATGACGAGAGGGACAATACTTATACTTTTAAAATTGGAGCTAAAAAAATCAAACTTACACCCTTACCTCCGATTTTGAAGAACCCTAACCCTCCCTCCTTGATAGGGTCTCACTAAAAGTGAAGGTTGATGGGAGACCCGAAATGAAACAAGTGCAAACTGAAAAGGTGGTGGTAAAGCCGTGTGATATGATGCTAGGGAACATAACAACACCCCTACCTTCTACCTTGAAGTATTCCACCCCACCCTCCATGGTTGAGCCAAGCAAAGATGTTGTATTAAGTGACGGACCAGAAATGAAGCTAGGGTTTGGTCATGGGAAAGATGTGCTCGTACTCCTTGTTAAGGACAATCCTAGAGCAATAGGGCAAGGCAAAGGAGAGGAGCCCAACGAAGTCAAAACTGAAATTTTGGGAAACTCAATCAAGAGCAAGGAAAGTGAATCATTTGGAGATGCAAAGGTTGATGTTTTGCAAAGTTCAAGTGAGTTCTTGAGATGGAAGTTCAAAGTGGGAACTAACAATACCAAAGAATGCTATGTGGTTATCATAACCAAGTCTACTCAAGTGGTTTCATGAAATGGGGATTCAAAGGAGGAACTAAGCTTGAACAAAAAGAGCTAAGTGATGATCTCCCACAATGCTCTCCTAAGTTCAAGAAAGAAGATCCTAAGGATGTACTAGGGTTAGCACTCGAGCCAAGGGAAACCGAAAGTGTTGGAGAAGAAAAATCAATCCTAATGGTCAAGAACAACCCTAGGACAATAAAAAGGAACAAAGGAGAGGAGCACAAATTTGATGGAACCACCGTGCTTATTGTGAAAATTCCGAACCATTACAAGGATGAGTCCATTGGAAGTGCAAGGAATGATGGCATGGAAAGGCCAAGAAGAACCATGAAATGGAGGATCATGGAAAGGAATGACCGTAGCAAGGAGTGGCGTCATGGTGATCCTAAGCAAGCTTCAATTGAGTTTGGGTATGAAGAGCTTGAGGATGAGCTAGGAAATGAATGTAGATTCAAGGAAGCCATGGTAAGAGATGAGAGTAGGGTCATTTGCACGAGCCAAACAAGGAACAATTATTCTCTCGATCAATCTCTAGGCCTATGGTGTTCTTGGGCATCAACAATCATGAAGTCCAATTCTTGTCAAGAAGCAAAAGGGATATCAATAAATCTCATCAATGATCAAAGTTCAAACCGAGCAAGAGGAAGAGAGACCGAGGATTTGAGGACAAATCCTTTTCAAGAAGAGGAGATTGGACCAAAAATGGTCAAGTCTAGCAAAGGCGGTTTTTGTCTAAATCACGGTTTGAGTCCTTGGGCTCGAACCATGGGCTAGATCACGGTCCTAGGGTCCACCCAAGCTTATTTTGAGTGAATTAAACAATAATATCTTGGTCAAGCTTGGTGGGTCAAAGAAGTCAAGAAGGAGAGCAACCGAAAGTCGACAAATGTGCTATTTTGAATGTGATCGCTTGAGTGCACCCATGTGGGTTCGAACCCCAATAAAACACGAGCCAACAAGGTCCAAGAAGGTCAGCTAAGGGGAGAATTCGGCTGACCCAAAGAAGCCCTCAAATGATACATCATTTTGTGCTTTAAGTCATTTTCATTAATGTCGCTTTCATGCTTTATGCTTTATTGTTTTTAGTTGATAAAATCTGATTTGTGAGTAATGTTGGACGTCCCACATGCTCTCCCAAGGTCTATCATGACCCTTGGATGATCACCTAAAAGCATGGAGAGGATTGAGCCACAAGTCACTATCACACTTTATGCTTTTGTAGTTTGTCATTTACTTTGATTTTTTCAGCTCTTGTATGCTCAAGTGAGCCGTTATTTTGTAGCATTCAAGGGGTCTCTATGAGCCCTTAGATTAGATATTAGATGAAGGGTCAAGGTTAGAGTGTGGGTATTGTATAAACCCTCACTCTCCCATTGTAATTTTCAGATTTGAATGAATTGAAAACCCTAGTGTTTAAGTTGCGTGTTCTTCATTTTTCTCATTGCTTTGTGCTTGAGTTTAGTGAGTGATTAGTTAGTGGCTTAGTGCTTAACTAATCAAAACCTAAATCTATTACTTTGTGTTTAGATTTAGTACTATCTTTATGTTTTTCATTTATCAACAAAAATCAGAAAATTCTCACAAAAACAACATCACTTGGCCGAAAATTTCATAAGTCTCACAAATCGATTTTAGTCAATCCCTTGAGTGAAACTTAACCCATCTAGTTTCACTCCAAATTGGTCATCAAAGCTTTGGTTGGGTTTGAAGCACAAGATCCCACCTTTGTGCTTAAGAAACACACGGTCCAAAACAATTCTTGAGGTACCAGAAAATTTTTCAGATTTGTTCTTTGGTTAGTCCAATGGGTATGTCTCTTCCTTTTGATGTTTCTTATGATACTACTCTTGGTGAGACCATGTATGATTCTATGGAGAAAACTAGAAGAGAGCTTGAAATCAAAATGAGTCGAATGAGGGGTAGACCTATCCCTAACCCTAACCTTATGATCTTGAGGAAGTTAGAAGCTAGAATGGCTCGGTTAGGAGGAGAGCCACCCCCTAGCCATGGCCGTGTGACTTGTAGAGCAATACATGCTCAAACCCTAACCCTAGAAGAGAATCACCAAGTCCAAAACTTTAGATCTAGGTGTACCATTATGGGAAGGGTTTGTAATTTGGTTGTTGATGGGGAAAGTTGCAATAATGTTGCCTCAAATACTCTCATTGAAAAACTAGCCTTACCTACACAAGATCACCCTAACCCTTACAAGATGAAATGGCAAAAAAATGGAGCCGAGATGAGTGTGATGGTGGTTAGACAATGCTTGGTTTCTTTCTCCATGGGAAGGGATTACATGGATGAGGTTTTGTGTGATGTGATTCCCATGGATGCTTGTCACCTTCTCTTGGGGAGACCTTGGAAGTTGAAAAGAAATGCTAATCATGATGAGAGGGACAATACTTATACTTTTAAAATTGGAGCTAAAAAAATCAAACTTACACCCTTACCTCCGATTTTGAAGAACCCTAACCCTCCCTCCTTGATTGGGTCTCACGAAAAAGTGAAGGTTGATGGGAGACCCCAAATGAAACAAGTGCAAACTGAAAAGGTGGTGGTAAAGCCGAGTGATATGATGCTAGGGAACATAACAACACCCCTACCTTCTACCTTGAAGTATTCCACCCCACCCTCCATGGTTGAGCCAAGCAAAGATGTTGTATTAAGTGACGGACCAGAAATGAAGCTAGGGTTTGGTCATGGGAAAGATGTGCTCGTACTCCTTGTTAAGGACAATCCTAGAGCAATAGGGCAAGGCAAAGGAGAGGAGCCCAACGAAGTCAAAACTGAAATTTTGGGAAACTCAATCAAGAGCAAGGAAAGTGAATCATTTGGAGATGCAAAGGTTGATGTTTTGCAAAGTTCAAGTGAGTTCTTGAGATGGAAGTTCAAAGTGGGAACTAACAATACCAAAAATGCTATGTGGTTATCATAACCAAGTCTACTCAAGTGGTTTCATGAAATGGGGATTCAAAGGAGGAACTAAGCTTGAACAAAAGAGCTAAGTGATGATCTCCCACAATGCTCTCCTAAGTTCAAGAAAGAAGATCCTAAGGATGTACTAGGGTTAGCACTGAGCCAAGGGAAACCGAAAGTGTTGGAGAAGAAAAATCAATCCTAATGGTCAAGAACAACCCTAGGACAATAAAAAGGAACAAAGGAGAGGAGCACAAATTTGATGGAACCACCGTGCTTATTGTGAAAATTCAACCATTACAAGGATGAGTCCATTGGAAGTGCAAGGAATGATGGCATGGAAAGGCCAAGAAGAACCATGAAATGGAGGATCATGGAAAGGAATGACCGTAGCAAGGAGTGGCGTCATGGTGATCCTAAGCAAGCTTCAATTGAGTTTGGGTATGAAGAGCTTGAGGATGAGCTAGGAAATGAATGTAGATTCAAGGAAGCCATGGTAAGAGATGAGAGTAGGGTCATTTGCACGAGCCAAACAAGGAACAATTATTCTCTCGATCAATCTCTAGGCCTATGGTGTTCTTGGGCATCAACAATCATGAAGTCCAATTCTTGTCAAGAAGCAAAAGGGATATCAATAAATCTCATCAATGATCAAAGTTCAAACCGAGCAAGAGGAAGAGAGACCGAGGATTTGAGGACAAATCCTTTTCAAGAAGAGGAGATTGGACCAAAAATGGTCAAGTCGAGCAAAGGCGGGTTTTGTCTAAATCACGGTTTGAGTCCTTGGGCTCGAACCATGGGCTAGATCACGGTCCTAGGGTCCACCCAAGCTTATTTTGAGTGAATTAAACAATAATATCTTGGTCAAGCTTGGTGGGTCAAAGAAGTCAAGAAGGAGAGCAACCGAAAGTCGACAAATGTGCTATTTTGAATGTGATCGCTTGAGTGCACCCATGTGGGTTCGAACCCCAATAAAACACGAGCCAACAAGGTCCAAGAAGGTCAGCTAAGGGGAGAATTGCTGACCCAAAGAAGCCCTCAAATGATACATCATTTTGTGCTTTAAGTCATTTTCATTAATGTCGCTTTCATGCTTTATGCTTTATTGTTTTTAGTTGATAAAATCTGATTTGTGAGTAATGTTGGACGTCCCACATGCTCTCCCAAGGTCTATCATGACCCTTGGATGATCACCTAAAAGCATGGAGAGGATTGAGCCACAAGTCACTATCACACTTTATGCTTTTGTAGTTTGTCATTTACTTTGATTTTTGCAGCTCTTGTATGCTCAAGTGAGCCGTTATTTTGTAGCATTCAAGGGGTCTCTATGAGCCCTTAGATTAGATATTAGATGAAGGGTCAAGGTTAGAGTGTGGGTATTGTATAAACCCTCACTCTCCCATTGTAATTTTCAGATTTGAATGAATTGAAAACCCTAGTGTTTAAGTTGCGTGTTCTTCATTTTTCTCATTGCTTTGTGCTTGAGTTTAGTGAGTGATTAGTTAGTGGCTTAGTGCTTAACTAATCAAAACCTAAATCTATTACTTTGTGTTTAGATTTAGTACTATCTTTATGTTTTTCATTTATCAACAAAAATCAGAAAATTCTCACAAAAACAACATCACTTGGCCGAAAATTTCATAAGTCTCACAAATCGATTTTAGTCAATCCCTTGAGTGAAACTTAACCCATCTAGTTTCACTCCAAATTGGTCATCAAAGCTTTGGTTGGGTTTGAAGCACAAGATCCCACCTTTGTGCTTAAGAAACACAGTCCAAAACAATTCTTGAGGTACCCGAAAATTTTTCAGATTTGTTCTTTGGTTAGTCCAATGGGTATGTCTCTTCCTTTTGATGTTTCTTATGATACTACTCTTGGTGAGACCATGTATGATTCTATGGAGAAAACTAGAAGAGAGCTTGAAATCAAAATGAGTCGAATGAGGGGTAGACCTATCCCTAACCCTAACCTTATGATCTTGAGGAAGTTAGAAGCTAGAATGGCTCGGTTAGGAGGAGAGCCACCCCCTAGCCATGGCCGTGTGACTTGTAGAGCAATACATGCTCAAACCCTAACCCTAGAAGAGAATCACCAAGTCCAAAACTTTAGATCTAGGTGTACCATTATGGGAAGGGTTTGTAATTTGGTTGTTGATGGGGAAAGTTGCAATAATGTTGCCTCAAATACTCTCATTGAAAAACTAGCCTTACCTACACAAGATCACCCTAACCCTTACAAGATGAAATGGCAAAAAAATGGAGCCGAGATGAGTGTGATGGTGGTTAGACAATGCTTGGTTTCTTTCTCCATGGGAAGGGATTACATGGATGAGGTTTTGTGTGATGTGATTCCCATGGATGCTTGTCACCTTCTCTTGGGGAGACCTTGGAAGTTGAAAAGAAATGCTAATCAGGATGAGAGGGACAATACTTATACTTTTAAAATTGGAGCTAAAAAAATCAAACTTACACCCTTACCTCCGATTTTGAAGAACCCTAACCCTCCCTCCTTGATTGGGTCTCACGAAAAAGTGAAGGTTGATGGGAGACCCGAAATGAAACAAGTGCAAACTGAAAAGGTGGTGGTAAAGCCGTGTGATATGATGCTAGGGAACATAACAACACCCCTACCTTCTACCTTGAAGTATTCCACCCCACCCTCCATGGTTGAGCCAAGCAAAGATGTTGTATTAAGTGACGGACCAGAAATGAAGCTAGGGTTTGGTCATGGGAAAGATGTGCTCGTACTCCTTGTTAAGGACAATCCTAGAGCAATAGGGCAAGGCAAAGGAGAGGAGCCCAACGAAGTCAAAACTGAAATTTTGGGAAACTCAATCAAGAGCAAGGAAAGTGAATCATTTGGAGATGCAAAGGTTGATGTTTTGCAAAGTTCAAGTGAGTTCTTGAGATGGAAGTTCAAAGTGGGAACTAACAATACCAAAAAAATGCTATGTGGTTATCATAACCAAGTCTACTCAAGTGGTTTCATGAAATGGGGATTCAAAGGAGGAACTAAGCTTGAACAAAAAGAGCTAAGTGATGATCTCCCACAATGCTCTCCTAAGTTCAAGAAAGAAGATCCTAAGGATGTACTAGGGTTAGCACTCGAGCCAAGGGAAACCGAAAGTGTTGGAGAAGAAAAATCAATCCTAATGGTCAAGAACAACCCTAGGACAATAAGAAGGAACAAAGGAGAGGAGCACAAATTTGATGGAACCACCGTGCTTATTGTGAAAATTCCGAACCATTACAAGGATGAGTCCATTGGAAGTGCAAGGAATGATGGCATGGAAAGGCCAAGAAGAACCATGAAATGGAGGATCATGGAAAGGAATGACCGTAGCAAGGAGTGGCGTCATGGTGATCCTAAGCAAGCTTCAATTGAGTTTGGGTATGAAGAGCTTGAGGATGAGCTAGGAAATGAATGTAGATTCAAGGAAGCCATGGTAAGAGATGAGAGTAGGGTCATTTGCACGAGCCAAACAAGGAACAATTATTCTCTCGATCAATCTCTAGGCCTATGGTGTTCTTGGGCATCAACAATCATGAAGTCCAATTCTTGTCAAGAAGCAAAAGGGATATCAATCAATCTCATCAATGATCAAAGTTCAAACCGAGCAAGAGGAAGAGAGACCGAGGATTTGAGGACAAATCCTTTTCAAGAAGAGGAGATTGGACCAAAAATGGTCAAGTCGAGCAAAGGCGGTTTTTGTCTAAATCACGGTTTGAGTCCTTGGGCTCGAACCATGGGCTAGATCACGGTCCTAGGGTCCACCCAAGCTTATTTTGAGTGAATTAAACAATAATATCTTGGTCAAGCTTGGTGGGTCAAAGAAGTCAAGAAGGAGAGCAACCGAAAGTCGACAAATGTGCTATTTTGAATGTGATCGCTTGAGTGCACCCATGTGGGTTCGAACCCCAATAAAACACGAGCCAACAAGGTCCAAGAAGGTCAGCTAAGGGGAGAATTCGGCTGACCCAAAGAAGCCCTCAAATGATACATCATTTTGTGCTTTAAGTCATTTTCATTAATGTCGCTTTCATGCTTTATGCTTTATTGTTTTTAGTTGATAAAATCTGATTTGTGAGTAATGATGGGCGTCCACATGCTCTCCCAAGGTCTATCATGACCCTTGGATGATCACCTAAAAGCATGGAGAGGATTGAGCCACAAGTCACTATCACACTTTATCTTTTGTAGTTTGTCATTTACTTTGATTTTTCAGCTCTTGTATGCTCAAGTGAGCCGTTATTTTGTAGCATTCAAGGGTCTCTATGAGCCCTTAGATTAGATATTAGATGAAGGGTCAAGGTTAGAGTGTGGGTATTATATAAACCCTCACTCTCCCATTGTAATTTTCAGATTTGAATGAATTGAAAACCCTAGTGTTTAAGTTGCGTGTTCTTCATTTTTCTCATTGCTTTGTGCTTGAGTTTAGTGAGTGATTAGTTAGTGGCTTAGTGCTTAACTAATCAAAACCTAAATCTATTACTTTGTGTTTAGATTTAGTACTATCTTTATGTTTTTCATTTATCAACAAAAATCAGAAAATTCTCACAAAAACAACATCACTTGGCCGAAAATTTCATAAGTCTCACAAATCGATTTTAGTCAATCCCTTGAGTGAAACTTAACCCATCTAGTTTCACTCCAAATTGGTCATCAAAGCTTTGGTTGGGTTTGAAGCACAAGATCCCACCTTTGTGCTTAAGAAACACACGGTCCAAAACAATTCTTGAGGTACCCGAAAATTTTTCAGATTTGTTCTTTGGTTAGTCCAATGGGTATGTCTCTTCCTTTTGATGTTTCTTATGATACTACTCTTGGTGAGACCATGTATGATTCTATGGAGAAAACTAGAAGAGAGCTTGAAATCAAAATGAGTCGAATGAGGGGTAGACCTATCCCTAACCCTAACCTTATGATCTTGAGGAAGTTAGAAGCTAGAATGGCTCGGTTAGGAGGAAAGCCACCCCTAGCCATGGCCGTGTGACTTGTAGAGCAATACATGCTCAAACCCTAACCCTAGAAGAGAATCACCAAGTCCAAAACTTTAGATCTAGGTGTACCATTATGGGAAGGGTTTGTAATTTGGTTGTTGATGGGGAAAGTTGCAATAATGTTGCCTCAAATACTCTCATTGAAAAACTAGCCTTACCTACACAAGATCACCCTAACCCTTACAAGATGAAATGGCAAACAAAAGGAGCCGAGATGAGTGTGATGGTGGTTAGACAATGCTTGGTTTCTTTCTCCATTGGAAGGGATTACATGGATGAGGTTTTGTGTGATGTGATTCCCATGGATGCTTGTCACCTTCTCTTGGGGAGACCTTGGAAGTTGAAAAGAAATGCTAATCATGATGAGAGGGACAATACTTATACTTTTAAAATTGGAGCTAAAAAAATCAAACTTACACCCTTACCTCCGATTTTGAAGAACCCTAACCCTCCCTCCTTGATTGGGTCTCACGAAAAAGTGAAGGTTGATGGGAGACCCGAAATGAAACAAGTGCAAACTGAAAAGGTGGTGGTAAAGCCGTGTGATATGATGCTAGGGAACATAACAACACCCCTACCTTCTAC
Source organism: Dianthus caryophyllus (assembly GCA_023091065.1). Lineage (NCBI taxonomy): Eukaryota > Viridiplantae > Streptophyta > Magnoliopsida > Caryophyllales > Caryophyllaceae > Dianthus > Dianthus caryophyllus. The sequence continues at coordinate 20,902,871 of CM041527.1, forward strand.
CTTGAAGTATTCCACCCCACCCTCCATGGTTGAGCCAAGCAAAGATGTTGTATTAAGTGACGGACCAGAAATGAAGCTAGGGTTTGGTCATGGGAAAGATGTGCTCGTACTCCTTGTTAAGGACAATCCTAGAGCAATAGGGCAAGGCAAAGGAGAGGAGCCCAACGAAGTCAAAACTGAAATTTTGGGAAACTCAATCAAGAGCAAGGAAAGTGAATCATTTGGAGATGCAAAGGTTGATGTTTTGCAAAGTTCAAGTGAGTTCTTGAGATGGAAGTTCAAAGTGGGAACTAACAATACCAAAAAAATGCTATGTGGTTATCATAACCAAGTCTACTCAAGTGGTTTCATGAAATGGGGATTCAAAGGAGGAACTAAGCTTGAAGAAAAAGAGCTAAGTGATGATCTCCCACAATGCTCTCCTAAGTTCAAGAAAGAAGATCCTAAGGATGTACTAGGGTTAGCACTCGAGCCAAGGGAAACCGAAAGTGTTGGAGAAGAAAAATCAATCCTAATGGTCAAGAACAACCCTAGGACAATAAGAAGGAACAAAGGAGAGGAGCACAAATTTGATGGAACCACCGTGCTTATTGTGAAAATTCCGAACCATTACAAGGATGAGTCCATTGGAAGTGCAAGGAATGATGGCATGGAAAGGCCAAGAAGAACCATGAAATGGAGGATCATGGAAAGGAATGACCGTAGCAAGGAGTGGCGTCATGGTGATCCTAAGCAAGCTTCAATTGAGTTTGGGTATGAAGAGCTTGAGGATGAGCTAGGAAATGAATGTAGATTCAAGGAAGCCATGGTAAGAGATGAGAGTAGGGTCATTTGCACGAGCCAAACAAGGAACAATTATTCTCTCGATCAATCTCTAGGCCTATGGTGTTCTTGGGCATCAACAATCATGAAGTCCAATTCTTGTCAAGAAGCAAAAGGGATATCAATCAATCTCATCAATGATCAAAGTTCAAACCGAGCAAGAGGAAGAGAGACCGAGGATTTGAGGACAAATCCTTTTCAAGAAGAGGAGATTGGACCAAAAATGGTCAAGTCGAGCAAAGGCGGGTTTTGTCTAAATCACGGTTTGAGTCCTTGGGCTCGAACCATGGGCTAGATCACGGTCCTAGGGTCCACCCAAGCTTATTTTGAGTGAATTAAACAATAATATCTTGGTCAAGCTTGGTGGGTCAAAGAAGTCAAGAAGGAGAGCAACCGAAAGTCGACAAATGTGCTATTTTGAATGTGATCGCTGAGTGCACCCATGTGGGTTCGAACCCCAATAAAACACGAGCCAACAAGATCCAAGAAGGTCAGCTAAGGGAAGAATTCGGCTGACCCAAAGAAGCCCTCAAATGATACATCATTTTGTGCTTTAAGTCATTTTCATTAATGTCGCTTTCATGCTTTATGCTTTATTGTTTTTAGTTGATAAAATCTGATTTGTGAGTAATGTTGGACGTCCCACATGCTCTCCCAAGGTCTATCATGACCCTTGGATGATCACCTAAAAGCATGGAGAGGATTGAGCCACAAGTCACTATCACACTTTATGCTTTTGTAGTTTGTCATTTACTTTGATTTTTTCAGCTCTTGTATGCTCAAGTGAGCCGTTATTTTGTAGCATTCAAGGGGTCTCTATGAGCCCTTAGATTAGATATTAGATGAAGGGTCAAGGTTAGAGTGTGGGTATTATATAAACCCTCACTCTCCCATTGTAATTTTCAGATTTGAATGAATTGAAAACCCTAGTGTTTAAGTTGCGTGTTCTTCATTTTTCTCATTGCTTTGTGCTTGAGTTTAGTGAGTGATGAGTTAGTGGCTTAGTGCTTAACTAATCAAAAGCTAAATCTATTACTTTGTGTTTAGATTTAGTACTATCTTTATGTTTTTCATTTATCAACAAAAATCAGAAAATTCTCACAAAAACAACATCACTTGGCCGAAAATTTCATAAGTCTCACAAATCGATTTTAGTCAATCCCTTGAGTGAAACTTAACCCATCTAGTTTCACTCCAAATTGGTCATCAAAGCTTTGGTTGGGTTTGAAGCACAAGATCCCACCTTTGTGCTTAAGAAACACACGGTCCAAAACAATTCTTGAGGTACCCGAAATTTTTTCAGATTTGTTCTTTGGTTAGTCCAATGGGTATGTCTCTTCCTTTTGATGTTTCTTATGATACTACTCTTGGTGAGACCATGTATGATTCTATGGAGAAAACTAGAAGAGAGCTTGAAATCAAAATGAGTCGAATGAGGGGTAGACCTATCCCTAACCCTAACCTTATGATCTTGAGGAAGTTAGAAGCTAGAATGGCTCGGTTAGGAGGAGAGCCACCCCCTAGCCATGGCCGTGTGACTTGTAGAGCAATACATGCTCAAACCCTAACCCTAGAAGAGAATCACCAAGTCCAAAACTTTAGATCTAGGTGTACCATTATGGGAAGGGTTTGTAATTTGGTTGTTGATGGGGAAAGTTGCAATAATGTTGCCTCAAATACTCTCATTGAAAAACTAGCCTTACCTACACAAGATCACCCTAACCCTTACAAGATGAAATGGCAAAAAAATGGAGCCGAGATGAGTGTGATGGTGGTTAGACAATGCTTGGTTTCTTTCTCCATTGGAAGGGATTACATGGATGAGGTTTTGTGTGATGTGATTCCCATGGATGCTTGTCACCTTCTCTTGGGGAGACCTTGGAAGTTGAAAAGAAATGCTAATCATGATGAGAGGGACAATACTTATACTTTTAAAATTGGAGCTAAAAAAATCAAACTTACACCCTTACCTCCGATTTTGAAGAACCCTAACCCTCCCTCCTTGATTGGGTCTCACGAAAAAGTGAAGGTTGATGGGAGACCCGAAATGAAACAAGTGCAAACTGAAAAGGTGGTGGTAAAGCCGTGTGATATGATGCTAGGGAACATACCAACACCCCTACCTTCTACCTTGAAGTATTCCACCCCACCCTCCATGGTTGAGCCAAGCAAAGATGATGTATTAAGTGGCGGACCAGAAATGAAGCTAGGGTTTGGTCATGGGAAAGATGTGCTCGTACTCCTTGTTAAGGACAATCCTAGAGCAATAGGGCAAGGCAAAGGAGAGGAGCCCAACGAAGTCAAAACTGAAATTTTGGGAAACTCAATCAAGAGCAAGGAAAGTGAATCATTTGGAGATGCAAAGGTTGATGTTTTGCAAAGTTCAAGTGAGTTCTTGAGATGGAAGTTCAAAGTGGGAACTAACAATACCAAAAAAATGCTATGTGGTTATTGGAGTGAAACTAGGTGGATAAAGCTTCACTCAAAAGATGAACAAAAATCGATCTCAAACACCCTTGAACTATACTCGGCCGAAATGTGTTTTTGAGAGACAAATTTTCTGATTTTTGTATGTACATGAAAGAACATAAAGATAGTCACTAAATCTACACACTAAGTAATAGATTTAGGTTTTGATTAGCTTAAGCACAAAGCCACTAAACTAATCTTCCACTAACTCACACACTAAGTAATGAGAAAATGAAGAAGCTCAAGCAAACAACTAGGGTTTTCTTTTATCATTCAAATCTGAAAAATACAAGAGGGATAGGTGGGTTTATATAAGACCCAACCTCTAATCTACACCCTTCAATTCAAAGCTAATCTAACGGCCACAATTGACCCACATTACATCCAAAAAAACGGCTGAAATATGCCTTACAAATGCTGAATTTTTGAAGGAAAACAAACAAAAACATAAAGTAAAAGCATAAAAGAGGATAGTGACATGTGTGAAAGGGACATGTTGAGGAGAAACATGTGAGCCTCTCCTTGATTTAATTTCGGCTGACTTGGGGTCTTCTCCCAATTGATTTTTGCTCCTTGTTGACTTAGTTGACTTGTGGTTCGAACCCACTTGGGTGCACTCGAGCGATCACATTCAAAAATAGCGTTTTGTTGACTTTCGGTTGCTCTTTGTCTTGACTTTCCTTGACCTCTTTGACTCACCAAGCTTGACCAACATATTATGATGTAATTCACTCAAAATAAGCTTGGGTGGACCTTAGGATCGTGGTCTAGCCCGTGGTTCGAGCCCAAGGACCCAAACCGTGATTTAGTCAAAAACCGCCTTTGCTCGCCTTGACCATTTTTGGTTCAGTTATCATAACCAAGTCTACTCAAGTGGTTTCATGAAATGGGGATTCAAAGGAGGAACTGAGCTTGAACAAAAAGAGCTAAGTGATGATCTCCCACAATGCTCTCCTAAGTTCAAGAAAGAAGATCCTAAGGATGTACTAGGGTTAGCACTCGAGCCAAGGGAAACCGAAAGTGTTGGAGAAGAAAAATCAATCCTAATGGTCAAGAACAACCCTAGGACAATAAGAAGGAACAAAGGAGAGGAGCACAAATTTGATGGAACCACCGTGCTTATTGTGAAAATTCCGAACCATTACAAGGATGAGTCCATTGGAAGTGCAAGGAATGATGGCATGGAAAGGCCAAGAAGAACCATGAAATGGAGGATCATGGAAAGGAATGACCGTAGCAAGGAGTGGCGTCATGGTGATCCTAAGCAAGCTTCAATTGAGTTTGGGTATGAAGAGCTTGAGGATGAGCTAGGAAATGAATGTAGATTCAAGGAAGCCATGGTAAGAGATGAGAGTAGGGTCATTTGCACGAGCCAAACAAGGAACAATTATTCTCTCGATCAATCTCTAGGCCTATGGTGTTCTTGGGCATCAACAATCATGAAGTCCAATTCTTGTCAAGAAGCAAAAGGGATATCAATCAATCTCATCAATGATCAAAGTTCAAACCGAGCAAGAGGAAGAGAGACCGAGGATTTGAGGACAAATCCTTTTCAAGAAGAGGAGATTGGACCAAAAATGGTCAAGTCGAGCAAAGGCGGTTTTTGTCTAAATCACGGTTTGAGTCCTTGGGCTCGAACCATGGGCTAGATCACGGTCCTAGGGTCCACCCAAGCTTATTTTGAGTGAATTAAACAATAATATCTTGGTCAAGCTTGGTGGGTCAAAGAAGTCAAGGAAAGTCAAGAAGGAGAGCAACCGAAAGTCGACAAATGTGCTATTTTGAATGTGATCGCTTGAGTGCACCCATGTGGGTTCGAACCCCAATAAAACACGAGCCAACAAGGTCCAAGAAGGTCAGCTAAGGGGAGAATTCGGCTGACCCAAAGAAGCCCTCAAATGATACATCATTTTGTGCTTTAAGTCATTTTCATTAATGTCGCTTTCATGCTTTATGCTTTATTGTTTTTAGTTGATAAAATCTGATTTGTGAGTAATGTTGGACGTCCCACATGCTCTCCCAAGGTCTATCATGACCCTTGGATGATCACCTAAAAGCATGGAGAGGATTGAGCCACAAGTCACTATCACACTTTATGCTTTTGTAGTTTGTCATTTACTTTGATTTTTTCAGCTCTTGTATGCTCAAGTGAGCCGTTATTTTGTAGCATTCAAGGGGTCTCTATGAGCCCTTAGATTAGATATTAGATGAAGGGTCAAGGTTAGAGTGTGGGTATTATATAAACCCTCACTCTCCCATTGTAATTTTCAGATTTGAATGAATTGAAAACCCTAGTGTTTAAGTTGCGTGTTCTTCATTTTTCTCATTGCTTTGTGCTTGAGTTTAGTGAGTGATTAGTTAGTGGCTTAGTGCTTAACTAATCAAAACCTAAATCTATTACTTTGTGTTTAGATTTAGTACTATCTTTATGTTTTTCATTTATCAACAAAAATCAGAAAATTCTCACAAAAACAACATCACTTGGCCGAAAATTTCATAAGTCTCACAAATCGATTTTAGTCAATCCCTTGAGTGAAACTTAACCCATCTAGTTTCACTCCAAATTGGTCGTCAAAGCTTTGGTTGGGTTTGAAGCACAAGATCCCACCTTTGTGCTTAAGAAACACACGGTCCAAAACAATTCTTGAGGTACCCGAAAATTTTTCAGATTTGTTCTTTGGTTAGTCCAATGGGTATGTCTCTTCCTTTTGATGTTTCTTATGATACTACTCTTGGTGAGACCATGTATGATTCTATGGAGAAAACTAGAAGAGAGCTTGAAATCAAAATGAGTCGAATGAGGGGTAGACCTATCCCTAACCCTAACCTTATGATCTTGAGGAAGTTAGAAGCTAGAATGGCTCGGTTAGGAGGAGAGCCACCCCCTAGCCATGGCCGTGTGACTTGTAGAGCAATACATGCTCAAACCCTAACCCTAGAAGAGAATCACCAAGTCCAAAACTTTAGATCTAGGTGTACCATTATGGGAAGGGTTTGTAATTTGGTTGTTGATGGGGAAAGTTGCAATAATGTTGCCTCAAATACTCTCATTGAAAAACTAGCCTTACCTACACAAGATCACCCTAACCCTTACAAGATGAAATGGCAAAAAAATGGAGCCGAGATGAGTGTGATGGTGGTTAGACAATGCTTGGTTTCTTTCTCCATTGGAAGGGATTACATGGATGAGGTTTTGTGTGATGTGATTCCCATGGATGCTTGTCACCTTCTCTTGGGGAGACCTTGGAAGTTGAAAAGAAATGCTAATCATGATGAGAGGGACAATACTTATACTTTTAAAATTGGAGCTAAAAAAATCAAACTTACACCCTTACCTCCGATTTTGAAGAACCCTAACCCTCCCTCCTTGATTGGGTCTCACGAAAAAGTGAAGGTTGATGGGAGACCCGAAATGAAACAAGTGCAAACTGAAAAGGTGGTGGTAAAGCCGTGTGATATGATGCTAGGGAACATACCAACACCCCTACCTTCTACCTTGAAGTATTCCACCCCACCCTCCATGGTTGAGCCAAGCAAAGATGATGTATTAAGTGGCGGACCAGAAATGAAGCTAGGGTTTGGTCATGGGAAAGATGTGCTCGTACTCCTTGTTAAGGACAATCCTAGAGCAATAGGGCAAGGCAAAGGAGAGGAGCCCAACGAAGTCAAAACTGAAATTTTGGGAAACTCAATCAAGAGCAAGGAAAGTGAATCATTTGGAGATGCAAAGGTTGATGTTTTGCAAAGTTCAAGTGAGTTCTTGAGATGGAAGTTCAAAGTGGGAACTAACAATACCAAAAAAATGCTATGTGGTTATCATAACCAAGTCTACTCAAGTGGTTTCATGAAATGGGGATTCAAAGGAGGAACTAAGCTTGGACAAAAGAAGCTAAGTGTAGATCTCCCACAAAGCTCTCCTTAGTTCAAGAAAGAAGATCCTAAGGATGTACTAGGGTTAGCACTGAGCCAAGGGAAACCGAAAGTGTTGGAGAAGAAAAATCAATCCTAATGGTCAAGAACAACCCTAGGACAATAAGAAGGAACAAAGGAGAGGAGCACAAATTTGATGGAACCACCGTGCTTATTGTGAAAATTCCGAACCATTACAAGGATGAGTCCATTGGAAGTGCAAGGAATGATGGCATGGAAAGGCCAAGAAGAACCATGAAATGGAGGATCATGGAAAGGAATGACCGTAGCAAGGAGTGGCGTCATGGTGATCCTAAGCAAGCTTCAATTGAGTTTGGGTATGAAGAGCTTGAGGATGAGCTAGGAAATGAATGTAGATTCAAGGAAGCCATGGTAAGAGATGAGAGTAGGGTCATTTGCACGAGCCAAACAAGGAACAATTATTCTCTCGATCAATCTCTAGGCCTATGGTGTTCTTGGGCATCAACAATCATGAAGTCCAATTCTTGTCAAGAAGCAAAAGGGATATCAATCAATCTCATCAATGATCAAAGTTCAAACCGAGCAAGAGGAAGAGAGACCGAGGATTTGAGGACAAATCCTTTTCAAGAAGAGGAGATTGGACCAAAAATGGTCAAGTCGAGCAAAGGCGGTTTTTGTCTAAATCACGGTTTGAGTCCTTGGGCTCGAACCATGGGCTAGATCACGGTCCTAGGGTCCACCCAAGCTTATTTTGAGTGAATTAAACAATAATATCTTGGTCAAGCTTGGTGGGTCAAAGAAGTCAAGAAGGAGAGCAACCGAAAGTCGACAAATGTGCTATTTTGAATGTGATCGCTGAGTGCACCCATGTGGGTTCGAACCCCAATAAAACCACGAGCCAACAAGGTCCAAGAAGGTCAGCTAAGGGAGAATTGGCTGACCCAAAGAAGCCCTCAAATGATACATCATTTTGTGCTTTAAGTCATTTTCATTAATGTCGCTTTCATGCTTTATGCTTTATTGTTTTTAGTTGATAAAATCTGATTTGTGAGTAATGTTGGACGTCCCACATGCTCTCCCAAGGTCTATCATGACCCTTGGATGATCACCTAAAAGCATGGAAGGATTGAGCCACAAGTCACTATCACACTTTATCTTTTGTAGTTTGTCATGTACTTTGATTTTTTCAGCTCTTGTATGCTCAAGTGAGCCGTTATTTTGTAGCATTCAAGGGGTCTCTATGAGCCCTTAGATTAGATATTAGATGAAGGGTCAAGGTTAGAGTGTGGGTATTATATAAACCCTCACTCTCCCATTGTAATTTTCAGATTTGAATGAATTGAAAACCCTAGTGTTTAAGTTGCGTATTCTTCATTTTTCTCATTGCTTTGTGCTTGAGTTTAGTGAGTGATTAGTTAGTGGCTTAGTGCTTAACTAATCAAAACCTAAATCTATTACTTTGTGTTTAGATTTAGTACTATCTTTATGTTTTTCATTTATCAACAAAAATCAGAAAATTCTCACAAAAACAACATCACTTGGCGAAAATTTCATAAGTCTCACAAATCGATTTTAGTCAATCCCTTGAGTGAAACTTAACCCATCTAGTTTCACTCCAAATTGGTCGTCAAAGCTTTGGTTGGGTTTGAAGCACAAGATCCCACCTTTGTGCTTAAGAAACACACGGTCCAAAACAATTCTTGAGGTACCCGAAAATTTTTCAGATTTGTTCTTTGGTTAGTCCAATGGGTATGTCTCTTCCTTTTGATGTTTCTTATGATACTACTCTTGGTGAGACCATGTATGATTCTATGGAGAAAACTAGAAGAGAGCTTGAAATCAAAATGAGTCGAATGAGGGGTAGACCTATCCCTAACCCTAACCTTATGATCTTGAGGAAGTTAGAAGCTAGAATGGCTCGGTTAGGAGGAGAGCCACCCCCTAGCCATGGCCGTGTGACTTGTAGAGCAATACATGCTCAAACCCTAACCCTAGAAGAGAATCACCAAGTCCAAAACTTTAGATCTAGGTGTACCATTATGGGAAGGGTTTGTAATTTGGTTGTTGATGGGGAAAGTTGCAATAATGTTGCCTCAAATACTCTCATTGAAAAACTAGCCTTACCTACACAAGATCACCCTAACCCTTACAAGATGAAATGGCAAAAAAATGGAGCCGAGATGAGTGTGATGGTGGTTAGACAATGCTTGGTTTCTTTCTCCATTGGAAGGGATTACATGGATGAGGTTTTGTGTGATGTGATTCCCATGGATGCTTGTCACCTTCTCTTGCGGAGACCTTGGAAGTTGAAAAGAAATGCTAATCATGATGAGAGGGACAATACTTATACTTTTAAAATTGGAGCTAAAAAGTCAAACTTACACCCTTACCTCCGATTTTGAAGAACCCTAACCCTCCCTCCTTGATTGGGTCTCACGAAAAAGTGAAGGTTGATGGGAGACCGAAATGAAACAAGTGCAAACTGAAAGGTGGTGGTAAAGCCGCAGTGATATGATGCTAGGGAACATACCAACACCCCTACCTTCTACCTTGAAGTATTCCACCCCACCCTCCATGGTTGAGCCAAGCAAAGATGATGTATTAAGTGGCGGACCAGAAATGAAGCTAGGGTTTGGTCATGGGAAAGATGTGCTCGTACTCCTTGTTAAGGACAATCCTAGAGCAATAGGGCAAGGCAAAGGAGAGGAGCCCAACGAAGTCAAAACTGAAATTTTGGGAAACTCAATCAAGAGCAAGGAAAGTGAATCATTTGGAGATGCAAAGGTTGATGTTTTGCAAAGTTCAAGTGAGTTCTTGAGATGGAAGTTCAAAGTGGGAACTAACAATACCAAAAAAATGCTATGTGGTTATCATAACCAAGTCTACTCAAGTGGTTTCATGAAATGGGGATTCAAAGGAGGAACTGAGCTTGAACAAAAAGAGCTAAGTGATGATCTCCCACAATGCTCTCCTAAGTTCAAGAAAGAAGATCCTAAGGATGTACTAGGGTTAGCACTCGAGCCAAGGGAAACCGAAAGTGTTGGAGAAGAAAAATCAATCCTAATGGTCAAGAACAACCCTAGGACAATAAGAAGGAACAAAGGAGAGGAGCACAAATTTGATGGAACCACCGTGCTTATTGTGAAAATTCCGAACCATTACAAGGATGAGTCCATTGGAAGTGCAAGGAATGATGGCATGGAAAGGCCAAGAAGAACCATGAAATGGAGGATCATGGAAAGGAATGACCGTAGCAAGGAGTGGCGTCATGGTGATCCTAAGCAAGCTTCAATTGAGTTTGGGTATGAAGAGCTTGAGGATGAGCTAGGAAATGAATGTAGATTCAAGGAAGCCATGGTAAGAGATGAGAGTAGGGTCATTTGCACGAGCCAAACAAGGAACAATTATTCTCTCGATCAATCTCTAGGCCTATGGTGTTCTTGGGCATCAACAATCATGAAGTCCAATTCTTGTCAAGAAGCAAAGGGATATCAATCAATCTCATCAATGATCAAAGTTCAAACCGAGCAAGAGGAAGAGAGACCGAGGATTTGAGGACAAATCCTTTTCAAGAAGAGGAGATTGGACCAAAATGGTCAAGTCGAGCAAAGGCGGTTTGTCTAAATCACGGTTTGAGTCCTTGGGCTCGAACCATGGGCTAGATCACGGTCCTAGGGTCCACCCAAGCTTATTTTGAGTGAATTAAACAATAATATCTTGGTCAAGCTTGGTGGGTCAAAGAAGTCAAGGAAAGTCAAGAAGGAGAGCAACCGAAAGTCGACAAATGTGCTATTTTGAATGTGATCGCTTGAGTGCACCCATGTGGGTTCGAACCCCAATAAAACACGAGCCAACAAGGTCCAAGAAGGTCAGCTAAGGGGAGAATTCGGCTGACCCAAAGAAGCCCTCAAATGATACATCATTTTGTGCTTTAAGTCATTTTCATTAATGTCGCTTTCATGCTTTATGCTTTATTGTTTTTAGTTGATAAAATCTGATTTGTGAGTAATGTTGGACGTCCCACATGCTCTCCCAAGGTCTATCATGACCCTTGGATGATCACCTAAAAGCATGGAGAGGATTGAGCCACAAGTCACTATCACACTTTATGCTTTTGTAGTTTGTCATTTACTTTGATTTTTCAGCTCTTGTATGCTCAAGTGAGCCGTTATTTTGTAGCATTCAAGGGGTCTCTATGAGCCCTTAGATTAGATATTAGATGAAGGGTCAAGGTTAGAGTGTGGGTATTATATAAACCCTCACTCTCCCATTGTAATTTTCAGATTTGAATGAATTGAAAACCCTAGTGTTTAAGTTGCGTGTTCTTCATTTTTCTCATTGCTTTGTGCTTGAGTTTAGTGAGTGATTAGTTAGTGGCTTAGTGCTTAACTAATCAAAACCTAAATCTATTACTTTGTGTTTAGATTTAGTACTATCTTTATGTTTTTCATTTATCAACAAAAATCAGAAAATTCTCACAAAAACAACATCACTTGGCCGAAAATTTCATAAGTCTCACAAATCGATTTTAGTCAATCCCTTGAGTGAAACTTAACCCATCTAGTTTCACTCCAAATTGGTCATCAAAGCTTTGGTTGGGTTTGAAGCACAAGATCCCACCTTTGTGCTTAAGAAACACACGGTCCAAAACAATTCTTGAGGTACCCGAAAATTTTTCAGATTTGTTCTTTGGTTAGTCCAATGGGTATGTCTCTTCCTTTTGATGTTTCTTATGATACTACTCTTGGTGAGACCATGTATGATTCTATGGAGAAAACTAGAAGAGAGCTTGAAATCAAAATGAGTCGAATGAGGGGTAGACCTATCCCTAACCCTAACCTTATGATCTTGAGGAAGTTAGAAGCTAGAATGGCTCGGTTAGGAGGAGAGCCACCCCCTAGCCATGGCCGTGTGACTTGTAGAGCAATACATGCTCAAACCCTAACCCTAGAAGAGAATCACCAAGTCCAAAACTTTAGATCTAGGTGTACCATTATGGGAAGGGTTTGTAATTTGGTTGTTGATGGGGAAAGTTGCAATAATGTTGCCTCAAATACTCTCTGATGCAGGAGCATTAGAGGAGGTTGAAAACGAAGTACTTCTAAGCCGGCATTTACCTAAGATCACTAAAGAGTTGAAGATTGGTTCGAATTATGTAACTATGGTTACTTGGAAACACAATGGAGAAGCTGGAAACGCAGGAATGGAAGCTGGAAACGCAGAAGGAAACGCAGACTTTGAAGGTTCCTGGAAACTCACAGGAAACACAGACGCGTTTCCCACAGACTAGCTGGAAACGCTGGAAAACGTGTACAGCTCAACACGCTTTCCTTAAATTAGTCCGTAGGAATCAGCTAGTATAATCTTAATTATTCTTAGTTTATTTTCTTTATTTACTTGCAAATAAAGTAGGAAAATTTCCTAATTGTGTTAGGAATAATTTAGTTGATTTTATTTGATTTTGTTAGTTTGTTTCCTAATTAAATTAGGAAAGTCTTAGTTGATGGAATAATTTGGTTTCCTAATTATATTAGGACCAATATAGTTGTTTAGAGTACTATAAATAAGGTTGGATTGTGACCTTATTTTTCATATCTTATCATACATTGAATTATCAATAAAGTTTTATACTTTGCCTAAACTTGCGAGTTTAAACCTTGAATTCTTTCTTGCGAGATTGATTTCAAACTCTTCCTTGCGAGGTTGAGATTTAGCTAATCAAGTGATTTCCTTGCGAGGATTGATCAAGATTACTTGTTTATCCGTTCTTGTTATCAAGAACTTGCATTATCCATCTTATTTGCAACCTCACGTTGCGTTTCCACCCAAAAAGAGCAACCTCACGTTGCATACATATTCACAGTTACAAATTCCGCTGCTACGTTTCTAAAGAACCTACGCGTTCTATATCAAATTGGTTATCAGAGCTCGATTCTTGATTTATTTTTCAATAAATCTGTCTTGGGCAGCTTAAAACAATGGAAGATAATTCTGGTCAAGATAAGCCGTGGATGGAAGACATGAATTCCATGCAAAAGGAGCTAAGTCAGTTGACATACATGGTGAAGCACATGTTTAAAAGTGGTTATAAGAAACCAAAGAACCCGAATATAAGTGATGATGAAGGTTCGATTTTATCCGAAGAAGAAGAACGTCCGAGAGGAAGGAAGATCACCAAGAACGATGATGATCGAGGTCTCAAACTCGATATTCAAGATTTTAAAGGTGACATGGATCCGGAGAGTTTCTTGGATTGGATTCGACAAGCCGAGAGAATCTTTGAGTATAAGGAATATGATGATAGGAAGCAATTTAAGGTTGCAACGTTGAAACTCACCAAATATGCTTCTTTATGGTATGAAAACCTAAAGAAACAAAGGAGGAGAGAAGGAAAGCCAAAGATTGAGTCTTGGGCTAAGTTGAAGAAACACCTTCTGAAACGTTTCTTGGCTCGTGATTATGAGCAAGAAAACTACTTGAAACTCCAATCTTTGATGCAAGAAAACTTGTCCGTGACTGAATACATCAAAGAATTTGAGAGGATAACAATCTTATGCGATCTTGAGGAGAAAGAAGAGCTGAGAATCGCAAGATTCATCAAGGGCCTAACACCCTCGCTTGCGACTAAAGTTGAAATTCAGAATTTTGATGGTTTTAATGATGTGTGCAGGTTAGCTTTGAAGTTTGAGAAGCAAGAAAAGGCACGAAAGACTAATCCTTATTCAAGAGGAGTGGTCATTGGTTCGAGTTCCCAAGCTAAAAACACTCCAAGCAAACCTAAAGAAATTCCAAAAGAGGAATCTCGAGACAAAGGAAAGGGAATCGCTGTGGAGACTAAAGGAAACTCAATGAGGCGTTGCTTTAAGTGTCAAGGCTATGGTCACATAGCAAACGAGTGTCCTCTAAAGAGAGCACTCACAGTTCAAGAATTGGAAGGGTTGGTTCCTAACTTTGTCACGTCTAAGGAGGATGAAGAAACAGAAGACCAAGAGGGAGTGGTTTATGATTTGGATCCCTTGAGTGAAGATGAATGCTTGGTGCTTAGAAACCTTCATGTGGAAGCAAGCACGGCTGAAACGGAACAAAGAGAGCAGATTTTTCATACCCGGTGCAAGGTACGTGACAAGATTTGTAATCTTATCATTGATAGTGGGTCATGCACGAATGTAGTAGCAAAGACTTTGGTTGATGAACTTAAATTACAAACTAGAGACCGTGATAAGTCATATAAACTACATTGGTTGAATGGGGATGGTGGTGTTCATGTGAAGAAACAAGCCCTAATCTCTCTTAGTTTAGGCCCATATACTGATGAGTTGTGGTGTGACGTGGTTCCAATGAATGCTTGTCATATTCTATTGGGGAGGCCGTGGCAATTTGATCGGAAGGTTGAGCATGATGGGAGAACTAATATTTATAGCGTGACCAAGGGAAACACAACTTACAATCTGAAACCTTTATCACCTCATAAGATTAGGGAAGCTAAATTGAAGAGGGGAAACTTATTTGTGGAGGCTAAGGAAGTAGAAGAGGTTATTGCTCGTGGAGAACGCGTTTACATGCTTGTGGTACGTGATTCTGATTCGGGGAAGATTGGTGATAACCGTGATGTGAAAGAGCTATTGGATGAATTTGGGGATGTGTTTCCGGATGATTTACCACAGGGGTTACCTCCTTTACGTGGAATTGAGCATCAAATTGACTTGATTCCGGGAGCGGCGTTACCAAACAAACCAGCTTATCGTTGTAATCCCGAGGAGGCAAAAGAACTTCAAAGACAAGTCCAGGAGCTACTTGATAGGGGTTACGTGCAAGAAAGCTTGAGCCCATGTGCGGTTCCAGCATTATTGGTCCCAAAGAAGGAAGGAACTTGGAGGATGTGCATTGATAGTAGAGCGGTAAACAACATTACCATCAAATACCGTTTTCCTATGCCAAGACTTGATGATATGCTTGATGAGCTTGCTGGCTCATGTGTGTTTTCTAAGCTTGATTTAAGGAGTGGGTATCATCAAATGCGAATTCGAGAAGGAGATGAGTGGAAGACCGCATTCAAAACGAAACAAGGACTATATGAGTGGCTTGTGATGCCCTTTGGACTTTGTAATGCTCCTAGTTCGTTTATGAGACTTATGAATGAAGTGTTAAGGCCTTTCCTTAACAAGTTCGTGGTTGTGTATCTCGATGATATTTTGATCTATAGCAAGGATGAGGAGGAACACAAGCAACACTTGAGAGCAGTTTTTGAGGTTCTACGAAAACAAAAACTCTATGGGAAACTTGAGAAGTGCACGTTTATGGTTCCTAGTGTCGTGTTTCTAAGGTTGAAGCTATTCAAGCCTGGCCGGTTCCAAAATCGACTACGGAGGTACGAAGTTTCCATGGATTGGCCTCTTTCTATAGGCGATTCATCCAAGGTTTTAGTTCAATTATGGCTCCAATTACGGAGTTGACCAAGAAAGGAGAATTTGTGTGGACAACAAGCGCTCAAAAGGCATTTGAAGAAGTAAAGAGCAAGCTATGTTACGGACTGTTTTAGCACTCCCTGATTTCGACAAGTTGTTTGAAGTCGAATGTGATGCAAGTGGTGTTGGAATTGGTGCCGTGTTGATACAAGAGAAACGCCCTATTGCTTACTTTAGTGAGAAGTTAAATGGTGCAAGGTTGAACTACTCAACTTATGACAAGGAGTTCTACGCTATTGTGAGGGCATTGAACCATTGGAGTCACTATTTGCGGCCAAAACCGTTCGTGCTTCATTCTGATCACGAAGCTCTTAAACACATACATGGGCAGCAAAAATTGAATCCAAGACATGCTAAATGGGTTGAGTTTCTGCAATCTTTTACGTTTTCATCGAAATATAAGACTGGAAGTTCTAATATTGTAGCTGATGCACTTTCGAGAAGACATTGCTTATTAGTTGAGCTAGATGCAAGGTTGTTGGGATTTGAGCACGTCAAGGAGTTGTACAAGGATGATCCCTCGTTTTCTAAAGAGTTTCTTGAGCCTACGGGAGATTTCACATTGCAAGATGGGTTCTTATTCAAGGGAAATCGACTTTGCATTCCACAAAGTTCAATTCGGGAGTTGTTGATTCGTGAGGCTCATGGAGGGGCAATTGCTGGTCACTTTGGAACTAATAAGACTTACGACGTTGTAAGTGAACACTTCTATTGGCCGAAGATGATCAAAGACGTGCAAGACATCGTGGCTAAGTGTGTTGTGTGTCAAAAGGCGAAGAGTTCGTTCAATAAGGGATTATACACGCCCTTACCTGTTCCCACGCAACCATGGAGTGAGGTTAGTATGGATTTTATACTTGGGTTACCAAAAACGCAAAGAGGAAAGGATTCGATTATGGTTGTGGTTGATCGGTTTTCAAAGATGGCTCACTTTATTCCTTGTCATAAAACCGATGATGCTACTCATGTTGCTGATCTTTATTATAAAGAAGTAGTGCGTTTACATGGGATTCCACTTACTATAGTGTCGGATCGAGATGTAAAGTTTCTTAGCTATTTTTGGAAGACGTTGTGGAGGTTAGTGGGAACCAAGCTATTGTTTAGTACTTCTCACCATCCACAAACTGATGGTCAAACGGAAGTGACTAATAGAACTCTTGGAAGTTTGTTAAGAGGGTTGGTTAGCAAAAGCGCGAAGGATTGGGATGTAAAACTCGCACATGTTGAAAAACTAGCCTTACCTACACAAGATCACCCTAACCCTTACAAGATGAAATGGCAAAAAAATGGAGCCGAGATGAGTGTGATGGTGGTTAGACAATGCTTGGTTTCTTTCTCCATTGGAAGGGATTACATGGATGAGGTTTTGTGTGATGTGATTCCCATGGATGCTTGTCACCTTCTCTTGGGGAGACCTTGGAAGTTGAAAAGAAATGCTAATCATGATGAGAGGGACAATACTTATACTTTTAAAATTGGAGCTAAAAAAATCAAACTTACACCCTTACCTCCGATTTTGAAGAACCCTAACCCTCCCTCCTTGATTGGGTCTCACGAAAAAGTGAAGGTTGATGGGAGACCCGAAATGAAACAAGTGCAAACTGAAAAGGTGGTGGTAAAGCCGTGTGATATGATGCTAGGGAACATACCAACACCCCTACCTTCTACCTTGAAGTATTCCACCCCACCCTCCATGGTTGAGCCAAGCAAAGATGATGTATTAAGTGGCGGACCAGAAATGAAGCTAGGGTTTGGTCATGGGAAAGATGTGCTCGTACTCCTTGTTAAGGACAATCCTAGAGCAATAGGGCAAGGCAAAGGAGAGGAGCCCAACGAAGTCAAAACTGAAATTTTGGGAAACTCAATCAAGAGCAAGGAAAGTGAATCATTTGGAGATGCAAAGGTTGATGTTTTGCAAAGTTCAAGTGAGTTCTTGAGATGGAAGTTCAAAGTGGGAACTAACAATACCAAAAAAATGCTATGTGGTTATCATAACCAAGTCTACTCAAGTGGTTTCATGAAATGGGGATTCAAAGGAGGAACTGAGCTTGACCAAAGTGAGCTAAGTGATGATCTCCCACAATGCTCTCCTAAGTTCAAGAAAGAAGATCCTAAGGATGTACTAGGGTTAGCACTCGAGCCAAGGGAAACCGAAAGTGTTGGAGAAGAAAAATCAATCCTAATGGTCAAGAACAACCCTAGGACAATAAGAAGGAACAAAGGAGAGGAGCACAAATTTGATGGAACCACCGTGCTTATTGTGAAAATTCCGAACCATTACAAGGATGAGTCCATTGGAAGTGCAAGGAATGATGGCATGGAAAGGCCAAGAAGAACCATGAAATGGAGGATCATGGAAAGGAATGACCGTAGCAAGGAGTGGCGTCATGGTGATCCTAAGCAAGCTTCAATTGAGTTTGGGTATGAAGAGCTTGAGGATGAGCTAGGAAATGAATGTAGATTCAAGGAAGCCATGGTAAGAGATGAGAGTAGGGTCATTTGCACGAGCCAAACAAGGAACAATTATTCTCTCGATCAATCTCTAGGCCTATGGTGTTCTTGGGCATCAACAATCATGAAGTCCAATTCTTGTCAAGAAGCAAAAGGGATATCAATCAATCTCATCAATGATCAAAGTTCAAACCGAGCAAGAGGAAGAGAGACCGAGGATTTGAGGACAAATCCTTTTCAAGAAGAGGAGATTGGACCAAAAATGGTCAAGTCGAGCAAAGGCGGTTTTTGTCTAAATCACGGTTTGAGTCCTTGGGCTCGAACCATGGGCTAGATCACGGTCCTAGGGTCCACCCAAGCTTATTTTGAGTGAATTAAACAATAATATCTTGGTCAAGCTTGGTGGGTCAAAGAAGTCAAGGAAAGTCAAGAAGGAGAGAGCAACCGAAAGTCGACAAATGTGCTATTTTGAATGTGATCGCTTGAGTGCACCCATGTGGGTTCGAACCCCAATAAAACACGAGCCAACAAGGTCCAAGAAGGTCAGCTAAGGGGAGAATTCGGCTGACCCAAAGAAGCCCTCAAATGATACATCATTTTGTGCTTTAAGTCATTTTCATTAATGTCGCTTTCATGCTTTATGCTTTATTGTTTTTAGTTGATAAAATCTGATTTGTGAGTAATGTTGGACGTCCCACATGCTCTCCCAAGGTCTATCATGACCCTTGGATGATCACCTAAAAGCATGGAGAGGATTGAGCCACAAGTCACTATCACACTTTATGCTTTTGTAGTTTGTCATTTACTTTGATTTTTTCAGCTCTTGTATGCTCAAGTGAGCCGTTATTTTGTAGCATTCAAGGGGTCTTGCACTGAAACGGCTTGACGATTTGGACCCGATTTTTGGTCTACGTTTTAACCATGGTCCTTGGACCCATGGTCACGTTTTTTTCAGCTCAAAAGGAGGCCAAACTCGGCTGGTCTAATGTTGTTCAAGTCATACTTTTTAATTCATACATGTCCCTTTCGATTAAAGTTGCTTTAAACTTTATGTCTTTGTCACCTTTTGATCTTTTGTATTCAAACAACAAAATCAGCTAAGGACCCTCAAGTTGGACGTGTATGAGTGCTCTCCAAGGAGCAAATGAAGGCCTTAGATGAAGAACAACAATGAAGGGAGAGGATGCATTCATGGGTCACTATCAACCTTTATGCTTTAGTTGTTGTATTTTGTTTGTTGTAATCAGATTTTTGTAAGGTCTTTAGGACCCTTTTTGGCTGATTTGTAAGGCCCCTCATAGCCCTTAGATTAGATATTAGATGTAGGGTTTAGATGATAGCATGGGTCTTATATAAACCCACCTATCTCCTTGTAATTTTTCAGATTTGAAGTTTATAAGAAAATGAGTTTTAAAAGTGAGTTTTTCTCTTGGAGACCACCTTGGCTTAGTGCTTGGTGTTTCGAGTATCCTTGGGGGATGATCATAGCTTAGTGCGATGATTGATCGGAACCTTAGTCTTAGGCCCTCGCTTAGTGCTCGGTCTAATTCATATCCTAGGCTTAAACTTGTTTAAGTCATATCTTTTATTTTAGTTTTTATGTGTGTTCAAATAAAATCAGAAAAACGAAACCACCAAATCAGCCCATAAAAAACGTGAGACATGAGTAAGGCTCTTGAATGAGTCGACTTTAGGTCGAGGTGGTTACAAGGTACAAAGAGGCCCGCCCCGAATCGCTCCAGGTCTCTATGAGCCCTTAGATTAGATATTAGATGAAGGGTCAAGGTTAGAGTGTGGGTATTATATAAACCCTCACTCTCCCATTGTAATTTTCAGATTTGAATGAATTGAAAACCCTAGTGTTTAAGTTGAGTGTTCTTCATTTTTCTCATTGCTTTGTGCTTGAGTTTAGTGAGTGATTAGTTAGTGGCTTAGTGCTTAACTAATCAAAACCTAAATCTATTACTTTGTGTTTAGATTTAGTACTATCATTATGTTTTTCATTTATCAACAAAAATTAGAAAATTCTCGCAAAAACAACATCACTTGGCCGAAATTTCATAAGTCTCACAAATCGATTTTAGTCAATCCCTTGAGTGAAACTTAACCCATCTAGTTTCACTCCAAATTGGTCATCAAAGCTTTGGTTGGGTTTGAAGCACAAGATCCCACCTTTGTGCTTAAGAAACACACGGTCCAAAACAATTCTTGAGGTACCCGAAAATTTTTCAGATTTGTTCTTTGGTTAGTCCAATGGGTATGTCTCTTCCTTTTGATGTTTCTTATGATACTACTCTTGGTGAGACCATGTATGATTCTATGGAGAAAACTAGAAGAGAGCTTGAAATCAAAATGAGTCGAATGAGGGGTAGACCTATCCCTAACCCTAACCTTATGATCTTGAGGAAGTTAGAAGCTAGAATGGCTCGGTTAGGAGGAGAGCCACCCCCTAGCCATGGCCGTGTGACTTGTAGAGCAATACATGCTCAAACCCTAACCCTAGAAGAGAATCACCAAGTCCAAAACTTTAGATCTAGGTGTACCATTATGGGAAGGGTTTGTAATTTGGTTGTTGATGGGGAAAGTTGCAATAATGTTGCCTCAAATACTCTCATTGAAAAACTAGCCTTACCTACACAAGATCACCCTAACCCTTACAAGATGAAATGGCAAAAAAATGGAGCCGAGATGAGTGTGATGGTGGTTAGACAATGCTTGGTTTCTTTCTCCATTGGAAGGGATTACATGGATGAGGTTTTGTGTGATGTGATTCCCATGGATGCTTGTCACCTTCTCTTGGGGAGACCTTGGAAGTTGAAAAGAAATGCTAATCATGATGAGAGGGACAATACTTATACTTTTAAAATTGGAGCTAAAAAATCAAACTTACACCCTTACCTCCGATTTTGAAGAACCCTAACCCTCCCTCCTTGATTGGGTCTCACGAAAAAGTGAAGGTTGATGGGAGACCCGAAATGAAACAAGTGCAAACTGAAAAGGTGGTGGTAAAGCCGTGTGATATGATGCTAGGGAACATACCAACACCCCTACCTTCTACCTTGAAGTATTCCACCCCACCCTCCATGGTTGAGCCAAGCAAAGATGATGTATTAAGTGGCGGACCAGAAATGAAGCTAGGGTTTGGTCATGGGAAAGATGTGCTCGTACTCCTTGTTAAGGACAATCCTAGAGCAATAGGGCAAGGCAAAGGAGAGGAGCCCAACGAAGTCAAAACTGAAATTTTGGGAAACTCAATCAAGAACAAGGAAAGTGAATCATTTGGAGATGCAAAGGTTGATGTTTTGCAAAGTTCAAGTGAGTTCTTGAGATGGAAGTTCAAAGTGGGAACTAACAATACCAAAAAAATGCTATGTGGTTATCATAACCAAGTCTACTCAAGTGGTTTCATGAAATGGGGATTCAAAGGAGGAACTAAGCTTGAAGAAAAAGAGCTAAGTGATGATCTCCCACAATGCTCTCCTAAGTTCAAGAAAGAAGATCCTAAGGATGTACTAGGGTTAGCACTCGAGCCAAGGGAAACCGAAAGTGTTGGAGAAGAAAAATCAATCCTAATGGTCAAGAACAACCCTAGGACAATAAGAAGGAACAAAGGAGAGGAGCACAAATTTGATGGAACCACCGTGCTTATTGTGAAAATTCCGAACCATTACAAGGATGAGTCCATTGGAAGTGCAAGGAATGATGGCATGGAAAGGCCAAGAAGAACCATGAAATGGAGGATCATGGAAAGGAATGACCGTAGCAAGGAGTGGCGTCATGGTGATCCTAAGCAAGCTTCAATTGAGTTTGGGTATGAAGAGCTTGAGGATGAGCTAGGAAATGAATGTAGATTCAAGGAAGCCATGGTAAGAGATGAGAGTAGGGTCATTTGCACGAGCCAAACAAGGAACAATTATTCTCTCGATCAATCTCTAGGCCTATGGTGTTCTTGGGCATCAACAATCATGAAGTCCAATTCTTGTCAAGAAGCAAAAGGGATATCAATCAATCTCATCAATGATCAAAGTTCAAACCGAGCAAGAGGAAGAGAGACCGAGGATTTGAGGACAAATCCTTTTCAAGAAGAGGAGATTGGACCAAAAATGGTCAAGTCGAGCAAAGGCGGTTTTTGTCTAAATCACGGTTTGAGTCCTTGGGCTCGAACCATGGGCTAGATCACGGTCCTAGGGTCCACCCAAGCTTATTTTGAGTGAATTAAACAATAATATCTTGGTCAAGCTTGGTGGGTCAAAGAAGTCAAGGAAAGTCAAGAAGGAGAGCAACCGAAAGTCGACAAATGTGCTATTTTGAATGTGATCGCTTGAGTGCACCCATGTGGGTTCGAACCCCAATAAAACACGAGCCAACAAGGTCCAAGAAGGTCAGCTAAGGGGAGAATTCGGCTGACCCAAAGAAGCCCTCAAATGATACATCATTTTGTGCTTTAAGTCATTTTCATTAATGTCGCTTTCATGCTTTATGCTTTATTGTTTTTAGTTGATAAAATCTGATTTGTGAGTAATGTTGGACGTCCCACATGCTCTCCCAAGGTCTATCATGACCCTTGGATGATCACCTAAAAGCATGGAGAGGATTGAGCCACAAGTCACTATCACACTTTATGCTTTTGTAGTTTGTCATTTACTTTGATTTTTTCAGCTCTTGTATGCTCAAGTGAGCCGTTATTTTGTAGCATTCAAGGGGTCTCTATGAGCCCTTAGATTAGATATTAGATGAAGGGTCAAGGTTAGAGTGTGGGTATTATATAAACCCTCACTCTCCCATTGTAATTTTCAGATTTGAATGAATTGAAGACCCTAGTGTTTAAGTTGAGTGTTCTTCATTTTTCTCATTGCTTTGTGCTTGAGTTTAGTGAGTGATTAGTTAGTGGCTTAGTGCTTAACTAATCAAAACCTAAATCTATTACTTTGTGTTTAGATTTAGTACTATCATTATGTTTTTCATTTATCAACAAAAATCAGAAAATTCTCACAAAAACAACATCACTTGGCCGAAATTTCATAAGTCTCACAAATCGATTTTAGTCAATCCCTTGAGTGAAACTTAACCCATCTAGTTTCACTCCAAATTGGTCATCAAAGCTTTGGTTGGGTTTGAAGCACAAGATCCCACCTTTGTGCTGAAGAAACACACGGTCCAAAACAATTCTTGAGGTACCCGAAAATTTTTCAGATTTGTTCTTTGGTTAGTCCAATGGGTATGTCTCTTCCTTTTGATGTTTCTTATGATACTACTCTTGGTGAGACCATGTATGATTCTATGGAGAAAACTAGAAGAGAGCTTGAAATCAAAATGAGTCGAATGAGGGGTAGACCTATCCCTAACCCTAACCTTATGATCTTGAGGAAGTTAGAAGCTAGAATGGCTCGGTTAGGAGGAGAGCCACCCCCTAGCCATGGCCGTGTGACTTGTAGAGCAATACATGCTCAAACCCTAACCCTAGAAGAGAATCACCAAGTCCAAAACTTTAGATCTAGGTGTACCATTATGGGAAGGGTTTGTAATTTGGTTGTTGATGGGGAAAGTTGCAATAATGTTGCCTCAAATACTCTCATTGAAAAACTAGCCTTACCTACACAAGATCACCCTAACCCTTACAAGATGAAATGGCAAAAAAATGGAGCCGAGATGAGTGTGATGGTGGTTAGACAATGCTTGGTTTCTTTCTCCATTGGAAGGGATTACATGGATTGAACCAAAAATGGTCAAGGCGAGCAAAGGCGGTTTTTGTCCAAATCACGGTTTGGGTCCTTGGGCTCGAACCATGGGCTAGACCCCGGTCCTAAGGTCCACCCGAGCTTATTTTGAGTAATTTTAAACCATAATATCTTGGTCAAGCTTGGTGGGTCATGGAAGTCAAGGAAAGTCGAGGAGGAGAGCAACCGATAGTCGACTAAAGTGCTATTTTTGAATGTGATCGCTCGAGTGCACCCAAGAGGGTTCGAACCACAAGTCAATTAAATCATCAAGAGCAAAAATCAAATTGGAGAAGGTCCCAAGTCAGCCGAAAATAATACAAGGGAAGGCTCACATGTTGTTCCTCAATATGTCCCTTTCCTACATGTCACTATCTACCTTTATGCTTTATGCTTTTGTTGTTTGTTGTTAGTTTGAATTTTTCAGCTATTGTAAGCTCCTAGGAGCCGTGTATTTGTTGTAATTCAAGGACCAACTAGAGCCCTTAGATTAGCTTCAAATGTAGGGTCAAGATGTAAGGCCTTGGGTTATATAAACCAAGCCTCTCCACAACATAATTTTCAGAATTTGATGAAGGAAAAACCCTAGTGTTTAAAACTTGAGTGCTCTCATTTCTCTCTTAGCTTTGTGCTTGAGTTGAGTGATTAATTAGTTAGTGGCTTAGTGCTTAACTAATTACAACCCTAAATCTATTACTTTGTGTGTAGATTTAGTGACTATCCTTTATGTTTTATTGTTCCACAAAATTTCAGAAAAATACTTCACAAAAACAACACTTTCAAATGAGATTCTTGAGAGGTTTCACAAGTCGATTTTGTTCATCTTTTGAGTGAAGCTTTACCCACTTAGTTTCATTCCAAATTGGTTATCAAAGCCTAGGTTTGTTCTTCATTTTCGATTTGTTCTTTGTGTTGCCGAGTTGTCTTGTTTTCGATTTGCTTTTGTTTCGGTTTGATCTTGTTATTTTCGGTTATACTCTTGTTGTCCTCTTTATTTTTTTCGTTTTTTTCTTTTAAATTTTCTTGTTTCCACAAAACTTCCACAAAATTCTCACAAATTTTCACAAAAATGGTTGAAGATCTACACTTGTGTTAGTGTTGGTTTTGGTTCTTACACTCAAAGGTCCAAACTTTGCACAAATTTTTCAGATTTGTTTCTTTGGTTATTTCAATGGGTATGTTTCTTCCTTTTGATGTTTCTTGTGGTACTACTCTTGATGAGACCATGTATGATTCTATGGAGAAAGCTAGAAGAGAGCGTGAAATCAAAATGAGTCGAATGAGGGGTAGACTTAAACCTAACCCTAGCCTTGATCTTGTGACTTTGAGGGGTCAAAGGGAGTTAGAGGCTAGAATGGCTCGGTTAGGAGGAGAGCCACCCCCTAGCCATGGCCGTGTGGGTTGTAGAGACTCACATACTCAAACCCTAACCCTAACCCTAGAAGAGAATCACCAAGTCGAAACCTTTAGGTCTAGGTGTACCATTATGGGAAGGGTTTGTAATTTGATTGTTGATGGGGAGAGTTGTTCTAATGTTGCCTCAAGCACCCTCATTGAAAAATTAGCCTTGCTTACACAAGAACACCCTAACCCTTACAAGATGAAGTGGCTAAACAATGGAGCCGAGATGAGTGTAAGTGTGGTTAGACAATGCTTGGTTTCTTTCTCCATTGGTGGGGATTACATGGATGAGGTTTTGTGTGATGTGATTCCCATGGATGCTTGTCATCTCCTCTTGGGGAGACCTTGGAAGTTGGAAAGAAGTGCTCATCATGATGGGAGGGACAATACCTATACTTTCAAGATTGGAGCTAAGAAAATCAAACTTGCACCCTTACCTCCGATTTTGAAGAACCCTAACCCACCCTCCTTGATTATGTCACACTAAAAATGGGGATTGATGGGGACCAGAAATTGAGCTTGGGGTTGGTCATGGGAAGGATGAGATTAATGTCCTTGCTAAGGAGTTCCCAAAGGGCAATGCAAACCGCCCTCCATATTTGAGTCAGTCCAAAGATGTTATTTTGAGTGAAGAGGTCAAACAAGTGAGGAAATGCATGTTGGTGAGAGATTGACCATTCACTTTGCTAAAGATGATCCTAACACTCACGAGGAAAGCATGGGGTACAATGCCAAGCAAAGGGATGAGTATGATCATGAGAAGTGTTTGGCCAATGTCAAGGGGAAGGTATTCATGTGGTATGAGAATGTTGATGCAAGCAAAGAGTCGAGGGAATTTCTAAAATGGAAGTTCAAGGTGGGGATTGTCAATACCCAAGGAATGCTATGTGGTTATCATAATCAAGTCTATTCGAGTGGTTTCATGAAATGGGGATTCAAAGGGGGAACTAAGCTTGAACAAAAAGAGCTAAGTGATGATCTTCTACAATCTTCACCTAAGCTCAAGAAAGAAGATGGCTCAAGTGAAAGTCCAAAGATCGATTTGTGGGAGGAGAACACGGCCCCCAATGCCATACGTGGGCTGTTCACGATCCTTAGGTCATCCAATTCAACAAGTACTTTCATGAATGAGAAGGTAGCCCTCCATTTGATCAAAGACAATCCTAGAGCAATAGGGGGAAGTCAAGGAGAGGAGCTCAATGAGCTCAAAACTGAAAATTCGGGGCACTCAATGAAGTACAAGGAGAGTGAATCATTTGGAGATGCAAAGGACGATGTGATGGAAAGTTCAAGTAAGTCCTTGAAATGGGAGAAAAACGTTGGGCTCAATCATGACAAAGAGAGGCTAGGTGACGATTCTATGCATGAGGAACATCGAGTTGTGCTAGGGGATAATTGTGAATCCAAAGAAACCATGAGTAAGGGAGAGAGCAAGTTCAATTCAATGAACCGAGTTTACGAGAATCAATCTCTCATTCAATCTCTAAGCAAGTGGAATTCTTGGAAGACTAGAGCCATGGAACACAAGGTTGGTCATGGGGCTCATGGGGCACCCCTCATCATGTTCTACGAATCAAGCCATGAAGCCAACAAGAGTCCGAGTCGAGAAGAAGGCAAAGGTTCGAGCCATGAGTCAAACTATAGTTCAAACCGAGCAAGAGGAAGAGAGACCGAGGATTTGAGGACAAATCCTTTTCAAGGAGAGGAGATTGAACCAAAAATGGTCAAGGCGAGCAAAGGCGGTTTTTGTCCAAATCACGGTTTGGGTCCTTGGGCTCGAACCATGGGCTAGACCCCGGTCCTAAGGTCCACCCGAGCTTATTTTGAGTAATTTTAAACCATAATATCTTGGTCAAGCTTGGTGGGTCATGGAAGTCAAGGAAAGTCAAGGAGGAGAGCAACCGAAAGTCGACTAAAGTGCTATTTTTGAATGTGATCGCTCGAGTGCACCCAATGGACCAAAATTGGTCAAGGAAGTCAAGGGTGGAGAAGAGGGAGTCCATGGGTTAGGGCCATGGGCTCAAACCCAAGCCTAGCCGTGGGTCAAGGGGATCACTAAGGGTCAACTAAAGTCAAATCTATGGTCAAGCCAAGCTAACCTTAGTGATCAAGCAAAGTCAAGAGGAAGTCAAAGTTGGAGAGGAACAAAAAGTCAAGATTATGCTATTTTTGAATGTGGTCAATTGGGTGCACCCATGTGAGTTAACCCTCCAATAAAGGACTCACATGGTTCACAAAGCTAGCTCAATGGAGGTCCAAGGAGCCTACTAATCAAGCCAACCAAGATCATCACATTGTTTTTATATTTCATGTCATTTTCATACGCTGCTTTCATTACTTTTACTTTACGCTTTATTGAAAGGAGACAATATAAACCCTTGTAATATGATCACTAGGACCGGCCCCACATGCCACCCAAGGTCAAATCTTGACCCTTGAAGACTACCTAAAATGCATGGAGAGGATGTGCTCACATGTCATTGTCTACTTTAAGTTTTTGTTTGTTATCAATTTCAAAATTGTAAGGTCACTAGGACCAACTAATTTCGGCTGATTTGAGGGACCTTTATGGCCCTTGGATCAACTTGTAATGTGTGGCTAAGATTAGAATGAGGGTAATATATAAACCCTCATCCTCATCTCACAATTTTCAGATTTGGTTAATGATAAAGAAACCCTAGTTTCATTTGAGTGTTCTTCCTTTCTCATTACTTAGTGTGTGAGTTTAGTGAAAGATTAGTTTAGTGGCTTTGTGCTTAAACTAATCACAACCTAAATCTATTACTTAGTGTGTAGATTTAGTTACTATCCTTTTTATTTTCCTTGTTTACAAAATTTCAGAAAAATCATTTCACAAAAAAACATACAACTCGGCCGAAATTTCTAAGGGTTTCAAAGATCGATTTGTGTTCATCTCTTGAGTGAAACTTGTCCCTCTTAGTTTCACTCCACCCAAGAGGGTTCGAACCACAAGTCAATTAAATCATCAAGAGCAAAAATCAAATTGGAGAAGGTCCCAAGTCAGCCGAAAATAATACAAGGGAAGGCTCACATGTTGTTCCTCAATATGTCCCTTTCCTACATGTCACTATCTACCTTTATGCTTTATGCTTTTGTTGTTTGTTGTTAGTTTGAATTTTTCAGCTATTGTAAGCTCCTAGGAGCCGTGTATTTGTTGTAATTCAAGGACCAACTAGAGCCCTTAGATTAGCTTCAAATGTAGGGTCAAGATGTAAGGCCTTGGGTTATATAAACCAAGCCTCTCCACAACATAATTTTCAGAATTTGATGAAGGAAAAACCCTAGTGTTTAAAACTTGAGTGCTCTCATTTCTCTCTTAGCTTTGTGCTTGAGTTGAGTGATTAATTAGTTAGTGGCTTAGTGCTTAACTAATTACAACCCTAAATCTATTACTTTGTGTGTAGATTTAGTGACTATCCTTTATGTTTTATTGTTCCACAAAATTTCAGAAAAATACTTCACAAAAACAACACTTTCAGCCGAGATTCTTGAGAGGTTTCACAAGTCGATTTTGTTCATCTTTTGAGTGAAGCTTTACCCACTTAGTTTCATTCCAAATTGGTTATCAAAGCCTAGGTTTGTTCTTCATTTTCGATTTGTTCTTTGTGTTGCCGAGTTGTCTTGTTTTCGATTTGCTTTTGTTTCGGTTTGATCTTGTTATTTTCGGTTATACTCTTGTTGTCCTCTTTATTTTTTTCGTTTTTTTCTTTCAAATTTTCTTGTTTCCACAAAACTTCCACAAAATTCTCACAAATTTTCACAAAAATGGTTGAAGATCTACACTTGTGTTAGTGTTGGTTTTGGTTCTTACACTCAAAGGTCCAAACTTTGCACAAATTTTTCAGATTTGTTTCTTTGGTTATTTCAATGGGTATGTTTCTTCCTTTTGATGTTTCTTGTGGTACTACTCTTGATGAGACCATGTATGATTCTATGGAGAAAGCTAGAAGAGAGCTTGAAATCAAAATGAGTCGAATGAGGGGTAGACTTAAACCTAACCCTAGCCTTGATCTTGTGACTTTGAGGGGTCAAAGGGAGTTAGAGGCTAGAATGGCTCGGTTAGGAGGAGAGCCACCCCCTAGCCATGGCCGTGTGGGTTGTAGAGACTCACATACTCAAACCCTAACCCTAACCCTAGAAGAGAATCACCAAGTCGAAACCTTTAGGTCTAGGTGTACCATTATGGGAAGGGTTTGTAATTTGATTGTTGATGGGGAGAGTTGTTCTAATGTTGCCTCAAGCACCCTCATTGAAAAATTAGCCTTGCTTACACAAGAACACCCTAACCCTTACAAGATGAAGTGGCTAAACAATGGAGCCGAGATGAGTGTAAGTGTGGTTAGACAATGCTTGGTTTCTTTCTCCATTGGTGGGGATTACATGGATGAGGTTTTGTGTGATGTGATTCCCATGGATGCTTGTCATCTCCTCTTGGGGAGACCTTGGAAGTTGGAAAGAAGTGCTCATCATGATGGGAGGGACAATACCTATACTTTCAAGATTGGAGCTAAGAAAATCAAACTTGCACCCTTACCTCCGATTTTGAAGAACCCTAACCCACCCTCCTTGATTATGTCACACGAAAAAATGGGGATTGATGGGGGACCAGAAATTGAGCTTGGGGTTGGTCATGGGAAGGATGAGATTAATGTCCTTGCTAAGGAGTTCCCCAAAGGGCAATGCAAACCGCCCTCCATATTTGAGTCGTCCAAAGATGTTATTTTGAGTGAAGAGGCCGAAACAAGTGAGGAAATGCATGTTGGTGAGAGATTGACCATTCACTTTGCTAAAGATGATCCTAACACTCACGAGGAAAGCATGGGGTACAATGCCAAGCAAAGGGATGAGTATGATCATGAGAAGTGTTTGGCCAATGTCAAGGGGAAGGTATTCATGTGGTATGAGAATGTTGATGCAAGCAAAGAGTCGAGGGAATTTCTAAAATGGAAGTTCAAGGTGGGGATTGTCAATACCCAAGGAATGCTATGTGGTTATCATAATCAAGTCTATTCGAGTGGTTTCATGAAATGGGGATTCAAAGGGGGAACTAAGCTTGAACAAAAAGAGCTAAGTGATGATCTTCTACAATCTTCACCTAAGCTCAAGAAAGAAGATGGCTCAAGTGAAAGTCCAAAGATCGATTTGTGGGAGGAGAACACGGCCCCCAATGCCATACGTGGGCTGTTCGCGATACTTAGGTCATCCAATTCAACAAGTACTTTCATGAATGAGAAGGTAGCCCTCCATTTGATCAAAGACAATCCTAGAGCAATAGGGGGAAGTCAAGGAGAGGAGCTCAATGAGCTCAAAACTGAAAATTCGGGGCACTCAATGAAGTACAAGGAGAGTGAATCATTTGGAGATGCAAAGGACGATGTGATGGAAAGTTCAAGTAAGTCCTTGAAATGGGAGAAAAACGTTGGGCTCAATCATGACAAAGAGAGGCTAGGTGACGATTCTATGCATGAGGAACATCGAGTTGTGCTAGGGGATAATTGTGAATCCAAAGAAACCATGAGTAAGGGAGAGAGCAAGTTCAATTCAATGAACCGAGTTTACGAGAATCAATCTCTCATTCAATCTCTAAGCAAGTGGAATTCTTGGAAGACTAGAGCCATGGAACACAAGGTTGGTCATGGGGCTCATGGGGCACCCCTCATCATGTTCTACGAATCAAGCCATGAAGCCAACAAGAGTCCGAGTCGAGAAGAAGGCAAAGGTTCGAGCCATGAGTCAAACTATAGTTCAAACCGAGCAAGAGGAAGAGAGACCGAGGATTTGAGGACAAATCCTTTTCAAGGAGAGGAGATTGAACCAAAAATGGTCAAGGCGAGCAAAGGCGGATTTTGTCCAAATCACGGTTTGGGTCCTTGGGCTCGAACCATGGGCTAGACCCCGGTCCTAAGGTCCACCCGAGCTTATTTTGAGTAATTTTAAACCATAATATCTTGGTCAAGCTTGGTGGGTCATGGAAGTCAAGGAAAGTCAAGGAGGAGAGCAACCGAAAGTCGACTAAAGTGCTATTTTTGAATGTGATCGCTCGAGTGCACCCAATGGACCAAAATTGGTCAAGGAAGTCAAGGGTGGAGAAGAGGGAGTCCATGGGTTAGGGCCATGGGCTCAAACCCAAGCCTAGCCGTGGGTCAAGGGGATCACTAAGGGTCAACTAAAGTCAAATCTATGGTCAAGCCAAGCTAACCTTAGTGATCAAGCAAAGTCAAGAGGAAGTCAAAGTTGGAGAGCAACAAAAAGTCAAGATTATGCTATTTTTGAATGTGGTCAATTGGGTGCACCCATGTGAGTTAACCCTCCAATAAAGGACTCACATGGTTCACAAAGCTAGCTCAATGGAGGTCCAAGGAGCCGGCCTAATCAAGCCAACCAAGATCATCACATTGTTTTTTATATTTCATGTCATTTTCATACATGTCGTTTTCATTACTTTTACTTTATGCTTTATTGAAAGGAGACAATATAAACCCTTGTAATATGATCACTAGGACCGTCCCACATGCCACCCAAGGTCAAATCTTGACCCTTGAAGACTACCTAAAATGCATGGAGAGGATGTGCTCACATGTCATTGTCTACTTTAAGTTTTTGTTTGTTATCAATTTCAAAATTGTAAGGTCACTAGGACCAACTAATTTCGGCTGATTTGAGGGACCTTTATGGCCCTTGGATCAACTTGTAATGTGTGGCTAAGATTAGAATGAGGGTAATATATAAACCCTCATCCTCATCTCACAATTTTCAGATTTGGTTAATGATAAAGAAACCCTAGTTTCATTTGAGTGTTCTTCCTTTCTCATTACTTAGTGTGTGAGTTTAGTGAAAGATTAGTTTAGTGGCTTTGTGCTTAAACTAATCACAACCTAAATCTATTACTTAGTGTGTAGATTTAGTTACTATCCTTTTTATTTTCCTTGTTTACAAAATTTCAGAAAAATCATTTCACAAAAAAACATACAACTCGGCCGAAATTTCTAAGGGTTTCAAAGATCGATTTGTGTTCATCTCTTGAGTGAAACTTGTCCCTCTTAGTTTCACTCCACCCAAGAGGGTTCGAACCACAAGACAATTAAATCATCAAGAGCAAAAATCAAAATGGAGAAGGTCCCAAGTCACCGAAAATAATACAAGGGAAGGCTCACATGTTGTTCCTCAATATGTCCCTTTCCTACACGCCACTATCTACCTTTATGCTTTATGCTTTTGTTGTTTGTTGTTAGTTTGAATTTTTCAGCTATTGTAAGCTCCTAGGAGCCGTGTATTTGTTGTAATTCAAGGACCAACTAGAGCCCTTAGATTAGCTTCAAATGTAGGGTCAAGATGTAAGGCCTTGGGTTATATAAACCAAGCCTCTCCACAACATAATTTTCAGAATTTGATGAAGGAAAAACCCTAGTGTTTAAAACTTGAGTGCTCTCATTTCTCTCTTAGCTTTGTGCTTGAGTTGAGTGATTAATTAGTTAGTGGCTTAGTGCTTAACTAATTACAACCCTAAATCTATTACTTTGTGTGTAGATTTAGTGACTATCCTTTATGTTTTATTGTTCCACAAAATTTCAGAAAAATACTTCACAAAAACAACACTTTCAAATGAGATTCTTGAGAGGTTTCACAAGTCGATTTTGTTCATCTTTTGAGTGAAGCTTTACCCACTTAGTTTCATTCCAAATTGGTTATCAAAGCCTAGGTTTGTTCTTCATTTTCGATTTGTTCTTTGTGTTGCCGAGTTGTCTTGTTTTCGATTTGCTTTTGTTTCGGTTTGATCTTGTTATTTTCGGTTATACTCTTGTTGTCCTCTTTATTTTTTCATTTTTTTCTTTTAAATTTTCTTGTTTCCACAAAACTTCCACAAAATTCTCACAAATTTTCACAAAAATGGTTGAAGATCTACACTTGTGTTAGTGTTGGTTTTGGTTCTTACACTCAAAGGTCCAAACTTTGCACAAATTTTTCAGATTTGTTTCTTTGGTTATTTCAATGGGTATGTTTCTTCCTTTTGATGTTTCTTGTGGTACTACTCTTGATGAGACCATGTATGATTCTATGGAGAAAGCTAGAAGAGAGCTTGAAATCAAAATGAGTCGAATGAGGGGTAGACTTAAACCTAACCCTAGCCTTGATCTTGTGACTTTGAGGGGTCAAAGGGAGTTAGAGGCTAGAATGGCTCGGTTAGGAGGAGAGCCACCCCCTAGCCATGGCCGTGTGGGTTGTAGAGACTCACATACTCAAACCCTAACCCTAACCCTAGAAGAGAATCACCAAGTCGAAACCTTTAGGTCTAGGTGTACCATTATGGGAAGGGTTTGTAATTTGATTGTTGATGGGGAGAGTTGTTCTAATGTTGCCTCAAGCACCCTCATTGAAAAATTAGCCTTGCTTACACAAGAACACCCTAACCCTTACAAGATGAAGTGGCTAAACAATGGAGCCGAGATGAGTGTAAGTGTGGTTAGACAATGCTTGGTTTCTTTCTCCATTGGTGGGGATTACATGGATGAGGTTTTGTGTGATGTGATTCCCATGGATGCTTGTCATCTCCTCTTGGGAGACCTTGGAAGTTGGAAAGAAGTGCTCATCATGATGGGAGGGACAATACCTATACTTTCAAGATTGGAGCTAAGAAAATCAAACTTGCACCCTTACCTCCGATTTTGAAGAACCCTAACCCACCCTCCTTGATTATGTCACACGTAAAAATGGGGATTGATGGGGACCAGAAATTGAGCTTGGGGTTGGTCATGGGAAGGATGAGATTAATGTCCTTGCTAAGGAGTTCCCCAAAGGGCAATGCAAACCGCCCTCCATATTTGAGTCGTCCAAAGATGTTATTTTGAGTGAAGAGGCCGAAACAAGTGAGGAAATGCATGTTGGTGAGAGATTGACCATTCACTTTGCTAAAGATGATCCTAACACTCACGAGGAAAGCATGGGGTACAATGCCAAGCAAAGGGATGAGTATGATCATGAGAAGTGTTTGGCCAATGTCAAGGGGAAGGTATTCATGTGGTATGAGAATGTTGATGCAAGCAAAGAGTCGAGGGAATTTCTAAAATGGAAGTTCAAGGTGGGGATTGTCAATACCCAAGGAATGCTATGTGGTTATCATAATCAAGTCTATTCGAGTGGTTTCATGAAATGGGGATTCAAAGGGGGAACTAAGCTTGAACAAAAAGAGCTAAGTGATGATCTTCTACAATCTTCACCTAAGCTCAAGAAAGAAGATGGCTCAAGTGAAAGTCCAAAGATCGATTTGTGGGAGGAGAACACGGCCCCCAATGCCATACGTGGGCTGTTCGCGATCCTTAGGTCATCCAATTCAACAAGTACTTTCATGAATGAGAAGGTAGCCCTCCATTTGATCAAAGACAATCCTAGAGCAATAGGGGGAAGTCAAGGAGAGGAGCTCAATGAGCTCAAAACTGAAAATTCGGGGCACTCAATGAAGTACAAGGAGAGTGAATCATTTGGAGATGCAAAGGACGATGTGATGGAAAGTTCAAGTAAGTCCTTGAAATGGGAGAAAAACGTTGGGCTCAATCATGACAAAGAGAGGCTAGGTGACGATTCTATGCATGAGGAACATCGAGTTGTGCTAGGGGATAATTGTGAATCCAAAGAAACCATGAGTAAGGAGAGAGCAAGTTCAATTCAATGAACCGAGTTTACGAGAATCAATCTCTCATTCAATCTCTAAGCAAGTGGAATTCTTGGAAGACTAGAGCCATGGAACACAAGGTTGGTCATGGGGCTCATGGGGCACCCCTCATCATGTTCTACTTAATCAAGCCATGAAGCCAACAAGAGTCCGAGTCGAGAAGAAGGCAAAGGTTCGAGCCATGAGTCAAACTATAGTTCAAACCGAGCAAGAGGAAGAGAGACCGAGGATTTGAGGACAAATCCTTTTCAAGGAGAGGAGATTGAACCAAAAATGGTCAAGGCGAGCAAAGGCGGTTTTTGTCCAAATCACGGTTTGGGTCCTTGGGCTCGAACCATGGGCTAGACCCCGGTCCTAAGGTCCACCCGAGCTTATTTTGAGTAATTTTAAACCATAATATCTTGGTCAAGCTTGGTGGGTCATGGAAGTCAAGGAAAGTCAAGGAGGAGAGCAACCGAAAGTCGACTAAAGTGCTATTTTTGAATGTGATCGCTCGAGTGCACCCAATGGACCAAAATTGGTCAAGGAAGTCAAGGGTGGAGAAGAGGGAGTCCATGGGTTAGGGCCATGGGCTCAAACCCAAGCCTAGCCGTGGGTCAAGGGGATCACTAAGGGTCAACTAAAGTCAAATCTATGGTCAAGCCAAGCTAACCTTAGTGATCAAGCAAAGTCAAGAGGAAGTCAAAGTTGGAGAGCAACAAAAAGTCAAGATTATGCTATTTTTGAATGTGGTCAATTGGGTGCACCCATGTGAGTTAACCCTCCAATAAAGGACTCACATGGTTCACAAAGCTAGCTCAATGGAGGTCCAAGGAGCCGGCCTAATCAAGCCAACCAAGATCATCACATTGTTTTTTATATTTCATGTCATTTTCATACATGTCGTTTTCATTACTTTTACTTTATGCTTTATTGAAAGGAGACAATATAAACCCTTGTAATATGATCACTAGGACCGTCCCACATGCCACCCAAGGTCAAATCTTGACCCTTGAAGACTACCTAAAATGCATGGAGAGGATGTGCTCACACGCTGTCATCGTTTACTTTAAGTTTTTGTTTGTTATCAATTTCAAAATTGTAAGGACACTAGGACCAACAAATTTCGCCTGATTTGAGGGACCTTTATGGCCCTTGGATCAACTTGTAATGTGTGGCTAAGATTAGAATGAGGGTAATATATAAACCCTCATCCTCATCTCACAATTTTCAGATTTGGTTAATGATAAAGAAACCCTAGTTTCATTTGAGTGTTCTTCCTTTCTCATTACTTAGTGTGTGAGTTTAGTGAAAGATTAGTTTAGTGGCTTTGTGCTTAAACTAATCACAACCTAAATCTATTACTTAGTGTGTAGATTTAGTTACTATCCTTTTTATTTTCCTTGTTTACAAAATTTCAGAAAAATCATTTCACAAAAAAACATACAACTCGGCCGAAATTTCTAAGGGTTTCAAAGATCGATTTGTGTTCATCTCTTGAGTGAAACTTGTCCCTCTTAGTTTCACTCCAAATTGGTTATCAAAGCCTAGGTTTGTTCTTGATTTCATTTTTCTTTCTCTATTTTTCGGTTTACCCTAGTAATGTCGAGTAGTTTGCTTGTTTTTCTCCTTTAATTTTTCGTTTTTTCTTCTTCCTTTCCTTGTTTATTTTCTATAAATTTACCACAAAATTTCCACAAAAAATCTCACAAAAATTTCACAAAAATGGAGGAGGATAAGAGACTTTCGAATTTGGAGGATAAATTGAATCAACTTGCCGGTAGTTGTAATACTATGATGAATGCTTTGAACACCCTCTTAGACCAAAACCTTAATGAACCAAGAAGGGGTGAAGGGGGAAGGGGACGTGGCCGTGGGTTTGGGTATGGGGGCCGTGGGAGGGGTCAACCTCCTCCTCACATGGAAGATCAATTTTCGGATTCGGAAGAGTCCCTTGAAACCCACCCTAGAGACCATGACCGAGATATCAAAGTGGATATACCCGATTTTTATGGTAGCTTGAACCCCGAGGATCTCTTAGATTGGCTTAGATCGGTTGAGAGAATTTTTGAATTCAAGGAGTATTCCGATAGGAAGTGTTTTAAAGTGGCCATCATGAAATTCAAGGGATATGCCTCCCTTTGGTATGAAAACCTTAAGAATCAAAGAAACCGAGAGGGTAAGGAACCCATCAAGTCATGGCTCAAACTCAAAAAGAAACTCAAAGACAAGTTTGTTCCCAAAGACTACACCCAAGACATGTTTCTCAAGCTAGCTCAACTAAAACAAGAGTCACACCCCATTGAGACCTATCTTAGGGACTTTGAGCAACTCACCCTACAATGTGAGATGAATGAGAAACCCGAACAAAAAATTGCAAGGTTTGTTGAGGGCCTAAACCCTAGGATAGCAAATCGGGTCAAGATGCAAAACTTGTGGTCATTCGATGAGGCCGTTACCATGGCCACACGTGTGGAAAGGCTAGAGAAGGGGAGAGGAGAGTCGGCTAAGAACACCCCCAAAACCAACCCCATGTCGAGTCAAGGAGGGGTCAAGATTGTTGAGCCTTGCCCTACCACCAAGCCATCAAGTGTTGATAAGGGAAAGGGAATCGACTATGGCCCTAAGAGAACAATTCCTCTCAAGAAGTGCTACCAATGTCAAGGTTACGGTCATTTTGCTAAGGAGTGCCCTAGCAAGAGGACCTTAATTACAAGTGAGGTTGTACATTGGGGAGATGATGAGGTGTTAGTTTGTGAGGAAGAAAAAAAAGAGGGAGTTGAGGAAGTAAGGGTGGCCGAAACAATTGTTCCCCCGGACTCGGGGTTGAGCTTGGTTACTTGGCGAGTCATGCATACTCAAGATTCAAGCGAAAGCGTGGATCAAAGGCATCAAATATTTCGAACCAAATGTACCATCATGGGGAGAGTGTGCAACTTGATTATCGATGGGGGAAGTTGTGTTAATGTTGCTTCCAAAACCCTCATTGATAAACTTGCCTTACCAACTTTGAAACATCCTCATCCTTACAAGTTAAGGTGGCTTAATCAAGGAGCCGAGGTAAAAGTCGATAAACAATGCAAAGTCTCGTTCTCGATTGGACAAGACTACAAAGATGAAATTGTGTGTGAAGTGTTGAATATGGATGCTTGTCATGTCTTACTTGGGAGGCCATGGGAGTATGAAAAGAACTCTTCCCACCATGGAAGGGACAACACCTACTCATTCAAGTATGGTGAAAAGCTCATTGTCTTAGCTCCCCTACCACCAATGATGGGATGTAAATCCAATGCATGCTTGTTTGAATCCTTCATTGAGCCGAAACCTAGCATGGAGATGAAGTTGGGGCCGAGCTTGAATGAGCTTGAGAAATTGAAGGGCCATGAGCCGAGAAGAGAAGAGCAAGGGGAAGAGATGAACTTGGGATGTGAGGGAAGCTCTAGCATGATAAGGATGACTCAAGGAGAGGAGCATCATGAAGGTGAAGCATCAATCAACAAGGAAACAACCGACTACAATGAAAATGTGGTCAATGAAAGAACAAAAATCGATGGTAAGGAAAGATCAAGCGGGTCATTAAGGTGGAGAATCATTGATGGGCTCGATCATGAGCAAGAATGGGTGGATGGCATGGTTATGAGTCGAGGGCTCAAAGAAATGCTCGAGGAAGAATGTGTGGTCAAGCAAACCGTGACCAAGGAAGAAAACATGATGAATTCTTCGAGCCAAGTCAAAGGGGTCCAACCGTTTCTACAAACTCTAGCTAAATGGTGCCCGTGGAAGACCAAAACCGTGAAAGCCAAGATCGAACAAAGGTTGAGCCGAGAATCGAGTGTGAAGTCGAGCAAGAAAGGGAGCAAGAGGTTCTCCAAGGACTTGAGGGCAAGTCCTTTTCAAGGAGAGGAGATTGG
The DNA here is from genome assembly GCA_023091065.1 of Dianthus caryophyllus. Taxonomy (NCBI): domain Eukaryota; kingdom Viridiplantae; phylum Streptophyta; class Magnoliopsida; order Caryophyllales; family Caryophyllaceae; genus Dianthus; species Dianthus caryophyllus. The sequence goes on from CM041527.1 coordinate 20,941,665, forward strand.
ACCAAAATTGGTCAAGGAAGTCAAGGGTGGAGAAGAGGGAGTCCATGGGTTAGGGCCATGGGCTCAAACCCAAGCCTAGCCGTGGGTCAAGGGGATCACTAAGGGTCAACTAAAGTCAAATCTATGGTCAAGCCAAGCTAACCTTAGTGATCAAGCAAAGTCAAGAGGAAGTCAAAGTTGGAGAGCAACAAAAAGTCAAGATTATGCTATTTTTGAATGTGGTCAATTGGGTGCACCCATGTGAGTTAACCCTCCAATAAAGGACTCACATGGTTCACAAAGCTAGCTCAATGGAGGTCCAAGGAGCCGGCCTAATCAAGCCAACCAAGATCATCACATTGTTTTTTATATTTCATGTCATTTTCATACATGTCGTTTTCATTACTTTTACTTTATGCTTTATTGAAAGGAGACAATATAAACCCTTGTAATATGATCACTAGGACCGTCCCACATGCCACCCAAGGTCAAATCTTGACCCTTGAAGACTACCTAAAATGCATGGAGAGGATGTCTTTCACGTATCGTTGTCTACTTTAAGTTTTGTTTGTTATCAATTTCAAAATTGTAAGGTCACTAGGACCAACTAATTTCGGCTGATTTGAGGGACCTTTATGGCCCTTGGATCAACTTGTAATGTGTGGCTAAGATTAGAATGAGGGTAATATATAAACCCTCATCCTCATCTCACAATTTTCAGATTTGGTTAATGATAAAGAAACCCTAGTTTCATTTGAGTGTTCTTCCTTTCTCATTACTTAGTGTGTGAGTTTAGTGAAAGATTAGTTTAGTGGCTTTGTGCTTAAACTAATCACAACCTAAATCTATTACTTAGTGTGTAGATTTAGTTACTATCCTTTATATTTTCCTTGTTTACAAAATTTCAGAAAAATCATTTCACAAAAAAACATACAACTCGGCCGAAATTTCTAAGGGTTTCAAAGATCGATTTGTGTTCATCTCTTGAGTGAAACTTGTCCCTCTTAGTTTCACTCCACCCAAGAGGGTTGAACCACAAGTCAATTAAATCATCAAGAGCAAAAATCAAATTGGAGAAGGTCCCAAGTCAGTAAAATAATACAAGGGAAGGCTCACATGTTGTTCCTCAATATGTCCCTTTCCTACATGTCACTATCTACCTTTATGCTTTATGCTTTTGTTGTTTGTTGTTAGTTTGAATTTTTCAGCTATTGTAAGCTCCTAGGAGCCGTGTATTTGTTGTAATTCAAGGACCAACTAGAGCCCTTAGATTAGCTTCAAATGTAGGGTCAAGATGTAAGGCCTTGGGTTATATAAACCAAGCCTCTCCACAACATAATTTTCAGAATTTGATGAAGGAAAAACCCTAGTGTTTAAAACTTGAGTGCTCTCATTTCTCTCTTAGCTTTGTGCTTGAGTTGAGTGATTAATTAGTTAGTGGCTTAGTGCTTAACTAATTACAACCCTAAATCTATTACTTTGTGTGTAGATTTAGTGACTATCCTTTATGTTTTATTGTTCCACAAAATTTCAGAAAAATACTTCACAAAAACAACACTTTCAGCCGAGATTCTTGAGAGGTTTCACAAGTCGATTTTGTTCATCTTTTGAGTGAAGCTTTACCCACTTAGTTTCATTCCATGGATGAGGTTTTGTGTGATGTGATTCCCATGGATGCTTGTCACCTTCTCTTGGGGAGACCTTGGAAGTTGAAAAGAAATGCTAATCATGATGAGAGGGACAATACTTATACTTTTAAAATTGGAGCTAAAAAAATCAAACTTACACCCTTACCTCCGATTTTGAAGAACCCTAACCCTCCCTCCTTGATTGGGTCTCACGAAAAAGTGAAGGTTGATGGGAGACCCGAAATGAAACAAGTGCAAACTGAAAAGGTGGTGGTAAAGCCGTGTGATATGATGCTAGGGAACATACCAACACCCCTACCTTCTACCTTGAAGTATTCCACCCCACCCTCCATGGTTGAGCCAAGCAAAGATGTTGTATTAAGTGGCGGACCAGAAATGAAGCTAGGGTTTGGTCATGGGAAAGATGTGCTCGTACTCCTTGTTAAGGACAATCCTAGAGCAATAGGGCAAGGAAAAGTGGACCAAGAATGGTCAAGGTGGTCAAAGAGGAGAAGGAGTTGAGCCAGGGTTTGAGTCCTTGGGCTCAAACCCTAGCCTAGGCCATGACCCTAGGGGCCACTAAGAGAAAAGTCAAGTCAATTCTATGGTCAAATCAAGCCATACTTAGTGGTCAAGGGAAGTCAAGAGAAGTCAAGGTGGAGAGCAACTAGAAAGTCAATGGAATGCTATTTTTGAATGTGGTCAAACTTGGGTGCACCCATGTGAGCTAACCCTCCAATAAAAGACTCACATGGTTCACAAAAGCTAGCTCATGGAGGTCCAAGGAGCCGGCCTAATCAAAGCCACCAAAGATCATCACATTGTTTTGTGTTTTATGTCCTTTTCATTCATGTCCCTTTCACTACTTTATGCTTTATTATATGAGTTTAAATTTCTGAAAATTTGGTCACTTGGACCGTCCAAACCCAACCCCAAGGCTCACACAAGGGCCCTTGGATGATCATCAACAAAGAAGGGAGAGGATGGACTCAAGTGTCACCATCACCTTTATGCTTTATAGTTTGTCTTTTAGAATGAAAATTTTCAGCTCACATGTGAGCCTTTGTACCGTTTTTTTTGTAGTATTTTGGGACTCTTGTGAGCCCTTAGATCCTCTTTGTAATGTATGGTCAAGATTAGAATGAGGGTATTATATAAACCCTAATTCTCCCATCATAATTTTCAGATTTGATATTGAATGAAAACCCTAGAGTTTATGAGTTGAGTGTTCTTCATTTTCTCCTTGCTTTGTGCTTGAGATTGTGAAAGATTAATTAGTGGCTTTGTGCTTGATTAATCACAACCTAAATCTATTACTTTGTGTGTGGATTTAGTACTATCTTTTATTGTTTTCTCTTATGTTACAAAATTTCAGAAAATTATCTCACCAAAAACATCATACTCGGCCGAATTCTTTCAAGTGTTTTCAAGTTCGATTTTGTTGTCTCCTTGAGTGAAACTTAACCTATCTAGTTTCATTCCAAATTGGTCATCAAAGCCTAGGTTTGTTCTTGTTTTTTCGATTTGTTCTTGTTCTTAGTTTTTTTCGAGTTACTCCTTTGTTTTTCTTCTTTTAATTTTCGTTTTCCTTCTTTCTTTTCCTTGTTTATTTTCTATAAATTTTCCACAAAATTTCCACAAAAGATCTCACAAAATTTTCACATAATGGAAGAGGATAGAGGGGAGGGTAAAAGGCTTTCCGATTTAGAGGAGAAGTTAACTCAACTCACCGGTAATTGTACTTTAATGATGAATGCTCTAAACACCCTCTTAGAACAAAATCTTAATGAACCAAGAAGGGGTGGAGGGGGAAGAGGGCGTGGGTATGGGGGCCGTGGGAGAGGACAACCTCCTCCTCACATGGAAGATCAATTTTCGGATTCGGAGGAGTCCCTTGAAACCCACCCGAGAGACCATGACCGAGACATTAAGGTGGATATACCCGATTTTTATGGTAGCTTGAATCCCGAAGACCTACTAGATTGGCTTAGGTCGATAGAGAGGATCTTTGAATTTAAGGAATATCCCGATAGGAAGTGTTTTAAGGTGGCCATCATGAAGTTCAAGGGATACGCTTCCCTTTGGTACGAAAACCTCAAGAACCAACGAAACCGAGAGGGTAAGGAACCCATTAAGTCGTGGCTCAAACTCAAAAAAAAACTCAAAGACAAGTTTGTTCCAAAGGATTATACCCAAGACATGTTCCTCAAGCTAGCTCAACTAAAACAAGAGACACACCCCATTGAAACCTATCTTAGGGACTTTGAGCAACTCACTCTACAATGTGAGATGAATGAGAAGCCCGAACAAAAAATCGCAAGGTTTGTTGAGGGCCTAAACCCTAGGATAGCAAATCGGGTCAAGATGCAAAACTTGTGGTCATTCGATGAGGCCGTTACTATGGCCACACGTGTGGAGAGGTTAGAGAAGGGGAGAGGAGAGTCGGCTAAGAGCACTACCAAGACCAACCCTAACTCGAGCCAAGGAGGGGTCAAAATTGTCGAACCTAGCCCTACTATCAAGCCATCAATTGTTGACAAGGGGAAGGGAATTGACTATGGCCCTAAGAGAACAATTCCTCTCAAGAAGTGCTACCAATGTCAAGGGTATGGTCATTTTGCTAAGGAGTGCCCTAGCAAGAGGACCTTGAACACAAGTGAGGTTGTGCATTGGGGAGACGATGAGGTGTTAGTTTGTGAGGAAGAAAAAAAAGAGGGAGTTGAGGATGTGAAGGTGGCCGAAACATTAGTTCCCCCGGACTCGGGGTTGAGCTTGGTTACTTGGCGAGTAATGCACACTCAAGATTCAAGCGAAAGCATGGATCAAAGACACCAAATCTTTCGAACCAAGTGTACAATCATGGGGAGAGTGTGTAACCTCATTATCGATGGAGGAAGTTGTGTTAATGTTGCATCGAAAACCCTCATTGATAAGCTTGCCCTACCCACTTTGAAACATCCTCATCCTTACAAGCTAAGGTGGCTTAATCAAGGAGCCGAGGTAAGAGTTGATAAGCAATGTCAAGTTTCGTTCTCGATTGGACAAGACTACAAGGATGAAATTGTGTGTGAGGTGTTGGATATGGATGCGTGTCATGTGCTACTTGGTAGGCCTTGGGAGTATGAGAAAAATTCTTCCCACCATGGAAGAGACAACACCTACTCATTCAAGTATGGTGACAAGCTCATTGTCTTAGCTCCCCTACCACCAATGATGGGTTATAAAACCAATTCATGCTTGTTCGAATCAATCAATGGGGTGAGCTCTAGCAAAGAGGTGGGAGAAGAGCCGAATGTGGGCTTTGGAAAAGAAGTGATGAGCTTGGAAATCAAGAGAAACCCTAGAGCAACAAGGAGAGTTCTAGGAGAGGAGCAACATGAAGGAGATACTTCAATCAACAATGAAACAACCGACTACAACAAGAATGTGGTCAATGAAAGAGCAAAAATTGATGGCAAGGAAAGATCAAGTGGGTCTTTAAGGTGGAGAATCATTGATGGGCTCGATCATGAGCAAGAATGGATGGATGGCATGGTTATGAGTCGTGGGCTCAAAGAAATGCTCGAGGAAGAGTGTGTGGTCAAGCAAACCGTGACCAAGGAAGAAAACATGATCAATTCTTCGAGCCAAGGCAAAGGGGTCCAACCATTTCTACAAACCCTAGCTAAGTGGTGCCCATGGAAGACCAAAACCGTGAAAGCCAAGATCGAGCAAGGGTTGAGCCGAGAATCGAGCATGAGGTCGAGCCAAGGGGGAAGCAAGAGGATCACCAAGGACTTGAGGACAAGTCCTTTCCAAGGAGAGGAGATTGGACCAAGAATGGTCAAGGTGGTCAAAGAGGAGAAGGAGTTGAGCCAAGGTTTGAGTCCTTGGGCTCAAACCCTAGCCTAGGCCATGACCCTAGGGGCCACTAAGAGAAAAGTCAAGTCAATTCTATGGTCAAATCAAGCCATACTTAGTGGTCAAGGGAAGTCAAGAGAAGTCAAGGTGGAGAGCAACTAGAAAGTCAATGGAATGCTATTTTTGAATGTGGTCAAACTTGGGTGCACCCATGTGAGCTAACCCTCCAATAAAAGACTCACATGGTTCACAAAAGCTAGCTCATGGAGGTCCAAGGAGCCGGCCTAATCAAAGCCACCAAAGATCATCACATTGTTTTGTGTTTTATGTCCTTTTCATTCATGTCCCTTTCACTACTTTATGCTTTATTGTATGAGTTTAAATTTCTGAAAATTTGGTCACTTGGACCGTCCAAACCCAACCCCAAGGCTCACACAAGGGCCCTTGGATGATCATCAACAAAGAAGGGAGAGGATGGACTCAAGTGTCACCATCACCTTTATGCTTTATAGTTTGTCTTTTAGAATGAAAATTTTCAGCTCACATGTGAGCCTTTGTACCGTTTTTTTTGTAGTATTTTGGGACGCTTGTGAGCCCTTAGATCCTCTTTGTAATGTATGGTCAAGATTAGAATGAGGGTATTATATAAACCCTCATTCTCCCATCATAATTTTCAGATTTGATATTGAATGAAAACCCTAGAGTTTATGAGTTGAGTGTTCTTCATTTTCTCCTTGCTTTGTGCTTGAGATTGTGAAAGATTAATTAGTGGCTTTGTGCTTGATTAATCACAACCTAAATCTATTACTTTGTGTGTGGATTTAGTACTATCTTTTATTGTTTTCTCTTATGTTACAAAATTTCAGAAAATTATCTCACCAAAAACATCATACTCGGCCGAATTCTTTCAAGTGTTTTCAAGTTCGATTTTGTTGTCTCCTTGAGTGAAACTTAACCCATCTAGTTTCATTCCACAAAGGAGAGGAGCCCAACGAAGTCAAAACTGAAATTTTGGGAAACTCAATCAAGAGCAAGGAAAGTGAATCATTTGGAGATGCAAAGGTTGATGTTTTGCAATGTTCAAGTGAGTTCTTGAGATGGAAGTTCAAAGTGGGAACTAACAATACCAAAAAAATGCTATGTGGTTATCATAACCAAGTCTACTCAAGTGGTTTCATGAAATGGGGATTCAAAGGAGGAACTAAGCTTGAACAAAAAGAGCTAAGTGATGATCTCCCACAATGCTCTCCTAAGTTCAAGAAAGAAGATTCTAAGGATGTACTAGGGTTAGCACTCGAGCCAAGGGAAACCGAAAGTGTTGGAGAAGAAAAATCAATCCTAATGGTCAAGAACAACCCTAGGACAATAAGAAGGAACAAAGGAGAGGAGCACAAATTTGATGGAACCACCGTGCTTATTGTGAAAATTCCGAACCATTACAAGGATGAGTCCATTGGAAGTGCAAGAATGATGGCATGGAAAGGCCAAGAAGAACCATGAAATGGAGGATCATGGAAAGGAATGACCGTAGCAAGGAGTGGCGTCATGGTGATCCTAAGCAAGCTTCAATTGAGTTTGGGTATGAAGAGCTTGAGGATGAGCTAGGAAATGAATGTAGATTCAAGGAAGCTATGGTAAGAGAAGAGAGTAGGGTCATTTGCACGAGCCAAACAAGGAACAATTATTCTCTCGATCAATCTCTAGGCCTATGGTGTTCTTGGGCATCAACAATCATGAAGTCCAATTCTTGTCAAGAAGCAAAAGGGATATCAATCAATCTCATCAATGATCAAAGTTCAAACCGAGCAAGAGGAAGAGAGACCGAGGATTTGAGGACAAATCCTTTTCAAGAAGAGGAGATTGGACCAAAAATGGTCAAGTCGAGCAAAGGCGGTTTTTGTCTAAATCACGGTTTGAGTCCTTGGGCTCGAACCATGGGCTAGATCACGGTCCTAGGGTCCACCCAAGCTTATTTTGAGTGAATTAAACAATAATATCTTGGTCAAGCTTGGTGGGTCAAAGAAGTCAAGGAAAGTCAAGAAGGAGAGCAACCTAAGTCGACAAATGTGCTATTTTGAATGTGATCGCTTGAGTGCACCCATGTGGGTTCGAACCCCAATAAAACACGAGCCAACAAGGTCCAAGAAGGTCAGCTAAGGGGAGAATTCGGCTGACCCAAAGAAGCCCTCAAATGATACATTATTTTGTGCTTTAAGTCATTTTCATTAATGTCGCTTTCATGCTTTATGCTTTATTGTTTTTAGTTGATAAAATCTGATTTGTGAGTAATGTTGGACGTCCCACATGCTCTCCCAAGGTCTATCATGACCCTTGGATGATCACCTAAAAGCATGGAGAGGATTGAGCCATGCTCACTATCACACTTTATGCTTTTGTAGTTTGTCATTTACTTTGATTTTTTCAGCTCTTGTATGCTCAAGTGAGCCGTTATTTTGTAGCATTCAAGGGGTCTCTATGAGCCCTTAGATTAGATATTAGATGAAGGGTCAAGGTTAGAGTGTGGGTATTATATAATCCCTCACTCTCCCATTGTAATTTTCAGATTTGAATGAATTGAAAACCCTAGTGTTTAAGTTGAGTGTTCTTCATTTTTCTCATTGCTTTGTGCTTGAGTTTAGTGAGTGATTAGTTAGTGGCTTAGTGCTTAACTAATCAAAACCTAAATCTATTACATTGTGTTTAGATTTAGTACTATCTTTATGTTTTTCATTTATCAACAAAAATCAGAAAATTCTCACAAAAACAACATCACTTGGCCGAAAATTTCATAAGTCTCACAAATCGATTTTAGTCAATCCCTTGAGTGAAACTTAACCCATCTAGTTTCACTCCACCAAATACTAAGTTTATGCCGTTCACTTGAATATGTTCAAAGTTGTCGCACAACTATTCGGATAAACAAAGTATGCATTCAAAATGCCTTAAAAGAGTAAATATACTCTAAACAATGAATGTTATTTTCATATATGTAATAGGATACTTTATCCATTACATATCACGAAACTAAAGGAAATCTGGCATACGCCGCAACCCCATAGAGGCGGTGTGCGCGTTATGCTAAGCCCTCGAAAGAGGCTTGGTTAAAGGATCAGCGACATAATCGTCTGTCCCAACCTTAGAAAGATCTATTTCCTTCCTTTCCACATTATCTCGTATAACGTGGTATTTCCTCAAAACATGTCTAGACTTATTACTAGACTTGGGCTTCTTCGCTAGAAAGATGGCCCCACTATTATTACAATAAATAGTGATTGGATTTGCGGCACTAGGGACTACTCTTAGTCCATCCAAGAACTGTCGAATCCATACAGCTTCTTTAGCAGCTTCCCAAGCTGCTAAATATTCAGCTTCTATTGTAGAATCCGCAGTGACACTTTGTTTGAAACTTTTCCAGCAAACTGCACCCCTATAAAGACATAGCCGGATTGGGATTTCAGATAATCCCCATCGGTTTGGAAACTTGCATCCGTGTAACCCTTTACACGTAGCTCAAGTTCTCCTCCAAACACTAGAAACGAATACTTAGTTCTTCTCAAGTACATAAGGATGTTCTTTACAGCTATCCAGTTACTCTCACCAGGATTGGCTTGATACCGGCTCGTCATGCACAAAGCGAAAGCGACATCGGGACGAGTGCACATCATAGCATACATGATTGATCTTACAGCAGAAGCATAAGGGATCAATTTCATGCGTTCAATTTCCGCAGGAGTCGTAGGACATTGAGATTTCTTCAACGTTATTCCTACACTCATCGGAAGAAAGCCTCTCTTGGAGTCTTTCATATTGAACCTATCAAGAATCTTATCAATATAAGTTTCCTGACTTAATGCTAGTATCCTTTTAGATCTATCTCTATAGATCCGGATACTGGACCAAGAATGGTCAAGGTGATCAAGGAGGAAGAGGAGGTAGGCCGTGGGTTGGGCCCTTGGGCTCAAACCCAAGCCTAGGCCTTGGGTCTAGGGGCCACTAAGAGCTAAGTCAAGTCAATTCTATGGTCAATCAAGCCATACTTAGTGGTCAAGAGAAGTCAAGGGAAGTCAAGTTGGAGAGCAACTTAAAAGTCAATTAATATGCTATTTTTTGAATGTGGTCAATTTGGGTGCACCCATGTGAGTTAACCCTCCAATAAAAGGACTCACATGGCTCACAAAAGCTAGCTCAAGGAGGTCCCATGGAGCCGGCTACAATCAACTCCCCAAGTCATCACATTGTTTTATGTTTTATGTCATTTTCATTCATGTCGCTACATTTTATGCTTTATTGTTTTTAGTTTGTAAAAATCAAAATGAGGAGCATTGGACTGTCCCACTCTCAAGCCAAGGCTCTATCAAGACCCTTGATGACCACCTAAACAAAGAAGGGAGAGGATTGAGTCAAGTGTCAACATCAACCTTTATGCTTTTGTAGTTTGTCTTTTACATTGAAATTTTCAGCTCATGTGAGCTCCTTTTGAGCCGTTATTTTGTAATGTTCATGGGCCTCTATGAGCCCTTAGATTAGATATTAGATGAAGGGTCAAGATTAGAGTAAGGGTCTTATATAAACCCTCACTCTACCAATGTAAATTTTCAGATTTGAATGAGAAGAAAAACCCTAGAGTTTATTTGAGTGTTTTCATTTTTCTCTTAGCTTTGTGCTTGAGTTTAGTGAGTAATTAGTTAGTGGCTTTGTGCTTAACTAATTAAAACCTAAATCTATTACTTTGTGTTTAGATTTAGTTACTATCTTTTATGTTTTCATTTTGTTTCACAAAAATCAGAAAAATCATCACAAAAAACACATCATTTGGCCGAAATTCTTTCAAGTGTTTCAAGTTCGATTTTGTTGTCTCCTTGAGTGAAACTTAACCCATCTAGTTTCACTCTAAATTGGTCATCAAAGCCTAGGTTTGTTCTTATTTTCGATTTATTTTTGTTTTCTCGGTTTTTACTCTTGTTTTCCTCTTCAATTTTTTCGTTTTTCCTTCCTTCTTTTTCCTTGTTTATTTCCACAACACTTCCACAAAAATCTCACAAAATTTTCACAAAATGGAAGAGGATAAGAGGCTTTCGGATTTAGAAGAGAAGTTGACTCAACTCACCGGTAATTGTACTTTAATGATGAATGCTCTAAACACCCTCTTGGATCAAAACATTAATGAACCAAGAAGGGGTGGAGGAGGAAGGGGCCGTGGGTTTGGAGGCCGTGGGAGAGGACAACCACCTCCTCACATGGAAGATCAATACTCGGATTCGGAGGAGTCCCTTGAAGTTCACCCAAGAGATCATGACCGAGACATCAAGGTAGAAATTCCCGACTTTTATGGTAGTCTTAATCCCGAGGATCTACTAGATTGGCTTAGGTCGGTCGAAAGAATCTTTGAATTTAAAGAATACCCCGATAGAAAGTGTTTTAAGGTGGCCATCATGAAATTCAAAGGCTATGCCTCCCTTTGGTATGAAAACCTTAAGAACCAAAGAAATCGAGAGGGAAAGGAACCCATTAGGTCATGGCTCAGACTCAAGAAAAAGCTCAAAGATAAGTTCGTTCCTAAGGATTACACTCAAGACATGTTCCTTAGATTGGCTCAACTCAAACAAGAGACACAACCCATCGAATCCTACCTTAGGGACTTTGAACAACTCACTTTACAATGTGAGATGAACGAAAAACCCGAGCAAAAGATTGCAAGATTTGTCGAGGGTCTAAACCCTAGGATAGCAAACCGGGTCAAGATGCAAAATTTATGGTCATTCGATGAGGCCGTCACTATGGCCATGAGAGTTGAGAGGCTAGAGAAGGGAAGAGGGGACACGGCCAAACACTCCACCAAGGCCACTCCTAACACGAGCCAAGGAGGGGTCAAAATAGTCGAGTCTTGTCCTACTACCAAGCCATCAAGTGTTGATAAGGGAAAGGGAATTGACTATGGCCCTAAAAAAACAATTCATCTCAAAAAGTGCTACCAATGTCAAGGATATGGTCATTTTGCTAAGGAGTGCCCTAGCAAGAGGACCTTGAACACAAGTGAAGTAGTGCATTGGGGAGATGATGAGGTCTTAGTTTGTGAGGAAGAGAAAAAAGAGGGAATAGAGGAGGTGAAGGTGGCCGAAACCCTAGTTCCCCCGGACTCGGGGTTGAGCTTGGTCACTTGGCGAGTGATGCACACTCAAGATTCAAGCGAGAGCATGGATCAAAGGCACCAAATATTTCGGACCAAGTGTACAATAATGGGGAGAGTGTGTAATCTCATTATCGATGGAGGAAGTTGTGTTAATGTTGCTTCGAGAACCCTCATTAATAAACTTGCCCTACCCACTTTGAAACATCCTCACCCTTACAAGCTAAGGTGGCTTTAATCAAGGAGCCGAGGTAAAGGTCGATAAACAATGTAAAGTCTCGTTCTCAATTGGACAAGACTATAAGGATGAAATTGTGTGTGAGGTGTTGGACATGGATGCGTGTCATGTGTTGCTAGGTAGGCCATGGGAATATGAGAAGAATTCTTCCCATCAAGGAAGAAATAACACCTACTCGTTCAAGTACGGTGACTAGCTTATCGTTTTAGCCCCCCTACCACCAATGATGGGTTATAAAGCCAATGCGTGTTTGTTCGAATCACTTGAGAAAGGGAATCCTAGCAAGGTGGTGGAAGAGGAGCCGAGAATGGGTATAGGTGAAGAAGAGGAGGGCCTTAGAGCAACAAGAATGATTCTAGGAGAGGAGCATCATGAGGGGGATACATCAATCAACAATGAAAAAACCGACTACAACAAGAATGTGGTCAAAGAAAGAACAAAAATCGATGGCATGGAGAGATCGAGTGGATCCTTGAGGTGGAGGATCATTGAAGGGCTTGATCATGGGCAAGAATGGATGGAAAGCATGCCTACGAACCATGGGCTCAAGAGTGTGCTCGAGCAAGAATGCATAGACAAGCAAGCCGTGGGCGAGGAAGAGCATGTGGCCGATCACTCGAGCCAATTCAAAGGGGGTCAACCTCTCGTCCAAAACTTAATCAAGTGGTGCCCATGGAAGGCCAAGATCATGAAGGCCAAAATTGGTCGAGTGCTAAGTCGGAATTCAAGCAAGAAATCGAATCAAGAGGGCAATGAAAAGGTCTCCAAGGACTTGAGGGCAAGTCCTTTCCAAGGAGAGGAGATTGGACCAAGAATGGTCAAGGTGATCAAGGAGGAAGAGGAGGTAGGCCGTGGGTTGGGCCCTTGGGCTCAAACCCAAGCCTAGGCCTTGGGTCTAGGGGCCACTAAGAGCTAAGTCAAGTCAATTCTATGGTCAATCAAGCCATACTTAGTGGTCAAGAGAAGTCAAGGGAAGTCAAGTTGGAGAGCAACTTAAAAGTCAATGAATATGCTATTTTTTGAATGTGGTCAATTTGGGTGCACCCATGTGAGTTAACCCTCCAATAAAAGGACTCACATGGCTCACAAAAGCTAGCTCAAGGAGGTCCCATGGAGCCGGCTACAATCAACTCCCCAAGCCATCACATTGTTTTATGTTTTATGTCATTTTCATTCATGTCGCTTTCGTTACTTTATGCTTTATTGTTTTTAGTTTGTAAAAATCAAAATGAGGAGCATTGGACCGTCCCACTCTCAAGCCAAGGCTCTATCAAGACCCTTGATGACCACCTAAACAAAGAAGGGAGAGGATTGAGTCAAGTGTCAACATCAACCTTTATGCTTTTGTAGTTTGTCTTTTACATTGAAATTTTCAGCTCATGTGAGCTCCTTTTGAGCCGTTATTTTGTAATATTCATGGGCCTCTATGAGCCCTTAGATTAGATATTAGATGAAGGGTCAAGATTAGAGTAAGGGTCTTATATAAACCCTCACTCTACCAATGTAAATTTTCAGATTTGAATGAGAAGAAAAACCCTAGAGTTTATTTGAGTGTTTTCATTTTTCTCTTAGCTTTGTGCTTGAGTTTAGTGAGTAATTAGTTAGTGGATTTGTGCTTAACTAATTAAAACCTAAATCTATTACTTTGTGTTTAGATTTAGTTACTATCTTTTATGTTTTCATTTTGTTTCACAAAAATCAGAAAAATCATCACAAAAAACACATCATTTGGCCGAAATTCTTTCAAGTGTTTCAAGTTCGATTTTGTTGTCTCCTTGAGTGAAACTTAACCCATCTAGTTTCACTCCAGATACCCAAGATGCGTTGTGCCTCTCCCAAGTCCTTCATTTGGAAATGGTTTCCCAATTCCACCTTTACCGAATTCAACCTTGGAACAACATTTCCAATTAGTAGTATGTCATCCACATACAAAACAAGGAAGGTTACCTTGCTCCCACTAAACTTCATGTATAAACAAGGTTCCTCGGCACTTCGAGCGAAACCCTTTTGTTTTATAACATGATGGAATCTATAAATCCAACTCCTTGATGCTAGCTTAAGACCATAAATGGGTTTCTTAAGCTTGCATACTTTCTTAGGGTTGGATGTATCCACAAAACCTTCAGATTGTGTCATGTACACTTCCTCTTCTAGAATCTCATTCAAGAAGGCGGTTTTTACATCCATTTGCCATATTTCATAGTCATGAAATGCGGCAACCGCTAAGATTATCCTTATGGATCGAAGCATTGCAACCGGTGCAAAGGTTTCATCATTATGAATACCCCGGACTTGTGTAAAGCCCTTTGCCACCAATCTAGCTTTGTAAACATCTATATGTTTATCTATGCCGAGTTTGATTTTGAATATCCATTTACACTGAAGAGGTCTCACTCCTTCAGGTAAATCTACCAAGTTCCTAACTTGGTTCTCGTGCATAGAATCCATTTCGGATTGCATGGCCTCAAGCCATTGGTTGGAGTTGGGACTATTAATAGCCGCCTTGTAGGTTGAGGGTTCGTTGCTTTCGAATAACAACAAATCACCCTCCTCCTCGATATTACCGAGGTAACGGTCAGGTTGATAACTAATTCTTCCTGACCTCCTAGGGATTACAACCGTGTCAGAAGACGAGGGAACGGTTTCCTCATTTTCTGCCTCGATTTGTGGCTCTTGAACTTCATTAAGTTCAAATTTTCTCCCACTCTGTCTATTAGAAATGTATTCATTTTCTAGAAAGACAGCATCACGAGCCACAAACTCTTTGTTCTCGTGAGGGTTGTAGAAGTAATAACCACACGTTTCCTCAGGATAACCTACAAAAAGACATTTGTCAGACCTTGGTGTGAGTTTATCGTCAGATTTATTCTTAACGAATGCCTCACAACCCCAAATTCTCATGAATGACAAATAGGGAACCTTTCCCGTCCATATCTCATATGGAGTCTTGTTGGCTGCTTTAGTCGGACTTCGATTTAGTGAGAATGCGGCAGACAGTAGCGCAAAGCCCCAAAAAGATCCAGGAAGCTCACTTTGACTCATCATAGACCGAACCATATCTCATAAAGTTCGGTTTCTCCTTTCTGCAACACCATTCATCTGTGGTGTGCCCGGAGGAGTCCATTGTGATATTATACCACAATTCTTAAGATGTGAATCAAAACTCATTACTTAGATATTCGCCACCACGATCCGATCGTAGTGCTTGTATCTTCTTATCAAATTGGTTCTCAACCTCATTTTGAAATTCTTTAAATTTCTCAAAAGCATCACTTTTATACCTTGTTAAGTAGACATAATCATATCTACTTAAGTCATCGGTAAAAGTAATGAAGTAATGATATCCTCCTCTAGTAGTGATGTTTAATGGACCACACACATCGGTATGTATGAGTCCTAAAACCTCACTTGCTCGTGTCCCTTTACCATTAAAGGGTGCACGAGTCATCTTCCCTAAAAGGCAAGCCTCGCACGTACCATATGATTCGCAATCAAATGATTTGAGAACCTTGGTCTCAACAAGTCTCTTTATGCGTCTATCGTTTATGTGACCTAAACGATAATGCCAAAGGTAGGATTTGTTTGATTCATCAGTTTTGAGCTTCTTGTTCTCTATATGATAAACATCATTGACATTATTCAAAACATAAATACCTCCGATTGAAAAGGTTTCACCACGAAGACGGAGATAATGTTTTTGGTTAGAGTTGGTACAAAATAACAGTTATTTAAGTACAACTCTAAACCACTAGCTAGAGTGCGTACAAAATTTCCCATGGAAACGGCCGCTACTCTAGCTCCGTTGCCCATGCGGAGATCTACATCACCCTTGGCTAGTGCTCGCACATTTCTCATTCCTTGCAAGTGATTGCAAAGGTGAGATCCACATCCGGTATCCAATACCCTTGTAAGCATGATTTATGTCAATCATATAAAGATTAGAAGGAACAATATCTTTGGATGTCGCACATCCATCATTCTTTTCCTTCAAAAATTTGGGACAATTGCGCTTCCAACGACCGGGTTTGGGCTTGCTATTCTCAATAGCATTCCCCTTACCCTTATCTTCCTTGAACCGAGCTTCATTAGCTCCCTTCCCTTTCTTGACCCCAAAGTTTATGTTCTTCAATCTCATTGAAAGAACATCTTTTCTCTCAATCCTCATTCACTTTCGTGCTATCTAGGTCGAAGCACATCGTCGTCACTCTAGTGAATATCTCATATGCACTTTAGTGAGTAACGAAGCGAAGTTTGAGAGAATGTGACATTGACCAAATCAATATATTTTGAACGTCATTGTCAACCTTTAGGTGCTCATCGTAGGCGGCTCGCGCCGCCGCGGTGGCCCTAAGTCCGGGTTTGGTGGGAGGTGGTTCGGTAAGGTTCTTAAGCACATTGTCGGATTGAGCGGCGCCCCTTAAAGTCGAATCGCATTCGACAAAGTTGCTACCGTCATCCTTTAGGATACACTTATCCATCACGGTTCACAACCATGAATATTTACCCAAAATGGGTGCGGGGGTTAAAGTTGTCATTGCGATTTCAAATAAATAATTCTACAACAAATATGAGGAAATATATATTAGCATTCATTGTTCATTAATGACATTTGCTAAAACACATTTTAAAACAAATGTCCATTTATATAATGATCTCCCACGAAATTATATAAATGATTCCAAGACTCGTTCTCATATAAAATTAGACATCTCATGTTTCCTTTTATATAAAAACGATAAGTCAACACTTGACTAATTCTACACTAGAATGCTTGGTTGATGATTTTCTTTAAAATGCATCCTTAAGCCCCAAATAACTCTTATTTGGTTGAGTTCAAATCAAATTAGCATGGGACTTCCTCCCACTACTTACCCATGGTAACGAGGTTCCACGTCGCGGAGGTCCTCACGAACATGGGGTTCATAGTCGCTATATTTGGAAAGGCTTAATCTCAATTCATTTTGATAAAAATGTGGGTGATCTTGTCAATTTTAGTCATTAAAAATTCTTTATAAGTAAACTAATTTAAGAATCGTGACTTAAATCGACAATCATAGTGGGATATCGTGGCATGCATGGCGATTTTGGCATGTGTGCGGAAAATAAGCAATCAAACAAGCATAAGCATAAACCTAGTATGGCCACCTAAAAGTAATTAAAATTACAAGGAGTTACTACACAAAAATGGTTAAGCTCATTTTTGCTCGATTTGAGGCTTGGGCTAACTTGGGTCCTATGGCTCGAGCCATGGCTTAATTTGTGATCATTAGGATCAAACCAAGTGAAATGTACAAGGAGGAACAAACGAAATCAGCCCACACATGGAAAACAACAACCTAGGCCATGAACCATGAAGCTTATCTTGACATGTCGGTAAAGATTTTAACATAACTCCAAATCTGCTTATCCAATTGAGTTGAAACCACTTGCATATGAAAGCTAGCTCAACGAGCTTTCATTTTACATATGGTTGGCTATCTGGTTCAAAGGGAGCTGAGAGTTATGACTTCTACAAGTCAGGGGTCAGATTGTGAAAACTCAGTCCAAAGGAGGATTCGACATGTCCGTACTAAAAGTTTCATATCTTGAGCTCTAGGCAATATTTTTGGGTGATTATTTTTGCATTGGATAGCCAACTCAAATACCTTTCCAATGCCATATCATGGGCCTTCTAGTTCAACGTGAGGGTGAAATGGTGAAGCCTGAAAGTTACTACAATCTCAAGAAACTCGGTTAGGACTGTTTTGGAGTAATGAGCCATGAACTTGACCTACATAATTCTCCTTGGGTGAGCTCACCTTGGGGACCTTTTAGAAGCCTCCTAATCAGCCTAAGAGTCACATGAGACGTGGTAAGCTCAAGAGGGGGACCAAAAACATTAGCTCATTCCACAAATCAAAATCAGCTCACATGTCTTTGTCACTAGTAGTCCTTGTTCTACTTTATGTCCTTTTCCACTTTATATTGTTGTTGTTTGTATGTTAAAATCAGATTAGAAGGGGCCTTGAACCAAGTACACCTTGCTCTCCAAGGTGTATATCTTGACCTTTGGATCTCTACCTAAAGCAAGGGTGTGGATGGCTTCATAAGTCACTATCTACTTTATGCTTTTAGTTGTTTTTTTTTTCAGATTTGTAAGGTCCCTTTGGACCGTTTATTTTGCTGAATTGTAAGGCTTCTTGTAGCCCTTAGATCACATTATAATGTAGGGTGTAGATTAGAGATTGGGTATTATATAAACCCTCTCTCTCACAATGTAATTTTCAGATTTGATGAATGAATGAAAAACCCAAGAGTTTGAGAGTTTCCTTCATTTTCTCTTAGCATAGTGCTTGAGTTAGTGAGTGATTAATTAGTGGCTTTGTGCTTGATTAATCAAAGCCTAAATCTATTGCTTAGTGCTTAGATTTAGCCTATCCTTTTATGTTTTCCCTTTGTCTTACAAAAATTCAGAAAATTTGTCACAAAAAACATCACTTTGGCCGAGTAAAACACAAGCATTTCAAGATCGATTTTAGTTAGTCTCTTGAGTGAAATCAAACCCCATAGGTTTCACTCCAAATTGGTTATCAGAGCTTTGGTTCAAGAGCACAAGATCCACCCTTGTGTTAGTTTTTGTTTCGGTTCAAGCAAAGGTATAAACTTTATCTCAAAATCAGTTTTTGTTTTTGAGTACAATGGATCTATCTTTCCGATTTGGTTCTCCATCTTTTTCTTATGGTACTTCATGTGAAACCCCTTGTGTTGAGACCATTTTCGAGTCTAAGGAGAGGGCTAGAAATGAGTTGAATGCCAAAGTGGCTAAGATGAAGGGAAGGGCTGAAAATTTTGGTATCGGTAAAGGGTTCACCGTTTTACTTGACCCTCCTACTAAAACACAACCCTATGAGCCACCAAAGAGAGTCAAAGTTGTTGAGCCAACCACTTCTCCTAAACCACTAACCCTAGACCAAAGGGAGGCGATTGACCCTAGCCACAAAAAAAACCATCACCCTCAAAAAATGTTGTCAATGTCAAGGATATGGTCACAATGCCAAGGAATGTCCCACAAAGGATACCTTGAACTCGTGTGAGATTGTTCATTGGGAGGGAGATGAGATCCTTGTTTGTGAGGATGAGGCCTTTACTAGTGAGGATGAAGAGGATGTGAAGCAAGATCAAAATGAAACCGAGATGGAGGTGAGGCCATGTGATTTGGTCATGGATGGAGGAAACTTTATCAAGGTGGCTCCTAACACTCATATTGAGGAGTTAGCCTTACCTTCACAAGAGCATCCTAATCCTTGCAAGATAGGGAGATTAAACAAAGAAGCCGAGTTGAGGAACAAATCTGATGAGGTTTTGGATGATGTACTTGAGAAGGGTACTTGTCATCCCCACCATGATGAGCCTTGTGAACCATGGGACTATGAAGGTGATTTAGTCCATGGTGGGAAAGATAGCAACTACATCTTTATGGTTGGATGGGAGGAGGTAGAAGCAAATCAAGGGTTCAATGTTGTTGAGAGTGCACCCATCCAATTTGCAAATGGTGATCCGAAAGTTCAAGAGGAGAGCATGGGATACAATCTCAAGGATGAGGATGAGCTTGATCCTATGAGATGTTTAGCTAATGTCAAGAAGAAGATGCTCATGTGGAATGGAAAGCTTGGCACAAGCAAGAGGTCAAGAGGATTCTTGAAATGGAAATTCAAAATGGGGAGCTTAGTCAAGAACAACCCTAAGACACTAGGTAGGAATCAAGAAGAGGAGCACAAGCAAATGTTAAGAACCCCAAAGTTTGAGGACAAACTTTTTTGAAGAAGAGGAGATTGCACAAAAATGGTTAAGCTCATTTTTGCTCGATTTGAGGCTTGGGCTAACATGGGTCCTATGGCTCGAGCCATGGCTTAATTTGTGATCATTAGGATCAAACCAAGTGAAATGTACAAGGAGGAACAAAGGAAATCAGCCCACACATGGAAAACAACAACCTAGGCCATGAACCATGAAGCTTATCTTGACATGTCTGTAAAGATTTTAACATAACTCCAAATCTGCTTATCCAATTGAGTTGAAACTACTTGAATATGAAAGCAAGCTCAAAGAGCTTTCATTTGACATATGGTTGGCTATCTGGTTCAAAGGGAGCTGAGAGTTATGACTTCTACAAGTCAGGGGTCAGATTGTGAAAACTCAGTCCAAAGGAGGATTCGACATGTCCGTACTAAAAGTTTCATATCTTGAGCTCTAGGCAATATTTTTGGGTGATTATTTTTGCATTAGATAGCCAACTCAAATACCTTTCCAATGACATATCATGGGCCTTCTAGTTCAAAGTGAGGGTGAAATGGTGAAGCCTGAAAGTTACTACAATCTCAAGAAACTCGGTTAGGACTGTTTTGGAGTAATGAGCCATGAACTTGACCTACATCATTCTCCTTGGGTGAGCTCACCTTGGGGACCTTTTAGAAGCCTCCTAATCAGCCTAAGAGTCACATGAGACGTGGTAAGCTCAAGAGGGGGACCAAAAACATTAGCTCATTCCACAAATCAAAATCAGCTCACATGTCTTTGTCACTAGTAGTCCTTGTTCTACTTTATGTCCTTTTCCACTTTATATTGTTGTTGTTTGTATGTTAAAATCAGATTAGAAGGGGCCTTGAACCAAGTACACCTTGCTCTCCAAGTTGTATATCTTGACCTTTGGATCTCTACCTAAAGCAAGGGTGTGGATGGCTTCATAAGTCACTATCTACTTTATGCTTTTAGTTGTTGTTTTTTTCAGATTTGTAAGGTCCCTTTGGACCGTTTATTTTGCTGAATTGTAAGGCTTCTTGTAGCCCTTAGATCACATTATAATGTAGGGTGTAGATTAGAGATTGGGTATTATATAAACCCTCTCTCTCACAATGTAATTTTCAGATTTGATGAATGAATGAAAAACCCAAGAGTTTGAGAGTTTCCTTCATTTTCTCTTAGCATAGTGCTTGACTTAGTTAGTGATTAATTAGTGGCTTTGTGCTTGATTAATCAAAACCTAAATCTATTGCTTAGTGCTTAGATTTAGCCTATCCTTTTATGTTTTCCCTTTGTCTTACAAAAATTCAGAAAATTTGTCACAAAAAACATCACTTTGGCCGAGTAAAACACAAGCATTTCAAGATCGATTTTAGTTAGTCTCTTGAGTGAAATCAAACCCCATAGGTTTCACTCCAGTTACAAATTGGAAACCAACTCCTTTGGTCCCTCTTCATAAGGACTTCATCCAAGCTTCTCCTTGCAAGCTTTAGAACACTTCTAAGGCTCCTTGTCGATCTCCATCGCCGGTCTTCGATTTTACAAATAGTTACAAGTATGAATTACAAATGAATACATAGCAAACCTATTATACATTTATAAATGAAATAAACTATTAAATTACAAACCGGCGATACGAGATCGCATTTAATTACAAACCACACGATATTCCCTTTCATTACGGGTAATATCGGTAAAAAAAATACTCCCTCCATCCCATCTTTTTCCTCCCATTTACCCAAAAAGGAAATACCATCTTTTTCCTCCCATTTGCAAACTTTTCTTTTTCATCCATTGTTTATTATTATTTTACCCACTTGCATCATCCTTCTCCCATTTTTATTAATATTTATTCCACTTTTTCAACTTCTACAATTTTTTATTAATACTTTTTCCACTCAAAATACTTTATCAATTGTTTATTAATATTTCTTAATATTTGGTCCAAAATGAAATGGGAGGAAAAAGGTGGGATGGAGGGAGTAACAAACTATGGCCATACTAGTAAAAACAAACATTCATTCAACAATAAACATTCATCCAAATATGCATAATGAATAGCTTATAAATAAAAACATGCCAAAATCGCCCTAAACAATAATCGCATTAAATCGTTCCAAACCGATCTCATTTTTAAATCGATTAATCTCATATTAATCAATAATGCTTAAAACACCTTTTAAGCTTGAACTAAAACTTCTAAACTGATTTAGAACACCCAAAATTAGTTTTCACTAATTCATGGTGATTTTAGTTCATAAAATTGGTCATTTGCTAATTAGTGCTAGCTTTAATCATAACTATTTATGAATAAAGCTTTATAAAATCAAAATAAAATAAAATAAAATCATTTTTATTTTGACAAAACTTTTTATATTCTGGAACACTTCCAAAATATCAGAAAAGAAGAGTTTGGTCAGAAAATATTTACGAATTATTTTATATAAAATAACATACGATTTCATCGATTTTATCTCATAAAATCAAGAAAACGTCTAAAACAGTGAGGAAAAATCCCAAATTTATATGAGAGCATCCTCATAATGTATAAAAATATTGGTATAAATTATATGTCCAGAAAACAACGTTTACTATATTTTTGGACATAAAATGCATTATATTCCGATTTTAAACAAAAATAAGAATAAATATTCAAAACTCAAAATCTGACTTTGAAAATTTACATGCGGAAAGTATAAATATGAGATATCACTGTGTAAAAATTTCGAGACCAGATGCCAACTATAACTATTTATAGTAATTATTTTAGCCAAAAACACACTTTTTGACTCGGTTTTGTATAAAATTCATTTTAATTAGCAAATAAATTTCAAAAAATACGAAATTTGACCAGTAACTTCATGAGACCAGAAACTTTGCACGCAATAAAAAACTCGTGTTAAAACAACTTTTAACACCATTTTCGGATTTTATCATATTTATTCTCAATAAATATATAAAACTCCAAAAACAACAAAATAAATTTGTAACCACAAGCCTAAGCTCTGATACCACTTGTAGGGATCTCATCCCATTCACTAATCAAATATTAGTGTAAATCAAATTACTCTAATTTGATTTAGCAAGATCTATGTAGTACAAATTTACTTTGTTAACAAGTTTAGAAATTTATACCTTTCTTAAAAGGAAATTAGGGCACAAAATAAGAACTCCTTTCTTATTTTGTTTCTTGAGCTAGTAAGTAAGATGATCCTCCAAACCTGAGTTTCCAAAGTAGGAAACCTCCTTGGAGATACACCCAAGAACTACTCCAAAATATACTAGTGATTTTGATCTAGAAATCACTTAGTATAAACTTGATATTATGTGATAATAGTATTACTAACACTTAGTAATATTAAGACTAATAGTAGTATTAGTTTTTGAGAGAATGTGAGAGAGATGGAGAGTAGAAGAGTGTAGGGAAAATGATGCATGCATTGCTCTTTTTTTTCATCCTCTTATAAAGACAAAAGAGAAAAGCAAAATGTGTCCAAGACACTCTAGGGGGCCGGCCCCTTTGCATGGAGGAGAGAAGAAAGTCTTTCACATAGTTTAGAACAATTTCATGCTTTGCAATGAGTATGTTTAAAGCATGCATGTGAGGAACAAATGCTAAAAGACAAAATGAGAATCTTATTCTCCTTCTTCCTCCTTGTTGGATGGTTACAAGGCCCCTTATATGGGTCCAATTTGTTTTCAATATTTGTCCCACAAATACTTATAATTTATCACTTAATCATCTAATATGATAAAGTACAAATTATCAAATTGAACTCACAACTCTTCTTTAACATATATGTACACTTACACATGTATTAAAAATGTACTTTTACTAATCTCATTAGTAAAATATACACGATTAGTGAATTAACGTTTAATTACTAATTCCCATCTCTTCTAATAATTTTATCGATATAAAATTAAATCATTCGAGTTCACAACTCGATTTCTCTCTAAATTAATTCACTGACTAACCGTTAGTCAATTTATCAAGTTACTAATCTAATCGTATCTCATACAATTAATTAGCTTAGATATTTGGAGTACGTTCCTATAGGTGTGACTTAAAGGGATCAATTGATTACCGCCGTTCTCACGACAATAACGTCAAACTCTAGTCAGCCAACCGTTATTGATTTACGTTAATCAATTGACAATAATGCAGGATTATCCCCATGTATTCCTTAATTGAGATTTATTAAGTAATCGCACTATTGTGGAGGACACTTACTCCAACAATATTAACCTTAAGCAAATTTAGCGGGCTATCACAACTTACTAAACTCAACTTATCAAATACGCGTAAGTCTAGTTTTAATTCGGCTTTCAATCTTTTGGGCCGGCTCTCCTAACTTCAATTCAAGCCCAATTCTTCTCACTTGGGCTTCGACCTTGTGGTCTTTTATTCGTCTTCCCGAGCTTCCGTATAAACTCGAGTTTGGTCTCGTAGTCCCGGTACTCGTAATGCTCCACTCAACTCAGGTTTCGGCTTAGGACCGCCAAAACCTGCAAAATATAATCGAGGAACAGCAGTACCGCAATATAAAGCAAATAACTCCTAAAATAATAATGAACTCGAATAAATGCAAGATAAATGCGACTAAACCGGGGGCATATAATCTATATAAAAAGCACGTATCAAACTCCCCCAAGCCAAACATTTGCTTGTCCTCAAGCAAACTACCCAAACAAAGCACATAATCACGAGGACAAACTAGTACAAGAAATCGCAACTCAAAGTCACAAGCATTGTCGACTCATACAAAAGTGAATCAAATCAATACTCGCTTCCTCTTCAATAAATTGAAAAGTTAGGGAGCAAACTAAACAAACATATGACGGCGGAACATTATAACGTAAACTCCATGCAAAGACTTTCGACCGTATGCATCCACTACGACGCTGAGACTATAAATAATCTCACAAACATCGATAGCTAGGAAAACTACTAGAACTAAGCATGTCGTCACCTAAAATGTCTCAAGATCACATCGAGCGAGGTTTCCAAGGGTTGTAATGTCAGGCTCGGGTTAAGAGGGTAAAAAGGTGGTAAATGTATTAGGCAATGTGGAGCTCAACGGCGTACAGCTGCTTCAAAAGTCAACACTCACATCCAACAAAACTCCCCCTCAATCGTGGAGTGAAAATAGATGGGTTAAGTTTCACTCAAGGAGACAACAAAAATCGACTTGTGAAGCTCTTGAAAATCTCGGCCAAATTGAAGTATTTTTGTGTTGAATTTTTCTGAAATTTTGTAAAACAAGAAAACATAAATGGATAGTACTAAATCTAAACACAAAGTAATAGATTTAGGTTTTAATTAGTTAAGTACTAAGCCACTAACTAATTACTCACTAAACTCAAGCACAAAGCTAAGAGAAAATGAAAGCACTCAATTTTTAGGGTTTATCCTGCAATCATTCAAATCTGAAAATTATAATGTTAGAGTGAGGGTTTATATAGTACCCTTGCTCTAATCTTGGCCTTACATCTTAAAGGAGATCTAAGGGCTACAAGTAACCCACAAAAGATACAAAAAAAAACGGCTCATAGGCCTCACATGAGCTGAAATTTTGAATGAAAACAATAAACTACAAAAGCACAAAGGTTGATGTTGACACTTGACTCAATCCTCTCCCTTCTTTGTTTAGGTGGTCATCAAGGGTCTTGATAGAGCCTTGGCTTGAGAGTGGACGGTCCAATGCTCCACATTTTGGTTTTTACAAGCTAAAACAATAAAGCATAAAGTAGTGAAAGTGACATGAATGAAAAAGACATAAAGCATCAAAATAATGTGATGGTTGTGGGGACTTGATTTAGGCCGGCTCCATGGACCTCCTTGAGCTAGCTTGTGAGCCATGTGAGTCCTTTTATTGGAGGGTTGACTCACATGGGTGCACCCAAAAAAGACCACATTCAAAAATAGCATTTTCATTGACTTTTAGTTGCTCTCCAACTTGACCTTCCTTTGACTTCCTTTGACTACCAAGTATGGCTTGATTTGACCATAGAATTGACTTCACTTAGCTCTTGGTGGCCCCTAGGTCCATGGCCTAGGCTTGGGTTTGAGCCCAAGGACTCAACCCATGACCTACTTCTTCTCCATCCTTGCTCACCATGACCATTCTTGGTCCAATCTCCTCTTCTTGAAAAGGATTTGTCCTCAAATCCTTAGGGTTCTTAACATGAGTTTCATCTCGACATAGATCATAACCTCCAAGGAGAGGCACCTCTTTGATTACACCACCAGAAACGAATTCAAGAAGTGTTTGCTTCAATGGACACCAAGGGCTTAGAGCTCGAATGAATGGATGGATTTTCTTGACTTGACTCCTTTGGTTGTGCCCGACTTCACCCATCTCTTTACTCAAGGAGCCCCATGGCTCGTGTGCTTGCCCTAGGTTAGCCCTAAATCCTTCAAACTTGAGCTTAGGTGAGGTTTGCATAGGATCATCACCTAGCTCTTCTTGGCCATGCTTAGTTCCCCCTTTGAATCCCCATTTCATGAAACCACTCGAATAGACTTGATTATGATAACCACATAGCACTCCTTTGGTATTGATAATCCCCACCTTGAACTTCTGGACCAAGAATGGTCAAGGCGAGCAAAGGCGGTTTTTGTCTAAATCACGGTTTGGGTCCTTGGGCTCGAACCATGGGCTAGACCACGGTCCTAGGGTCCACCCAAGCTTATTTTGAGTGAATTAAACAATAATATTTTGGTCAAGCTTGGTGGGTCATGGAAGTCAAGGAAAGTCAAGAAGGAGAGCAACCGAAAGTCAACCAAAGTGCTATTTTTGAATGTGATCGCTTGAAGTGCACCCATGTGGGTTCGAACCACAAGTCAATTAAAATCATCAAGAGCAAGAATCAAGAGGGAAAGGTCCCAAGTCAGCCGAAAAACAAATCAAAGGAAGGTTCACATGTGTTCCTCAATAAATCCCTTTCAACACATGTCACTATCTACCTTTTATGCTTTATGCTTTATACTTTATGTATTTGTTTGTTTTCTCTTCAAATTTTCAGCTCATGTGAGCCTTTGGAAACCGAGTATTATGTTGTATTGTGGGTTTAATTGTAGCCCTTAGATTAGCTTTGAATTGTAAGGCTAGGATGTAAAGACTTGGTCTATATAACCCAAGCCTCACCACATCATTTTTTCAGATTTGATATTGAATGAAAACCCTAGAGTTTATGAGTTGAGTGTTCTTCATTTTCTCCTTGCTTTGTGCTTGAGATTGTGAAAGATTAATTAGTGGCTTTGTGCTTGATTAATCACGACCTAAATCTATTACTTTGTGTGTGGATTTAGTACTATCTTTTATTGTTTTCTCTTATGTTACAAAATTTCAGAAAATTATCTCACCAAAAACATCATACTCGGCCGAATTCTTTCAAGTGTTTTCAAGTTCGATTTTGTTGTCTCCTTGAGTGAAACTTAACCCATCTAGTTTCATTCCAAATTGGTAATCAAAGCCTAGGTTTGTTCTTGTTTTTTTCGATTTGTTCTTGTTCTTAGTTTTTTCGAGTTACTCCTTTGTCTTTCATCTTTTATTTTCGTTTTTCTCTTTTATTTTCTCCTTGTTTGTCCACAAAACTTCCACAAACATTCTTACAAAATGGTTGAAGATCTACACTTGTGTTAGTGTTGGTTTCGATTTGTTCTTTGTGTTGTCGAGTGTTCTTGTTTTTCTTCTTTTATTTTCGTTTTCTCTATTTCTTTTACTTGTTATTCCACAAAATTCTCACAAAATTTTCACAAAATGGATGTTTCTTGTGATACTACTCTTGGTGAGACCATGTATGATTCTATGGAGAAAGCTAGAAGAGAGCTTGAAACCAAAATGAGTCGAATGAGGGGTAGACTTAAACCTAACCCTAACCTTGATCTTGTGACTTTGAGGGTTCAAAGGGAATTAGAAGCTAGAATGGCTCGGTTAGGAGGAGAGCCACCCCCTAGTCTAGGCCGTGTGGTTCATAGAGCAACACATGTTCAAACCCTAACCCTAGAAGGGAATCACCAAGTCCAAAACTTTAGATCTAGGTGTACCATTATGAGAAGGGTTTGTAATTTGGTTGTTGATGGGGAAAGTTGTTCTAATGTTGCCTCAAACACCCTCATTGAAAAACTAGCTTTGCCTACACAAGATCACCCTAACCCTTACAAGACGAAATGGCAAAAAAATGGAGCCGAGATGAGTGTGATGGTGGTTAGACAATGCTTGGTTTCTTTCTCCATTGGAAGGGATTACATGGATGAGGTTTTGTGTGATGTGATTCCCATGGAGGCTTGTCATCTCCTCTTGGGGAAACCATGGAAGTTGGAAAGAAATGCTAATCATGATGGGAGGGACAATACTTACAACTTTAAGATTGGAGCCAAGAATATCAAACTTGCACCCTTACCTCCAACTTTGAAGAACCCTAGCCCACCCTCCTTGGTTGAATCACACGAAAACATGAAGGATGATAGGAGACCGAAAATGAAGCATGGGTTTAGTGTTGAGAAGGTTGAATGTGTTCTTCTTCTCCAAGACATCCCTAATGATCAAGAGAGGTTGCCCACCAAGGAAGTACAAGCCTTGCTAGATTCTCATGGAGTTAAGCATGATGTCCTAGCCCCATTGCCACGTACCTTGGGGTACAAGGCTGCCTCTTACTTGATTGAGGCCTCCATGAGAGTGTTGTTGAGTAAGGAGGTTGAAACGAGCCATGGGATGAATGTTGGAGAAAGTGTGTCCATTTACTTTGCTAATGATCATCCTAAGAATCAAGATGAGGGCATGGAAAAGGAGACCAAGGAAGAACATGACTTGGGAATGAGAAGTCTACCTAAGTCCAAGGAAAGGAGATACACTTGGAGTGGGAGTGCTAATGCAAGCAAAGAGTTTTGGGATTTCCTAAGATGGAAATTCAAAGTGAACACTAACAACAACAAAGGAGAGGAGGACAAGACCGATCATTTGAAAAATCCGAAACAATGCAAGGAGGATGAGTCCCTTGAAAGTCCAAAGATCGATTTGTGGAAGGGGGACACGGCCCTCAAGGCCATACATGAGTTGGTCGCGCTCCTTAGGTCATCTAATTCAACAAGTACCTTCATGATCGAGAATGTAGCTCTCCATGTGATCAAAGACAATCCTAGAACAATAAGGAGGAACAAAGGAGAGGAGCACGAGCTCAATGTCAAAGTTCCAAGTTTGAAAGTTTCGATCAAGAGCAAAGAAAGTGAATCATTTGGAGATGCAAAGGTCGATGTGTTAAAAGGTTCAAGTGAATCCTTGAAATGGAAAAAAAAAACGTGGGACTCATCATTGACAAAGGGTGGCTAGATGACGATTCTAAGCATGAGGAACTTCGAGTTGTGCTAGGGGATAATTGTGAATCCAAGGAAACCATGAGTAAGGGAGAGAGTAAGTTCAATTCAATGAGCCGAGTCTACAAGAATCAATCTCTCATTCAATCTCTAAGCAAGTGGTGTTCTTGGGAGTCTAGGATCATGGAGCCCAAGGTTGGTCATGGGGCTCATGGGGCACTCCTCATCATGGACTACGAATCAAGTCATGAAGCCAACAAGAGTCCGAGTCGAGAAGAAGGCAAAGGTTCAAATCATGAGTCAAACAAAAGTTCAAGTCGAGAAGGGAACAAAGAGATCTCCGAGGATTTGAGGGCAAATCCTTTCCAAGGAGAGGAGATTGGACCAAGAATGGTCAAGGCGAGCAAAGGCGGTTTTTGTCTAAATCACGGTTTGGGTCCTTGGGCTCGAACCATGGGCTAGACCACGGTCCTAGGGTCCACCCAAGCTTATTTTGAGTGAATTAAACAATAATATTTTGGTCAAGCTTGGTGGATCATGGAAGTCAAGGAAAGTCAAGAAGGAGAGCAACCGAAAGTCAACCAAAGTGCCATTTTTGAATGTGATCGCTTGAAGTGCACCCATGTGGGTTCGAACCACAAGTCAATTAAAATCATCAAGAGCAAGAATCAAGAGGGAAAGGTCCCAAGTCAGCCGAAAAATAAATCAAAGGAAGGTTCACATGTGTTCCTCAATAAATCCCTTTCAACACATGTCACTATCTACCTTTTATGCTTTATAATTTATACTTTATGTATTTGTTTGTTATCTCTTCAAATTTTCAGCTCATGTGAGCCTTTGGAAACCGAGTATTATGTTGTATTGTGGGTTTAATTGTAGCCCTTAGATTAGCTTTGAATTGTAAGGCTAGGATGTAAAGACTTGGTCTATATAACCCAAGCCTCACCACATCATTTTTTCAGATTTGATATTGAATGAAAACCCTAGAGTTTATGAGTTGAGTGTTCTTCATTTTCTCCTTGCTTTGTGCTTGAGATTGTGAAAGATTAATTAGTGGCTTTGTGCTTGATTAATCACGACCTAAATCTATTACTTTGTGTGTGGATTTAGTACTATCTTTTATTGTTTTCTCTTATGTTACAAAATTTCAGAAAATTATCTCACCAAAAACATCATACTCGGCCGAATTCTTTCAAGTGTTTTCAAGTTCGATTTTGTTGTCTCCTTGAGTGAAACTTAACCCATCTAGTTTCATTCCAACTTCCATCTCAAGGACTCACTTGAATTTTCTAACACATCGACCTTTGCATCTCCAAATGATTCACTTTCTTTGCTCTTGATCGAAACTTTCAAACTTGGAACCTTGACATTGAACTCGTGCTCCTCTCCTTTGTTCCTTCTTATTGTCCTAGGATTGTCTTTGATCACATGGAGGGCTACATTCTCGATCATGAAGGTACTTGTTGAATTAGACGACCTAAGAAGTGTGACCAATTCATGCATGGCCTTGTGGGCCGTGTCCCTCTTCCACACATCAAACTTTGGACTTTCAATGGACTCATCCTCCTTGTTGTTGTTAGTATTCACTTTGAATTTCCATTTTAGAAATTCCCTCGACTCTTTGCTTGCATCAACACTCCCACTCCACATGAATCTCCTTTCCATGAACTTAGGTAGACTTCTCATCTCACATTCATCTCCTTCCTTGAGCTCCCTAATCTGATTTCGGATTGATTTGGTAACCCTAGGCTCACTTCCATGGGTAGTCTTGTTGGGTAACAAAGCTCCGGAAACAAATTCACTTAGAAGCTCAATGCCGCCAATAGATGATGACCCACTAAGTGTCTCAATGAGGTAGGAATCCTCATAGGTCTCCAACGATTCTTGCTCTTCCTTGGAGGGTGGTTTGCATTGCTCTTCGGGGACTTCCTTAGCAAGGACATCAAAGACATTCTTCCCCTTGCTAAGCTCTTGTTCAATTTCTGGTCTCCCATCAATCCCCATTTTTTCGTGTGATATAATCAAGGAGGGTGGGTTAGGGTACTTCAAAATCGGAGGTAAGGGTGCAAGTTTGATTTTCTTAGCTCCAATCTTGAACGTATAGGTATTGTCCCTCCCATCATGATGAGCATCACTTTCCAACTTCCAAGGTTTCCCCAAGAGGAGATGACAAGCCTCCATGGGTACCACATCACACAAAGCCACATCCATGTAGTCCCCTCCAATGGAGAAAGAAACCAAGCATTGTCTAACCACATTTACACTCATCTCGGCTCCATTGTTTAGCCACTTCATCTTGTAAGGGTTAGGGTGATCTTGTGTAGGTAAAGGTAGTTTTTCAATGAGAGTATTTGAGGCAACATTATTGTAACTTTCCCCATCAACAACCAAGTTACAAACCCTTCCCATAATGGTACACCTAGATCTAAAGTTTTGGACTTGGTGATTCTCTTCTAGGGTCAGGGTTTGAGCATGTATCGCTCTACAAGTCACACGGCTATGGTTAGGGTTTGGTCCTCCTCCTAACCGAGCCAATCTATCCTCTAACTCCCTCAAGATCACAAGGTTAGGGTTAGGGATAGGTCTACCCCTCATTCGACTCATTTTGATTTCAAGCTCTCTTCTAGCTTTCTCCATAGAATCATATATGGTCTCACCAAGAGTAGTATCACAAGAAACATCAAAAGGAAGAAACATACCCATTGAGGTAACCACAGAACAAATCTGAAAAATTTTCGGGTACCTCAAGAACTTCTTTGGACCGTGTGTTATCTAAGCACAAAGGTTGGATCTTGTGCTTCAAACCCAACCAAAGCTTTGATGACCAATTTGGAGTGAAACTAGATGGGTTAAGTTTCACTCAAGGAGACAACAAAAATCGACTTGTGAAGCTCTTGAAAATCTCGGCCAAATTGAAGTATTTTTGTGTTGAATTTTTCTGAAATTTTGTAAAACAAGAAAACATAAATGGATAGTACTAAATCTAAACACAAAGTAATAGATTTAGGTTTTAATTAGTTAAGCACTAAGCCACTAACTAATTACTCACTAAACTCAAGCACAAAGCTAAGAGAAAATGAAAGCACTCAATTTTTAGGGTTTATCCTTCAATCATTCAAATCTGAAAATTATAATGTTAGAGTGAGGGTTTATATAGTACCCTTGCTCTAATCTTGGCCTTACATCTTAAAGGAGATCTAAGGGCTACAAGTAACCCACAAAAGATACAAAAAAAAAACGGCTCATAGGCCTCACATGAGCTGAAATTTTGAATGAAAACAATAAACTACAAAAGCACAAAGGTTGATGTTGACACTTGACTCAATCCTCTCCCTTCTTTGTTTAGGTGGTCATCAAGGGTCTTGATAGAGCCTTGGCTTGAGAGTGGACGGTCCAATGCTCCACATTTTGGTTTTTACAAGCTAAAACAATAAAGCATAAAGTAGTGAAAGTGACATGAATGAAAAAGACATAAAGCATCAAAATAATGTGATGGTTGTGGGGACTTGATTTAGGCCGGCTCCATGGACCTCCTTGAGCTAGCTTGTGAGCCATGTGAGTCCTTTTATTGGAGGGTTGACTCACATGGGTGCACCCAAAAAAGACCACATTCAAAAATAGCATTTTCATTGACTTTTAGTTGCTCTCCAACTTGACCTTCCTTTGACTTCCTTTGACCACCAAGTATGGCTTGATTTGACCATAGAATTGACTTCACTTAGCTCTTGGTGGCCCCTAGGTCCATGGCCTAGGCTTGGGTTTGAGCCCTAGGACTCAACCCATGACCTACTTCTTCTCCATCCTTGCTCACCATGACCATTCTTGGTCCAAATCGTCTATCAAAATGAACCATAATTCCCGCATAAGAATGATAAAACATCGCTTCCTACTCAACACTCCGACCTTTTTATTGAATTAAACAACATATGTACAACCAACTCTTTCTTTTTGTTTTCTCTTTTTCTTTTCTCTTTTTTTTTTTTTTTTTTTTGATTTTTGTTTTTTTTTTTCTTTCTTTTTTTTTTTCTTGTGAACTGAAATGAGATCCGGTGAAACTTAAAACTCGTAGGAAAGCACATAATTAACGGGAATACTCACATAACATCAAGCCATAACTCCAACTCACAAAATAAACAATCACAGACTCAACCCACTTCCATCCCAACCAAATACTCCGTGATAACTCAAGATCCCTAATGCAACTGATCAGCCTGGGTAGGATAATTCTGGAATGTAGCTCATAATATATAATGTGGCTCAAAGCAAGCTACAAAGGCTAGGACGGGCTACAGAATGAGGGACCTAATTCTAAAGGGACAGAAAAGTAGGCATTTTGGCTATGTGGAGTTAACATAATATAGTAACCAAAATCAAGTACCTCTTCGTGCAATGCTCGATCATTTAAGAACAAGTAGGCTCAAATAATGACATAAATTCAAGTTTTCATTTCACTAATACGAGTATATACAATGTCAAGTGGATGGGTAGTCTAAGAAACGCGTCCCGTCTATGTCACATGTCCCTATGTCAAATATAAGTCAGTCTACTCAAATCACCTCAAGGATGAAAGGAAAGAATAGGCAAAGCATATCAAATCAACACAATCAAGAGACTCATTTAAGCGACTAAGTGCGTATCTCAAAAGACACTAAAGCTAATCCTGCACAAAAGGTTTCTAAAACGACAAAAGACTCAAAAGGACTCATTTTTTTGGATTTTTGAACTTTTTTGGATTTTTGATATAAATGCACACAAAATAAAAATGCAACTAATAAGCGCGATAGTCGCTTCCCTCCCCCAAACCAGAATCACACATTGTCCTCAATGTGGAAAACAGCACAACCACAAGTAGCAGAAAAGGACAAATGATATACGGGGTAGGAAAATACAGTGAGGAAAAGAGGAGAAAGAGGGTAAAGAAAGCTCACATTGTCGAGATGAAGCTCCCCCAAACCGAAGCGAAGCAAGGATCGTGGCTTGTGGTCCACAAATAAGCATCCAAATTTATCCATGCTATGAAATACTTCGGAGGAATATACGTCGAATAATCAACGCAGAGTAACAAGGGGGCTGGCCGGTCAGGTGACCGGCGGCCGGTCGGTGATAGGCTTAGTCGCGTCACCTAATCAAAAATAAACCGAAATTGCTATAATTACATATAAATTATCAAAAATTTCATAAATTATCAAAATACAATTTATATAAATTATCTAAATACAATTTATATAAATTATCAAAAATTTCTAGATACAATTTATATAAATTATCCCCGCATATCTCGTTCCTCGTCGATTTCTTGCGCCGTATATATGATGTTCCAGGTGGATTTTTAGCGATATACTACAAAAACAAAAAATATATAATTATTTTAGTGCATAATAATAAAATAGATACTTGAAAGCTTAATCTAACCATCGTAGTTCAAGCCGTCTGTAACACCCCCATTTGGGTTGTGCGGACCCCACCTAAATGAGGACGTTACGCGGCTCGACTGAACGAGCCCGCTGCGCAACCTGTGGTTTAACAAAAGAAATAAAAGTGAGAGATCTATAAGCGTTGTCTAGACAAAAGAAAAACAGCGTGAGCCCGTCCAGCGTCCCGGCAATCAGCACGTCTACGACTGAGTACCTACGGGATAGGGAGAACAATAACAAAAGAACAGACACAAACACCCTAGTTAGCTTCCACATTTGAAATAATAAAAGTGCGCCGAAGAGTAAGTTAACTTAAATAATTAATCGACCACATTATATACCATTTTAAGTGATACTTCGAGAATATTCTAACTCGGACGTTAACAACCAATCAAACATTTTAAAGCTCCACCATGTGACTCCCACTCGGTGGTCTTACCGTCTCTCCAACACCCCTCCTGCACTCGTAATATCAACACTCTGCATACACTCTTTATCATCGTCGTCAATCACTCGTAATCAATTCACTATCACTCATACCAATTCACTCAAAATCATTTCACTCATATTCATTTCATCATCACTTGTAAATGTCAACGCTCTTCATTCAACATCATGAAATCATTCACTCATATACGGAGTAATCAACGCTCATAAGTAAGTAATCATTCACTCATCAAATGTATAATATGCACTCATAAATAATGCGATCAATCGCTCGAATTCAAATAAGCCAACTCGCATAACCGTACTTTGCGACATGGCAAGGAAACAACTTGTGAAATTCATTCACATTAACGATCATAGTAACTAGCACGACAATTTCAATCCATACACATACTTGCTCTGTTAACCGTTAAATAATACTTTCCTCCTCAACTTTACTCGTAATAACGGATATGCTAAACTGAACATGTTACACAAGCACACACAAGCTCAAAAGCCACACTCGAGTTTATGCATTCAATTTTACACGACATCGTAACTTACACAATAGCCACGCAAATACGGACAACAGCAACTTACAAATACGGCAGCCAACAGCAACCGATTACGGCCCCAACAGCAGCCCAAACACGGCTGTCTCAGCAGCCCACACACGGCCGTAGTACAACCAACAACAGCAGCAGTAAAAACAGGGTGTATGGCAGATTTCAGGCAGCAGAACAACAACATTAAGTGGCAGCAAACAGCAGCATTTTTCCGGCAGCAAACAACAGCGTTTTAGGGCAGCAAACAACAGCGTTTTAGGGCAGCAAACAACAGCGTTTTAGAGCAGCAAACAGCACCATTTTAGGGCAGCAAACAACATCGTTTTAGAGCAGCAAACAACAGCGTTTTAGGGCAGCAAACAAGAGAAATAAAACGGTAATAACAGTCCACACTCGGTCATCGATAACAACCCACATAGTCCTCTATAACAACCAAACTCGAGCACAATGTCGACTTTTCCTTGGCACAACACAGACACTTACATTCAATCATTCGACTTACACATACACACTTCACAACCAATAAGCAACCACATACATACATTCAACAAGTCAAACACACAGTCACACTTACTAGCTAAGTAAGGTTTAACCCTTACCTTGTCTAGAAGAGGAAGAAGAGCTACTCAAGATGATGAATATCCACTCAAGGAAGTTCCTCCAAGAACAAGGCCTCTACACACCCAAAATGTAACACCCCCATTTAGGCCAGGCGGACCCGACCTAAATGACGGCGTTACGGAACCCAACTGAATGGGTTCGTTAGGCAAACACCTGAAAAAAAAAAACCTGAAAGGATGAGTTTATAAAAAGAAAAAGAAAACAAGAGGTAACACAAGCGATCCGCAAGAAAAGAGAGTTGCAACTAAGACTCCGTACAAGACTACGGCACGCAGGCCCGAGAAATAAAGACTAAAGAAAACGCATGATCCAAGGATCCGACAATCTAAGACTCCAACAAGCGTAGCCCAACCTCGAGCCCAAGCAAGCAGTCAAACAGAGTGCGTCCGAGTACCTAGGGGTGGGCCAACAACAAAAGACACGCAGAAAACAACCTAGTAATTAGCCTTCAAAATTTGAAAAGGTAAAGAAATGAAGAAAATAATTTAAATTTGCGAGACAATTAAATTAAATCAAAGGAAAGGTTCTCAGCTTCTAACCCGGACAAAGCAAACAAGAAGCACAATCAAGAAGAAACCCCCCCTGTGTTGGAGTGAAACCTATGGGGTTTGATTTCACTCAAGAGACTAACTAAAATCGACTTGAAGTGCTCTTGAAAATCTCGGCCAAAGTGGGACTTTTTTTGTGTGAATTTTTCTGAAATTTTGTGAAACAAATGAAAACATAAAAGATAGAACTAAATCTAAGCACTAAGCAAAAGATTTAGGTTTTGATTAATCAAGCACAAAGCCACTAATTAATCATTCACTAACTCAAGCACTAAGCTAAGAGAATAATGAACACTCAAATAAGTTGAGAACTCTCAAACTTAGGGTTTTTTTTCATTCAACCAAATCTGAAAATATAATGTGGAGAGTGAGGGTTTATATAGTACCCACACTCTAATCTTGGCCTTACAATACATTGTTGATCTAATGGCCATAAGGGCCTTACATAATCAGCCGAAAATAAGGGTCCTAGAGACCTTACAAATCTGAAAATAAAGCAACCTAATACATAAAGTAGATGGTGACCTTCAAGAGCATCCACACCTTGCATTGTTCTTTATTCATCCAAGGGTTGAGATCACTCCTTGGAGCACAAGTTTGTGGATCACCAATTCTGATTTTAGCATACAAACAACAACAATATAAAGTGGAAAAGGACATAAAGCATAAAGTAATACAATTGAAAGGGACATGCTTCACAAGATAATGTGTGACTTGTTGTTTGAATTTCAGCTGTTCTCCTTGGCCCTCTTTGCATTTAGCACGTCCCATGTGAGCCCTAGGCTCATGGGAAGACTTAAAATTGGTCCCCAAGTGAGCTCACCCAAGGAGGAGAAAGTAGGACAAGTGCATTGCTCATTAACCCCAAAACAGTTTCTAACCGGATTTCCTGAGAATGAAGTGACTTGTACGCTTCACCATTTTATGCTCACGTTGAATTAGAAGACCCATGATATGTCATTGGAAAGGTATTTGAGTTGGCTATCCAATGCAAAACGAATCACCCAAAAATATTGCCTAGAGCTCAAGATATGTAACTTTTAGTACGGACATGTCGAATCCTCCTTTGGACTGAAGTTTCACAATCTGACCCCTGACTTGTAGAGGTCATAACTCTCAGCTCCCTTTGAACCAGATAGCCAACCATATGTCAAATGAAAGCTCTTTGCGCTAGCTTTCATATGCAAGTGGTTTCACCTCAATTGGATGAGTAGATTGGGAGTTATGTTACAATCTCTACCGACATGTCAAAATGAGCTTCATGGTTCATGGCCTAGGTTGTTGCTTTCCTTGTGTGGGCTGATTTCCTTTGTTCTTCTTTTGTACATTTCACTTGGTTTGACCCTAATGGTCACAAATTAAGCCATGGCTCGAGCCATAGGACCCAAGTAAGCCCAAGCCTCAAAATGAGCAAAAATGAGCTTATCCATTTTGGTGCAATCTCCTCTTCTTCAAAAGGATTTGTCCTCAAATCCTTGGGGTTCTTAACATTTGCTTGAGCTCCTCTTCTTGATTCCTACCTAGTGTATTAGGGATGTTCTTGACTAAGCTCCCCACTTGAATTTCCATTTCAAGAATCCTCTTGACCTTCTTCTTGCACGAAACATGACATTCCACATGAGCATCTTCTTCTTGACATTAGCTAAACATCTCATAGCATCAAGCTCATCCTCATCCTTGAGATTGTATCCCATGCTCTCCTCTTGAATTTTCGGATCACCCCTTGGAAATTGGATGGGTGCACTCTTAACAACTTTCAACCCTTGATTTGCTTCTACCTCCTCCCATCCAACCTTAAAGATGTAGTTGCTATCTTTCCCACCATGGACTAAATCGCCTTCATAGTCCCATGGTTCACAAGGCTCATCAAGGAGGGGATGACAAGTACCCTTCTCAAGTACATCATTCAAAACCTTGTCACCAAAATTACTCTTCTCGGCTCCATTGGTTGACCTCCCTGTCTTGCAAGGATTAGGATGCTCTTGTGTAAGTGATTCTAACTCCTCAATTAGAGGTTTAGAAGCTACAATGGTAGGCCTTCCTCCCCCTAAGATCAGTTCACTCGGCTTTACCACCACCATCTCAATTTGCTCTTGTTTCTCTTCCTCTACATCCTCATTAGCAAGGACCTCATTCCCCTCATCCTCACAAACAAGGATCTCATCTCCCCCCCAATGAATAATATCACACGAGTTCAAGGTCTCCTTTGTGGGACATTCCTTGGCATTGTGACCATATCCTTGACATTGACAACATTTTTTGAGGGTGATGGTTTTTTTGTGGTTAGGGTCAATCGCCTCCCTTTGGTCTAGGGTTAGTGGTTTAGGAGAAGTGGTTGGCTCAACAACTTTGACTCTCTTTGGTGGCTCATAGGGTTGTGTTTTAGTAGGAGGGTCAAGTAAAACGGTCAACCCTTTACCCATACCAAAATTTTCAGCCTTTCCCCTTATCTTAGCCATCTTGAAATCCAACTCCTTTCTAGCCCTCTCCATAGACTCGAAAATGGTCTCAACACAAGGGGTTTCACATGAAGTACCATAAGAAAATGATGGAGAACCAAATCGGAAAGATAGATCCATTGTAACTCAAAAACAAAAACTGATTTTGAGATAAAGTTTATACCTTTGCTTGAACCGAAACAAAAACTAACACAAGGGTGGATCTTGTGCTCTTAAACCTAGGCTTTGATAACCAATTTGGAGTGAAACCTATGGGGTTTGATTTCACTCAAGAGACTAACTAAAATCGACTTGAAGTGCTCTTGAAAATCTCGGCCAAAGTGGGACTTTTTTTGTGTGAATTTTTCTGAAATTTTGTGAAACAAATGAAAACATAAAAGATAGAACTAAATCTAAGCACTAAGCAAAAGATTTAGGTTTTGATTAATCAAGCACAAAGCCACTAATTAATCATTCACTAACTCAAGCACTAAGCTAAGAGAATAATGAACACTCAAATAAGTTGAGAACTCTCAAACTTAGGGTTTTTTTTCATTCAACCAAATCTGAAAATATAATGTGGAGAGTGAGGGTTTATATAGTACCCACACTCTAATCTTGGCCTTACAATACATTGTTGATCTAATGGCCATAAGGGCCTTACATAATCAGCCGAAAATAAGGGTCCTAGAGACCTTACAAATCTGAAAATAAAGCAACCTAATACATAAAGTAGATGGTGACCTTCAAGAGCATCCACACCTTGCATTGTTCTTTATTCATCCAAGGGTTGAGATCACTCCTTGGAGCACAAGTTTGTGGATCACCAATTCTGATTTTAGCATACAAACAACAACAATATAAAGTGGAAAAGGACATAAAGCATAAAGTAATACAATTGAAAGGGACATGCTTCACAAGATAATGTGTGACTTGTTGTTTGAATTTCAGCTGTTCTCCTTGGCCCTCTTTGCATTTAGCACGTCCCATGTGAGCCCTAGGCTCATGGGAAGACTTAAAATTGGTCCCCAAGTGAGCTCACCCAAGGAGGAGAAAGTAGGACAAGTGCATTGCTCATTAACCCCAAAACAGTTTCTAACCGGATTTCCTGAGAATGAAGTGACTTGTACGCTTCACCATTTTATGCTCACGTTGAATTAGAAGACCCATGATATGTCATTGGAAAGGTATTTGAGTTGGCTATCCAATGCAAAACGAATCACCAAAAAATATTGCCTAGAGCTCAAGATATGTAACTTTTAGTACGGACATGTCGAATCCTCCTTTGGACTGAAGTTTCACAATCTGACCCCTGACTTGTAGAGGTCATAACTCTCAGCTCCCTTTGAACCAGATAGCCAACCATATGTCAAATGAAAGCTCTTTGCGCTAGCTTTCATATGCAAGTGGTTTCACCTCAATTGGATGAGTAGATTGGGAGTTATGTTACAATCTCTACCGACATGTCAAAATGAGCTTCATGGTTCATGGCCTAGGTTGTTGCTTTCCTTGTGTGGGCTGATTTCCTTTGTTCTTCTTTTGTACATTTCACTTGGTTTGACCCTAATGGTCACAAATTAAGCCATGGCTCGAGCCATAGGACCCAAGTAAGCCCAAGCCTCAAAATGAGCAAAAATGAGCTTATCCATTTTGGTGCATGTGTAACCTCAACACAGGGGACTTACCATATCGCCACAAATGGATTGAAATCTATGGGGTTTGATTTCACTCAAGGGAACAATGAAAATCGAACTTGTAGAGGACTTGAAAATTTCGGCCAAGTGATGTTTTTTGTGACAAATTTTCTGAATTTTTGTAAGACAAAGGAAAACATAAAAGGATAGGCTAAATCTAAGCACTAAGCAATAGATTTAGGTTTTGATTAATCAAGCACAAAGCCACTAATTAATCACTCACTAACTCAAGCACTAAGCTAAGAGAAAATGAAGGAAACTCTCAAACTCTAGGGTTTTTCATTCATTCATCAAATCTGAAAATATAAAGGGGAGAGTGAGGGTTTATATAGTACCCACACTCTAATCTTGGCCTTACAATTTAAAGAAGATCTAAGGGCTACAAATAACCCACAAAAGCATCCAAAAAAACGGCTCAAATGAGCTCAAAATCTGAAAATTTGAAGAGAAACAAACAAATACTTAAAGCATAAAGCATAAAGGTAGATAGTGACATGTGTTGAAAGGGACTTGTTGAGGAACACATGTGAGGCCTCTCTTTGATCATTTTCGGCTGATTTGGGACCTTGTACCCACTTGATTTTGCTCTTGATGATTTAATTGACTTGTGGTTGAGCCTTGGACCTTAGGTTGGAAGCGGGTCCTAGGTCAATGGATCGCAAGCTCTCAACTCCCGTTGCAATCTCCCCGGGTTGAAAAGGATTTGCCCTCAAATCCTCTCCCTCTTCATCCTCCAAGTCTTCATGGTACGGGCTAAGATCTCCCACATTGAACGTGCCATGGACTCCGTATTCCCCCGGTAGTTCAACTTTGTAAGCATTCGGCCCAATTTTCTCAAGTATCTCGAAGGGACCCTCGGCCCTAGGCATGAGTTTGTTCTTTCTCTTATCCGGAAACCTTTCTTTTCTCAAATGTAACCATACCAAATCTCCCGGCTCAAACTCTTTTGGGGTCTTTCGACCTTTTGACCTCGACTTGTAGGTTTCATTCGCTTTCTCGATTTGTTTCTTGACTTGATTGTGGATGCTCATCATGAACTCAACCCGCTTCTTGGCATCGTAGCTCATTTCCTTGCCCTTGACGGGGGCTAGGTCCGTGGGCATGAGAGGATTGGTCACATAGACCACTTCAAACGGTGAATTTCCCGTGCTCGAAGAAGGGGCACGATTAAAAGCAAACTCGGCATGGGCAAGCTTGAGATCCCAATCTTTCAAAGATTTAGAAACGATGCTCCTAAGGATCCTCCCCAAGGTTTTATTAGTGACCTCGGTTTGGCCATCCGTTTGAGGGTGGTGACTTGTGCTAAACAAGAGCCTCGTTTTCAACAATTTCCACAAGGTCTTCCAAAAGTGGCTCATGAACTTGGAGTCTCGATCGGATACAATGGTCTTGGGAACTCCGTGTAGTTTGACCACCTCTTTGAAGTATAGCTCGGCCACACCCATGGCATCCTCGGTTTTCTTACACGCAATGAAATGAGCCATCTTGCTAAATCGATCCACCACAACCATGATGGAGTCCTTACCTCGTTGAGTTCTAGGCAAAGCAACGATGAAATCCATGCTAACATCCTCCCATGGCCGATTTGGGACGGGTAAGGGAGTATAGGGTCCCGTTTGAAAGAAGGATTTGGATTGTGCACCAAAATGGATAAGCTCATTTTTGCTCATTTTGAGGCTTGGGCTAACTTGGGTCCTATGGCTCGAGCCATGGCTTAATTTGTGATCATTAGGATCGAACCAAGTGAAATGTACAAGGAGGAACGAAGGAAATCAGCCCACACATGGAAAGCAACAATCTAGGCCATGAACCATGAAGCTTATCTTGACATGTCGGTAGAGATTGTAACATAACTCCCAATCTACTCATCCAATTGAGGTGAAACCAATTGCATATGAAAGCTAGCTCAAAGAGCTTTCATTTGACATATGGTTGGCTATCTGGTTCAAAGGGAGCTGAGAGTTATGGCCTCTACAAGTCAGGGGTCAGATTGTGAAACTTCAGTCCATAGGCAAATTCGACATGTCCGTACTAAAAGTGGCATATCTTGAGTTCTAGGCCATATATTTGGATGATTCTTTTTGCATTGGAAAGCTAGCTCAATTACCTTTCCAATGACATATCATGGGCCTTCTAATTCAACTTGAGCGAGAAATGGTGAAGCCTACAAGTCACTTCAGTCTCAAGGAACTCGGTTTTGGAGTAATGAGCCATGAACTTAACCTACATCATTCTCCTTGGGTGAGGTCACTTTGGGGACCATTTGGGAGTCTCCTAATGAGCCATGGACTCACATGGGACGTGGGATACACAAGAGAAGACCAAGAGATCAGCTGAATTCTAATTCAAACAAAGAGCTCAACTTTTGTTCATGGTTGTCGATTGTGGTCCTTAGTTTGCTTTATGTTCTTGCTCACTTTATTGTCTTGTTTTCTTTAGTCTTTGATCAGTTTGATAGGGTCAATAGGACCAAACATCCTTGCTCTCCAAGCCAATAATTTCATCCATTAGATTAAGGTCTCAATTGTAGGGAGTAGATGTAGTCAAATGTCGTTTGTCTTACTTTATACTTTTGGTTGTAGTTGTTGTAGTTTGTATTCAGATTTGAAGGGTTGTAGGGGCCGAAATTCTTAGGGCTTTTAGGGTCATTTGTGACCCTTAGATCATGTAATAGATGTAGGGTGGAGATCAAAGCTTGGGGCTTATAAAAGCCAAGCTAACTCATTGTAAAATTCAGATTTGGTTGAATGAGAAAAGCAAACCCTA
This sequence comes from Dianthus caryophyllus, assembly GCA_023091065.1. Lineage (NCBI taxonomy): Eukaryota > Viridiplantae > Streptophyta > Magnoliopsida > Caryophyllales > Caryophyllaceae > Dianthus > Dianthus caryophyllus. The sequence goes on from CM041527.1 coordinate 20,985,048, forward strand.
GAGTTTGAACTTGTGTGGCTTCATTATACTCTTTGCTTAGTGCTTGAGTTAGTGAATGATTAATTTAGTGGCTTAGTGCTTGAATTAATCAAAACCTAATTCTTTTGCTTAGTGCTTAGAATTAGTTCTATCCTTTATGTTTTCTTTTGTTTTACAAAAAATCAGAAAAATCATCACAAAAACACAACACTTTGGCCGAGATTTTTGAGAGCTTCACAAATCGATTTGAGTTCATTCCTTGAGTGAAACTTGACCCATCTAGTTTCATTCCAAATTGGTCATCAAAGCTTTGGTTGGGTTTGAAGAACACAAGATCCACATTGTGCTAGAAGTCGGTTCATTCACACGTTCAAAGATCCTCACTTTGCTTCCATTTTTCAGATTCGTTTCTTTGAGGTATAATGGATGTTTCTTTTCGATTTGGTTCTTCATATTTTTCCTATGGTACCACATGTGAAACCCCTTGTGCTGAGACCATTTTCGAGTCTATGGAGAGGGCTAGAAAAGAGTTAGAAGCCAAGTTGGCTAGGATGAGGGGAAAGGCTGTCCAAATGAGTTTGAGTAAAGGGATGGCTATTTTACTTGACTCTCCTACAAAAACACCACCTTATGAGCCACCCATGAAAGCCAAAATTGTTGAACCCACCCCAAATCCTACACCACCAGCCCTAGACACGAGGAAGGGGGCTGACCTTAGCCATAAAACAACCATCTCCCTTAAGAAATGTTGTCAATGTCAAGGATACGGTCACAATGCCAAAGAATGTCCCACAAAAAAAACCTTGAACTCGTGTGAGATTGTTCATGGGGAGATGAGTGACATCCTTGATTGTGAGGATGAAAGGAGTGAGGTCCTTGCTCATGAGGATGAAGAGGATGTGAAGCAAGATCAACATGAAACCGAGATGGAGGTGAGGCCATATGATTTGGTCATGGATGGAGGAAACTCTATCAAGGTGGCTCCTAACACTCAAAATGAGGAGTTAGCCTTACTTTCACAAGAGCATCCTAATCCTCGCAAGATAGGAAGGTTACACAAAGAAGCCGAGTTGAAGAGCCATGGTGATGAGGTTTTGGATGATTTGTTTGTAATGGGTGCTTGTCATCCCATCTTTGATAAGCCTTGTGAACCATGGAAGCATGAAGACGTTTTGGTCCATGATGGGAAGGATAGTACCTTTATTTTTAAGGTTGAATGGAAGGAGGAAGAAACAAGTCAAGGAATGAATGTTGGTGAGAGTGTACACATTGAATTTGCTAATGGTGATCCAAACATTCAAGAGGAGAGCATGGGGAATAATCTCAAGGGAAAGGTTGAGCTTGATCTTATGAGATGTTCACCTAAGGCCAAGAAGAAGAAGCTCATGTGGAATGGGAAGCTTGGCACAAGCAAGAGGTCAAGAGGATTCTTCAAATGGAAATTCAAAATGAGGAGCTTAGTCAAATGTTAAGAACCCCAAAGTTTGAGGACAAACTTTTTTGAAGAAGAGATTGCACCAAAATGGATAAGCTCATTTTTGCTCATTTTGAGGCTTGGGCTAACTTGGGTCCTATGGCTCGAGCCATGGCTTAATTTGTGATCATTAGGATCGAACCAAGTGAAATGTACAAGGAGGAACGAAGGAAATCAGCCCACACATGGAAAGCAACAATCTAGGCCATGAACCATGAAGCTTATCTTGACATGTCGGTAGAGATTGTAACATAACTCCCAATCTACTCATCCAATTGAGGTGAAACCAATTGCATATGAAAGCTAGCTCAAAGAGCTTTCATTTGACATATGGTTGGCTATCTGGTTCAAAGGGATCTGAGAGTTATGGCCTCTACAAGTCAGGGGTCAGATTGTGAAACTTCAGTCCATAGGCAAATTCGACATGTCCGTACTAAAAGTGGCATATCTTGAGTTCTAGGCCATATATTTGGATGATTCTTTTTGCATTGGAAAGCTAGCTCAATTACCTTTCCAATGACATATCATGGGCCTTCTAATTCAACTTGAGCGAGAAATGGTGAAGCCTACAAGTCACTTCAGTCTCAAGGAACTCGGTTTTGGAGTAATGAGCCATGAACTTAACCTACATCATTCTCCTTGGGTGAGGTCACTTTGGGGACCATTTGAGAGTCTCCTAATGAGCCATGGACTCACATGGGACGTGGGATACACAAGAGAAGACCAAGAGATCAGCTGAATTCTAATTCAAACAAAGAGCTCAACTTTTGTTCATGTCATTGTCAATTGTGGTCCTTAGTTTGCTTTATGTCCTTGTTCACTTTATTGTCTTGTTTTCTTTAGTCTTTGATCAGTTTGAAAGGGTCAATAGGACCACTCATCCTTGCTCTCCAAGCCAATAATTTCATCCATTAGATTAAGGTCTCAATTGTAGGGAGTAGATGTAGTCAAATGTCATTGTCTTACTTTATACTTTTGGTTGTAGTTGTTGTAGTTTGTATTCAGATTTGAAGGGTTGTAGGGGCCGAAATTCTTAGGGCTTTTAGGGTCATTTGTGACCCTTAGATCATGTAATAGATGTAGGGTGGAGATCAAAGCTTGGGGCTTATAAAAGCCAAGCTAACTCATTGTAAAATTCAGATTTGGTTGAATGAGAAAAGCAAACCCTAGAGTTTGAACTTGTGTGGCTTCATTATACTCTTTGCTTAGTGCTTGAGTTAGTGAATGATTAATTTAGTGGCTTAGTGCTTGAATTAATCAAAACCTAATTCTTTTGCTTAGTGCTTAGAATTAGTTCTATCCTTTATGTTTTCTTTTGTTTTACAAAAAATCAGAAAAATCATCACAAAAACACAACACTTTGGCCGAGATTTTTGAGAGCTTCACAAATCGATTTGAGTTCATTCCTTGAGTGAAACTTGACCCATCTAGTTTCATTCCAAATTGGTCATCAAAGCTTTGGTTGGGTTTGAAGAACACAAGATCCACATTGTGCTAGAAGTCGGTTCATTCACACGTTCAAAGATCCTCACTTTGCTTCCATTTTTCAGATTCATTTCTTTGAGGTATAATGGATGTTTCTTTTCGATTTGGTTCTTCATATTTTTCCTATGGTACCACATGTGAAACCCCTTGTGCTGAGACCATTTTCGAGTCTATGGAGAGGGCTAGAAAAGAGTTAGAAGCCAAGTTGGCTAGGATGAGGGGAAAGGCTGTCCAAATGAGTTTGAGTAAAGGGATGGCTATTTTACTTGACTCTCCTACAAAAACACCACCTTATGAGCCACCCATGAAAGCCAAAATTGTTGAACCCACCCCAAATCCTACACCACCAGCCCTAGACACGAGGAAGGGGCTGACCTTAGCCATAAAACAACCATCTCCCTTAAGAAATGTTGTCAATGTCAAGGATACGGTCACAATGCCAAAGAATGTCCCACAAAAAAAACCTTGAACTCGTGTGAGATTGTTCATGGGGAGATGAGTGACATCCTTGATTGTGAGGATGAAAGGAGTGAGGTCCTTGCTCATGAGGATGAAGAGGATGTGAAGCAAGATCAACATGAAACCGAGATGGAGGTGAGGCCATATGATTTGGTCATGGATGGAGGAAACTCTATCAAGGTGGCTCCTAACACTCAAAATGAGGAGTTAGCCTTACTTTCACAAGAGCATCCTAATCCTCGCAAGATAGGAAGGTTACACAAAGAAGCCGAGTTGAAGAGCCATGGTGATGAGGTTTTGGATGATTTGTTTGTAATGGGTGCTTGTCATCCCATCTTTGATAAGCCTTGTGAACCATGGAAGCATGAAGACGTTTTGGTCCATGATGGGAAGGATAGTACCTTTATTTTTAAGGTTGAATGGAAGGAGGAAGAAACAAGTCAAGGAATGAATGTTGGTGAGAGTGTACACATTGAATTTGCTAATGGTGATCCAAACATTCAAGAGGAGAGCATGGGGAATAATCTCAAGGGAAAGGTTGAGCTTGATCTTATGAGATGTTCACCTAAGGCCAAGAAGAAGAAGCTCATGTGGAATGGGAAGCTTGGCACAAGCAAGAGGTCAAGAGGATTCTTCAAATGGAAATTCAAAATGAGGAGCTTAGTCAAATGTTAAGAACCCCAAAGTTTGAGGACAAACTTTTTTGAAGAAGAAGAGATTGCACCAAAATGGATAAGCTCATTTTTGCTCATTTTGAGGCTTGGGCTAACTTGGGTCCTATGGCTCGAGCCATGGCTTAATTTGTGATCATTAGGATCGAACCAAGTGAAATGTACAAGGAGGAACGAAGGAAATCAGCCCACACATGGAAAGCAACAATCTAGGCCATGAACCATGAAGCGTATCTTGACATGTCGGTAGAGATTGTAACATAACTCCCAATATACTCATCCAATTGAGGTGAAACCAATTGCATATGAAAGCTAGCTCAAAGAGCTTTCATTTGACATATGGTTGGCTATCTGGTTCAAAGGGAGCTGAGAGTTATGGCCTCTACAAGTCAGGGGTCAGATTGTGAAACTTCAGTCCATAGGCAAATTCGACATGTCCGTACTAAAAGTGGCATATCTTGAGTTCTAGGCCATATATTTGGATGATTCTTTTTGCATTGGAAAGCTAGCTCAATTACCTTTCCAATGACATATCATGGGCCTTCTAATTCAACTTGAGCGAGAAATGGTGAAGCCTACAAGTCACTTCAGTCTCAAGGAACTCGGTTTTGGAGTAATGAGCCATGAACTTAACCTACATCATTCTCCTTGGGTGAGGTCACTTTGGGGACCATTTGGGAGTCTCCTAATGAGCCATGGACTCACATGGGACGTGGGATACACAAGAGAAGACCAAGAGATCAGCTGAATTCTAATTCAAACAAAGAGCTCAACTTTTGTTCATGTCATTGTCAATTGTGGTCCTTAGTTTGCTTTATGTCCTTGTTCACTTTATTGTCTTGTTTTCTTTAGTCTTTGATCAGTTTGAAAGGGTCAATAGGACCACTCATCCTTGCTCTCCAAGCCAATAATTTCATCCATTAGATTAAGGTCTCAATTGTAGGGAGTAGATGTAGTCAAATGTCATTGTCTTACTTTATACTTTTGGTTGTAGTTGTTGTAGTTTGTATTCAGATTTGAAGGGTTGTAGGGGCCGAAATTCTTAGGGCTTTTAGGGTCATTTGTGACCCTTAGATCATGTAATAGATGTAGGGTGGAGATCAAAGCTTGGGGCTTATAAAAGCCAAGCTAACTCATTGTAAAATTCAGATTTGGTTGAATGAGAAAAGCAAACCCTAGAGTTTGAACTTGTGTGGCTTCATTATACTCTTTGCTTAGTGCTTGAGTTAGTGAATGATTAATTTAGTGGCTTAGTGCTTGAATTAATCAAAACCTAATTCTTTTGCTTAGTGCTTAGAATTAGTTCTATCCTTTATGTTTTCTTTTGTTTTACAAAAAATCAGAAAAATCATCACAAAAACACAACACTTTGGCCGAGATTTTTGAGAGCTTCACAAATCGATTTGAGTTCATTCCTCGAGTGAAACTTGACCCATCTAGTTTCATTCCAGATTGTTGGCATGAAGCGCATCTCTTGATCACATCTTGGACATCTCCAAGCATCTCGGGCCAATAGAATTGATCTTGGAGGATGTCGTAAGTCTTTTGAATACCAAAATGCCCGGCTAAACCATTAGAATGAACCTCCCGTACTAGGAGAAGTCGATAGGATCCTTTAGGAATGCCCAACCGATTCCCCAAGAATAGGAACCCTTCTTGAAGTGTGTATTTGCTTCCTAGCTTGCCTTGCCCATTATGTAGGGAACTCCATTCATCCTTGAAGTCGGGATCCTCCATATAGAGCTCTTTCATGAATTCAAAACCCAACACTCTTTGCTCCTTGTAGCTTAGCATGGTGTGCCTTCGAGACAAAGCATCGGCTACAACGTTATTCTTTCCTTCAATGTACTTGCTTGAGAAAGAGAAGGATTGAAGAAACTCTACCCATTTGGCGTGCCTATGATTCAATTTGTGTTGTCCGTTGATGTATTTGAGGGCCTCATGATCCGAATGTAACACGAACGGTTTGGGCTTGAGATAATGACTCCAATGAGCGAGAGCTCGAACGATAGCATAGAATTCTTTGTCGTAGGTGGAATAATTGAGCTTGGCACCATTCAATTTCTCACTAAAGTAAGCAATGGGCTTGTGTTCTTGCAAGAGGACGTCTCCAATTCCAACTCCACTAGCATCACATTCGACCTCAAAAAGCTTATTGAAATCCGGTGGTGTAAGAATAGGTGAATCACACAACAACCCCTTGATTTTGTTGAAGGCAATCTCGGCCCCCTCATTCCATTTGAACTCCCCTTTCTTCATACATTGGGTGATGGGTGCCATGACGGTGCTAAAATCCTTGATAAATCTTCGATAAAAGGAAGCCAAGCCATGAAAACTCCTTACTTCGGTTATGTTCTTTGGAATTGGCCATGATTTGATAGCCTCCACCTTCTCTTGATCAACTAGGATGCCACGGCTAGAGATGATAAAGCCCAAGAATTGGACTTCGCTTTGCATGAAGGAACATTTCTCTAGCTTGCCATACAACTTGTGATCTCTAAGTGTCTCAAACAACACTTGCAAGTGGTGTAGATGAGCTTCCTTGGAAGGGCTATACACCAAGATATCGTCAAAGTAAACCACAATGAACCTTCCCAAGTAAGGTCTCAAAACCTCGGTCATCAATCTCATGAAGGTGCTAGGAGCATTGGATAGTCCAAAAGGCATGACTAACCATTCATATAACCCATGCTTTGTTTTAAAAGCCGTCTTCCATTCATCACCCTCTTTGATTCTCACTTGATGGTATCCTTGTCGTAGATCAATCTTGGAAAACAATCGAGCCCCACTAAGCTCATCAAGAATGTCATCAAGTCTAGGTATAGGGAACCTATACTTGACCGTAATATTGTTGATAGCTCGACTATCCGTACACATTCTCCAAGTTCCATCCTTCTTAGGCACCAAAAGCGTAGGCACGGCACAAGGACTAAGTGATTCTCTTATAAACCCCTTTTCCATGAGTTCCCCAATTTGTTGTTGAAGTTCTTGTGTAGCCTTGGGATCACTTCGATATGCGGCCTTATTAGGTAGTGTAGCTCCCGGAACAAGATCGATTTGATGCTCAATGCCTCTTATAGGGGGCAAGCCGTGTGGAAGCTCATGTGGGAACACATCTTTATAAAACTCCAAGAGCTCTTGGACCTCACAAGGAATCGGCTCCTCACTCTCTTTAGGGTTTTCTTTGGCGATGAGGGCATAAACAACCATGCCCTTGCTAAGCTCTTGTTTCATTTCTTGCTCCCCAATCAATAGAACTCCCTCAAGAGGCTTGGTTAGGGTAGAAGTGGCTCGGCCACCCATGTTTGGAGGTAAGGGTGTGAGTTTGATCCACTTGTCTCTAAACTTGAATGTGTAAGTGTTGTCTCTTCCCTCATGAATCGCATTTCGATCAAATTCCCAAGGTCTCTCCAATAAAAGGTGACAAGCATCCATGGGAATCACATCACACCAAACTTTATCCATGTAGTCTCTTCCCATAGAAAAAGAAACCAAACATCGTCTATCCACCAAAATTTCGGCCTCTTTGTTCAACCATCTCAACTTGTAAGGGTTTGGGTGTTTTTGTGTGGGTAAAGCAAGTTTATCGATGAGGGTTTTTGAAGCAACATTAACACAACTCCCTCCATCAATAATTAGGTTACAAACCCTCTTCCCAATGGTACACTTAGACCTAAAAATCTGATTTTTTTGACTTTCCTCCAATGGTTGAGGTTGGGTATGCATAACCCTCCAAGTTACAAGGCCAAGGTTTGACCCAATTCCTCCCTTCATACGGCTCAACTTAGCCTCTAATTCCCTCGTCAATTTCTCCATAGAGTCATACATGGTTTCCTCAAGAGTAGTATCATAAGAAAGAGGCATACTCATTGAGAAAACAAAAGGAACAAACCTGAAAATTTCGGGTACCTCAAGAAGAACCCTTTGGACCGTGTGTTTTCTAAGCACAAAAGGTGGATCTTGTGCTCTTGAACCTAAGCTTTGATAACCAATTTGGAGTGAAATCTATGGGGTTTGATTTCACTCAAGGGAACAATGAAAATCGAACTTGTAGAGGACTTGAAAATTTCGGCCAAGTGATGTTTTTTGTGACAAATTTTCTGAATTTTTGTAAGACAAAGGAAAACATAAAAGGATAGGCTAAATCTAAGCACTAAGCAATAGATTTAGGTTTTGATTAATCAAGCACAAAGCCATTAATTAATCACTCACTAACTCAAGCACTAAGCTAAGAGAAAATGAAGGAAACTCTCAAACTCTAGGGTTTTTCATTCATTCATCAAATCTGAAAATATAAAGGGGAGAGTGAGGGTTTATATAGTACCCACACTCTAATCTTGGCCTTACAATTTAAAGAAGATCTAAGGGCTACAAATAACCCACAAAAGCATCCAAAAAAACGGCTCAAATGAGCTCAAAATCTGAAAATTTGAAGAGAAACAAACAAATACTTAAAGCATAAAGCATAAAGGTAGACAGTGACATGTGTTGAAAGGGACTTGTTGAGGAACACATGTGAGGCCTCTCTTTGATCATTTTCGGCTGATTTGGGACCTTGTACCCACTTGATTTTGCTCTTGATGATTTAATTGACTTGTGGTTGAGCCTTGGACCTTAGGTTGGAAGCGGGTCCTAGGTCAATGGATCGCAAGCTCTCAACTCCCGTTGCAACAAACCTTTACTCCACACATGGCAACACATGCCTCAACATAACGGCAACACATGCCTCAACATAACGGCAGTACTATACGTCATGGCAAGAGGACGATCCTAACCCTGTACATTTTACCTGGACGGACATAACGGTTCACACGACAAACAAAAATGACATAAATTGTATGAAATACGAAACACATGACTCATGCTACACCACAACACTTACCAGTCGCTTAGCATTCCTGTTCCCGTTCATGTCGGGACACCGACCTCCTCCTTATAAACAATTTCGTGTACAATCTGATAGGCAATCTGTGGATACCCATATCCGTACCCTCCCACACAAAACCCCGTGATGTAACACGGACTTTTATTACGCTTGCTTTAACGTTGACTTAAACGGTTCTAACTAATGTCGAATTCATTTTGAGTCGTTTGAAATGTTAAAATGATTTAGGTCGCCTCACATCGCTTTAAATAAATGTTCATTTTGTCCATTTGGAGTCTAGCTAGGTCCTCGTCCTGCTTCATTTGGCATGAGCTTCGCATTTGCACTACAATTAGCCCTTTTACATTAACAAGGTCTAATTCAGCATTCCTAAATTCCTAAATTTAGGCCCGGCGGCTAGATCTTCCCTTTAGCCTCCCCTTACACAAAATATAGCCTCACGTCTTACCTTATTCCACAAAATCTATGCAAATACACCTTTTTCACATTTTCGGGTCTCGGGCCCAGAACCGAGCCCAAACCCGCCTTTGGCCCGCACTCCAAGGCCCTCAAACCCTCTAGTAGGTCATACTAGGTCTACTTGGAGCACAAGTGGAGCGATTCCAAGCGGGCCTCTTTGTACCTTGTAACCACATCACCCTAAACTCGACTCACTCATGAACACTTACTCAAATATCACGGTTTAGGGGCTGTTTTGTTGTGGAATGTTTTCGGTTTTTATTTGAACAAACATAAAACGAAATAAAGGATATGACTTAAACAAGTTTAAGCCTAGGATAGAGCCTTAACAAGCACATAGCCACTATTAAGGGTTCGAGCTACTCAAGGCACATAGCCATTGAGCCACCCTAGGTAAATCTCAAGCACAAAGCAAAGAGAAAACTCTCTCAAAACTCAACTTTTTTTTATCAACTTCAAATCTGATTTTTACATGAGGGAAAGCTTGGTTTATATAAGACCAAGGCTTTCATCCTAGCCATACATCTAATACAAGATCTAAGGGCCATGAGGGGCCTTACAAAAATCTGAAAATAAAACAACTAACAACTAAAGTAGATGGTGACATCTTGGAGCATCCTCACCCTTCCTTTGTGTTGTTCAATCAAAGCCCTTCATTTCTCCTTGGAGCTCAAGTCATACGGTCCAAACAAGGTCCCTTAGCTGATTTTTATTTGTTATTTGAATACAAAAGACCAAAAGGTGACAAAGACATAAAGTGATAAAACAAACTATAATGAAAGGGACATGTATTGAATTACAATGTAACACTTGAACATCATTTCAGCCGAGATTTTGGCCTAAATTGGCTGAAATTTCGTGACCATGGGTCCAAGGACCATGGTTAGGTCGTAGGCCAAAAATCGGGACCAAATCGTCAAGCCGTTTCGTTCCAACTCTCCCTTTTTTCAAAAAAAGTTTGTCCTCAAACTTTGGCCAAATAAAAATGGTATCCAAAAAGATGAAATTTTCAGAAAATAAAAACGATTTTTGAAAGAATAAAGTTTTGATAAAAACGAGGGAAACAACAAGAGCAAATCCTATGAAAAGCACTTAGTGGAGCGATTCGAAGCGGGCCTCTTTGTACCTTGTAACCACCTCGGCCTAAAGTCGACTCATTCAAGAGCCTTACTCATGTCTCACGTTTTTTATGGGCTGATTTGGTGGTTTCGTTTTTCTGATTTTATTTGAACACACATAAAAACTAAAATAAAAGATATGACTTAAACAAGTTTAAGCCTAGGATATGAATTAGACCGAGCACTAAGCGAGGGCCTAAGACTAAGGTTCCGATCAATCATCGCACTAAGCTATGATCATCCCCCAAGGATACTCGAAACACCAAGCACTAAGCCAAGGTGGTTTCCAAGAGAAAAACTCACTTTTAAAACTCATTTTCTTATAAACTTCAAATCTGATTTTTTACAAGGGAGATAGGTGGGTTTATATAAGACCCATGCTATCATCTAAACCCTACATCTAATATCTAATCTAAGGGCCATGAGGGCCTTACAAAAACAGCCGAAAAAATGGGTCACATGACCTTACAAAATCTGAAAATTACAACAACTAACAACTAAAGTAAGCGACTTGTTGTAGCATCCTCTCCCTTCATTGTTGTTCTTGATTTAAGGGCCTTGATCTTCTGGAGTGAAACTTATGGGGATAAGAATCACTCAAAGGATGAACACAAATCGATCTTGAAATGATGTTGAAAATCTCGGCCAAGTAACAATTTTTATGTGAAATATTTTCTGAAATTTTGTGAGTAAATGAAAAACATAAAGATAGTACTAATCCTAAGCACAAAGCAATAGAATTAGGGTTTTGATTAGTTTAAGCACAAAGCCACTAAACTAATCTTCCACTAACCCACACACTAAGTAATGAGAAAATGAGGAGAACTCAAATAAAACAACTAGGGTTTATCAATTCATCAAATCTGAAAAATACAAGAGGGATAGGTGGGTTTATATAAGACCCAACCTCTAATCTACACCCTTCAATTCAAAGCTAATCTAAGGGCCACGATTGACCCACATTACATCCAAAAAAACGGCTGAAATATGCCTTACAAATGCTGAATTTTTGAAGGAAAACAAACAAAAACATAAAGTAAAAGCGTAAAGAGGATAGTGACACGTGTGAAAGGGACATGTTGAGGAGAAACATGTGAGCCTCTCCTTGATTTAATTTCGCTGACTTGGGGTCTTCTCCCAATTGATTTTTGCTCCTTGTTGACTTAGTTGACTTGTGGTTCGAACCCACTTGGGTGCACTCGAGCGATCACATTCAAAAATAGCGTTTTGTTGACTTTCGGTTGCTCTTTGTCTTGACTTTCCTTGACCTCTTTGACTCACCAAGCTTGACCAACATATTATGATGTAATTCACTCAAAATAAGCTTGGGAGGGCCTTACGATCGTGGTTCAGCCCGTGGTTCGAGCCCAAGGACCCAAACCGTGATTTAGTCAAAAACCGCCTTTGCTCGCCTTGACCATTTTTGGTTCAATCTCCTCTCCTTGAAAAGGATTTGTCCTCAAATCCTCGGTCTCTCCTCCTCTTGCTCGGTTTGGACTATAGCTTGACTCATAGCTCGATCCTTTGCCTCCTTCTCGACTCGGACTCGTGTTGGCTTCATGACTTGAATCGTAGAACATGATGAGGGGTGCCCCATGAGCCCCATGACCAACTTTGGGCTCCATGGCTCTAGACTTCCAAGAATTCCACTTGCTTAGAGATTGAATGAGAGATTGATTCTTGTAAACTCGGTTCATTGAATTGAACTTGCTCTCTCCCTTACTCATGGTTTCTTTGGATTCACAATTAACCCCTAGCACAACTCGAAGTTCCTCTTGTTTAGGACCGTCAATTAGCCACCCTTTGTCAATGATGAGTCCCACGTCTCTTTCCCATTTCAAGGACTCACTTGAACTTTCTAGCACATCGACCTTTGCATCTCCAAACGATTCACTTCCTTTGCACTTGATCGAGTTTCCCAAATTTTCAGTTTTGAGCTCATTGTGCTCCTCTCCTTGACTTCCCCTTATTGCTCTAGGGTTGTCTTTGATCACATGGAGGGCTACACTCTCGATCATGAAGGTACTTGTGGGATTAGACGACATAAGGAGTGTGAATACTTCGGGTGTGGCTTTGAGGGCCGTGTTCCCCTCCCACAAGTCGATCTTTGGACTTTCACTTGAGCCATCTTCTTTCTTGAACTTAGGTGAAGGTTGTAGAAGATCATCACTTAGCTCTTTTTGTTCAAGCTTAGTTCCCCCTTTAAATCCCCATTTCATGAAACCACTCGAATAGACTTGATTATGATAACCACATAGCATTCCTTGGGTATTGACAATCCCCACCTTGAACTTCCATTTTTGAAATTCCCTCGACTCTTTGCTTGCATCAACATTCTCATACCACATGAATACCTTCCTCTTGACATTGGCCAAACACTTCTCATGATCATACTCATCCCTTTGCTTGGCATTGTACCCCATGCTTTCCTCTTGAGTGTTAGGATTATCTTTAGCAAAGTGAATGGTCAATTTCTCACCAACATTCATTTCCTCACTTGTTTCGGCCTCTTTACTCAATACCACATCTTTGTAAGGCTCAAACATGGAGGGTGGGGTGGAATACTTCAAGGTAGAGGGTAGGAGTGTTGGCATGCCCTCTTGTATCATATCCCACGGCTTTGCCACCACCATTTCAGTTTGCACTTGTTTCATTTCGGATCCCCCATCAACCTTCATGTTTTCGTGTGATTCAACCAAGGAGGGTGGGCTAGGGTTCTTCAAAATTGGAGGTAAGGGTGTAAGTTTGATATTCTTGGCTCCAATCTTAAAGTTATAAGTATTGTCCCTCCCATCATGATGAGCATTTCTCTCCAACTTCCAAGGTCTCCCCAAGAGGAGATGACAAACATCCATAGGAATCACATCACACAAAACCTCATCCATGTAATCCCCACCAATGGAGAAAGAAACCAAGCATTGTCTAACCACACTTACACTCATCTCGGCTCCATTGTTTAGCCACTTCATCTTGTAAGGTTTAGGGTGTTCTTGTGTAGGCAAGGCTAATTTTTCAATGAGGGTGCTTGAGGCCACATTAGAACAACTCTCCCCATCAACAATCAAATCACAAACCCTTCCCATAATGGTACACCTAGACCTAAAGGCTTCGACTTGGTGATTCTCTTCTAGGTTTAGGGTTAGGGTTTGAGCATGTAATGCCCCACAACTCACACGGCCATGGCTAGGGTTTGGTCCTCCTCCTAACCGAGCCATTCTAGCCTCTAACTCCCTTTGACCCCTCAAAGTCACAAGATCAAGGTTAGGGTTAGGTTTAAGTCTACCCCTCATTCGACTCATTTTGATTTCAAGCTCTCTTCTAGCTTTCTCCATAGAATCACACATGGTCTCACCAAGAGTAGTATCATAAGAAACATCAAAAGGAAAAAACATACCCATTGAAGTAACCAAAGAACAAAAATCTGAAAATTTTTGAGTAAAGCAAGGACCTTTGAGTGTGAAAATCAAAACCAACACTAACACAAGTGTAGATCTTCAACCATTTTGTGAAAATTTTGTGAGAATGTTTGTGGAAGTTTTGTGGAATAACAAGTAAAGAAAAATTAAAAGAGAACGAATGAAAAATAAGAGAAAAAAACTCAAACAAATCGACCCTAAACTTAGATAAACCTAAAAATAAAAATGAAAATGAAAATTCAAGAACAAACCTAGGCTTTGATTACCAATTTGGAGTGAAACTTATGGGGATAAGAATCACTCAAAGGATGAACACAAATCGATCTTGAAATGATGTTGAAAATCTCGGCCAAGTAACAATTTTTATGTGAAATATTTTCTGAAATTTTGTGAGTAAATGAAAAACATAAAGATAGTACTAATCCTAAGCACAAAGCAATAGAATTAGGGTTTTGATTAGTTTAAGCACAAAGCCACTAAACTAATCTTCCACTAACCCACACACTAAGTAATGAGAAAATGAGGAGAACTCAAATAAAACAACTAGGGTTTATCAATTCATCAAATCTGAAAAATACAAGAGGGATAGGTGGGTTTATATAAGACCCAACCTCTAATCTACACCCTTCAATTCAAAGCTAATCTAAGGGCCACGATTGACCCACATTACATCCAAAAAAACGGCTGAAATATGCCTTACAAATGCTGAATTTTTGAAGGAAAACAAACAAAAACATAAAGTAAAAGCATAAAAGAGGATAGTGACATGTGTGAAAGGGACATGTTGAGGAGAAACATGTGAGCCTCTCCTTGATTTAATTTCGGCTGACTTGGGGTCTTCTCCCAATTGATTTTTGCTCCTTGTTGACTTAGTTGACTTGTGGTTCGAACCCACTTGGGTGCACTCGAGCGATCACATTCAAAAATAGCGTTTTGTTGACTTTCGGTTGCTCTTTGTCTTGACTTTCCTTGACCTCTTTGACTCACCAAGCTTGACCAACATATTATGATGTAATTCACTCAAAATAAGCTTGGGTGGACCTTAGGATCGTGGTCTAGCCCGTGGTTCGAGCCCAAGGACCCAAACCGTGATTTAGTCAAAAACCGCCTTTGCTCGCCTTGACCATTTTTGGTTCATCTTCTCCTTGGAGCTCAAGTACACGTCCAAATAAGGTCCCAAGGCTGATTTGTTTGTTGTTGAATTCAAAAGATCAAAGGTGACAAAGACATAAAGTTTAAAGCAACTTTATTGAAAGGGACATGTGTTGAATTAAAATGTTTCTCTTGAACTTGAATTTTCAGCCGAGATTTAGGCCTATTTTGGCTGAAAATTCGTGACCATGGGTCCAAGGACCATGGTTGAATCGTAGACCAAAAATCGGGTCCAAATCGTCAAGCCGTTTCAGTGCAACTCTCCCCTTTTTCAAAAAAAAGTTTGTCCTCAAACTTTGGCCAAATAAAAATGGTATCCAAAAAGATGAAATTTTCAGAAAATAAAACGATTTTGAAAGAATGAAATTTTGATGAAAAAGAGAGAAACAACAAGAGCAAATCCTATGAAAAGCACATAGCAAATTCATCGAATCCTCTTGTTAGCCAACTCGACTCAAACACCTACAAAGGTGCTCGAATCAAGTCGACACTCACAAGTCAAGACGCACACAAACTTGCAAGGTCACACCCGAGAACATCAAGACCCAACTCATCCCAAGATCGTCTCGGTTTAAGAAAACTCGAGAGCCGAAGCTCTGATACCAATTGGAGCGATTCGAAGCGGGCCTCTTTGTACCTTGTAACCACCTCGACCTAAAGTCGACTCATTCAAGAGCCTTACTCATGTCTCACGTTTTTTATGGGCTGATTTGGTGGTTTCGTTTTTCTGATTTTATTTGAACACACATAAAAACTAAAATAAAAGATATGACTTAAACAAGTTTAAGCCTAGGATATGAATTAGACCGAGCACTAAGCGAGGGCCTAAGACTAAGGTTCCGATCAATCATCGCACTAAGCTATGATCATCCCCCAAGGATACTCGAAACACCAAGCACTAAGCCAAGGTGGTTTCCAAGAGAAAAACTCACTTTTAAAACTCATTTTCTTATAAACTTCAAATCTGATTTTTTACAAGGGAGATAGGTGGGTTTATATAAGACCCATGCTATCATCTAAACCCTACATCTAATATCTAATCTAAGGGCCATGAGGGCCTTACAAAAACAGCCGAAAAAATGGGTCACATGACCTTACAAAATCTGAAAATTACAACAACTAACAACTAAAGTAGAAAGCGACTTGTTGTAGCATCCTCTCCCTTCATTGTTGTTCTTGATTTAAGGGCCTTGATCTTCTGGAGTGAAACTTATGGGGATAAGAATCACTCAAAGGATGAACACAAATCGATCTTGAAATGATGTTGAAAATCTCGGCCAAGTAACAATTTTTATGTGAAATATTTTCTGAAATTTTGTGAGTAAATGAAAAACATAAAGATAGTACTAATCCTAAGCACAAAGCAATAGAATTAGGGTTTTGATTAGTTTAAGCACAAAGCCACTAAACTAATCTTCCACTAACCCACACACTAAGTAATGAGAAAATGAGGAGAACTCAAATAAAACAACTAGGGTTTATCAATTCATCAAATCTGAAAAATACAAGAGGGATAGGTGGGTTTATATAAGACCCAACCTCTAATCTACACCCTTCAATTCAAAGCTAATCTAAGGGCCACGATTGACCCACATTACATCCAAAAAAACGGCTGAAATATGCCTTACAAATGCTGAATTTTTGAAGGAAAACAAACAAAAACATAAAGTAAAAGCATAAAAGAGGATAGTGACACGTGAAAGGGACATGTTGAGGAGAAACATGTGAGCCTCTCCTTGATTTAATTTCGGCTGACTTGGGGTCTTCTCCCAATTGATTTTTGCTCCTTGTTGACTTAGTTGACTTGTGGTTCGAACCCACTTGGGTGCACTCGAGCGATCACATTCAAAAATAGCGTTTTGTTGACTTTCGGTTGCTCTTTGTCTTGACTTTCCTTGACCTCTTTGACTCACCAAGCTTGACCAACATATTATGATGTAATTCACTCAAAATAAGCTTGGGTGGACCTTAGGATCGTGGTCTAACCCGTGGTTCGAGCCCAAGGACCCAAACCGTGATTTAGTCAAAAACCGCCTTTGCTCGCCTTGACCATTTTTGGTTCAATCTCCTCTCCTTGAAAAGGATTTGTCCTCAAATCCTCGGTCTCTCCTCCTCTTGCTCGGTTTGGACTATAGCTTGACTCATAGCTCGATCCTTTGCCTCCTTCTCGACTCGGACTCGTGTTGGCTTCATGACTTGAATCGTAGAACATGATGAGGGGTGCCCCATGAGCCCCATGACCAACTTTGGGCTCCATGGCTCTAGACTTCCAAGAATTCCACTTGCTTAGAGATTGAATGAGAGATTGATTCTTGTAAACTCGGTTCATTGAATTGAACTTGCTCTCTCCCTTACTCATGGTTTCTTTGGATTCACAATTAACCCCTAGCACAACTCGAAGTTCCTCTTGTTTAGGACCGTCAATTAGCCACCCTTTGTCAATGATGAGTCCCACGTCTCTTTCCCATTTCAAGGACTCACTTGAACTTTCTAGCACATCGACCTTTGCATCTCCAAACGATTCACTTCCTTTGCACTTGATCGAGTTTCCCAAATTTTCAGTTTTGAGCTCATTGAGCTCCTCTCCTTGACTTCCCCTTATTGCTCTAGGGTTGTCTTTGATCACATGGAGGGCTACACTCTCGATCATGAAGGTACTTGTGGGATTAGACGACATAAGGAGTGTGAATACTTGGGGTGTGGCTTTGAGGGCCGTGTTCCCCTCCCACAAGTCGATCTTTGGACTTTCACTTGAGCCATCTTCTTTCTTGAACTTAGGTGAAGGTTGTAGAAGATCATCACTTAGCTCTTTTTGTTCAAGCTTAGTTCCCCCTTTAAATCCCCATTTCATGAAACCACTCGAATAGACTTGATTATGATAACCACATAGCATTCCTTGGGTATTGACAATCCCCACCTTGAACTTCCATTTTTGAAATTCCCTCGACTCTTTGCTTGCATCAACATTCTCATACCACATGAATACCTTCCTCTTGACATTGGCCAAACACTTCTCATGATCATACTCATCCCTTTGCTTGGCATTGTACCCCATGCTTTCCTCTTGAGTGTTAGGATTATCTTTAGCAAAGTGAATGGTCAATTTCTCACCAACATTCATTTCCTCACTTGTTTCGGCCTCTTTACTCAATACCACATCTTTGTAAGGCTCAAACATGGAGGGTGGGGTGGAATACTTCAAGGTAGAGGGTAGGAGTGTTGGCATGCCCTCTTGTATCATATCCCACGGCTTTGCCACCACCATTTCAGTTTGCACTTGTTTCATTTCGGATCCCCCATCAACCTTCATGTTTTCGTGTGATTCAACCAAGGAGGGTGGGCTAGGGTTCTTCAAAATTGGAGGTAAGGGTGTAAGTTTGATATTCTTGGCTCCAATCTTAAAGTTATAAGTATTGTCCCTCCCATCATGATGAGCATTTCTCTCCAACTTCCAAGGTCTCCCCAAGAGGAGATGACAAACATCCATAGGAATCACATCACACAAAACCTCATCCATGTAATCCCCACCAATGGAGAAAGAAACCAAGCATTGTCTAACCACACTTACACTCATCTCGGCTCCATTGTTTAGCCACTTCATCTTGTAAGGTTTAGGGTGTTCTTGTGTAGGCAAGGCTAATTTTTCAATGAGGGTGCTTGAGGCCACATTAGAACAACTCTCCCCATCAACAATCAAATCACAAACCCTTCCCATAATGGTACACCTAGACCTAAAGGCTTCGACTTGGTGATTCTCTTCTAGGTTTAGGGTTAGGGTTTGAGCATGTAATGCCCCACAACTCACACGGCCATGGCTAGGGTTTGGTCCTCCTCCTAACCGAGCCATTCTAGCCTCTAACTCCCTTTGACCCCTCAAAGTCACAAGATCAAGGTTAGGGTTAGGTTTAAGTCTACCCCTCATTCGACTCATTTTGATTTCAAGCTCTCTTCTAGCTTTCTCCATAGAATCACACATGGTCTCACCAAGAGTAGTATCATAAGAAACATCAAAAGGAAAAAACATACCCATTGAAGTAACCAAAGAACAAAAATCTGAAAATTTTTGAGTAAAGCAAGGACCTTTGAGTGTGAAAATCAAAACCAACACTAACACAAGTGTAGATCTTCAACCATTTTGTGAAAATTTTGTGAGAATGTTTGTGGAAGTTTTGTGGAATAACAAGTAAAGAAAAATTAAAAGAGAACGAATGAAAAATAAGAGAAAAAAACTCAAACAAATCGACCCTAAACTTAGATAAACCGAAAAAAATAAAAATGAAAATGAAAATTCAAGAACAAACCTAGGCTTTGATTACCAATTTGGAGTGAAACTTATGGGGATAAGAATCACTCAAAGGATGAACACAAATCGATCTTGAAATGATGTTGAAAATCTCGGCCAAGTAACAATTTTTATGTGAAATATTTTCTGAAATTTTGTGAGTAAATGAAAAACATAAAGATAGTACTAATCCTAAGCACAAAGCAATAGAATTAGGGTTTTGATTAGTTTAAGCACAAAGCCACTAAACTAATCTTCCACTAACCCACACACTAAGTAATGAGAAAATGAGGAGAACTCAAATAAAACAACTAGGGTTTATCAATTCATCAAATCTGAAAAATACAAGAGGGATAGGTGGGTTTATATAAGACCCAACCTCTAATCTACACCCTTCAATTCAAAGCTAATCTAAGGGCCACGATTGACCCACATTACATCCAAAAAAACGGCTGAAATATGCCTTACAAATGCTGAATTTTTGAAGGAAAACAAACAAAAACATAAAGTAAAAGCATAAAAGAGGATAGTGACATGTGTGAAAGGGACATGTTGAGGAGAAACATGTGAGCCTCTCCTTGATTTAATTTCGGCTGACTTGGGGTCTTCTCCCAATTGATTTTTGCTCCTTGTTGACTTAGTTGACTTGTGGTTCGAACCCACTTGGGTGCACTCGAGCGATCACATTCAAAAATAGCGTTTTGTTGACTTTCGGTTGCTCTTTGTCTTGACTTTCCTTGACCTCTTTGACTCACCAAGCTTGACCAACATATTATGATGTAATTCACTCAAAATAAGCTTGGGTGGACCTTAGGATCGTGGTCTAGCCCGTGGTTCGAGCCCAAGGACCCAAACCGTGATTTAGTCAAAAACCGCCTTTGCTCGCCTTGACCATTTTTGGTTCATCTTCTCCTTGGAGCTCAAGTACACGTCCAAATAAGGTCCCAAGGCTGATTTGTTTGTTGTTGAATTCAAAAGATCAAAGGTGACAAAGACATAAAGTTTAAAGCAACTTTATTGAAAGGGACATGTGTTGAATTAAAATGTTTCTCTTGAACTTGAATTTTCAGCCGAGATTTAGGCCTATTTTGGCTGAAAATTCGTGACCATGGGTCCAAGGACCATGGTTGAATCGTAGACCAAAAATCGGGTCCAAATCGTCAAGCCGTTTCAGTGCAACTCTCCCCTTCTTCAAAAAAAGTTTGTCCTCAAACTTTGGCCAAATAAAAATGGTATCCAAAAAGATGAAATTTTCAGAAAATAAAACGATTTTGAAAGAATGAAATTTTGATGAAAAAGAGAGAAACAACAAGAGCAAATCCTATGAAAAGCACATAGCAAATTCATCGAATCCTCTTGTTAGCCAACTCGACTCAAACACCTACAAAGGTGCTCGAATCAAGTCGACACTCACAAGTCAAGACGCACACAAACTTGCAAGGTCACACCCGAGAACATCAAGACCCAACTCATCCCAAGATCGTCTCGGTTTAAGAAAACTCGAGAGCCGAAGCTCTGATACCAATTGGAGCGATTCGAAGCGGGCCTCTTTGTACCTTGTAACCACCTTGACCTAAAGTCGACTCATTCAAGAGCCTTACTCATGTCTCACGTTTTTTATGGGCTGATTTGGTGGTTTCGTTTTTCTGATTTTATTTGAACACACATAAAAACTAAAATAAAAGATATGACTTAAACAAGTTTAAGCCTAGGATATGAATTAGACCGAGCACTAAGCGAGGGCCTAAGACTAAGGTTCCGATCAATCATCGCACTAAGCTATGATCATCCCCCAAGGATACTCGAAACACCAAGCACTAAGCCAAGGTGGTTTCCAAGAGAAAAACTCACTTTTAAAACTCATTTTCTTATAAACTTCAAATCTGATTTTTTACAAGGGAGATAGGTGGGTTTATATAAGACCCATGCTATCATCTAAACCCTACATCTAATATCTAATCTAAGGGCCATGAGGGCCTTACAAAAACAGCCGAAAAAATGGGTCACATGACCTTACAAAATCTGAAAATTACAACAACTAACAACTAAAGTAGAAAGCGACTTGTTGTAGCATCCTCTCCCTTCATTGTTGTTCTTGATTTAAGGGCCTTGATCTTCTCCTTGGAGCTCAAGTACACGTCCAAATAAGGTCCCAAGGCTGATTTGTTTGTTGTTGAATTCAAAAGATCAAAGGTGACAAAGACATAAAGTTTAAAGCAACTTTATTGAAAGGGACATGTGTTGAATTAAAATGTTTCTCTTGAACTTGAATTTTCAGCCGAGATTTAGGCCTATTTTGGCTGAAAATTCGTGACCATGGGTCCAAGGACCATGGTTGAATCGTAGACCAAAAATCGGGTCCAAATCGTCAAGCCGTTTCAGTGCACTTAGCAAATTCATCGAATCCCCTTGTTAGCCAACTCGACCCAAACACCCACAAAGTGTGCTCGAATCAAGTCGACACTCACAAATCAAGCCTCGCCCAGATTTGTAAGGTGACACCCGAAAACACCAAGACCCAACTCATCCCAAGATCGTCTCAGTTTAAGAAAACTCGAGAGCCGTAGCTTTGATACCAATTGGAGCGATTCCAAGCGGGCCTCTTTGTACCTTGTAACCACATCACCCTAAACTCGACTTACTCGTGAACACTTACTCAAATATCACGGTTTAGGGGCTGTTTTGTTGTGGAATGTTTTCGGTTTTTATTTGAACAAACATAAAACGAAATAAAGGATATGACTTAAACAAGTTTAAGCCTAGGATAGAGCCTTAACAAGCACATAGCCACTATTAAGGGTTCGAGCTACTCAAGGCACATAGCCATTGAGCCACCCTAGGTAAATCTCAAGCACAAAGCAAAGAGAAAACTCTCTCAAAACTCAACTTTTTTTTATCAACTTCAAATCTGATTTTTACATGAGGGAAAGCTTGGTTTATATAAGACCAAGGCTTTCATCCTAGCCATACATCTAATACAAGATCTAAGGGCCATGAGGGGCCTTACAAAAATCTGAAAATAAAACAACTAACAACTAAAGTAGATGGTGACATCTTGGAGCATCCTCACCCTTCCTTTGTGTTGTTCAATCAAAGCCCTTCATTTCTCCTTGGAGCTCAAGTCATACGGTCCAAACAAGGTCCCTTAGCTGATTTTTATTTGTTATTTGAATACAAAAGACCAAAAGGTGACAAAGACATAAAGTGATAAAACAAACTATAATGAAAGGGACATGTATTGAATTACAATGTAACACTTGAACATCATTTCAGCCGAGATTTTGGCCTAAATTGGCTGAAATTTCGTGACCATGGGTCCAAGGACCATGGTTAGGTCGTAGGCCAAAAATCGGGACCAAATCGTCAAGCCGTTTCGTTCCAACAAGCAAGGAGATATTGTCGAATATTTCCAAGATTTTGGCAATCCGGATTAAGGAAATACGAAATCATAGAATTAAAACCACACCAGCAAGCCGAAACAGCTTATGCGGCTCAGGGTACAAACCGCATAAGGCTATGCGGTTTGCCCCGCAAACCGTATAAGCTTATGCGGCTCCCTGGTGTGGCTTTTTCCCCTGTCTTTCCTAATTTCGCTCGGCTATTCTCCTATATATACCCCCCTATGCACGACCTATTCTCATAAGTTTTCCACACAAGAAAACCTCTCCTCTCACAACCTCTCTTCCTAGTTTTAGTGCCCACACATGGGTCCCACAAAATATACCGTCTAGCACGGTATACACACCTAAATACATTCACAAAAGCCTCACGCACTCAAATCCTTGAGTTCAACACACTATCCCGTGTTGAATTCATCCTCCTTTTAAGTTCAAGAAGCGAAGCTCTGCCCAGATCTGAAGCGTCAGGACAAGGTAGGTACCGATCCACTTGGATCAAAACTTTTTCTTATTTTCTATGGACTAACAAAGGGGACTACACTCTAGCGCCCCCCAAACTGTGGAACCCGGGATCGGACGGGACCCAACTCGGCGTCTTGCTTAAGGGCGCTTTTAAGTTAAAAAGGCTAATTTACAAAAAACCTTTAAAACTGTTTTGGAGTCGCCACCTAATTATCGCGAAAATTAGGAACCTGCTATCATGTCCTAAGCCTAAAGACATGTCCTAGATTTTGGAGCACGCCGACACCCCTAGATCTAAGGCTTGTGAAACCAGATTGGATTCGGGGTGAGGGTACTTTAGAAAAAGAGTTAATTCAATTAATGATTTATAAAAACCTTTTAGAAAAGCCTATGTAAAAATAGCCTCTACTGACCTAGAACAATCCATGTAAGGTGATATTTGAGCTAATGTTATCGCTACGTACAAGTGCGATAAAGTTGTAAAAGAATGCAGATGCAGATGCAAAAAGATTAATTAAAACCCTCAGTTTAGCATGTTTAACTTGTTAACGAAAACGGTTCAGTTAAAGGTCGAATTCATTGTTTAAGTTGATTTTAATGCAAAATAAGAAGGTGCAAGATGCATGCAAATAAAATAAAGTTCAATTGTCCATTGGTTTATTTTATTAGGGTTTGCTGTTTATGCGACTTTGGCGTGTCATCGGATATGGAGTGTACCAAGTAAATAGAACACTTGGAGTGCAAGCGTAGGGTGCCAAAGCCGGGGGGGCGCTAGAGTGTAGTCCCCTTTGTTAGTCCATAGAAAATAAGAAAAAGCTTTGATCCAAGTGGATCGGTACCTACCTTGTCCTGACGCTTCAGATCTGGGCAGAGCTTCGCTTCTTGAACTTAAAAGGAGGATGAATTCAACACGGGATGGTGTGTTGAACTCAAGGATTTGAGTGCGTGAGGCTTTTGTGAATGTATTTAGGTGTGTATACCGTGCTAGACGGTATATTTTGTGGGACCCATGTGTGGGCACTAAAACTAGGAAGAGAGGTTGTGAGAGGAGAGGTTTTCTTGTGTGGAAAACTTATGAGAATAGGTCGTGCATAGGGGGGTATATATAGGAGAATAGCCGAGCGAAATTAGGAAAGACAGGGGAAAAAGCCACACCAGGGAGCCGCATAAGCTTATGCGGTTTGGGGGGCAAACCGCATAGGCTTATGCGGTTTGTACCCTGAGCCGCATAAGCTGTTTCGGCTTGCTGGTGTGGTTTTAATTCTATGATTTCGTATTTCCTTAATCCGGATTGCCAAATCTTGGAAATATTCGACAATATCTCCTTGCTTGTGCTCCAAGTAGACCTAGTATGACCTACTAGAGGGTTTGAGGGCCTTGGAGTGCGGGCCAAAGGCGGGTTTGGACTCGGTTCTGGGCCCGAGACCCGAAAATGGGAAAAAGGTGTATTTGCATAGATTTTGTGGAATAAGATAAGACGTGAGGCTATATTTTGTGTAAGGGGAGGCTAAAGGGAAGATCTAGCCGCCGGGCCTAAATTTAGGAATTTAGGAATGCTGAATTAGACCTTGTTAATGTAAAAGGGCTAATTGTAGTGCAAATGCGAAGCTCATGCCAAATGAAGCAGGACGAGGACCTAGCTAGACTCCAAATGGACAAAATGAACATTTATTTAAAGCGATGTGAGGCGACCTAAATGATTTTAACATTTCAAACGACTCAAAATGAATTCGACATTAGTTAGAACCGTTTAAGTCAACGTTAAAGCATGCGTAATAAAAGTCCGTGTTACATCACGGGGTTTTGTGTGGGAGGGTACGGATATGGGTATCCACAGAGCCCCCAGTTTGACTGAGCTCGGACTAGAGTGTTAGTCAAACTCTACGACCATATCCGGATTATTACAGTCTCGATACAGTCAACGGAACGAAGCATGTGTCCATGGGTGAGACGAGGACTTCGAACCGGGCTAAGCGGGGAGGGACACGCGCATTTTAAGGACGTGGCGGTCCGTGCATACCGTAGAACCGCCACCAGAGTGCCTTTTCTATGCAGTGTTGATGTCGTTTGCTTGTGCTGATGCCGTTGTTGATGCTGATGTCGTTGCTGATGCTGATGCCGTTGCTGATGTTGGTGTCGTTGCTGATGTTGGTGTCGTTGCTGATGCTGTTGTTGATGTCGTGCTGGGTCTCGCCGAGGAGCGCTGGTGCTTGGTGTAGTATCTATTGGAGAAGTACTAGTCTGCTGAACCAAAAATGGTCAAGGCGAGCAAAGGCGGTTTTTGCCTAAATCACGGTTTGGGTCCTTGGGCTCGAGCCATGGACTAGGCCACGGTCCTAAGGTCCACCCAAGCTTATTTTGAGTGAATTTAAACAATAATATCTTGGTCAAGCTTGGTGGGTCAAGGAAGTCAAGGAAAGTCAAGAAGGAGAGCAACCGAAAGTCGACAAATGTGCTATTTTGAATGTGATCGCTTGAGTGCACCCATGTGGGTTCGAACCCCAATAAAACACGAGCCAACAAGGTCCAAGAAAGTCAGCTATGGGGAGAATTCGGCTGACCCAAAGAAGCCCTCAAAATGATACATTATTTTGTGCTTTAAGTCGTTTTCACTAGTGTCACTTTCATTACTTTATGCTTTATTGTTTTTAGCTTATGAAATCTGATTTGTGAAGAGGTTGGACGTCCCACATGCTCCCCCAAAGGTCTATCATGACCCTTGGATGATCACCTAAAAGCATGGAGAGGATTGTGCCATGCTCACTATCACACTTTATGCTTTTGTAGTTTGTTGTTTTCCTTTGAATTTTTCAGCTCATGTGAGCTTGTTGTAGCCGTTTTTTTGTATGTTTCATGGGCCTCTATGAGCCTTTAGATTAGATATTAGATGAAGGGTCAAGATTAGAGGAAGGGTATTATATAACCTCCTCTCATTGCCTTGTAATTTTTCAGATTTGAATGATTAAAAGGTTAAACCCTAAACTTGAGTGTTTTCATTTTCTCTTAGCTTTGTGCTTGAGTTTAGTGAGCAATTAGTTAGTGGCTTTGTGCTTAACTAATTAAAACCTAAATCTATTACTTTGTGTGTAGATTTAGTTACTATCCTTTATGTTTTCTTTTGTTCACAAAAAATCAGAAAATTACTTCACAAAAACCTATCATTTGGCCGAGATTTTTATCACCACCACAAGTCGATTTTAGTTCATTTCTTGAGTGAAACTTAGTCCATCTAGTTTCATTCCAAATTGGTCATCAAAGCCTACGTTTGTTCTTGTTTTTTCGATTTGTTTTTGTTGTCGGTTTGATCTTGTTTTTCGGTTATACTCTTGTTTTTCATCTTTTATCTTCGTTTTTCTCTTTTATTTTTTCCTTGTTTATTTACACAAAACTTCCACAAACATTCTCACAAAATTTTCACAAAATGGTTGAAGATCTACACTTGTGTTAGTGTTGGTTTAGCCTTACACTCAAAGGTCCAAACTTTGCTCGAATTTTTCAGATTTGTGTCTTTGTTTTCTCAATGAGTATGCCTCTTTCTTATGATACTACTCTTGAGGGAACCATGTATTCTATGGAGAAATTGAGGAGGGAATTAGAGGCTAAGTTGAGTCGAATGAGGGGTAGACTTAAACCTAACCCTAACCTTGATCTTGTGACTTTGAGGGGTCAAAGGGAGTTAGAGGCTAGAATGGCTCGGTTAGGAGGAGGACCAAACCCTAGTCTTGGCCGTGTGGGTTGTAATTCCATACATGCCCAAACCCTAACCCTAAAAGAGGATCACCAAGTCCAAAATCAGCAAGTCTTTAAGTCAAAATGTACCATTATGGGTAGGGTTTGTAATCTAACCATTGATGGGAAAAGTTGTACCAATATTGCCTCAAACACCCTCATTGAAAAATTAGCCTTACCTACACAAGAACACCCAAACCCTTACAAATTAAGGTGGCTAAACATGGGAGCCGAGGCGATGGTGGATAGACAATGCTTGGTTTCTTTCTCTATTGGAGGGGATTACATGGATGAAGCTTTGTGTGATGTGATTCCCATGGATGCTTGTCACATTCTTTTAGGGAGACCATGGAAGTTGAAAAGAAATGCTAGTCATGATGGGAGAGACAACACTTATAATTTTAAGATTGGAGCTAAGAATATCAAGCTTACACCCTTACCTCCAATTTTGAAGAACCCTAACCCGCCCTCCTTGGATGAATCACACGAAAACATGAAGGTTGATAGGGGACCAGAAATGAAACAAGAGCCTAGCAAGGGGGAGAGTGTCTTTGATGTCCTTGCTAAGGAAATCCCCAAAGAGCAATGCAAACCACCCTCCAAGGAAGAGCAAGAGCCGTTGGAAACCGATGAGGATTCCTACCTCATTGAGATACTTAGTGGGTCATCATCTATTGGCGGCATTGAGCTTCCAAATGAATTTGTTTCCGGAGCTTTGTTACCCAACAAGACTATCCATGGAAGTGAGCCTAGGGTTACCAAAACAATCCAAAATCAGATTAGGGAGTTCAAGGAAGGAGATGACTTGGGGATGAGAAATCTACCTAAGTTCATGGAAATGAGATTCATGTGGAGTGGGAATGTTGATACAAGCAAAGAGTCAAGGGAATTTCTAAAGTGGAAATTCAAAGTGAATACTAATAACAACAAGGAGCTACTATGTGGTTATCCTAATCAAGTCCTTCCAAGTGGGTTCATGAAATGAGGACTCATCAAAGGAGAGGAGGACAAGGCCGATCATTTGAAGAATCCGAAACATTGCAAGGAGGATGAGTCCATTGAAAGTCCAAAGTTTGATTTGTGGAAGAGGGACACGGCCTTCAAGGCCATACATGGGCTGATCATGTTTCTTGGGTCGTCTAATTCAACAAGTACCTTCATGATTGAGAAAGTAGCCCTCCACTTGATCAAAGATAATCCTAGAGCAATAGGGGGAAGTCAAGGAGAGGAGCTCAATGGAGCCAAAACTGAAAATTTGGGAAACCCAATCAAGTGGAAAGAAAACGAATCATTTGGAGATGCAAGGGTTGATGATTTGGAAAGATCAAGAAGAACCATGAAATGGAAGATCATGGAACGGAATGACCGTAGCAAGGAGTGGCGTCATGGTGATCCTAAGCAAGCTTCAATTGAGTTTGGGTATGAAGAGCTTGAGGATGAGCTAGGAAATGAATGTAGATTCAAGGAAGCCATGGTAAGAGAAGAGAGTAGGGTCATTTTCACGAGCCAAACAAGGAACAATTATTCTCTCGATCAATCTCTGGGCCTATGGTGTTCTTGGGCATCAACAATCATGAAGTCCAATTCTTGTCAAGAAGCAAAGGGGGTATCAATCAATCTCATCAACGATCAAAGTTCAGACCGAGCAAGAGGAAGAGAGACCGAGGATTTGAGGGCAAATCCTTTTCAAGAAGAGGAAATTGAACCAAAAATGGTCAAGGCGAGCAAAGGCGGTTTTTGCCTAAATTACGGTTTGGGTCCTTGGGCTCGAGCCATGGACTAGGCCACGGTCCTAAGGTCCACCCAAGCTTATTTTGAGTGAATTTAAACAATAATATCTTGGTCAAGCTTGGTGGGTCAAGGAAGTCAAGGAAAGTCAAGAAGGAGAGCAACCGAAAGTCGACAAATGTGCTATTTTGAATGTGATCGCTTGAGTGCACCCATGTGGGTTCGAACCCCAATAAAACACGAGCCAACAAGGTCCAAGAAAGTCAGCTATGGGGAGAATTCGGCTGACCCAAAGAAGCCCTCAAAATGATACATTATTTTGTGCTTTAAGTCGTTTTCACTAGTGTCACTTTCATTACTTTATGCTTTATTGTTTTTAGCTTATGAAATCTGATTTGTGAAGAGGTTGGACGTCCCACATGCTCCCCCAAAGGTCTATCATGACCCTTGGATGATCACCTAAAAGCATGGAGAGGATTGAGCCACAAGTCACTATCACACTTTATGCTTTTGTAGTTTGTTGTTTTCCTTTGAATTTTTCAGCTCATGTGAGCTTGTTGTAGCCGTTTTTTTGTATGTTTCATGGGCCTCTATGAGCCTTTAGATTAGATATTAGATGAAGGGTCAAGATTAGAGGAAGGGTATTATATAACCTCCTCTCATTGCCTTGTAATTTTTCAGATTTGAATGATTAAAAGGTTAAACCCTAAACTTGAGTGTTTTCATTTTCTCTTAGCTTTGTGCTTGAGTTTAGTGAGCAATTAGTTAGTGGCTTTGTGCTTAACTAATTAAAACCTAAATCTGTTACTTTGTGTGTAGATTTAGTTACTATCCTTTATGTTTTCTTTTGTTCACAAAAAATCAGAAAATTACTTCACAAAAACCTATCATTTGGCCGAGATTTTTATCACCACCACAAGTCGATTTTAGTTCATTTCTTGAGTGAAACTTAGTCCATCTAGTTTCATTCCATCTGCCGGGAAGGGTGTATATGTATGGTCTCGCCGAGGAGCGTTGGTGTAGTTGTAGTTGTTCGGTCTCGTGAAAGAGTGTTGGTGCTTCGTCTTGTAAGGGGTGTAGGTGTATATCGGCCGGGAGTTATCGTCTGGGTAGAGTGTAGGTGCTCATGTATGTGCTTGCGTCTTGTAGTTGGTGTAGAAGCTTTGACTTGCTGGATGTGCTGATGTAGATGTCTGGTGTTTATGCTCCATTGGGGAAGTTGAAGGGTGACTCGTTCAGGATGTAGAGGTGTATCTGCTAGGGAAGTCGAAGGATATGTCTTGGACCTCGTGGGAAATGTCTGTGTAGATGTGTGGTCTTCATGGGGAGGAAGCGATACTCCATAGGGATATGAAAAAGGGTGTGAGGGCTCGTGAAGAGTGTTGGTGTTTCTGCTTCTGTACCGTGTATTAAATGCTTAGTACACGAGTATGGCGGACTGTAGGTGACGCCTTAACCAAGGCATAGCGGGATGTGCTAGCGCATGTGGCGGACTTTAGGTGACGCCTTAACCATGAAAGCTTGCGTGCATGAAGAAAAATACTTAGGCTTGACGAGCCTAATATGGAGAGACAACGTGGAACAAAGCACGCCTCAGAAATTGCCATGTTGACTAGTGATTCTTCCGGGGAATCTCTTATCAATCGGCGACTTCAAGCGCGAACTCATTTACACATGTCGCGGCTTCAAATCCGGAACAATTCGAATCCTGCGATTGTCTTCTGAAATCTTCATTTTCGCCTGCTTTGACCATGAGACGTGGTATCTGGTGATTCGTTTGGATTCATGTGATACTCATCTCTCTTGGACTTTGGATGCGTGGTGCCTGGGATGATTCTTGGACATGTTAGGGTACTTGGTGTTTGGACCTACGTTCGGGTGGTTTTTGTTTGATGCACACATGAAAGTGTTATGCTTTTAGCGTGCATG
Source organism: Dianthus caryophyllus (assembly GCA_023091065.1). Lineage (NCBI taxonomy): Eukaryota > Viridiplantae > Streptophyta > Magnoliopsida > Caryophyllales > Caryophyllaceae > Dianthus > Dianthus caryophyllus. Next base: position 21,015,674 of record CM041527.1, read on the forward strand.
CTCGTGTTTGTAGCAATGGTGTCTCCAAAAATGCGAAAAGCGAAAAATTATCCCATTTTTCGTTGTAAAGGTTGTAAAGGTTTGATTGTTGATAGGAAGCGTGAGCCCCCAGTTGTCTTGGTCATGGTGCCGGTGTATATGAGCCCCCAGTTTGACTGAGTTATGGTGTATAACGATAGTCAAACTATGTAAGAGGCTATGGGTTGCATTAGGATAAAGGTGTTCTTGGATTACCCCCTCGAGTTTGGCTAAGTTTTGGATGAAAACTGAGGCAAAGTGAAGTGCGGGGCGTGTATTAGGAGGAGTTTTTGGATTACCCCCTCGAGTTTGACTAAGCTTTGAATGAAAACTGAATCAAAGTGAAGAGTATGGTGTTTGGTTTTGAAATTTCCCCCGTAGTTTGGCTTAATTTGATTGAAATTAAGGCAAAATGGAGAACAATGTAACGTGGGTGGAGTAGGAGTTGCGCTGAGATGGCTCGGGTTCAGCGTGACTTTGATGAGTACCGTCGTCTTCACCCATAGTTGTCTAGGTGATCTTGTGTAATAAGGATTGTGTGAACCCTTCATTACATGACTGTTCGTTGTAGCTTGGCTTGGGCTTGTAGTTGCTTTTGTCGTCTTAAACCTATATTGTTAGTAGGCTTGGGTTTGAAAGTGAAATGATTCCCGATTGGGATGTTTTGGATTAAAATGTTTTTGTAGAAAAAATCATTTTTGGTGAAAGATTCATTTTAGTTGTCGAAATGAGCTTTAAAAATGAACGCTTGAAATGTCGGTTGTAAGGCTTCATGCAAGATGGAAGAAGGTTAGACGTTGTGAGCTTGAGCTAGAGTTGTGAAGTCCGTGGAGGGTCATTTAAGTTCAAAGGTTGAAAAGCACCCAGTTGTCGAGGATGAGAATTCGGGTTAATCTCATGACAACACGGAGTGGGATGTAGTGCTAGATTCGGTTGTGCTTTGCGTAAGCTGCCTACGTATCCACGAATGTGGAATCAAACCGGCGTAGTTCAATATAGCTTTCGCTCAAAATGTATTAACTCGAGTGAGTTAAATTCGAAGTATGCTTTTTCTCAAAGTATGTTAACTCGAGTGGTGAGTTAAATTTTTGGGCAAAGCTTGGACTTCGAAGATTCGAGATGCATTTCAAGGACTTGAGATGCATTTTCGAAAGGCACATTTTGCTTCTGCGAAGGCATGTGTTTGGAAAAGTGAAGTTTTGAGTGTTGGGTTACTTTTGAAAGGTGGTTAGCTATTTCGAGGACGCATTAGTGTATCGGCTCGTAGGAGCGTTTTCAGAACTGAAAAGTTTTGAAAGGAGCGGTTTAAATGTCGCTAAATTGTTTGATGGGAGGAGGATTGACTCGATATCCGAGTCAATGGGATGCTTAAAATGCCGAAAAGTTTGAAAAACAAAGACGAATCGTATGCGTGACTCGAGACTCGACATTGATAGGGATGTAAGTGACTGTGACACGTGCATCGGTAAAGCCCCCGGCTTGGTGACTCATGGTTGCTTCAGCGGCATGCTGTTATTCCTGTAAAACGAACAAGGTTAGACGAAAAAGCAGAGTACTACTCCTAGGTCTAGCACAACTTCGTCTCGACGTAGTCGTTTTAACGCCTCGATAAAGAAACAGTTTGCCATGGATTTTTGTGGATTTTTGTGGATTTTTGTGAGGATGTCCTTGACTTTGGAAGCTTTAGACATAGGGATGTTTTGTGTAAAAGGGTTGGTTGAGCTCAAGTGAGCGGCCTACGTATCCGTGGGTACGGAATCAAACCTAGCGTAGTTCGAAAAAGATGTGTTTGTTTTGGTAAGGAGGTGTTTATGTGGAAAGGTGCGTGTTTAAGGACCCGCTGGTCCAAAAGGGTGTCGATATGTTTGACCTTGATACATTGCATTTGAAGGGGTAGGTTCTCCTCAGTCGATCTAGGCTGCTTGTTGCTTCTGTTGAGTCTTCAATTTGGACTTTCAAAGACTTGGCCACTTGTTTCTGGGCTTCGGTACTTCTTGCCTTTGGGGCTTTGGCCCCTCGCTTATTGATTTCTAAGCTTGTTGACTTCTAAGCTTTTGACTTCTTAAGCTTTTGACTTCTTGAGCTTTTGCTTGATTGTTTTACCCCTTGATTCAGAGCTTTGAGATTTTTCCTTTTTGGTGACTTTGGTTTTTGATCTTTGTACCTTGTATTCCCGTTTGGTTTGAGAATATCTCACGCCCTGTATGGCTTGGGCCTGAGCTCGGACATTGCTAAACTCTGCGGCTCGGTGGTCACTCGTGATCGTGTGTCTATCACGCCGGGCTCCTTTAACAAGTTCGTTTGCCTATTAGGCATGTAACAACCCGGAGTCGGGGTGTTACAAGGCACACGATCGAGTATGCGGAGGGCGATCCAGGAATACTCGTACTTTTGGTCGCGATCAAATTCATGACCACTGTGGAGCTCCAAATTAATGGATCCTCCTCCAAAAGCAGCGGAGTAGTAGACCACAAGCAGACTAGTGAACGTTAAGTGTCTAGTCGCCGAAAACCTTTTTTCTTGTACTTGATGTTGACTTGGACCTTCGTACCCGGCCTAGACCTCCTTCGGATAGCTACTCCTAGGATGCAATGTATGTCGGTGCAAAATGTTTTTTTTTTTGTGAGTGAAAAGGGTAAAAGGAAACTGGGTTGTAGGCAAACTTATTCCCTTATCGATTTGTTAAAATGTCGTACGTCGAAGACTCGATTATCCCAGACTGACGGAGATTGACTCGATGCTTAAAAACTTGACCCGTATTTAAAAGACTCGAAGTGCTTGAGGAGATCCGCCAGATCGTCGATGGTGCTTGAGTGGACGCCTTGTCAGTTGATTCGTGATGTACGTGCCGTGGGTGCACGTCGATGCCCTTGGTGTCGAGACTCGATTAACGCATACTTTGGTTCGTCTTTGAAACGATTTTGTTTTGGTGAAAGTGAAAGGGCGTTTCGAGTTGAAATGTGTTGTCACATTTCGACTCTGTGCAAGAGATGATTCAAGGTAGTGATGAGCTACTTGAATCGAGGGTGCTTTGAAAATGCGATGGAAACGGTAGAGCCCGTTTTCATGCATTTACTTAAGGAAGAGTTAAACCGAAGCGGCTAGAGCCACTTGGTCCGACATCAAAAGTCCTCGGGATTGAGTTTGCACATTCACGGGTTTTGTGCTTTTGCGAAAAGTGGAATGCCTGATCCTAGAAGATTTTGGGCTAATGAAAACCTTCGAAAAATGCTTATATTGAAAAAGAAAAGGCCTTGAGTCGTGAAACTCCTCGAGAATGGGCTGACATCCTCGGGTTTGAAAAGAGTTTTGCGATAAAAGGGTTGTGATGACCGCGAGTCATGCGGCCGATTTTGAGCTAGAAATGTTTTAAAACGTTTCATGCTCGACGATGTTTGGTGATAGAAAGCTAGAAGTTTATGTTAACGGTGTGTTGCTAAGATCCTATTGGCGGATGCTCGAAATGGCGTTTAAGCTATTTGAGTCGAAGGTGTCAAAATGTGATGAGGACGAGCTTGCTCGTCCACATGGATTTTGTCAAAGGAGAAATGGATCGAGATGGTTTGAGCCATTCGATCCGATGTTAGAATCCACAAGATTGGGCTTGGCCACACTACTACAATTCCCTTACTTTCTTGACGCTTTTTTTGGCTTTTATCGACGCTTAAAAGCGTCGCCATATAATTTCTCGACGCTTAGAAAAGCGTGGTTTTTTTCAGTGTCAAGAAATTTTGACGCTTTTTTTTGTCAACGTTGGCGTCACTTTTTTGTGTCACGATTCGCGACGTTTACTAGTGTCTAAGCTCTCGACACTTCTTTATGTCGGTAATTTAGAAATTTCTCGACACTTTTTTTCGTCACAACAACGATCTCCCCTTTTTGTCAGTATTATCAATACTTTCAATAATGGTGATATCATAATTAAAATAAAATTAATTTTCTAAGAATATACTCAAAACAAAATTATATAATAACATTAAAAATAGCATCATCATTAAATTAGATTGATAATAATTTAAAAAGAATACAATAACAAAATTCATCAATGATCAAGCATCCGAGCAAGCTACATTAGAAAAAATATTGGTTTTTTAATGTTCACCAACAAAAAAGCTTAAATAATGTTGCCAAGCAGATGAAAATCACAACCAAAAGATCGATGCGACTATCTCTTAATTAAAACCAAATTTGAGAAATTGCTTCTTTCGTCTCAATGCAACGCCAATTAAATCACGACGTACAACAATGCTTAAGAAACCATGAAAGTGGAGCTTCAACCTTATAATGTGATCTATGTACCCTGCAAAGAACAATACCTCATCGTCAATATTACATCAACATCCATCCATCAGTATACTATATGACATTATATTATATAACATTCTTTAGAGAAAAAAAAAAAAACACAGTTGAGCGTTATAAGTCGATGCGTCTCAGATAACCAAAATATAATTCATGGTGTGATTTTCACGATAATTAGTACTCACTATTTAAGAAGAACAGTGTTCAGGCCGTAATTATTATAATAACATACATGCGACGAAGAATATCAACAAATAGAAATTAGCAATCCTAGTGCTTACTAATGCTCTACATGATCAGTTGTCGTGCACTGCTACATTCAGTCACACTCACAACTCAGAAAGTTGTACTCGAGAAACAACACTTATAACAATAATATTTGAAAATTGGGTACATAAAACGGCGTATATCTAAGCTACCATACTTTGGCTGATTATTGCAACTTTGTTCTTATTTTGTATATATCTTAATAAGGAGAACATAAAAATACCTGTTTGTTTAAGATTGAATTTGCCAGTTCAGCTAAGTCGGGCGACGGTCTTCCTGAACTCATACCTTCCAAGATTTTTGACAACATGTAATTGGTCTCATTTGACTTGTTTTGTAACTCTTTGTTGTCCTTTGTCAGATTTACAACAACATTTTCCATATGTTGCATCTTTTCCATATTCTGCAGAGTTAAGGAACTACTATATCCCGATCTAGAGTACACATCACAAATAGTAGGTATTAGACTTAATGCAGTATAAGAATTTAAGTTATGACTAACCTGATCAAATTTGTGGTATTCACTTGGTAAGGAAGATCAGCAATGACAGAGCTTCTGCAACAATAAACGAGAACAAAAGCAGAGCTTTAGAGCACATCATTGAGAGTATAAAAATTCATTTTTCATTTGAGAGTTGCTTTTATAACATCTAATTTGTGTTTTTTCAAAAGAATATTTCTTTGTTTGGTTATATTTGTAAGATGTGTTGAAGTAAACCAACCATAAACATATGCTGTTGTTTACCTGCACCGTAGCTTTCGTTCACTATTCGGCCTGCAATAGTTCATTTGGCACACATACACCTTCAATTGAAACCGAGTTTACAAGATGTCGCACTGTACCACTCCAAACTCACAACAGATTCACAGGGATACGTGTCGTCAGCACGAGTCGTCTTTATGAAAACGGAAGATAGGTTATGGTTAGGCTGCGCGCCTGCACATACCTTAATGCATTCTGGTAAATCATCTATTTTTGTTCTAACATGAACCTGCAAGAAAATTCAATGGTGTAGTAATTAGTGAGGGAATTGAAAGAAATTGTGCAGTATGTTGTGAGAAATCGATTATTTTTAATACTTCTACATTCGAATTCTACATCCACATTGTTCGACAGAAAGAGGATTCACAAACAGGTATAACACGACTAGAGTAGAGTAAGGAAGTCGAGTGAGAATGTATACCTCCATGACAGCGAGGTACTCAGCCTTTTTCTGCATCTGTTCATTCGCTCCAGCAGCTTTAAGATCACTTCTGTCGAACACTGAAACTCGAGTGAAACCTCTGATTAGTATCATCATCATCCACAAAAGCTGCGCTTATACTTGAAGTACAGTTTGAGATGAAAACATCAAAAATGAATATTAACATTACATTGCGGTCATAAGCAAGATGACTATACCTGTTACCAGGCTGATTTTCTTCGATTCTAATGGCCAACGTAAAACAGGCAATGCCGAGAATCTGCAAGTTTCTTTTGCTTGTGAAGCAACCTTTGCTCAAGAATCGATCAAAGAGACGCACAGCGAGGAACATTGCTTCACTAGTTCAAGGTAGGAGGCTAAGAGGTGGACTCGACACAAATTGAAATCTTACAGGAGTAGATCCCTCCAGGGAAGCCCTAGCCCTTGAAAAAGACAAATTTCCTGCCAAAAATGAACCCCCTTTTTGGAACACTTTATGAGGACTAGCTATGTCCTTCAGCCGGCCATCTATGTACAGAAGAATCTGTAGTAGCAACCCATATGCTTTCATCTTCTAGGGCCAATTGATGAATAGGGTGTACAAATCAAGATGCTTTCTCTGGTGGATAAGTTTGTTAAATACAACTGAAATGAATAAATTAATTTAGTAAGAACATAAATCTACCATCCAAACCAAGGAAAATTGATATGTAATCCATGCTCTTCTAGTAAAAGCTCGACTACAATAAACTCCCTACCGATTGATCTCTGCCACCACTGTAAACGTGGCTAAACGCTGCGCTGCTTGCAAGAGCCCACACCGGAATCTGTATGAACATCATATGACTGCACACAGCGTTGCTGACCAAGATCCCATAGTCTACAAAAAACAAGTCAAAATATTTTATTTAGGTGAGAGAGCTCCTATACCTTGTCATTTCCTTTTCAAAAGCAATGTATCAATACAAAGATATAAAAAGGTCATGAGTTAGATCACCAGGATCTGATTTGCCAGTATGCATAATAGAGTCAGACGTACAAACTGTCTAATTGCCGATAAATGCATCTCAACAACAATTGTAGATTTTTAGTAGCTTCATATACAAGTCAAGCAAGTAGGCAAAGGCTTTTGCTGCTCCTACTTCGAAAACTTCAAGTCACTTTTCCTTCCAGGACATTATTTGAAAATTGGGTTGGTTTGTTGAGATGTTGAACAATTCCCATGTGATTAGGCAGGTAATTAATCAAAATTTACTAGACAAACCTATGGTCGTCGTAATCGAAAAATTACACGCGGCTTAAAGCTTAGGATTTGGAAACAATAATTGAATCAAAAAAATTACACAGGAACATACCCTTAAATTTTTCGATTACGACTTGAAGCTTAGTTGATAAATTAATTGTCTAGAAACGCACTTAGTTGATTCAATTACACACGACTTAAAGCTTAAGATTTTTATAGTAGCATAGAGAAATTAATTGTGACAATAATTGAAAAATTACACACAACTAGAGTTTTAGGATTTCGTTGACATAATCGGAAAATTTCTGGACAAATCAAAAGGTGACCCCAATTCAATCAAAACTTAAACACGATTAATTGATGAAATTCATATAATCCTTAAATTACCAGACGTCGATGATGAAATTTTGATAAACAAAATTCACATAGAAAGAACAAAATGGTACGACATATCATTCAACTGTTCATCAAAAACAAAGAACGATTCGCAGTAAACCCTAATTCGAATCAACCCGATTTCAGCCAAATTAAACCAAGATGCTCATCGAATCAACATCGATACAGCCAATTGAACGCAACAATTGGGCAAACAACAACGAAAAATCGATAATTTACAAGAAGAATTTTGAATGTGTAATCAAAATTAGGGTAAAAAATGAAAGTAACCTGGAAAAAAATTGGGGGAAAATTCGTAGTACCTGATGACGATGATGATGGAGATGATAGACGATGATGACGGAGATGATAGACGATGATGAAGGAGACGATCGAGCGCAGTTTTGGAGAGTAGGTTTTGGATTATTGTTGATGAATTAGGTTTTGAAGAGATTCATTGACTTCGTTCTTTTTTTTTTTTGTGAGGAATGAAGAGCGCCTAAATTAGATTAGACCGCGAGAGTCCACGCGGGGGTTTTTTTTTAAAATTAAAAATCATTATTATTTTACAAAAATGTGGGTGTGAATGCATAAATGTGTCTACGCTTTTAAAAGCGTCGATTAAAAAGTGTCAAAAAAGTAAGGGAATTGTAGTAGTGATTCTTGGGTATGGCGAGGGATGCTGCTTACTGGGCTGGTTCGACAATGAGTTGTTTGAAAAGATTTTGTTTAGAAAGGTTCGAAAAGGCCAAGGGCCGTGAGTTCGCTTTGAAAGACTCACCAAGAATATGTCCTAATTCTTGGGTTATGCTTTGTGAAAAAGCATGCGATAAATGGGTTAGGATAACCGTGGGTTATTTAATCCATTTATGTTTTCAAAGGCTTAGGGAAAGTGGGGTTTGTGTTGGGTTGCTCACGATGTTTGCAATGTGTTTAATTAACGATTGTTCATTCGTTAGTTCATTTTTTTATCGCACGGATTTTTATGTTGTGTTGTTTGATTGTTTTGTTTAATTTTTGTCTGTTGTTCATTGCTTATTTGTTTGTTTTTAGCTTGAGACTAGAGGTAAGCAAACTTATTCGTATTATTCATTAAAGAAGTATTGTTTGACAAATAATAAAAAGTCTAAGCTAAAACTAGAAGGTGGGTCGACAGATGACCCGACACCTAAAGGATTAGATCCTAAGAAGATTTCTTCTTCTTCCCATTTGCCAATGCTTCCGCTCTCGCCATCTTCCTTTTAAGTCGTGATGGTTTGCATTTTATGGGTGCATCTCCGCTTGTCAGTTCATCCCCAATGTCTGCGTTAGGGGTTGGATTGTTTGCGGGCGTGACCAAGTCTCAAGGTGGATCTATGGGAGGAAGTGATCCTGTGAAGATCGTGGGGTTGTATGGAGGGTGATCTTTGTCGGATGATTTGGGTTTAAGACTTTCGTCATCTTGGACCGTGGCTTGGTTGGACATAGGCCATTCGTCCCCTTTATCGTTGAACGGAGCGTCAATGATTTGATTGTCGCTCGGTTTGATATTGTTGTAGCAGTTCATAATGGGAGGTGATCCCACGAAGATTGTGTGGTCGGCGAAAGGGTTGGCGTCGTTGAACGTTTGAGACGGTTTGTCGAGCTTTCCTTGGTCGATGAGATCTTGGATGGCGTGCTTCAGTTTGAAGCAGTTTTTTGTGTCGTGGCCTTTGCCTCTGTGGTATGCATAGTAAGCATTTGGGTTCCAAAGTTTTGGCTTTTTGTCTTCGGGCGGCTCGCTAGTAGGCCCGATTGGTTGTAGGTAGTTGTTTTCAACCAACCTATGGAATGCCCTAGTGTAAGGCATGAAGCTCCTGTAGCTTTTGGTTGCAGATGCGTCAAAGGTCATCCTGAGTAGTTTTCCTCACTCTTGGTCGGGCGAGGAGATTTTGGTGAGTTATCTTGGTAGGTATAGCCGGTGTATCTGGCCATCGTGCCGGTCTTAAGATCGTCTTCAATCTGAGCGCCGACCCGGATGAGTTGTTCGAAGTCTTGGATGTTGCTGTACCGCATGTATAATTGATACACGGGTCGCAGGTTGTTTATGAACTTAGGCACAAGTTCGTCCTCATGCGGGCGATTTGGAATTCGTGCGCTTAGCTTTTTCCATCGAGAGATACTCGGTGAAGCCTTCATTGTCCTGTTGGTTAAGGGCCTCGAGAGTGTGGATGGAGACGTGCGTGTCGGTCTTGTCCTTGATACGTTGCTCCAAACGCCTTATCTCGGTCTTGTGGTGATTTAGCAGGCGTTCGATGTCGTCAGTCAGCTTGGTGATTTGTTCACGGAGTGCGTTAACATCATCATTGCCAGCCATTTTGCGGGTGTAGGTTCGTTTCTTGTAGGGGATGACTATGAGATTCTTAGTACGGCGAGTATCCAGCTGAGGCCTGTATTTCACTTCGTATATTAGTGACACCACTCGACCCACTAGACTCACGATCACTCTAAGCATTCATTTTAGCTCATTCCTTTGTTTAGAAAGACCTTTTATGTTTTGAAAAAGGAGGTTTTTGAAAAGGTTTTAGCTAAAGGAAGCTTTTGAGGCGAGGACGCGTGCGCACGTCTCGTCTCGAAGTTGAAAGGTGTTAGCTTTGTCGAGTTGAGGATGTTAAAAGTGGAGTCTAGGCCGTAAGACCTAGAAGATTGAAACCCGCGAGCTCGGGTTTTGTTCCTTGCTCGGGTTTTTGCTTGTTAGTGAAAAAGGAGAATTTTGAGAAAGCTTGTTTCAAAAATTCGCGATAGTTTTGTTTGAAAAGCGTTAGTTTGTCAGATGTTAGGTTCATTTATCTTTGAAACGTTCAAGCGAGTTTTCGAAGATATGAATGCAAATGCTTATTTTGAAAAAGACCATGGAGTGCATAGCCTCGAACTTGTACGTATGACTCGATAAGGGTGAAAAGGGTCAGTCGGGTACACCTCCAACTACCTCGAGTACGCTTTGGCAGATACTTAACCCCTTTATTTCCTTACGCCGGGGCGATAGGTTTTCTAAAGGGAGCACTGGGGCGGTCGAGATAGCCGTTTACGGCAAGCCGTGGAGGGGCGAGAGGAAAGCTAGTCCGGCATGTGCTTTATCGAGTGGACAAGCCTGCATGTGGGAACCACCTCTCGAGGGTGCAAAGGGTGCCTAGATTCCAAAAGGAATGGACTCTAAACGAATGTGCATAGCTCAATTATGTATACTTGGATTGTTCAAGGCTTTCAAGTTTCACCTCTTTATTTTTAAAAAGAAAAAGCTAGTTTTAAGTTTTAAAAATAAAATTTCCCCAGCGGAGTCGCCAAACTGTGGAACCCGGGATCGGACGGGACCCAACTCGGCGTCTTGCTTAAGGGCGCTTTTAAGTTAAAAAGACTAATTTACAAAAACCTTTAAAACTGTTTTGGAGTCGCCACCTAATTATCGCGGAAATTAGGAACCTGCTATCATGTCCTAAGCCTAAAGACATGTCCTAGATTTTGGAGCACGCCGACACCCCTAGATCTAAGGCTTGTGAAACCAGATTGGATTCGGGGTGAGGGTACTTTAGAAAAAGAGTTAATTCAATTAATGATTTATGAAAACCTTTTAGAAAAGCCTATGTAAAAATAGCTTCTACTGACCTAGAACAATCCATGTAAGGTGATATTTGAGCTAATGTTATCGCTACGTACAAGTGCGATAAAGTTGTAAAAGAATGCAGATGCAAAAAGATTGATTAAAACCCTCAGTTTAGCATGTTTAACTTGTTAACGAAAACGGTTCAGTTAAAGGTCGAATTCATTGTTTAAGTTGATTTTAATGCAAAATAAGAAGGTGCAAGATGCATGCAAATAAAATAAAGTTCAATTGTCCATTGGTTTATTTTATTAGGGTCGGTTGCTTATGCGACTTTGGCGTGTCATCGGATATGGAGTGTACCCGAAGTAAATAGAACACTTGGAGTGCAAGCGCGCTGGGTGCCAAAGCCGGGGGGGCCGCTAGAGTGTAGTCCCCTTTGTTAGTCCATAGAAAATAAGAAAAAGCTTTGATCCAAGTGGATCGGTACTTACCTTGTCCTAACGCTTCAGATCTGGGCAGAGCTTCGCTTCTTGAACTTAAAAGGAGGATGAATTCAACACGGGATGGTGTGTTGAACTCAAGGATTTGAGTGCGTGAGGCTTTTGTGAATGTATTTAGGTGTGTATACCGTGCTAGACGGTATATTTTGTGGGACCCATGTGTGGGCACTAAAACTAGGAAGAGAGGTTGTGAGAGGAGAGGTTTTCTTGTGTGGAAAACTTATGAGAATAGGTCGTGCATAGGGGGGTATATATAGGAGAATAGCCGAGCGAAATTAGGAAAGACATGGGAAAAAGCCACACCAGGGAGCCGCATAAGCTTATGCGGTTTGGGGGGCAAACCGCATAGCCTTATGCGGTTTGTACCCTGAGCCGCATAAGCTGTTTCGGCTTGCTGGTGTGGTTTTAATTCTATGATTTCGTATTTCCTTAATCCGGATTGCCAAATCTTGGAAATATTCGACAATATCTCCTTGCTTGTGCTCCAAGTAGACCTAGTATGACCTACTAGAGGGTTTGAGGGCCTTGGAGTGCGGGCCAAAGGCGGGTTTGGGCTCGGTTCTGGGCCCGAGACCCGAAAATGTGAAAAAGGTGTATTTGCATAGATTTTGTGGAATAAGATAAGACGTGAGGCTATATTTTGTGTAAGGGGAGGCTAAAGGGAAGATCTAGCCGCCGGGCCTAAATTTAGGAATTTAGGAATGCTGAATTAGACCTTGTTAATGTAAAAGGGCTAATTGTAGTGCAAATGCGAAGCTCATGCCAAATGAAGCAGGACGAGGACCTAGCTAGACTCCAAATGGACAAAATGAACATTTATTTAAAGCGATGTGAGGCGACCTAAATCATTTTAACATTTCAAACGACTCAAAATGAATTCGACATTAGTTAGAACCGTTTAAGTCAACGTTAAAGCATGCGTAATAAAAGTCCGTGTTACAGCACGGGGTTTTGTGTGGGAGGGTACGGATATGGGTTTCCACACAATCTCAGAAACATCTCATAATATCTTATAATCACTTCTTAGGTCATAACAACTCAAGTTCTCATTCCATAGTTACCTCCTTTCCATCATACTCGATGCTTCACTTCCGACGTCGAACAAAACACACAACATTTCATGTCACTTAAATACACATAACACATCTCATTGAACACATATGGGCACATACCTCGCCATCTCACAACTTCACTTACACAAACATCGCAACGGTTACATGCACAAGTAAACATGTCTTAAAAATAACTACACAACCCCGTCTCAAGCCGTATGAATCTAACTCATGGAACAAGGAACCGGAAAACAGCTATTTGCAAGAACCCAAGCATTCACAAATCCCAAAACGACGTTTATACATAATAGAATTACCAAAATCAACAACTAGATAAGGACAAAGTCATGGCAAAAAGACCGAGTAAAAGACTTGACAAGAACCATGTCAACTCACGACATTAACAAGCGTACGAGAGCAGTGATAAGGGTCTAAGAACCGATGGACAGCAACTACGCTTACAAAAGTAGCAGCAACAAAGCACTCGACCCAACACCCCTCATCCCGGAAAGTTCTCACACACATAATTACACTAAAACCAGCCTCGATTAGCCACACAAAAATCAGCGTACAGAATAGCGAAACGCGGCAGTAGTGATGATTAAGAACACAGTAACAGTAGTAGTAGAACCCGAAGTCATCACAATCACGTTTCACAAACACACAACACCCGAAACTCACATACACCCGACGTGATTATACGCACACCCATAAGAACACAATTCATGCACGAAACTTATAAAACCGGACTAAGTAAGGGGATCACCCTTACCTCAAAACGAATCCGTGAACCCGAGCTCCAAAACCGTCAAAACGTCAAATTCAGCACCTCACGAAATCAAACTCTACAATTAACGATTACACTATCAATTACTATTAAAATACGCACTAATCGACAAATAAATTAGTCAAATCGTCCTAACTATGAAAAGCCCCAAAATCTAGGGTTAGCTTATACGAAAATCGAATTAAAACGATTAGATACGAAATATACCTTTAATTAGAAGTAGAATTCCTCTAAAACTCGACAAACTCGACGAATGTGACCTAAACTCGACAAATTGAGGATTGAGATGGGGAGAACAAATAGAACGGCAGAAATAATCAGCCAAGAAGGAACACACGACGAAAAGAAGATGATGCTGATGATGATGATGATTGCAACGTGATGATGAAGGTGATGATAGATGAGGATGATGATGAAGTATGATTTTGAAGAATGAATTTACAAGGAAAGATGGTCGAAGAAGAAGCAGGATAATAAGGAGATGAGTCTCCTGATTTTATTTTAGTCCCTCGTGAAAGAAGAAAAGGGTGGTGGGTTCTATTTCAATTTGGGTCTATTCTAAAAACACTTATTATTATTATTATTATTATTATTATTATTATTATTATTATTATTATTATTATTATTATTATTATTATTATTATTATTATTATTATTATTATTATTATTATTATTATTATTATTATTATTATTATTATTATTATTAAACTCCGTTTAAGAAATAAAATAAAATCGTATAAGCTCGACTTAAAATATATGGTTTGCTTATAATAAGGTACAAAAATACGGAGTATTACACAAAATCACAACAAAGCACTCACCATTACAATTATAAACCAAGAGTTTGATTAATCAATTCGTTCTACAACTTACACATGAAACCCTAGAACAAAAGTTACAAACTTGAACTAGTTAACATCCTTACCTTGCTTTGAAACTAGTATGAGGAAGTAGAGGAGGAGAAGAGGGAGCTATAGCAACAAAAATGGTTGAATTTGGTGGAGAAATGAAGAAGACCCAAATGAAGAGAGGATGGGGATGAACCTCGATTTTGGGACGAATGGATGCATGGAGCTGATGTTCTCCTATTTTTATTAGCTACTCCGTATTAAATAAGCTACTATATATTAGCTAGGAAATAGTTTACTTAAATAATATATAGAGAGATCGTATATACTAATATAATTTTTAAATTTATATATATATATAAAATCATTAGTTTATATTTATGATAAAAAAATCTTATTTAATAAAATCGTTTTTTTTAATGTCATTTCTACTATTATACATCATTGAAGTACATATATATATATATGAAGTTTTTTAAAATTCAAAATCATTAAAATGTCATTTCTACTATAACAAAATCATTAAAATATTTTTTATTATTTACATTGAAAAAAGTACAAATGAAGTTTTTTAAAATTTACAAAATCACTTATATATTCATAATATCATAAAAATTATAAACCATTTCATTTCATAATTTAAATTTTGTTACCAAATTCTACAAATTATTAGGATACATATATTATGAGTATAATTATTTAAAACGGTTTAGTATTAAAAAATTTCGTTTTTTTTGCTTTTTAATTAAAAATAACGGTTTTTACTATAAAAACCGTTTTTTTTTAATCAAAAACAACGGTTATTTGCAAATAACCGTTTTTTTTTTAATATTTTGTTAAAAATAACGGTTTTCCACTACGAAACCGTTATTTAAAGTCTAACTCAAAAACAACACATTTTTAATAAAAACCGTTTTTTATAACCCACCCGTTGTTTTTAATGATTTTTTCGTTGTTTTTAGTGATGAGTTTGATTTGGCGCCTAAAGTTTTTACAACGGAAATTTTAATTGCGTTGTTTATAATATTATAAACAACGAACATAGCAATTTGTGTTGTTTTTGCTCCGTTGTTTTTGCTCAGATTTGTAGTAGTGTAAGGAATAGGCTCGGCCTTTGTTCCTAAGCGTCCTCTAGGTCTCGGTAACGGGCTCTCGCTACTTACTACCGAGGGTCCTAATGGTTAGTCTTGTACCCTACCTTAAACTAGGCTTTCGTTCTTAAGTTTAAGGGTGGCAAACGCTCGCTAAACCTTGGCCAAAGGATCAACGAACACATACAAACAAGATAACCAAAACCACATGTAAACCCTAGTCAAAACATCACACAAAAACATCCTAGACTACTCACCCATGATCACCCTCTCTCCCTAGATAAGGAACTACTCACACATGATGAATTTAACAAGAAAAGCAAAAGAGAAGGATGAAAACATGATCAACAATGATATATAATGAAATGATAATCAAAAGAGAGTAGAGAATTACAATACCAATCAGAAATTGCAAGAGACAATGGATGAACAAGAGCAACAAGTACCAAATAGATGATCAACTAGCATAAACCGAGTCGGGAATTGAAATTACAAAAGTAGAAAAGTATGAACCCTAAGTTTTCTTGAGAAAAGTAGTTTATGATGTTCTAAAAACAATGTAAAAAGTATGGCTCGAAAATAGGCTTCTAACTCCTTCAAATAGACGATGTATTTTAAGCACACGAAGAGTCGAGCCCCGTCCCTGGGATACGGGACAGGTGTCCCGTCTGGGACCACCCACTCAGCTCATCCCTTGCTCACGGGAAGGCCATCCCGTATGGTTCAGTTTGCATCCCTTTTTTGGCACTTCTTGTACTTAGCGTATTTTCACTTCTTTGCCGTCCCAAGGTGTAGGGACAAGGCCTAGGTCGTCCCAAGGCATAGGGACGAGATCAAAATTGAGTGTATGAGCTTCAAACTCCGTCCCAAGGTCCCGGGACACCTTCAAACATTGAAACGAGGCTCGTGCGCAACCGAAACGACACGAGACCAACTCGAAACATCACGAAACTTTACGAAACTTCACGAAACCTCCCGAACAGCATCCTAACCTCCAAATATGCGCGTTTACCTACAAAATAGACATAAAAATGCAGCAGGGCCAAAACGGAGCGAAATAGGAAGCGAAATGCAAATAAAAGCACGGGAGACGCAAAGAAAAGCTCGTGAACAAGGGGCTAAATATATGTAAATATATGAGACATCAAACTCCCCCAAACCGAACCGTTGCTTGTCCTCAAGCAACAAAGCATAACAGAAAATAGAGGACAAAGCGAGATAAAGAAGACTTCCCCAAACAATCACTAAACCGCAAGTAGCTTTAGCAAATGGCAATCGATCCCGACGCAGCATGGGACATAGGAAATAGCTAGCTAACGGATGAGAATTACAAGACGGCGCAGAATGAATAACATGGCTTAAACTTAGGCTCTCTAGCAATCAAATCACGGACCTCTTGCGGTTTCCACTCTAGCACAAATGAAGAACAAGGTGATATATGTGATGACACTCACCTACTCGACTTGTGGAAGCACGCCCGCAATCGAATGTGGACCAAATCTCGCATTTTCGTACACAAATAATGTCACAAAACGAGACAAACATGAGGGCTTACATAGGAAATGAGGAGTGTAAAGGCCAAAGAGAGGGTAAGGGCAAGAAGGTGGACAAATAGATTATGGAATCGTGGAGCTAAGCCACTAGAAACCACTAGTACTACTCAAGTGCTCATCCAACCAAAACGGAACCCAACTCTCAATATAAGCGGACCGAAAACAGCATATCGGTCTCCTCTACACATCATCGCAACAAAGCAATCAAATACAAGTGCTCACCCATGCAACAAAAACAACAACTCTTCATATTGTGCACACATTTTCCTTTTCTTTTGTATTTTTGTGTTGTGTTTGTTTTTGCAGATTTTTGTTTTTTTGTTTTTTTTCTTGAGCAAAGAGCACACTCACAAGTTGCGAAAATACCTCATAAAAGTCGGGGAAACAGCAATCCCGACACATATTCACCAACACTCTCCAAGCAAACGACATCAGCAAGTCATAGCCATGATCACAACCCAACGAACGAGCACAAGAGTAAGCAAAAGCGGTAACTAGCAAGGCTAGGGTAGGCTATATGGCAATTTAGCTAGCAAACTCATGTGGGTAAGGGTAATAGGATCATATATGAGAGGATACAAGCAAAGTAAGAACAAGGTGAATAATATGCAATCAACTAGTGTGCTTCAGGGTCTTGAGTTTCCTTCTAGCCGCGAACGCCGTGTTCATCGGGTAGAATTGATCCTTCAGGGCCTTTTTGAAGTCATCCCACGACTCCATGGTGATCGTTCTCGCTTTGATCTCTACGTACTTGGAGTGCCACCACAGCTTGGCGTCATCTACCAAGTACATGCTCGCGGTGACGACCTTACATTCCGCATCGAGCTGACTTACTTG
The DNA here is from genome assembly GCA_023091065.1 of Dianthus caryophyllus. NCBI lineage: Eukaryota > Viridiplantae > Streptophyta > Magnoliopsida > Caryophyllales > Caryophyllaceae > Dianthus > Dianthus caryophyllus. The sequence continues at coordinate 21,033,290 of CM041527.1, forward strand.
AAAGTTGTCGATCTCGCTTGAATCCCTCGTCCCTCCGTAGGAACGAGGTTGGGGGTGCTTTCACTTTGCGAACCCCCATAATCGAATTTTGGGTGATCGCCTTCTCCTCCAAGAGGGAGCACCGCTCGGTTAGGTCCTCCACCCTCTGGTGTAGGAACTTTATCTCTTCTTTGGTGGCTCTCATGTGGCTATCCGCCTCCGCAAGATGCTCGCTCAAAGCATCGTCTAACGCACGTAGCTGATCCTCATTGCTCGTCGTTAGTTTCGAAATCTTGGCGTCCCGAGTGTCGAGTTGCCTCTGCGGCTCAATCACTGTGCTCTTTAGCACCGGGATCTTAGTCACGGCTATCTCCAAGGCTGTAACAACCCGGATTATTTAAATAAAATAAAATATGTTTTAAAAAAGTTTTAGAAAAGAAAATGAAATAAAAGAAACCACAGTGGCGGAATCACCGTGTAATCCGAGTCATCACTCACTAGCAATCAAACAACGATAAAAAGGTAGGCCTTGAGGCCTAGCAATGGGGAGTAAATACCCTTTACAATCCAAAATCCAAACCAAGTACGAAAAAAAGAGATAATAAATCTAATCCAACAAGTCTAAACAAATCCAATCAAAAGCTAGCTACGGGGGTCAACAATCCTCACGGCTTCTCACGTCTCAAACCCGTCCCTGCGCACACCTGCCGCAAAAACTTGCAAAAACCACAGTCAGTGGGGAGTAACTAGGTGCTCCTCAGTCATATTTCAACATCATAAACATAAGCAACAATACAACAAATACTTAACCTGGCCTACGACCTATGATCAGAGTAAAACCAACATCAATCAACCATAGCAAGGTACAACGATCAATATACAATCTCAATCTGTCATCAACAAAGTGACATACAACAACCAACAAGCGCAAGAGAAAATACGGAGTACTGGGCGCTACAAAACACCCCGCACCCTACAAAAGATCCAACCATATGGCGGCACTACAAAATGCCTCAATATCTTGTTTAAACTTGGTCAAGCCACGACAACGAGTCTAAACCAAAACAAATATAATCCATGATAGTCTAAGCAAGTCCAATCCATAACCAGCTACGGGGTCGTCATTCCTCACAGCTTCCCACACAAACCTGTCCCCGCGCATTGATATGTAGTGTTTTTACGTCTTTGTACCCCCTATTTTGTCACATTTATTAGTGGTTTATATGCGTCTAGTTATGTATTTTAGGCGTTATTTTGTGAATGTTGGTACTGCCGCCTTTTTTTTATGTCATTTTACAGGTTTTGGTTGATTATGTGCTGATTTACGAAGCATTTCCCGGAGGCGGTGATTGATTGCACGAGCTCAGTAGTTGCTGGAAGGGCTCGGGAGCGCTGAAGGGGGCTTGAAACGGAAGAACTCAAGCTCGAGAGCTGATACGGAAGCAATACTATGTTACGGGACGCTAAACCTATAGGTTCGGAGTGAACCTACCGGTTCAAGAGGTTGGTAAATTGAAGTTGAAGCTCAAAAGTTGCTGGAAATTTACGAGGAGCAGACAGAACCGATCGGCATAGGCTGAACCGATCGGCATAGGCTGAACCAATCGGTTCAGCAGCCCAAACCGACCGGTTTGCCCCCGAACCGGTCGGTTCTGCCCTTTTATTCTACGATTTCACGGGCCTATATATATGACTCGAGTAGGGTTTTAAGACTTTATCTTTCATTTTTATTTGGCAGCTTTAGAATATTATTAAGTCCTTTTCTCTAAAAACTAAAAACTCATCGTTGAAGACTGGATTAAACTTTGTAATCGTCGGTTCTACGCATTAATTTCAAGCATCTTAATCATTGGTAATCTCATGTTTGCTATTTTGAACTCTTTTGATTTAATGTTTGATTCTCTTTTAGCCCCAATTATGAGTAGCTAATCCCTTTCTAGGGTTTATGGGGATCGATGACTAATAATTAGGTTTTATAATTGAATTTGGTTATCTTTTGATCGTTCGTTGTTAATCTTCTCTCTTGCCCTAATTTCACATCCGATTAATCAAAGGCCACGATTGATCGTTTGACCTAGGAAGCCTAAACCTAAGACAGAAAGCCGGGTTAAGGTGAGCCTTGTGTAGGAGTTAGTAGAGCGAGACTAATACGTAGCGAGAGCCCGTTAGTCAAGCTTTAGGATTGACTTTGATCCGAGAGGACTTGTCTTGTTCCATTTACACGAACCATCACTAGTACCCTTATTCCGTGTTAACCTTAGTACTTTCGTCATCGTGAACCTGCGACCCAAGACTTCTCCCTTTATCGACTTTCAATTCTTTTTAATCCTAGTCTATCCTTAGTTTAGTAACTCAAAAACCAAACCATTTCTACCTTGAGTACACTAGAAGCCCTGAGTTTATAGTAGTTTCGACCTTCTCCTAGTGAATTCGACACCCTGCTTGCCGCTAGCTATCAGTTAGTTGGACCGTACGTTTATCTTGACATAGGTGACGCGACTTTAGCCTTGTCAATTTTGGCGCCGTTGCCGGGGAGACGGTTTTGTTTACTACTATTTTCTTTATTTCCAGTGTACTTCTCTCGTCTTAGGGAACTCCAGTTCCTTGAGACCGCCTCTCATTTTTCCTTGTAGTTCTTGTTTATGCGCAGGTCACCTCCAGGTCTAGTTCCATTCGATCCTGAACCTGAGCGTACTTTTCGCCGATCGCGTAATTTCTTCAAGGAGATTGCTGAGGCTTACGGACCTGAGATTGTGGAAACTTCGGACGAAGAATTTCGTGCGGAAGCATCGTCCTACGAGGAGGACACTACTCCACCAGTTACTTCTACGTTTGTTGTTACTGAGGCGCGTGTGACTATGCCGAAGCTATCTAGTCACTCCTTGCCCAAGACGGAGTCCATTCCTGATGGATTCCAGATGCCCGCTACTTTACAGGGCAACTTTGAGATTCGCCCCGCCTTTCTTAACTTGGTGGAGCGTAATCAGTTCGGAGGCAATCCTACAGAGGATCCTGGTCGTCACATGCAGGTTTTCACATACTATTGTTCGACGATTAAGCAGGTCGGGATTACTCAGAACCAGATTAGGGAGATCTTGTTCCCTTTTTCATTACGTGATCGAGCTCGAGAATGGATCACTGACCTGGACAAGAGAGCCGCAGGTATTACAGATTGGAGTGGGTTGGCTCTTGCATTTTATCAAAAGTATTATCCTCTAGAGCGGACTAATCAGATGCGGAGCCAAATCCAAAGCTTTAAGCAAACTTTCAACGAATCACTTGCTGAAGCTTGGGAACGATATAAGAAACTCATTCGTGACTGTCCTCATCATGGTTTAAGTGATTGGCTCATGATCATGACGTTCTACAATGGGTTGTACGCCGAAAGTCGGGCTAGTTTGGATTCTGCTGCAGAGGGTGAACCAAAAATGGTCAAGTCGAGCAAAGGCGGTTTTTGTCTAAATCACGGTTTGGGTCCTTGGGCTCGAACCTTGGGCTACGCCACGGTCCTAGGGTCCACCCAAGCTTATTTTGAGTAAATTAAACAATAATATTTTGGTCAAGCTTGGTGGGTCAAGGAAAGTCGGGGAATGGTTCAAGAAGGAGAGCAACAAATGCAACCACGAGCTATTTTTGAGTGTAATCGTTTGAGTGCACCCATGTGGGTTCGAACCCCAATAAAACACGAGGCAACAAGGTCCAAGAAAGTCAGCTATGAGGGGAAACTCGGCTGACCCAAGAAGCCCTCAAATGATACATTATTTTGTGCCTTAAGTCGTTTTCACTAGTGTCACTTTCATTGCTTTATGCTTTATTGTTTTTAGTTGATAAAATCTGATTTGTGAGGAGTTTTGGACGTCCCACATGCTCTCCCAAGGTCTATCAAGACCCTTGGATGATCACCTAAAAGCATAGAGAGGATTGAGCCACAAGTCTCTATCACACTTTATGCTTTTGTATTTTGTTTGTTTGCCTTAGTTTTTCAGATTTGTAAGGTCTTTTCAGACCCATTTTTTCGGCTGTTTTGAGGGCCTTTTTAAGACCCTTAGATCAAGCTTAGATTGTATGGTTAGGATGTAAAGCCTTGGTCTATATAAACCAAGCACTCTCATTGTATTTTTCAGATTTGATGAATGAATGAAAAACCCTAGAGTTTGAGTGTGTTCTTCATTTTCTCTTAGCTTAGTGCTTGAGTTAGTGAGTGATTAATTAGTGGCTTTGTGCTTGATTAATCAAAACCTAAATCTATTGCTTAGTGCTTAGATTTAGCCTATCCTTTTATGTTTTCCCTTGTCTTACAAAAATTCAGAAAATTTGTCACAAAAAACATCACTTGGCCGAAATTTTCATGATCTTTACGAGTTCGATTTTTGTTGGTCTCTTGAGTGAAATCAAACCCCATAGTTTTCACTCCAAATTGGTATCAAAGCTTTGGTTGGGTTTGAAGAACACAAGATCCACATTGTGCTAAGGTTCACACGTTCAAAAGGGGTCCTTGTGTGGCTCGAAATTTTTTTTCAGATTTGTTTCTTTGGTTATTCCAATGGGTATGTTTCTTCCTTTTGATATTTCTTGTGATACTACTCTTGGTGAAACCGTGTTTGATTCTTTGGAGAGAGGTCAAAGGGAGTTAAAGGATAGATTGGCTCGGTTAGGAGGAGGACCAAACCCTAGTCTTGGCCGTATGGTTTGTAATCCCATACATGCCCAAACCCTAACCCTAGAGGAGGATCACCTCGTCCAAAATCAGCAAGTCTTTAAGTCAAAATGTACCATTATGGGAAGGGTTTGTAATTTGATTGTTGATGGGGAAAGTTGTTCTAATGTTGCCTCAAGCACCCTCATTGAAAAATTAGCCTTGCCTACACAAGAACACCCTAACCCTTACAAGTTAAAGTGGCTAAACAAGGGAGCCGAGGTGATGGTGGTTAGACAATGCTTGGTTTCTTTCTCCATTGGAAGGGATTACATGGATGAGGTTTTGTGTGATGTGATTCCCATGGATGCTTGTCATCTCCTCTAGGGGAGACCTTGGAAGTTGGAAAGAAATGCTAATCATGATGGGAGGAGCAATACCTATACTTTTAAAATTGGAGCTAAAAAAATCAAACTTACACCCTTACCTCCGATTTTGAAGAACCCTAACCCTCCCTCCTTGTTTGGGTCACACGAAAAAGTGAAGGTTGATGGGAGACCCGAAATGAAACAAGTGCAAACTGAAATGGTGGTGGTAAGGCCGTGTGACATGATACTCGAGGACATACCAACACCCCTACCTTCTCCCTTGAAGTATTCCACCCCACCCTCTATGGTTGAGCCAAGCAAAGATGTTGCATTAAGTGGCGGACCAGAAATGAAGCATGGGTATAGTGATGAGAAGGTTGAATGTGTTCTTCTTCTCAAAGACACCCCTAATGATCAAGATGAGTTTGGAATAGAATGTCTACCTATGCTCAAGGAAGGGGATGAATGTGAGATGAGAAGTCTACCTAAGTTCATGGAAAGGAGATTCATGTGGAGTGGGAATGTTGATGCAAGCAAAGAGTCAAGGGAATTTCTAAAATGGAAATTCAAAGTGAACACTAACAACAACAAAGGAGAGGAGGACAAGACCGATCATTTGGAAAATCCGAAACATTGCAAGGAGGATGAGTCCATTGAAAGTCCAAAGATTGATTTGTGGCAAGGGTACCTCCAAATGAGAACCCAAGAAGAGGATGTGTGGAAGAAGGACACGGCCCTCAAGGCCATACACGGGTTGGTCACACTTCTTAGGTCGTCTAATTCAACAAGTACCTTCTTGATTGAGAATGTAGCCCTCCATGTGATCAAAGACAATCCTAGAGCAATAAGGGAAAGTCAAGGAGAGGAGCTCAATGAAGTCAAAACTAAAAATTTGGGAAACTCAATCAAGTGCAAAAGAAGTGAATCATTTGGAGATGCAAAGGTGGATGTTTTGCAAAGTTCAAGTGAGTCCTTGAGATGGAAGATCATTGTGGGGCTCAAACGTGACAAGAGATGGCTAGGTGACGATTCTAAGCAAGAGGAACTTCGAGTTGTGCTAAGGGATAATTGTGAATCCGAAGAAACCATGAGTAAGGGAGAGAGCCAGCTCAATTCAATGAGCCGAATCTACAAGAATCAATCTCTCATTCAATCTCTAAGCAAGTGGTATCCTTGGAAGACTAGAGCCATGGAGCCCAAGGTTGGTCAAGGGGCTCATGGGGTGCGGCTCAACATGGTCTATGAATCAAGTCATGAAGCCAACAAGAGTCCGAGTCGAAAAGAAGGCATAGGTCCAAATCATAAGTCGAGCAAGAGGATCTCCGAGGATTTGAGGGCAAATCCTTTTCAAGGAGAGGAGATTGAACCAAAAATGGTCAAGTCGAGCAAAGGCGGTTTTTGTCTAAATCACGGTTTGGGTCCTTGGGCTCGAACCATGGGCTAGGCCACGGTCCGAGGGTCCACCCAAGCTTATTTTGAGTAAATTAAACAATAATATTTTGGTCAAGCTTGGTGGGTCAAGGAAAGTCGGGGAATGGTTCAAGAAGGAGAGCAACAAATGCAACCACGAACTATTTTTGAGTGTAATCGTTTGAGTGCACCCATGTGGGTTCGAACCCCAATAAAACACGAGCCAACAAGGTCCAAGAAAGTCGGGCTATGAGGGGAAACTCGGCTGACCCAAGAAGCCCTCAAATGATACATTATTTTGTGCCTTAAGTCGTTTTCACTAGTGTCACTTTCATTACTTTATGCTTTATTGTTTTTAGTTGATAAAATCTGATTTGTGAGGAGTTTGGACGTCCCACATGCTCTCCCAAGGTCTACCAAGACCCTTGGATGATCACCTAAAAGCATGGAGAGGATTGAGCCACAAGTCGCTATCACACTTTATGCTTTTGTATTTTGTTTGTTTGCCTTAGTTTTTCAGATTTGTAAGGTCTTTTAAGACCCATTTTTTCGTCTGTTTTGAGGGCCTTTTTAAGACCCTTAGATCAAGCTTAGATTGTATGGTTAGGATGTAAAGCCTTGGTCTATATAAACCAAGCACTCTCATTGTATTTTTCAGATTTGATGAATGAATGAAAAACCCTAGAGTTTGAGTGTGTTCTTCATTTTCTCTTAGCTTAGTGCTTGAGTTAGTGAGTGATTAATTAGTGGCTTTGTGCTTGATTAATCAAAACCTAAATCTATTGCTTAGTGCTTAGATTTAGCCTATCCTTTTATGTTTTCCCTTGTCTTACAAAAATTCAGAAAATTTGTCACAAAAAACATCACTTGGCCGAAATTTTCAAGATCTTTACGAGTTCGATTTTTGTTGGTCTCTTGAGTGAAATCAAACCCCATAGGTTTCACTCCAGAGGGGCGGTTTGCCAACAATGTCGATGATGACAAGGCGTGGCAGTTGATCGAGCAAATGGCGGTCCATTCCTCACAATATGATCAACCTAGGGGAAATTCTCGCACAGCTCATAGTGATCGCGAGAAGGATTCTTTGAGTGCTATAGCGAGCCAAATCTCGGCTCTAACGATAAAGGTCGCCAAGCTGCATGGTTCGGGTCCGTCTAATGCGCAGCAGGTCAATGTAGTTACGGGGCACGACGCGGGATCCACTAATTGCGGGGTTGCAGGTCATTATGCACATGAATGCATGGGTTCACAAGAGCAAGTTAACGCCTTTAATTCTTATCGTCCTAACTTGCCGTATCAGAACCAGCCGGGTTATGACCGTTCTTTACTCTCCTACCGGAACCAGAACGTTCTCAATCCTACTCCCCAACCACCGCAACAATAACAATCAACGTACGTTCTCCCGCACAAGAACTTTCAATCTAATTATCAAAGGCCACCGTACAATCCACCGCAACCAAGCTATCAACCTCCTGCTCAACCGGCTAACGATCCTATGGCCGAGATGAGGAGTATGATGTTGCAAATGCAACAAAGTACTCTAGCTATGCAAAAGTCGCAGGAGGCTATGTTGTCACAAATGCATAAGGATAGCCAATCAAAGGATGCGGCGATTAAAATGTTGGAAACTCAAGTCGCCCAACTAGCGAGTTCGCAGGCCAGAGGCAACACGGGACACTTCCATCGCAAGGGAACCCGCCTCACGACACCACGAATACGATTACATTGCGCAGTGGCACACATTACGATGGTCCGAAGCACCCGGACGAGATTGAGGCCGAGAAAGTGGAGAAACAGGACGTCAGGTCACCTAAGCCGGTCGACCGGCGGCCGGTCGGCCAACCGGCTGATGACTCTGACCTTACGGGTGAACCTGATTTGGGGAAGAAGGATGAGGAAGAAGCTAAGGAAGCTCAAGCTAAGGTCCAAGATGCTTCTAAGGATGTTACTACTACTCTTGCACCTCCGATAAAGATTTAACTCCCGTTTCCGGGACGTCAACGAAATGCTAAGGCCGAGACGCAGTTCGGTAAGTTTATGGAGGTCGTGAAAAATCTGCAGGTAACCGTCCCATTCACCGAACTCATTACCCAGGTACCTTCTTACGCTAAATTTATGAAGGATATTCTTACTAAGAAACGTTCCTTTAATGATGTTGAGACCATAGCGTTTACAGGTGAGTGTAGTGCCCTTCTACAGAGTGGTGCACCCCCTAAGCTGAAGGACCCGGGTTGTTTCTCTATTCCCTGCATAGGCACCCATGTTATAGACAAAGCCCTATGTGACTTGGGAGCGAGCGTGAGCGTTATGCCCTATTCAGTTTGTGAGAAACTAAACATGGGAGGGTTGAAGTGCACGAGTGTCACCTTGCAGATGGCCGATCGTTCGGTCAAGCGACCCTTAGGAGTGCTTGAGGATGTCCCCATGAAGGTAGGGAAGTTCTTTTTACCAGTTGACCTTATTGTTTTGGACATGGCGAGGATAACCAGATACCTATTATCCTAGGACGACCATTCCTACACACAGCCGGGGCGGTCATTGATGTGAAGAATGGTAGGTTGACTCTAGAAGTGGGGGGGGGGGGGGGGGGGGAGGATAAGGTCACATTCAACCTTAACCAAGCCCTTAAGAGCCCGATGTTAGAGGAGTCTTGCTACTATCTTGATATTATTGATATTGTAGATGAGTCGGTTTCTTTTGTCTCCGAGGGATCCTCGTCCAAGGATCCTTTGGAAGTTTTAATGTGTGATGATTGTGCAGATGCTGAAATAGAAACTCTCCTATACGCTGATGAAAGGAGAGACTTTGATACCACTGAGACGGTTGAGACCTCTTATGCTGCTGAGGTCCAGAAACCCGAGTTGAAGCCATTGTCTACTCACTTGAAGTATGCGTTCTTAGACGAAGCAGAGATGAATCCGGTGATCGTCAGCAATGATCTCACGGAGTCCAAGCTAACTGCCTTGCTGGAGGTTTTACGAACGCACAAGAAGGCTTTGGGGTACTGGACCAAAAATGGTCAAGTCGAGCGGAGGCGGTTTTGTCTAGATCACGGTTTGGGTCCTTGGGCTCGAACCATGGGCTAGGCCACGGCTCTAGGGTCCACCCAAGCTTATTTTGAGTGAATTAAACAATAATATTTTGGTCAAGCTTGGTGGGTCAAGGAAAGTCAAGGGAAAGTCAAGAAGGAGAGCAACAAATGCAACCACGAGCTATTTTTGAGTGTGATCGCTTGAGTGCACCCATTGGAACGAAACGGCTTGACGATTTGGTCCCGATTTTTGGTCTACGATCGAACCATGGTCCTTGGACTCATGGTCACGAATTTTCAGCCAAATAAGGCCATAATCTCGGCTGATTTCATTGTTCCAAGTGATACATTTTAATTCATACATGTCCCTTTCGATTATAGTTGCTTTAAACTTTATGTCTTTGTCACCTTTTAGTCTTTTGAATTCAACAACAAAAAAATCAGCTAAGGGACCTTGTGTTTGGACGTGTGACTTGAGCTCCAAGGAGAAATGAAGGGCCTTGATTGAACAACACAAAGGAAGGGTGAGGATGCTCCAAGATGTCACCATCTACTTTAGTTGTTATTGTATTTTTGTAAGCTGATTTTGTAGCTCACATGTGAGCCGATTTTGTTGTATTTTTGTGGGTTATTTGTAGCCCTTAGATCTTAGATAGATGAGTGGTTGAGATTAGAAGCTTAGGCTTATATAAGCCAAGCTAAAACCATTGTAAATTTTCAGATTTGAAGTTGATAAAAAAAGTTGAGTTTTGAGAGAGTTTTCTCTTTGCTTTGTGCTTGAGATTTACCTAGGGTGGCTCAATGGCTATGTGCCTTGAGTAGCTCGAATCCTTAATAGTGGCTATGTGCTTGTTAAGGCTCTATCCTAGGCTTAAACTTGTTTAAGTCATATCCTTTATTTTCGTTTTATGTTTTTGCAAATAAAAACCGAAACAATCCTCACCAAAACAGCCCTCTAAAACGTGTGAGCAAATGAGTGTTCATGAGTGAACCGAGTTTAGGGTGAGTATGGTTACAAGGTACAAAGAGGCCCGCTTCGAATCGCTCCAATTGGTATCAAAGCTTCGGCTCTCGAGTTTTCTTAAACCGAGACGATCTTGGGATGAGTTGGGTCTTGGTGTTTTCGGGTGTCTCCTTACAAATCTGTGCGCGTCTTGATTTGTGAGTGTCGACTTGATTCGAGCACACTTTGTGGGTGTTTGGGTCGAGTTGGCTAACAAGGGGATTCGATGAATTTGCTATGTGCTTTTCATAGGATTTGCTCTTGTTGTTTCCCTCGTTTTTATCAAAACTTTATTCTTCAAAAATCGTTTTTTGTTTTCTGAAAATTCATCTTTTTGGATACCATTTTATTTGGCCAAAGTTTGAGGACAAACTTTTTTTGAAGAAGGGGAGAGTTGGAACGAAACGGCTTGACGATTTGGTCCCGATTTTTGGTCTACGATCGAACCATGGTCCTTGGACTCATGGTCACGAATTTTCAGCCAAATAAGGCCATAATCTCGGCTGATTTCATTGTTCCAAGTGATACATTTTAATTCATACATGTCCCTTTCGATTATAGTTGCTTTAAACTTTATGTCTTTGTCACCTTTTAGTCTTTTGAATTCAACAACAAAAAAATCAGCTAAGGGACCTTGTGTTTGGACGTGTGACTTGAGCTCCAAGGAGAAATGAAGGGCCTTGATTGAACAACACAAAGGAAGGGTGAGGATGCTCCAAGATGTCACCATCTACTTTAGTTGTTATTGTATTTTTGTAAGCTGATTTTGTAGCTCACATGTGAGCCGATTTTGTTGTATTTTTGTGGGTTATTTGTAGCCCTTAGATCTTAGATAGATGAGTGGTTGAGATTAGAAGCTTAGGCTTATATAAGCCAAGCTAAAACCATTGTAAATTTTCAGATTTGAAGTTGATAAAAAAAGTTGAGTTTTGAGAGAGTTTTCTCTTTGCTTTGTGCTTGAGATTTACCTAGGGTGGCTCAATGGCTATGTGCCTTGAGTAGCTCGAATCCTTAATAGTGGCTATGTGCTTGTTAAGGCTCTATCCTAGGCTTAAACTTGTTTAAGTCATATCCTTTATTTTCGTTTTATGTTTTTGCAAATAAAAACCGAAACAATCCTCACCAAAACAGCCCTCTAAAACGTGTGAGCAAATGAGTGTTCATGAGTGAACCGAGTTTAGGGTGAGTATGGTTACAAGGTATAAAGAGGCCCGCTTCGAATCGCTCCAATTTTAGCCACCTTGGCCTCTAACTCTCCCCTAACTCTTTCCATGGACTCAAAAACCGACTCACCTCTAGGGGTTTCATATGAAGTACCATAGGAAAAAAGGGTAGAACTAAAAGGAAAAGAAAGACTCATTGAAACTTAAAAACAAAATAACAAAAACTGATTTTGTAAAACAAAGTTTGAATCTTGGATTGTATAAACCGAAATGAACACTAACACAAGGATGGATCTTGTGCTCTTGAACCAAAGCTTTGATAACCAATTTGGAGTGAAACCTATGGGGGTTGATTTCACTCAAGAGAACAACAAAAATCGATCTTGAAATTCTCGGCCAAATGGGACTTTTTTTGTGATAAATTTTCTGATTTTTGTGAAACAAATGAAAACATAAAAGATAGGACTAATTCTAAGCACTAAGCAAAAGAATTAGGTTTTGATTAATCAAGCACAAAGCCACTAATTAATCATAAACTCACTAACTCAAGCACTAAGCTAAGAGAAAATGAAGAACACACTCAAAACTCTAGGGTTTTTCTCATTCATCAAATCTGAAAAATACATTGTATGAGTGAGGGTTTATATAATACCCTTGGTTACATCTTAACCCTACATTTCCTAAGGATCTAAGGGTCAAGAATGACCTTACAAATCAGCAAATAAAACGGTCCAAAGGGACCTTACAAATCTGAAAAAAACAACAACTAAAAGCATAAAGGTAGAAAGTGACATCTAGATCCATCTACACCTTGTGTTTAGGTAATCATCCAAGGGCCTAGAATTGCACCTTGAAGCACAAGTTGTATGATGTTATGGAGCCTCCTAATCTGATTTTATACTAACAAACTGGACTGAAACGGCTTGGCGATTTGGGTCCGATTTTTGGCCTACGACCTAACCATGGTCCTTGGACCCATGGTCACGAAATTTCAGCCAAAATAGGCCTAAAACTCGGCTGAATTCAAGTCCAAGATGATACAACAAATTCAAACACAAGTCCCTTTCAATAAAGTTTGCTTTAGTGCTTTATGTCTTTGTCACCTTTTGGTCTTTTGTATTCAAACAACAAAAATCAGTTTTGGGACCAAGTGGGACGTGTAACTTGAAGCTCCAAGGAGATGATCTAGGCCCTTGATTCAACAACACAAGTGAAGGGAGAGGATGCTACAACAAGTCGCTTTCTACTTTAGTTGTTAGTTGTTTTATTTTCAGATTTTGTAAGGCTCATGTGAGCTGATTTTTGTTGTATTTTGAAGGCCCCTCATGGCCCTTAGATCTTAGGGAAGATGTATGGCTAGGATGAAAGCCTTGGTCTTATATAAACCAAGCTTTCCCTCACGTATTTTTCAGATTTGTGATATATAAAAAAGATGAGTTTTAGAGAGGGTTTTCTCTTCAAACCTCCTTAGCTTTGTGCTTGGAGATTCGAGTTTCCATGGGTGAAGGTCATAGCTTAGTGCGATGATTGATCGGAACCTTAGTCTTAGGCTAGTGGCTTTGTGCTTAGTCTAATTCATATCCTTTATTTTCGTTTTATGTTTTTGCAAATAAATTTCAGAAACTTAACCACCCATTCTCAGCCCAAAAACCGTGAGATATGAGTGACTTTCATGAGTGAGTCGAGTTTAGGGTTAGTGTGGTTACAAGGTACAAAGAGGCCCACTTCAAATCGCTCCACAAACAACATAAACTAAAAGTAGAAAAGGACATAAAGCAAATAAGGACATCTAGAGATAGTGACATGAACAAGTTGTTGATCATCTCTTTTAATGTGTGATCAGCTGATATTTTCGGCCCTCCCTTGTGCTTCCCACGTCCCTATTGAGTCCTTGGCTCATTAGGAGACTTCCAAAAGGTCCCCAAGGTGAGCTCACCCAAGGAGAATTATGTAGGTCAAGTTCATGGCTCATTACTCCAAAAGAGTCCTAACCGAGTTTCTTGAGATTGTAGTAACTTTCAGGCTTCACCATTTCACCCTCACGTTGAACGTGAAGGCCCATGATATGTCATTGGAAAGGTATTTGAGTTGGCTATCCAATGCAAAACGAATCACCCAAAAATATTACCTAGAGCTCAAGATATGCAACTTTTAGTACGGACATGTCGAATCCTCCTTTGGACTGAGTTTTCACAATCTGACCCCTGACATGTAGAAGTCATAACTCTCAGCTCCCTTTGAACCAGATAGCCAACCATATGTCAAATGAAATCTCTTTCAGCTAGCTTTCATATGCAAGTGGTTTCACCTCAATTGGATTAGTAGTTTGGGAGTTATGTTAAAATCTTTACCGACATGTCAAAATGAGCTTCATGGTTGATGGCCTAGGTTGTTGTTTTCCATGTGTGGGCTGATTTCCTTTGTTCCTCCTTGTACATTTCACTTGTTTTGATCCTAATGATCACAAATTAAGCCATGGCTCGAGCCATAGGACCCAAGTTAGCCCAAGCCTCAAATCGAGCAAAAATGAGCTTAACCATTTTTGTGCAATCTCCTCTTCTGCAAAAAAGTTTGTCCTCAAACTTTGGGGTTCTTAACATTTGCTTGTGCTCCTCTTCTTGATTCCTACCTAGTGTCTTAGGGTTGTTCTTGACTAAGCTCCCCATTTTGAATTTCCATTTCAAGAATCCTCTTGACCTCTTGCTTGTGCCAAGCTTTCCATTCCACATGAGCATCTTCTTCTTGACATTAGCTAAACATCTCATAGGATCAAGCTCATCCTCACCCTTGAGATTGTATCCCATGCTCTCCTCTTGAACTTTCGGATCACCACTTGCAAATTTGATGGGTGCACTCTCAACAACATTGAACCCTTGATTTGCTTCTACCTCCTCCCATCCAACCATAAAGATGTAGTTGCTATCTTTCCCACCATGGACTAAATCACCTTCATAGTCCCATGGTTCACAAGGCTCATCATGGTGGGGATGACAAGTACCCTTCTCAAGTACATCATCCAAAACCTCATCAGATTTGTTCCTCAACTCGGCTTCTTTGTTTAATCTCCCTATCTTGCAAGGATTAGGATGCTCTTGTGTAGGTAAGGCTAACTCCTCAATATGAGTGTTAGGAGCCACCTTGATAGAGTTTCCTCCATCCATGACCAAATCACATGGCCTCACCTCCATCTCGGTTTCATTTTGATCTTGCTTCACATCCTCTTCATCCTTATTAGCAAAGGTCTCATCCTCCTCATCCTCACAAACAAGGATCTCATCTCCCTCCCAATGAACAATCTCACACGAGTTCAAGGTATTATTTGTGGGACATTCATTGGCATTGTGACCATATCCTTGACATTGACAACATTTTTTGAGGGTGATGGTTTTTTTGTGGCTAGGGTCAATCGCCTCCCTTTGGTCTAGGGTTAGTGGTTTAGGAGAAGTGGTTGGCTCAACAACTTTGACTCTCTTTGGTGGCTCATAGGGTGGTGTTTTAGTAGGAGGCTCAAAAAAAACGTTCATCCCTTTACCCAAACTCGTTTTAACAACCCTTCCACTCATTTTAGCCACCTTGGCCTCTAACTCTCCCCTAACTCTTTCCATGGAATCAAAAACCGACTCACCTCTAGGGGTTTCATATGAAGTACCATAGGAAAAAAGGGTAGAACTAAAAGGAAAAGAAAGCCTCATTGAAACTTAAAAACAAAAAAAACAAAAACTGATTTTGTAAAACAAAGCTTGAATCTTGGATTGTATAAACCGAAATGAACACTAACACAAGGATGGATCTTGTGCTCTTGAACCAAAGCTTTGATAACCAATTTGGAGTGAAACCTATGGGGGTTGATTTCACTCAAGAGAACAACAAAAATCGATCTTGAAATTCTCGGCCAAATGGGACTTTTTTTGTGATAAATTTTCTGATTTTTGTGAAACAAATGAAAACATAAAAGATAGGACTAATTCTAAGCACTAAGCAAAAGAATTAGGTTTTGATTAATCAAGCACAAAGCCACTAATTAATCATAAACTCACTAACTCAAGCACTAAGCTAAGAGAAAATGAAGAACACACTCAAAACTCTAGGGTTTTTCTCATTCATCAAATCTGAAAAATACATTGTATGAGTGAGGGTTTATATAATACCCTTGGTTACATCTTAACCCTACATTTCCTAAGGATCTAAGGGTCAAGAATGACCTTACAAATCAGCAAATAAAACGGTCCAAAGGGACCTTACAAATCTGAAAAAAACAACAACTAAAAGCATAAAGGTAGAAAGTGACATCTAGATCCATCTACACCTTGTGTTTAGGTAATCATCCAAGGGCCTAGAATTGCACCTTGAAGCACAAGTTGTATGATGTTATGGAGCCTCCTAATCTGATTTTATACTAACAAACTGGACTGAAACGGCTTGGCGATTTGGGTCCGATTTTTGGCCTACGACCTAACCATGGTCCTTGGACCCATGGTCACGAAATTTCAGCCAAAATAGGCCTAAAACTCGGCTGAATTCAAGTCCAAGATGATACAACAAATTCAAACACAAGTCCCTTTCAATAAAGTTTGCTTTAGTGCTTTATGTGTTTGTCACCTTTTGGTCTTTTGTATTCAAACAACAAAAATCAGTTTTGGGACCAAGTGGGACGTGTAACTTGAAGCTCCAAGGAGATGATCTAGGCCCTTGATTCAACAACACAAGTGAAGGGAGAGGATGCTACAACAAGTCGCTTTCTACTTTAGTTGTTAGTTGTTTTATTTTCAGATTTTGTAAGGCTCATGTGAGCTGATTTTTGTTGTATTTTGAAGGCCCCTCATGGCCCTTAGATCTTAGGGAAGATGTATGGCTAGGATGAAAGCCTTGGTCTTATATAAACCAAGCTTTCCCTCACGTATTTTTCAGATTTGTGATATATAAAAAAGATGAGTTTTAGAGAGGGTTTTCTCTTCAAACCTCCTTAGCTTTGTGCTTGGAGATTCGAGTTTCCATGGGTGAAGGTCATAGCTTAGTGCGATGATTGATCGGAACCTTAGTCTTAGGCTAGTGGCTTTGTGCTTAGTCTAATTCATATCCTTTATTTTCGTTTTATGTTTTTGCAAATAAATTTCAGAAACTTAACCACCCATTCTCAGCCCAAAGACCGTGAGATATGAGTGACTTTCATGAGTGAGTCGAGTTTAGGGACAAGTTTCACTCAAGAGATGAACACAAATCGATCTTGAAACCCTTGAACTATACTCGGCCGAATTGTATTTTTGTGGGACAATTTTTCTGATTTTTGTATGTAAATGAAAGAACATAAAGATAGTCACTAAATCTACACACTAAGTAATAGATTTAGGTTGTGATTAGTTTAAGCACAAAGCCACTAAACTAATCTTTCTCTAAACTCACACACTAAGTAATGAGAAAGGAAGAACACTCAAATGAAACTAGGGTTTCTTTATCATTAGCCAAATCTGAAAAATACAAGAGGGATAGGTGGGTTTATATAAGACCCAACCTCTAATCTACACCCTTCAATTCAAAGCTAATCTAAGGGCCACAATTGACCCACATTACATCCAAAAAAACGGCTGAAATATGCCTTACAAATGCTGAATTTTTGAAGGAAAACAAACAAAAACATAAAGTAAAAGCATAAAAGAGGATAGTGACATGTGTGAAAGGGACATGTTGAGGAGAAACATGTGAGCCTCTCCTTGATTTAATTTCGGCTGACTTGGGGTCTTCTCCCAATTGATTTTTGCTCCTTGTTGACTTAGTTGACTTGTGGTTCGAACCCACTTGGGTGCACTCGAGCGATCACATTCAAAAATAGCGTTTTGTTGACTTTCGGTTGCTCTTTGTCTTGACTTTCCTTGACCTCTTTGACTCACCAAGCTTGACCAACATATTATGATGTAATTCACTCAAAATAAGCTTGGGTGGACCTTAGGATCGTGGTCTAGCCCGTGGTTCGAGCCCAAGGACCCAAACCGTGATTTAGTCAAAAACCGCCTTTGCTCGCCTTGACCATTTTTGGTTCAGGATGAGTCCATTGAAAGTCCAAGGATTGAATTGTGGAAGAGAGACACGGCCCACAAGGCCATGCATGAATTGGTCACACTTCTTAGGTCGTCTAATTCAACAAGTACCTTCATGATCGAGAATGTAGCCCTCCATGTGATCAAAGACAATCCTAGAGCAATAAGGGGAAGCCAAGGAGAGGAGCCCAATGAAGTCAAAACTGAAAATTTGGGAAACTCAATCAAGTGCAAAGGAAGTGAATCATTTGGAGATGCAAAGGTCGATGTGTTGGAAAGTTCAAGTGAGTCCTTGAAATGGGAGAAAAACGTGGGGCTCATCCTTGACAAACGGTGGCTAGAAGACGATTCTAAGCATGAGGAACTTCGAGTTGTGCTAGGGGATAATTGTGAATCCAAGGAAACCATGAGTAAGGGAGAGAGCAAGTTCAATTCGATGAACCGAGTCTACAAGGATCAACATCTCATTCAATCTCTAAGCAAGTGGTGTTCTTGGAAATCTCGAGTCATGGAGCCCAAGGTTGGTCAAGAGGCTCATGGGGCGCCACTCATCATGGTCTACGAATCAAGTCATGAAGTCAACAAGAGTCCGAGTCGAGAAGAAGGCAAAGGTTCCAATCATAAGTAGAGCAAGAGGATCTCCGAGGATTTGAGGGCAAATCCTTTTCAAGGAGAGGAGATTGGACCAAAAATGGTCAAGTCGAGCGGAGGCGGTTTTTGTCTAGATCACGGTTTGGGTCCTTGGGCTCGAACCATGGGCTAGGCCACGGTTCTAGGGTCCACCCAAGCTTATTTTGAGTGAATTAAACAATAATATTTTGGTCAAGCTTGGTGGGTCAAGGAAAGTCAAGGGAAAGTCAAGAAGGAGAGCAACAAATGCAACCACGAGCTATTTTTGAGTGTGATCGCTTGAGTGCACCCATGTGGGTTCGAACCCCAGTAAAACACGAGCCAACAAGGTCCAAGAAAGTCAGCTATGGGGAGAAATTCGGCTGACCCAAGAAGTCCTCAAATGATACATTATTTTGAAACAAGTCCCTTTCACCACATGTCACTATCTTCCTTTATGCTTTATGCTTTATGTATTTGTTTGTTTGTCTTCAAATTTTCAGATTTGTAAGGTCTTTAGGACCATATAATTCGGCTGATATAAGGAGACTTTAGGGCCCTTAGATCAACTTTAAATTGTAGGGCTTAGATTAGAACAAGGGTATTATATAAACCCTCACTCTACCATTGTATTTTTCAGATTTTGATTGAATGCACTACTACAAATTGAAGCATAAACAACGACCACTTTAACAACGCATATTGCAAATTGCGTTGTTTAAAATATTAAAAACAACGGTTCAACAATCCTCGTTATTAAAACTTAGGGCGCCAAACTAAAATTGACAACCACATAAACTTTCAACAACGGGTTTAAATTAAAAACAACAGTTATTGTAAAACCGTTTTTAAAAACAACAATAAAAACAACAGGTATTTTCAAAAATCCGTTGTCAAAAATACACTGAAAACAACGGGTATTTTCTAAAACCCGTTGTTAAAAATATACTAACAATAACAGGTATTGTGTAAAATCCGTTTTTAAAAATATCCTAAAAATAACGGATTTAAGCTATAACCGTTGTTTAAAGTTGAAAAAAGTATAAAAACAAAGAGAAAGAAGTTGAAAAGCCCTAGAATTAATTCAAACAAAACTGACAAAAAGATCGTCTTCTTCATCGCGCAAATTATACTGTTCCATTATTCAATTACTCTAATTCTTAGAGAAGGGTCGCCTTCGTTCTCATCTTCATTATTCATTCATTCATTCTTCATCATCATCCTTTATCATCAGCATCCTTCATCATCATTATCCACATCATCGTGATCCTCTGCGATCGTCATCATATTTACTGATCATCATCATAATCATTGTCTTCACCGTGCGTCGCTCATCATCATCATCATCGCTTGTGGTCATGGCTCTGTATTTTTCACCCCTTTTCGCTCTAGTTCTTTGTGCTAAGCCTGGATTCGTCGTGATTTCTCGAGTATTAGCCTTACTATGTGAGTAATTAAAGGTACAATTCGTTTTAGTTATTTGATTTTGATTTTCGTCATTTTGGACCTAGAATTTGGGGATTTTCTAATTGTAGTCGACTCTAATGATTCTTTGTGTTGATTAGTGAGTATTTTAATAGTAATTGATAATTTAATCGTTAATTGTAGAGTTTGATTTCATGGGGTGATGATTTTGACGTTTTGATTCGCTTTGAGCTCGAGTTCGCGGATTCGCCTGAGGTAAGGCTTAACCTTACTTAGTCCGGTATTCTTTTGTGTTTTGTGTGTGATTTGTGGCCATGTATGTGTGCTTTGCGATCGATGATGTGAGTATGTGTTGTGTCGGTATATTGTGTGTGCAATGAGCTCTTAGTGGGTCAGCTGTTGCCTTTGCTGCTATCACGCTGCTTTGCCGCCACTATACTCTTACTTCTACCGTCCTCGGCAAGCCGTGGTTGTCTTTGTGTCTTTTCCTGTCTATTGTCACGGTTGTTCTTTGGTTGTTGCCACGGTTCTTTGCTAGTTGTCGATTCTTCTTTGTTGTTGTTAATGTCGACTTTAGCCATTGGTTTAGTCTGCTGCATTCTTGTTTATGGTCTTTGTGGTCTTCTCCAATACTGCTCTTTCCTTCGTCTTCTCCAATACTATACTCTTTTCTTCGTCCTTCTTTGCTGGTTCAAATAAACACAACGAAATTTGTCATTGTTGTTCGACTAAAAAACCTAAGCTTTAATTTTTCATCATTGTTGTTCATCTCGTCTTCTCCCACGTCACCGCTCATCGTCATTCGCTTCAACTTACAGGTATCTTTAATATGAAGTTATTGAACTAATTTTAATTTGCAAAGAGTTTAAACTTGTCAAAGGTGTAGTTTGTCAAAGAGTTCAAATTACATGTGTTTTTGTTTATTCAGGGCTTACAAGTTGTATGTTGGTTTGTTAAGTAATTACGGGTCTTGTATGTCGTGGGACTGATGGCTTAAGATTTTACTGTTGGTTTTTCATTCCGGATAATATGTCTTTGAGAACAGAAATTCGTTATTGCTGCTAGTGTCAATGTCATGAGGCGTGTCGGTGTGGCTGTTGGTAATATAGATGCACGAATGTGAAGATCTTTGGACCAAAATTGGTCAAGGTAGTCAAGGGAGAAGAAGAGGGAGACCATGGGTTAGGGCCATGGGCTCAAACCCAAGCCTAGGGCATTGGTCTAAGGGATCACTAAGGGTCAACTAAAGTCAAATCTATGGTCAAACCAAGCCCACCTTAGTGATCAAGCAAAGTCAAGAGGAAGTCAAAGTTGGAGAGCAACAAAAAGTCAAGATTATGCTATTTTTGAAATGTGGTCAATTAAGGTACACCCATGTGAGTCAACCCTCCAATAAATGGGCTCACATGGTTCATCAAGCTAGCTCATGGAGGTCAAGGGGGCCGGCCAAATCAAGTCACCAAGGATCATCACATTGTTTTTATGCTTTATGTCATTTTCATACATGTCGCTTTCTCTACTATCTACTTTATGCTTTATGTAAGGAGACAATATAATCCTTTGTTTTTGATCACTTGGACCGTCCCACATGCCATTCCAAGGTCAAATCTTGACCCTTGGATGCTCCCTAAAATGCATGGAGAGGATGAGCTCAAATGTCATTGTCTACTTTATGTTTTTGTTTGTTTAATTTTCAAATTGTATGGTCAATAGGACCAAGTTTTTCGGCTGAATTGAGGGACCTTTATGGCCCTTGGATCAACTTGTAATGAAGGGTTTAGATGAGGCTTTGGGTAATATATAAACCCACCCTCACACATTATAATTTTCAGAATTTGTTGAATGAAAAAAACCCTAGTTTTATTTGAGTGTTCTTCCTTCTCTCATTACTTTGTGTTTGAGATTTGTGAGAGATTAGTTTAGTGGCTTTGTGCTTAAACTAATCAAACTCTAAACCTATTACTTTGTGTGTAGATTTAGACACTATCTTTATGTTCTTTCTTTTAACAACAAAAATCAGAAAAAATACTTCAAAAAAATCATCACTTGGCCGAGTATTTCATCATTGTTTCAAGTTCGATTTTGTTCATCCTTTGAGTGAAACTTGACCCATCTAGTTTCACTCCAATCTTGGTATGTGTTTTAACCCCAAAATATCTGAGATGAAAATGCTTGCTCCTTTACATCTTGTGGAATCAGTCTAGCAAACAAAAGAAGATGCTTTTATAGTTGTAGTTTTTTTTTGTTTACAACTCTGATAAAGCTCTCACAAATATGCGGTGTTTATTTATTTCTTATAGGTTGCAAGTGCAGGCTATGGAGATGACTACGTCTTAGCAGCAGAAATCCTTAGGAGTGTTAGATCTTGTAATGGTATCGTCATTGCTGTCATACTAAAGCCATTCAGTTTCGAAGGACAAAGACGCCAAGACGAGGTGCACTTACTGTCCTTATGCTTACAAGTTTTGTTCCGTTATTTTTGGTTAAAACATTCTAAATTATGTGCTGAGCTTTGCTACTGGGATGCCTGTGAACATGACAATATGATAAATCACAAAAGATGTAACCGTCTAATAGTGGAACTTGTGTCAGCATACGTCTATTGGTGAAATTATGCATTATGTATTTTTGTGGGATCAATTGATCAAAACCCTTGGATGATCACCTAAAAGCATGGAGAGGATTGAGCCACAAGTCGCTATCACACTTTATGCTTTTGTATTTTGTTTGTTTGCCTTAGTTTTTCAGATTTGTAAGGTCTTTTAAGACCCATTTTTTCGTCTGTTTTGAGGGCCTTTTTAAGACCCTTAGATCAAGCTTAGATTGTATGGTTAGGATGTAAAGCCTTGGTCTATATAAACCAAGCACTCTCATTGTATTTTGCAGATTTTGAATGAATGTTAAACCCTAGAGTTTGAGTTGAGTTTTCTTCATTATTCTCTTAGCTTAGTGCTTGAGTTAGTGAATGATTAATTAGTGGCCTAGTGCTTGATTAATCAAAACCTAAATCTATTACTTTGTGTTTAGATTTAGTTCTATCTTTTATGTTTTCATTTACTTACACAAAATCAGAAAATTTCCCACTAAAATACTTCACCTTGGCCGAATTATTCACAAGCTTTATAAATCGGTTTTAGTTAGTCTCTTGAGTGAAACTTAACCCATCGAGTTTCACTCCAGGTACAGTCTTAGTGATTTGAAAGGTATTAGTCCTGATTTCTGTATGCACAGGATTCACCTCGAGGATGATCACAAACCGGTGATTCAGGGTCAACGGCGGTTGAACCCAAACATGCAAGAAGTTGTTAAGAAGGAGGTGATGAAGCTCCTTGACATCGGTATTATATACGCAATATCCGACTCTAGGTGGGTTAGTCCTGTCCAGGTTGTTCCTAAGAAGGGCGCGACTACGGTGGTGAAGAATGAGAAGAATGAGCTGATTCCCACAAGAGTTGTGACTGGTTGGCGGATGTGCATTGACTATCGACGATTGAATGCCGCCGCGAAGAAGGGTCACTACCCACTTCCTTTTATTGATCAAATGTTGGAAAGGTTAGCGTGCCACAGGTATTTTTGCTATCTAGACGGCTATTCAGGTTTCTCCCAGATCCCCATTCATCCTGAGGATCAGGAAAAGACTACTTTTACGTGTCCCTACAGGACTTTTGCTTATCGTAGAATGCCGTTCGGTTTATGTAACGCACCTGCTACTTTTCAGCGTTGTATGATTAGCATTTTCTCCCGAGTTTATCGAGTCTATCATGGAAGTCTTTATGGACGATTTTAGTGTGTACGGGACCGATTTTGAGTCTTGTTTGGTTAATTTGTCTAAAGTCCTAAAGCGTTGCGAAGAAGACGACTTGGTTTTAAATTTGGTGAAGTGTCATTTTATGGTTAAGGAGGGTGTAGTCCTTGGTCATGTTGTGTCTGATAGGGGCATCCAGGTTGACAGAGCTAAAATACAAGTGATTGAGCAACTACCTCTTCCCGTTAACGTGAAAGGGGTCCGAAGTTTCCCTGGTCATGCGGGGTTTTATCGCCGCTTTATCAAGGACTTCTCATAGATTGCTAAACCACTCACCAGCTCCTCTTGAAGGATACCCCCTTGTGTTTTCTGATGAGTGCGTTTAGGCTTTTCGCAGGATTCAGCAGGCTTTGATTTCCGCACCGATTATCCAGTCTCCTGATTGGAACTTGCCGTTCGAGATTATGTGCGATGCTAGTGATTATGCGATAGGCGCGGTGTTGGGATAGAGGCGTGACAAGGTTTTACATGCTATCTATTATGCTAGTAAAACTTTGGATGAGGCGCAGGTTAACTATGCGACGACGGAGAAGGAACTTCTTGCCATTGTCTACGCGTTAGACAAATTTCGATCGTATCTTATTGGGTCCAAGGTGATTGTTTATACGGACCATGCGGCGTTGAAGTATCTCCTAGTGCAACGGGAGTTGAGAGCTTGCGATCCATTGACCTAGGACCCGCTTCCAACCTAAGGTCCAAGGCTCAACCTGCAACGGGAGTTGAGAATTTACGATCCGTTGACCTAGGGCCCGCTTCCAACCTTAGGTCCAAAGGTCAACCACAAGTCAATTGAATCATCAAGAACAAAAATCATGTGGGAAAAGGTCCCAAATCAGCCGAAAAAGGATTCAAATGGAGACTCACATGTTGTTCCACAATATGTCCCTTTCCCACATGTCACTATCCACCTTTATGCTTTATACTTTAGTTGTTCTTGTTTTCTTCCAACATTTTCAGATTTGTGTAAGGCCTTGTGGCCGTTTTTTTTGATGTTTTTCAAGGCTCATGTGAGCCCTTAGATGGTCTTTGAAATGTAAGGTTAGGATGTAAAGACTTGGTCTATATAAACCAAGCCTCACCACATCATATTTTTCAGATTTGATTGAAGAGAAAAAACCCTAGTGTTTATTTGAGTTTCCTCATTATCTTCTTTGCTTTGTGCTTGAGTTAATGTTTTGATTAGTTAGTGGCTTAGTGCTTAACTAATTAAACCCCTAAATCTATTACTTTGTGTTTAGATTTAGGTACTATCTTTTATGTTTTCCTTGTTTTCACAAAATTTTCAGAAAATTATCTCACAAAAACAACATACTTGGCCGAAAATTTCTAGGGTTTCACAAGTCGATTTTAGTCCATCCTTTGAGTGAAACTTAATCCATCTAGTTTCATTCCACAACCACAAGTCAATTAAATCATCAAGAGCAAAATCAAGTGGGTACAAGGTCCCAAATCAGCCGAAAATGATCAAAGAGAGGCCTCACATGTGTTCCTCAACAAGTCCCTTTCAACACATGTCACTATCTACTTTTATGCTTTATGCTTTAAGTATTTGTTTGTTTCTCTTCAAATTTTCAGATTTTGAGCTCATTTGAGCCGTTTTTTTGGATGCTTTTGTGGGTTATTTGTAGCCCTTAGATCTTCTTTAAATTGTAAGGCCCAGATTAGAGTGTGGGTACTATATAAACCCTCACTCTCCCCTTTATATTTTCAGATTTGATGAATGAATGAAAAACCCTAGAGTTTGAGAGTTTCCTTCATTTTCTCTTAGCTTAGTGCTTGAGTTAGTGAGTGATTAATTAGTGGCTTTGTGCTTGATTAATCAAAACTAAATCTATTGCTTAGTGCTTAGATTTAGCCTATCCTTTTATGTTTTCCTTTTTCTTACAAAAATTCAGAAAATTTGTCACAAAAAACATCACTTGGCCGAAATTTTCAAGTCCTCTACAAGTTTGATTTTCATTGTTCCCTTGAGTGAAATCAAACCCCATAGATTTCACTCCAAATTGGTTATCAAAGCTTAGGTTCAAGAGCACAAGATCCACCTTTTGTGCTTAGAAAACACGCGGTCCAAAGGGTTCTTCTTGAGGTACCCGAAATTTTCAGGTTTGTTCCTTTTGTTTTCTCAATGAGTATGCCTCTTTCTTATGATACTACTCTTGAGGAAACCATGTATGACTCTATGGAGAAATTGACGAGGGAATTAGAGGCTAAGTTGAGCCGTATGAAGGGAGCAATTGGGTCAAACCTTGGCCTTGTAACTTGGAGGGTTATGCATACCCAACCTCAACCATTGGAGGAAAGTCAAAAAAATCAGATTTTTAGGTCTAAGTGTACCATTGGGAAGAGGGTTTGTAACCTAATTATTGATGGAGGGAGTTGTGTTAATGTTGCTTCAAAAACCCTCATCGATAAACTTGCTTTACCCACACAAAAACACCCAAACCCTTACAAGTTGAGATGGTTGAACAAAGAGGCCGAAATTTTGGTGGATAGACGATGTTTGGTTTCTTTTTCTATGGGAAGAGACTACATGGATGAAGTTTGGTGTGATGTGATTCCCATGGATGCTTGTCACCTTTTATTGGGGAGACCTTGGGAATTTGATCGAAATGCGATTCATGAGGGAAGAGACAACACTTACACATTCAAGTTTAGAGACAAGAGGATCAAACTCACACCCTTACCTCCAAACATGGGTGGCCGAGCCACTTCTACCCTAACCAAGCCTCTTGAGGGAGTTCTATTGATTGGGGAGCAAGAAATGAAACAAGAGCTTAGCAAGGGCATGGTTGTTTATGCCCTCATCGCCAAAGAAAACCCTAAAGAGAGTGAGGAGCCGATTCCTTGTGAGGTCCAAGAGCTCTTGGAGTTTTATAAAGATGTGTTCCCACATGAGCTTCCACACGGCTTGCCCCCTATAAGAGGCATTGAGCATCAAATCGATCTTGTTCCGGGAGCTACAATACCTAATAAGGCCGCATATCGAAGTGATCCCAAGGCTACACAAGAACTTCAACAACAAATTGGGGAACTCATGGAAAAGGGGTTTGTAAGAGAATCACTTAGTCCTTGTGCCGTGCCTACGCTTTTGGTGCCTAAGAAGGATGGAACTTGGAGAATGTGTACGGATAGTCGAGCTATCAACAATATTACGGTCAAGTATAGGTTCCCTATACCTAGACTTGATGACATTCTTGATGAGCTTAGTGGGGCTCGATTGTTTTCCAAGATTGATCTACGACAAGGATACCATCAAGTGAGAATCAAAGAGGGTGATGAATGGAAGACAGCTTTTAAAACAAAGCATGGGTTATATGAATGGTTAGTCATGCCTTTTGGACTATCCAATGCTCCTAGCACCTTCATGAGATTGATGACCGAGGTTTTGAGACCTTACTTGGGAAGGTTCATTGAACTTGACGATATCTTGGTGTATAGCCCTTCCAAGGAAGCTCATCTACACCACTTGCAAGTGTTGTTTGAGACACTTAGAGATCACAAGTTGTATGGCAAGCTAGAGAAATGTTCCTTCATGCAAAGCGAAGTCCAATTCTTGGGTTTTATCATCTCTAGCCGTGGCATCCTAGTTGATCAAGAGAAGGTGGAGGCTATCAAATCATGGCCAATTCCAAAGAACATAACCGAAGTAAGGAGTTTTCATGGCTTGGCTTCCTTTTATCGAAGATTTATCAAGGATTTTAGCACCGTCATGGCACCCATCACCCAATGTATGAAGAAAGGGGAGTTCAAATGGAATGAGGGGGCCGAGATTGCCTTCAACAAAATCAAGGGGTTGTTGTGTGATTCACCTATTCTTACACCACCGGATTTCAATAAGCTTTTTGAGGTCGAATGTGATGCTAGTGGAGTTCGAATTGGAGCCGTCCTCTTGCAAGAACACAAGCCCATTGCTTGCTTTAGTGAGAAATTGAATGGTGCCAAGCTCAATTATTCCACCTACGACAAAGAATTCTATGCTATCGTTCGAGCTCTCGCTCATTGGAGTCATTATCTCAAGCCCAAACCGTTCGTGTTACATTCGGATCATGAGGCCCTCAAATACATCAACGGACAACACAAATTGAATCATAGGCACGCCAAATGGGTGGAGTTTCTTCAATCCTTCTGTTTCTCAAGCAAGTTCATTGAAGGAAAGAATAACGTTGTAGCCGATGCTTTGTCTCGAAGGCACACCATGCTAAGCTACATGGAGCAAAGAGTGTTGGGTTTTGAATTCATGAAAGAGCTCTATGTGGAGGATCCCGACTTCAAGGATGAATGGAGTTCCCTACATAATGGGCAAGGCAAGCTGGGAAGCAAATACACACTTCAAGAAGGGTTCCTATTCTTGGGGAATCGGTTTTGCATTCCTAAAGGATCCTATCGACTTCTCCTAGTACGGGAGGTTCATTCTAATGGTTTAGCCGGGCATTTTGGTATTCAAAAGACTTACGACATCCTCCAAGATCAATTCTATTGGCCCAAGATGCTTGGAGATGTCCAAGATGTGATCAAGAGATGCGCTTCATGCCAACAATCCAAATCCTTCTTTCAAACGGGACCCTATACTCCCTTACCCGTCCCAAATCGACCATGGGTGGATGTTAGCATGGATTTCATCGTTGCTTTGCCTAGAACTCAACGAGGTAAGGACTCCATCATGGTTGTGGTGGATCGATTTAGCAAGATGGCTCATTTCATTGCGTGTAAGAAAACCGAGGATGCCATGGGTGTGGCCGAGTTATACTTCAAAGAGGTGGTTAAACTACACGGAGTTCCCAAGACCATTGTATCCGATCGAGACTCCAAGTTCATGAGCCACTTTTGGAAGACCTTGTGGAAATTGTTGAAAACGAGGCTCTTGTTTAGCACAAGTCACCACCCTCAAACGGATGGCCAAACCGAGGTCACTAATAAAACCTTGGGGAGGATCCTTAGGAGCATCGTTTCTAAATCATTGAAAGATTGGGATCTCAAGCTTGCCCATGCCGAGTTTTCTTTTAATCGTGCCCCTTCTTCGAGCACGGAAAATTCACCGTTTGAAGTGGTCTATGGGACGAATCCTCTCATGCCCACGGACCTAGCCCCCGTCAAGGGCAAGGAAATGAGCTACGATGCCAAGAAGCGGGTTGAGTTCATGATGAGCATCCACAATCAAGTCAAGAAACAAATCGAGAAAGCGAATGAAACCTACAAGTCGAGGTCAAAAGGTCGAAAGACCCCAAAAGAGTTTGAGCGGGGAGATTTGGTATGGTTACATTTGAGAAAAGAAAGGTTTCCGGATAAGAGAAAGAACAAACTCATGCCTAGGGCCGAGGGTCCCTTTGAGATACTTGAGAAAATTGGGCCGAATGCTTACAAAGTTGAACTACCGGGGGAATACGGAGTCCATGGCATGTTCAATGTGGGAGATCTTAGCCCGTACCATGAAGACTTGGAGGATGAAGAGGGAGAGGATTTGAGGGCAAATCCTTTTCAACCCAGGGAGATTGCAACGGGAGTTGAGAGCTTGCGATCCATTGACCTAGGACCCGCTTCCAACCTAAGGTCCAAGGCTCAACCACAAGTCAATTAATTCATCAAGAGCAAAATCAAGTGGGTACAAGGTCCTAAATCAGCCGAAAATGATCAAAGAGAGGCCTCACATGTGTTCCTCAACAAGTCCCTTTCAACACATGTCACTATCTACCTTTATGCTTTATGCTTTAAGTATTTTTTTGTTTCTCTTCAAATTTTCAGATTTTGAGCTCATTTGAGCCGTTTTTTTGGATGCTTTTGTGGGTTATTTGTAGCCCTTAGATCTTCTTTAAATTGTAAGGCCCAGATTAGAGTGTGGGTACTATATAAACCCTCACTCTCCCCTTTATATTTTCAGATTTGATGAATGAATGAAAAACCCTAGAGTTTGAGAGTTTCCTTCATTTTCTCTTAGCTTAGTGCTTGAGTTAGTGAGTGATTAATTAGTGGCTTTGTGCTTGATTAATCAAAACCTAAATCTATTGCTTAGTGCTTAGATTTAGCCTATCCTTTTATGTTTTCCTTTTTCTTACAAAAATTCAGAAAATTTGTCACAAAAAACATCACTTGGCCGAAATTTTCAAGTCCTCTACAAGTTCGATTTTCATTGTTCCCTTGAGTGAAATCAAACCCCATAGATTTCACTCCACCTAGCCAAGAAGGAAGCCAAGCCTAGGTTGATTCGCTGGATTCTGCTACTCCAGGAATTCGACCTTGAAATTCATGACAAAAAGGGCGCTGAAATTGTGGTTGCCGATCATCTATCTAGGCTACGTTTTGACGAGGGTGGAGTTGTTGTTCCTATCGACGATTCTTTCCCATATGACTCGTTGATGGCAGTTAGTCATGGTGAGCCGTGGTTCGTAGATTATGCTAATTATGTCGTCGCGGGCACACTACCCGAGCATGCCACCTATCAACAGAAGAAGAAGTTTAGGCATGACGCGAAGAGGTTCTTTTGGGATGATCCATATCTGTTCCGTGAGTGTAGCGATGGACTATTCCGTAGATGTGTACCTGATTGGGAGATCCGCGGAGTGCTAGAGGGATGTCATTCCTCTCCTTATGGTGGGCATCATGGTCCCGCCAAGACCGCGGTGAAGATTCTGCAGTCCAGATTCTATTGGCCTACTTTATTCAAAGACACATCAGCCTTTGTCTTAGCCTGTGACGCGTGCCAAAGGACCAGGAACATCTCACGGAGGCATGAAATGCCTTAAACAGGTATATTGGAGGTCGAGCTTTTTGATGTGTGGGGAATTGATTACCAAGGCCCGTTCCCGTCTTCTAATGGGAACCGTTTTATACTCGTTGCTGTCGACTACGTCTCTAAGTGGGTCGAAGCAGTTGCATCTCCTACTAATGATGCTAAGGTGGTGATCAATCTTTTCCGCAAGACGATCTTTCCTCGATTTGGGGTACCCCGAGCAATAATAAGTGATGGGGGAACTCATTTTCATGAGAAGCTCTCGATACTCTGCCGCGGAAGTACGGCGTTCAGCACCGTACTGCTCTTGCTTATCACCCGCAAACGAGCGGGCAGGTTGAAGTTTCTAATAGGGAGCTCAAGTCTATTCTTGAGAAGGTCGTTGCAAAGTCACGAAAAGATTGGAGTACGAAGCTCGATGACACCCTATGGGCTTACAGGACGGCGTATAAAACGCCGATTGGAACTTCTCCTTACAGGTTAGTGTACGGGAAAGCGTGTCACCTCCCCGTTGAGTTGGAATACAAAGCGTTTTGGGCAATTAAAGAGCTTAATTTCGACTCGACTCTGTGTGGGGAGAAGTGGTTATTGCAGCTTAATGAGCTAGATGAATTTCGATTAAGTGCTTATGAAAGCTTGCGGGTTTATAAGGAGCACACGAAGAAATGGCATGATCAACATATCCTACCTCGTGATTTCAAGGTGGGTGATAAGGTGATTTTATATAATTCTCGACTCCGTTTATTTCCGGGAAAGCTGAAGTCTCGGTGGTCTGGACCGTTCACTATCACTAAAACAAGTAAGTACGGGTATTTTGAGCTTGAAAATGCTACGGGGGAGCGATTTCAAGCCAATGGACATCGCCTTAAGCTTTACTTTGACGGAGCTGCTGTTGGTTTAGTCGAGGTACTCTACCTCGCACCACTTGATTCCTCTTGCTGATGAGGTAACATAGTCGAGCGGGATTTAAAACCAGCGCTAACTGGAAGGCAATCCGTGTTTTATGCATTTTGTAGTGTGATTTTTGATTTTTATTCGCTTTTTCATTCATGTACATTTCTAGTTTTAGTTGCATTTTATTTTAGAGCGCGTGAGGGAGGGTATTTAATTAAGTTTTGAGTGCAGGTAATGGAGTTCATGGCCAAAAGTCTGAAAAATTCGACAAAAGTGTGAACCTATAGGTTCACATGGAACCTATCGAGTTAAAAATCAAGCAAAGTTGCTGGAAAAACGGGAAAAGCAGGTTAAACCGACCGGTTCAACTCAGAACCGACCGGTTCCAAGCAGAACCGATCGGTTCAATCCCAAACCGAGCGGTTCGACGCGGCAATCAGCAACTTCAACGTTTTTTTTCAGCTTATAACCCCTCTTTCCCCTTATAATTTCATAACCTAACTTACACAAAAACCCCAAAACTCTCTTCAACCTTCATCCCTCACCTCCAAATCTCCATTACACCACCAAAATCCAAGCTTGCTTCATCAAATCATTCCTCCAACTTCATCTTCAACCTCTCCACATCCTCATTCCACCATTAAAATACTCCAAAAGTTTGAAAAATCAAAAAATTCGATTTCTAGGGTTTGAGTTCAAAACTCAAATTAAACATCCTTGAGTCGATTTTCGAGTTCATTGTTGGTTTATATAGGGTCCTAAGAGGGTTTTGAAGAGTCTATTGCAAGCAAAAATCAATTTTTGACAACTTTGATTTTTGGGGTTAAGAGGTGCTACGAATTTCGGTATACACTTGGGTTTTGCTCGGGTTTCACTTGGTTTTCCTCTTTGTTGTGGTTATGGAAGGACCGGGGACGCGCGCGGGAAAAAGAAAGGCAGGTGCTGGTACGAGCTCATCACGAAGGGGTCAGCCGAGAGCGCCTCAAGCACCGGCGATTCCACCGGTTCCCGGCTTCGAAAGTGTCGTGTTCGAGAGCACTGATCAGCGTACTCGGTTCATCGCTCTTGCTTCAAAGGAAATAGTATCTACTCGTTTCTTTTCATTTCAGCTCTTGAGTAATTTAGGCATAATCTCTGCCATGGAACAATTTTGCGCTGGTTTGCATATGTCTGCGTTGTTTAATATGCGCAAGAATAGCTACGCCGACCTCACTCTTGAATTTCTGAGTAGCTTTGTTTTTGATGATGTTGCGAACCCTTGTACGGCCAGTTTCCGTTTACTAAATGCGCAGCATAATATCACTCTAGACCGCTTTCGTGAGATTTTTGGTTTTCGTCGATGGTTTGATGAAAATGGCCCGAATATGAGGGAGGTTGCCCCCAATGAGTTTAATGCAGGTTACCTACGGCGCTTGGTAGCCAATTCTCCCTTGCCCTCGAGCTTTAAACGCGTAAGTAGCCATTTAGTGCAACATCCGGTCATTCGAATTTGGCATCGTCTGCTTGCTAATTCTGCACTGAAACGGCTTGACGATTTGGTCCCGATTTTTGGTCTACGTTTTAACCATGGTCCTTGGACCCATGGTGACGTTTTTTCAGCTCAAAGGAGGCCAAAATCTCGGCTGAAAAATTCAAGTTCAAGAGAAACATTTTAATTCAACACATGTCCCTTTCAATAAAGTTGCTTTAAACTTTATGTCTTTGTCACATTTTGATCTTTTGGTATTTTGTATGGAGACTCAAAATCTGATTTGGAACCTTATGTGGGACGTCCCACCTTGCTCTCCAAGGACCAATCAAGACCCTTGGATGAAGAACAACAATGAAGGGTGAAGATGTTCCAAAGTGTCACTATCTACTTTAGTGGTTGTTGATCTTTTAAAATCAGATTTTGTAAGGCTCCTAAGAGCCGTTATTTATGTTGTATGTGGGAGTATTTTTCAGCCCTTAGATGTAAGATGTAATGTAGGGTTGAGATGTAATTAAGAGTCTTATATAAACCCACCTACAAACATTGTATTTTCAGATTTGTGATATATAAAAAAGATGAGTTTTAGAATGAGTTTTCTCTTGAAACCTCCCTAGCTTTGTGCTTGGAGATTCGAGTTTCCATGGGTGAAGGTCATAGCTTAGTGCAATGATTGATCGGAACCTTAGTCTTAGGCTAGTGGCTTTGTGCTTAGTCTAATTCATATCCTTTTATTTTCGTTTTATGTTTTTGCAAATAAAATCAGAAAAAACGAGACCACCAAAACAGCCCCTAAAACCGTGAGAAATGAGTGACTCTCATGAATGAGTCGAGTTTAGGGTTAGTGTGGTTACAAGGTACAAAGAGGCCCGCTTCGAATCGCTCCAATTGGTATCAGAGCTACGGCTCTCGAGTTTTCTTAAACCGAGACGATCTTGGGATGAGTTGGGTTTAGATGTTTTCGAGTGTCACCTTGCAAGTTTGTGTGCATCTTGACTTGTGAGTGTCGACTTGAGTCGAGCACCTTTGTAGGTGTTTGGGTCGAGTTGGCTAACAAGAGGATTCGATGAATTTGCTATGTGCTTTTCATAGGATTCGAGTCTTGTTGTTTCATTCGTTTTTATCAAAATCTTATTCTTCAAAAATCGTTTTAATTTCTGAAAATTTCATCTTTTTGGATACCATTTTATTTGGCCAAAGTTTGAGGACAAACTTTTTTTGAAGAAGGGGAGAGTTGCACTGAAACGGCTTGACGATTTGGTCCCGATTTTTGGTCTACGTTTTAACCATGGTCCTTGGACCCATGGTGACGTTTTTTCAGCTCAAAGGAGGCCAAAATCTCGGCTGAAAAATTCAAGTTCAAGAGAAACATTTTAATTCAACACATGTCCCTTTCAATAAAGTTGCTTTAAACTTTATGTCTTTGTCACCTTTTGATCTTTTGGTATTTTGTATGGAGACTCAAAATCTGATTTGGAACCTTATGTGGGACGTCCCACCTTGCTCTCCAAGGACCAATCAAGACCCTTGGATGAAGAACAACAATGAAGGGTGAAGATGTTCCAAAGTGTCACTATCTACTTTAGTGGTTGTTGATCTTTTAAAATCAGATTTTGTAAGGCTCCTAAGAGCCGTTATTTATGTTGTATGTGGGAGTATTTTTCAGCCCTTAGATGTAAGATGTAATGTAGGGTTGAGATGTAATTAAGAGTCTTATATAAACCCACCTACAAACATTGTATTTTCAGATTTGTGATATATAAAAAAGATGAGTTTTAGAATGAGTTTTCTCTTGAAACCTCCCTAGCTTTGTGCTTGGAGATTCGAGTTTCCATGGGTGAAGGTCATAGCTTAGTGCGATGATTGATCGGAACCTTAGTCTTAGGCTAGTGGCTTTGTGCTTAGTCTAATTCATATCCTTTTATTTTCGTTTTATGTTTTTGCAAATAAAATCAGAAAAAACGAGACCACCAAAACAGCCCCTAAAACCGTGAGAAATGAGTGACTCTCATGAGTGAGTCGAGTTTAGGGTTAGTGTGGTTACAAGGTACAAAGAGGCCCGCTTCGAATCGCTCCAAATTCGGTTTTTGGTCGTCATGAAACGGGGAATTTCACTAAGGTAGAGCTCGAGATTTTGGGCTCGTTCCTTAATGTGCAGAGGGCCGAACCGTTTTATATGGACTTGGGCTATCTAATGGCTCTGCATTTCCGAAAGTTAGCTAAGGGTGGGTCTAAGGTAAAGACCATTTCCGTGGGTGGCTTGGTCACTCACCTTGCCAAGGCGTTGTATGCTAATTTTTCTGATGATGAACGGGTTCCAGTTAGCACCCATAATTTGCTCGACTTGACATGTCTAACCACCCTTTATAAGTGGGTGCGATTTGACAAGGGTTACTTTTGGCATGTCACGAGGGACCTCGATCGCTGGCTTAAGCTCCCCCACGAGTGCTTACCTGCACTAACACAGTTGGCTATGGTGGAGCCTCATCTTTTCCCCACTTTACCGGAGCCAAACTACTTGCTCCCGATTGACGAGGCGGTGCCTGCTAATGCACCACGGTCAGCTGTGCGTCGTCCACCTCGCCCTAGTCAAGGCGAGTCTAGCCATCAGGTTCAGCCTTCTCCTCCGCCGCAGATGCCCAGATGACTTCTTATTGTCAGCCACGTTTCCAGGGTGGCTCTAGCATGGACCAGTTGTGTTCCATGATGCAGTCACACTTTATAGACCAGGAGCGTGCAACATATCCTGGCTACAGGCATCTACATGAGTAGGGTCATGTCTACGAGACCGACCCATTCCCTTCTTGGTATAATTACTCCGATATGTCTTATCAGCAGAGCCTGGGTGTGAGTCGGTTTCCATTTGGAGGAGGATTTCAGAGTGGTGGCGCTGGGATTAGTGAGATGCCGCAGACTGGGTATGCCGATTTTGGTGTTCAAGTTGCCTTTGACGAAGGGCAACATTACTATGGTCATGACACGAGCTACGCTGGGTATTAAGAGGATCATGGTCGTGACTTCTTTGGCGAGACCTACACTAGCGCCTTTGATGTCGGGTCCCAAGCTGAGGGCACTAATGATGTTTCCGACGATGAGATGCAGGACTAGTGGCGTACTGGCCACTACCTCCCCCATGTTTGTTGCTGGTTTGGGGGAGACACAACGACATTGTACATACCATGTGAGCTATCCTTTCTCTTATCTTTTTCTATACTTATTTTCTACTTGTACCTATTTATTTCCTAGTAATTTATTTTATACTTTTTTTTTTTTTTTATCATTACTTATTTCATATTTGACTTTTTTTATCCATACTTTTCCATTATGATTTATTTTATGCTTTATTTTTATAGTCACACATTTATATATAAAAATTACTTCGTTTTGTTACTTGATAAAGAAGGGGGGGCCGTGAATTTTTAATTATTGAGTTTTATTATTATTAATTTTTTTTGTTCTTTTATACTTAGTCTCATATATTTATAATGTATATATATTATTTGGTCCATTTTTGTTCACCATCTTATTTGTATGACATACTTAAAATAATTCGAACTATAATTAAACTAACAAATAAAAAGATTCTAACATACAAATCATCATTAGAACATCTAAAAGTATACAAACATATACATCATAAAATCATAAATTCATCATATAACTTGTTTTCATAGTGGAGTGAAACCTATGGGGTTTGATTTCACTCAAGAATACAACTAAAATCGATTTGTAAAACTTGTAGAAATTTCGGCCAAGTGATGATTTTTTTGGTGAGAATTTTCTGATTTTTGTAGGTAAATGAAAAACATAAAAGATAGAACTAAATCTAAACACAAAGTAATAGATTTAGGTTTTGATTAAACAAGCACTAAGCCACTAATTAATCATTCACTAACTCAAGCACTAAGCTAAGAGAATAATGAAGGAAACTCAACTCAAACTCTAGGGTTTAACATTCATTCAAAATCTGCAAAATACAATGAGAGTGCTTGGTTTATATAGACCAAGGCTTTACATCCTAACCATACAATCTAAGCTTGATCTAAGGGTCTTAAAAGGCCCTCAAAACAGCCGAAAAAAATGGGTCTTAAAAGACCTTACAAATCTGAAAAACTAAGGCAAACAAACAAAATACAAAAGCATAAAGTGTGATAGCGACTTGTGGCTCAATCCTCTCCATGCTTTTAGGTGATCATCCAAGGGTCTTGATAGACCTTGGGAGAGCATGTGGGACGTCCAAAACTCCTCACAAATCAGATTTTATCAACTAAAAACAATAAAGCATAAAGTAATGAAAGTGACACTAGTGAAAACGACTTAAGGCACAAAATAATGTATCATTTGAGGGCTTCTTGGGTCAGCCGAGTTTCCCCTCATAGCTGACTTTCTTGGACCTTGTTGGCTCGTGTTATATTGGGGTTCGAACCCACATGGGTGCACTCAAACGATTACACTCAAAAATAGCTCGTGGTTGCATTTGTTGCTCTCCTTCTTGAACCATTCCCCGACTTTCCATGACCCACCACGCTTGACCAAAATATTATTGTTTAATTTACTCAAAATAAGCTTGGGTGGACCCTAGGACCGTGGCCTAGCCCATGGTTCGAGCCCAAGGACCCAAACCGTGATTTAGACAAAAACCGCCTTTGCTCGACTTGACTATTTTTGGTTCAATCTCCTCTCCTTGAAAAGGATTTGCCCTCAAATCCTCGGTCTCTCTTCCTCTTGCTCGGTTTGAACTTTGATTGTTGATGAGATTGATTGATACCCCTTTTGCTTCTTGACAAGAATTGGACTCCATGGTTATCGATACCCAAGAACACCATAGGCCTAGAGATTGATCGAGAGAATAATTTTCCCTTGCTTGGCTCGTGCAAATGATCCTACTCTCTTCCCTTACCATGGCTTCCTTGGATCCACATTCATTTCCTAGCTCATTCTTAAGCTCTTCATACCCAAACTCAATTGAAGCTTGATTAGGATTTCCATGAAGCCACTCTTTGCTATGGTCATTTCCTTCCATGATGCCCCATCTCACGTTTCCCCTTCGCCTTTCCATGCCATCAATCCTTGCACTTTCAATGGACTCATCCTCCTTGCAAGGTTTCGGCTCTTTCAAAATATTGGCCTTGTCCTCCTCTCCTTTGTTCCTTCTTATTGTCCTAGGGTTGTTCTTGACCATAAGGATTGATTGTTCTTCTCCAACACTCTTGGTTTCCCTTGGCTCGAGTTCTAATCCTAGTACATCCTTAAGATCTTCCTTCTTGAACTTAGGTGAGGATTGTAGGAGATCATCACTTAGCTCTTTTTGTTCAAGCTTAGCTCCTCCTTTGATGAGTCCCCATTTCATGAATCCACTTGGAAGGACTTGATTAGGATAGTCATATAGTAGCTCCATGTTGTTGTTAGTATTCACTTTGAATTTCCATTTTAGGAAATCCCAAAAATCTTTGCTTACATTAACATTCCCACTCCACATGAATCTCCTTTCCATGAACTTAGGTATGTAGTTTTATATCCGTATATAGACCTTAAAATTCACAGGATTATAATGAAAACTTTTACAAGATTTATAGTCATAAACTGAAATAGCAAAACATAGTATAAAGATATAGAATTAACCTTTTGATCCTTAAGAATTGGCCTAAGATCAATACCAAAATTATGGTATCTCCTAATAATCTCACCCAAGATGTTTTGAGAAATTGGAGCGATTTGGAGCGGGCCTCTTTGTACCTTGTAACCACCTCGACCTAAACTCGACTCATTCAAGAGCCTTACTCCATTCACACGTTTTTTTGGGCTGTTTTGGTGGTGAAGTTTTCTGATTTTATTTGAACACACATAAAAACTAAAATAAAAGATATGACTTAAACAAGTTTAAGCCTAGGATATGAATTAGACCGAGCACTAAGCGAGGGCCTAAGACTAAGGTTCCGATCAATCATCGCACTAAGCTATGATCATCCCCCAAGGATACTCGAAACACCAAGCACAAAGCCAAGGTGGTTTCCAAGAGAAAAACTCACTTTTAAAACTCATTTTCTTATTTCTTCAAATCTGAAAAATTACAAGGGAGATAGGTGGGTTTATATAAGACCCATGCTATCATCTAAACCCTACATCTAATATCTAATCTAAGGGCCATGAGGGCCTTACAAAAACAGCCGAAAAATAGGTCACAAGACCTTACAAAATCTGAAAATTACAACAACTAACAACTAAAGTAGAAAGCGACTTGTTGTAGCATCCTCTCCCTTCATTTGTGTTGTTGAATCAAGGGCCTAGATTATCTCCTTGAAGCACAAGTATCTCGGCCCTCCCTTAGTTTCCTAGCTGATTTTTGAGCCTCCAAACAAAAGATCAAAAGGTGACAAAGACATAAAGTTTAAAGCAAGTATAATGAAAGGGACTTGTGTTGAATTAAAATGTATCCTTGAACTTGAATTTCAGCCGAGATTTTGAGCTTATTTTGGTTCACTTTTCTTGACCATTAGTCCAAGGACCATGGTTAGATCGTGGACCAAAAATCGGGTCCAAATCGTCAAGCCGTTTCAGTGCAACTCTCCCTTTCTTCAAAAAAAGTTTGTCCTCAAACTTTGGCCAAAAAAATGGTATCCAAAAAGATGAAATTTTCAGAAATTAAAACGATTTTTGAAGAATAAGATTTTGATAAAAACGAATGAAACAACAAGACTCGAATCCTATGAAAAGCACATAGCAAATTCATCGAATCCTCTTGTTAGCCAACTCGACCCAAACACCTACAAAGGTGCTCGACTCAAGTCGACACTCACAAGTCAAGATGCACACAAACTTGCAAGGTGACACTCGAAAACATCTAAACCCAACTCATCCCAAGATCGTCTCGGTTTAAGAAAACTCGAGAGCCGAAGCTTTGATACCAATTTGGAGTGAAACTTATGGGGATAAGAATCACTCAAAGGATGAACAAAATCGAACCTTGAAAACCCTTGATAAATCTCGGCCAATGTGACTTTTTTGTGATAATTTTTTCTGAAATTTTTGTAAACAAGGAAAATAAAAGGATAGTATCTAAATCCACTCACAAAGTTATAGATTTAGAGGTTTAATTAACTAAGCACTTAGCCACTAGTTAATTGATTCACAAATCTCAACACAAAGTAAGAGATAAATGAAGAACACTCAAGAAAACAACTAGGGTTTTTAATTCTCATTCAAATCTGAAAATTTACATTGTGAGGAGGCTTGGTTTATATAACCCAAGGCCTTACATCTTGACCCTTAATCAAAGCTAATCTAAGGGCTACAAATAACCCTTGAATTACATCAATTTACTCGGTCCAAAAGGCTCTCAAGAGCTGAAAATTTTGAACATAAAACAACAAATACTTAAAGTAAAAAGCATAAAGTAATAAAGGTAGATAGCGACATGTGTTGATAGTGACTTATTGAGGAACACATGTGAGTCCTCATTTGATGACTTTCTCGGCTGATTTGGGTCCATTCCCACTTGATTTTTGCTCTTGATGATTTACTTGGCTTGTGGTTCGAACCCACTTGGGTGCACTCGAGCGATCACAAACAAAAATAGCACTTTAGTCGACCTTCGGTTGCTCTTCGTCTTGACTTTTCTTGACTTCCTTGACCCACCAAGCTTGACCAAGATATTATTATGTATTTCACTCAAAATAAGCTTGGGTGGACCTTAGGATCGTGACCTAGCCCATGGTTCGAGCCCAAGGACCTAAACCGTGATTTGGACAAAAACCGTCTTTGCTATCCTTGACCATTTTTGGTCCAATCTCCTCTCCTTGAAAAGGATTTGTCCTCAAATCCTCGGTCTCTCTTCCTCTTGCTCGGTTTGGATTATAGCTTGACTCATGGCTTGATCCTTTGCCTCCTTCTCGACTCGGACTCGTGTTGGCTTCATGACTTGAATCGTAGAACATGATGAGGGGTGCCCCATGAGCCCCATGACCAATTTTGGGCTCCATGGCTCTAGACTTCCAAGAATTCCACTTGCTTAGAGATTGAATGAGAGATTGATTCTTGTAAACTCGGTTCATTGAATTGAACTTGCTCTCTCCCTTACTCATGGTTTCTTTGGATTCACAATTAACCCCTAGCACAACTCGAAGTTCCTCATGTTTAGGACCGTCAATTAGCCACCCTTTGTCAATGATGAGTCCCACGTCTCTCTCCCATTTCAAGGACTCACTTGAACTTTCTAGCGCATCGACCTTTGCATCTCCAAATGATTCACTTCCCTTGCACTTGATTAAGCTCCCCAAATTTTCGGTTTTGAGCTCATTGAGCTCCTCTCCTTGACTTCCCCTTATTGCTCTAGGGTTGTCTTTGATCACATGGAGGGCTACACTCTCAATCATGAAGGTACTTGTGGAATTAGATGACATGAGGAGTGTGATTAAGTCGGTTATGGTCTTGAGGGCCGTGTTCTCCACCCACAAGTCGATCTTTGGACTTTCACTTTGACTTGAGTCATCATCACTTAGCTCTTTTTGTTCAAGCTTAGTTCCCCCTTTGAATCCCCATTTCATGAATCCACTTGAGTAGACTTGATTATGACAACCACATTGCATTTCTTTGGCATTGTTAGTACTCACTTTGAATTTCCACTTTAGAAATCCCCTCGACTCTTTGCTTGCATCAACATTCTCATACCACATGAATCTCCGTTCCATAAGCCTAGGTAGACTTCTCATCTCACATTCATCCCCTTTCTTGAGCATAGGTAGACTTTCTTTTCCAAACTCATCTTGATCATTAGGGATGCCTTTGAGAAGAACACATTCAACCCTCTCATCACTAAACCCATGCTTCAATTCGGGCACTCCACTCAAAATAACCTCTTTGGATGACTCAAGTATGGAGGGTGGTTTGCATTGCTCTTTGGGGAACTCCTTAGCAAGGACATTAATCTCATCCTTCCCATGACTAACCCCAAGTTCAATTTCTGGTCCCCCATCAATCCCCATTGTTTAGGTGTGATATAATCAAGGAGGGTGGGTTAGGGTTCTTCAAAATCGGAGTTAAGGGTGTAAGTTTGATATTCTTGGCTCCAATCTTAAAGTTATAAGTATTGTCCCTCCCATCATGATGAGCATTTCTTTTCAACTTCCATGGTCTCCCCAAGAGGAGATGACAAGCATCCATGGGAATCACATCACACAAAACCACATCCATGTAATCCCCACCAATGGAGAAAGAAACCAAGCATTG
This sequence comes from Dianthus caryophyllus, assembly GCA_023091065.1. NCBI lineage: Eukaryota > Viridiplantae > Streptophyta > Magnoliopsida > Caryophyllales > Caryophyllaceae > Dianthus > Dianthus caryophyllus. The sequence continues at coordinate 21,075,062 of CM041527.1, forward strand.
TCTATCCACCATCAACTCGGCTCCCATGTTTAGCCACTTTAATTTGTAAGGGTTAGGGTGTTCTTGTGTAGGCAAGGCTAATTTTTCAATGAGGGTGCTTGAGGCCACATTAGAACAACTCTCCTCATCAACAATCAAATCACAAACCCTTCCCATAATGGTACACCTAGACCTAAAGGCTTCGACTTGGTGATTCTCTTCTAGGTTTAGGGTTAGGGTTTGGGCAAGCTTGCCCCTACAAACCATTCGGCCAAGGTTAGGGGGTTGTTCTCCTCCTAACCGAGCCATTCTATCCTCTAACTCCCTTTGACCCCTCAAAGTCACAAGATCAAGGCTAGGGTTAGGTTTAAGTCTACCCCTCATTCGACTCATTTTGATTTCAAGCTCTCTTCTAGCTTTCTCCATGGAATCATACATGGTTTCACCAAGAGTAGTATCAAGTGAAACACCAAAATGATGGAACACATCCATTGAAATAACCAAAGAACAAAAATCTGAAAATTTTTGAGTAAAGCAAGGACCTTTGAGTGTGAAAATCAAAACCAACACTAACACAAGTGTAGATCTTCAACCATTTTGTGAAAATTTTGTGAGAAATTTATGGAAAATAAACAAGGAAAGGAAAGAAAGGAAAAAAACGAAAAATCAAAGAGGAAAAAACTCAAACAAAATCGACCCTAACTTAGATGAACCGAAAAAAATAAAAATGAAAATGAAAAATCAAGAACAAACCTAGGCTTTGATTACCAATTTGAGCGATTTGGAGCGGGCCTCTTTGTACCTTGTAACCACCTCGACCTAAACTCGACTCATTCAAGAGCCTTACTCCATTCACACGTTTTTTTGGGCTGTTTTGGTGGTGAAGTTTTCTGATTTTATTTGAACACACATAAAAACTAAAATAAAAGATATGACTTAAACAAGTTTAAGCCTAGGATATGAATTAGACCGAGCACTAAGCGAGGGCCTAAGACTAAGGTTCCGATCAATCATCGCACTAAGCTATGATCATCCCCCAAGGATACTCGAAACACCAAGCACAAAGCCAAGGTGGTTTCCAAGAGAAAAACTCACTTTTAAAACTCATTTTCTTATTTCTTCAAATCTGAAAAATTACAAGGGAGATAGGTGGGTTTATATAAGACCCATGCTATCATCTAAACCCTACATCTAATATCTAATCTAAGGGCCATGAGGGCCTTACAAAAACAGCCGAAAAATAGGTCACAAGACCTTACAAAATCTGAAAATTACAACAACTAACAACTAAAGTAGAAAGCGACTTGTTGTAGCATCCTCTCCCTTCATTTGTGTTGTTGAATCAAGGGCCTAGATTATCTCCTTGAAGCACAAGTATCTCGGCCCTCCCTTAGTTTCCTAGCTGATTTTTGAGCCTCCAAACAAAAGATCAAAAGGTGACAAAGACATAAAGTTTAAAGCAAGTATAATGAAAGGGACTTGTGTTGAATTAAAATGTATCCTTGAACTTGAATTTCAGCCGAGATTTTGAGCTTATTTTGGTTCACTTTTCTTGACCATTAGTCCAAGGACCATGGTTAGATCGTGGACCAAAAATCGGGTCCAAATCGTCAAGCCGTTTCAGTGCAGAAATACCCTTGAATTTGCTAGAGAATTTTTAGAGAAGAAAACTGTTTTTCTCTCTAGGTTTCGTGTTGTAGTATAGATGAATGAATGAATTAGTTGAGAATTAGGATGTGATTAGATTAAGTAGGGAGGAAGAAAACAACTCCCTCTACCCTACTACTTCACACGTCCAAATAGAGGTGAAGTGGGCTCTCCCACTTCTAAATTTTCAAGCCCAAAAACTAATTAAAAGTTTAACCCATTAATTAGTCTTATTTAGCTTTTAATGTATAATGTAATTTATAATATCCATATATTATAATTAATCATAAATATCCATATATTTATAATTTGCTAATTTATTATAACTGATTAAAATTAATTAGCTTACATTATACGTAATAATTAAATATAACCTTTTATATTCAATTTCCAAAATACAGCTAATTCCTCTCATCTAATATTATTTAATCATTATTAAATAACATTCATTATCACATTTGACTAACCTCTTAGTCATATTGGACTAACCTTTTAGTCACATTTGACTAACCTTTTAGTCAACAACACTGACTAACCTTTTAGTCATTAAATAAGGCATCGATATGATTATTTTCTCAAATAATCACATCTCTCAAACACATCCTTTAGGTGTGACTCTTAGGGACCAGTTGATCACCGCCATCTGTATGACAATAACGTCAAACTTATCTAGCAAGCCAACCGTTATTGATAAACGTTAATCAACTGATTAAATACGAAATGTACCCTGTGTACCTTTAGAGATTTATTTATGTTATTGCACTAACTGTGGAGGACACTAACCCCAACAATCTCCCACTTGTCCGTACAAGTGTAGGTGCGATAACCGATTCTCATATCCATAATAAATTTCTCCCACTCAATGTAAACCAATTTGCAAAGTCCGTACTTTCAAAGGTCGTAGTTCACAAGCGATCAGTATCAAGAGTGGTTTCCCCGACTAGAGAGTAACTTAACTGATAAACGAATCAATATTCGAGCATGGCCATGCATTTTCAGTTACAGCTCCTCGAGTAGCCCTGAGAATAAATATTATAACTCGATAGAAGTTTGGATATTTCCCTCAACTCGAATCCTGCAGATGTAAGCGCAGCATGAAATGACCCAGTGAAGATCTGCTTGGCCTCCTGTTACGGTCGACCGTGAGAAAGAAACCAAAGTCACCCAAAATCTGCCTTAATCTCAAGAGACAGTCGATAGTCAAAAGAATCGACTCTAGGAACACTATGGATGTCCTATCCACGACCCGGCACCTAATGTTCTGAAACATTTAGGACTCCATGTAGTCGTCACAAAAATGTCCTGCGCGATTTCAGTAAACCCGCATCTGTGATCGATCAGTCAACAGTTTGACTTATGGCTCGTTGAACCCACCATCAATCGACGTCACAAAATGATTGCCAGAGTTATCAGCTCGTATAGGCGACCACGGACCAAACAAAATATAAAGCAATTCAGTTCACTTTGAGGTGTTCAACGTTGTCTGCACAACCCTCATGAAAAACAATATATAAAACAAAACGATGATTTTATTAGAAGTTTTAGGAAAAATACATGTGTCAATCCATACAAACAACTAATACAACTCAGGAACTGCAACGGGAGTTGAGAGCTCGCAATATATTGACCTAGGGCCCGCTTCCAACCTTAGGTCCAAAGGTCAACCACAAGTCAATTAAATTATCAAGAGCCAAAGTCAAGTGGGAGAGACCCAAAATCAGCCGAAAATAGACCCCAAAGAAGCTTCACATGTGTTCCTCAATAAGTCCCTTTCAACACATGTCACTATCTACCTTTTATGCTTTATGCTTTATACTTTAAGTATTTGTTGTTTTCCATTTAAAATTTCAGCTCATGTGAGCCCTTTTGGACCGAGTATTATGATGTTTTGTGGGTTATTTGTGAGCCCTTAGATCCACTTGTAATGTATGGTCAAGATTAGAATGAGGGTAGTATATAAACCCTCATTCTCACCTCATATTTTTCAGATTTGGAATGATAAAGAAAACCCTAATGTTTATTGAGTGTTCTTCATTTTTCTCATTACTTTGTGTTTGAGATTTGTGAACAATTAGTTAGTGGCTTAGTGCTTAACTAATTACAAACCTAAATCTATTAATTTGTGTGTGGATTTAGATACTATCTTTATGTTTTTCATTTGTCACAAAAAATCAGAAAATTTTCTCACAAAAAAACATCATACTCGGCCGTTTTTATTTCAAGGGTTCAAGTTCGATTTTTGTTCATCCCTTGAGTGAAACTTGATCCACTTAGTTTCACTCCAAATTGGCATCAAAGCTTTGGTTGGGTTTCGAAGCACAAGATCCCATCTTTTGTGCTTACACACGGTCCAAAAGCAATCTTGCTTAACCGAAATTTTTCAGGTTTGTTCTTCTTTGTTTTCTCAATGAGTATGCCTCTTTCTTGTGATACTACTCTTGAGGGAACCATATATGACTCTATGGAGAAATTGAGAAGGGAAATAGAGGCTAAGTTGAGCCGATTGAATGGAGGAGTTGGGTCAAAACTTGGTCTTGTAACTTGGAGGGTTATGCATACCCAACCCCATTCCTTGGAAGAAAGTCAAAAAAATCAGATTTTTAGGTCTAAGTGTACCATTGGGAAGAGGGTTTGTAACCTCATTATTGATGGGGGGAGTTGTGTTAATGTTGCTTCAAAAACCCTCATCGATAAGCTTGCCTTACCCACACAAAAACACCCAAACCCTTACAAGTTGAGATGGTTGAATAGGGAGGCCGAAATTGTGGTTGATAGACGATGTTTGGTTTCTTTTTCGATGGGAAGAGACTATGTGGATGAAGTGTGGTGTGATGTGATTCCTATGGATGCTTGTCACCTTTTATTAGGGAGACCTTGGGAATTTGATCGAAATGCGACTCATGAGGGAAGAGACAACACTTATACTTTCAAGTTTAGAGACAAGAGGATTAAACTCACCCCCTTGCCTCCAAACATGGGTGGCCGAGGCACTCCTCCTCTAACCAAGCCACTTGAGGGAATTCTATTGGTTGGGGAACAAGAAATGAAACAAGAGCTTAGTGGGGCTCGATTGTTTTCCAAGATTGATTTGCGACAAGGATACCATCAAGTGAGAATCAAAGAGGGTGATGAATGGAAGACGGCTTTTAAAACGAAGCATGGGTTATATGAATGGCTAGTCATGCCTTTTGGACTATCCAATGCTCCTAGCACCTTCATGAGATTGATGACCGAGGTTTTGAGACCTTACTTGGGAAGGTTCGTTGTGGTTTACTTTGACGATGTCTTGGTGTATAGCCCTTCCAAAGAGGCTCATCTACATCACTTGCAAGTGTTGTTTGAGACACTTCGAGACCACAAGTTGTATGGCAAGCTAGAAAAGTGTTCCTTCATGCAAAGCGAAGTCCAATTCTTGGGCTATATCATCTCTAGCCGAGGTATACTAGTGGATCAAGAGAAAGTGGAAGCTATCAAATCATGGCCCATTCCGAAGAACATAACCGAGGTGAGAAGCTTTCATGGCTTGGCTTCTTTTTATCGACGATTTATCAAGGATTTTAGCACCGTCATGGCACCCATCACCGAGTGTATGAAGAAAGGGGAATTCAAGTGGAGTGAGGGGGCCGACATTTCCTTCAATAAAATCAAGAAGTTGTTGTGTGATTCACCTATTCTTACACCACCGGATTTCAATAAGCTTTTTGAAGTCGAATGTGATGCTAGTGGAGTTGGAATTGGGGCCGTGCTCTTACAAGAACACAAGCCAATCGCTACTTTAGTGAGAAGTTGAATGGTGCCAAGCTCAATTATTCCACCTACGACAAAGAATTCTATGCCATCGTTAGGGCTCTCGCTCATTGGAGCCATTACCTCAAGCCCAAACCGTTTGTTCTTCATTCGGATCATGAGGCTCTCAAATACATCAATGGACAACACAAGTTGAATCATAGGCACGCCAAGTGGGTAGAATTTCTTCAATCGTTCTCTTTCTCAAGCAAGTTCATTGAAGGAAAGAATAACGTGGTGGCCGATGCATTATCCCGGAGGCACACCATGCTAAGCTACATGGAGCAAAGAGTGTTGGGTTTTGAATTCATGAAAGAACTCTATGTGGAAGACCCCGACTTCAAGGATGAATGGAATTCTATTCGTGAAGGGCAAAGCAAGGTAGGGAGCAAGTACACACTTCAAGAGGGATTCCTATTCTTGGGGAATCGGTTGTGCATTCCTAAGGGTCCCTATCGACTTCTTCTAGTGCGTGAGGTTCACTCAAATGGTTTAGCCGGGCATTTTGGAATTCAAAAGACTTACGACATCCTCCAAGACCAACTCTATTGGCCGAAAATGCTTGGAGATGTCCAAGATGTGATCAAGAGATGCGCTTCGTGCCAACAATCCAAGTCCTTCTTTCAAACGGGGCCCTATACTCCTCTACCCACCCCAAATCGGCCATGGGAGGACGTTAGCATGGATTTCATTGTCGCTTTGCCTAGAACTCAACGAGGTAAGGATTCCATCATGGTTGTGGTGGATCGATTTAGCAAGATGGCTCACTTCATTGCGTGCAAGAAAACCGAAGATGCCATGAGTGTGGCCGAGTTGTATTTCAAGGAAGTGGTCAAACTACACGGAGTTCCCAAGACCATTGTATCCGATCGAGACACCAAGTTCATGAGCCACTTTTGGAAGACCTTGTGGAAATTGTTGAAAACAAGGCTCTTGTTTAGCACGAGTCACCACCCTCAAACGGATGGTCAAACCGAGGTCACTAATAAAACCTTGGGGAGGATCCTTAGGAGCATCGTTTCAAAGTCCTTGAAAGATTGGGATCTCAAGCTTGCCCACGCCGAATTCGCTTTTAATCGTGCCCCTTCTTCTAGCACGGGACAATCACCGTTTGAAGTGGTCTATGGAACCAACCCTCTCATGCCCACGGACCTAGCCCCCATCAAGAGCAAGGAGATGAGCTACGATGCCAAGAAGCGGGTTGAGTTCATGATGAGCATCCACAATCAAGTCAAGAAGCAAATCGAGAAAACGAATGAGACCTACAAGACTAGGTCAAAGGGCCGAAGGACTCCAAAAGATTTCGAGCCGGGAGACTTGGTATGGTTGCACTTGAGGAAGGAAAGGTTTCCGGATAAGAGAAAGAACAAGCTCATGCCTAGGGCCGAGGGTCCCTTCGAGATACTTGAGAAAATTGGACCGAATGCTTACAAAGTTGATTTACCGGGAGAGTACGGAGTCCATGGCACGTTTAACGTGGGAGACCTTAGCCCGTATCTTGAAGACTTGGAGGATGAAGAAGGAGAGGATTTGAGGGCAAATCCTTTTCAACCCGGGGAGATTGCAACAGGAGTTGAGAGCTCGCAATCTATTGACCTAGGGCCCGCTTCCAACCTTAGGTCCAAAGGTCAACCACAAGTCAATTAAATTATCAAGAGCCAAAGTCAAGTGGGAGAGACCCAAAATCAAATGAAAATAGACCCCAAAGAAGCTTCACATGTGTTCCTCAATAAGTCCCTTTCAACACACGTATCACTATCTACCTTTTATGCTTTATGCTTTATACTTTAAGTATTTGTTGTTTTCCATTCAAAATTTCAGCTCATGTGAGCCCTTTTGGACCGAGTATTATGATGTTTTGTGGGTTATTTGTGAGCCCTTAGATCCTCTTGTAATGTATGGTCAAGATTAGAATGAGGGTAGTATATAAACCCTCATTCTCACCTCATATTTTTCAGATTTGGAATGATAAAGAAAACCCTAGTGTTTATTGAGTGTTCTTCATTTTTCTCATTACTTTGTGTTTGAGATTTGTGAACAATTAGTTAGTGGCTTAGTGCTTAACTAATTACAAACCTAAATCTATTACTTTGTGTGTGGATTTAGATACTATCGTTATGTTTTTCATTTGTCACAAAAAATCAGAAAATTTTCTCACAAAAAAACATCATACTCGGCCGTTTTTATTTCAAGGGTTCAAGTTCGATTTTTGTTCATCCCTTGAGTGAAACTTGATCCACTTAGTTTCACTCCAGGAACACGCTTAATTCCCATGGATTTAACGTGCCCTTCATGCTTATCTTGTCTCAACGGCTTAGTGAGAGGATCTGCCACGTTATCATCCGTAGCAATCTTGTCAATCACTATCTCCTTCTGCTCCACGTAATCCCGGATCATGTGAGCCTTCCTTTGCACGTGCCGAGACTTGTTGCTGGACTTCGGCTCCTTCGCTTGGAAGATGGCACCACTATTATCGCAATAGATGGTGATCGGGTCATTCGAACTCGGAACTACAGTTAGTCCTTGTAAGAACTGACGCATCCATATAGCTTCCTTCGCAGCCTCTGAAGCAGCATAGTACTCGGACTCAGTCGTTGAATCTGCTATAACAGTTTGTTTGGAGCTTTTCCAGCTGACCGCAGCGCCATTAAGAGTAAAAACGAATCCAGATTGAGATTTCGAGTCATCTCGATCCGTTTGGAAACTAGCGTCTGCGTAACCGGTTGCGCATAGCTCAGTGTCTCCACCATAAGTCAATACCCAATCTTTAGTCCTCCGTAGGTACTTAAGAATATTCTTTACGGCCATCCAGTGTGCTTCACCTGGATTGCCTTGGTATCGACTCGTCATACTCAATGCATATGCCACGTCTGGACGTGTGCATATCATGGCATACATGATCGATCCTATTGCCGAAGCATATGGAATCCGACTCATGCGCTCGACCTCTTCCGATGTCTTTGGTGCTTGAGCTTTACTCAAGTGCACCCCTGAGATCATTGGAAGGTTCCCCTTCTTGGAGTTGGTCATGCTGAACCTCTCAAGAATCTTATCTATATAAGACTCCTGACTGAGGGATAACATCCGTCGTGATCTATCTCTATAGATACGGAGCCCCAAAATTCGCTGTGCCTCACCCAGATCTTTCATCCGGAAATGGTTCTTTAACCATACTTTTACCGAAGTTAAGAGAGGTATGTCATTCCCAATCAAGAGTATGTCATCGACGTACAGTATTAGGAAGACAATCTTGCTCCCACTCGACTTGATATATAGGCATGGTTCCTCGTTCGATCGAGTGAATCCATTCTCCTTTATCACTTGGTCGAAGCGATGATTCCAACTCCGTGAAGCTTGCTTAAGTCCATAAATGGAACGCTTAAGCTTGCAAACCTTCTTAGGATCTTTAGGATCGATGAAACCTTCGGGTTGTACCATGTACAACTCCTCCTCCAAATAACCGTTTAAGAAGGCGGTTTTCACATCCATTTGCCAAATTTCATAGTCATGAAATGCGGCAATCGCTAAGAGAATCCGAATGGAACGAAGCATGACTACGGGTGCAAAGATCTCATCATAGTGCAACCCTTGCACTTGAGTGAAACCCTTTGCCACTAGTCGCGCCTTGTATATATCTGGTTGTCCTTCTACAGATCGCTTTATCTTGTAAAGCCATTTGCACTGAAGAGGCCTAGCCTTATCAGGTAAGTCAACCAGATCCCATACATCGTTCTCATACATTGAGTCCATCTCGGATTGCATGGCTTCTTGCCAAAGCTTTGAGTCAGAACATGTCAGGGCACCTTTATAGGTTACGGGTTCGTTACTCTCAAGGAGTAAAACGTCGTCTCTCCCAGTCTCCTCGACTATACCGATATATCGATCTGGAGGAATGGAGAGTCTACCCGACCTTCTGGGTTCCAAAGGGACATTAACCGCAGCAGACGAAGAAGGAACAGTTTCCTCCATAGGTTGCTCGGTTGTTGGTTCAGGAATCTCCGACAGATCGAAGGTTCTATTACCTCTCTTGTCTTGGAGAAACTCTTTCTCTAAGAACGTCGCACTAGCCGCAACAAAAACTCGGTGTTCGGTAGGCGAATAGAAGTAATGACCAAACATTCCTTTTGGATAACCAATAAAGTATGTCTTGACCGATCGCGGGCCGAGCTTATCCTCGTGTCTCCACTTGACATAAGCCTCGCACCCCCAAACCCGAATAAAGGACAAGTTAGGGACCGTTCCCTTCCATAACTCGTATGGAGTCTTGTCTACAGCTTTAGACGGACTTCGGTTAAGTATTAGAGCAGCTGACAAAAGAGCATAGCCCCACAATGAGTCAGGTACTACCGTGTGACTCATCATGGATCGAACCATATCAAGTAATGTTCGATTCCTGCGTTCGGACACACCATTCGATTGTGGTGTTCCGTGGAGTTAATCGTAATACTATCCCGCGGTCTTTCAGGTGTCGATCAAACTCGGTTGAAAGATATTCGCCACCACGATCCGAGCGTAGTGCTTTTATCTTTCTATCCAAATTGGTTCTCAACCTTATTCTGAATTCCTTGAACTTGTCAAAGGACTCACTTTTATGCTTCATTAAGTAGACATGTCCATATCTACTCAAATCGTCCGTGAAAGTGATAAAATACCTATAGCCATCTCTAGCGTTGATTGACATAGGTCCACACACATCAGTATGTATGAGTCCTAATAGGTCAGCAGCGCGCATTCCAACACCTTTGAAGGAAATTCGAGACATTTTGCCTATAAGACATGACTCACACGTGCCAAAAGTTTCATAGTCAAATGGGGCGATCGTCCCATTATCAATGAGCTTTTTCACGCGTTTCTCATTTATGTGTCCCATACGGCAATGCCATAGATAGGTTTGATCTTTGTCACCAACCTTTGCTTTCTTGTTACTCACATGCATGATTTCTGTGGTTTGATCTAAACATAAATTCCGTTCATGGAAACAGCTTTACCATAAATCATATCGTTCAATGAGAAAATACAGCTATTATTCTTAATTGAAAATGAAAATCCTTCTTTATCAAGAACGGATACAGAAATAATGTTTTTAGATAAACTAGGTACATTGTAACAGTTATTCAGAAATAACTCAAATCCACTTGGGAGTTGGATTACATATGTTCCTACTGAAACGGCAGCAACTCTTGCTCCATTCCCCACTCGCAGGTCTACATCACCTCTTGCCAGAGTTCTGATGCTTCTTAGGCCCTGCAAATGATTGCACAGATGAGAACCACATCCAGTATCAAGTACCCAAGTTCCGAAACTTGCATGGTTAATCTCAATCATATGAATAAAAGAAGACATACCAACAGGAGCGACGCGGCCTGCTTTTATGTTCTCAGCATACACAGGACAGTTCCGCCTCCAATGCCCAGGCTTGTGGCAATGGTGGCACTCCATGCTTTGCTTAGCTTTTGCCTTGCCTTGTGAGCTACCGCTAGCCTCACCAGGCCCACTCTTAGCAACCATTGGCTTCTTAAATTTCGGCTTTCCTACAGTTAGGTTAGCCGGAGCCGGAGACTTACCCTTACCCTTCTTGTTGCCAATCATGAGAACATCTTGTTTCATGCTCCCACTCAACTTCAGATCACTCTCCGTCTGTACGAGGAGTGAGTGAAGCTCATGCAGACTTTTCTGCATGTCATTCATGTAATAGTTTGCCCTAAAGAGGGCATACCCATCATGAAGAGAGTGGAGCACTTGATCAATGATGATCTTCTCATCGATCTTGCAACCAAGCTCCTCCAATTTCTCAACGTTCTCGATCATGGCGAGAAGGTGTGGACCAACCGGTTGGCCCTTCTGGAGTCTAGCTACAAAGAAACGAGTAGTATACTCGTAACTCTTGATTCTCGGAGCTTTCGAGAATTCCTTAGTAAGGGTGGTGAAAATCTTGTTTGCACCTTGGGTAATGAACCTTCTTTGCAAATTGGATTCCATTGCATAGATGAGTACGTTCTGTAACGCACCCGCCTCCATCATGAAATCATTGTAAAGATAGAGTTCATTTGCTCCTGCATCGGGAGCTGGTATAGTCGGTAGTGGCTCAGTCAAGTACTTGAGCTTACCGTCAGCTATGGCAGCATTCCGTAATGCGGCCTCCCAATCAGAAAAATTGGACCCATCACTTTTCAGTCGAGTTGACTGATTCATGGTGCCCATAAAGATCCTAAGCCATGATTCGCGAGCTAGTGTGGCACTTGGCATTGGTTCGTTTTCACGTACAGCCATTTGTTATAGTAGTTATATCTGTATATAACGTATTCGAAACTGTGAAAAGAAAGAAGAAGAAGAGAGAAGATAAGAAATCATTGTTTTAAAATTTAAGTCAAAAACAATAACATTTTAATGCAATGACTTATGCACTCATATAATCGACCTCCCTCGAGAATTATATAAATGATCCCAAGACTCAATTTCTTTAAATTGATAAGCCAACCTCTTGGCTAATTCTCTTTATTAGAATTCTTGGTCGATAGATTTCAGTAAATCCTATCTTTTAGTCCATCATAACTACGAGATATTACTCGAACTATAATGTTGAGGTAAACTAAGTCGACAACCACTACTTACCCAACGTAGAAGGGGTCATAGTATGCCTACCGACGAAGAAGGGATTCATAGTGGTACGACTCATGAAGACTAATTCTCAATTTCAGTTTTAGAGGAAGGTCCCATCAACTCATTTTAATTCATTTAAGTGAACAAATATCTAGCATTTACGTGAATGATTAATTGAGGTGATAGCCCTAAACAAGTGACATCCGTATGTCTATGAAAAAGAATGCAACTATATGATCCATTTTCATGCATATTAGGTGGTTTGGTTTAGTTTAGGCGGAATATGATGCTACTAACTAACGTGAATGCAATAAAAAACGGTAAAGTAAAACGCAAAAATGGAAAAACACCTAGTGTGGCCTATGCCTATGAAAATAAAGACAATTACAAAGTGGAATCCATCCATGGACCCTAAGCTGTCTTCATTCTTCATCTTGGGCTTTAAGTGGGAGTCCATCTTGAATCTTCAACTTGAATCTTCTCAAAATTACAATTTTTTGAATTACAAAAATAAACCTATTTACATTCTAATTCAAAATATGCCAAAATTAAAATATTACAAAATTGGATATTCGAGATCTCAAAATACAACCAAAATTGTGTTTCCTTCACTACGAAAACACAACTTTCTAAGGCCACACTAGTAAATTACAACCGTTTGTACATAATTAATGCGTAAAATAAAACCATTCATTCATAAACATATATAGCATCAACTAAACATAATAAAATCAATGCATACAAAATGATTTAAATCCAAACCACCTCTTTATAGATGATTAAAATTATGCAACAATTCCTTAATTGTTCATAATATCTTTTAATCGAAATATAATCCAAATCAATTTATATTATCGGTATAACATAAATTCGATCTCAAGATATTTTAAACTGCTTTAAAATATCAGGTATCATATTTATTATGAACTACTTCACAATAAAACAAAACATATTATCTTTATAATATAACAAAATATTTTCCAAAAATAAAATTTTCCAAAATACAATTTTCGGCCAACTATTTTAAAAATTGCCGAATAAAATATATATATTTTTTTTATAATTTTCAAAAAAAAAAAAAACAAAAAAAAAAACGGCCAAATTAACAAAAATTTACCAAAATATAAATTAATTTAATTTAAATCGGCTAAACATTAAAATTTGAATTAAACTGTTTTAATTCAATCATGCTTATGATTAGATCGATCCTAACTCAATTTTAATCCGTATTAAACATTGACTTAACAGATTCAATTTAACTTTTTAAATTAAACATCTTAAACTGATAGATCTAATGATTAGCACATTAATATGTTCATTAACATACAAAATTTGGTCCTTTTATGTTTTAATTTAATCGGTATTAAATCAAAACTCATTCAAAATCATATGAGATAATTTTAACATCTTAAAACATCGCTAATTATGAATTAAATAGACCAAAATTCAATAAAAACACTCGGCCAAACAACACCACAAGATATATGATTTTGCAAAATCAAACCAATTAATCAAACTAGATTTAAGATAAAGCAAAATCAATTCAATGCGTGAAAACATACGGCCAACTACAATCCAACAAGACATACGGCCAACTTAATCAAATTAGACATACGGCCAACTTAATCAAATTGAACATACGGCCAACTTAATCAAATTGAACAATTTTTTTTTTAATACAAAATCGATTTTATGAAAACCTTATAAAAATTTCATGTGCCCTAAGGCTCTGATACCACTTGTAGGTTTATATCCTTATATAGACCTTAAAATTCACAGGATTATAATGAAAACTTTTACAAGATTTATAGTCATAAACTGAAATAGCAAAACATAGTATAAAGATATAGAATTAACCTTTTGATCCTTAAGAATTGGCCTAAGATCAATACCAAAATTATGGTATCTCCTAATAATCTCACCCAAGATGTTTTGAGAAATACCCTTGAATTTGCTAGAGAATTTTTAGAGAAGAAAACTGTTTTTCTCTCTAGGTTTTGTGTTGTAGTATAGATGAATGAATGAATGAATTAGTTGAGAATTAGGATGTGATTAGATTAAGTAGGGAGGAAGAAAACAACTCCCTCTACCCTACTACTTCACACGTCCAAATAGAGGTGAAGTGGGCTCTCCCACTTCTAAATTTTCAAGCCCAAAAACTAATTAAAAGTTTAACCCATTAATTAGTCTTATTTAGCTTTTAATGTATAATGTAATTTATAATATCCTTATATTATAATTAATCATAAATATCCATATATTTATAATTTGCTAATTTATTATAACTGATTAAAATTAATTAGCTTACATTATACGTAATAATTAAATATAACCTTTTATATTCAATTTCCAAAATACAGCTAATTCCTCTCATCTAATATTATTTAATCATTATTAAATAACATTCATTATCACATTTAACTAACCTCTTAGTCATATTGGACTAACCTTTTAGTCACATTTGACTAACCTTTTAGTCAACAACACTGACTAACCTTTTAGTCATTAAATAAGGCATCGATACGATTATTTTCTCAAATAATCACATCTCTCAAACACATCCTTTAGGTGTGACTCTTAGGGACCAGTTGATCACCGCCATCTGTATGTCAATAATGTCAAACTTATCTAGCAAGCCAACCGTTATTGATAAACGTTAATCAACTGATTAAATACGAAATGTACCCTGTGTACCTTTAGAGATTTATTTATGTTATTGCACTAACTGTGGAGGACACTAACGCCAACAAGGTAGACTTCTCATCCCCAAGTCATCTCCTTCCTTGGGCTCCCTAATCTGATTTTGGATTGATTTGGTAACCCTCGGCTCACTTCCATGGATAGTCTTGTTGGGTAACAAAGCTCCGGAAACAAATTCATTTGGAAGCTCAATGCCGCCAATGGATGATGACCCACTAAGTATCTCAATGAGGTAGGAATCCTCATAGGTTTCCAACGGCTCTTGCTCTTCCTTGGAGGGTGGTTTGCATTGCTCTTTGGGGACTTCCTTAGCAAGGACATCAAAGACACTCTCCCCCTTGCTAAGCTCTTGTTTCATTTCTGGTCTCCCATCAACCCCCATCTTTTCGTGTGATTCAATCAAGGAGGGTGGGTTAGGGTTCTTCAAAATCGGAGGTAAGGGTGCAAGTTTGATTTTCTTAGCTCCAATCTTAAAAGTATAGGTATTGTCCCTCCCATCATGATTAGCATTTCTTTCCAACTTGGAGTGAAACCTATGGGGGTTGATTTCCCTCAAGAAGACAACTAAAATCGATTTATAAAACTTGTGAATAATTCGGCCAAGGTGAAGTATTTTTGTGGGAAATTTTCTGATTTTTGTGTAAGTAAATGAAAACATAAAAGATAGAACTAAATCTAAACACAAAGTAATAGATTTAGGTGTTGATTAATCAAGCACTAAGCCACTAATTAATCATTCACTAACTCAAGCACTAAGCTAAGAGAATAATGAAGAAAACACAACTCAAACTCTAGGGTTTTTCATTCAATCAAATCTGAAAAATATGATGGGAGAGTGAGGGTTTATATACCCACACTCTAATCTTGACCTTACAATTTGAGATTGATCTAAGGGCTCATATAAGCCTTTGAAAACAACAAAAAAAACGGCCAAAAGACTTACACATAGCTGAAATTTGAAGATAAACAAATAAAAACATAAAGCATAAAGCATAAAAGGTAGATAGTGACATGTGTTGAAAGGGACTTATTGAGGAACATATGTGAGGCCTCTCTTGATCATTTTCGGCTGACTTGGGGTTGTTTCCCACTTGATTTTTGCTCTTGATGATTTAATTGACTTGTGGTTGACCCTTGGACCTAAGATTGGAAGCGGGCCCTAGGTCAATGGATTGCAAACTCT
Source organism: Dianthus caryophyllus (assembly GCA_023091065.1). Classification (NCBI taxonomy): domain Eukaryota; kingdom Viridiplantae; phylum Streptophyta; class Magnoliopsida; order Caryophyllales; family Caryophyllaceae; genus Dianthus; species Dianthus caryophyllus. The sequence continues at coordinate 21,090,957 of CM041527.1, forward strand.
CAACTCCCGTTGCAATCTCCCCGGGTTGAAAAGGATTTGCCCTCAAATCCTCTCCTTCTTCATCCTCCAAGTCTTCATGATACGGGCTAAGATCTCCCACATTAAACGTGCCATGGACTCCGTATTCCCCCGGTAGGTCAACTTTGTAAGCATTTGGTCCGATTTTCTCAAGTATCTCGAAGGGACCCTCGGCTCTAGGCATGAGCTTGTTCTTTCTCTTATCCGAGAATCTTTCTTTCCTCAAGTGTAACCATACCAAGTCTCCCTGCTCGAATTCTTTTGGAGTCTTTCGGCTCTTTGACCTAGACTTGTAGGTTTCATTCGCTTTCTCGATTTGCTTCTTGACTTGATTGTGGATGCTCATCATGAACTCAACCCGCTTCTTGGCATCGTAGCTCATCTCCTTGCCCTTGATGGGGGCTAGGTCCGTGGGCATGAGAGGGTTGGTCCCATAGACCACTTCAAACGGTGAATTTCCCGTGCTAGAAGAAGGGGCACGATTAAAAGCAAACTCGGCGTGGGCAAGCTTGAGATCCCAATCTTTCAAGGATTTGGAAACGATGCTCCTAAGGATCCTCCCCAAGGTTTTATTAGTGTCCTCGGTTTGGCCATCCGTTTGAGGGTGGTGACTTGTGCTAAACAAGAGCCTCGTTTTTAACAATTTCCACAAAGTCTTCCAAAAGTGGCTCATGAACTTGGAGTCTCGATCGGATACAATGGTCTTGGGAACTCCGTGTAATTTGACCACTTCTTTGAAGTACAATTCGGCCACACCCATGGCATCTTCGGTTTTCTTACACGCAATGAAATGAGCCATCTTGCTAAATCAATCCACCACAACCATGATGGAGTCCTTACCTCGTTGGGTTCTAGGCAAAGCGACGATGAAATCCATGCTAACATCCTCCCATGGCCGATTTGGGACGGGTAGAGGAGTATAGGGTCCCGTTTGAAAGAAGAACTTGGATTGTTGGCACGATGCGCATCTCTTGATCACATCTTGGACATCTCCAAGCATCTTAGGCCAATAGAATTGATCTTGGAGGATGTCGTAAGTCTTTTGAATCCCAAAATGCCCGGCTAAACCATTAGAATGAACCTCACGTACTAGGAGAAGTCGATAGGAACCTTTAGGAATGCACAACCGATTCCCCAAGAATAGGAACCCCTCTTGAAGTGTGTATTTGCTTCCTAGCTTGCTTTGCCCTTCACGAATGGAGCTCCACTCGTCTTTGAAGTCGGGATCCTCTACATAGAGCTCTTTCATGAATTCAAAACCCAACACTCTTTGTTCCATGTAGCTTAACATGGTGTGCCTTCGAGACAATGCGTCGGCCACCACGTTATTCTTTCCTTCAATGAACTTGCTTGAGAAAGAGAACGATTGAAGAAATTCTACCCATTTGGCGTGCCTATGATTCAACTTGTGTTGTCCATTGATGTATTTGAGAGCCTCATGATCCGAATGAAGAACAAACGGTTTGGGTTTGAGGTAATGGCTCCAATGAGCGAGAGCCCGAACGATGGCATAGAATTCTTTGTCGTAGGTGGAATAATTGAGGTTGGCACCATTCAATTTCTCACTAAAGTTAGCGATCGGCTTGTGTTCTTGCAAGAGAACGGCCCCAATTCCAACTCCACTAGCATCACATTCGACCTCAAAAAGCTTATTGAAATCCGGTGGTGTAAGAATAGGTGAATCACACAACAACTCTTTGATTTTCTTGAAAGAATTCTCGGCCCCCTGGAGTGAAACTAAGTGGATCAAGTTTCACTCAAGGGATGAACAAAAATCGAACTTGAAATGTCTTGAAAATCTCGGCTAGATGATGTATTTTTGTGGGATAATTTTCTGAAAATTTGTAACATAAAAGAAAACAATAAAGATAGTACTAAATCTACACACAAAGTAATAGATTTAGGTTGTGATTAATCAAGCACAAAGCCACTAATTAATCTTTCACAATCTCAAGCACAAAGCAAGGAGATAAATGAAAAACACTCAACTCATAAACTCTAGGGTTTTCATTCAATCAAAATCTGAAAATTATGATGTTAGAGTGAGGGTTTATATAGTACCCTTGCTCTAATCTTGGCCTTACATTTTAAAGGAGATCTAAAGGCTACAAGTAACCCACAAAAGCTACAATATTTTCGGCTCACATGAGCTCAATTTGCTGAAAATTTGAAGAGAAACAAACAAATACATAAAGCATAAAGCATAAAGGAAGATAGTGACATGTGTTGAAAGGGACTTGTTGAGGACAAACATGTGAAGCTCCTCTTGAATATTTTCGGCTGACTTGACCGTTGTTCCCTCTTGATTTTGCTCTTGAAGATTTAATTGACTTGTGGTTCGAACCCACATGGGTGCACCCAAAGTTCACACTTCAAAAATAGCACATTCATTGACTTTTCGGTTGCTCTACAACTTGACTTTCCTTGACTTCTTTGATCCACCAAGCTTGACCAAGATATTATTGTTTAATTCACTCAAAATAAGCTTGGGTGGACCCTAGGACCGTGGCCTAGCCCATGGTTCGAGCCCAAGGACCCAAACCGTGTTCTAGACTAAAACCGCCTTTGCTCGCCTTGACCATTTTTGGTCCACCCCCTCATTCCACTTGAACTCCCCTTTCTTCATACACTCGGTGATGGGTGCCATGACGGCGCTAAAATCCTTGATAAATCGTCGATAAAAAGAAGCCAAGCCATGAAAACTCCTCACCTCGGTTATGTTCTTCGGAATTAGCCACGATTTGATAGCCTCTACTTTCTCTTGGTCCACTAGTATACCACGGCTAGAGATGATATAGCCCAAGAATTGGACTTCGCTTTGCATGAAGGAACATTTCTCTAGCTTGCCATACAACTTGTGGTCTCTAAGTGTCTCAAACAACACTTGCAAGTGATGTAGATGAGCTTCCTTGGAAGGGCTATACACCAAGATATCGTCAAAGTAGACCACAATGAATCTCCCCAAGTAAGGTCTCAAGACCTCGGTCATCAATCTCATGAAGGTGCTAGGAGCATTGGATAGTTCAAAAGGCATGACTAACCATTCATACAACCCATGCTTTGTTTTAAAAGCCGTCTTCCACTCATCACCCTCTTTGATTCTCACTTGATGGTATCCTTGTCGTAGATCAATCTTGGAAAACAATCGAGCCCCACTAAGCTCATTAAGAATGTCATCAAGTCTAGGTATAGGAAACCTATACTTGACCGTAATGTTGTTGATAGCTCGACTATCCGTACACATTCTCCAAGTTCCATCCTTCTTAGGTACTAGAAGTGTAGGCACGGCACAAGGACTAAGTGATTCTCTTACAAACCCCTTTTCCATAAGCTCCCCAATTTGGTGTTGTAGTTCTTGTGTAGCCTTGGGATCACTTCGATATGCGGCCTTATTAGGTAGCGTAGCTCCCGGAACAAGATCAATTTGATGCTCAATGCCCCTAATAGGGGGTAGGCCGTGTGGTAGCTCGAGAGGAAACACATCCTTATAGAATTCTAAGAGCTCTTGAACCTCACATGGAATCGGTTCTTTACTCTCCTTCGGAGTTTCTTTGGCGATGAGGGCATAAACAACCATCCCCTTGCTAAGCTCTTGTTTCATTTCTTGTTCCCCAACTAATAGAACCCCCTCAAGAGGCTTGGTCATAGTATGAGTAGCTCGGCCACTCATGTTTGGAGGTAAAGGTGTGAGCTTGATCCTCTTGTCTCTAAACATGAAAGTGTAAGTGTTGTCTCTTCCCTCATGAGTCGCATTTCGATCAAATTCCCAAGGTCTCCCTAGTAAAAGGTGACAAGCATCCATGGGAATCACATCACACCAAACTTCATCCATGTAGTCTCTCCCCATAGAAAAAGAAACCAAACATCGTTTATCAACCAAAATTTCGGCCTCCCTATTCAACCATCTCAACTTGTAGGGGTTTGGATGCTTTTGTGTGGGTAAGGCAAGTTTATCGATGAGGGTTTTTGAAGCAACATTAACACAACTTCCTCCATCAATAATTAGGTTACAAACCCTCTTCCCAATAGTGCATTTAGACCTAAAAATCTGATTTTTTTGACTTTCCTCCAATGGTTGAGGTTGGGTATGCATAACCCTCCAAGTTACAAGACCGAGGTTTGACCCAAATCCTCCTTTCATATGGCTCAATTTAGCCTCTAATTCCCTCCTCAATTTCTCCATAGAGTCATACATGGTTCCCTCAAGAGTAGTATCATAAGAAAGAGGCATACTCATTGAGAAAACAAAAACACAAATCTGAAAAAAATTTCGGGTACCTCAAGAAAAAACCTTTGGACCGTGTGAACCCTTAGCACAAAAGTGGATCTTGTGCTTCAAATCCAACCAAAGCTTTGATGAGCAATTTGGAGTGAAACCTATGGGGGTTGATTTCCCTCAAGAAGACAACTAAAATCGATTTATAAAACTTGTGAATAATTCGGCCAAGGTGAAGTATTTTTGTGGGAAATTTTCTGATTTTTGTGTAAGTAAATGAAAACATAAAAGATAGAACTAAATCTAAACACAAAGTAATAGATTTAGGTGTTGATTAATCAAGCACTAAGCCACTAATTAATCATTCACTAACTCAAGCACTAAGCTAAGAGAATAATGAAGAAAACTCAACTCAAACTCTAGGGTTTTTCATTCAATCAAATCTGAAAAATATGATGGGAGAGTGAGGGTTTATATAATACCCACACTCTAATCTTGACCTTACAATTTGAGATTGATCTAAGGGCTCATATAAGCCTTTGAAAACAACAAAAAAAACGGCCAAAAGACTTACACATAGCTGAAATTTGAAGATAAACAAATAAAAACATAAAGCATAAAGCATAAAAGGTAGATAGTGACATGTGTTGAAAGGGACTTATTGAGGAACACATGTGAGGCCTCTCTTGATCATTTTCGGCTGACTTGGGGTTGTTTCCCACTTGATTTTTGCTCTTGATGATTTAATTGACTTGTGGTTGACCCTTGGACCTAAGATTGGAAGCGGGCCCTAGGTCAATGGATTGCAAACTCTCAACTCCCGTTGCACAACTTCCAAGGTCTCCCCAAGAGGAGATGACAAGCCTCCATGGGTACCACATCACACAAAGCCACATCCATGTAATCCCCTCCAATCGAGAAAGAAACCAAGCATTGTCTAACCACACTTACACTCATCTCGGTTCAATTGTTTAGCCACTTCATCTTGTAAGGGTTAGGGTGATCTTGTGTAGGTAAAGCTAGTTTTTCAATGAGAGTACTTGAGGCAACATTATTGCAACTTTCCCCATCAACAATCAAATTACAAACCCTTCCCATAATGGTACACCTAGATCTAAAGATTTGGCCTTGGTGATTCTCCTCTAGGGTTAGGGTTTGAGCATGTAATGCTCTACAAATCACACGGCCATGGGTAGGGGGTGGCTCTCCTCCTAACCGAGCCATTCTAGCCTCTAATTCCCTCAAGATCACAAGGTTAGGGTTAGGGATAGGTCTACCCCTCATTCGACTCATTTTGATTTCAAGCTCTCTTCTAGTTTTCTCCATAGAATCATACATGGTCTCACCAAGAGTGGTATTGGAATGAAACTAAGTGGATCAAGTTTCACTCAAAGGATTAACTAAAATCGACTTGTGAAGGTGCTTGAAAATCTCGGCCAAGTATCAATTTTTTGTGAAGTATTTTTCTGAAATTTTTGTAAACAAGGAAAACATAAAGGATAGTAACTAAATCTACACACAAAGTAATAGATTTAGGTTTTGATTAGTTTAAGCACAAAGCCACTAAACTAATCTTTCACTAACTCACACACAAAGTAATGAGAAAAATGAAGAGCACTCAAATAAACAACTAGGGTTTTCATTCAACTAAAATCTGAAAATTATGTTGTGTGAGGATGGGTTTATATAACACCCAAGGCCTCATCTCAACCATACATTACTAGGATCATCTAAGGGCTCACATGAGTCCCCAAGTAATACAAAAAAAACGGCTAGAGTAGCTCACATGTGAGCTGAAATTTTCAAAGGTAAACAACAAAATTCAAAAGCATAAAGTAGACAATGACTTGAGCTCCCATCCTATCCTTGCATTTTGAAGATCATCCAAGGGTCAAGATAGGGAGGTTTGGGGATCAAGGGCCGGTCCCAAGGGGGTTTATTACAAGGTCAATTTGTCTACTTTCAATAAAACATAAAGCATAAAGTAAAGAAAGCGACATGTATGAAAAAGACATAAAGAACAAAATAATGTGATTGTTTGTTGGGGTTTGAGTGAGCCGGCTCCATGGCCTCCTTGAGCTAGACTTTGTGAGCCATGTGAGTCCTTTTATTGGAGGATTGACTCACATGGTTGCACCCAATTTGAACCACATTCAAAAATAGCATTTTTCCTTGACATTTTAATTGCTCTCCATCTTGACTTCCCTTGACCACTAAGTTTGGCTTGATTTGACCATAGAATTGACTTGACTCTTCTCTTAGTGGTCCCTAGGATCATGACCTAGGCTAGGGTTTGAGCCCAAGGACTCAATCCTTGGCTCAACTCCATCTCCTCATTGACCACCTTGACCATTTTTGGTCCAATCTCCTCTCCTTGGAAAGGACTTGTCCTCAAGTCCTTGATGATCCTCTTGCTTCCACCTTGGCTCGATTTCATGCTCAATCCTCGACTTAACCCTTGCTCAACCTTGGTCTTCACGGTTTTGGACTTCCAAGGGCACCACTTAGCTAGGGTTTGGAGAATTGGTTGGATTCCTTTGCCTTGGCTCGAGGGATTGTTCATGTTGTCCTCCTTGGTCACGGTTTGCTTGACCACGCATTCTTCCTCGAGCATTTCTTTGAGCCCACGACTCATAGCCACGCCATCCATCCATTCTTGCTCATGATCGAGTCCTTCAATGATTCTTCACCTTAGAGATCCACTCGATCTTTCCTTGCCATCGATTTTTGTTCTTTCATTGACCACATTCTCATTGTAGCCGATTGTTTCATTCTTGATTGTTGCATCACCTTCATGTGGCTCCTCTCCTAGATTCCTTCTTGTCATGCTAGAGCTTCCTTCACATTCTAAGTTCATCACTTCCTTTTGCCCTCCACTACTCGGTGTAAGGCCTTTCAAGCCTTCATGCTCAATCAATTTCGGCCCCAACTTCATCTCCATGCTAGGGTTTGGCCCAAGGAAGGATTCAAACAAGCACGCATTGGATTTACAACCCATCATTGGTGGTAGGGGAGCTAAGACAATAAGCTTTTCACCATACTTGAATGAGTAGGTGTTGTCTCTTCCATGGTGGGAAGAATTCTTTTCATACTCCCAAGGCCTACCAAGCAACACATGACATGCATCCATGTCCAACACTTCACACACAATTTCATCTTTATAGTCTTGTTCAATCGAGAACGAGACTTTGCATTGCTTATCGACTTTTACCTCGGCTCCTTGATTAAGCCACCTTAGCTTGTAAGGATGAGGATGCTTCAAGGTTGGCAAGGCAAGTTTATCAATGAGGGTTTTCGAAGCAACATTAACACAACTTCCCCCATCGATAATGAGATTACACACCCTCCCCATGATTGTACACTTGGTTCGAAATAGTTGGTGTCTTTGATCCATGCTTTCACTTGAATCTTGAGTGTGCATTACTCGCCAAGTAACCAAGCTCAACCCCGAGTCCGGGGGAACAATTGTCTCGGCCACCTTCACATCCTCAACTCCCTCGTTTTTTTCTTCCTCACAAACTAACACTTCATCGTCTCCCCAATGCACAACCTCACTTGTGTTCAAGGTCCTCTTGCTAGGGCATTCCTTAGCAAAATGACCATACCCTTGACATTGGTAGCACTTCTTGAGAGGAATTGTTCTCTTAGGGCCATAGTCGATTCCCTTCCCCTTGTCAACACATGATGGCTTGATAGTAGGGCTAGGTTCGACAATTTTGACCCCTCCTTGGCTCGAGTTAGGGTGGGCCTTGGTGTTGCTTTTGGCCGAATCCCCTCTCCCCTTCTCTAGCCTTTTCCACACGTGTGGCCATGGTAACGACCTCATCGAATGACCACAAGTTTTGCATCTTCACTCGGTTGCAATCCTAGGGTTTAGGCCCTCGACAAACCTAGCTATTTTTTGTTCGGGTTTCTCATTCATCTCACATTGTAATGTGAGTTGCTCAAAGTCCCTAAGGTAAGACTCAATTGGTTGTGTCTCTTGTTTGAGTTGAGCTAGCTTGAGGAACATGTCTTGGGTATAATCCTTGGGAACAAACTTGTCTTTGAGTTTCTTTTTGAGTTTGAGCCATGACCTAATGGGTTCCTTTCCCTCTCGATTTCTTTGATTCTTAAGGTTTTCATACCAAAGGGAGGCATGTCCTTTGAATTTCATGATGGCCACCTTAAAACACTTCCTATCGGGATATTCCTTAAATTCAAAGATCCTCTCTATCGACCTAAGCCAATCTAGGAGATCCTCGGGGTTCAAGCTACCATAAAAATCGGGTATATCCACTTTGATATCTCGGTCATGGTCTCTTGGGTGGGTTTCAAGGGACTCCTCCGAATCCGAAAATTGATCTTCCATGTGAGGAGGTGGTCGACCCCTTCCACGGCCTCCTATCCCACGGCCCCTTCCTCCTCCACCCCTTCTTGGCTCCTCAATGTTATGATCCAAGAGAGTGTTTAGAGCATTCATCATTAAAGTACAATTACCGGTGAGTTGAGTTAATTTCTCTTCTAAATCGGAAAGCCTTTTATCCTCCCCTCTATCCCCTTCCATTTTGTGAAAATTTTGTGAGTTTTTTGTGGAAGTTTTGTGGAAAATAAACAAGGAAAAGAAAAGAAAGAAAACGAAAAATGAAGAGGAAGAACAAGGGTGCAAACCGAGAAAAGTAAAAACAAATCGAAAACAAGAACAAACCTAGGCTTTGATGACCAATTTGGAATGAAACTAAGTGGATCAAGTTTCACTCAAAGGATGAACTAAGATCGACTTGTGAAGGTGCTTGAAAATCTCGGCCAAGTATCAATTTTTTGTGAAGTATTTTTCTGAAATTTTTGTAAACAAGGAAAACATAAAGGATAGTAACTAAATCTACACACAAAGTAATAGATTTAGGGTTTGATTAGTTTAAGCACAAAGCCACTAAACTAATCTTTCACTAACTCACACACAAAGTAATGAGAAAAATGAAGAGCACTCAAATAAACAACTAGAGTTTTCATTCAACTAAAATCTGAAAATTATGTTGTGTGAGGATGGGTTTATATAACACCCAAGGCCTCATCTCAATCATACATTACTAGGATCATCTAAGGGCTCACATGAGTCCCCAAGTAATACAAAAAAACGGCTAGAGTAGCTCACATGTGAGCTGAAATTTTCAAAGGTAAACAACAAAATTCAAAAGCATAAAGTAGACAATGACTTGAGCTCCCATCCTATCCTTGCATTTTGAAGATCATCCAAGGGTCAAGATAGGGAGGTTTGGGGATCAAGGGCCGGTCCCAAGGGGGTTTATTACAAGGTCAATTTGTCTACTTTCAATAAAACATAAAGCATAAAGTAAAGAAAGCGACATGTATGAAAAAGACATAAAGAACAAAATAATGTGATTGTTTGTTGGGGTTTGAGTGAGCCGGCTCCATGGCCTCCTTGAGCTAGACTTTGTGAGCCATGTGAGTCCTTTTATTGGAGGATTGACTCACATGGTTGCACCCAATTTGAACCACATTCAAAAATAGCATTTTTCCTTGACATTTTAATTGCTCTCCATCTTGACTTCCCTTGACCACTAAGTTTGGCTTGATTTGACCATAGAATTGACTTGACTCATCTCTTAGTGGTCCCTAAGATCATGACCTAGGCTAGGGTTTGAGCCCAAGGACTCAATCCTTGGCTCAACTCCATCTCCTCATTGACCACCTTGACCATTTTTGGTCCAGGTATCACAAGAAACATCCAAAGGAAGAAACATACCCATTGAAATAACCAAAGAAACAAATCTGAAAATGGACGCAAAGTGAGGATCTTTGAACGTGTGAATGAACCGACTTCTAGCACAATGTGGATCTTGTGCTCTCAAACCCAACGAAAGCTTTGATTACCAATTTGGAGTGAAACCTATGGGGTTTGATTTCACTCAAGAATACAACTAAAATCGATTTGTAAAACTTGTAGAAATTTCGGCCAAGTGATGATTTTTTTGGTGAGAATTTTCTGATTTTTGTAGGTAAATGAAAAACATAAAAGATAGAACTAAATCTAAACACAAAGTAATAGATTTAGGTTTTGATTAATCAAGCACTAAGCCACTAATTAATCATTCACTAACTCAAGCACTAAGCTAAGAGAATAATGAAGGAAACTCAACTCAAACTCTAGGGTTTAACATTCATTCAAAATCTGCAAAATACAATGAGAGTGCTTGGTTTATATAGACCAAGGCTTTACATCCTAACCATACAATCTAAGCTTGATCTAAGGGTCTTAAAAGGCCCTCAAAACAGCCAAAAAAAATGGGTCTTGGACCAAAAATGGTCAAGTTGGTCAAGGAAGAGATGGAGTTGAGCCAAGGGTTGAGTCCTTGGGCTCAAACCCGAGCCTAGGCCATGATCCTAGGGGCCACTAAGAGTAAAGTCAAGTCAATTCTATGGTCAAATCGAGCCCTACTTAGTGGTCAAGGGAAGTCAAGTTGGAGAGCAACTAGAAAGTCAATGGAATGCTATTTTTGAATGTGGTCAACTTGGGTGCACCCATGTGAGCTAACCCTCCAATAAAAGACTCACATGGTTCACAAAAGCTAGCTCATGGAGGTCCAAGGAGCCGGCCTAATCAAGCCACCAAAACCATCACATTGTTTTATGTTTTATGTCTTTTTCATTCATGTCCCTTTCACTACTTTATGCTTTATTGTATGAGTTTAAATTTCTGAAAATTTGGTCACATGGACCGTCCTTCCTCTAACCAAGGCTCCCTCAAAGACCCTTGGATGATCATCAACAAAGAATGGGGAGGATTGAGTCAAGTGTCAACATCAACCTTTATGCTTTTGAAGATTGTCTTTTACTTTGAAATTTTCAGCTCACATGTGAGCCTTTAGCCGTTTTTTTCGGATTATTTTGGGACTCATGTGAGCCCTTAGATGAACATTGTAATGTAAGGCTAGGATGTAAAGACTTGGTTTATATAAACCAAGCCTCTCCACATTATATTTTCAGATTTGATATTGAATGAAAACCCTAGAGTTTTATGAGTTGAGTGTTCTTCATTTTTCTCCTTGCTTTGTGCTTGAGATTTATGATTAATTAGTTAGTGGCTTTGTGCTTAACTAATTAAACCCCTAAATCTATTACTTTGTGTTTAGATTTAGGTACTATCTTTATGTTTCCTTTTGTTTTACAAAAATCAGAAAAATCATCACCAAAAACACAACACTTTGGTAGAAAATTTCAAAGGGATTCACAAGTTGATTTTAGTTCATTCTTTGAGTGAAACTTACTCCTTCTAGTTTCATTCCAAATTGGTCATCAAAGCCTAGGTTTGTTCTTGTTTTCGATTTGTTTTTGTGTTTCTCGGTTTACCCTTATTTTTCCTCTTCAATTTTTTCGTTTTTCTTTCCTTCTTTTCCTTGTTTATTTTCCACAAAACTTCCACAAAAATCTCACAAAATTTTCACAAAATGGAAGAGGATAAAAGGCTTTCCGATTTAGAAGAGAAGTTGACTCAACTCACCGGTAATTGTACTTTAATGATGAATGCTATAAACACTCTCTTGGAACAAAACATTCATGAGCCAAGACCACCACCTAGAGGTGGAGGAGGAAGAGGGCGTGGCTTTGGAGGCCGTGGGAGAGGCCAACCCCCTCCTCACATGGAGGATCAATACTCGGATTCGGAGGAGTCCCTTGAAGTGCAACCAAGAGATCATGACCGAGACATCAAGGTAGAAATTCAGACTTTTATGGTAGTCTTAACCCCGAGGATCTACTAGATTGGCTTAGGTCGGTTGAACGAATCTTTGAATTTAAGGAATCCACCGATAGTAAGTGTTTTAAGGTGCCCATCATGAAATACAAAGGCTATGCCTCCCTTTGGTATGAAAACCTTAAGAACCAAAGAAATCGAGAGGGAAAGGAACCCATTAGGTCATGGCTCAAACTCAAGAAAAAGCTCAAAGATAAGTTTGTTCCCAAGGATTACACCCAAGACATGTTTCTTAGGCTAGCCCAACTCAAACAAGAAACACAACCCATCGAATCCTACCTTAGGGACTTTGGACAACTCACATTACAATGTGAGATGAATGAAATACCCGAGCAAAAGATAGCTAGGTTTGTCGAGGGCCTAAACCCTAGGATAGCTAACCGGGTGAAGATGCAAAACTTGTGGTCATTCGATGAGGCCGTCACTATGGCCACTCGTGTGGAAAGGCTAGAGAAGGGGAGAGGGGACTCGGCTAAGAGCACCACCAAGGCCAACCCCACGTCAAGCCAAGGAGGGATCAAAATTGGTGAGCCTTGCCCTACTATCAAGCCATCAAGTGTCGACAAGGGGAAGGGAATTGACTATGGCCCTAAGAAAACAATTCCTCTCAAGAAGTGCTACCAATGTCAAGGGTATGGTCATTTTGCTAAGGAATGCCCTAGCAAGAGGACCTTGAACACAAGTGAGGTTGTGCATTGGGGAGACGATGAGGTCTTAGTTTGTGAGGAAGAAAAAAAAGAGGGAGTTGAGGAGGTGAAGGTGGCGGAGACATTAGTTCCCCCGGTGCACTGAAACGGCTTGACGATTTGGTCCCGATTTTTGGTCTACGTTTCAACCATGGTCCTTGGACCCATGGTCACGTTTTTTCAGCTCAAAGGAGGCCAAACTCGGCTGGTCTATTGATGTTCAAGTCATACATTTTAATTCATACATGTCCCTTTCGATTAAAGTTGCTTTAAACTTTATGTCTTTGTCACCTTTTGATCTTTTGTATTCAAAGAACAAAATCAGCCAAGGAACTTAAAGGGGCCGAGATTTACTTGCTTTCCAAGGAGAAATAAAGGGCCTTGATTCAACAACACAAATGAAGGGAGAGGATGCTACAACAAGTCGCTTTCTACTTTAGTTGTTAGTTGTTGTAATTTTCAGATTTTGTAAGGTCTTGTGACCCAATTTTTCGGCTGTTTTTGTAAGGCCCTCATGGCCCTTAGATTAGATATTAGATGTAGGGTTTAGATGATAGCATGGGTCTTATATAAACCCACTTATCCTCCTTGTATTTTTCAGATTTGAAGAAATAAGAAAATGAGTTTTAAAAGTGAGTTTTTCTCTTGGAAACCACCTTGGCTTTGTGCTTGGTGTTTCGAGTATCCTTGGGGGATGATCATAGCTTAGTGCGATGATTGATCGGAACCTTAGTCTTAGGCCCTCGCTTAGTGCTCGGTCTAATTCATATCCTAGGCTTAAACTTGTTTAAGTCATATCTTTTATTTTAGTTTTTATGTGTGTTCAAATAAAATCAGAAAACTTCACCACCAAAACAGCCCAAAAAAACGTGTGAATGGAGTAAGGCTCTTGAATGAGTCGAGTTTAGGTCGAGGTGGTTACAAGGTACAAAGAGGCCCGCTCCAAATTGCTCCAATTGGTATCAAAGCTACGGCTCTTGAGTTTTCTTAAACCAAGACGATCTTGGGATGAGTTGGGTCTTGATGTTTTCGAGTGTCTCCTTACAAATTTGTGCGCGTCTTGATTTGTGAGTGTCGACTTGATTCGAGCACACTTTGTGGGTGTTTGGGTCGAGTTGGCTAACAAGGGGATTCGATGAATTTGCTATGTGCTTTTCATAGGATTTGCTCTTGTTGTTTCACTCTTTTACATCCAACTTTACTTTCTTTCAAAATCGTTTTATTTTCTGAAAATTTATCTTTTTGGATACCATTTTTTTATTTGGCTAAAGTTTGAGGACAAACTTTTTTTGAAGAAAGGGAGAGTTGCACTGAAACGGCTTGACGATTTGGTCCCGATTTTTGGTCTACGTTTCAACCATGGTCCTTGGACCCATGGTCACGTTTTTTCAGCTCAAAGGAGGCCAAACTCGGCTGGTCTATTGATGTTCAAGTCATACATTTTAATTCATACATGTCCCTTTCGATTAAAGTTGCTTTAAACTTTATGTCTTTGTCACCTTTTGATCTTTTGTATTCAAAGAACAAAATCAGCCAAGGAACTTAAAGGGGCCGAGATTTACTTGCTTTCCAAGGAGAAATAAAGGGCCTTGATTCAACAACACAAATGAAGGGAGAGGATGCTTCTGACAAGTCGCTTTCTACTTTAGTTGTTAGTTGGTGTAATTTTCAGATCTTGTAAGGTCTTGTGACCCAATTTTCGGCTGTTTTTGTAAGGCCCTCATGGCCCTTAGATTAGATATTAGATGTAGGGTTTAGATGATAGCATGGGTCTTATATAAACCCACTTATCCTCCTTGTATTTTTCAGATTTGAAGAAATAAGAAAATGAGTTTTAAAAGTGAGTTTTTCTCTTGGAAACCACCTTGGCTTTGTGCTTGGTGTTTCGAGTATCCTTGGGGGATGATCATAGCTTAGTGCGATGATTGATCGGAACCTTAGTCTTAGGCCCTCGCTTAGTGCTCGGTCTAATTCATATCCTAGGCTTAAACTTGTTTAAGTCATATCTTTTATTTTAGTTTTTATGTGTGTTCAAATAAAATCAGAAAACTTCACCACCAAAACAGCCCAAAAAAACGTGTGAATGGAGTAAGGCTCTTGAATGAGTCGAGTTTAGGTCGAGGTGGTTACAAGGTACAAAGAGGCCCGCCCCGAATCGCTCCAATTGGTATCAAAGCTACGGCTCTTGAGTTTTCTTAAACCAAGACGATCTTGGGATGAGTTGGGTCTTGGTGTCTTCGAGTGTAGCCTTACAAACCTGGGCGAGTCTTGGTTTGTGAGTGTCGGCTTTGATTCGAGCACCTTTGTAGGTGTTTGGGTCGAGTTGGCTAACAAGAGGATTCGATGAATTTGCTATGTGCTTTTCATAGGATTTGCTCTTGTTGTTTCCCTCTTTTACATCCAACTTTACTTTCTTTCAAAATCGTTTTTGTTTTCTGAAAATTTCATCTTTTTGGATACCATTTTATTTGGCCAAAGTTTGAGGACAAACTTTTTTTTGAAAAAGGGGAGAGTTGGAACGAAACGGCTTGACGATTTGGACCCGATTTTTGGTCTACGTTTTAACCATGGTCCTTGGACCCATGGTCACGTTTTTTCAGCTCAAAGGAGGCCAAACTCGGCTGGTCTATTGATGTTCAAGTCATACATTTTAATTCATACATGTCCCTTTCGATTAAAGTTGCTTTAAACTTTATGTCTTTGTCACCTTTTGATCTTTTGTATTCAAAGAACAAAATCAGCCAAGGAACTTAAAGGGGCCGAGATTTACTTGCTTTCCAAGGAGAAATAAAGGGCCTTGATTCAACAACACAAATGAAGGGAGAGGATGCTACAACAAGTCGCTTTCTACTTTAGTTGTTAGTTGTTGTAATTTTCAGATTTTGTAAGGTCTTGTGACCCAATTTTTCGGCTGTTTTTGTAAGGCCCTCATGGCCCTTAGATTAGATATTAGATGTAGGGTTTAGATGATAGCATGGGTCTAATATAAACCCACTTATCCTCCTTGTATTTTTCAGATTTGAAGAAATAAGAAAATGAGTTTTAAAAGTGAGTTTTTCTCTTGGAAACCACCTTGGCTTTGTGCTTGGTGTTTCGAGTATCCTTGGGGGATGATCATAGCTTAGTGCGATGATTGATCGGAACCTTAGTCTTAGGCCCTCGCTTAGTGCTCGGTCTAATTCATATCCTAGGCTTAAACTTGTTTAAGTCATATCTTTTATTTTAGTTTTTATGTGTGTTCAAATAAAATCAGAAAACTTCACCACCAAAACAGCCCAAAAAAACGTGTGAATGGAGTAAGGCTCTTGAATGAGTCGAGTTTAGGTCGAGGTGGTTACAAGGTACAAAGAGGCCCGCTCCAAATCGCTCCACCCGGACTCGGGATTGAGCTTAGTCATATGGCGAGTGATGCACAGTCAAGAATCGAGTGAGAACATAGACCAAAGGCAACAAATATTTCGGTCTAAGTGTACAATCATGGGGAAAGTGTGCAATCTCATCATCGACGGTGGAAGTTGTACTAATGTGGCTTCCAAAATGCTTGTGGAGAAACTAAACCTACCCACTTTGGAACACCCTAGCCCCTACAAACTAAGGTGGCTCAACAAGGGAGCCGAGGTGAAGGTCAACAAACAATGCAAGGTGCCATTTTCGATTGGCCAAGATTACAAAGATGAGGTTACTTGTGAAATTCTCGACATGGATGCATGTCACTTGTTGCTTGGAAGACCATGGGAGTATGAGAGGGATTCCTCTCATCATGGAAGGAGCAATACTTACTCCTTCAAATACAAGGAGAAACTCATTGTGCTCACACCACTACCTCCTATGATGGGCTACAAAACTAACTCGTGCTTGTTTGGATTGATCATCGAAGGAAGCTCTAGTGTGGAGATGAAATTGGAGCCGAGTTTAAGTGGGTATGAAGGCTTGAGAGGCCTTGAACCGAAAGGGAGTGGGCAAGAGGAAATGGTGAGCCTAGACCTTGAGGAAAACCCTAGAGCAACAAGGAGGATTCTAGGAGAGGAGCAACATGAGTATGACAAATCAATCTACAATGAGAATGAAGTCCAAGAGAGGGCTAAAATCGATGGCAAGGAAAGATCAAGTGGGTCTTTAAGATGGAGAATCATTGATGGACTCGATCATGAGCAAGAATGGATGGATGGCATGGCTATGAGTCGTGGGCTCAAGGAAATGCTCGAGGAAAAGTGTGTGGTCAAGCAAGCCGTGACCAAGGAGGAAAACATGATCATCCCCTCGAGTCAAAGCAAAGGAGTCCAACCATTTCTCCAAACCCTAGCTAAGTGGTGCCCTTGGAAGTCTAAAACCGTGAAGGCCAAGGTCGAGCAAGGGTTAAGTCGAGGATTGAGCATGAGATCGAGCCAAGGGGAAAGCAAGAGGATCTCCAAGGATTTGAGGGCAAATCCTTTCCAAGGAGAGGAGATTGGACCAAAATGGGCAGGTGGGTCAAGGAAGAGATGGAGTTGAGCCAAGGGTTGAGTCCTTGGGCTCAAATCCAAGCCTAGGCCATGATCCTAGGGGCCACTAAGAGTAAAGTCAAGTCAATTCTATGGTCAAATCGAGCCCTACTTAGTGGTCAAGGGAAGTCAAGAGAAGTCAAGTTGGAGAGCAACTAGAAAGTCAATGGAATGCTATTTTTGAATGTGGTCAACTTGGGTGCACCCATGTGAGCTAACCCTCCAATAAAAGACTCACATGGTTCACAAAAGCTAGCTCATGGAGGTCCAAGGAGCCAGCCTAATCAAGCCACCAAAACCATCACATTGTTTTATGTTTTATGTCTTTTTCATTCATGTCCCTTTCACTACTTTATGCTTTATTGTATGAGTTTAAATTTCTGAAAATTTGGTCACATGGACCGTCCTTCCTCTAACCAAGGCTCCTCAAAGACCCTTGGATGATCATCAACAAAGAATGGGGAGGATTGAGTCAGTGTCAACATCAACCTTTATCTTTTGAAGATTGTCTTTTACTTTGAAATTTTCAGCTCACATGTGAGCCTTTAGCCGCTTTTTCAGATTATTTTGGGACTCATGTGAGCCCTTAGATGAACATTGTAATGTAAGGCTAGGATGTAAAGACTTGGTTTATATAAACCAAGCCTCTCCACATTATATTTTCAGATTTGATATTGAATGAAAACCCTAGAGTTTTATGAGTTGAGTGTTCTTCATTTTTCTCCTTGCTTTGTGCTTGAGATTTATGATTAATTAGTTAGTGGCTTTGTGCTTAACTAATTAAACCCCTAAATCTATTACTTTGTGTTTAGATTTAGGTACTATCTTTATGTTTCCTTTTGTTTTACAAAAATCAGAAAAATCATCACCAAAAACACAACACTTTGGCCGAAAATTTCAAGGGATTCACAAGTTGATTTTAGTTCATTCTTTGAGTGAAACTTACTCCTTCTAGTTTCATTCCAAATTGGTCATCAAAGCCTAGGTTTGTTCTTGTTTTCGATTTGTTTTTGTGTTTCTCGGTTTACCCTTGTTTTTCCTCTTCAATTTTTTCGTTTTTCTTTCCTTCTTTTCCTTGTTTATTTTCCACAAAACTTCCACAAAAATCTCACAAAATTTTCACAAAATGGAAGAGGATAAAAGGCTTTCCGATTTAGAAGAGAAGTTGACTCAACTCACCGGTAATTGTACTTTAATGATGAATGCTATAAACACTCTCTTGGAACAAAACATTCATGAGCCAAGACCACCACCTAGAGGTGGAGGAGGAAGAGGGCGTGGCTTTGGAGGCCGTGGGAGAGGCCAACCCCCTCCTCACATGGAGGATCAATACTCGGATTCGGAGGAGTCCCTTGAAGTGCAACCAAGAGATCATGACCGAGACATCAAGGTAGAAATTCCCGACTTTTATGGTAGTCTTAACCCCGAGGATCTACTAGATTGGCTTAGGTCGGTTGAACGAATCTTTGAATTTAAGGAATACCCTGATAGAAAGTGTTTTAAGGTGGCCATCATGAAATTCAAAGGCTATGCCTCCCTTTGATATGAAAACCTTAAGAACCAAAGAAATCGAGAGGGAAAGGAACCTATTAGGTCATGGCTCAAACTCAAGAAAAAGCTCAAAGATAAGTTTGTTCCCAAGGATTACACCCAAGACATGTTTCTTAGGCTAGCCCAACTCAAACAAGAAACACAACCCATCGAATCCTACCTTAGGGACTTTGAACAACTCACATTACATTGTGAGATGGATGAAAAACCGAGCAAAAGATAGCTAGGTTTGTCGAGGGCCTAAACCCTAGGATAGCTAACCGGTGAAGATGCAAAACTTGTGGTCATTCGATGAGGCCGTCACTATGGCCACTCGTGTGGAAAGGCTAGAGAAGGGGAGAGGGGACTCGGCTAAGAGCACCACCAAGGCCAACCCCACGTCAAGCCAAGGAGGGATCAAAATTGGTGAGCCTTGCCCTACTATCAAGCCATCAAGTGTCGACAAGGGGAAGGGAATTGACTATGGCCCTAAGAAAACAATTCCTCTCAAGAAGTGCTACCAATGTCAAGGGTATGGTCATTTGGCTAAGGAATGCCCTAGCAAGAGGACCTTGAACACAAGTGAGGTTGTGCATTGGGGAGACGATGAGGTCTTAGTTTGTGAGGAAGAAAAAAAAGAGGGAGTTGAGGAGGTGAAGGTGGCGGAGACATTAGTTCCCCCGGACTCGGGATTGAGCTTAGTCATATGGCGAGTGATGCACAGTCAAGAATCGAGTGAGAACATAGACCAAAGGCAACAAATATTTCGGTCTAAGTGTACAATCATGGGGAAAGTGTGCAATCTCATCATCGACGGTGGAAGTTGTACTAATGTGGCTTCCAAAATGCTTGTGGAGAAACTAAACCTACCCACTTTGGAACACCCTAGCCCCTACAAACTAAGGTGGCTCAACAAGGGAGCCGAGGTGAAGGTCAACAAACAATGCAAGGTGCCATTTTCGATTGGCCAAGATTACAAAGATGAGGTTACTTGTGAAATTCTCGACATGGATGCATGTCACTTGTTGCTTGGAAGACCATGGGAGTATGAGAGGGATTCCTCTCATCATGGAAGGAGCAATACTTACTCCTTCAAATACAAGGAGAAACTCATTGTGCTCACACCACTACCTCCTATGATGGGCTACAAAACTAACTCGTGCTTGTTTGGATTGATCATCGAAGGAAGCTCTAGTGTGGAGATGAAATTGGGGCCGAGTTTAAGTGGGTATGAAGGCTTGAGAGGCCTTGAACCGAAAGGGAGTGGGCAAGAGGAAATGGTGAGCCTAGACCTTGAGGAAAACCCTAGAGCAACAAGGAGGATTCTAGGAGAGGAGCAACATGAGTATGACAAATCAATCTACAATGATAATGAAGTCCAAGAGAGGGCTAAAATCGATGGCAAGGAAAGATCAAGTGGGTCTTTAAGATGGAGAATCATTGATGGACTCGATCATGAGCAAGAATGGATGGATGGCATGGCTATGAGTCGTGGGCTCAAGGAAATGCTCGAGGAAAAGTGTGTGGTCAAGCAAGCCGTGACCAAGGAGGAAAACATGATCATCCCCTCGAGTCAAAGCAAAGGAGTCCAACCATTTCTCCAAACCCTAGCTAAGTGGTGCCCTTGGAAGTCTAAAACCGTGAAGGCCAAGGTCGAGCAAGGGTTAAGTCGAGGATTGAGCATGAGATCGAGCCAAGGGGAAAGCAAGAGGATCTCCAAGGATTTGAGGGCAAATCCTTTCCAAGGAGAGGAGATTGGACCAAAAATGGTCAAGTTGGTCAAGGAAGAGATGGAGTTGAGCCAAGGGTTGAGTCCTTGGGCTCAAATCCAAGCCTAGGCCATGATCCTAGGGGCCACTAAGAGTAAAGTCAAGTCAATTCTATGGTCAAATCGAGCCCTACTTAGTGGTCAAGGGAAGTCAAGAGAAGTCAAGTTGGAGAGCAACTAGAAAGTCAATGGAATGCTATTTTTGAATGTGGTCAACTTGGGTGCACCCATGTGAGCTAACCCTCCAATAAAAGACTCACATGGTTCACAAAAGCTAGCTCATGGAGGTCCAAGGAGCCGCCTAATCAAGCCACCAAAACCATCACATTGTTTTATGTTTTATGTCTTTTTCATTCATGTCCCTTTCACTACTTTATGCTTTATTGTATGAGTTTAAATTTCTGAAAATTTGGTCACATGGACCGTCCTTCCTCTAACCAAGGCTCCCTCAAAGACCCTTGGATGATCATCAACAAAGAATGGGGAGGATTGAGTCAAGTGTCAACATCAACCTTTATGCTTTTGAAGATTGTCTTTTACTTTGAAATTTTCAGCTCACATGTGAGCCTTTAGCCGTTAATTTCGTATTATTTTGGGACTCATGTGAGCCCTTAGATGAACATTGTAATGTAAGGCTAGGATGTAAAGACTTGGTTTATATAAACCAAGCCTCTCCACATTATATTTTCAGATTTGATATTGAATGAAAACCCTAGAGTTTTATGAGTTGAGTGTTCTTCATTTTTCTCTCCTTGCTTTGTGCTTGAGATTTATGATTAATTAGTTAGTGGCTTTGTGCTTAACTAATTAAACCCCTAAATCTATTACTTTGTGTTTAGATTTAGGTACTATCTTTATGTTTCCTTTTGTTTTACAAAAATCAGAAAAATCATCACCAAAAACACAACACTTTGGCCGAAAATTTCAAGGGATTCACAAGTTGATTTTAGTTCATTCTTTGAGTGAAACTTACTCCTTCTAGTTTCATTCCAAATTGGTCATCAAAGCCTAGGTTTGTTCTTGTTTTCGATTTGTTTTTGTGTTTCTCGGTTTACCCTTGTTTTTCCTCTTCAATTTTTTCGTTTTTCTTTCCTTCTTTTCCTTGTTTATTTTCCACAAAACTTCCACAAAAATCTCACAAAATTTTCACAAAATGGAAGAGGATAAAAGGCTTTCCGATTTAGAAGAGAAGTTGACTCAACTCACCGGTAATTGTACTTTAATGATGAATGCTATAAACACTCTCTTGGAACAAAACATTCATGAGCCAAGACCACCACCTAGAGGTGGAGGAGGAAGAGGGCGTGGCTTTGGAGGCCGTGGGAGAGGCCAACCCCCTCCTCACATGGAGGATCAATACTCGGATTCGGAGGAGTCCCTTGAAGTGCAACCAAGAGATCATGACCGAGACATCAAGGTAGAAATTCAGACTTTTATGGTAGTCTTAACCCTGGATCTACTAGATTGGCTTAGGTCGGTTGAACGAATCTTTGAATTTAAGGAATACCCAGATAGAAAGTGTTTTAAGGTGGCCATCATGAAATTCAAAGGCTATGCCTCCCTTTGGTATGAAAACCTTAAGAACCAAAGAAATCGAGAGGGAAAGGAACCCATTAGGTCATGGCTCAAACTCAAGAAAAAGCTCAAAGATAAGTTTGTTCCCAAGGATTACACCCAAGACATGTTTCTTAGGCTAGCCCAACTCAAACAAGAAACACAACCCATCGAATCCTACCTTAGGGACTTTGAACAACTCACATTACAATGTGAGATGAATGAAAAACCCGAGCAAAAGATAGCTAGGTTTGTCGAGGGCCTAAACCCTAGGATAGCTAACCGGGTGAAGATGCAAAACTTGTGGTCATTCGATGAGGCCGTCACTATGGCCACTCGTGTGGAAAGGCTAGAGAAGGGGAGAGGAGACTCGGCTAAGAGCACCACCAAGGCCAACCCCACGTCAAGCCAAGGAGGGATCAAAATTGGTGAGCCTTGCCCTACTATCAAGCCATCAAGTGTCGACAAGGGAGGGGAATTGACTATGGCCCTAAGAAAACAATTCCTCTCAAGAAGTGCTACCAATGTCAAGGGTATGGTCATTTTGCTAAGGAATGCCCTAGCAAGAGGACCTTGAACACAAGTGAGGTTGTGCATTGGGGAGACGATGAGGTCTTAGTTTGTGAGGAAGAAAAAAAAGAGGAGTTGAGGAGGTGAAGGTGGCGGAGACATTAGTTCCCTGACTCGGGATTGAGCTTAGTCATATGGCGAGTGATGCACAGTCAAGAATCGAGTGAGAACATAGACCAAAGGCAACAAATATTTCGGTCTAAGTGTACAATCATGGGGAAAGTGTGCAATCTCATCATCGACGGTGGAAGTTGTACTAATGTGGCTTCCAAAATGCTTGTGGAGAAACTAAACCTACCCACTTTGGAACACCCTAGCCCCTACAAACTAAGGTGGCTCAACAAGGGAGCCGAGGTGAAGGTCAACAAACAATGCAAGGTGCCATTTTCGATTGGCCAAGATTACAAAGATGAGGTTACTTGTGAAATTCTCGACATGGATGCATGTCACTTGTTGCTTGGAAGACCATGGGAGTATGAGAGGGATTCCTCTCATCATGGAAGGAGCAATACTTACTCCTTCAAATACAAGGAGAAACTCATTGTGCTCACACCACTACCTCCTATGATGGGCTACAAAACTAACTCGTGCTTGTTTGGATTGATCATCGAAGGAAGCTCTAGTGTGGAGATGAAATTGGAGCCGAGTTTAAGTGGGTATGAAGGCTTGAGAGGCCTTGAACCGAAAGGGAGTGGGCAAGAGGAAATGGTGAGCCTAGACCTTGAGGAAAACCCTAGAGCAACAAGGAGGATTCTAGGAGAGGAGCAACATGAGTATGACAAATCAATCTACAATGAGAATGAAGTCCAAGAGAGGGCTAAAATCGATGGCAAGGAAAGATCAAGTGGGTCTTTAAGATGGAGAATCATTGATGGACTCGATCATGAGCAAGAATGGATGGATGGCATGGCTATGAGTCGTGGGCTCAAGGAAATGCTCGAGGAAAAGTGTGTGGTCAAGCAAGCCGTGACCAAGGAGGAAAACATGATCATCCCCTCGAGTCAAAGCAAAGGAGTCCAACCATTTCTCCAAACCCTAGCTAAGTGGTGCCCTTGGAAGTCAAAAGGCGTGAAGGCCAAGGTCGAGCAAGGGTTAAGTCGAGGATTGAGCATGAGATCGAGCCAAGGGGAAAGCAAGAGGATCTCCAAGGATTTGAGGGCAAATCCTTTCCAAGGAGAGGAGATTGGACCAAAAATGGTCAAGTTGGTCAAGGAAGAGATGGAGTTGAGCCAAGGGTTGAGTCCTTGGGCTCAAATCCAAGCCTAGGCCATGATCCTAGGGGCCACTAAGAGTAAAGTCAAGTCAATTCTATGGTCAAATCGAGCCCTACTTAGTGGTCAAGGGAAGTCAAGAGAAGTCAAGTTGGAGAGCAACTAGAAAGTCAATGGAATGCTATTTTTGAATGTGGTCAACTTGGGTGCACCCATGTGAGCTAACCCTCCAATAAAAGACTCACATGGTTCACAAAAGCTAGCTCATGGAGGTCCAAGGAGCCGGCCTAATCAAGCCACCAAAACCATCACATTGTTTTATGTTTTATGTCTTTTTCATTCATGTCCCTTTCACTACTTTATGCTTTATTGTATGAGTTTAAATTTCTGAAAATTTGGTCACATGGACCGTCCTTCCTCTAACCAAGGCTCCCTCAAAGACCCTTGGATGATCATCAACAAAGAATGGGGAGGATTGAGTCAAGTGTCAACATCAACCTTTATGCTTTTGAAGATTGTCTTTTACTTTGAAATTTTCAGCTCACATGTGAGCCTTTAGCCGTTTTTTTCGTATTATTTTGGGACTCATGTGAGCCCTTAGATGAACATTGTAATGTAAGGCTAGGATGTAAAGACTTGGTTTATATAAACCAAGCCTCTCCACATTATATTTTCAGATTTGATATTGAATGAAAACCCTAGAGTTTTATGAGTTGAGTGTTCTTCATTTTTCTCCTTGCTTTGTGCTTGAGATTTATGATTAATTAGTTAGTGGCTTTGTGCTTAACTAATTAAACCCCTAAATCTATTACTTTGTGTTTAGATTTAGGTACTATCTTTATGTTTCCTTTTGTTTTACAAAAATCAGAAAAATCATCACCAAAAACACAACACTTTGGCCGAAAATTTCAAGGGATTCACAAGTTGATTTTAGTTCATTCTTTGAGTGAAACTTACTCCTTCTAGTTTCATTCCAAATTGGTCATCAAAGCCTAGGTTTGTTCTTGTTTTCGATTTGTTTTTGTGTTTCTCGGTTTACCCTTGTTTTTCCTCTTCAATTTTTCGCTTTTTCTTTCCTTCTTTTCCTTGTTTATTTTCCACAAAACTTCCACAAAATCTCACAAAATTTTCACAAAATGGAAGAGGATAAAAGGCTTTCCGATTTAGAAGAGAAGTTGACTCAACTCACCGGTAATTGTACTTTAATGATGAATGCTATAAACACTCTCTTGGAACAAAACATTCATGAGCCAAGACCACCACCTAGAGGTGGAGGAGGAAGAGGGCGTGGCTTTGGAGGCCGTGGGAGAGGCCAACCCCCTCCTCACATGGAGGATCAATACTCGGATTCGGAGGAGTCCCTTGAAGTGCAACCAAGAGATCATGACCGAGACATCAAGGTAGAAATTCCCGACTTTTATGGTAGTCTTAACCCGAGGATCTACTAGATTGGCTTAGGTCGGTTGAGCGAATCTTTGAATTTAAGGAATACCCCAGATAGAAAGTGTTTTAAGGTGGCCATCATGAAATTCAAAGGCTATGCCTCCCTTTGGTATGAAAACCTTAAGAACCAAAGAAATCGAGAGGGAAAGGAACCCATTAGGTCATGGCTCAAACTCAAGAAAAAGCTCAAAGATAAGTTTGTTCCCAAGGATTACACCCAAGACATGTTTCTTAGGCTAGCCCAACTCAAACAAGAAACACAACCCATCGAATCCTACCTTAGGGACTTTGAACAACTCACATTACAATGTGAGATGAATGAAAAACCGAGCAAAGAGTAGCTAGGTTTGTCGAGGGCCTAAACCCTAGGATAGCTAACCGGGTGAAGATGCAAAACTTGTGGTCATTCGATGAGGCCGTCACTATGGCCACTCGTGTGGAAAGGCTAGAGAAGGGGAGAGGGGACTCGGCTAAGAGCACCACCAAGGCCAACCCCACGTCAAGCCAAGGAGGGATCAAAATTGGTGAGCCTTGCCCTACTATCAAGCCATCAAGTGTCGACAAGGGGAAGGGAATTGACTATGGCCCTAAGAAAACAATTCCTCTCAAGAAGTGCTACCAATGTCAAGGGTATGGTCATTTGGCTAAGGAATGCCCTAGCAAGAGGACCTTGAACACAAGTGAGGTTGTGCATTGGGGAGACGATGAGGTCTTAGTTTGTGAGGAAGAAAAAAAGAGGAGTTGAGGAGGTGAAGGTGGCGGAGACATTAGTTCCCCCGGACTCGGGATTGAGCTTAGTCATATGGCGAGTGATGCACAGTCAAGAATCGAGTGAGAACATAGACCAAAGGCAACAAATATTTCGGTCTAAGTGTACAATCATGGGGAAAGTGTGCAATCTCATCATCGACGGTGGAAGTTGTACTAATGTGGCTTCCAAAATGCTTGTGGAGAAACTAAACCTACCCACTTTGGAACACCCTAGCCCCTACAAACTAAGGTGGCTCAACAAGGGAGCCGAGGTGAAGGTCAACAAACAATGCAAGGTGCCATTTTCGATTGGCCAAGATTACAAAGATGAGGTTACTTGTGAAATTCTCGACATGGATGCATGTCACTTGTTGCTTGGAAGACCATGGGAGTATGAGAGGATTCCTCTCATCATGGAAGGAGCAATACTTACTCCTTCAAATACAAGGAGAAACTCATTGTGCTCACACCACTACCTCCTATGATGGGCTACAAAACTAACTCGTGCTTGTTTGGATTGATCATCGAAGGAAGCTCTAGTGTGGAGATGAAATTGGGGCCGAGTTTAAGTGGGTATGAAGGCTTGAGAGGCCTTGAACCGAAAGGGAGTGGGCAAGAGGAAATGGTGAGCCTAGACCTTGAGGAAAACCCTAGAGCAACAAGGAGGATTCTAGGAGAGGAGCAACATGAGTATGACAAATCAATCTACAATGAGAATGAAGTCCAAGAGAGGGCTAAAATCGATGGCAAGGAAAGATCAAGTGGGTCTTTAAGATGGAGAATCATTGATGGACTCGATCATGAGCAAGAATGGATGGATGGCATGGCTATGAGTCGTGGGCTCAAGGAAATGCTCGAGGAAAAGTGTGTGGTCAAGCAAGCCGTGACCAAGGAGGAAAACATGATCATCCCCTCGAGTCAAAGCAAAGGAGTCCAACCATTTCTCCAAACCCTAGCTAAGTGGTGCCCTTGGAAGTCTAAAACCGTGAAGGCCAAGGTCGAGCAAGGGTTAAGTCGAGGATTGAGCATGAGATCGAGCCAAGGGGAAAGCAAGAGGATCTCCAAGGATTTGAGGGCAAATCCTTTCCAAGGAGAGGAGATTGGACCAAAAATGGTCAAGTTGGTCAAGGAAGAGATGGAGTTGAGCCAAGGGTTGAGTCCTTGGGCTCAAATCCAAGCCTAGGCCATGATCCTAGGGGCCACTAAGAGTAAAGTCAAGTCAATTCTATGGTCAAATCGAGCCCTACTTAGTGGTCAAGGGAAGTCAAGAGAAGTCAAGTTGGAGAGCAACTAGAAAGTCAATGGAATGCTATTTTTGAATGTGGTCAACTTGGGTGCACCCATGTGAGCTAACCCTCCAATAAAAGACTCACATGGTTCACAAAAGCTAGCTCATGGAGGTCCAAGGAGCCGGCCTAATCAAGCCACCAAAACCATCACATTGTTTTATGTTTTATGTCTTTTTCATTCATGTCCCTTTCACTACTTTATGCTTTATTGTATGAGTTTAAATTTCTGAAAATTTGGTCACATGGACCGTCCTTCCTCTAACCAAGGCTCCCTCAAAGACCCTTGGATGATCATCAACAAAGAATGGGGAGGATTGAGTCAAGTGTCAACATCAACCTTTATGCTTTTGAAGATTGTCTTTTACTTTGAAATTTTCAGCTCACATGTGAGCCTTTAGCCGTTTTTTTCGTATTATTTTGGGACTCATGTGAGCCCTTAGATGAACATTGTAATGTAAGGCTAGGATGTAAAGACTTGGTTTATATAAACCAAGCCTCTCCACATTATATTTTCAGATTTGATATTGAATGAAAACCCTAGAGTTTTATGAGTTGAGTGTTCTTCATTTTTCTCCTTGCTTTGTGCTTGAGATTTATGATTAATTAGTTAGTGGCTTTGTGCTTAACTAATTAAACCCCTAAATCTATTACTTTGTGTTTAGATTTAGGTACTATCTTTATGTTTCCTTTTGTTTTACAAAAATCAGAAAAATCATCACCAAAAACACAACACTTTGGCCGAAAATTTCAAGGGATTCACAAGTTGATTTTAGTTCATTCTTTGAGTGAAACTTACTCCTTCTAGTTTCATTCCAAATTGGTCATCAAAGCCTAGGTTTGTTCTTGTTTTCGATTTGTTTTTGTGTTTCTCGGTTTACCCTTGTTTTTCCTCTTCAATTTTTTCGTTACTTTCCTTCTTTTCCTTGTTTATTTTCCACAAAACTTCCACAAAAATCTCACAAAATTTTCACAAAATGGAAGAGGATAAAAGGCTTTCCGATTTAGAAGAGAAGTTGACTCAACTCACCGGTAATTGTACTTTAATGATGAATGCTATAAACACTCTCTTGGAACAAAACATTCATGAGCCAAGACCACCACCTAGAGGTGGAGGAGGAAGAGGGCGTGGCTTTGGAGGCCGTGGGAGAGGCCAACCCCCTCCTCACATGGAGGATCAATACTCGGATTCGGAGGAGTCCCTTGAAGTGCAACCAAGAGATCATGACCGAGACATCAAGGTAGAAATTCCCGACTTTTATGGTAGTCTTAACCCCGAGGATCTACTAGATTGGCTTAGGTCGGTTGAACGAATCTTTGAATTTAAGGAATACCCCGATAGAAAGTGTTTTAAGGTGGCCATCATGAAATTCAAAGGCTATGCCTCCCTTTGGTATGAAAACCTTAAGAACCAAAGAAATCGAGAGGGAAAGGAACCCATTAGGTCATGGCTCAAACTCAAGAAAAAGCTCAAAGATAAGTTTGTTCCCAAGGATTACACCCAAGACATGTTTCTTAGGCTAGCCCAACTCAAACAAGAAACACAACCCATCGAATCCTACCTTAGGGACTTTGAACAACTCACATTACAATGTGAGATGAATGAAAAACCCGAGCAAAAGATAGCTAGGTTTGTCGAGGGCCTAAACCCTAGGATAGCTAACCGGGTGAAGAT
Organism: Dianthus caryophyllus; assembly: GCA_023091065.1. Taxonomy (NCBI): domain Eukaryota; kingdom Viridiplantae; phylum Streptophyta; class Magnoliopsida; order Caryophyllales; family Caryophyllaceae; genus Dianthus; species Dianthus caryophyllus. Next base: position 21,119,898 of record CM041527.1, read on the forward strand.
GCAAAACTTGTGGTCATTCGATGAGGCCGTCACTATGGCCACTCGTGTGGAAAGGCTAGAGAAGGGGAGAGGGGACTCGGCTAAGAGCACCACCAAGGCCAACCCCACGTCAAGCCAAGGAGGGATCAAAATTGGTGAGCCTTGCCCTACTATCAAGCCATCAAGTGTCGACAAGGGGAAGGGAATTGACTATGGCCCTAAGAAAACAATTCCTCTCAAGAAGTGCTACCAATGTCAAGGGTATGGTCATTTGGCTAAGGAATGCCCTAGCAAGAGGACCTTGAACACAAGTGAGGTTGTGCATTGGGGAGACGATGAGGTCTTAGTTTGTGAGGAAGAAAAAAAAGAGGGAGTTGAGGAGGTGAAGGTGGCCGAGACATTAGTTCCCCCGGACTCGGGATTGAGCTTAGTCATATGGCGAGTGATGCACAGTCAAGAATCGAGTGAGAACATAGACCAAAAGGCAACAAATATTTCGGTCTAAGTGTACAATCATGGGGAAAGTGTGCAATCTCATCATCGACGGTGGAAGTTGTACTAATGTGGCTTCCAAAATGCTTGTGGAGAAACTAAACCTACCCACTTTGGAACACCCTAGCCCCTACAAACTAAGGTGGCTCAACAAGGGAGCCGAGGTGAAGGTCAACAAACAATGCAAGGTGCCATTTTCGATTGGCCAAGATTACAAAGATGAGGTTACTTGTGAAATTCTCGACATGGATGCATGTCACTTGTTGCTTGGAAGACCATGGGAGTATGAGAGGGATTCCTCTCATCATGGAAGGAGCAATACTTACTCCTTCAAATACAAGGAGAAACTCATTGTGCTCACACCACTACCTCCTATGATGGGCTACAAAACTAACTCGTGCTTGTTTGGATTGATCATCGAAGGAAGCTCTAGTGTGGAGATGAAATTGGGGCCGAGTTTAAGTGGGTATGAAGGCTTGAGAGGCCTTGAACCGAAAGGGAGTGGGCAAGAGGAAATGGTGAGCCTAGACCTTGAGGAAAACCCTAGAGCAACAAGGAGGATTCTAGGAGAGGAGCAACATGAGTATGACAAATCAATCTACAATGATAATGAAGTCCAAGAGAGGGCTAAAATCGATGGCAAGGAAAGATCAAGTGGGTCTTTAAGATGGAGAATCATTGATGGACTCGATCATGAGCAAGAATGGATGGATGGCATGGCTATGAGTCGTGGGCTCAAGGAAATGCTCGAGGAAAGTGTGTGGTCAAGCAAGCCGTGACCAAGGAGGAAAACATGATCATCCCCTCGAGTCAAAGCAAAGGAGTCCAACCATTTCTCCAAACCCTAGCTAAGTGGTGCCCTTGGAAGTCTAAAACCGTGAAGGCCAAGGTCGAGCAAGGGTTAAGTCGAGGATTGAGCATGAGATCGAGCCAAGGGGAAAGCAAGAGGATCTCCAAGGATTTGAGGGCAAATCCTTTCCAAGGAGAGGAGATTGGACCAAAAATGGTCAAGTTGGTCAAGGAAGAGATGGAGTTGAGCCAAGGGTTGAGTCCTTGGGCTCAAATCCAAGCCTAAACCATGATCCTAGGGGCCACTAAGAGTAAAGTCAAGTCAATTCTATGGTCAAATCGAGCCCTACTTAGTGGTCAAGGGAAGTCAAGAGAAGTCAAGTTGGAGAGCAACTAGAAAGTCAATGGAATGCTATTTTTGAATGTGGTCAACTTGGGTGCACCCATGTGAGCTAACCCTCCAATAAAAGACTCACATGGTTCACAAAAGCTAGCTCATGGAGGTCCAAGGAGCCAGGCCTAATCAAGCCACCAAAACCATCACATTGTTTTATGTTTTATGTCTTTTTCATTCATGTCCCTTTCACTACTTTATGCTTTATTGTATGAGTTTAAATTTCTGAAAATTTGGTCACATGGACCGTCCTTCCTCTAACCAAGGCTCCCTCAAAGACCCTTGGATGATCATCAACAAAGAATGGGGAGGATTGAGTCAAGTGTCAACATCAACCTTTATGCTTTTGAAGATTGTCTTTTACTTTGAAATTTTCAGCTCACATGTGAGCCTTTAGCCGTTTTTTTCGTATTATTTTGGGACTCATGTGAGCCCTTAGATGAACATTGTAATGTAAGGCTAGGATGTAAAGACTTGGTTTATATAAACCAAGCCTCTCCACATTATATTTTCAGATTTGATATTGAATGAAAACCCTAGAGTTTTATGAGTTGAGTGTTCTTCATTTTTCTCCTTGCTTTGTGCTTGAGATTTATGATTAATTAGTTAGTGGCTTTGTGCTTAACTAATTAAACCCCTAAATCTATTACTTTGTGTTTAGATTTAGGTACTATCTTTATGTTTCCTTTTGTTTTACAAAAATCTGAAATATCATCACCAAAAACACAACACTTTGGCCGAAAATTTCAAGGGATTCACAAGTTGATTTTAGTTCATTCTTTGAGTGAAACTTACTCCTTCTAGTTTCATTCCAAATTGGTCATCAAAGCCTAGGTTTGTTCTTGTTTTCGATTTGTTTTTGTGTTTCTCGGTTTACCCTTGTTTTTCCTCTTCAATTTTTTCGTTTTTCTTTCCTTCTTTTCCTTGTTTATTTTCCACAAAACTTCCACAAAAATCTCACAAAATTTTCACAAAATGGAAGAGGATAAAAGGCTTTCCGATTTAGAAGAGAAGTTGACTCAACTCACCGGTAATTGTACTTTAATGATGAATGCTATAAACACTCTCTTGGAACAAAACATTCATGAGCCAAGACCACCACCTAGAGGTGGAGGAGGAAGAGGGCGTGGCTTTGGAGGCCGTGGGAGAGGCCAACCCCCTCCTCACATGGAGGATCAATACTCGGATTCGGAGGAGTCCCTTGAAGTGCAACCAAGAGATCATGACCGAGACATCAAGGTAGAAATTCCCGACTTTTATGGTAGTCTTAACCCCGAGGATCTACTAGATTGGCTTAGGTCGGTTGAACGAATCTTTGAATTTAAGGAATACCCCGATAGAAAGTGTTTTAAGGTGGCCATCATGAAATTCAAAGGCTATGCCTCCCTTTGGTATGAAAACCTTAAGAACCAAAGAAATCGAGAGGGAAAGGAACCCATTAGGTCATGGCTCAAACTCAAGAAAAAGCTCAAAGATAAGTTTGTTCCCAAGGATTACACCCAAGACATGTTTCTTAGGCTAGCCCAACTCAAACAAGAAACACAACCCATCGAATCCTACCTTAGGGACTTTGAACAACTCACATTACAATGTGAGATGAATGAAAAACCCGAGCAAAAGATAGCTAGGTTTGTCGAGGGCCTAAACCCTAGGATAGCTAACCGGGTGAAGATGCAAAACTTGTGGTCATTCGATGAGGCCGTCACTATGGCCACTCGTGTGGAAAGGCTAGAGAAGGGGAGAGGGACTCGGCTAAGAGCACCACCAAGGCCAACCCCACGTCAAGCCAAGGAGGGATCAAAATTGGTGAGCCTTGCCCTACTATCAAGCCATCAAGTGTCGACAAGGGGAAGGGAATTGACTATGGCCCTAAGAAAACAATTCCTCTCAAGAAGTGCTACCAATGTCAAGGGTATGGTCATTTTGCTAAGGAATGCCCTAGCAAGAGGACCTTGAACACAAGTGAGGTTGTGCATTGGGGAGACGATGAGGTCTTAGTTTGTGAGGAAGAAAAAAAAGAGGGAGTTGAGGAGGTGAAGGTGGCGGAGACATTAGTTCCCCCGGACTCGGGATTGAGCTTAGTCATATGGCGAGTGATGCACAGTCAAGAATCGAGTGAGAACATAGACCAAAGGCAACAAATATTTCGGTCTAAGTGTACAATCATGGGGAAAGTGTGCAATCTCATCATCGACGGTGGAAGTTGTACTAATGTGGCTTCCAAAATGCTTGTGGAGAAACTAAACCTACCCACTTTGGAACACCCTAGCCCCTACAAACTAAGGTGGCTCAACAAGGGAGCCGAGGTGAAGGTCAACAAACAATGCAAGGTGCCATTTTCGATTGGCCAAGATTACAAAGATGAGGTTACTTGTGAAATTCTCGACATGGATGCATGTCACTTGTTGCTTGGAAGACCATGGGAGTATGAGAGGGATTCCTCTCATCATGGAAGGAGCAATACTTACTCCTTCAAATACAAGGAGAAACTCATTGTGCTCACACCACTACCTCCTATGATGGGCTACAAAACTAACTCGTGCTTGTTTGGATTGATCATCGAAGGAAGCTCTAGTGTGGAGATGAAATTGGAGCCGAGTTTAAGTGGGTATGAAGGCTTGAGAGGCCTTGAACCGAAAGGGAGTGGGCAAGAGGAAATGGTGAGCCTAGACCTTGAGGAAAACCCTAGAGCAACAAGGAGGATTCTAGGAGAGGAGCAACATGAGTATGACAAATCAATCTACAATGAGAATGAAGTCCAAGAGAGGGCTAAAATCGATGGCAAGGAAAGATCAAGTGGGTCTTTAAGATGGAGAATCATTGATGGACTCGATCATGAGCAAGAATGGATGGATGGCATGGCTATGAGTCGTGGGCTCAAGGAAATGCTCGAGAGAAAGTGTGTGGTCAAGCAAGCCGTGACCAAGGAGGAAAACATGATCATCCCCTCGAGTCAAAGCAAAGGAGTCCAACCATTTCTCCAAACCCTAGCTAAGTGGTGCCCTTGGAAGTCTAAAACCGTGAAGGCCAAGGTCGAGCAAGGGTTAAGTCGAGGATTGAGCATGAGATCGAGCCAAGGGGAAAGCAAGAGGATCTCCAAGGATTTGAGGGCAAATCCTTTCCAAGGAGAGGAGATTGGACCAAAAATGGTCAAGTTGGTCAAGGAAGAGATGGAGTTGAGCCAAGGGTTGAGTCCTTGGGCTCAAATCCAAGCCTAGGCCATGATCCTAGGGGCCACTAAGAGTAAAGTCAAGTCAATTCTATGGTCAAATCGAGCCCTACTTAGTGGTCAAGGGAAGTCAAGAGAAGTCAAGTTGGAGAGCAACTAGAAAGTCAATGGAATGCTATTTTTGAATGTGGTCAACTTGGGTGCACCCATGTGAGCTAACCCTCCAATAAAAGACTCACATGGTTCACAAAAGCTAGCTCATGGAGGTCCAAGGAGCCGGCCTAATCAAGCCACCAAAACCATCACATTGTTTTATGTTTTATGTCTTTTTCATTCATGTCCCTTTCACTACTTTATGCTTTATTGTATGAGTTTAAATTTCTGAAAATTTGGTCACATGGACCGTCCTTCCTCTAACCAAGGCTCCTCAAAGACCCTTGGATGATCATCAACAAAGAATGGGGAGGATTGAGTCAGTGTCAACATCAACCTTTATCTTTTGAAGATTGTCTTTTACTTTGAAATTTTCAGCTCACATGTGAGCCTTTAGCCGCTTTTTCAGATTATTTTGGGCTTCATGTGACCCCTTAGATGAACATTGTAATGTAGGGCTAGGATGAAAAGACTTGGTTTATATAAACCAAGCCTCTCCACATTATATTTTCAGATTTGATATTGAATGAAAACCCTAGAGTTTTATGAGTTGAGTGTTCTTCATTTTTCTCCTTGCTTTGTGCTTGAGATTTATGATTAAATAGTTAGTGGCTTTGTGCTTAACTAATTAAACCCTAAATCTATTACTTTGTGTTTAGATTTAGGTACTATCTTTATGTTTCCTTTTGTTTTACAAAAATCGGAAAAATCATCACCAAAAACACAACACTTTGGCGAAAATTTCAAGGGATTCACAAGTTGATTTTAGTTCATTCTTTGAGTGAAACTTACTCCTTCTAGTTTCATTCCAAATTGGTCATCAAAGCCTAGGTTTGTTCTTGTTTTCGATTTGTTTTTGTGTTTCTCGGTTTACCCTTGTTTTTCCTCTTCAATTTTTTCGTTTTTCTTTCCTTCTTTTCCTTGTTTATTTTCCACAAAACTTCCACAAAAATCTCACAAAATTTTCACAAAATGGAAGAGGATAAAAGGCTTTCCGATTTAGAAGAGAAGTTGACTCAACTCACCAGAATTGTACTTTAATGATGAATGCTATAAACACTCTCTTGGAACAAAACATTCATGAGCCAAGACCACCACCTAGAGGTGGAGGAGGAAGAGGCGTGGCTTTGGAGGCCGTGGGAGAGGCCAACCCCTCCTCACATGGAGGATCAATACTCGGATTCGGAGGAGTCCCTTGAAGTGCAACCAAGAGATCATGACCGAGACATCAAGGTAGAAATTCAGACTTTATGGTAGTCTTAACCCGAGGATCTACTAGATTGGCTTAGGTCGGTTGAGCAGATCTTTGAATTTAAGGAATACCCCGATAGAAAGTGTTTTAAGGTGGCCATCATGAAATTCAAAGGCTATGCTTCCCTTTGGTATGAAAACCTTAAGAACCAAAGAAATCGAGAGGGAAAGGAACCCATTAGGTCATGGCTCAAACTCAAGAAAAAGCTCAAAGATAAGTTTGTTCCCAAGGATTACACCCAAGACATGTTTCTTAGGCTAGCCCAACTCAAACAAGAAACACAACCCATCGAATCCTACCTTAGGGACTTTGAACAACTCACATTACAATGTGAGATGAATGAAAAACCCGAGCAAAAGATAGCTAGGTTTGTCGAGGGCCTAAACCCTAGGATAGCTAACCGGGTGAAGATGCAAAACTTGTGGTCATTCGATGAGGCCGTCACTATGGCCACTCGTGTGGAAAGGCTAGAGAAGGGGAGAGGGGACTCGGCTAAGAGCACCACCAAGGCCAACCCCACGTCAAGCCAAGGAGGGATCAAAATTGGTGAGCCTTGCCCTACTATCAAGCCATCAAGTGTCGACAAGGGGAAGGGAATTGACTATGGCCCTAAGAAAACAATTCCTCTCAAGAAGTGCTACCAATGTCAAGGGTATGGTCATTTTGCTAAGGAATGCCCTAGCAAGAGGACCTTGAACACAAGTGAGGTTGTGCATTGGGGAGACGATGAGGTCTTAGTTTGTGAGGAAGAAAAAAAAGATATTTAGACAAAAACCGCCTTTGCTCGACTTGACCATTTTTGGTTCACATAGTACAACATATTTTCATACACACAATAAAATTTCACATCATCATATTTTAACACATGAACATACATTAACAACGTATTCATCAAGTATAATACTTTTCATATAACAACATAAATAAGAAATAAAATTAAACAAGACAAAATTTTGACTAAACATATTTTTAGTACTCATTATTTACAGTCTTTTTAACATGCAAGTAACAAAAATTAAAAGTGAAAATTTAATTAAATATAGGGGGCCGTGTGATTTATTAGTGAGAAAGCAAGTTTATTTTCAATTTTTCTTTTCTAATTTATCATTAAAGCTAATGTGATCGCATAGTTCCTATTCTAAAAATGAAAATCTAGTGTGCGGGGTAACTTTAAGTTAGCTCGGTACGATCTTCCTAAAGTTCATTGGGATCCATTTTTCTTGTTAGCAAAGAACCCAAAACCATCCTGCTCCTTGCTCCTCTTCTTTGGAAATCGATTAGTACAAGAAGAAATAGTTTAACTAGGAGATTAATTAGGAAATATTTTTAGGAAGAATATTTTTGCAAGAGTTTGATTTATTTTTAAGATGAGTAGAGATTTTAATTTGTTTGTTAAGTTCATGTTCCTAAAAGAGTTTAATTAAAAGAAGAAGTGAATTAGTTTCTTTTTAAAAGATGAACAAGAGAATTTAGAATCTAAAAGAAAAGATTTAATTTAAAAAGGTAGTTGATGTATGAAGATGAAGATGAAGATGTGATATGTAGTGTTTTTACGTCCTTATACTCCCTGTTTTATCGCATTTATTGGTTGTTTATATGCGTCTAGTTATGTATTTTAGGCGATATTCTGTGAATGTTGGTACTGCCGCCTTTTTATGTCATTTTACAGGTTTTGGTTGATTATGTGCTGATTTACGAGGCATTTCTCGGAGGCGGTGGTTGATTACACGAGCTTAGTAGTTGCTGGAAGGGCTCGGGAGCACTAAACGGGGCTTGAAACGGAAGAACTCAAGCTCGAGAGCTGATACAGAAGCAATACTATGATACGAGACGCTAAACCTATAGGTTCAGAGTGAACCTACCGGTTCAAGAGGTTGCTAAATTGAAGTTAGGAATCAAAAGTTGCTGGAAATTTACGTAGAGCAGCCCAATCCAATCGGCATAGGCTGAACCGATCGGTTCAGCAGCCCAAACCGATCGGTTTGCCCCCGAACCGGTCGGTTCTGCTTCTTTTATTCTCCGGTTTCTCGTGCTTGTATAAATAGGCTTAAGTTAGGGTTTTAACATTACGTTTCTTTTTTATTTTGCAGCTTTAGAATATTATTAAGTCTTTTTCTCTAGAAACTAAAATCTCATATTAGGAGATTGAATTTGAACTTTGTAATCGTCGGTTCTACGCATTAATTTCAAGCATCTTAATCATTGGTAATCTCATGTTTGCTATTTTCAATTCTTTTGATTTAATGTTTAATTCTCTTTTAGCCCCAATTATGAGTAGGTAATCCCTTTCTAGGGTTTATGGGGATCGATGACTAATAATTAGGTTTTATTATTGAATTTGGTTATCTTTTGATCGTTCGTTGTTAATCTTCTCTCTTGCCCTAATTTGACATCCGATTAATCAAAGGCCACGATTGATCGTTTGACCTAGGGAACCTAAACCTAAGACCGAAAGCCGGGTTAAGGTGAGCCTTGCGTGAGAGTTAGTAGAGCGAGACTAATACGTAGCGAGAGCCCGTTAGTCGAGCTTTAGGATTGACTTTGATCCGAGAGGACTTGTCTTGTTCCATTTACACGAACCATCACTAGTACCCTTATTCCGTGTTAACCTTAGTACTTTCGTCATCGTGAACCTGCGACCCAAGACTTCTCCCTTTATCGACTTTCAATTCTTTTTAATCCTAGTCTATCCTTAGTTTAGTAACTCAAAACCCAAACCATTTCTACCTTGAGTACACTAGAAGCCCTGAGTTTATAGTAGTTTCGACCTTCTCCTAGTGAATTCGACACCCTGCTTGCCGCTAGCTATCAGTTAGTTGGACCGTACGTTTATCTTGACATAGGTGACGCGACTTTAGCCTTGTCAATTTTGGCGCCGTTGCTGGGGAGACGGGTTTGTTTACTACTATTTTCTTTATTTCTAGTTTACTTCTCTCGTCTGAGGGAACTCCAGTTCCTTGAGACCGCCTCTCATTTTTCCTTGTAGTTCTTGTTTATGCGTAGGTCACCCTCAGGTCTAGTTCCTTTCGATCCTGAACCCGAGCGTACTTTTCGCTGATCGCGTAATTTCTTCAAGGAGATTGCTGAGAGTTACTACTCCACCAGTTACTTCTACGAGGGAAACTTCGGACGAAGAATTTCGTGCAGAAGCATCGTCCTACGAGGAGGACACTACTCCACCAGTTACTTCTACGGTTGTGTTACTAAGGCGCGCGTGACTATGCCGAAGCTGTCTAGTCACTCCTTGCCCAAGACGGAGTCCATTCCTGATGGATTCCAGATGCCCGCTACTTTACAGGGCAACTTTGAGATTCGCCCCGCCTTTCTTAACTTGGTGGAGCGTAATCAATTAGGAGGCAATCCTACGGAGGATCCTGGTCGTCACATGCAAGTTTTCACAGATTATTGTTCGACGATTAAGCAGGCTGGGATTACTCAGAACCAGATTAAGGAGATGCTGTTCCCTTTTCCGTTACGTGATCGAACTCGAGAATGGATCACTGACCTGGACAAGACAACCGCAGGTATTACAGATTGGAATGGGTTAGCTCTTGCATTTTATCAGAAGTACTATCCCCCAGAGCGGACTAATCAGATGCGGAGCCAAATCCAAAGCTTTAAGCAAACTTTCGACGAATCGCTTGCTGAAGCTTGGGAACGCTGTAAGAAACTCATTCGTAACTGTCCTCATCATGGTTTAAGTGATTGGCTCGTGATCATGACGTTCTACAATGGGTTGTATGCCGAAAGTCGGGCTATTTTGGATTCAGCTGCAGAAGGGCGGTTTGCCAACAATGTCGATGATGACAAGGCGTGGCAATTGATCGAGCAAATGGCAGTCCATTCCTCACAGTACGATCGACCAAGGGGAAATTACCGGTCAGCTCATAGTGACCGCGAAAAGGAATCTCTTAGTGTTATCGCCTCACAGATAACTGCTTTGACGTTGAAGGTTGACAACCTTCAAAATGCCGGTCCATTGAGTTCTCATTAGGTGAATGCACTAGCGGGACATGATTTGGGGTGTTCTAATTGTGGTGCAGCGGGGCGTTATGCATCAGATTGCATGGGGTCGCACGAGCAGGTTCATGCTTTTCAGTCTTATCGACCGAACCTGCTTTATCAAAATCAACCGGGTTATGATCGCTCTCTACTTTCCTACCGGAACCAAAACGTTCTTAATCCTACGACACCACCACCGCAACAAAATGCTCAGCCGTATGTTCCACCGCAAAGACTCTACTAACCGTCGGGCTTCCAAAATCAGAGGCCCCCGTTCCACCAACAACAACATTATCAACAACCACCACCAGTTCAACCTACTCCTACTCCTGCTGTCGATCCTGGTATGAGTGAAATGAAGGCCATGATGCTGCAAATGGGTAAGAATCAGGAGACCATGATGGCGCAAATGCAAAAGAGCGATCAAGCTAAGGATGCCGCCATAAAGATGTTGGAGAATCAGGTTGCTCAGCTTGCCGCCTCTAATGCTCAGAGGAAGCAAGGTTCACTCCCGCCACAAGGTTCGCAGCCTCACGAGTCTGCAAATGCGATCACCCTACGGAGCGGTTCGAGCTATGAGGGCCCTGCTATGCCCAAAGGTGATGATGATGTAGCTGTGGATGTCACTGTTGAGCCGACAGTAGAGGAGGAAGTTCGTACTGAGGTGCATGATACTAATGTGGATGTTACGAAGGAGGCACCCAAGGAGAAAGATGATAAAGCTCAGGAGACCGTGGCGATTCGACTACCCTTTCCATCTCGGGTGGCGAAATCGAAGCTCGACAACCAGTTTGGTAAGTTTATGGAGGTAGTTAAAAACCTTCAGGTAACGGTCCCTTTTACTGAGCTTATTACGCAGGTCCCTTCGTATGCTAAGTTTATGAAGGATATACTCACTAAGAAGCGGTCTTTTAGTGGGGTGGAAACTGTTGCTTTTACTGAATAGTGCAGTGCTTTATTACAAAATAAGTCTCCACCCAAGCTTAAGGACCCCGGTAGCCTCTCCATACCTTGCACCATCGGTACTTTAACTATTGAAAAAGCTCTTTGTGATCTTGGTGCAAGTGTAAGCGTTATCCTTACTCCGTATGTGAGAAGTTAAACATGGGGGTGCTTAAGTGCACTAATATGACGCTCTAGATGGCCGACCGTTCTATAAAACGCCCTTTAGGTGTTTTGGAGGACGTTCCCGTCAGAGTGGGTAAATTTTTCATACCGGTCGACTTTATCGTACTTGACATGGCCGAAGATTCTCAAATACCCATCATTTTGGGTAGACCATTTTTACATACCGCGAGAGCGGTGATCGATGTCAAGAACGGTAGGTTGACCCTTGAGGTAGGGGACGATAAGATAACATTTAATCTTACTAATGCTTTGAAGAGTCCTATGCTAGAGGAGTCTTGTTATATGATCGATGTTATAGATTCTGTTGTTGCCGATGCTAAGCCTCAATCTCTTCTTAGAGATCCTTTGGAGGCCATTCTTGTTTTGGATTCGTGTGCAGGTGATGAGGGAATTTGGAGCGCAGAGGTTGATGCTTTGGAAGTTGCGCTAAATGGAAGAGAGCTCACTAGCGAGGAGAGCAAAAAGGTACAAAGTTTGGTTCAATCCTCATGCGCTGTTGAGGTACAAAAACCCGAACTTAAACCCCTTCCCTCTCATTTAAAGTATGCTTTCCTAGACGAGTCTGAGTTGTATCTCGTGATTGTGAGTGCCACCCTAACCGAGAGTCAGTTGTCGTCTTTGCTAGATGTTTTGAGGAGACATAAGAAGGCTATAGGGTATTGCTTAGATGATTTGAGGGGAATTAGCCCCGATTTTTGCATGCACCGCATTCACTTAGCGGAGGGTCATAAGTCTTGTATTCAGGGTCAGCGTCGTTTAAACCCGAATATGCAGGAAGTGGTGAAGAAGGAGGTAATGAAACTACTTGACGCAGGGATTATTTATGCTATTTCTGATTCAAATTGGGTTAGTCCTGTGCAGGTAGTACCTAAGAAAGGAGGGACCACAGTGGTAAAGAACGATAAGAATGAACTCATCCCGACTAGGATAGTTATAGGGTGGCGCATGTGTATCGACTATAGACGACTTAACACAGCCACTAAGAAAGACCACTACCCTCTTCCCTTCATTGACCAGATGCTTGAGAGGTTAGCTTGCCATAAGTATTTCTATTACTTAGATGGCTATTCGGGATTCTTCCAAATCCCAATTCATCCCGAGGACCAAGAGAAGACGACCTTTACTTGCCCCTACGGCACATTTGCTTACCGTAGGATGCCTTTTGGTTTGTGTAATGCCCCTACTACTTTTCAGCGTTGCATGACTAGTATCTTCTCCGATTTTATCGAGTCTATTATGGAGGTCTTTATGGATGATTTCAGCGTTTATGGGACTACTTTTGATGTTTGTTTATCTAACTTGACTAAAGTTCTTAAACGTTGTGAAGAAGTCGATCTTGTTTTGAATTGGGAAAAGTGCCACTTCATGGTGAATGAAGGAGTGGTGCTTGGCCATGTTGTCTCTGAAAAGGGCATCCAGGTGGATCGAGCGAAAGTTCAAGTGATTTAGCAATTACCTCCACCCATCAATGTTAAAGGGGTTCGGAGTTTCCTTGGTCATGCGGGGTTTTATCGCCGCTTTATCAAGGACTTTTCAAAAATTGCTAAACCACTAACTGAGCTTCTCCTCAAGGATGCCCCTTTCGTGTTTACAAATGCGTGTCTTGAGGCATTTGATAGGATTAAACAGGCAATGATTTCGGCGCCTATTATTTAGTCCCCTGATTGGAGTTTGCCGTTCGAGATCATGTGCGATGCGAACGACTATGCTGTTGGCGCTGTGCTGGGTCAAAGGAAGGATAAGGTTCTTCATGCCATTTACTACACTAGTAAAATACGATGAAGCTCAGGTCAACTACGCCACCACCGAGAAAGAACTACTTGCGATTGTCTTTGCCTTGGACAAGTTTCGATCTTACCTCATTGGGTTGAAAGTCATTGTCTACACTGATCATGCCGCATTGAAGTATCTCCTTGGTAAGAAGGAGGCAAACCCAAGACTTATTTGATGGATACTGTTGCTGCAAGAGTTCGATCTTGAAATTCGAGACAAGAAGGGAGTCGAGAATGTTGTTGCTTATTACCTTTCTCAGTTGAGATTTAATGATGGTGGAGTCGTTATTCCTATCGATAACTCCTTTCCCGATGATACTTTGATGATGGTTAACGCAGCTGACGTTACTGAGACTCCGTGGTTCGCTGATATCGCGAATTATTTAGTAGGCAAGCAGTTGCCTTCCGATCTTTCTTATCAGCAGAAGAAGAAATTTCTGCACGATGCTCTCTACTATTTCTGGGACGATCCTTATTTGTTCAAATAGTGTGCGGACGGGTTATATCATCGATGTATTCCGCTGTGAGAGGTCCCGGGTGTGCTAGAGAGCTGTCATTCCTCGCTCTATGGTGGTCATCATGGTCCTTCTAGGACTGCGGCAAAAGTTCTGCAGTCGGGTTTCTATTGGCCGACTTTATTCAAGGATGCTCAAGCTTTCATTTTATCATGTGATGCTTGCCAACGTACCGGCAACATTTCTAGGAGGCACGAGATGCCTCAGACGGGTATTCTTGAAGTAGAAATTTTTTACGTTTGGGGAATTGACTACCAAGGCCCTTTTCCCTCATCTAAAGGGAATAGATACATTCTCGTTGCTGTACATTATGTGTCGAAATGGGTAGAAGCTGTGGCGTCGCCGACTTGTGATGCTAAGACCGTTGGAGCGATTCGGGGCGGGCCTCTTTGTACCTTGTAACCACGCTAACCCTTAACTCGACTCAATCATGAGCCTCTCTCATATCACACGTTTTTAGGGATGAAAATAGGTGGTTTGTTTTCTGAAATTTATTTGAACAAACATAAAACAAAAATAAATGGATATGAATTAGACTAAGCACAAAGCCACTAGCCTAAGACTAAGGTTCCGATCAATCATCGCACTAAGCTATGACCTTCACCCATGGAAACTCGAATCTCCAAGCACAAAGCTAGGGAGGTTTCAAGAGAAAACTCATTCTTAAACTCATCTTTTTTTATCAACTTCAAATCTCATTTTTACAAGGGAGATAGGTGGGTTTATATAAGACCCATGCTATCATCTAAACCCTACATCTAATATCTAATCTAAGGGCCATGAGGGCCTTACAAAAACAGCCGAAAAATTGGGTCACAAGACCTTACAAAATCTGAAAATTACAACAACTAACAACTAAAGTAGAAAGCGACTTGTTGTAGCATCCTCTCCCTTCATTTGTGTTGTTGAATCAAGGGCCTAGATTATCTCCTTGAAGCACAAGTATCTCGGCCCTCCCTTAGTTTCCTAGCTGATTTTGTTCTTTGAATACAAAAGATCAAAAGGTGACAAAGACATAAAGTTTAAAGCAACTTTATTGAAAGGGACATGTGTTGAATTAAAATGTTTCTCTTGAACTTGAATTTCAGCCGAGATTTGGCCTATAATGGCTGAAAAAAACGTGACCATGGGTCCAAGGACCATGGCTAAAACATAGACCAAAAATCGGGTCCAAATCGTCAAGCCGTTTCGTTCCAACTCTCCCCTTCTTCAAAAAAAGTTTGTCCTCAAACTTTAGCCAAATAAAATATGGTATCCAAAAGATAAATTTTCAGAAAATAAAACGATTTTGAAAGAATGAAATTTTGATGAAAAAGAGAGAAACAACAAGAGCAAATTCTATGAAAAGCACATAGCAAATTCATCGAATCCTCTTGTTAGCCAACTCGACCCAAACACCCACAAAGTGTGCTCGAATCAAGTCGACACTCACAAGTAAAGACGCACACAAACTTGCAAGGTCACACCCGAAAACATCATAACCCAACTCATCCCAAGATCGTCTCGGTTTAAGAAAACTCGAGAGCCGAAGCTCTGATACCAATTGGAGCGATTCGGGGCGGGCCTCTTTGTACCTTGTAACCACGCTAACCCTTAACTCGACTCAATCATGAGCCTCTCTCATATCACACGTTTTTAGGGATGAAAATAGGTGGTTTGTTTTCTGAAATTTATTTGAACAAACATAAAACAAAAATAAATGGATATGAATTAGACTAAGCACAAAGCCACTAGCCTAAGACTAAGGTTCCGATCAATCATCGCACTAAGCTATGACCTTCACCCATGGAAACTCGAATCTCCAAGCACAAAGCTAGGGAGGTTTCAAGAGAAAACTCATTCTTAAACTCATCTTTTTTTATCAACTTCAAATCTCATTTTTACAAGGGAGATAGGTGGGTTTATATAAGACCCATGCTATCATCTAAACCCTACATCTAATATCTAATCTAAGGGCCATGAGGGCCTTACAAAAACAGCCGAAAAATTGGGTCACAAGACCTTACAAAATCTGAAAATTACAACAACTAACAACTAAAGTAGAAAGCGACTTGTTGTAGCATCCTCTCCCTTCATTTGTGTTGTTGAATCAAGGGCCTAGATTATCTCCTTGAAGCACAAGTATCTCGGCCCTCCCTTAGTTTCCTAGCTGATTTTGTTCTTTGAATACAAAAGATCAAAAGGTGACAAAGACATAAAGTTTAAAGCAACTTTATTGAAAGGGACATGTGTTGAATTAAAATGTTTCTCTTGAACTTGAATTTCAGCCGAGATTTGGCCTATAATGGCTGAAAAAAACGTGACCATGGGTCCAAGGACCATGGCTAAAACGTAGACCAAAAATCGGGTCCAAATCGTCAAGCCGTTTTGTTCCAACTATTGGAGCGATTCGGGGCGGGCCTCTTTGTACCTTGTAACCACGCTAACCCTTAACTCGACTCAATCATGAGCCTCTCTCATATCACACGTTTTTAGGGATGAAAATAGGTGGTTTGTTTTCTGAAATTTATTTGAACAAACATAAAACAAAAATAAATGGATATGAATTAGACTAAGCACAAAGCCACTAGCCTAAGACTAAGGTTCCGATCAATCATCGCACTAAACTATGACCTTCACCCATGGAAACTCGAATCTCCAAGCACAAAGCTAGGGAGGTTTCAAGAGAAAACTCATTCTTAAACTCATCTTTTTTTATCAACTTCAAATCTCATTTTTACAAGGGAGATAGGTGGGTTTATATAAGACCCATGCTATCATCTAAACCCTACATCTAATATCTAATCTAAGGGCCATGAGGGCCTTACAAAAACAGCCGAAAAATTGGGTCACAAGACCTTACAAAATCTGAAAATTACAACAACTAACAACTAAAGTAGAAAGCGACTGTCAGAAGATCCTCTCCCTTCATTTGTGTTGTTGAATCAAGGGCCTAGATTATCTCCTTGAAGCACAAGTATCTCGGCCCTCCCTTAGTTTCCTAGCTGATTTTGTTCTTTGAATACAAAAGATCAAAAGGTGACAAAGACATAAAGTTTAATACAAAAGATCAAAAGGTGACAAAGACATAAAGTTTAAAGCAACTTTATTGAAAGGGACATGTGTTGAATTAAAATGTTTCTCTTGAACTTGAATTTCAGCCGAGATTTGGCCTATAATGGCTGAAAAAAACGTGACCATGGGTCCAAGGACCATGGCTAAAACGTAGACCAAAAATCGGGTCCAAATCGTCAAGCCGTTTCGTTCCAACCGTGGTTGCACTCTTTAAGAAGATCATTTTTCCACGCTTTGGAGTCCCTAGAGCCATTATTAGCAATGGCGGTTCTCACTTCTATGAGAAACGCTTAGTGCACCAAAATGGATAAGCTCATTTTTGCTCATTTTGAGGCTTGGGCTAACTTGGGTCCTATGGCTTGAGCCATGGCTTAATTTGTGATCATTAGGATCAAACCAAGTGAAATGTACAAGGAGGAACGAAGGAAATCAGCCCACACATGGAAAGCAACAATCTAGGCCATGAACCAAGAAGCTTATCTTGACATGTCGGTAGAGATTGTAACATAACTCCCAATCTACTCATCCAATTGAGGTGAAACAAATTGCATATGAAAGCTAGCTCAAATAGATTTCATTTGACATATTGTTGGCTATCTGGTTCAAAGGGAGCTGAGAGTTATGGCCTCTACAAGTCAGGGGTCAGATTGTGAAACTTCAGTCCATAGGCAAATTCGACATGTCCGTACTCAAAGTTGCATATCTTGAGTTCTAGGCCATATATTTGGATGATTCTTTTTGAATTGGAAAGCTAGATCAATTACCTTTCCAATGACATATCATGGGCCTTCTAATCCTAACCCTTGGATGATAACCTAAACACAAGGTGTAGATGGACCTAGATGTCACTTTCTACCTTTATGCTTTTGGTTGTTGTTTATTTTCAGATTTTGTAAGGTCAATAGGACCAATATTTCGGCTGACTTGAAGGCCTTCTTAGGACCATTAGATCAACATTGTAATGAAGGGCTTAGATGAGAGCTTGGGTATTATATAAACCCACCCCCTTACAATGTATTTTTTAGATTTGAATGAATTGAAAACCCTAGTGTTTAAGTTGAGTGTTCTTCATTTTCTCATTGCTTTGTGCTTGAGATTTGTGAGTAATTAGTTAGTGGCTTAGTGCTTGACTAATTAAAACCCTAAATCTATTACTTTGTGTTTAGATTTAGTTACTATCCATTTATGTTTCTTGTTTTTACAAAATTTCAGAAAATTATCACAAAAAACATCTCATTTGGCCGAGATTTTCATTAGATTCACAAGTCGATTTTTATTGTCTCCTTGAGTGAAACTTAACCCATCTAGTTTCACTCCACTTAGAAGCGCTTTTGGCAAAATATGGAGTGTCTCACCGTACCGGATTGGCCTATCATCCTCAAACTAGTGGCCAAATGGAGGTTTCGAACCGCGAAATCAAGTCTATCCTCAAGAAAGTCGTTTCAAAGTCGAGGAAGGATTGGAGCCTCAAGTTAGATGACACTTTATGGGCCAATCGTACAGCTTTCAAGAATCCTATTGGCGCCTCGCCGTATAGGTTAGACTATGGGAAAGCTTGTCATCTCCCTGTCGAGCTAGAGTATAAAGCTTTTTGGGCTATTAAGGAGCTTAACTTTGACTCGAATCTGTGTGGGGAGAAGCGTCTTTTACAGCTCAATGAACTCGATGAATTCCGTCTGCAAGCATATGATAGTGCACGGTTGTATAAGGAGCGAACGAAGCGACAGCATGATAAGATGATCGTCCCACGAGAGATCAATGTTGGCGACAAGGTCCTTTTATTTAATTCACGACTGCGTATTTTTCCGGGAAAGCTGAAATCTCGGTGGTACGGACCTTTTACTGTCACTAAAGCGAGAAAGTACGGTTATTTCGAGGTTGAGAACGACTCGGGTGAGCGTTTTCAAGCGAACGGACAGAGGCTCAAAGTTTATCATGACAGAGCCATGGTTGGAGTGGTTGAGGTATTACACCTTAACCCTCTCGAGACCTCTTACTGACGAGGTACTTAGGTCGTGCGGGACCTGGAGTGAAACTAGATGGGTTAAGTTTCACTCAAGGAGACAACAAAAATCGACTTGTGAAGCTCTTGAAAATCTCGGCCAAATTGAAGTATTTTTCTGTTGAATTTTTCTGAAATTTTGTAAAACAAGAAAACATAAATGGATAGTACTAAATCTAAACACAAAGTAATAGATTTAGGTTTTAATTAGTTAAGCACTAAGCCACTAACTAATTACTCACTAAACTCAAGCACAAAGCTAAGAGAAAATGAAAGCACTCAATTTTTAGGGTTTATCCTTCAATCATTCAAATCTGCAAAATATGTTGTGAGAATGAGGGTTTATATAATACCCTCACTCTAATCTTGGCCATACAATTCAAAGAGGATCTAAGGGCTCACATGAGCCTTTGAAAACAACAAAAAAACGGCACACATGCCTTACAAGAGCTGAAAATTTCAATGTAAAAGACAAACTACAAAAGCATAAAGGTTGATGTGGACACTTGACTCAATCCTCTCCCTTCTTTGTTTAGGTGGTCATCAAGGATCTTGATAGAGCCTTGGCTTGAGAGTGGGACGGTCCAATTGCTCCTCATTTTGATTTTTACAAACTAAAAACAATAAAGCATAAAGTAACGAAAGCGACATGAATGAAAATGACATAAAACATAAAACAATGTGATGGCTTGTGGGGATTTGATTGAGCCGGCTCCATGGACCTCCTTGAGCTAGCTTTTGTGAGCCATGTGAGTCTTTTATTGGAGGGTTAACTCACATGGGTGTACCCAAATTGACCACATTCAAAAATAGCATATTCATTGACTTTTGTTGCTCTCCAACTTGACCTACCTTTGACTTCTCTTGACCACCAAGTATGGCTTGATTTGACCATAGAATTGACTTCACTTAGCTCTTGGTGGCCCCTAGACACAAGGCCTAGGCTTGGGTTTGAGCCCAAGGACCCAACCCACGGCCTATCTCTTCTTCCTCATTGATCACCTTGACCATTCTTGGTCCAATCTCCTCTCCTTGGAAAGGATTTGCCCTCAAATCCTTGGAGATCCTCTTGCTTCCCTTTTGGCTCGATTTCATGCTTGATTCTCGACTTAACCTTTGCTCGACCTTGGCTTTCACGGCTCTAAGCTTCCAAGGACACCACTTGATCAAGTTTTGGAGAAGAGGATGGACCCCCTTTGCTTGGCTCGGGTGATTGACCACATGTTCATTCTTGATCATGGCTTGCTTGTCCACACATTCTTCCTCGAGCATTTCTTTGAGTCCACGACTCATAGCCATGCCATCCATCCATTCTTGCTCATGATCGAGCCCATCAATGATTCTCCATCGCAAAGATCCACTCGATCTTTCCTTCCCATCAATTTTTGCTCTTTCATTGTCCACATTCTTGTTGTAGTCGATTGTTTCATTGTTGATTGATGCATTACCTTCACATTGCTCCTCTCCTAGAGCCATCCTTGTTGCTCTAAGGCTCTCTTCACGTTCTAGGCTCACCACCACTTCACTCACACTCATTGTCGGCTCCATTCCCACCTCTTTGCTAGGACTCCCTTCCTTGAATGATTCAAACAAACAAGCATTGGCCTTATAACCCATCATTGGTGGTAGGGGGGCTACAACTATAAGCTTTTCACCGTATTTGAACGAGTAGGTGTTATTTCTTCCATGATGGGAAGAATTCTTCTCATATTCCCATGGCCTACCAAGCAACACATGACACGCATCCATGTCTAACACTTCACACACAATCTCATCCTTATAGTCTTGTCCAATTGAGAACGAGACTTTGCATTGCTTATCGACCTTTACCTCGGCTCCTTGATTGAGCCACCTTAGCTTGTAAGGATGAGGGTGCTTCAAAGTAGGTAAGGCAAGTTTATCAATGAGGGTTTTTGAAGCAACATTAACACAACTTCCTCCATCAATAATTAGATTACACACTCTCCCCTTGATTGTACACTTGGACCGAAAAATTTGGTGCCTTTGGTCCATGCTCTCATTTGATTCTTGGGTGTGCATCACTCGCCATGTGACCAAGCTCAACCCCGAGTCCGGGGGAACTAGGGTTTCGGCCACCTTCACCTCCTCGACTCCCTCTTTTTTTTCTTCCTCACAAACTAAGACCTCATCGTCTCCCCAATGCACTACTTCACTTGTGTTCAAGGTCCTCTTGCTAGGGCACTCCTTAGCAAAATGACCATATCCTTGACATTGGTAGCACTTTTTGAGAGGAATTGTTTTTTTAGGGCCATAGTCAATTCCCTTTCCCTTATCAACACTTGATGGCTTGGTAGTAGGACAAGGCTCGACTATTTTGACCCCTCCTTGACTCGTGTTAGGAGTGGCCTTGGTGGAGTGTTTGGCCGTGTCCCCTCTTCCCTTTTCTAGCCTCTCAACTCTCATGGCCATAGTGACGGCCTCATCGAATGACCATAAATTTTGCATCTTGACCCGGTTTGCTATCCTAGGGTTTAGACCCTCGACAAATCTTGCAATCTTTTGCTCGGGTTTTTCGTTCATCTCACATTGTAAAGTGAGTTGTTCAAAGTCCCTAAGGTAGGATTCGATGGGTAGTGTCTCTTGTTTGAGTTGAGCCAATCTAAGGATCATGTCTTGAGTGTAGTCTTTGGGAACGAACTTATCTTTGAGCTTTTTCTTGAGTTTGAGCCATGACCTAATGGGTTCCTTTCCCTCTCGATTTCTTTGGTTCTTAAGGTTTTCATACCAAAGGGAGGCATAGCCTTTGAATTTCATGATGGCCACCTTAAAACACTTTCTATCGGGGTATTCTTTAAAATCAAAGATTCTTTCGACCGACCTAAGCCAATCTAGTAGATCCTCGGGATTAAGACTACCATAAAAGTCGGGAATTTCTACCTTGATGTCTCGGTCATGATCTCTTGGGTGAACTTCAATGGACTCCTCCGAATCCGAGTATTGATCTTCCATGTGAGGAGGTGGTTGGCCTCTCCCACGGCCTCCAAACCCACGGCCTCTTCCCCCTCCACCCCTAGGTGGGGTCTTGGTTCATGAATGTTTTGTTCCAAGAGGGTGTTTATAGCGATCATCATTAAAGTACAATTACCGGTGAGTTGAGTCAACTTCTCTTCTAAATCCGAAAGCCTCTTATCCTCTTCCATTTTGTGAAAATTTTGTGAGATTTTTGTGGAAGTTTTGTGGGAATAAACAAGGAAAAAGAAGGAAGGAGAAAACGAAAAAAAATGAAGAGGAAAACAAGAGTAAAACCGAGAAATACAAAAACAAATCGAAAACAAGAACAAACCTAGGCTTTGATGACCAATTTGGAGTGAAACTAGATGGGTTAAGTTTCACTCAAGGAGACAACAAAAATCGACTTGTGAAGCTCTTGAAAATCTCGGCCAAATTGAAGTATTTTTGTGTTGAATTTTTCTGAAATTTTGTAAAACAAGAAAACATAAATGGATAGTACTAAATCTAAACACAAAGTAATAGATTTAGGTTTTAATTAGTTAAGCACTAAGCCACTAACTAATTACTCACTAAACTCAAGTACAAAGCTAAGAGAAAATGAAAGCACTCAATTTTTAGGGTTTATCCTTCAATCATTCAAATCTGAAAAATATGTTGTGAGAATGAGGGTTTATATAATACCCTCACTCTAATCTTGGCCATACAATTTAAAGAGGATGTAAGGGCTCACATGAGCCTTTGAAAACAACAAAAAAAACGGCACACATGCCTTACAAGAGCTGAAAATTTCAATGTAAAAGACAAACTACAAAAGCATAAAGGTTGATGTGGACACTTGACTCAATCCTCTCCCTTCTTTGTTTAGGTGGTCATCAAGGGTCTTGATAGAGCCTTGGCTTGAGAGTGGGACGGTCCAATTGCTCCTCATTTTGATTTTTACAAACTAAAAACAATAAAGCATAAAGTAACGAAAGCGACATGAATGAAAACGACATAAAACATAAAACAATGTGATGGCTTGTGGGGATTTGATTGAGCCGGCTCCATGGACCTCCTTGAGCTAGCTTTTGTGAGCCATGTGAGTCTTTTATTGGAGGGTTAACTCACATGGGTGTACCCAAATTGACCACATTCAAAAATAGCATATTCATTGACTTTTGTTGCTCTCCAACTTGACCTACCTTTGACTTCTCTTGACCACCAAGTATGGCTTGATTTGACCATAGAATTGACTTCACTTAGCTCTTGGTGGCCCCTAGACACAAGGCCTAGGCTTGGGTTTGAGCCCAAGGACCCACCCCACGGCCTATCTCTTCTTCCTCATTGATCACCTTGACCATTCTTGGTCCAGGACCTTTATAAACCAGCGCTAATCGAAAGGCAATCCGTGTTTTATGCATTTCGTAGTGTTGGAACGAAACGGCTTGACGATTTGGACCCGATATTTGGTCTACGTTTTAACCATGGTCCTTGGACCCATGGTCACGTTTTTTCAGCTCAAAGGAGGCCAAACTCGGCTGGTCTATTGATGTTCAAGTCATACATTTTAATTCATACATGTCCCTTTCGATTAAAGTTGCTTTAAACTTTATGTCTTTGTCACCTTTGATCTTTTGAATTCAACAACAAACAAAATCAGCCAAGGAACTTAAAGGGGCCGAGATTTACTTGCTTTCCAAGGAGAAATAGAGGGCCTTGATTCAACAACACAAATGAAGGGAGAGGATGCTACAACAAGTCGCTTTCTACTTTAGTTGTTAGTTGTTGTAATTTTCAGATTTTGTAAGGTCTTGTGACCCAATTTTCGGCTGTTTTTGTAAGGCCCTCATGGCCCTTAGATTAGATATTAGATGTAGGGTTTAGATGATAGCATGGGTCTTATATAAACCCACCTATCTCCCTTGTAATTTTTCAGATTTGAAGAAATAAGAAAATGAGTTTTAAAAGTGAGTTTTTCTCTTGGAAACCACCTTGGCTTTGTGCTTGGTGTTTCGAGTATCCTTGGGGGATGATCATAGCTTAGTGCGATGATTGATCGGAACCTTAGTCTTAGGCCCTCGCTTAGTGCTCGGTCTAATTCATATCCTAGGCTTAAACTTGTTTAAGTCATATCTTTTATTTTAGTTTTTATGTGTGTTCAAATAAAATCAGAAAACTTCACCACCAAAACAGCCCAAAAAAACGTGTGAATGGAGTAGGCTCATGAGTGAGTCGAGTTTAGGGTGAGAGTGGTTATAAGGTACAAAGAGGCCCGCCCCAAATCGCTCCAAGTGTGATTTTCGATTTTTATTCGCTTTTTCATTCGCTTTTTCATTCATGTACATATTTCGTTTCGTTTTATCTCATTTTAGAGTGAGTGAGGGAGGGTATCTAACTAAGTTTTGAGTGCAGGTAATGAAGTTCATGGCTAAAAGCCTGAAAAATTCGAAAAAATAGTGAACCTGTAGGTTCACTTGGAACCTATCGGGTTGAAAATCAAGCAAAGGTTGCTGGAAAACGAGAAGCGCAAATAAAACCGATCGGTTCCACCCAGAACCGATCGGTTCCAAGGTGAAACCGATCGGTTCCAGCCCGAACCGATCGATTCGCAGGTGTTCTCAGCAACGTCCGTGAATTTTTCAGCTTATAACCCCTTTCTTCCCCTTATTATTTCATAACTCCTCTTTTCATAACCTAAAAAAAAAAAAAAAAAAAAAAAAAAAAAAAAAACCCCAAAACCTCTTCAAACACTTCATCCCTCACCTCTAGACCTCCATTAAACTACCAAAATCCAAGCTTTCCTCATCAAATCATCCCTCCAACTTCATCTTCAACCTCTCCACATCCTCTTTCCACCATTAAAACACTCAAAAAGCTTGAAAAATCAAAAAAATCATTTTCTAGGGTTTCAGTTCAAACTCAAATTAAACATCCTTGAGTCGATTTTCGAGTTCATTGTTGGTTTATATAGGGTCCTAGGAGGGTTTTGAAGAGTCTATTGCAAGCAAAAATCAATTTTAGACAACTTTGGTTTTTGGGGTCAAGAGGTGCTACGAATTTCGGTATACACTCGGGTTTCACTTGGTTTTCCTCTTGGTTGTGGCTATGGAAGGTCCGGGGACGCGTGCGGGAAAGAGAAAGGCGGGTGCTAGTACGAGCTCATCACGCAGGGGTCAGCCAAGAGCGCCTCAGGCACCTGCGATTCCACCGGTTCCTGGCTTTGAAAGTGTCGTGTTCGGGAGCACTGATCAGCGCACTCGGTTCATCGCTCTCGCTTCGAAGGAAATGGTATCTACTCGTTTCTTTTCATTTCAACTTTTGAGTAAACTAGGCATACTCTCTGCAATGGAATAATTTTGTGCTGGTTTGCATATGTCTACGTTATTCAATATGCGCGAGAATATCTACGCCTTGTTTTGATGATGTTGCGAACCCTTGTACGGTCAGTTTCCGTCTACTAATGCGCAGCATAATATCACTCTAGACCGCTTTCGTGAGATTTTTGGTTTTCGTCGTTGGGATGATGAAAATGGCCCGAATATGAGGGAGGTTGCCCCCGATGAGTTTAATGCAGGTTACTTATGGCGCTTGGTAGCCAATTCTCCCTTGCCCTCGAGCTTTAAACGCGTCAGTAGCCATTTAGTCCAACATCCGGTCATTCGAATTTGGCATCGTCTGCTTGCTAATTCGGTTTTTGGTTGTCACGAAACGGGGAATTTCACTAAGGTAGAGCTCGAAATTTTGGGCTCGTTCTTTAATGTTCAGAGGGCCGAACTGTTTTATATGGACTTGGGCTATCTAATGGCTCTGCACTTCCGGAAGTTGGCTAAGGGTGGGGCTAAGGTAAAGACCATTTCCGTGGGTGGCTTGGTCACTCACCTTGCCAAGGCGTTGTATGCTAATTTTTCTGATGATGAACGGGTTCCAGTGAGCACCCATAATCTGCTCGACTTGACATGTCTAACCACCCTTTATAAGTGGGTGCGATTTGACAAGGGTTACTTTTGGCATGTCACGAGGGACCTCGATCGCTGGCTCAAGCTCCCCCACGAGCGCTTACCTGCACTGACATAGTTGGCTATGGTGGAGCCTTATCTTTTCCCCACTTTACGGGAGCCAAACTACTTGCTCCCGATTGACGAGGCGGTGCCTGCTAATGCGCCACGGTCATCTGTGCGTCGTCCACCTCGCCCTAGTCAAGGCGAGTCTAGCCATCAGGTTCAGCCTTCTCCTCCGCCGCAGATGCCCCAAATGACCTCTTATGGTCAGCCACCTTTCCAGGGTGGCTCTAGCGTGGACCAGTTGTGTTCCACGATGCAATCACACTTTATAGACCAGGAGCGCGCAGCATATCCTGGCTACAGGCATCTACATGAGCAGGGTCATGTCCACGAGACCGACCCATTCCTTTCTTGGTATAATTACTCCGATATGTCTTATCAGCAGAGCCTGGGTGTGAGTCGGTTTCCATTTGGAGGAGGATTTCAGAGTGGCGGATTTCAAAGTGGTGGCGCTGGGATTAGTGGGATGCCGCAGACTGGGTATGCCGGTTTTGGTGTTCAGTTTGCCTTTGACGAAGGGCAACATTACTATGGTCTTGACGCGAGCTATGCTGGTTACTCTGGGGATCATGGCCGTGACTTCTATGGCGAGACCTTCACTAGCGCCTTTGATGTCGGGTCCCAAGCTGAGGGCACTGATGATGTTTCCGACGATGAGATACAGGACTAGTGGCGTGCTGGCCACTGCCTCCCCCATGTTTGTTGCTGGTTTGGGGGAGACACGACGACATTGTACATACCATGTGAGCTATCCTTTCTCTTATCTTTTTCTATTTGTATTTCTGTTTCTACCCTCCATATATACTTTTTGTGTCCTCTGATCTGCTGTTGTGGTTGTGCTGTTTTTCACGTTGAGGGCAATGTGTGATTTGGTTTGGGGGGAGAGACGTTTTCACGTTTAATAGCTTAGTTGCATTAGCTTAGTTACATCTTTTATTTCAGCATGCTTTCTAAAAAAAAAAATCAAAAAAAGAGTCTTGAGTCGTTTTAGAAACCTTTGTGCAGGATTAGCTCTAGTGTCTTTTGAGATACGCCCGTTGTCGCGTAGTTGAGTCTTTTGATTGCGCTTTGATTTTCATGCCTTGCTTACCCTACCCTTTCACCCTTGAGGTGATTTGAGTGAGTCGACTATAATCTGACATGGAGGCATGTGGCGTAGACGGGGCGCGTTTCTTAGACTACCCATCCATCGAACATTGATTAAAACTTGTACTAGTAAATGAAAACTTGGATTTTGTCATTGTTTGAGCCTACTTGCATTTGAATGATCGAGCATTGCACGAAGAGGTACGTATTCTTGGTTACGTTTTGATTGAACTCCACATAGCCAAATGGCCTACTTTTCTACCCTTTAGACTTAGGTCCCTCATTTGAAACCCGTCCTAGCCTTTGTAGCCTGTTTTTCTTAAGCCACATTATATATTATGAGCTACATTCCAGAATTATCCAACCCTGGCTAATCAGTTGCATTAGGGATCATCGCTTTGTCACGGAGTTTTGGTTTGGTGGAAGTGGGTCGAGTCCGTGAATTGTTGAGTTCGTGTTACATAGTTGGGGTTGTTTTCTGTTGAGTTCTCCCGAGGTTGTTTATTGGTTCCCGATCAAAAAAAAAAGGAAAAAAAAAACAGAAAAATAATGAAAAAAGAGAAGGAAAAAAATGTGCTTGCTTCTATATATACGTTTTCTACTTTAATAAATGATCGGAAGTGTTGTAGTCGGGGAGCTATGGTTGTAAAGGTTGATTTCGGAAGTTGGAGATGTTTAGATGGTGCGTAAAAGAGTTACTGTTGGGTTATGGTCGTACATTTCTAATGCAGCAGTATGCCGTTGAGCTCCACATTTCCCAAATGTTTTACCACCTTCTACCCTTGTTAACCCGAGCCTAACATTACAACCCTTGGAAACTGGACCAAAAATGGTCAAGGTGGTCAAGGATGAGATGGAGTTGAGCCAAGGGTTGAGCCCTTGGGCTCAAACCCACGCCTAGACCATGGTCCAAGGGGCCACCAAGAGCTAAGTGAAGTCAATTCTATGGTCAAATCAAGCCATACTTGGTGGTCAAGAAAAGTCAAGAAAAGTCAAGAGAAGTCAAGTTGGAGAGCAACAAAAAGTCAAAGAATATGCTATTTTTGAATGTGGTCAAATTGGGTGCACCCATGTGAGTTAACCCTCCAATAAAGGACTCACATGGTTCACAAAAGCTAGCTCAATGGAGGTCCAAGGAGCCGGCCTAATCAAGCCACCAAGATCATCACATTGTTTTATGTTTTATGTCTTTTTCATTCATGTCCCTTTCACTACTTTATGCTTTATTGTATGAGTTTAAATTTCTGAAAAAATTGGTCACATGGACCGTCCAAACCCAACCCCAAGGCTCACACAAGGGCCCTTGGATGATCATCAACAAAGAAGGGAGAGGATGGAGTCAAGTGTCACCATCACCTTTATGCTTTATAGTTTGTCTTTTACATTGTAAATTTTCAGCTCACATGTGAGCCTTTTGAACCGTTATTTTGTAGTATATTGGGACTCTTGTGAGCCCTTAGATCCTCTTTGTAATGTAAGGTCAAGATTAGAATGAGGGTATTATATAAACCCTCATTCTCACATCAAAATTTTCAGATTTGAATGAGCTAAAGGTTGAACCCTAAAAACTTGAGTGTTTTCCTTTTCTCTTAGCTTTGTGCTTGAGTTTAGAGAGCAATTAGTTAGTGGCTTTGTGCTTAACTAATTAAAACCTAAGTCTATTACTTTGTGTGTAGATTTAGTTACTATCTTTTTATGTTTTCCATTGGTTTACAAAAATCAGAAAAATACTTCACAAAAACATATCATTTGGCCGAGATTTACACCACCACCACAAGTTGGAGTGAAACTAAGTGGGTCAAGTTTCACTCAAGGGATGAACCAAAATCGATCTTTGAACACTTGGAGAATTTCGGCCGAGATAGATGTTTTTGGGTTGAAATTTTCTGATTTTTGTTGTTAAATGAAAGAACATAAAGATAGTAACTAAATCTACACACAAAGTAATAGATTTAGGTTTTGATTAGCTTAAGCACAAAGCCACTAAACTAATCTTCCACTAACTCACACACTAAGTAATGAGAAAATGAAGAAACTCAAGTAAACAACTAGGGTTTTCTTTATCATTCAAATCTGAAAATTTATGTTGTGTGAGGGTGGGTTTATATAACACCCAAGGCCTCATCTCAACCATACATCCCTAGGATCATCTAAGGGCTCACATGAGTCCCCAAATATTACAAAAAAATCGGGCTCTTAGCTCACATGTGAGCTGAATTTTTTCATTCAAAAGATAAACTATAAAGCATAAAGGTTGATGTGGACATTAGACTCAATTCCCTCCTTTGATTGTTTAGGTAGTCTTCAAGGGTCTTGATTTGATCTTGGGGGGGTATGTGGGTCGGTCCATTGGAGACAAATACAAGGGATTATTTTGTTTCCTTACATAAAGCATAAAGTAAAGAAAGCGACATGTATGAAAATGACATAAAGCATAAACAACATAAAAAACAATGTGATGATCTTGGTGACTTGATTTAGGCCGGCTCCTTGACCTCCATGAGCTAGCTTGATGAACCATGTGAGCCCATTTATTGGAGGGTTGACTCACATGGGTGTACCTTAATTGACCACATTTCAAAAATAGCATAATCTTGACTTTTTGTTGCTCTCCAACTTTGACTTCCTCTTGACTTTGCTTGATCACTAAGGTTGGCTCGATTTGACCATAGAATTGACTTTACTTAGCCCTTAGTGACCCCTTGACCCATGGTCTAGGCTTGGGTTTGAGCCCATGGCCCTAACCCATGGTCTCCCTCTTCTTCACCCTTGACTACCTTGACCAATTTTGGTCCAATCTCCTCTCCTTGAAAAGGACTTGCCCTCAAGTCCTTGGAGAACCTCTTGCTCCCTCCCTTGCTCGACTTCACACTTGATTCTCGGTTCAATCTTTGCTCGATTTTGGCCTTCACGTTTTTTGGCTTCCAAGGGCACCACTTGGCTAGGGCTTGGAGAATTGGTGGGACTCCTTTACTTTGGCTTGAAGAATTGATCATGTTCTCTTCCTTGGTCACGGTTTGCTTGACCACACACTCTTCCTCGAGCATTTCTTTGAGCCCACGACTCATAACCATGCCATCCATCCAATCTTGCTCATGATCGAGCCCTTCAATGATTCTCCATCTTAAAGACCCGCTTGATCTTTCCTTGCCATCGATTTTTGTTCTTTCATTGACCACATTCTCATTGTAGTCGGTTGTTTTCTTGTTGATTGATGCTTCACCTTCATGTTGCTCCTCTCCTAGAATCCTCCTTATCATGCTAGAGCTTCCCTCACATTCCAAGTTCATCTTTTCCTTTTGCCCTCCACTACTCGGTGTAAGGCCTTTCAAGCCTTCAAGCTCAATCAATTTCGGCCCCAACTCCATCTCCATGCTAGGGTTTGGCTCAATGAAGGATTCAAACAAGCACGCATTGGATTTACATCCCATCATTGGTGGTAGGGGAGCTAAGACAATAAGCTTTTCACCATACTTGAATGAGTAGGTGTTGTCTCTTCCATGGTGGGAAGAATTCTTTTCATACTCCCAAGGCCTACCAAGCAACACATGACATGCATCCATGTCCAACACTTCACACACAATTTCATCTTTATAGTCTTGTCCAATCGAGAACGACACTTGACATTGCTTATCAACTCTTACCTCGGCTCCTTGATTAAGCCATCTTAGCTTGTAAGGATGAGGATGCTTCAAAGTGGGCAAGGCAAGCTTATCAATGAGGGTTTTAGAAGCAACATTAACACAACTTCCCCCATCGATAATGAGATTACACACTCTCCCCATGATGGTACATTTGGTTCGAAATAGTTGGTGCCTTTGATCCATGCTTTCGCTTGAATCTTGAGTGTGCATTACTCGCCAAGTAACCAAGCTCAACCCCGAGTCCGGGGGCACAATTGTTTCGGCCACATTCACTTCCTCAACTCCCTCTTTTTTTTCTTCCTCACAAACTAACACTTCATCGTCTCCCCAATGCACAACCTCACTTGTGTTCAAGGTCCTCTTGCTAGGGCACTCCTTAGCAAAATGACCATACCCTTGACATTGGTAGCACTTCTTGAGAGGAATTGTTCTCTTAGGGCCATAGTCGATTCCCTTCCCCTTGTCAACATTTGACGGCTTGATAGTAGGGCTAGGCTCACCAATTTTGATCCCTCCTTGGCTCGACATGGGGTTGGCCTTGGTGGTGTTTTTGGCCGAGTCCCCTCTCCCCTTCTCTAGCCTTTCCACACGTGTGGCCATGGTAACGGCCTCATCGAATGACCACAAGTTTTGCATCTTCACTCGGTTAGCAATCCTAGGGTTTAGGCCCTCAACAAACCTAGCTATTTTTTGCTCGGGTTTCTCATTCATCTCACATTGTAATGTGAGTTGCTCAAAGTCCCTAAGGTAAGACTCAATTGGTTGTGTCTCTTGTTTGAGTTGAGCTAGCTTGAGGAACATGTCTTGGGTATAATCCTTGGGAACAAACTTGTCTTTGAGTTTCTTTTTGAGTTTGAGCCATGACCTAATGGGTTCCTTACCCTCTCGGTTTCGTTGGTTCTTGAGGTTTTCGTACCAAAGGGAAGCATATCCCTTAAACTTCATGATGGCTACCTTGAAACACTTCCTATCGGGATATTCCTTAAATTCAAAGATCCTCTCTATCGACCTAAGCCAATCTAGGAGATCCTCGGGGTTCAAGCTACCATAAAAATCGGGTATATCCACTTTGATATCTCGGTCATGATCTCTAGGGTGGGCTTCAAGGGACTCCTCCGAATCCGAAAATTGATCTTCCATGTGAGGGGGAGGTTGTCCTCTCCCACGGCCCCCATAACCATACCCACGCCCTCTTCCCCCTCCACCCCTTCTTGGTTCATTAAGGTTTTGGTCTAAGAGGGTGTTCAAAGCATTCATCATAGTATTACAACTACCGGCAAGTTGATTCAATTTATCTTCCAAATTCGAAAGTCTCTTATCCTCCTCCATTTTTGTGAAATTTTTGTGAGATCTTTTGTGGAAATTTTGTGGTAAATTTATAGAAAATAAACAAGGAAAAGAAGGAAGAAAAACGAAAAATTAAAAGAGGAAAACAAAGCAACAACTCGACATTACTAAGGAAAACCGAAAAAAAATAAGATAAAAATCGAAAATCAAGAACAAACCTAGGCTTTGATGACCAATTTGGAGTGAAACTAAGTGGGTCAAGTTTCACTCAAGGGATGAACCAAAATCGATCTTTGAACACTTGGAGAATTTCGGCCGAGATAGATGTTTTTGGGTTGAAATTTTCTGATTTTTGTTGTTAAATGAAAGAACATAAAGATAGTAACTAAATCTACACACAAAGTAATAGATTTAGGTTTTGATTAGCTTAAGCACAAAGCCACTAAACTAATCTTCCACTAACTCACACACTAAGTAATGAGAAAATGAAGAAACTCAAGTAAACAACTAGGGTTTTCTTTATCATTCAAATCTGAAAATTTATGTTGTGTGAGGGTGGGTTTATATAACACCCAAGGCCTCATCTCAACCATACATCCCTAGGATCATCTAAGGGCTCACATGAGTCCCCAAATATTACAAAAAAAAACGGCTCTTAGCTCACATGTGAGCTGAATTTTTTCATTCAAAAGATAAACTATAAAGCATAAAGGTTGATGTGGACATTAGACTCAATTCCCTCCTTTGATTGTTTAGGTAGTCTTCAAGGGTCTTGATTTGATCTTGGGGGGGTATGTGGGTCGGTCCATTGGAGACAAATACAAGGGATTATTTTGTTTCCTTACATAAAGCATAAAGTAAAGAAAGCGACATGTATGAAAATGACATAAAGCATAAACAACATAAAAAACAATGTGATGATCTTGGTGACTTGATTTAGGCCGGCTCCTTGACCTCCATGAGCTAGCTTGATGAACCATGTGAGCCCATTTATTGGAGGGTTGACTCACATGGGTGTACCTTAATTGACCACATTTCAAAAATAGCATAATCTTGACTTTTTGTTGCTCTCCAACTTTGACTTCCTCTTGACTTTGCTTGATCACTAAGGTTGGCTCGATTTGACCATAGAATTGACTTTACTTAGCCCTTAGTGACCCCTTGACCCATGGTCTAGGCTTGGGTTTGAGCCCATGGCCCTAACCCATGGTCTCCCTCTTCTTCACCCTTGACTACCTTGACCAATTTTGGTCCACAAGTCGATTTTAGTTCATTTCTTGAGTGAAACTTAGTCCATCTAGTTTCATTCCAGAAACCTCGCTCGGTGTGATTTTGGGTGACAACGTGCTTAGTTCGAGCAGTTTTGCTAGTCGAGTTAGTGAGATTATTTATTGTCTCAGCGTTTTGTTGGATGCATACGGTCGAAGTCTTTGCATGGAGTTTGCGTCATTTTGTTTCGCCGTTAGTTATATGTCGGTCTTGCTCCTTAACTCTTCAATTTATTTGAAGAGGAAGCTGGTTTTGGATTGATTACGTTTTTGTATGAGACGACGATGCTTGCGACGACGGGTTGCATTTTCCTGTACTCGCTTTGTCCTCCTGTTTTGTATGCTAATTGCTGGGTAGTTTGCTTGAGGACAAGCAAAGGTTCGGTTTGGGGGAGTTTGATATGTAGTGTTTTTACGTCCTTATACTCCCTGTTTTATCGCATTTATTGGTTGTTTATATGCGTCTAGTTATGTATTTTAGGCGATATTCTGTGAATGTTGGTACTGCCGCCTTTTTATGTCATTTACAGGTTTTGGTTGATTATGTCCTGATTTACGAGGCATTTCTCGGAGGCGGTGGTTGATTACACGAGCTCAATAGTTGCTGGAAGGGCTCGGGAGCACTAAACGGGGCTTGAAACGGAAGAACTCAAACTCGAGAGCTGATACAGAAGCAATACTATGATAAACCTACCGGTTCAGGAGGTTGCTAAATTGAAGTTAGGAATCAAAAGTTGCTGGAAATTTACGTAGAGCAGCCCAAACCGATCGGCATAAGCTGAACCGATCGGTTCAGCAGCCCAAACCGATCGGTTTGCCCCCAAACCGGTCGGTTCTGCTTCTTTTATTCTCCGGTTTCTCGTGCTTGTATAAACAGGCTTAAGTTAGGGTTTTAACATTACGTTTCATTTTTATTTTGCAGCTTTAGAATATTATTAAGTCTTTTTCTCTAGAAACTAAAAACTCATATTGGGAGATTGAATTTGAACTTTGTAATCGTCGGTTCTACGCATTAATTTCAAGCATCTTAATCATTGGTAATCTCATGTTTGCTATTTTCAATTCTTTTGATTTAATGTTTAATTCTCTTTTAGCCCCAATTATGAGTAGCTAATCCCTTTCAAGGGTTTATGGGGATCGATGACTAATTATTTGGTTTTATTATTGAATTTGGTCATCTTTTGATCGTTCGTTGTTAATCTTCTCTCTTGCCCTAATTTCACATCCGATTAATCAAATGCCACGATTGATCGTTTGACCTAGGGAACCTAAACCTAAGACCGAAAGCCGGGTTAAGGTGAGCCTTGCGTGAGAGTTAGTATAGCGAGACTAATACGTAGCGAGAGCCCGTTAGTCGAGCTTTAGGATTGACTTTGATCCGAGAGGACTTGTCTTGTTCCATTTACACGAACCATCACTAGTACCCTTATTCCGTGTTAACCTTAGTACTTTCGTCATCGTGAACCTGCGACCCTAGACTTTCTCCCTTTATCAACTTTCAATCCTTTTTAATCCTACTCTATCCTTAGTTTAGTAACTCAAAAACCAAACCATTTCTACCTTGAGCACACTAGAAGCCCTGAGTTT
Organism: Dianthus caryophyllus; assembly: GCA_023091065.1. Classification (NCBI taxonomy): domain Eukaryota; kingdom Viridiplantae; phylum Streptophyta; class Magnoliopsida; order Caryophyllales; family Caryophyllaceae; genus Dianthus; species Dianthus caryophyllus. The sequence goes on from CM041527.1 coordinate 21,154,484, forward strand.
ATAATAGTTTCGACCTTCTCCTAGTGAATTCGACACCCTGCTTGCCGCTAGCTATCAGTTAGTAGAACCGTAGGTTTGTCTTGACATAGGTGACGCGACTTTAGCCTTGTCAAGATGCATAAAAAAAATACTTTAAATTTTTAGGTTTTAATTTAGTGACAAATCAAGACTTTTAAAGGTGGATTCTTGACGATTAGTATTTTATGTAAGAGGATTTATTATGTTTACGAACAAAAGAATGATAAATAAAAGGGTGAGATGAAGATACAAAAAAGGAAAATAGATGATGATGAGGTTGAATATATGAAGAACAAGATGAACAAGGCAAGAACACCTTACTAGCTTGACAAGAATGAATTAGGTTTTGTTTTTATTTTGTGAGGAAATTTAGTTAATGAATGTAGTAGTAGTAGTTGTGTTTGTAGGGAAAATAAATGTGCATAACTCATCAAGAGTAGTAGTAGTAGTAATCGTATGTAGTAGTATACAATAGTACTATTATGTATTAGTGTACGTATATAGATGTATAAAAAATTAAATTTAATTAAAATCTTAATCTTAAAACTAGTGGTGTGCCCCGGGGAATCCACGGACCGAGTCGCTCACATTTTAAGACGCATTTCTTGTGGGTTGTCAACTGTGTTTGTGCATGTAAATAATAGATAGTCACTAATAATTATTAATTTCCATCTAAAATTTCAAAATAATCTCTTAAATGGATAGACATAATACGAGTTCTTGACGAAAAACATCGAAAATGTTACATATTATGTTGACCGCATATTACATACTATGTACTACACAATCAGACAATTAATGAAATCATAAATTCTTCGCAAAGGTGCAACTGCGCCTTAGAGGCTAATTAAGATGAGCGAGAGTTAGAGCTCAAATTTCATGGACTTTTACTCCAAAGGACAATTACGAAACTTTTTATGTATTGAAGACATGTTTTATTAAATGAGGAGAAACTTTAATATTGTGTCCTAAAAATGTGGAGGAATGTTACTACTATGTCCTTTTTAATGTGAGTTGTTTCCTAGTTACCCATCGTTCCATTTGTAGTTTTTCTTTGTTGTTTTCATATTTTGTGGGTTTTCTTCACTTGGTTGTTGTTGTGTCTCTTTTGCAGCGCTTTATGTTTGTCATTTCTTTTGTGTGTCTTTGTATTCATCGCTTGTGTCGTCCTTTTTTGTCTGGATTTATTTGTTGTTAATGTTTGTGTTTATACTGGTTTTTGTCCTGATTTGATGGTTACGTACTTGTTTTTTCTGGTGCCATATGATGATGTTGGTTGTTTCTTTTTTGGTGTTGACGAGACTTTTCTTGTTCTGCGTTTTGACTTTCTTTGATGTTTTCCCACGTTTGTATGTTTTTTTGGTTAGTTATTTTTACATTGTGTGGTTTTGTGTGTGTTTTTGGTGTTTTTACCTGTTCTTGGTTGATGTTCGTGTTGTGTGTTACGTCGTCTTGTTTGTGTTATTTCATTGTTTTTTGGACTTTCAACTCTTTTTCGTTTTTGTACTTGTTGACTCCTACCTTAACTTTGAAGGTATATTGTGTGCCGATACAACCTTGTAGTATTCGGTACATTGTTCTTTTCTGTCCTTCTACAGTTAGGTTGCTAGTTAGTTAATTTTGTTTGTTATAATTTCGGTTGTTTCCATATCAATAGTGTGTAGGTATCTTACCTCCTCATTCATCGCTAGGAGTCTTTCGATGGGTTTGGTGACGACTTTTTCTACTTCTTTATTGAATAGCATAACGGTTGTTATTTCTGTTTCATCTGATATGGCGACCATGAGCTTGTACCTGTATTGGCATTTTGGTTTAGTAAGTCCGGTTTTTCCCTTTTTTTATTAGGTGTGTTTTTCTCGGGTTGTTGTACTTATCTTTGAATTGGGTCTGCTATCTTTTTGAAGCATTGTCGGCAATAGCCTTCTTCGTCTAATCGACTTTGCACTCTTGGCATGATACATATAGCTAGTCCACATCTGTTCGTACTTCTGTTATTGTCCCGCGGTATAGGTATTGTTTGTCCTGTTATGTTTTTCCATGTTAGGTTTTTCTGGAGGGGGTTGTTGTAGTTGAGGTTTGTTTTGTGTTCGGCTATTTTTTTCGCCTCGAGTTCATCATGTTGGTCAGTTTGCTCGCGGCCAACTATCTTGACTTCTCTTTGAATTTGGCGATTTTATTAGTTGGTTGAAGTACTGTGGTTGTTAGAAGGTGGTTAATTTCATTTTGGGTTGTTTTGACCTCTCCATGACTTGGTTTGGCTCGGGTATGTTTAAGTTGAAGTACACCTTTGTGGCGTATGTTGACAGTAGTTGGTTTGCACCTGCACATTAATTATTTGGTGATGTAGAAGGTTGGTCATAGTCACGTATAATTATTTTGATATGAGAAGGGTCGACTATCCCTCGTGCTATATGAGATATAAGACATTGCATGTTTGTTCACACGTATGTGTTTATTGAATTGATCATGATTAATGCAATATTTAACGATCGAAATGTATCGAAATGTATCATGGTGTTTTCATTATATGAATTGCTATGGGTTATGCTTAAAATATGATTTGAAATGTTTTACATTTTAATAATCATGTATTCCTTAGATACTTTATATGTCTTATGCTATAATTACACATGTATATGATAATGCTATTACATATATGTTTATTGTTATGGGTTAATAAGGCTTAGCGTGTGCGAGATGAAATCGAGTCTTACGGGTTATACGTAGGTACTTTGAGGTTAATTGACGATGAATGCCAGGGGATTGAAGGTATTCCTTTGCATTTTGAGAGATGGTAAATTAATAACCATGTTTATCTATAACCCTGATTATGTATTTTTGAGTTGTAAGACGATTACAGCTGGTTTTATAATACAAAATACTTAATTAATATTTCCGCCTTAGTTTAATTAAGTCACTAAAAACCGAGTTGTTGCACTATTAGTTAAGAATAAAGATCAAACATATTGGGTACATTCGAATAGAAGATACATTTTTTTATAGTCACTTATAATGGTGGATACATTTTTTTTGTATAATACTAAAATGATTCCGAAAAAGTTTTCAAATTTTTTTGAGAAATTCATCGAGCACTTTTCACATTTTAAAAAGTATACGTTCATTTTTATACATCAAGCTTAATTGATATTTATATTAAGTAGGTATGTTAGAATATTTACTGTAAGTTGTTTTTGTTCATCTATTTCGAATATGTTTAGATTAATTAAATAAAAGTTAATTTATAACTTATTTCATAATAATCATCCTCAAACTTTGTAATTTCGAGAATAGTTCTGAACACATATAAAAAAAATAGTTACTATTGTAACTTAATATAAATTCTCGAAACAAAATAAAAACATGAAATTAAGTACGCAAAAACATTTAAAAATAAAGGGATGAGAAGTAATGATTTTATTTTTTCATAACCTTTGAAAATTTTTAATTCTCATACCAACTAAATTAATGCATCAATTTTGTGAATGAATGATTCTTATTTTTTGGTTCTTTTATTTTAATTAATTTGTTAAAACAAAATAAATAAAAATGAAATTAAGGGAAAAATAAATTATTTTTAGATGATGACTTACATTTTAGTTATAAGAAAGTTAATTAAATTAAAAATAATGACGATATGTTTTTTTTAGTATCTTTTGAAAAATTGTACGAAATAAAAAGATAAAATTAATCTCATTATTTACGAAATAAAAAGTTCTATAAAGCAAAAGGTTTTTTTTAGTATCTTGTAAAAAAATTTAGGTCTGGATTAGTTTTAAATATATATATTTTGTTAATTTACTTATTTTAGTTTAATCTAAATTATTAATTTTCTAATTAAAATTACTTATACTATATTTTTTATCTAGACATAATTATTTATTAATTTAGATATTTGTATGTTGCACATATGATATGATAAATACAATCTATCATGAGATATTTGAGAAAAGGGGTTAATTTCACCGATTATCTAACTTAAGGGATCTAATCACTCCAATTAAAACTTAAGGGGCTTAATCTCACGATTAGACAAAGTAAAGGGGTTCGATTACCACTTTCGCGCATATAAAAGACATAGTTGAGATTGAGTGATAAAGTAAATACATGACATTATAAATAACAAATACTCCGTATGAAATTAGAAGGAAAATTTACCGTGAATAATCCATCCTATGGGTGGTCTTCCAAAAATAAACCGTCCTTTATTTAATCCCAGAATAAACCAAACTATTGTATTATTCTTCTCTAAATAGACCGATCCTAACTTTCACTTGTTGGTAACCTGTAAAAACAGGTCACCTCTTTGTTCTTCCTAAAATGAAGGACTTCCATTAAAACACAATGAATGACAACTCAAGACCACCAAAATCACAAACAGCCATCCATGGTGGTCATTATCTTTGCCTCTATTCTGGTCACCACCACCGGTGACTCACTGAAGTACAGACGACCAATGTATCTTCATATTGTTCTCTCTCAGGTTGTCGACTCTACCGCCGTCGTCCTTCGCTGCACCACTTCACCACCTTCATCTTTCCCTTGTGTGAAAATCTAAAAGTCTAAAACCACCACCAACCTGCAACTCCGACCACCGTGTTCGCCTTAATCATCTACGCTATTCATCTCTGCCGGGACCAACCCATCGCAACATCCACTCCGTCAACTTCCTTTTTCCATTCATAAAATTTGGACTGAAAATTGACGAGGGGATAAGGTGGTTTGATGAGGCTGAAGATTTCAGGGGGTTTAATTTCCGGTGAGACGGTTTTAAGGGGAGAGGCGGTGGAAGTGGTCAACGATGGACATGGAAGGTGGTTCTACTGGTGATGTAAATGGAAGGTGGTGCTAAATAGAGGTCTAATTAGACAATTAGTTGCTGATAGATTTTATTTTTTTTTCTTTTTTTACCTGTTGTACAGGTTACCGGTTACTCGGTCTATTTAGGGAAAAATGATATGATAGTTGGGTTTATTGTGGGATTAAATAAAGGACGGTTTATTTTTGGAAGACCACCCATATGATGGATTATTCATGTTAAATTTTCCAAATTAGAAACCAAAAAAAATATTTTAGATATGAAGCATGAGAACTAATTCTCATTTTAGTGAGTTCTACAATTAGCCCTACACGGCTACACATATAAAGAAAGGTAGTTAATTAATATTTAATTGATAAAAAATATATCACAAATATTTTAAAACATCTCAAGTATCATTGTAATATATAAAGTTAACAAAAGTAATAAATCATAAAACCAAAAAAAAACAAATAATGGATCTCTATTTCTAATATACTTTCGTGTTTGTTTAAAGAAAGAATTAACAAAATGACTTTACCTCGTTAATCGTTCTTGCTTTTACGATTTCTACAATGACTTCTGCACCTATAAAGAAAGGTAGTTAATTAAGAATATTTAATTGATAAAAAAATATATCACCAATATTCTAAAATACTATGAAGTATAATTTAATATATCAAGTTAATAAAAGTAGTAAAACATAAAACATACAAAAAATAAAATAATCAAGCTCTAATTCTAAAATGCTTTCATTTTTTTTCAATAAAAAAAAAATAACAAAACGACATTACCTCATTGTCATCCCCATTCTTTTAAATTTTATATATACTCCTGCACATATAAATAAAAAGTTAAAAATTTATCATAAAATAAATCTTGACAAAAAAACCAAAACTATAAATGATAAACAAATAATACGGAGTATTTAAATATAAAATTATGAGAATTAATGAGCTTGAATACATGACTTTTGAAATTTGTAACTTATAAGATAAGAGAAATAATGCGTGGATGTTATAAAGTAATAGTTCGTGTCTTTTGATTTCTTATATTATTAATTAATTGGTTCAAAATAGTTAATTTAATATGTTGAGTTAGTTTTGCGTAAACCCTTCTCATGCGTGCGACAAAGTTCTTATGATTAAAATTTAACTATTGTAAGAGTGATGTTGGAAGTATGAGTAAGCGCACTTCGTCTTAAAAATGACGATTTTTTAGACTATTTTTTTTCACCCGCATTTAGGTGTATGGTAATTACTATTGAGTATTTAGTGACACTTATCTGACTCTAGTCTAAAAAAAAGATCATCAATCACAGAACTTACTCGAGTAAAACAGTTTTGCCATGAATAAATGTACCTACTCCGTTATTTTGTTGAACTTTCTTTGAATATATACGAACATGCTATCAATGAATTTCATGTCTCTTTCTATTCTCTATCTCATTTAATCTGCATCAGATGTGGCACTTTACGTATGTAATTTAGTTAATTGTCCAACGAGGCAATATATTAGAGCACAATCAATATATTAGTGTTTCAGTTGGTTTTTTTTTCGGGTATCCGTATAAGTTTTTTTTTGTTTTTAATAAAAATTCTTATTTTCCTTGTTTTTATTAATTTTTTTATTATTATTTATTTCTTGTTATTATTAGTGTTGTCGTTGTTGTTGTTGTTGTTGTTGTTGTTGTTGTTGTTGTTGTTGTTGTTGTTGTTATTCTTATTCTTATTCTTATTATTATTATTATTATTATTATTATTATTATTATTATTATTATTATTATTATTATTATTATTATTATTATTATTATTATTATTATTATTATTATTATTATTATTATTATTATTATTATTATTATTATTATTGTTATTGTTATTGTTATTTGTCTTTATATTTAATTCGTTATTAATGTTTGTTATTATGTGAACGACAAAATGACGAGGAAGATGAAAAAACTTGGAGCGAAATTTGAGCCGAGTAGACAATTATGACGTGGAGCACAATAGATGACGTGGCGGAATAAGGGCGTTATTAGTGTATGTTTTTGGGTGTTTTTCACGAGCAAACTTATGAGGATTGTCTTTTAATATTATATAGATATAGATGATGTAATGTAATCTATATCTATATATCTATATATATTATTAAAAGAGAATCCTTAAAACAATAACTTGCAAAATCAACTTACTTTTGAAGTCTAGTGCTGCCACGTCAGCGTACCTTGCCACAAAGAGAATCCTTGAAACAATAACTTGCAAAATCAACTTACTTTTGAAGTCTAGTGCTGCCCTTGCCACGTCAACAAAGCACAAAACCGCCTTCTTTAGAGAATACAAAAAGCCTATTCATTCAACTTTTTTGCAATCAATTCTCATTTTTCAATTCAGTTAATGGTTTCATTCAAATCACATATCAATATAGAAGGGGTAATTAAACAATTGAAGCCATCTTCATCATCGCGACCCCATGATACTCGCACTTGCACCGAAATGGCCTCCGTCATTGGCTCGTGCTTGCCCCTTCGAACAAATTCCAGCCCACCATTGCTTAGTGAAGGTACCGGATCGGGATCCCTCTCGACGCCCTGCACGCGCCTGCCCTCGTGATGGGGCGGAATGCGCTTCGCGGGAAAAAATGTAAAAGCGACGCGTGAAAGCGCGCTTGCGTGTTTGCTCGAGTTTCTTAAGGGCGATGTCATTGCTTAATTTGTTTAAAACCTTTTAAAGAAATGTCTAATATATTTTAAAAGTTGCTTTCGGAGTCGGCACCAAATTATGAGGGAATTTGGACCCGTTCAACGCGTCTTGGACTCGAAGACGCGAATATTAGAGTTTAAGGTGCGTCGATACCTATCCGTCTAAGGCAATTGTGAAACCAGAGCGGATTCAGGGTGAGGGTACTTTCCGAAAATTTGTCAAAATGCGTTATGAAAAGCTGTAATCGAGAAGCCTACGTAAAAGTAGCCATTACTAGCTTGTAAACAGTGTATAATTCGTTGTTTGAGCAAATGCAAACCGCTACGTACAAGTGCGATATATGAGTCGATAAATATGCGTAAAAGAAAATGTAAACGTCAAAGCTGTGACTGGTTACTATGGGAAATGTGCACAAAGCGATAATTCATTGTTTGAATTATCATTTAAATGCTATTTTCCGACTCATGTGTGTGTAAAATTTTGTTTAAAACCATCAGTTTTGCATACTTTAAGACTAATGAAGACAGTACAAGTTTTGTCAAAATCATGTTTAGTCATTTAATGCGTAAATGAGAATTTGCATAATGTAAAGTGGTGTTCGTTTGTTCATTGTTAATTGTATCATTGCTTATGCGATATTGGCGAGGTTTAAGACGGATTAGAAATCCGAATCGCTACAACCGTATTACGAATACGGGTTCGCAATGCCAATACCGGGTCGGGTTAGGAACCCGTATGTTCGAGTCGAGTGTGAAGGTGTAGATAGAGAAGAGAGTGATGATAATTCATGAGGATAATGGGTTGAATAAGGGGTGTATTTATAGTGATTTGAGCGCCGCAAACTGTCAAAAACAAGCCAAAAATCGCCAGTGAACTGGCGATTAAAGTTTTAATCGCCAGTGCATTGGCGATTAAAAAGAAAATCGCCGGTTCACTGGCTATTTTATTTTTAATCGCCTGTGAACTAGCGGTTTATTTTGTGCTCTGCCGCCTTTTGTGATGTGATTTGTGCATACGTGTGTTGATGTATGTGTTATGATTGTGTTTATTGATTTTTGGTCGAGATTCTTTGGGTCTGTTTTGTGTTTCGTGTTTCGCGTTGTTTTTTAGGTCTCGGGCCGAAAAGTGTTTTTGTCTTGTACTGAATTGTTTTTGTGGAAAATGTTTAGACGTGAGCTCGGCTTGAGCGTATGACGTCTCGGGAAGCGTGTTTGGGTGCTTTTGGGGGCTTTTTCAGGTCTCGGGCCGTAAAGTGTTTTTGTCTTGAATTGAATTGTTTTTGTGAGATGTGAGATGTGCTTAGACGTGAGCTCGGCTTGAGCGTACGACGTCTCGGGAGACGTGTTTAGGTGCTTTTGTGGGCTTTTTCGTGTGGAAAAAGGCTTTTTTGTGTGTTTTGTGTGTTGTTGGGCTTTTGTTTGTGTGCCTGTTTTTATTGTATAAGCTTGCTTTTGTGTTGGGTCGGTTTAAATAAAATGACTAAGCGAATACTCATTTACACAACATGCAAATAAATCATTTTATGCATTAAGTGACTTAAAATGTTTTCGACAAAATGTACCGTTTTGACATTACGTTAAAAATATGCTTTTTGTGAAAAGTCCATTTCATCACAGGGTTTGTCTTTGGGGGGTACGGATACTGGTATCTACAGATCCCCCAGTTTGACTGAGCTTGGACTAAAGCGCTAGTCAAACTTAATGATAGTATCCGGACCTTTACAGTCTCGATACCACCTGGCGGTGCTAAGCATGTGTCTCGAGGGAGAGACGAAGACTTAGTGCAGGGAAATGCGGGGCGGGACTGCAACGGGAGTTGAGAGCTTGCCATCCATTGACCTAGGGCCCGCTTCCAACCTTAGGTCCAAGGGTCAACCACAAGTCAATTAAATCATCAAGAGCCAAAATCAAGGGAGAGAAGCCCAAATCAGCCGAAAAAATGATCACAAGGAGGCCTCACATGTGTTCCACAATAAGTCCCTTTCAACACATGTCACTATCTACCTTTTATGCTTTATGCTTTATACTTTATGCATTTGTTGTTTTCTCTTCAAAATTTCAGCTCACATGTGAGCTTTGGACCGAGTAGTATGTTAGTTTTGTGGGTTTATTGTAGCCCTTAGATCCTCTTAGGATTGTATGGTCAAGATTAGAGTGAGGGTAGTATATAAACCCTCATTCTCACATCATATTTTTCAGATTTGATATTGAATGAAAACCCTAGAGTTTATGAGTTGAGTGTTCTTCATTTTCTCCTTGCTTTGTGCTTGAGATTGTGAAAGATTAATTAGTGGCTTTGTGCTTGATTAATCACAACCTAAATCTATTACTTTGTGTGTAGGTTTAGTACTATCTTTTATTGTTTCTTTTATGTTACAAAATTTCAGAAAAAATTATCCCACAAAAACACATCTTTAGCCGAGATTTTTAAGACTCTTCAAGTTCGATTTTTGTTAGTCTCTTGAGTGGAATCAAACCCCATAGGTTTCACTCCAAATTGGTCATCAAAGCTTTGGTTGGGTTTGAAGAAACACACGGTCCAAAACATCCTTGTTTCACCCGAAATTTTCAAGTTTGTTCTTCTTTGTTTTCTCAATGAGTATGCCTCTCTCTTGTGATACTACTCTTGAGGGAACCATGTATGACTCTGTGGAGAAATTGAGAATGGAAATAGAGGCTAAGTTGAGCCGAATGAAAGGAGGAATTGGGTCAAACCTTGGTCTTGTAACTTGGAGGGTTATGCATACCCAACTTCAACCTTTGGAGGAAAGTCAAAAAAATCAGATTTTTAGGTCTAAATGTACCATTGGGAAGAGGGTTTGTAACCTCATTATTGATGGAGGGAGTTGTGTTAATGTTGCTTCAAAAACCCTCATCGATAAACTTGCCTTACCTACACAAAAACTCCCAAACCCTTACAAGTTGAGATGGTTGAATAGGGAGGCCGAAATTTTGGTTGACAAACGATGTTTGGTTTCTTTTTCTATGGGAAGAGATTATATGGATGAAGTGTGGTGTGATGTGATTCCTATGGATGCTTGTCACCTTTTATTAGGGAGACCTTGGGAATTTGATCGAAATGCAACTCATGAGGGAAGAGACAACACCTATACTTTCAAGTTTAGAGACAAGAAGATCAAACTCACACCCTTGCCTCCAAACATGGGTGGCCGAGCCACTCCAACCCTAACCAAGCCACTAGAGGGAGTTCTACTAGTTGGGGAACAAGAAATGAAACAAGAGCTTAGCAAGGGAATGGTTGTTTATGCCCTCATTGCCAAAGAAACTCCTAAGGAAAGTGAAAAACCGATTCCATGTGAAGTTCAAGGGCTCTTAGAACTCTACAAGGATGTGTTTCCGCTCGAGCTACCACACGGCCTACCCCCTATTAGGGGCATTGAACATCAAATTGACCTTGTTCCGGGAGCTACACTACCTAATAAGGCCGCATATCGAAGTGATCCCAAGGCTACACAAGAACTTCAACAACAAATTGGGGAACTCATGGAAAAGGGGTTTGTAAGAGAATCTCTTAGTCCTTGTGCCGTACCTACACTCTTGGTACCTAAGAAGGATGGAACTTGGAGAATGTGTACGGATAGTCGAGCTATTAATAATATTACGGTCAAGTATAGGTTTCCTATATCTAGACTTGATGACATTCTTGATGAGCTTAGTGGGGCTCGATTGTTTTCCAAGATTGATTTGCGACAAGGATACCATCAAGTGAGAATCAAAGAGGGTGATGAATGGAAGACGGCTTTTAAAACGAAGCATGGGTTATATGAATGGTTAGTCATGCCTTTTGGACTATCCAATGCTCCTAGCACCTTCATGAGATTGATGACCGAGGTTTTGAGACCTTACTTGGGAAGGTTCGTTGTGGTTTACTTTGACGATATCTTGGTGTATAGCCCTTCCAAAGAGGCTCATCTACATCACTTGCAAGTGTTGTTTGAGACACTTCGAGACCACAAGTTGTATGGCAAGCTAGAGAAGTGTTCCTTCATGCAAAGCGAAGTCCAATTCTTGGGCTATATCATCTCTAGCCGAGGTATACTAGTGGATCAAGAGAAAGTGGAGGCTATCAAATCATGGCCCATTCCGAAGAACATAACCGAGGTGAGAAGCTTTCATGGCTTGGCTTCTTTTTATCGACGATTTATCAAGGATTTTAGCACCATCATGGCACCCATCACCGAGTGCATGAAGAAAGGAGAGTTCAAGTGGAATGAGGGGGCCGAGAATTCCTTCAAAAAAATCAAGGAGTTGTTGTGTGATTCACCTATTCTCACACCACCGGATTTCAATAAGCTCTTTGAGGTCGAATGTGATGCTAGTGGAGTTGGAATTGGGGCCGTTCTCTTGCAAGAACACAAACCAATTGCTTACTTTAGTGAGAAATTGAATGGCGCCAAGCTCAATTACTCCACCTACGACAAAGAATTCTATGCCATCGTCCGGGCTCTCGCTCACTAGAGCCATTATCTCAAACCCAAACTGTTTGTTCTTCATTCGGATCATGAGGCACTCAAATACATCAATGGGCAACACAAGTTGAATCATAGGCATGCCAAATGGGTCGAGTTTCTTCAATCATTCTCTTTCTCGAGCAAGTTCATTGAAGGAAAGAATAACGTCGTGGCCGATGCATTATCTCGGAGGCACACCATGCTAAGCTACATGGAGCAAAGAGTGTTGGGTTTTGAATTCATGAAAGAACTCTATGTGGAGGATCCCGACTTCAAGGATGAGTGGAGTTCCATTCGTGAAGGGCAAAGCAAGGTAGGGAGCAAGTACACACTTCAAGAAGGATTCCTATTCTTGGGGAATCGGTTGTGCATTCCTAAGGGTTCCTATCGACTTCTCCTAGTGCGTGAGGTTCACTCTAATGGTTTAGCCGGGCATTTTGGAATTCAAAAGACTTACGACATCCTCCAAGATCAATTCTATTGGCCCAAAATGCTTGGAGATGTCCAAGATGTGATCAAGAGATGCGCTTCGTGCCAACAATCCAAGTCCTTCTTTCAAACGGGGCCCTACACTCCTCTACCCATCCCAAATCGGCCATGGGAGGACGTTAGCATGGATTTCATCGTCGCTTTGCCTAGAACTCAACGAGGTAAGGACTCCATCATGGTTGTGGTGGATCGATTTAGCAAGATGGCTCACTTCATTGCGTGCAAGAAAACCGAAGATGCCATGAGTGTGGCCGAGTTGTACTTCAAGGAAGTGGTCAAACTACACGGAGTTCCCAAGACCATTGTATCCGATCGAGACACCAAGTTCATGAGCCACTTTTGGAAGACCTTGTGGAAATTGTTGAAAACAAGGCTCTTGTTTAGCACGAGTCACCACCCTCAAACGGATGGCCAAACCGAGGTCACTAATAAAACCTTGGGGAGGATCCTTAGGAGCATCGTTTCTAAGTCCTTGAAAGATTGGGATCTCAAACTTGCTCACGCCGAGTTTGCTTTTAACCGTGCCCCTTCTTCTAGCACGGGACATTCACCATTTGAAGTGGTCTATGGGGCCAACCCCCTCATGCCCACGGACCTAGCCCCCATCAAGAGCAAGGAGATGAGTTACGATGCCAAGAAGCGTGTTGAGTTCATGATGAGCATCCACAACCAAGTCAAGAAACAAATCGAGAAGTCAAACGAAGCCTACAAGGCTAAGTCCAAGAACCGAAAAACTCCAAGGGAGTTTGAAGCGGGAGATTTGGTGTGGTTGCACTTGAGGAAGGAAAGGTTTCCGGATAAGAGAAAGAACAAGCTCATGCCTAGGGCCGAGGGTCCCTTCGAGATACTTGAGAAAATTGGGCCGAATGCTTACAAAGTTGATCTACCGGGAGAGTACGGAGTCCATGGCACGTTTAATGTGGGAGACCTTAGCCCGTATCTTGAAGACTTGGAGGATGAAGAAGGAGAGGATTTGAGGGCAAATCCTTTTCAACCCGGGGAGATTGCAACGGGAGTTGAGAGCTTGCCATCCATTGACCTAGGGCCCGCTTCCAACCTTAGGTCCAAGGGTCAACCTGATATAGAACGCGTAGGTTCTTTAGAAACGTAGCAGCGGAATTTGTAACTGTGAATATGTATGCAACGTGAGGTTGCTGTTTTTGGGTGGAAATGCAACGTGAGGTTGCAAATAAGATGGATAATGCAAGTTCTTGATAACAAGAACGGATAAGCAAGCAATCTTGATCAATCCTCGCAAGGAAATCACTTGATTAGCTAAATCTCAACCTCGCAAGGAAGAGTTTGAAATCAATCTCGCAAGAAAGAATTCAAGGGTTAAACTCGCAAGTTTAGGCAAAGTATAAAACTTTATTGATAATTCAATGTATGATAAGATATGATATATAATAAGGCTACAAGCCAACCTTATTTATAGTACTAATCAAATAAAGAATTTCCTAAACTAATTAGGAAACTTAAACAATCGAATTCTAAAACTTTCTAAATTAATTAGGAAACACACTAATAAAAATCAGCTTTAAGAGCTTTATTAATCCTACTATAATTAGGAAACTTTCCTAAACTTATTTGAAACTAAATAAACTAAATAAAGATAATAAAATAAGGTAACTTGACATGGTCCAAGTTTAGGAAACTGTGTTAAGCTGCTTGTTTCCGTGCGTTTCTTATCAGATGGTGGGAACTGTGCTTTTCCAGCTTGTGTATTCACCGTGGCTTCATTGCTCCCACATCATTCTCCCTTTCTTTAAAAAAGAATCGTCCCGATTCTTGAACGAACGACCTCCTGGATCAAATACCAATCTCACAAATCTTATTACATAATTGTTAAGAAGCAATCCTAATGAACTTAAATCGTCCTTGAGCTCATCATCTTCAATACAGTCTTCAATTAAATCAACATCGAACTTTTTGAACTTCACCTTTCTTTTACCCTTCTTACCCTTATGTAGAAGCTCGTCCCCAATTTGTAATCTCCTAATGTTTAAAAATTTGATTTCTTTTTTGAGCATCGTGTGAATTTTTCTTTCAAAGAAAAATTTAGTTAAACTCGGGATGGATAAGTCTTTGAAATCAACATCCTTTTCAATGATAAAGTTTACAATGTTATTCGGCTCTTTAGGTGTTGTCTCAACTTTTCTTTCAACTATATCTTGAAAGTCTTCATCAAAAATAAGTGGTTTACTTGGATCAAAGAACGAAGAATCTTCTCTATGGGGCTCTCCTTCAAAAGAAAATATTTCCTTGTTAATAACAACTTCTTTTCCTAAATCACCATGCTTGATTTCTTCTTCTAACTGTTCTTGAATGACTTCAAAAGATTCAGGACTTGTATCTTCTTTCTTCAATTCGTAATATTGCTCAAGTTTTCTTTCCATATTATGTAACATGAAAGAAACACGATCAACCCTTCTTAGTGCCTCTTTCCAAAATAAGGAAAGCTCAGTTCTTTCCAATTCTTTTAAAGCATGTTTCAATTTTTTTAAACCCATGATTGTGTGCTTCCCAAGATAAATTTGTTAAGAAACAATATTTGAACATGGCTCTGGTAACCAATTTGATATAGAACGGACTCGATATTTTGCAGCGGAAAATAAAAGATATGAATTAGTTAAGAAAATCTCGCAAGACCCCTCAACTAAGACTAGAATTAAACTAGCAATCTCGCAAGACTACTCGATTAACTCGTTTTTGGTAACTCTCAACCTCGCAAGGAATCAAGTTAACAAGAATTCAACCTCGCAAGGAAGAATTAACACTCTTATAACTCGCAAGTTAATAAGAACACACAAGTATAAACTTGAATTTTATTTCTCAAAGTAATCTGAAAAATAAGGTCACAATCCAACCTTATTTATAGTACTCTAAACAACTATATTGGTCCTAGGATAATTAGGAAACCAAATTATTCATCAACTAAGACTTTCCTAATCTAATTAGGAAATAAACTAATAAAATAAAATCAACTAAAAGAAATTATTACTCCTACCACTTCTAGGAAACTTTCCCAAGTTTATTTGCAACTAAATAAACTAAATAAAGATAATAAAATAAGCTAAATTATCACTGTGATTCAATTTTAGGAAAGTCGTGTTTCCAGCAGCCTGTTTCACGCGTTTCCAGTTAACTGCAGGAAACGTGTTTCTGCGTTTCCTGTCTGACAGTTTCTGCGTTTCCACTGTTTGTGCTTCCGTTTCCACTGGTTGTGCTTGCGTTTCCACTGTTTGTGATTGCGTTTCCACTGTGATTCCAGGCTCCCGCATCATACTCCCCTTCTTCAAAAAAGAATCGTCCCGATTCTTGAACCAACAACCTCCCGGATCAAATACAAACCTCACCAATCTGGATGGATAATTGTTGATAGGTAATAGTAATGAACTCGGGTCATTTTTGAGGTCATCATCCTCGATCCAAACTCTAAGTTCATTCGCCTTCTTCTTGATCTTTCCATGCTTATGCCAATTCAGCTTGGACTTTTTAACCTTGCATCTTTTCTTGTGCTTTTCAACCCACCTCACATCTTGCACATGTTTACCAAATTCAAAACAAAGCTTGCGTGGTATGATAAGACCATCATCTACATTCACCTTAATATGAGAATCCAAGTTAATATTGTTGTCCAACACCTCCTCATCTAAGGTCAACATAAGTTCGTTCTCATAACTTGTACCATCACTTTTGATCAAGCTTATTTCATCAAAAACTTCTTTGAAATCGTCATCAAAAATTGCTGGTTGATCAGGATCAAATAAGGATGTAACGTCTCCATGTGATTCATCCTCAAAAGAAAATAGTTGATCTTCGACCACGTCATCTTCTAGATCACCACTATCTAAGGGCTCGAAAATATATGTGACAATTTCATCTTTTGCATCCTTATCTTCTTCTAGATAGGGAATAAAATTAGAAGACTCAATATTTGTCACTTCTTTGTTCTCTTCATAAAATTGCTCAAGTTTTCTTTCCATATTATGTAACATGAAAGAAACACGATCAACCCTTCTTAGTGCCTCTTTCCAAAATAAGGAAAGCTCAGTTCTTTCCAATTCTTTTAAAGCATGTTTCAATTTTTTTAAACCCATGATTGTGTGCTTCCCAAGATAAATTTGTTAAGAAACAAATTTGAACATGGCTCTGGTAACCAATTTGATATAGAACGGACTCGATATTTTGCAGCGGAAAATAAAAGATATGAATTAGTTAAGAAAATCTCGCAAGACCCCTCAACTAAGACTAGAATTAAACTAGCAATCTCGCAAGACTACTCGATTAACTCGTTTTTGGTAACTCTCAACCTCGCAAGGAATCAAGTTAACAAGAATTCAACCTCGCAAGGAAGAATTAACACTCTTATAACTCGCAAGTTAATAAGAACACACAAGTATAAACTTGAATTTTATTTCTCAAAGTAATCTGAAAAATAAGGTCACAATCCAACCTTATTTATAGTACTCTAAACAACTATATTGGTCCTAGGATAATTAGGAAACCAAATTATTCATCAACTAAGACTTTCCTAATCTAATTAGGAAATAAACTAATAAAATAAAATCAACTAAAAGAAATTATTACTCCTACCACTTCTAGGAAACTTTCCCAAGTTTATTTGCAACTAAATAAACTAAATAAAGATAATAAAATAAGCTAAATTATCACGATTCAATTTTAGGAAAGTCGTGTTTCCAGCAGCCTGTTTCACGCGTTTCCAGTTAACTGCAGGAAACGTGTTTCTGCGTTTCCTGTCTGACAGTTTCTGCGTTTCCACTGTTTGTGCTTCCGTTTCCACTGGTTGTGCTTGCGTTTCCACTGTTTGTGATTGCGTTTCCACTGTGATTCCAGGCTCCCGCATCACAACCACAAGTCAATTAAATCATCAAGCGCCAAAATCAAGGGAGAGAAGCCCAAATCAGCCGAAAAAATGATCACAAGGAGGCCTCACATGTGTTCCACAATAAGTCCCTTTCAACACATGTCACTATCTACCTTTTATGCTTTATGCTTTATACTTTATGCATTTGTTGTTTTCTCTTCAATATTTCAGCTCACATGTGAGCTTTGGACCGAGTAGTATGTTAGTTTTGTGGGTTTATTGTAGCCCTTAGATCCTCTTAGGATTGTATGGTCAAGATTAGAGTGAGGGTAGTATATAAACCCTCATTCTCACATCATATTTTTCAGATTTGATATTGAATGAAAACCCTAGAGTTTATGAGTTGAATGTTCTTCATTTTCTCCTTGCTTTGTGCTTGAGATTGTGAAAGATTAATTAGTGGCTTTGTGCTTGATTAATCACAACCTAAATCTATTACTTTGTGTGTAGGTTTAGTACTATCTTTTATTGTTTCTTTTATGTTACAAAATTTCAGAAAAAATTATCCCACAAAAACACATCTTTAGCCGAGATTTTTAAGACTCTTCAAGTTCGATTTTTGTTAGTCTCTTGAGTGGAATCAAACCCCATAGGTTTCACTCCAGGGACAACATGTTTTAGGACATGACGGTCCGTGCATGTTTAAAGGCGTGCAGGCCTGTTGACGTCTGGTGCTTTGATCCGTTTGATGATGTCGGACGCTTCTTGATGGCGCGTTGTAGTCTAGCCGAACTTTGCGTTGTGCTTGAGATGGTTGCTGATGTTTGAATGCTTCTTGATGGCGCTTTGTTGTAACACCTCGTGTTAATACATAAATTAAATTTTTAAAATCGTACAAATTAATAACTTTTCGCTCGTTAGAGCATCGACACTAGGATTATAAATTTTCTTGTAACTAGATGGTGACAACAATTCGTGATCATTTTAATTAAACCTTAACTACGTATATTAAAATATCGGATAATTATCGACTTTTCGATTACAATATCAATAACAAATTTCGTTGCACAAAACGAAACCGAAAAAGCTACTTCACTTTGGTTAGAGTGAAGTTCACTTTAAATCTCATCAACTAAGCATCTTTCCCCAATTAGTGCCTTAATCTTTTTATGCAACCATTTCCCCATTTGGGTCTAAATCTTCCACATACCAAGAGCATCTAACTTTATCTATAAAGCTTTGACAAATAAATCCCGTAGGATTTCATGAGGCACCACTTTCGGAGGCCGTAAAACGGTCATACGGACTCGGAATTGAGCGAAACAAAAGCCTAAACCCCATAAATTTTCGAGACGGATTTAATGATGGTATTTTCGTAGCCGTCGGACCTGTCTAGCATAAACTGATTATTCTGCACTCATTTCGAAGGTCGAATTTTCATTCTTCGAGACCTTCTAAATTCGCCGTCTCTATTTCGAAAAATAATCCTCGACTCGAAACTTTCGAACACTAGATCACGGCTTAAGTTCCTAGACATTTTGCTCAATTACATTTAATACGCCTAATAAAATTTACAACGAAAACGATTTTTAATTCACGACTTTTAAAACGTACAAATCGAAATTCGAGAAACGAAAACCGAGGCCACAAGAGCATGTTGGCTAGCCGAAGACAAGGAGTGGATAAGGATGTGCATTCCTCTTACACATTGTCAACTACTTTTTACAACTAGTCATTCAAACTTTAATCATCCTCATCATATTAGAATTATAATTAAATTTAATTCTTTATACATCTAGATATACATTAATACATACAAAATACTATGGTATACTACACATACTACTTCTACTACTACCTTTGAAACTTAGGCACATTCATTTCATCCTACTATTACTACACTTACTACACTTAACAATACAAGCATTCAATATAACACGTAAAATCAAGATGGTGTCCTCCTCGGTGATTTCGCCTTCTCCTTCGATAAATCTTCACATATAACACATACAATACAAGCATTCAATACACAACACATAAAATAATGTAAAAACAATATAAACTAAACCTAAAGTAAAAGTGAATGAAAAGATTACCGAAGGAATAGCAAAGGAATGAGAATTAGGGCAAAAGATGAGGATTAGAGAGAGATTAAGGATGAATTGAATGAGGTTTTCAATGGAGTTTTGAAGGGAGAGAAGAGAGGATTATAATATGAGGAGGGTTTTCTGATGTTTTAGAATAGATATTAGGGTTAGGAAGTCTAGGGAATATATAGGATGTGTACAAAAAGAATTAGATGCAAACACGGAAAAACTGTTGACGAACAAGCCGAACCGGGCGGCATTGGACTGAACCGGCCGGTTCCAAGACTAAACCGGTCGGTTCCAAGGTTATACCGGTCGGTTCCAAACTCCTAAATCCAAGTCAGAACTTTCACTCCGAAATTCTTCCTCCTAACTTAGTTTTTCATACTTCTACTCCCCTAAACTCTTCCCTAACCACTCATACACCTACTAACTCACCCCACACTCAATCACACACCCGACAACCACCTTGAGCCACGCAACCTCGACCCGAAAACACGACACGCAAGCTAAGGAAATGACTTTCTCGAGCTAAAAATGAGAAAATCTCTAGAAATAAAATATGAACTTGAACGAATTGAGTTATTTAATTAAGGGAAAAAGTCGAGGTGTTACACGGGTTCCAAGACGAGGAGCAAGGAGACGGGTTGGATTTGGGTTCAAGGACAACAAAATGGATCCCGATGAGCTTAGGAAGATCGTACCGAGCTAACTCAAGGTGCCCCCGCACATTAGATTTTCATTTTTAGAATAGGAACAGTGTGTTTTTAATATTGTTGTTATAACCACTTAGCATTGCATGATAAATTAGAAGAGAAAAATCGAAAACAATATATGTTGCTCACTAAATAACTCACGGTCACCCTTAACTTTTTATTAAATTTCTCACTTTTAATTTTCGTTAATTGCATGTTAAAAAGACTATATATAATGAGTATTAAAAATATGTTTAGTTGTAATTTTTACCTTATATAAATTGACTTGTTGTTGATGTTATTATATGGAAAATATGTTACTTGATGTAATGTTGATATTATATATTTATGTGTTAATGTATGATAATATGAAAGTTTTGATGTGTATTATGAAAATATGTTATGTCATGAAATTATGATAAGTGATGAAATTATGAATTTTTATGATGTATATGCTCATGTACTTTTAATGTTATAATGATGAATTTGTATGTTAGAACTTTTTATTTGCTAGTCTAGTTATAGTGAAATTATTTTAGGTATATCATATAATTAAAATGATGAATAAAAATAGACCAAATAATTCACATAGCTTCGGCCTCCTTATGCCCAAATAATAAAATTTCATTTTCATTCACTAAGTTAATTAGGAAGTACATTCTAGAAATAAAAGACTAAGTAAAAAAAAAAAAAAAAAAAAATTAACAAGTACAAAAATAAAAGAATAAATATAAAAAAATAAGAAACAATGAACAAGTACAAAAATAAAAGACTAAGTATAAAAAAAATAAGAAATAATGAACAAGTACAAAAATAAAAATAAAAACTAAGTATAAAAAAATTTAGAAATAATGGACAAGTACCATTTTAGAAACAAGAGACTAAGTATAAAAAGAAAAAAAGGTAAAGTATAATAAGTCACTATGAATAAGTATAGAAATAAAGTATGGAAATAAATCACTATGAAAAAGTGTAAAAAAATAAAGTATAAAAATAAATCACTATGAAAAAGTATAAAAATAAAGTATAAAATAAATCACTAGGAAAAAGTATAAAAATAAGCATAAATATAAAAATAAGTATAAGTATTGGAATAAGTATAAAAATAAGCACAAGTATAAAAATGGGTACAATTATAAAGATAGATACAAGTGTAAAATAATAAGTATGAGTAATAATAAGTTATAAAAGTTGCACACTAAAAAGTAGACTAAGTCTAAAAATGTGGACTAGAACTAAAGTACCTATCACAACAAAAGATTTATCACTAACACCAAATATTTTAAGACACATAAATAAAATTTAAAACGATTAAATTGGACTCTTAAAATTTGTTAACTTAAGAAAGAGCCTCTTAATTTAACAAGTCACTAAAATAAATTAAAAACTAAAAAGAAGCACAAATAATAAGTCACGAACTAATATTTCACCTAGTAGCGAAATAACAATAAGTTGGACGAAGAAACATATATAATTTGGACGAAGAGATAAAAATAAAATGTCACGAAATAATACCTAAGTTAGTAGTGAAAAGATAATAAACGAGGATAATAACAAACTAAAACTAAACCATCATACTAACGAACAAAATAAAATATCCACCACTCAAGTACAAAGTTTAAGTTACGTGATTAGTGTCAACTGAAAGAATTGCGTTGCATTAGATTTGATTTTAAGATTGACGAGGATATGTATTTAGTAAGAATTGTCACGAGATATAAAGAACGAATAATTGGTGAAAATGAATTAAGTGTTAAATACTCGGGTGTCCGTTATGTTGAAAACTATAGGATCATGGTTGTGTAAGGTAGCCGCGTATGGGGACTCGACCTCTCTTCAGAATTGGCGACGTGATCTAATGACTCTCACAGTCGTTATTTAACGTAGCATATTCACCCTAGGGATGGGCACTCGTGATATGTCTGCGGGCCCATACGAGGTAATTAGAAAGACCATCCCATCCGGGGATCTGTCGTAGTGTAATTGTAACACCCCGGCCCCAACCAAAGGACGGAATGTCACTCACGGTAGCTCGCCAGGCTGCGTACATCGCCCACAAACCAACACGGGTCCTTTCCGGCGCACTTTGTCCTCACTCGTGTGCATCCTGAGAACTTCCCACGAGATCACCCATCCCAAGACTACTCTCCAGCAAGCACGCTTAACCAAAGAGTTCTTAAGATGAGCCATCAGAAAAGAAGATGCATCTTGTTGATATGAGTAGCACTTACAATCCTTTTAAGCACTAGGTCACTTGAGCTCATCACATGGACCACTTCAACGGGGAACCCGGCCCGAATAACCTCGGACAACACCGGGTGTTACACACCCCACTTGAAGGACGCAACGTCCTCGTTGCGCCTGGTAGCTACTTACAATATAGCATTCCAGAATCCTCCCCAGCTAGGTGCGTACCTGGCCAACAAGACACAGGATACGACCACACGGTCGCCGGGTTGCTCTGATACCATTTGTAACACCCCGGCCCCAACCAAAGGCCGGAATGTCACTCACGGTAGCTCGCCAGGCTGCGTACATCGCCCACAAACCAACACGGGTCCTTTCCAGCGCACTTTGTCCTCACTCGTGTGCATCCTGAGAACTTCCCAGGAGGTCACCCATCCCAAGACTACTCTCCAGCAAGCACGCTTAACCAAAGAGTTCTTAAGATGAGCCATCAGAAAAGAAGATGCATCTTGTTGATATGAGTAGCACTTACAATCCTTTTAAGCACTAGGTCAATTTGTAATACCCCGGCCCCAACCAAAGGCCGAAATGTCACTCACGGTAGCTCACCAGGCTGTGTACACTGCCCACAAACCAACACGACTCCTTTCCAGCGCACTTTGTCCTCACTCGTGCGCATCCTGAGAACTTCCCAGGAGGTCACCCATCCTAAGACTACTCTCCAGCAAGCACGCTTAACTGAAGAGTTCTTAAGATGAGCCACCAGAAAAGAAGATGCATCTTGTTGATATGAGTAGTACTTACAATCCTTTTAAGCACTATGTCACTTGAGCTCATCACATGGACCACTTCAACGGGGAACCCGGCCCGAATGACCTCGGATTACCACCGGGTGTTACACACCCCCAGTTAAAGAACGCAACGTCCTCGTTGCGCCGGGTAGTTACTTACAATATAGCCTTCCAGAATCCTCCCCAGCTAGGTGCGTACCTGGCCAACAAGACACAGGATTCGACCACACGGTCGCCGGGTCGCTCTGATACCATTTGTAACACCCCGGCCCCAACCAAAGGCCGGAATGTCACTCACGGTAGCTCGCCAGGCTGCGTACATCGCCCACAAACCAACACGGGTCCTTTCTAGCGCACTTTGTCCTCACTTGTGTGCATCCTGAGAACTTCCCAGGAGGTCACCCATCCCAAGACTACTCTCCAGCAAGCACGCTTAACCAAAGAGTTGTTAAGATGAGCCATCATAAAAGAAGATGCATCTTGTTGATATGAGTAGCACTTACAATCCTTTTAAGCACTAGGTCACTTGAGCTCATCACATGGACCACTTCAACGGGGAACCCGGCCCGAATAACTTCGGACAACACCGGGTGTTATAGTAATAGTCGCACGTATGCATACAAAATGACAAGGGACTGATCCTCCTTATTACCTACTGGATATCTTTAGCTCATATTAAAGTCCGTTGAATGCTTCCGGCACGTAGCTACTGCGCGTTAACGTCTTAGTTATGGTGTTGCGCATGTTTCCACCCTTACTGGTATGTTGGTTCATAGTAGATATATGATTGATTATCCTTATGACATTGGACACTAGGTTGGGATAATGTAACCTAGTCAGTACTCGATGTTGTGAACGAGTTTGAGCGACTAGTGCACTTTGATAGGAAATTATATGGGTGATTTAATATGAAAGTATTCGAGCCGCTCTATTGTCAAGACTCGTGAGTTTTGTTTGTTATATGATGTAGTGCTATGAAAAGGGTCGACTATCCCTCGTGCTATTTGAATAAACTCACATGATGTTATCCGTTTGTCTTGATTGAATTTTTATAGTTATATGATATATGAAAATATTATGAGTTATGCTTTTATCATGATTTGGAATGTTTGACGTTTTGTTTTATTATTATAATTTCGTATATGTTCTATATCTATTTTTATTACATGAATATATGCGAGTCTTTATATGTTTATTACGGGTTTACGTGGCTTAGGGTGTGCGGGTTGAAAGTCCTGACGTATTTAAGTCGCAGGTACCCCGAAGCATTTTCCAACGAAGCTTGAGGGGATTTATATTTATATTCGTATCGTTGGTCTCAATGTAATACATACTCTACTTTTAAATTTAGAGATGTATTGCTCGGCTTGTAATACGTTAAGATTGTATTACTTTCTTTTTTTCGGCTTGTAATAGGATTAAAACTTAATTAATATTTCCGCCTAGTTTAATTAAGTTATATAAAAAGTCAGGTTGTTACATTTGTAGTCTAGCCGAACTTTGCGTTGTGTGAATGCTTGCTTGCGTGCTCATGCTTGTGCTTATGTGTGAGTGTTTGTGCTTCGATGTTTATCTTGTATAGAGTGTATGACCCGTAGAAGAGGTTTATGTTTATGTTTGACTCGTAAAAGAGGTATGTGTTTATGCTTGACTCGTAAAAGAGGTACGTGTTTGGTTGTTTGACTCGTGAAAGAGGCATGCGCTTGTGTTTGACTCGTAGAAGAGGTATGTGTTTAAGGTGTTTGACTCGTAAAAGAGGTATGTGCTTGTGTTTGACTTGTAAAAGACGCGTGTGCTTGTGTTTGTGGACCAAGAATGGTCAGGGCGATCAAGGATGAAGAGGAGTTAGACCATGGGTTGGGTCCATGGTCTCAAACCCTAACCTAGGTCTTGGACTTAGGGGCCACTAAGAGCTAAGTCAAGTCAATTCTATGGTCAATCTAGCCATACTTAGTGGTAAAAGGAAGTCAAGGGAAGGTCAAGTTGGAGAGCCACTAAAAAGTCAATGAAAATGCTATTTTTGAATGTGGTCACTTTGGGTGCACCCATGTGAGTTAATCCTCCAATAAAAAGACTCACATGGCTCACAAAAGTTAGCTCAAGGAGGTCCATGGAGCCGGCTTTAAACAATCCCCCATAACAATCACATTATTTTATGTTTTAAGTCATTTTCACTTATGTCGCTTTCATTACTTTATGCTTTATTGTTTTAGTTTTTAAAATCTGAAAATTGTGGAGCATGGACCGTCCTTCTCAAGCCAAGGCCCTCTCAAGACCCTTGGATGATCATCTAAACAAAGAAAGGAGAGGATTGAGTCAAGTGTCACTATCAAACTTTATGCTTTTGTAGTTTGTCTTTTACTTTGAAATTTTCAGCTCATGTGAGCTCAATTGAGCCGTTTTTTTTTGTAATATTCATGGGCCTCTATGAGCCCTTAGATCATCTTTGAAATGTAAGGTCAAGATTAGAGTGTGGGTATTAATTAGTGGCTTAGTGCTTGATTAATCAAAACTTAAATCTATTGCTTTGTGCTTAGATTTAATCTATCCCTTTATGTTTTCCTTTGTTTTACAAAAAATCAGAAAATTCACACAAAAAAACATCACCTTGGCCGAGTAAAACACAAGCATTTCAAGATCGATTTTAGTTAGTCTCTTGAGTGAAACTTAACCCATCAAGTTTCACTCCAAATTGGTCATCAAAGCCTAGGTTTGTTCTTGTTTTTTCGATTTGATCTTTGTTTCTCGGTTTCACCCTTGTTTTCTTTCCAATTTTTCGTTTTTTCCTTCTTTCTTTTACTTGTTATTCCACAAAACTTTCACAAAACTCTCACAAAATTTTCACAAAATGGATGAGGATAAGAGGCTTTCGGATTTAGAAGAAAAGTTGACTCAACTCGCCGGTAGTTGTAATACAATGATGAATGCACTAAACACTCTCTTGGACCAAAATCTTAATGAACCAAGACCACCACCAAGGGGTGGAGGAAGGGGCCGTGGGTTTGGTGGCCGTGGGAGAGGACAACCACCTCCTCACATGGAAGATCAATACTCGGATTCGGAGGAGTCCATTGAAGCCCACCCAAGAGATCATGACCGAGACATCAAGGTAGATATTCCCGACTTTTATGGTAGTTTGAATCCCGAGGATCTACTAGATTGGCTTAGGTCGGTTGAAAGAATCCTTGAATTTAAGGAATACCCCCATAGAAAGTGTTTTAAGGTGGCCATCATGAAATTCAAAGGATATGCTTCCCTTTGATATGAGAACCTTAAGAACCAAAGAAATCGAGAGGGAAAGGAACCCATTAGGTCATGGCTCAAACTCAAGAAAAAGCTCAAAGATAAGTTCGTTCCCAAGGATTACACCCAAGACATGTTTCTAAGGTTGGCTCAACTCAAACAGGAAACACAACCCATCGAATCCTACCTTAGGGACTTTGAACAACTCACTCTACAATGTGAGATGAGTGAAAAACCCGAGCAAAAGATTGCAAGATTTGTCGAGGGCCTAAACCCTAGGATAGCAAACCGGGTAAAAATGCAAAATTTATGGTCATTCGATGTGGCCGTCACTATGGCCATGAGAGTTGAGAGGCTAGAGAAGGGAAGAGGGGACACGGCCAAACACTCCACCAAGGCCACTCCTAACACGAGCCAAGGAGGGGTCAAGATAGTCGAGCCTTGCCCTACTATCAAGCCATCAAGTGTTGACAAGGGGAAGGGAATTGACTATGGCCCTAAAAAAACGATTCCTCTCAAGAAGTGCTACCAATGTCAAGGATATGGTCATTTTGCTAAGGAGTGCCCTGGCAAGAGGGCCTTGAACACGAGTGAAGTGGTGCATTGGGGAGACGATGAGGTCTTAGTTTGTGAGGAAGAAAAAAAAGAGGAAGTTGTGGGAGAGAAGATGGCCGAAACCCTAGTTCCCCCGGACTCGGGGTTGAGCTTAGTCATATGGCGAGTGATGCACACTCAAGAATCAAGTGAGAGCATAGACCAAAGGCAACAAATATTTCGGTCTAAGTGTACAATCATGGGGAAAGTGTGCAACCTAATCATCGATGGTGGAAGTTGTACTAATGTGGCTTCCAAAATGCTTGTGGAGAAGCTAAACCTACCCACTTTGGAGCACCCTAGCCCCTACAAACTAAGGTGGCTCAACAAGGGAGCCGAGGTGAAGGTCAACAAACAATGCAAGGTGCCATTTTCGATTGGTCAAGATTATAAGGATGAGGTTACTTGTGAAATTCTCGACATGGATGCATGTCACTTGTTGCTTGGGAGGCCATGGGAGTATGAGAGGGATTCCTCTCATCATGGAAGGAGCAATACTTACTCCTTCAAATACAAGGAGAAACTCATTGTGCTCACACCACTACCTCCTATGATGGGATACAAAACTAACTCGTGCTTGTTTGAATCAGTCATTGAAGAAAACTCTAGCATGGAGATGAAGTTAGAGCCGAGTTTGAGTGAGCATGAAGGCTTAAGAGGCCTTGAACCGAAAAGGAAAGGGCAAGAGGAAATGGTGAGCCTAGAGCTTGAGGGGAACCCTAGAGCAACAAGGAGGATTCTAGGAGAGGAGCAATATGAAGGTGATGCATCAACTAACAATGAAACAACCGACTTCAACAAGAATGTAGTCAAAGAGAGAGCAAAAATTGATGGCAAGGAAAGATCAAGTGGGTCTTTGAGATGGAGAATCATTGATGGGCTCGATCATGAGCAAGAATGGATGGATGGCATGGCTATGAATCGTGGGCACAAAGAAATGCTCGAGGAAGAATGTGTAGACAAGCAGGACGTGATCAAGGATGACAACATGGTCAACCACACGAGCCAAACCAAAGGGGACCATCCCTTTCTCCAAACTTTGATCAAGTGGAGTCCTTGGAAGCCTAGGGTCGTGAGAGCGAAGGTTAGCCGAGGGTTAAGTCGAGAATCAAGCATGAAATCGAGCCAAGGGGGAAACAAAAGGATCTCCAAGGATTTGAGGGCAAATCCTTTCCAAGGAGAGGAGATTGGACCAAGAATGGTCAAGGCGATCAAGGATGAAGAGGAGTTAGACCATGGGTTGGGTCCATGGTCTCAAACCCTAACCTAGGTCTTGGACTTAGGGGCCACTAAGAGCTAAGTCAAGTCAATTCTATGGTCAATCTAGCCATACTTAGTGGTCAAAGGAAGTCAAGAGAAGGTCAAGTTGGAGAGCCACTAAAAAGTCAATGAAAATGCTATTTTTGAATGTGGTCACTTTGGGTGCACCCATGTGAGTTAATCCTCCAATAAAAAGACTCACATGGCTCACAAAAGTTAGCTCAAGGAGGTCCATGGAGCCGGCTTTAAACAATCCCCCATAACAATCACATTATTTTATGTTTTAAGTCATTTTCACTTATGTCGCTTTCATTACTTTATGCTTTATTGTTTTAGTTTTTAAAATCTAAAAATTGTGGAGCATGGACCGTCCTTCTCAAGCCAAGGCCCTCTCAAGACCCTTGGATGATCATCTAAACAAAGAAAGGAGAGGATTGAGTCAAGTGTCACCATCAAACTTTATGCTTTTGTAGTTTGTCTTTTACTTTGAAATTTTCAGCTCATGTGAGCTCAATTGAGCCGTTTTTTTTTGTAATATTCATGGGCCTCTATGAGCCCTTAGATCATCTTTGAAATGTAAGGTCAAGATTAGAGTGTGGGTATTATATAAACCCTCACTCTCCCCTTTGTATTTTCAGATTTGATGATTGAATGAAAACCCTAATTTGAGAGCTTCCTTCATTTTCTCTTAGCTAAGTGCTTGGGTGAGTGAGTGATTAATTAGTGGCTTAGTGCTTGATTAATCAAAACTTAAATCTATTGCTTTGTGCTTAGATTTAATCTATCCCTTTATGTTTTCCTTTGTTTTACAAAAAATCAGAAAATTCACACAAAAAACATCACCCTGGCCGAGTAAAACACAAGCATTTCAAGATCGATTTTAGTTAGTCTCTTGAGTGAAACTTAACCCATCAAGTTTCACTCCAGTTTGACCTGTAAAAGAGGCATGTACTTGTGTATGACTCGTAAAAGAGGTACGTGTTTAAGGTGTTTGACTCGTAAAATAGGTATGTGTTTAAGGAGTTTGACTCGTAAAAGAGGTATGTGTTTAAGGTGTTTGACTCGTAAAAGAGGTATGTGCTTGTGTTTGACTCGTAAAAGAGGCGTGTGCTTGTGTTTGACTCGTAAAAGAGGCATGTGCTTGTGTATGACTCGTAAAAGAGGTATGTATTTAAGGTGTTTGACTCGTAAAAGAGGTACGTGTATAGTGTTTGACTCGTGAAAGAGGCTCGTGTATAGTGTTTGACTCGTAAAAGAGGGTTCGTGTAGTGTTTGACTCGTAAAAGAGGCATGTGTTTAGTTGTTTGACTTGTAAAAGAGGCTCGTGTTTATGTATATGACTCGTAGAAGAGGTACGTGTTTGGTTGTTTGACACGTAAAAGAGTGTAAATGCCTGGATGTTTGACTCGTAAAAGAGTGTATGTGTTTGGATGTTGGACTCGTGAAAGAGTGGAAATGTTTTGGGTGCTTCTGTTTCGTTTTGAAACGAGTATGTACTTGCTTGTGACTTGTGGAAAAGTGTCGCTGACTCGTATAAGAGTGTTTTAATTTGTGAAGGAGCGTTTTTGCCTTGAGCTGTAAAGAGTATAAGTATGTTTGTTTTTGGCTCGTAAAGAGTGTATGTGCTTTGACTCGTGAAAGAGTATTTTTGTCTTGACTCGTAAAGAGTGTATGTGCCTTGACTCGTAAAGAGTGTATGGGCTTTGACTCGTAAAGATTGTACGTGTTTTGGTTTGTAAAGGTGTATGTGCTTTGACTTTATATTTGACCGCCTTGTGCTCGATCACGTTGTCGAGTGTTTGTGTTTATATCTTGAGATGCGTGTTTTTCTTGTATTAGAGTGTTCAGTTATTTCTGCAATTATGCTAGTACTTGTGTTTGTGCTTACGTTGGTTTTGAAGGTGATGCTTAACATTTTGCATGAGGCGGTTTTAGGGTATTGTTGAACCTGTTTTCACGTGAGGCAGTGTATGGTATTGTTGAAACGTTTCTGCGTGAGGCAGTTTGACATGTTGTTAAACCGTTTTTGAGGTGTTGCTAAACCGTTTTTTACGTGAGGCAGTTTGAGGTGTTGCTAAACCGTTTTTGCGTAAGGCAGTTTGAGGTGTTGCTAGACCGTTTTCGCGTGAAGCGATTCTTTCATGCTGTATTGTGGTGGATAATGTGTGGTTTTGTGTTGAGTTTGTTTATGTTCTGTTGGCTTGTGCTATCAGGTGTATAGTTTGTCTCGTCTTTAGGAGAAATTTGAGCTGAACCTAGTTTTGAATTAGTTCTGCTAGTGCTTTTTCCAAGATGTCTTGTCGTGGAGAGAGCTTCTTTTCTCGTTTGAACCTCATGTTTGGGATTTGGCTTTATGTGTTTGGTGCTCGCGTTATGATGCTTTTAAGGTGTATGTGCATATTCATGCCTAATTGTGAAGTATGCCTAGCGGGCTTTGCCGGGGTTTGTTGTTAGTATATCATGGGTGCTGCAACTCTTGTTGTTGCTTCGTGCTTTTGTTAGCGGTGTTATATATGTGTGAGTTTGTGTATCATCGGACTTAGATGTATGTGTTGCTATATGTGATGTTTGGGATGTGTGATTTGTATTGTTGTTGTTGCTTATTGTTTTGTAGACGTATGTCTGTTCGGAAGGTGGTTGTTTTTGTTTTTGCTCTTAGTATGGTGTTTTGTGTCGTATATCCGCTTGGGATGTATGTTAGGATGCATCCTCATGAGAAGGGAATGCTTTTGCGTGTTGTATTTTGAAAGCTCGAATCTTGCTTGTATTTCGTGTGCTTGTATGTGAAAAGGTTAACGGCGGTCTGTAGGAGACGCCTGAACCGTGAATGTTTGTGCCGTGCGGAGGAAAAATTTTGTGGTTTTGCTTTTAAAGTTAGCCCCCAGTTTGAGTTAGTTTTTTATGTTAAAACGTTAGTCAAACTTACGATGTTTGCTTCAAACGATAGCCCCCAGTTTGAGTTAGTTTTTGATGTAAAAATGTTAGTCAAACTTGTAGTAGCTGCGTGTGTGTCTTTGCTTTTGAATGTTGCCCGTGGATTGAGCTGTATTCCTGCTTTTTGATTTCGCTTTTGTGTTTTGTTTTTGTTTGTGTATCGTTTTTGTGTTGCAAGGTGTTTTTGATATCTTTTGAGAAAATGTTGTGTTGACTGCCCTTGACTAAATTTAGCTTTTGGGCGTGTCGTTTTTGTGTTCTTTTGTGTTGAATGTTGGTTGTGTTTTTGTAAAGATGTCTGCGTGTATCAACGCTTAAGGAATCAAACCGGCGTAGTTTTGGATGTATTTTTGAGGCATGCTACCCCGTGCATGTTTAAGGACATGTCTATCCGTCGTGCATGTTTAAGGACATGTCGGTCCGTGGTGCATGTTTAAGGACATGTCGGT
The DNA here is from genome assembly GCA_023091065.1 of Dianthus caryophyllus. Taxonomy (NCBI): domain Eukaryota; kingdom Viridiplantae; phylum Streptophyta; class Magnoliopsida; order Caryophyllales; family Caryophyllaceae; genus Dianthus; species Dianthus caryophyllus. Next base: position 21,186,024 of record CM041527.1, read on the forward strand.
CCGTAGTGCAAGCTCTTGTTTGGGTGATGATTGCGAGATTTTTGTGTAGAGATGTCTGGTTGCGGGCCTATTAAGATAGGGCTTTTGCTTGTGTTTTGTTATTGTGGAGTTTTGGGATGTTCGTGAGAACATCTTTTTGTTAGTCTATTGAAGTATGACTTTCGTTGTACGGTGAATTTGTTTATATGCTTATCAGGGTAGGGATTCTGCTTTTGTTGTTGTAGGGTGTTTGTAATGAACATCGGTTTGTTTGTGCATATCAAGGTAGGCTTTTGCTAGTGTTGTTTCAGGGTGTTCGTGAGGAACATTTGTTTTTGTTTGCCTATTGAGGTAGGGCTTTTGTTTTTGCTGTTGCAAGATGTTCGTAAATAACATTTGCTTTTGTTGTGTTTCCGTGTGATCTGTGGCGAGGTGCTAGCCCCCTGTTTTGCGAGTTTGTATGTTGCATTATGGTGCTTCGGTTGACTGTCGTGTTTGTAGTTAGAAATTATGATGTGATTTTTCCGTTTAGGAAGGGGATATTGTCTTAGGCAAGGAGGGATGCTAATTTAGATATCATGAATATCGTAAGTGTGCTTCCGTTTGACGGCGATTTGTATTTTGCATTTGTTTTGTAGGTGGGAGGCAAATGCGTTCCGTTGTATGTGCTTGTGAAGCTTGAATGACTGCGCTTGCATTGGTTGTTGTGGTTCGATATGGTGTATATGGTGGTGCTTGGATAAGGTATATCCAGTACCATTGGGTAGAGTGTAACTAGTGCCGTTTGTGCGTAGTCGTTGTGCTTGATTGCATCTTGGGCATCGTGAACGCTTACTCATGTCATGCTCTTCGTCGGCTTCGCCTTTTGCATTGTACCTGCGTGATTAGTGCTCAAGAGAGACTGTTTTTGAAAATGTATTTTTGAAAAAGAGTTGTATGAAAATGCGAGACGCAAAGTGTTTTTGAAAGTTTCTTTGTTCAAAATGTATTAACTCGAGTGTTGCGTTAATTTTTGAAAAATGCTTTTGAAAGTGTTTACGAGCAGTTTGGAGGACGTGTTGCCTCGTGCATGTTTTAGGGTATGCCGACCCGTGAAAATGTTTTTGTAAGTCATTGGAAGACTGAAACATTTGGTTAGGGCGGTTAAAATGTCGCCAAATTGTTTTTGATGCCGAAAATGCTTGTTGTATTAAAGTGTGAGGACTCGATGAATGAGTCGAGGTTTTGACGGAAAACCACATTTTTGAGATGCTTCAAAGATTGAGACGAATCGTATGCGTGACTCGAGGCTCGACTGTTGCCTGAATGTTAATGATCGTGATACGTGCGTTGACGAAGCCCCCGGTTTGGTCGGCAGTGGTAGTTCGTCCTTGATAGCATGTTGTTGTTCTTGCAAAACAAAAACAGACAAAAAAGTAGAGTACTACTCTTACGTCCAAAAACAACTTTACCCCGACATAAACGTTTATATGCCTCGATAAAGAAAGAGTTTGCTTCTGATTTTTGTGATTCGAGGATGCCCTGTCCTTGGGAAGCTTTAGACAGGAAGAGTTTTTTGTGAGATTTTGTAAGGGGTTGGTTGAGCTCAGGTGAGCGGCCTACGTATCCACGATTGTGGAATCAAACCAGCGTAGTTCGGGTGGTGCATGTTTAAGGGCATGTCGGGCCGTGAGGTGTGTTTGCTTTTTGTAAAGAGTTTGAAAATGCAAGTTTAGGGGCATGTCGGCCCATAGAGTGTTTTTGAGGAAGTGCACGTTTAGGGGCATGCCGGCCCGGGAGTTGTGTTTGTTTTTGTTTCGAAGTGCATGTTTAGGGGCATGCCGGCCCGAAGAATGTGTTTTTGGAAAGTGCATGTTTAGGGGCATGCCGGCCCGTGAAATATGTTTGTAAAAAAGGTGCACGTTTAAGGACATGTCGATCCGCAAATTGTGTTATGTGTTTGACCTCGATACATTGCATCCTAAGGATAAGGTCTCCTCGGTCTAAGTTTTTTGTTGTTTTTGCCGAGACTTTGATTCAGAAATTCAAAGGTTGTGCCACTTGTTTGTTGTCTTTTGAGGCTCTTTTGTTTTTGTCTTTTGCTTGTTGCTTTTTTGCTTTTTTTTTTTTTTTTTTTTTTTTGTGTTCTCGTTTGTTTTTTGAGAACTTGCACTTGCCTTGTTTGGTATTGGGCTTGAAATTGAATTATTGCTGGATTTTGCGCCTTGCGGTTCGGTGGTCGTATGTTATCATATGTCTGTCACGCCAGACTCCTTTGACAAGTTCGTTTGCTTATAAGGCACGCGATCAAGTATGAGGAGGATGATTCAGGAATACTCATACTTCTGGTCGTGATTAAATTCATGATCACTATAGAGCTCCAAATTAATGGATCCTCTTCCAAAAGCAGTGGAGTAGTAGATCGCAACTTGACTACCGGACCCTAGCATTTTGGTCGTCAGGAGCCCCCTGCCTTTTTTTGGTTTTTGTTTTTGTAAAGGTGTTGCCTCAGACTTTTGAATCTAGTTTAGACCCTGTTCGGATTGTTACTCCTAGGATGCAATGTATTTTTGGTGCGAAAAGAAAGTTCGTAAAAGAACTTTTAGTTGAAAAGAAGCTGAGTTGTAAGCAAACTTATTCCCTTATCGATTTGTAAAAACGTCGTATGTCAAAGACTCGGGACTTGACCCTTATTGAAAAGCTGCAAGTTGCTTGTTGGGATCCGCGGGATCGTTGATGATGCTTGGGTGGATGCTTCGTTGGTTGCTTGAGAAGCACGTACCTTGAAAATGAATCGTTGCCTTTGTGTCGAGTTTCGATTCACGCATAGTTAGACTCGCTTCGAGATTTTGCAAAAGAAGTTGATTTTGATGAAAAGCGAAAAACCTTTTTGAGCTAAATTGCGTTAACACATTTCGGCTCGATGTAAAAGATGTTTTTGAGATCGAATCCTATTAGCTCGTGTTAACAGTGTGTCGTTGTGAGCTTTTCGTTGGATTGCGATAAAAATTTTGGAGCTTACCCGAGGTAGCTATAGGCTAGTGGAGTCGGAGATGCTTAAGATGCGATGAGAACGGTTTTGCGCGTTCTGTCTTTTTTGCTTTTGAAGGTGCTTAGTCGGCACGACTATGGGTCGTTCAACTAAATGAAAAAGTCTGCGGGACTACGATTGGGCATTCCTGGGTTTGCTTGGTTGTAAAAGTGAGTCTTTGGTCGAAATGACTGAAGAAAAAGTGCGCGGGATTACTTTTGGGCATTCCCGGATTTCGCTTGGTTGTGAAAGTGGTGCTTAGGCTGAAATAGCCGAAGAAAAAGTCTGCGGGATTGCTTTTGCGCATTCCCGGGTTTGCTTAGTTGTAAAAGTGATGCTTCGGTCGAAATGACCGAAGAAAAAGTCTGCGGGAATACTTTTGGGCATTCCCGGGTTTTGCTTGGTTGTAAAAAATGATGCTTTGGTCGAAATGACCGAAGAAAAAGTCAGCGGGAGTGCGTTTGGGCATTCCCGGGTTTTGCTTGGTTATAAAAGTGATTCTTTGGTCGAGATGACCGAATAAAAAGTCCGCGGGAGTACGCTCGGGCATTCCCGGATTTTGCTTGGTTGTAAAAGTGATGCTTTGGTCGAGATGACCGAGGAAAAAGTCTGCGGGAGTGCGCTTGCGCATTCCCGGGTTTTGCTTGGTTGTAAAAGTGATGCTTTGGTTGAGATAACCGAAGTAAAAGTCCGCGGGAATGCGTTTGGGCATTCCCGGGTTTTGCTTGGTTGTAAAAGTGATGTTTTGGTGGAGATGACCGAAGAAAAAGTCCGCGGGAGTGCGCTTGGGCATTCCCGGGTTTTGATTGGTTGTAAAAGTGATGCTTTGCTCGAGATGACCGAAGAAAAAAGTTCGCGGGAGTGCGCTTGGGCATTCCTGGGTTTTGCTTGGTTGTAAAAGTGATGTTTGGTCGAGATGTCTGAGGAAAAAGTCCGCGGGAGTGCGCTTGGGCATTCCCGGGTTTTGCTTGGTTGTAAAAGTGATGCTTTGGTTGAGATGACCGAAGTAAAAGTCCACGGGAGTGCGCTTGGGCATTCCCGGGTTTTGCTTGGTTGAAAAAGTGATGCTTTGATCGAGATGACCGTGGAAAAAGTCCGCGGGAGTGCGTTTGGGCATTCCCGGGTTTTGCTTAGTTGTAAAAGTGAGGTTCGGGCTGAAATAGCCGGAGAAAAAGTCTGTGGGATTGCGCTTGGGCGTTCCCGGGCTTACTTAATTGTAAAAGTGATGCTTGGGCCAAAATGACCGTGGGCCGATTGTTTTGAATAATTTGAAAAATGTTATTTCAAAAGTGCTTAAAACAGGCGTGTGCAGCTTGATATGTTGTGAAAAATCATCGAGGACATGTTGTTATCCTCGAGTTTGCTTTGTAGAAAAAGATTTGTATTAAATGGGCTACAACGACGGCAAGTCATGTGGTCCGTTCATACTTTTGAAATGTCGACGAGAATTTTGTGATTATTCCTGGGTTTCGTTTTGAAAAGGTTGCTTGTTTTTGTTAAACCCAAAACGGCTATTGGTTAGTCGGTTTGCAAAAATTTTGAAAAATGTTTATTTCAAAAATGTGTTGTGAGTATTGTTAAAACAGCTCGTCGTGTTTTGACAAAATGTTTGGAAAGCTTTTGAGTTAGAGACGCGTTGACGCATTTCCAATTTCGATGTAGAAGTTGCTATGTGCTTGAATCCTATGGGCCCGTATTACAGTGTGTCGTTGTGGGCTCATCGTTGGATTGCAATGAAAAGTTTTGAATCCGACTCGAGATAGCTATAGGCTAGTCGAGTCGGGGATGTTAAAGCGTGGTGAAAACGGTACTGCTCATTTTCACGTGTTTTGTGTAAAAATGAACTGAGTCAAACGACTATAGGTCATATGATTCAGCGTAAGTAACGGGATTGGGTATGACCATTCCCGAGTTTTGTTTGTTTGTAAGAGATGTTCATCAAGTCGAAGTGACTAGAGGTCAATCGACTCGACGTGAGTTTTGCGAAAATGTTTGCAAAAGGCCGAGGCCGTTCATTTTGAGTAAATTCCGCAGGAATATATGTTGATATTCTCGGGTTTTGCAATGTGAAAATGTTTTGCTATAAATGAATTACAGTGACTGTGAGTCGCATAATCCGTTTACGTTTTTGAAAGGCCTTGCGAATGTAGTGATTATTCGCGGGCGCTTTGAAAGACTGTGTTGTCGTGCTAAACCGAAATGATTATAAGTCAATCGGTTAATGCGGAAGAGTTTTGAAAAATGTTATTTCAAAAGTTGCAAAAAGAACTGTTTGTTCGTTTTTTTTCGAAAACAAATGCAATGTAGTAAAGTGCATATGTATGATGCATTTTGAAAGACGACTATAGTGAGGGTACTATAGCCTCGAATTTGTACGTATATGACACGGGTTTTTGGCTTTTAGGGTAAGGTTCCCTCCGGTCATTCCCGCAACATTTGTGTAGGGTTATCCGCAAGATTGCACACGTTTGAGTGTGAATTCAATACGGGTCCTAGAGCGTCCGAGTTTGACTGCTACGATCGTTTGTACGAAAGTCGTACTTGTAATCGTGAAGGGGTGAGAAATCGGCCTATCTAGAGTAATCTCGCTTATGAAGCAAGTGTTACTAGGGGCCGTCCCTCGAGGGTGTATGGCTATGAATCAAGAGGATTCGACTCAAACGGTTGCATGTCCTCAAACATCGAATTTGAAACTGTTTTCAAGTTTTCAAGTTTCACCTCTTGTGTTTTTAAATAAAAGAAAAAGCTAATTTTCTTAAAAAAAATATATATAAAAACGTGCTCGAGGGTGTATGGCTATGAATCAAGAGGATTCGACTCAAACGGTTGCATGGCTATGAATCGGGATCCCTCTCGACGCCCCGCGCGCGCCCGCCCTCGTGATGGGGCGAAATGCGCCTCGCGGGAAAAAAATGTAAAAGCGGCGCGTGAAAGCGCGCTCGCGTCTTTGCTCGAGTTGCGTAAGGGGGATGTCATTGCTTAATTTGTTTAAAACCTTTTAAAGAAATGTCTAAAATCTTTTAAAAGTTGCTTTCGGAGTTGCCACCAAATTATGAGGGAATTTGGACCCAATCAACGCGTCTTGGACTCGAAGACGCGAATCTTAGAGTTTAAGGTGCGTCGATACCTATCCGTCTAAGGCAAATGTGAAACCAGAGCGGATTCGGGGTGAGGGTACTTTCCGAACGTTTGCCAAAATGCGTTATGAAAAGCTGTAATCGAAAAGCCTGTTGGAGTTAGTGTCCTCCACAGTTAGTGCAATAACATAAATAAACCTCTTAAGTTACACAGGGTACATTTTGTATGCAATCAGTTGATTAACGTTTATCTATAACGGTTGGCTTGCTAGATAAGTTTGACGTTATTGTCATACAGATGGCGGTGATCAACTGGTCCCTAAAAAGTCACACCTAAAGGATGTGTTTAAGAAATGTGATTATTTGAGAAATTAATCATATTGATGCCTTATTAAAAGATTAAAAGGTTAGTCGGAGTTTTTGACTAAGATGTTAGTCAAGTGTGTGATAATAATACGGCCATTTAATAAGGATTAAAAGATATTAGCTAAGACGAATTAAATGTAATTCGTAAATTGAATATAAAATGTTATATTTAATTATTGAATATAATATAAGCTAATTAATCATAAACAGTTATAATTAATTAGAAAATTATAAATATAAGGATATTAATAATTTAATGATATATTATAGTGGATCATATTTATGACACTAGTAATATTATATTATATTAAAAAGCTAAAGGAAACCTCTAGGAAAGAGCCTTATTGCTCTTTGACTCCTTGGTCAACAAGGAATTGGTTTTTGGAAAGTGATTTTTGGAAAGCAAAAATTACTCCCCATAATTGATGGGTTAGCCTAAATTTAGAGTGTATATAAGGGGAGTTTTGGCTCATCTTTATTTACTAATTCATTGATCATAATTCACACACAAAATTTAGAAAATCAGTTTTCTTCTCTCTAAAGTTTTCTAGCAAGAACTAAGGGCATATCTTAAGCAATCTTGGGTGCAACTTTTAGGAGATATCAAGCTTCTTGATATTCAATCTTAGGCCATTAAGCAAGGACTAAAGGTTATTTTTCTTAATCTTATGTTTATTTATGCAATTTCTTTTATGACTATTAATCATATAGAATAAGTTTCATTATAATCCTGTGATCTTAAAGGGCATGTATACAGATATATTCCCACAAGTGGTATCAGAGCCTTAGGGCTATGAAATTGTTTATATGATTTTCATAAAAAAATTGAATTTGTATAAGTTTAAAACAAATTGGAAAAGTCGGTTTTCATCAAAAAGTTTTCGGCCAGTTTTGTATTTATGTGTGCCGTGTGGTTTTTGTTATATTCTTGGACCATTTTGATTCATATATTGTTAATTTAAGAGGTTAAGATGATAATATATGAACTTGTTTATGTTTTGATTCAATATTGATTGAGTTAGGACTTAGATGGATCTTTAAGATGGATGTTTATGAACATTAATTATTGCTTTATATTATTGGTATAAATTGATTGAGATATTCATGTTAATAGGTTAATTTGAATGATCTTAGTATTACATCAATGTTTAATCAAGATTAGATGTTGTTTTGTTTTATATCAATCGAGATAATATGAGCATGTTCAAGTTAAATCAGTTTAATTTGAGATTAGATTTAAAAACAAACTTTAAATTAAATAAAAATTTAATTTCGGTTTTTGAAAAATTTATAAACCGTGTGTTTTTTTTTATTTGTTTCGGTTTGTTTTATTTTGTTTAAACCGATTTGTATTATGCATTATAAAGATAATGTATGATTAAGGCTTGTGAAGAGGTTCACATAAGATTGATACCCTATTATTTTAAAAAAAAGGTTTAAAATAATGTTGGATTTAATTCATGTTATACTTGATAATATGTATTAAGATGGATTATGATTGATTAAGATTGTTGTGTGCAATTGAGGAATTATCACATAATCTTGATCTTGTTAAAAGGTGGTTTGGATTAATTATAATTAATCTAGTTTAGTTGATGCTTTTATCTTGGTTGAATGTTGTTTGAATGGTTTAATTTTTCGCATTATTTTGTACAAAAGGTTGTAATTTACTAGTGTGGCCTTAGAAGATTATGTTTTCGTAATGAAAGGAAACATGATCGTTGGTTGTATTATTGAGATCTCGTATCTCCCCTCTTGTAATAATATTTTTAAAGTTATTTTGAAATTAGAATGTAAATAGGTTTGCATTTGTAATTTTAATTGTAATTTGAGAAAACTCAAGATTCAAGATGGAGATCGGATGGCTCACTCCTACTATATGGATCAAACCAAGATGGAACATCAAGACAAGCTTCTAGGGTCCAAGGATGGATTCCAACTTGTATTTTTGTTTATTTTGGTAGGATAGGCCACACTAAGTGTTTTTATTTTGCGTTCTTTTTCCATTCTCGTTGCGATGTTTGCTTGTTTAGATAGTTGCATCATATTCCGCCTAAACTAAACCAAACCACCTAATATTGTATGAAAATTGACTCATATAGCTCGCATTTTCATCCTAGACATACCGATGTCACATGTTTTAAGCCATCACCTTAGTTTATATCATTCTCGTTTTGCTAGACTTTTGTTCACTTAAAATGAATTAAATAAGATGATGGGATCTTCCTCTAAATTAAAAATTGAGATTAGTCTTTATAGGAAAAGCTACTATGAGCCCCTTCTTCGTCGGTAGGCATGTAGGACCTTACTCTCCACATGACCCCTTCTACGTTGGGTAAGTAGTATGTGTTGACCTATTTTATCACAACATTATAGTTCGAGTAATATCTCGTGATTATAGTGGACTAAAAGATAGAATTTACAGAAATTTATCGACCGAGAATTCTAAAGGTAGAATTAGCCAAGAGGTTGGCTTATCAATTTACGGAAATTAAGTCTTGGGATCATTTATATAATTCTTGAGGGAGGTCAATTGTATAAATGCATAAGTCATCGCATTAATCTGTTTTGCATTTAGACTTAAAATTAATTAAAACAATGTTTTCTTATCTTTTCTCTTCTTCTTCTTTCTTTTCACAGTTTCGAATACGTTATATACAGATATAACTGCTAAAACAAAATGGCTGGTCGTATTGAAGGCCCAATGCCAAGTGTCACACTTGAACGTGAATCATGGCTAAGAATATTTATGGACAGCATGAATCAGTCCACTCGACTGAAGAATGATGGGTCCAACTTTGCTGATTGGGAGGCCGCATTACGGAATGCCGCCATAGCTGACGGCAAGCTCAAGTACTTGACTGAGCCACTGCCGGCTGAACCAGCTCCCGATGCAGGAGCAAATGAAGTCGTTGCTTATAGTGATTTCATGATGGAGGCGGGTGCGTTAAGGAACGTACTCATCTATGCAATGGAATCCAATTTGCAAAGACGATTCATTACCCAGGGTGCAAACAAGATTTTCACCACCCTAACTAAAGAGTTCTCGAAAGCACCGAGAATCAAGAGTTACGAGTATACCACTCGTTTCTTTGAAGCTAGACTCCAGAAGGGTCAACCGGTTGGTCCACACCTTCTCGACATGATCGAGAACGTTGAGAAACTGGAGGAGCTTGGTTGTAAGATCGATGAGAAGATCATCATTGATCGAGTGCTCCACTCTCTTCATGATGGGTATGCCCTCTTTAGGGCAAACTATTACATGAATGACATGCAGAAAAATGCGCATGAGCTTCACTCACCTCGTGCATGCACGGAGTGATCTGAAGTTGAGTGGGAGCATAAAACAAGATGTTCTCATGATAGGCAACAAGCATAAGGGTAAGGGTAAGGCTCCGGCTAACCTAACTGTAGGTAAGCCAAAGTTTAAGAAGCCAGTGGTTGCGAAGAGTGGGCCTGGTGAGTCTAGCGGTAGCTCACAAGGCAAGGCAAAAGCAAAGCCGAGCATGGAGTGCCACCATTGCCACAAGTCTGGGCATTGGAGGCGTAACTGTCCCGTGTATGCTGAGGACATTAAAGCAGGCCGCGTCGTTCCGGTTGGTATGTCTTCTTTTATTCATATGATTGAGATTAACCATGCAAGTTTCGGAACTTGGGTACTTGATACTGGTTGTGGTTCTCATCTGTGCAATCATTTGCAGGGCCTAAGAAGCATCAAAACTCTGGCAAGAGGTGATGTAGACCTGCGAGTGGGGAATGGAGCAAGAGTTGCTGCCGTTTCAGTAGGAACATATGTAATCCAACTCCCGAGCGGATTTGAGTTATTTCTGAATAACTGTTACTATGTACCTAGTTTATCCAAAAACATTATTTCTGTATCCGTTCTTGATAAAGAAGGATTTTCATTTTTAATAAAGAAGAATAGCTGTATTTTCTCTTTGAATGAAATGATTTATGGTAAAGCTGTTTCCATGAACGGAATTTATGTTTTAGATCAAACCACATAAATCACTAGGCTTTCGTTCTTAAGTTCAAGGGTGCTAGATACTCGCTAAAACGTGATCAAGGAATCAACGAGAGCAATCAAGCAAAGACTAAACAAAGCATGGCAAAACCTAACTCAACAAGATCATCAAAAACAACCAAGACCAAAACCCATGCTTCACCTTTCTCCCTAGATGAAAAGACTACTCACGCATGACGGAAATGATAATCAAAGCAATTGAAATAGATGAAAACATGATCACAAACAATATAAATTGAAATCACAATCAAAAAGGGAGAAGAAATTGATAATACCAATCAGAATTTCAATAAACCAAAGGATGAATTCAACAACGAAAACCAAATAGACGATCAAAACCAAAGCAATCTGAGTCGGGAATTGAAATTACAAAAGTATAAAAGTATGAAACTTAGGATTTTTAGAGAATGAAGTTCTATGTGTCTAAAAAGTGCTGTAAAAAGATGAGACAAAAATATGATCCACAAGGCCTTCAAATAGACGAATTATTTCAAGCACACGAAGCGTCCACTCGTCCCTGGCATCCGGGACCACTGTCCCGTCCGGGACACCACCATCCCGACCGGGATGCACCTCAGGGACACCTGTCCCGTGTTGTTCAGTTTTCATGCTCTTTTGGTCCCTTTTTGTACTTAGCTTCTTTTGCAAAATTTCTCGTCCCAAGGCATAGGGATAAGGCCAATGTCGTCCCAAGGGGTAGGGACAAGGCTTAGGATGATCATGTGAGTTTCAAATCCCGTCCCAAGGTCCCGGGACGCCTTCATTTGTTGAAACGAGGCTCGTGCGCAACCGAAACGCAACGAAACCAACTCGAAACGTCACGAAACTTTACGAAACTTCATGAAACCTCCCGAATAGCATCCTAACCTCCAAATAGCTGCTTTAACCTGCAAAATAAACACAAAAACGCAGCAGGGCCAAAACGGAGAGAAATAGGAGCTGAAACGCAAGTAAAAGTGCGGGAAACGCGAAGTAAAGCTCGTGAACAAGGGGCTATATATACGTAAATATATGACACATCAAACTCCCCCAAACTGAACCGTTGCTTGTCCTCAAGCAACCAAGCATGACAGAAAATAGAGGACAAAGCGAGCAAAAGAAAACTTCCCTAAACAATCACCTTACCGCAAGTACCATGAGCAAATGGCAATCGATCCCGAAACAACATGGGACGTATGGACATAGCTAGCTAACGGATGAGAATTACAAGACGGCGCAGAATGAATAGCATGGCTTAAACAAAGGCTCTCTAGCAATCAAATCACGGACCTCTCGCGGTTTCCACTCTAACACAAATGAATAACAAGGTGATATATGTGATGACACTCACCTACTCGACTAGTGGAAGCACGCCCGCAATCTAATGTGGACCAAATCTCGCATTCCCGTACACAAATAATGTCACAAAAACGAAGCAAACATGAGGGCTTACATAGGAAATGAGGGTGTAAAGGCCAACGAGAGGATAAGGGTGATAAGGTGGAACAAATGATTATCGATTTCGTGGAGCTAAGCCACTAGAAACCACTCGTACTACTCAAGTGCTCGTCCAACCAAACGGAACCCAACTCTCATGGAAAACGGACCGAAAACAGCATATCGGTCTCCTTTACACATCAACGCAACATGACAACAAATTTCAAGTGCTCACTCATGTAACAACTGTAGGGATCGGATCCCATTCACTAATCAAATATTAGTGTAAATCAAATTACTCTAATTTGATTTAGCAAGATCTATGTAGTACAAATTCACTTTGTTACAAGTTTAGAAATATTATACCTTTCTCAAAGGAAAATGGGCACAAATACAAGAACTCCTTTCTTGATTTGTTTCTTGAGCCATGAGTTAGGATGATCCTCCAAAACCGAGTTTCCAAAATAGGAAACCTCCTTCTTGTTGCACCCAAGAAGTACACCAAATTTATTAGTGATTTTGATCTAGAAATCACTAATAAACACTTGATAATAAGTGAAATATTATTACTAACACTTAGTAATACTAGTATTATTTATTAGAACTAGTTTCTAATATATTTAGAGAGAAGTAGAAGAGAAAGTGAAGAAAAAGAATGAATGAAAGTTCCATGCACTAACTCATTCTTTTGCCTTATGTTTTAATATGAAAACTAGCAAAAAAATGAAGAGTGTAGAGCACTCATTTTTTCGGCCCACTTGAAGAGAGGAGAGGACAAGAGTTCTCTTCTTGATTAGAGCAAATGTATGCATGTTAATCATTTTCTTACAACATGCAAAAGTAGGCATCCAAATGAATAAGACAAGGAGGAATCTTATTCTTCCTCTCTCCTTCATTTGGACGGCTAAAAGGCCCTATTAATGGGTCCAATTTGTTTTCAATATTTGTCCCACAAATACTTATAATTTATCACTTAATCATCTAATATGATAAAGTACAAATTATCAAATTGAACTCACAACTCTTCTTTAACATATATGTACACTTACACATATATTAAAATGTACTTTTACCAATCTCATTAGTAAAATATACATGATTAGTGAATTAACAGTTAATCACTAATTCTCATCTCCTCCAGTAATTTTATCGATATAAAATTAAATCACTCGAGTTCACAACTCGATTTCTCTCTAAATTAATTCACTGACTAACCGTTAGTCGAATTATCAAGTTACTAATTTAATCGTATCTCATACAATTAATTAGCTTTATCATTTGGAGTACGTTCCTATAGGTGTGACTTAAAGGGATCAATTGATTACCGCCGTTCTCACGACAATAACGTCAAACTCTAGTCAGCCAACCGTTATTGATTTACGTTAATCAATTGACAATAATACAGGATTATCCCCATGTATTCCTTAATTGAGATTTATTAAGTAATCGCACTATTGTGGAGGACACTTACTCCAACAATCTCCCACTTGTCCGAGACAAGTTGTGCATTACCAATTCTCATGTCCGTTTCACATCTCCCACTCGATGCAAGGTGTCTTACAGGTCGTACTTGCATCCTGAGATATATATCGTGAGTGGTTTCCTCGATAAGGAGAGTAGCTGTCTGACCGGGAATCTACCGTAGATTCTTACCGAGCGTACACGCATTTTCAGCGACTACTCCTCGAGTGGCCCAAAGATGTTTTACCCTGACGAGGGTGGACATTTCCCTTCCACTCGATTGTACTGTATAATGCAGATCACCATGACCCCAAAGATGCCCTTATAACCCCCTTTCACGGCATGGCTTAGGACAAAAATGAAAGTCACTCGGGAACCGCAGGCTGCATAATCAGTTCAGTCAAAGAATCGACTCAAAGGAATACTATAGAATTCCCACCACCACCAGGTTTCAATCTCATTGAGAAGGAATTCTATAAGCGTCACTGTCCGACAGAGTGTATCACTGGCTGTCTTTGCAAACGAGCTGTCATCACTATGACCCCATGGTGTTGAACCCACCATCGAACGACTTGCAATCTAGTCTCTTCGAGACGTCACCTCATATGAGAGACTAGGGACCAAATACTTAGTTTATACCGTTCACTTGAATATGTTCAAAGTTGTCACACAACTATTCGGATAAACAAAGTATGCATTCAATAATGACTTAAAAGAGTAAATATACTCTAAACAATGAATGTTATTTTCATATATGTAATAGGATACTTTATCCATTACATATCTTGAAAACTAAAGGAAATCAGGCATACGCCTCAACCCCATAGAGGCGGTGTGAGCGTCATGCTTAGTCCTCGAAAGAGGCTTGGTTAAAGGATCAGCGATCTCATCGTCTGTCCTAACCTTACAAATATCTATTTCCTTCATTTCCACATTATCTCTTATAACATGGCATTTCCTCAAAACGTGTCTAGACTTATTACTAGACTTGGGCTCCTTTGCTCGAAAGATAGCCCTACTATTATCTCAATAAATAGTGATTGGATCTACGGCACTAGGGACTACCCTTAGTCCATCCAAGAACTAGAATCCATACAAACTTCTTTAGCGACTTAGGCGCCAAATATTCAGCTTCTGTTGTAGAATCCACAGTGACACTTTGCTTGAAACCTTTTCAGCAAACAGCTCCACCATTCAACATAAAGACATAACCGGATTGGGATTTCAGATCATCCCCATCGGTTTGGAAACTTGCATCCGTGTAACCCTTTACACGTAGCTCAAGTTGACCTCCAAACACTAGAAACGAATCCTTAGTTCTTCTCAAGTACTTAAGGATGTTCTTTACAGCTATCCAGTGATTCTCACCGGGATTAGCTTGATACCGGCTCGTCATGCTCAAAGCGAAAGCGACATCGGGACGAGTGTGCATCATAGCATACATGATTGATCTTACAGCGGAAGCATAAGGGATCAATTTCATGCGTTCAATTTCCGCAGGAGTCGTAGGACATTGAGATTTCTTCAATGTTATTCCTACACTCATCGGAAGAAAGCCTCTCTTGGAGTCTTTCATATTGAACCTATCAAGAATCTTATCGATATAAGTTTCTTGACTTAATGCTAGTATCCTTTTGGATCTATCTCTATAGATCCGGATACCCAAGATGCGTTGTGCCTCTCCCAAGTCCTTCATTTGGAAATGGTTTCCCAATTCCACCTTTACCGAGTGCAGACTTGGAATATCATTTCCAATCAATAGTATGTCATCCACATACAAAACAAGGAAGGTTACTTTACTCCCACTAAACTTCATGTACAAACAAGGTTCCTCGGCACTTCGAGCGAAACCATGTTGTTTGATAACATGATCGAATCTGTGATTCCAACTCCTCGATGCTTGCTTAAGACCATAAATGGATCTCTTAAGCTTGCATACTTTCTTAGGGTTGGATGTATCTACAAAACCTTCAGGTTGTGTCATAAACACTTCCTCTTCTAGAATCCCATTCAAGAAGGCGGTTTTTACATCCATTTGCCATATTTCATAGTCATGAAATGCGGCAACCGCTAAGATTATCCTTATGGATCGAAGCATAGCAACCGGTGCAAAGGTTTCATCATAATGGACACCTTGGACTTGTGAAAAGCCCTTTGCCACCAATCTAGCTTTGTAAACATCAATATGTTTATCCATGCCGAGTTTGATTTTGAATATCCATTTACACTGAAGGGGTCTCACTCCTTCAGGTAAATCTACCAAGTCACAAACTTGGTTCTCGTACATAGAATCCATTTCGGATTTCATGGCCTCTAGCCATTGTTCGGAGTTGGGGCTACTAATAGCCGCCTTGTAGGTTGAGGGTTCGTTGCTTTCGAATAACAACAAATCGCCCTCCTCCTCGATGTTACCGAGGTAACGGTCAGGTTGATGACTAATTCTTCCTGACCTCCTAGGGATTATAACCGTGTCAGAAGACGAGGGAACGGTTTCCTCATTTTCTGCTTCGGTTTGTGGCTCTTGAACTTCATCAAGTTCAAATTTTCTCCCACTCTGTCTCTAGAAATATATTTATTTTCTAGAAAGACAGCATCACGAGCCACAAACTCTTTGTTCTCGTGAGGGTTGTAGAAGTAAAATCCACACGTTTCCTTAGGAAAACCTACAAATAGGGAACCTTTCCCGTCCATATCTCATATGGAGCCGCTTTAGTCGGACTTCGATTTAGTGAGAAAACAGCAAACGATAGCGTAAAGCCCCAAATCGATCCAGGAAGCTCACTTTGACTCATCATAGACCGAACCATATCTAGCAAGGTTCGGTTTCTCCTTTCTGCAACACCATTCAACAGTGGTGTGCCCGGAGGAGTCAATTTGTGATACTCTATCACAATTCTTAAGATGTGAATCAAACTGATTACTTAGATATTTGCCACCACGATCCGATCGTAGTGCTTCTATCTTCTTATCCAATTGGTTCTCAACCTCATTTTGAAATTCTTTAAATTTCTCAAAAGCATCACTCTTATACCTTATTAAGTAGACATAACCATATCTACTTAAGTCATCGGTAAAAGTAATGATGTAATGATATCCTCCTTTAGCGGTGATGTTTAATGGATCACACACATCAATATGTATGAGTCCTAAAAACTTCACTTGCTCGTGTCCCTTTACCACTAAAGGGTGCACGAGTCATTTTGCCTTAAAAGGCAAGCCTCGCACGTACCATATGATTCGCAATCAAATGGTTTGAGAACATTGGTCTCAACAAGTCTCTTTGTGCGTCTATCGTTTATGTGACCTAAACGACAATGCCAAAGGTAGGATTTGTTTGATTCATTCATTTTGAGCTTCTTGTTCTCTATATGATAAACATCATTGACATTATTTAAAACATGAATACCTCCAATCGAAATGGTTTCACCATAAACCATTTCATTAAATGAAAAAGTACGTCGATTGTTCTTAATCATAAAAGCCTTCCGTATCAAACACGGAGACGGAGATAATGTTTTTGGTTAGAGTTGGTACAAAATAACGCTTATTCAAAAACAACTCTAAACCACTAGCTAGAGCGAGTACATAGGTTCCCACGGAAACGGCCGCTACTCTAGCTCCATTAACCATGCGGAGATCTACATCACCCTTGGCTAGTGCTCGCACATTTCTCATTCCTTGCAAGTGATTGCAAAGATGAGATCCACATCCGGTATCTCATACCCATGTAGAAATGCAAGCATGATTTATGTCAATCATATAAAGTCTAGAAGAAATAATATCTTTGGATGTCGTGACATCCATCATTCTTTTCCTTCAAGGATTTGGGACAATTTCGCTTCCAACGACCGGGTTTGGGCTTGCTATTCTCAATAGCCTTTCCCTTACCCTTATCTTCCTTGAACCGAGCTTTATAAGCTCCCTTCCCTTTCATGACCCTAATGTGTATGCTCTTCAATCTCATTGAAAGAACATCTTTTCTCTCAATCTCATTCACTTTCATGCTCTTTGTGTTAAAGCACATCGTCGTCACTCTAGTGAATATCTCATATGCACTTTAATGAGTAACGAAGCGAAGTTTGAGAGAAGGTGACATTGACCAAATCAAAACACTTTTAACGTCATTGTCAGCCTTTAGGTGCTCATCGTACGCGGCTTGCGCCGCCACGGTGGCCCCAAGTCCGGGTTCGGTGGGAGGTTATTCGGTAAGGTATTTAAGCACATTGTCGGATTGAGCGGCGCCCCTTATAGTCGAATCTCATTCGACAAAGTTGGCTCCGTCATCCTTTAGGATACACTTATCCATCACGGTTCTCAACCATGAATATTTACCCAAAATGGGTGCGGGAGTTGAAGATGTCATTGCGATTTCAAATAAATAATTCTACAACAAATATGAGGAAATAATATTAACATTCATTGTACATTAATGACATTTGCTAAAACTCCCTTTTAAAAACAAATGTCCATTTATATAATGATCTCCCACGAAATTATATAAATGATTCCAAGACTCGTTTTTCATATAAAATTAGACATCTCATGTTTCCTTTTATATAAAAACGATAAGTCAACACTTGACTAATTCTACACTAGAATGCTTGGTTGATGATTTTCTATAAAATGCATCCTTAAGCCCCAAATAACTCTTATTTGGTTGAGTTCAAACCAAATTAGCATGGGACTTCCTCCCACTACTTACCCATGGTAACAAGGTTCCACGTCGCGGAGGTCCTCACGAACATGGGGTTCATAGTTGCTAAATTTGGAAAGGCTTAATCTCAATTCATTTTGATAAAATATGTGGGTGATCTTGTCAATTTTAGTCATAAAATTCTTTATAAGTGAACTAATTTAGGAATCGTGACTTAAAACGACAATCATAGTGGGATATCGTGGCATGCATGGCGATTTTGGCATGTGTGCGGAAAATACAAGCAATCAAACAAGCAAAACCAAGCAAGCAAGCATAAACCTAGTATGGCCACCTAAAAGTAATTAAAATACAAGGAGTTACAAATTGGAAACCAACTCCTTTGGTCCCTCTTCAAATGGACTTCATCCAAGTCTCCTCCTTGCTAGCTTTAGAACACTTCTAAGGCTCCATGTCGATCTCCATCACCGGTCTTCGATTTACAAATAGTTACAAGTATGATTTACAAATGAATACATAGCAATCCTATTATACATTTATAAATGAAATAAACTATTAAATTACAAACCGGCGATACGAGATCGCATTTAATTACAAACCCACACGATATTCCCTTTCATTACGGGCAATATCGGTAAAAATATAACAAACTATGGCCATACTAGTAAGAACAAACATTCATTCAATAATAAACATTCATCCAAACATGCATAATGTAAAGCTTATAAATAAAAACATGCCAAAATCGCCCTAAACAATAATCGCATTTAATCGTTTCAAACCGATCTCATTTTTTAACCGATTAATCTTATATTAATCAATAATGCTTAAAACACCTTTTAAGCTTGAACTAAACTTCTAAACTGATTTTAGAACACCCAACATTAGTTTACACTAACTCATGGTGATTTTAGTTCATAAACATGGTCATTTGCTAATTAGAAGTACTTTAATCATAACCCTTTTATGAATAAAGCTTTATAAAATCAAAATAAAATAAAATAAAATTATTTTTATTTTGAAAAATTTTGTATATTCTGGAACACTTCCAAAATATCAGAAAAGAAAAGTTTGGCCAGAAAATATTTACGAATTATTTTATATAAAATAACATACGATTTCATCGATTTTAACTCATAAAATCAAGAAAACGTCTAAAACAGTGAGGTAAAATCCCAAATTTATACGAGAGCATCCTCATAATGTGTAAAAATATTGGTATAAATTTCATGTCCAGAAAACAACATTTACTATATTTTTGGACATAAAACCCATTATATACCGATTTTAAACAAAAATTTGAATAAATATTCAAAACTCAAAATCTGACTTTGAAAATTTACATGCAGAATGTATAAATATGAAATATCACTGTGTAAAAAATTCGTGACCAGATTCGAACTATAACTATTTATAGTAATTATTTTAGCCAAAAACACACTTTTTGACTCGGTTTTGTATAAAAATCATTTAAATTAGCAAACAAATTTCAAAAATTACGAAATTTGACCAGTAATTTCATGAGACCAGAAACTTTGCATGCAATAAAAATCTCGTGTTAAAACCATTTTTAACATCATTTTCGGATTTTATGTTATTTATTCTCAATAAATACATAAAACTCCAAAATCAACAAAATAAATTTGTAACTACAAGCCTTGGCTCTGATACCACTTGTAGGGATCGGATCCCATTCACTAATCAAATATTAGTGTAAATCAAATTACTCTAATTTGATTTAGCAAGATCTATGTAGTACAAATTCACTTTGTTACAAGTTTAGAAATATTATACCTTTCTCAAAGGAAAATGGGCACAAATACAAGAACTCCTTTCTTGATTTGTTTCTTGAGCCATGAGTTAGGATGATCCTCCAAAACCGAGTTTCCAAAATAGGAAACCTCCTTCTTGTTGCACCCAAGAAGTACACCAAATTTATTAGTGATTTTGATCTAGAAATCACTAATAAACACTTGATAATAAGTGAAATATTATTACTAACACTTAGTAATACTAGTATTATTTATTAGAACTAGTTTCTAATATATTTAGAGAGAAGTAGAAGAGAAAGTGAAGAAAAAGAATGAATGAAAGTTCCATGCACTAACTCATTCTTTTGCCTTATGTTTTAATATGAAAACTAGCAAAAAATGAAGAGTGTAGAGCACTCATTTTTTCGGCCCACTTGAAGAGAGGAGAGGACAAGAGTTCTCTTCTTGATTAGAGCAAATGTATGCATGTTAATCATTTTCTTACAACATGCAAAAGTAGGCATCCAAATGAATAAGACAAGGAGGAATCTTATTCTTCCTCTCTCCTTCATTTGGACGGCTAAAAGGCCCTATTAATGGGTCCAATTTGTTTTCAATATTTGTCCCACAAATACTTATAATTTATCACTTAATCATCTAATATGATAAAGTACAAATTATCAAATTGAACTCACAACTCTTCTTTAACATATATGTACACTTACACATATATTAAAATGTACTTTTACCAATCTCATTAGTAAAATATACATGATTAGTGAATTAACAGTTAATCACTAATTCTCATCTCCTCCAGTAATTTTATCGATATAAAATTAAATCACTCGAGTTCACAACTCGATTTCTCTCTAAATTAATTCACTGACTAACCGTTAGTCGAATTATCAAGTTACTAATTTAATCGTATCTCATACAATTAATTAGCTTTATCATTTGGAGTACGTTCCTATAGGTGTGACTTAAAGGGATCAATTGATTACCGCCGTTCTCACGACAATAACGTCAAACTCTAGTCAGCCAACCGTTATTGATTTACGTTAATCAATTGACAATAATCTAGGATTATCCCCATGTATTCCTTAATTGAGATTTATTAAGTAATCGCACTATTGTGGAGGACACTTACTCCAACAATCTCCCACTTGTCCGAGACAAGTTGTGCATTACCAATTCTCATGTCCGTTTCACATCTCCCACTCGATGCAAGGTGTCTTACAGGTCGTACTTGCATCCTGAGATATATATCGTGAGTGGTTTCCTCGATAAGGAGAGTAGCTGTCTGACCGGGGAATCTACCGTAGATTCTTACCGAGCGTGGCCACGCATTTTCAGCGACTACTCCTCGAGTGGCCCAAAGATGTTTTACCCTGACGAGGGTGGACATTTCCCTTCCACTCGATTGTACTGTATAATGCAGATCACCATGACCCCAAAGATGCCCTTATAACCCCCTTTCACGGCATGGCTTAGGACAAAAATGAAAGTCACTTGGAAACTGCACCGACTCAGACAATCAGTTCCAGTCAAAGAATCGACTCAAAGGAATACTATAGAATTCCCACCACGACTGTGTTTCAATCTCATTGAAAAGGAATTCTATAAGCGTCCTGTGTCCGACAGAGTGTATCACAGTCTGTCTATGCAAACGAGCAGTCATCACTATGACCCCATGGTGTTGAACCCACCATCGAACGACTTGCAATCTAGTCTCTTCGAGACGTCACCTCATATGAGAGACTAGGGACCAAATACTTAGTTTATACCGTTCACTTGAATATGTTCAAAGTTGTCACACAACTATTCGGATAAACAAAGTATGCATTCAATAATGACTTAAAAGAGTAAATATACTCTAAACAATGAATGTTATTTTCATATATGTAATAGGATACTTTATCCATTACATATCTTGAAAACTAAAGGAAATCAGGCATACGCCTCAACCCCATAGAGGCGGTGTGAGCGTCATGCTTAGTCCTCGAAAGAGGCTTGGTTAAAGGATCAGCGATCTCATCGTCTGTCCTAACCTTACAAATATCTATTTCCTTCATTTCCACATTATCTCTTATAACATGGCATTTCCTCAAAACGTGTCTAGACTTATTACTAGACTTGGGCTCCTTTGCTCGAAAGATAGCCCTACTATTATCTCAATAAATAGTGATTGGATCTACGGCACTAGGGACTACCCTTAGTCCATCCAAGAACTGCCGAATCCATACAGCTTCTTTAGCAGCTTCCGAAGCTGCCAAATATTCAGCTTCTGTTGTAGAATCCACAGTGACACTTTGCTTGAAACCTTTTCAGCAAACAGCTCCACCATTCAACATAAAGACATAACCGGATTGGGATTTCAGATCATCCCCATCGGTTTGGAAACTTGCATCCGTGTAACCCTTTACACGTAGCTCAAGTTGACCTCCAAACACTAGAAACGAATCCTTAGTTCTTCTCAAGTACTTAAGGATGTTCTTCTGACTATCCAAAGGATTCTCACCGGATTAGCTTGATCTGGCTCGTCATGCTCAAAGCGAAAGCGACATCGGGACGAGTGTGCATCATAGCATACATGATTGATCTTACAGCGGAAGCATAAGGGATCAATTTCATGCGTTCAATTTCCGCAGGAGTCGTAGGACATTGAGATTTCTTCAATGTTATTCCTACACTCATCGGAAGAAAGCCTCTCTTGGAGTCTTTCATATTGAACCTATCAAGAATCTTATCGATATAAGTTTCTTGACTTAATGCTAGTATCCTTTTGGATCTATCTCTATAGATCCGGATACCCAAGATGCGTTGTGCCTCTCCCAAGTCCTTCATTTGGAAATGGTTTCCCAATTCCACCTTTACCGAGTGCAGACTTGGAATATCATTTCCAATCAATAGTATGTCATCCACATACAAAACAAGGAAGGTTACTTTACTCCCACTAAACTTCATGTACAAACAAGGTTCCTCGGCACTTCGAGCGAAACCATGTTGTTTGATAACATGATCGAATCTGTGATTCCAACTCCTCGATGTTCGTTACTTTCAAGGGTCCCATGTTAAGCTTCTCGCACACCGAGTACGGCATGACGCTCACACTTGCACCTAGGTCACAAAGAGCATTGTCAATCAAAGTAGTACCAAGGGTGCAAGGGATAGAGAAGCTACCCGGATCTTTCAATTTAGGAGGAGACTGGTTTTGTAAAAGCGCACTACATTCCGCAGTGAAAGCAACAGTCTCGACCTCATTGAAAGATCGTTTACGAGTAAGGATATCTTTTAAAAACTTTGCATAACCGGGAACTTGCGTGACAAGCTCGGTAAAGGGAACCGTTACCTTGAGGTCCTTGACAACCTCCATAAACCTACCAAACTGAGCATCAAGCTTAGACTTTACCACTCGACTCGGGAATGGCAAACGGATTTGAATCGGCGGCTCCTGCGGCTTGCTCTGCGCTTGCTCCTTCTCTTTCTCGACCTTCCCTCCACCTTGCGCACCATCATGGCCCACGGCCTCCTTGACCACGTGGGGCCCACCCACGGCTGGTCCGCTTTTAGACCCTGCATCAACACCAATCTCAACATGCAAATCGTTAGTGGAAACATTAGGACTTACCTTGCTTACCTTTACGGGAGGTACATCGACATTGGGCATAGGTGGCCCATCTTAGCTCGTTCCACTTCTTAGGGAGATGGCGTTGGCGGTCTCATGAGGTTGCTTGGGCTGAGCCGGAAGCGTTCCGGGTGCTCTCGTGTTGCTAGAAGACGCTAATTGAGCCAATTGGGTATCCATGGCTTTATTGTGAGCAACCAAGGATTGAATGGTAGCGTCTTTAGCTTGCGCCTCCTTTTCCATTTTGGCCATCATAGCCTCTTGGTTCTTTTGCATGGCGAGCATCATGGCTTTCATCTCGGCCATGGGATCGGAGACGGGAGGAGGAGCAACCGGTGGTTGATATTGTGGTCTAACAAAACCGGGTGGATTGTAGGGTCTAGGAGCATTGTTGTTGTAAGGAACGAAGTTTTGTGGGCTGTTTTGATGTTGTTGTGGATTGAGAATATTTTGGCTCTTGTAGGAAAGGTTAGGATGATTCCTATAGCCTTCATTGTAATAATTCGAGTATGGGTTGTTTTGTGTATGGAGAGCATGGACATGATGAGTTTGAGAATTCATACCTCGGCATTCCATGGAAACATGACCGGACGCTCCGCAAGAATCACATAGAGGATCATAAGTAGTGTGCATAGCGGCTACCGATTGTCCTCTAGCTTGGGAGGAACTAGCTTGCATTTGAGTCATCATCATCGCGGTCATGGCATCCACCTTCGCCGTGAGCAAGGCCACCGCGTCTACGTCATGCTTACCTCCACCCCTAGGAACGTTCCTAGAATTACCGTATTGAGCATCGTGAATGGCCATAGCTTCAATGGTATCAAAAGCCTCCTCAACATCTATGTTATCAAAGCGTCCACTCGTGGCCGAGTCAAGCACTTGGCGAGACTCATTGTACAATCCATTATAGAATTGCATAACCAAAAACCATTTGTCGAGGCCATGATGAGGACATTGGCGTTGTAGCTCTTTGTACCGTTCCCAAGCGTCAAACAAGGACTCATCTCCTCGTTGTCGGAAGCTAGTTAGTTGGCTCCTTAGCATTGCCGTCTTCTCCGGTGGGAAATATTTTTGGTAGAAGGCTAATGCAAGAGTGCTCCAATCGGTGACTCCATGAGCAACTCGATTCAACGAGTTCAACCATAGCTTTGCTTTGTCCTTAAGTGAGAACGGGAAAAGCATTTCGCGGATTTGGTCTTGTGTGACTCCGGCTTGCTTGATTGTTGAGCAATAGTCGCAAAAATTTTGCACATGGAGGTTAGGATCCTCCCCGGGGCTTCCCCCAAATTGATTACGCTCAATGAGGCCTATAAAGGCCGGCTTTATCTCAAAATTGTTGGCCGCAATAGCCGGCATAGCATTGCCGGTTGGAATTTGATCCGCAGAGGGCTTTGAGTGATCCGAGAGCTTCACCATGACTTTAGGCGGTGGAGGTTCAAGTTCAATGTGAGCTTCCGCGGAGGATGAAGCTTCAAGTTGCTTTAGTAGACTTTTGCGCGCAAGGAAAGTACGCTCCGGTTCAGGATCGAATTCCACGTCCTTATTAGCTTGAGACCTACTAGTTTTCCTGACCATACACAACACTAGAGGCAACGTAAGAAGCGGCCTCAAGGAATTGAGGTTCCTTGAGACAAGAGTAACAATGAGAAAAGAACCAAATAAACAACAAAAACAAAAGCCGTCTCCCCGGCAACGGCGCCAAAATTGATAAGGCTTAGTCGCGTCACCTAATCAAAAGTAATCCGAACAAACTCTAACGGGTAGCAAGGGTAAGTCGGGTCGAAATCCACAGAGAGACGGTCGTAATGTTGGTTATTTTTGGGTGATTCTAGTCTCGGTTCGAGTAGTTGAGGTTACTAAAGCTATAGCGAAAGAATAAGGGATTTAAACGATTAGGAAAAGGTCTAGGGAATCGGGTTAGGCAATGGGTAAGTCAAGGCCAAGGATGATGATCGGAATGAGTAGGTATCACACATGCTAAGGATGACGCTCGGCCTCTCGGTCTTAAGCTCCTCTAGGTCTCGAATGCGGGCTCTCGTAACTTACAAACGAGGGTCCTAATGTTTAGTCTCGCGCCTACCTGTGGATACCCATATCCGTACCCTCCCAAACAAAACCCTGTGATGTATCACGGACTTTTATTACGCATGCTTTAACGTTGACTTAAACGGTTCTAACTAATGTCGAATTCACTTTGAGTCGTTTTAAATGTTAAAATGTTTAAGGTCGCTTCACATCGCTTTAAATAAACTTTCATTTTGTCCATTTGGAGTCTAGCTAGGTCCTTGTCCTGCTTCATTTGGCATGAGTGCAACGGGAGTTGAAAGTTCACGATCCTTTGACCTTGGGCCCGCTTCCAACCTTAGATCCAAGGGTCAACCACAAGTCAACTAAGTCAACAAAAGTCAAAGCCAAGGGAAGAAGCCCAAGTCAGCCGAGAAAATGATCACAAGAAGTCCTCACATGTGTTCCTCAATAAGTCACTATCAACACATGTCACTATCTACCTTTATTACTTTATGCTTTTTACTTTAAGTATTTGTTGTTTTATGTTCAAAATTTTCAGCTCATGTGAGCTTGTTTGGACCGAGTTTATCATGTGTTTTGTGGGTTTATTGTAGCCCTTAGATCTCCTTGTAATGAATGGACAAGATTAGAATGAGGGTAATATATAAACCCTCATTCTCACCTCCAAATTTTCAGATTTGAATGATAAGGTTGAAACCCTAAAAAAAACTTGAGTGCTCTCATTTCTCTCTTTACTTTGTGTTTGAGATTTATGATAATTAACTAGTGGCTTTGTGCTTAGTTAATTAAACCCCTAAATCTATAACTTTGTGAGTAGATTTAGGCACTATCTTTATGTTTCCTTTTGTTTTACAAATTTCAGAAAAATATCCCACAAAAACATCACATTGAGCCGAGATCTCTAAGGGTTTTGCAAGATTGATTTTGTTCATCCTTTGAGTGATTCTTATTCCCATAAGTTTCACTCCAAATTGGTTATCAAAGCTTAGGTTTGAAGAGCACAAGATCCCACCTTTGTGCTAAATTCATACGGTCCAAAGGGAGTACATCAAGGTATTCGAAATTTCAGATTTTTTTTTGTGTTTGATTTCTCAATGAGTATACCTCTTTCTTGTGATACTACTCTTGAGGGAACTATGTATGATTCTATGGAGAAATTGAGAAGGGAAATTGAGTCTAAGTTGAGCCGAGTTAATGGAGGAATTGGGTCAAAATTTGGTCTTGTAACTTGGAGGGTTATGCATGCCCAACCCCATTCCTTGGATGAAAGTCAAAAAAATCAGATTTTTAGGTCTAAATGTACCATTGGGAAGAGGGTTTGTAACCTCATTATTGATGGAGGGAGTTGTGTTAATGTTGCTTCAAAAACCCTCATCGATAAACTTGCCTTACCCACACAAAAACACCCAAACCCTTACAAGTTGAGATGGTTGAATAGGGAGGCCGAAATTTTGGTTGATAAAAGATGTTTGGTTTCTTTTTCCATGGGAAGAGACTATATGGATGAAGTGTGGTGTGATGTGATTCCTATGGATGCTTGTCACCTTTTATTGGGGAGACCTTGGGAATTTGATCGAAATGCGACTCATGAGGGAAGGGACAACACCTACACTTTCAAGTTTAGAGACAAGAGGATCAAGCTTACACCCTTGCCTCCAAACTTGGGTGGCCGAGCCACTCCTACCTTAGCCAAGCCGCTTGAGGGAGTCTTATTGGTTGGAGAGCAAGAGATAAAACACGAGCTTAGCAAGGGGATGGTTGTTTATGCCCTCATCGCCAAAGAAACCTCCAAGGAAAGTGAGAAACCGATTCCATGTGAAGTTCAAGAGCTCTTAGAACTCTACAAGGATGTGTTCCCCCTTGAGCTTCCACACGGCCTACCCCCTATTAGGGGCATTGAGCATCAAATCGATCTTGTTCCGGGAGCTACACTACCTAATAAGGCCGCATATCAAGTGATCCTAAGGCTACACAAGAACTTCAACAACAAATTGGGAACTCATGGAAAAGGGGTTTGTAAGAGAATCTCTTAGTCCTTGTGCCGTTCCTACACTCTTGGTACCTAAGAAGGATGGAACTTGGAGAATGTGTACGGATAGTCGAGCTATTAATAATATTACGGTCAAGTATAGGTTTCCTATACCTAGACTTGATGACATTCTTGATGAGCTTAGTGGAGCTCGATTGTTTTCCAAGATTGATCTACGACAAGGTTACCATCAAGTGAGAATCAAAGAGGGTGATGAATGGAAGACTGGCTTTTAAAGCGAAGCATGGGTTATATGAATGGTTAGTCATGCCTTTTGGACTATCCAATGCTCCTAGCACCTTCATGAGATTGATGACCAGGGTTTTGAGACCTTACTTGGGGAGATTCATTGTGGTTTACTTTGGACGACATCTTAGTGTATAGCCCTTCCAAGGAAGCTCACCTACATCACTTGCAAGTGTTGTTTGAGACACTTAGAGATCACAAGTTGTATGGCAAGCTAGAGAAGTGTTCTTTCATGCAAAGCGAAGTCCAATTCTTGGGCTATATTATATCTAGCCGTGGTATTCTAGTGGATCAAGAGAAAGTGGAGGCTATCAAATCATGGCCAATTCCGAAGAACATAACCGAGGTGAGG
This sequence comes from Dianthus caryophyllus, assembly GCA_023091065.1. Taxonomy (NCBI): domain Eukaryota; kingdom Viridiplantae; phylum Streptophyta; class Magnoliopsida; order Caryophyllales; family Caryophyllaceae; genus Dianthus; species Dianthus caryophyllus. The sequence goes on from CM041527.1 coordinate 21,214,042, forward strand.
AGTTTTCATGGCTTGGCTTCTTTCTATCGACGATTTATCAAAGATTTTAGCACCGTCATGGCACCCATCACCGAGTGCATGAAGAAAGGAGAGTTCAAGTGGAATGAAGGGGCCGAGAACTCCTTCAATGAAATCAAGAAGTTGTTGTGTGATTCACCTATTCTTACACCACCGGATTTCAATAAGCTTTTTGAAGTCGAATGTGATGCTAGTGGAGTTGGAATTGGGGCCGTTTTATTACAAGAGCACAAGCCAATTGCTTACTTTAGCGAGAAGTTGAATGGTGCCAAGCTCAATTATTCCACCTACGACAAAGAATTCTATGCCATCGTTCGGGCTCTCGCTCATTGGAGCCATTATCTCAAACCCAAACCGTTTGTTCTTCATTCGGATCATGAGGCACTCAAATACATCAATGGACAACACAAGTTGAATCATAGGCATGCCAAGTGGGTCGAGTTTCTTCAATCATTCTCCTTCTCGAGTAAGTTCATTGAGGGGAAGAATAACGTGGTGGCCGATGCTTTGTCTCGGAGGCACACCATGCTAAGCTACATGGAGCAAAGAGTGTTGGGTTTTGAATTCATGAAAGAGCTCTATGTGGAGGATCCCGACTTCAAAGATGAGTGGAATTCCATACGTGAAGGACAAGGCAAAGTGGGAAGCAAGTACACACTTCAAGAGGGATTCTTGTTCTATGGGAATCGACTATGTATACCCAAGAGCCCTTATCGAAATCTCCTAGTGAGGGAAGTTCATTCTAATGGTTTAGCCGGGCATTTCGGAATTCAAAATACTTATGACATCCTCCAAGATCAATTCCATTGGCCCAAAATGCTTGGAGATGTCCAAGATGTGATCAAGAGATGTGCTTCGTGCCAACAATCCAAGTCCTTCTTTCAAACGGGGCCCTACACTCCTTTACCCGTCCCAAATCGGCCATGGGAGGACGTTAGCATGGATTTCATCGTCGCCTTGCCTAGAACTCAACGAGGTAAGGATTCCATCATGGTTGTGGTAGACCGATTTAGCAAGATGGCTCATTTCATTGCGTGCAAGAAAACCGAGGATGCTATGAGTGTAGCCGAGTTGTATTTCAAGGAGGTGGTTAAATTGCATGGAGTCCCTAAAACCATTGTATCCGATCGAGACACCAAGTTCATGAGCCACTTTTGGAAGACCTTATGGAAGTTACTAAAGACGAGGCTCTTGTTTAGCACAAGTCATCATCCTCAAACGGATGGCCAAACCGAGGTCACTAATAAAACCTTGTTGAGGATCCTTCGGAGCATCGTTTCTAGGTCCTTGAAAGATTGGGATCTCAAACTCGCCCACGCCGAATTTGCCTTCAACCGTGCCCCTTCTTCTAGCACGGGAAGTTCACCATTTGAGGTGGTCTATGGGACCAATCCCATCATGCCCACGGACCTAGCCCCCGTCAAGAGCAAGGAGATGAGTTACGATGCCAAAAAGCGGGTTGAGTTCATGATGAGTATCCACAACCAAGTCAAGAAGCAAATCGAGAAAGCGAATGAGACTTACAAGGCTAGAGCAAAGGGCCGAAAGATTTCAAAGGAGTTCGAGCCGGGAGACTTGGTATGGTTACACTTGAGGAAGGAACGGTTTAGGATAAAAGAAAGAACAAACTCATGCCTAGGGCCGAGGGTCCCTTCGAGATACTCGAGAAAATTGGACCGAACGCTTACAAAGTTGATCTACCGGGAGAGTATGGTGTCCATGGCACGTTCAACGTGGGAGACCTTAGCCCGTACCATGAAGACTTGGAGGAGGAGGAAGTCGAGGATTTGAGGGCAAATCCTTTTCAACCCGGGGAGATTGCAACGGGAGTTGAAAGTTCACGATCCTTTGACCTTGGGCCCGCTTCCAACCTTAGATCCAAGGGTCAACCACAAGTCAACTAAGTCAACAAAAGTCAAAGCCAAGGGAAGAAGCCCAAGTCAGCCGAGAAAATGATCACAAGAAGTCCTCACATGTGTTCCTCAATAAGTCACTATCAACACATGTCACTATCTACCTTTATTACTTTATGCTTTTTACTTTAAGTATTTGTTGTTTTATGTTCAAAATTTTCAGCTCATGTGAGCTTGTTTGGACCGAGTTTATCATGTGTTTTGTGGGTTTATTGTAGCCCTTAGATCTCCTTGTAATGAATGGACAAGATTAGAATGAGGGTAATATATAAACCCTCATTCTCACCTCCAAATTTTCAGATTTGAATGATAAGGTTGAAACCCTAAAAAAAACTTGAGTGCTCTCATTTCTCTCTTTACTTTGTGTTTGAGATTTATGATAATTAACTAGTGGCTTTGTGCTTAGTTAATTAAACCCCTAAATCTATAACTTTGTGAGTAGATTTAGGCACTATCTTTATGTTTCCTTTTGTTTTACAAATTTCAGAAAAATATCCCACAAAAACATCACATTGAGCCGAGATCTCTAAGGGTTTTGCAAGATTGATTTTGTTCATCCTTTGAGTGATTCTTATTCCCATAAGTTTCACTCCAATGAGCTTCGCATTTGCACTACAATTAGTCCTTTTACATTAACAAGGTCTAATTCAGCATTCCTAAATTCCTAAATTTAGGCCCGGTAGCTAAAACCGCTATTTAGCCCCCTCTTACACAAAATACGGCTTCACGTCTTACCTTATTTCACAAAAACTATGCAAATACACCCTTTTCATTTTTCCGGGTCTCGGGCCCGAAACCGAGCCCAAACCCAGCCTTTGGCCCGCACTCCAAAGCCCTAAGCATCACAAAATATCTCAGAAATATCCTAGCTGTTTTCTTGAGCCACACGTTTGAGATTATCACGTTATCTTTCAAAGATATAATTCAACCGAAACTAGGAAACTACACAAAAACCACACCCTCGAACCGCATAAGCTTATGCGGTTTGGGGAGGCAACCGCATAAGCCTATGCGGTTTGCCCTGGCAACCGCATAAGGCTATGCGGTTCCTAGGCCTGTTTTTATCCCCGGATTTCCTAATTTCTCCGAGGTTTTTAGTATATATACACCCATATACCCTGACCTCGAAATCACAATTCACAACCAGAAATACACAATTTCTCTTCAGAATACATCCTTCACACATAATTTCTTGCACCCTTCCACAAAACACTCACAAAGCCTCAAGCACTCAAATCTTTGAGTTCAACACACCATCCCGTGTTGAATTCATCCTCCTTTCAAGTTCAAGAAGCGAAGCTCTGCCGGATCTGGCGTCGGGACAAGGTAGTGCCGATCCACTTGGATCAAAAGCTTTTCTTATTTTCTATGGACTAACAAAGGGGTCTACACTTTAGCGCCCAGCGGCTTTGGCACCCAGTAGCGCTTGCACTCCAAGTGTTCTATTTACTTGGTACACTCCATATCGGATGACACGCCAAAGTCGCATAAGCAACCGACCTTATAAAATAAACCAATGGACAATTGAACTTTATTTTATTTGCATGCATCTTGCACCTTCTTATTTTGCATTAAATCAACTTAAACAATGAATTCGACCTTTAATCGAGCGTATTCGTTAACAAGTTAAACATGCTAAAGCGAGGGTTTTAATCAATCTTTTGCATCTGCATCTGCATTCTTTTACAAACTTATCGCACTTGTGCGTAGCGATAACATTAGCTCAAATATCATCTTACATGGATCGTTCTAGACCAGTAGAGGCTATTTTTACATAGGCTTTTCTAAAAGGTTTTCATAAATCATTATTTGAATTAAATCTTTTTCTTACGTACCCTCACCCCGAATCCAATCTGGTTTCACAGCCTTAGATCTAGGGGTGTCGGCGTGCTCCAAAATCTAGGACATGTTTTTAACTTAGAACATGGTAGCAGGTTCCTAATTTCCGCGATAATTAGGTGGCGACTCCATAACAGTTCTTAAAGGTTTTTCCAACTTAATCTTTTTTTAACTTTAAAATCCGCCCTTTAAGCAAGACGCCGAGTTGGGTCCCTCGACGCGGTTCCCGGGTTCCACAGTTTGGCGACTCCACTGGGGACATCTTATTTTTAAAACTAAAAACTAGCTTTTTCTTTTTAAAAATAAAGAGGTGAAACTTGAAAGCCTTGAACAATCCTTGTAAACATATTTGAGCCATGCACATTCGTTTAGAGTCCATTCCTTTTGGAATCTAGGCACCCTTTACACCCTCGAGGGGTGGTTCCCACATGCAGGCTTGTCCATTCGATAAAGCACATGCCGGACTAGCTTTCCTCTCGCCCCTCCACGGCTTGCCGTAAACGGCTAACTCGACCGCCCCAGTGCTCCCTTCAGAAAACCTATCGCCCCGGCGTAAGGAAATGGAGGGGTTAAGTATCTGCCAAAGCGTACTCGAGGTAGTTGGAGGTGTACCCGACTGACTCATTTTCACCCTTTTTGAGTCATACGTACAAGTTCGAGGCTATGCACTCCATGGTCTTTTTCAAAACGAGCATTTGCATTCATATCTTCGAAAACTCGCTTAAACTTTTCAAAGATAAACGAACCTAACATCTAACAAACTAACACTTTTCAAACAAAACTATCGCGAATTTTTGAAACGAGCTTTCTTGAAATTCTCCTTTTTCACTAACAAGCAAAAACCCGAGCAAGGATTAAAATCCAAGCTCGTGGATTACAATCTTCTGGGTCGTACGGCCTAGACTCCACTTTTAACATCCTCGACTCGACTTGCTCGAGCCGAATCCTTCTTCTTTTACACATCCGACTCGAGCTCACCTCGGCAAGTCGCCGATACTAGTTCGATGGGTGCAAATGCAAAACGTTTTAACATCGAGGTGAGATGTGCGCACACATCCTCGTCTCAAAAGCTTCCTTTAGCTAAAACCTTTTCGAAAATCTCCTCTTTTCAAAACAAAAAAGGTCTTTCTAAACTAAGAAATGAGCTAAAATGAATGCTTAAAAATGAATGTGAGTCTAGTGGGTCGAGTCGTGTCCCTAACATGCAAAGTGAAATGCAGGCCTCAGCTGGATACTCGCCGTACTAAGAACCGCCTAGTAATCCCATACAAGAAACGAACCTACACCCGCAAAATGGCCGGCAACAACGAAGAAGTTAACGCACTCCGTGATCAAGTTGCAAAGCTGACCGCTGACCTTGAGGGCCTTTTAACCCACCATACCGTCGAGGTGGAACGAATGGAACTCAAGATCAAGGAGGAAGCTGACAGGCATGCCAAGAAACTCCATGCCATGGAGGAGAGACTCTACGTCTCGAGCACTTACTCTATCCACAAAGAAAACGAGAACGTGCCTACTAGCATTAAGGACGAGCTCCCAAACAAGCTCGCCCTTAGTGATCTTCCTATCTTTCAAGGACATGAGAGCCCGATCATTCACATCCGAGCTTTCAAATCCCAAATGGCCATCAAGGGGGTCGATTCCAAGCATTGGCTCACTCTCTTCCCGCACTCCCTTGCGGCAGTGCCAAAGACATGGTTCTACTCACTCGACCCTCAACGGGTCCCCACCTTCGAAGAACTCACAGTCGAGTTCGACCGACAGTATCGAGACAATGAAGACACTCAAGTCTCAATTCGCAACTTAGAAGTCCTATCTCAAAAGGACAATGAAGGCTTTACCGACTATCTTACTCGTTGGAAGAAGCTAAGCGCACAAATCCCCAACCGTCCCCGCGAGGACGAGCTCGTACCGAAGTTCATAAATAACCTGCGACCCGTGTATCAATTTTACATGAGGTACAACAACATTCAGAACTTCAAAGAACTAACTAAGGTCGGCACTCAAATCGAAGATGACCTTAGGACTGGCACCATGGCTAAATACACCGGCCATGCTTATCAGGAGAGCTCCTCTAAGTCCTCCCGCGCGGTCAAGAATGACGAAAATCGTACCGTCGGTAACCTTGATGATGACACCCTTGACGCTTTCGCAACTACCTTCTCGCCGCCTCCTAAGGCCAAGAGAAACTTCGACCCTCTCTTTATGTCTTACTCCAAGGCATTTCAAAGGTTGGTCGAGAAGAACTACCTACAACCGATCGGGCCTACTAGCGAACCGCCCGAAGACAAGAAGCCTAAATCTTGGAACCCCAATGCCTTCTGTGCATACCACCAAGGCAAAGGGCATGACACCGAGAACTGTTTTAGGCTCAAGAACGCTATCCAAGATCTAATCGATCAAGGAAAGCTCAGCAAACCATCTCAACCCACCAAGCCATCAAATAATGACAACCCACTCGGCAACCACGCCATCTTCGTAGGGTCAATCCCTATACTAGACTGTTCCTACCTAATCACACCCTCCGACGACCAAGTTAATGCAGTCTACTGGTCTGATGACGAATACTGGCTACCCACCGACGAGGTGATAAGTCACGTCAATCAACTTGCAAAAGACATCAGCCACCTAAAGGCTCTACATCGCACCGCAGTCGAGCGTTTGGAACGTCGCGTCCAAAAAGAACTTAGCAGCCCAGTCTCGCTCGGCACCCTCGAAGCTTTTCGTCAGAAGGACAACGAAGGCTTCGTCAAACATCTTACACAGTGGAGGAAACTACTTTCCCGAGTGCCGGATCACCCACACGAAGACGAACTCATATCCACTTTCCTCTTCAGCTTACGACCTGCCTGGCGATACTACTTTCACTTCTGCCACGCTCAGAACTTCGAACATCTCATCGAAATTGGCACTCGCATCGAAAAGGATCTCACATCTAGCTACGAAGATCCCGCCTACCGAAGTACCTTTCGAGAACGCACTCTTAAAGGACGAAAAATACACAACTCGCATGGCTCTGCAAGGAACTTTGACAAACTCTATATGCCCTACGCTGTGGCATTACAAAAATTAGTTGAAAAAGACTACCTCACGCCAATCGGACCTATTAACGAGCCACCCATGGGAAAGAAATTAAAATCATGGGACCCTAACGCCTTCTGTGCATACCACCGGGGCATGGGGCATAGCACCGAGGGTTGTCTTAAACTCAAACATGCTATCCAAGATCTTATCGATCAAGGAAGAATCAAGAAACCTCGGAGAAAAACCACACCTTCCTCCAGCAACGACGCAATTTACAACACAACTCAAGCAACTCAGACAACTCAAGCAGCGCAAGCACCTCCAGCAGCACAGAAGACGATGAAGAAGAAGAAGAAATTCTTTTAGATTCTAATGCTCTTAGTGTCGGGTCATCTGTCGACCCATCTATCCTAGACTCTAGCTTTAGCTTAGATTTCCTTTTTACGGAGGCTAGCTCCAAGCAATTTTCTAATTTGTCGAATAATTCTCTTCAAAATAATGAAATGAATAAATTTGCTTACGTCTTGTCTCAAGCTAAAACAAACAACAAAATACAAACAAATAAAAATCAACAAGCAACAAACAACACACAAAATACAAAAGACACTAACTCATGCAAAAATGAACAAACAAATCAATCATTAAACAAATACATTGCAAACCTTGTCTCTCCCAAAACACAAGACCCAATCATCGAGGAAACCATAACCATAAACGTGGGAACCCCCGAAGAACCAAGGGAACTACAACTAGGTGCCTCACTAGACGAAAACGAGCGCACCCAATTCACACAACTCCTAAGCGAATTTAAGGACGTATTCGCTTGGTCATACAAGGACATGCCCGGAATCGAACGAAGCATCGCCGAACACCGCATCCCCATTAAACCCGGTTACAAACCCATCAAGCAAAAGCTAAGAAGACTACGTCCCGAATGGTCCCTCATGGTCAAGGAAGAAATCGAAAAACAACTACAAGCCGGTTTCATCCAAGTCATCGAATATCCTCAATGGGTCTCAAACATGGTCCCAGTCTTGAAAAAGAATGGCAAGATTCGAGTATGCGTTGACTTTCGCGACTTGAACAAAGCTAGTCCCAAAGATGACTTTCCATTACCCCATGTGGACGTCCTAGTCGACAACACCGCCGATCACGCCCTCCTATCCTTCATGGACGGCTACGCAGGCTACAACCAAATCAAAATGTCACTAGAAGACATGGCAAAGACGGCCTTCATTACACCATGGGGGACATACTGCTACACAGTCATGCCCTTCGGCCTAATCAATGCTGGCGCTACGTACCAACGCACCGCTACAACCCTTTTACATGACATGATGCACAAAGAAGTCGAAGTTTACGTCGACGATATGATCGTGAAGTCAAAAGAGAGAAGTGGTCATATCACTAACCTCCGCAAGTTCTTCACACGCCCACGACAATACAAAATGCGCCTCAATCCCCAAAAATGTACTTTTGGAGTTAAATCCGGTAAACTACTAGGACATGTAGTGAGCCAAAGAGGCATCGAGGTCGACCCCTCGAAAGTCAAAGCAATTCTAGAAATGCAACCCCCGAAGAACCTCGACGAAATCGGTAAGGTGCTTGAGCACATTGTCGGATGCGGCGGCACCCTTCATTGTCGAATCCCATTCGACGAAGTTGCTACCGTCATCCTTGAGGATACACTTATCCATCACGGTTCGCAACCATGAATCTTTGCCCAAAATGGGCGCGGGAGTTGATGATGATGCCATTGCGATTTTGAATTAAACGATTCTACAACAAATATGAGGAAATATATAAGCATTCATTGTTCATTTTTTTATAACATTTGCTAAAACTCATTTTTTTAAAACAAATGTCCATTTATATAATGATCTCCCACGAAATTATATAAATGATTCCAAGACTCGTTTTTCATATAAAATTAGACATCTCATGTTTCCTTTTATATAAAAGCGATAAGTCAACACTTGACTAATTCTACACTAGAATGCTTGGTTGATGATTTTCTTTAAAAAGCATCTTTTAGCCCCAAATAACTCTTATTTGGTTGAGTCCAAACCAAATTAGCACGGGACTTCCTCCCACTACTTACCCATGGTAACAAGGTTCCACGTCGCGGAGGTCCTCACGAACATGGGGTTCATAGTCGCTACATTTGGAAAGGCTTAATCTCAATTCATTTTTGTTAAAATGTGGGTGATCTTGTCAATTTTAGTCATTTAAATTCTTTATAAGTGAACTAATTTAGGAATCGTGACTTAAATCGACAATCATAGTGGGATATCGTGGCATGCATGGCGAGTTTGGCATGGGTGCGGAAAATAAGCAAACAAACAAGCATGTTTGGATGAATGTTTATTATTGAATGAATGTTTATTCTTACTAGTATGGCCATAGTTTGTTATATTTTTACCGATATTGCCCGTAATGAAAGGGAATATCGTGTGGGTTTGTAATTAAATGCGATCTCGTATCGCCGGTTTGTAATTTAATAGTTTATTTCATTTATAAATGTATAATAGGATTGCTATGTATTCATTTGTAAATCATACTTGTAACTATTTGTAAATCCAAGACCGGTGATGGAGATCGACATGGAGCCTTAGAAGTGTTCTAAAGCTAGCAAGGAGGGACTTGGATGAAGTCCATTTGAAGAGGGACCAAAGGAGTTGGTTTCCAATTTGTAACTCCTTGTATTTTAATTACTTTTAGGTGGCCATACTAGGTTTATGTCAAGTGCTCAAAGCTTATGAAAAGAAACATGCCAAAATCGCCCTAAACAATAATCGCATTAAATTGTTTCAAATCTTATATTAATCAATAATGCTTAAAACACCTTTTAAGCTTGAACTAATTCTTCTAAACTGATTTTAGAACCCCAACATTAGTTTATACTAACTTAAGGTGATATTAGTTCATAAACTTGGTCATTTGCTAATTAGAAGTACTTTAATCATAACCCTTTTATGAATAAAGCTTTATAAAATCAAAATAAAATAAAATAAAATTATTTTTATTTTGGAAAAATTTTGTATATTCTGGAACACTTCCAAAATATCAGAAATGAAAAGTTTGGCCAGAAAAATTTACGAAATTATTTTATAATAAATAACATACGATTTCATCGATTTTAAATCATAAAATCAAGAAAACGTCTAAAACAGTGAGGTAAAATCCCAAATTTATACGAGAGCATCCTCATAATGTGTAAAAATATTGGTATAAATTTCATGTCCAGAAAACAACATTTACTATATTTTTGGACATAAAATGCAAACCATACCGATTTTAAACAACAAAATGAATAAATATTCAAAACTCAAAATCTGACTTTGAAAATTTACATGCTGAAAGTATAAATATGAAAAATCACTGTGTAAAAATTTCGTGACCAGATTCGAACTATAACTATTTATAGTAATTATTTTAGCCAAAAACACACTTTTTGACTCGGTTTTGTATAAAAATCATTTAAATTAGCAAACAAATTTCAAAAAATACGAAATTTGACCAGTAATTTCATGAGACCAGAAACTTTGCATGCAATAAAAATCTCGTGTTAAAACCATTTTTAACATCATTTTCGGATTTTATGTTATTTATTCTCAATAAATACATAAAACTCCAAAATCAACAAAATAAATTTGTAACTACAAGCCTTGGCTCTGATACCACTTGTAGGGATCGGATCCCATTCACTAATCAAGTATTAGTGTAAATCAAATTACTCTAATTTGATTTAGCAAGATCTATGTAGTTAACAAAAGTATTTTGTTACAAGATTAGAAATTTATACCTTTCTTGAAAAGGAAATTAGGGCACTAAACTAGAACTCCTTTCTAGTTTAGTTTCTTGAGTATGAGCTTAGGATGATCCTCCTTAAAAACCCAAGTTTCCAATAATAGAAAACCTCCTAAAGTTGCACCCAAGAACTTAACTCCAAAATACTAAGTATCTTGAACTAGAGATCACTTAGTATTACTTGATAATATGTAAAATATTAATACTAACTCTTAGTAATAATATTAAGGAGAATATTAGAGTTTTAGAGAGAATATGTATTGAGAGATATTAGAAGAAGTTAGGAGATGTATGCATGCACTTTCTCTTTCTTTTTATGCTCTAATATAAGCCAAAATGAGAAAAGCAAAAATGGGTTCCAAAGACCATAATGGCCGGCCCCCTATGCATGGAGAGGAGAAGAGTTTTTCCTCATGGAATAGAACAATCTTATGCTTTGTAATGATGGTGCTTTTACATGCAAAAGTAGGATAAAAAGCAAAAGACAAAACAAAGCATCTCCTCTCCTTTTCCTTTGCATTTGGACGGCTAAATGGCCCTTATAATGGGTCCAATTTGTTTTCAATATTTGTCCCACAAATACTTATAATTTATCACTTGATCATCCAATATGATAAAGTACAAATTATCAAATTGAACTCACAACTCTTCTTAAACATATATGTACACTTACACATATTTAAGAATTGCTCTTTTACTAATCTCATTAGTAAAATATGTATGATTAGTGAATTAACAGTTAATCACTAATTCCCATCTCCTCAAATAATTTTATCGATATAAAATTAAATCACTCGAGTTCACAACTCGATTTCTCTCTAAATTAATTCACTGACTAACCGTTAGTCAATTTATCAAGTTACTAATCTAATCGTATCTCATACAATTAATTAGCTTAAACATTTGGAGTACGTTCCTATAGGTGTGACTTAAAGGGATCAATTGATTACCGCCGTTCTCACGACAATAACGTCAAACTCTAGTCAGCCAACCGTTATTGATTTACGTTAATCAATTGACAATAATTCAGGATTATCCCCATGTATCCCTTAATTGAGATTTATTAAGTAATCGCACTATTGTGGAGGACACATACTCCAACAATCTCCCACTTGTCCGAGACAAGTTGTGCATTACCAATTCTCATGTCCGTTTCACATCTCCCACTCGATGCAAGGTGTCTTACAGGTCGTACTTGCATTCTAAGATATATATCATGAGTGGTTTCCTCGATAAGGAGAGTAGCTGTCTGACCGGGGAATCTACCGTAGATTCTTACCGAGCGTGGCCACGCATTTTCAGCGACTACTCCTCGAGTGGCCCAAAGATGTTTTACCCTGACGAGGGTGGACATTTCCTTCCACTCGATTGTCTTGTATAATGCAGATCACCATGACCCCAAAGATGCCCTTATAGCCCCTTTCACGGCATGGCTTAGGACAAAAATGAAAGTCACTCGAAACCGCACCGACTGCATAATCGGCTCCACCAAAGAATCGACTCAAAGGAATACTATAGAATTCCCACCACGACCAGTTTCAATCTCATTGAAAAGGAATTTATAAGCGTCAACGCCTCGACGAGTGTTCTTCACAGTCTGTCTATGCAAACGATCAGTCATCACATATGACCCTATGGTGTTGAACCTCACCATCGATCGACTTGCAATCTAGTCTCTCCGAGACGTCACCTCATATGAGAGACCAGGGACCAAATACTTAGTTTATTCCGTTCACTTGAATATGTTCAAACTTGTCACACAAATATTCGGATAAACAAAGTATGCATTCAATAATGACTTAACATAAAAACAATGAATGTTATTTTCATATATGTAAAAAGATACATCGTTCAATTACATATTACGAAACTAAAGGAAATCTGGCATACGCCGCAACCCCATGGAGGCGGTGTGCGCGTCATGCTTAGCCCTCGAAAGAGGCTTGGTTAAAGGATCAGCGATATTATCGTCTGTCCCAACCTTACAAATGTCTATTTCCTTCCTTTCCACATTATCTCTAATAACGTGGTATTTCCTCAAAACGTGTCTAGACTTGTTGCTAGACTTGGGCTCTTTTGCTTGGAAAATAGCCCCACTGTTATCGCAATAAACAGTGACAGGATCCGCGGCACTAGGGACTACTCTTAGTCCATCCAAGAATTGCCGAATCCACACAGCTTCTTTAGCGACTTGAGATCTTTGCCAAATACTCGACCCGTCGTAGAATCCGCAGTGACACTCTGTTTGAAGCTCTTCCAACAAACAGCTCCTCCATTCAACATAAAGACATAGCCGGATTGGGATTTGAGATCATCCCCATCGGTTTGGAAACTTGCATCCGTGTAACCCTTTACACGTAGCTCAAGTTCTCCTCCAAACACTAGAAACGAATCCTTAGTTCTTCTCAAGTACTTAAGGATGTTCTTCACAGCTATCCAGTGACTCTCACCGGGATTAGCTTGATACCGGCTCGTCATGCTCAAGGCGAAAGCGACATCGGGACGAGTGCACATCATAGCATACATGATTGATCCAACAGCGGAAGCATAAGGGATCAATTTCATGCGTTCAATTTCCGCAGGAGTCGTAGGACATTGAGATTTCTTCAATGTTATTCCTACACTCATCGGGAGAAAGCCTCTCTTGGAGTCTTTCATATTGAACCTATCAAGAATCTTATCAATATAAGTTTCTTGACTTAATGCTAGTATCCTCTTGGATCTATCTCTATAGATCCGGATACCCAAGATGCGTTGTGCCTCTCCCAAGTCCTTCATTTGGAAATGGTTTCCCAATTCCACCTTTACCGAGTTCAGACTTGGAATATCATTTCCAATCAGTAGTATGTCATCCACATACAAAACAAGGAAGGTTACTTTACTCCCACTAAACTTCATGTACAAACAAGGTTCCTCGGTACTTCGAGCGAATCCATGTTGTTTGATAACATGATCGAATCTGTGATTCCAACTCCTCGATGCTTGCTTAAGACCATAAATGGATCTCTTAAGCTTGCATACTTTCTTAGGGTTGGATGTGTCTACAAAACCTTCAGGTTGTGTCATGAACACTTCCTCTTCTAGAATCCCATTCAAGAAGGCGGTTTTTACATCCATTTGCCATATTTCATAGTCATGAAATGCGGCAACCGCTAAGATTATCCTTATGGATCGAAGCATAGCAACCGGTGCAAAGGTTTCATCATAATGAATACCTTGGACTTGTGAAAAGCCCTTTGCCACCAGTCTAGCTTTGTAAACATCAATATGTTTATCTATGCCGAGTTTGATTTTGAATATCCATTTACACTGAAGGGGTCGCACTCCTTCAGGTAAATCTACCAAGTCCCAAACTTGGTTCTCGTACATAGAATCCATTTCGGATTTCATGGCCTCAAGCCATTGTTCGGAGTTGGGGCTACTAATAGCCGCCTTGTAGGTTGAGGGCTCGTTGCTTTCGAATAACAACAAATCACCCTCCTCCTCGATGTTACCGAGGTAGCGGTCAGGTTGTTGACTAACTCTTCCTGACCTCCTAGGGACTATAACCGTGTGAGAAGACGAGGGAACGGTTTCCTCATCTTCTGCGTCGGTTTGTGGCTCTTGAACTTCATCAAGTTCAAATTTTCTCCCACTCTGTTTCTTAGAAATAAACTCATTTTCTAGGAAAACAGCATCACGAGCCACAAACACTTTGTTCTCGTGAGGGTTGTAGAAGTAATAGCCACAGGTTTCCTTAGGATAACCTACAAATAGACATTTGTCAGACCTTGGAGCGAGTTTATCGTCAGTTTTATTCTTGACGAATGCCTCACATCCCCAAATTCTCATGAATGACAAATAGGGAACCGTTCCCGTCCATATCTCATATGGAGTCTTATTGGCCGCTTTAGTCGGACTTTGATTTAGTGAGAATACAGCAGATAATAGGGCAAAGCCCCAAAATGATCCAGAAGCACGGTTTGACTCATCATAGACCGAACCATGTCAAGCAAGGTTCGGTTTCTCCTTTCTGCAACACCATTCAATTGTGGTGTGCCCGGAGGAGTCCATTGTGATATTATACCACAATTCTTAAGATGTGAATCAAACTCATTACTTAGATATTCGCCACCACGATCGGATCGTAGTGCTTTTATCCTTTTGTTTAATTGGTTCTCAACCTCATTTTGAAATTCTTTAAATTTCTCAAAAGCATCACTTTTATGCCTTATTAAGTAGACATAACCATATCTACTTAAATCATCGGTAAAAGTAATGAAGTAATGATATCCTCCTCTAGCGGTGATGTTTAATGGACCACACACATCGGTATGTATGAGTCCTAAAACCTCACTTGCTCGTGTCCCTTTACCGCTAAAGGGTTGACGAGTCATCTTGCCTAAGAGGCAAGACTCGCATGTACCATATGATTCGCAATCAAATGGTTTGAGAACCTTGGTCTCAACAAGTCTCTTTATGCGTCTTTCGTTTATGTGACCTAAACGACAATGCCAAAGGTAGGATTTGTTTGATTCATTCGATTTGAGCCTCTTGTTCTCCACATGATAAACATCATTGACATCATTTAAAACATAAATACCTCCAATTGAAATAGCTTCACCATAAACCATTTCATTAAAAGAAAAAGTACAACGGTTGTTCTTAATCTCAAAACAAAAGCCTTCCGCATCTAGCACGGAGACGGAGATAATGTTTTTAGTTAGAGTTGGTACAAAATAACAGTTATTTAAATGCAACTCTAAACCACTAGCAAGAGAGAGTACAAAAGTTCCCACGGAAACGGCCGCTACTCTAGCTCCATTGCCCATGCGGAGATCTACATCACCCTTGGCTAGGGCCCGCACGTTTCTCATCCCCTGCAAATGATTACAAAGGTGAGATCCACATCCGGTATCCAATACCCATGTAGAAATGCAAGCATGATTGATGTCAATCATATAGAGATTAGAAGGAATACCTTTGGATGTCGCACATCCATTCTTGAGATCCTTCTTATACTTGAGACAATTGCGCATCCAATGACCCACCTCATTACAATATTTGCAAGTGTCTTTGAGGGGTCTTCCCTTGTTGATCTTGGGCTTAGGCTTATGTGGAACACCTTCCACAATAGCCTTTCCCTTACCCTTGCCTATGTTAGATGGCCCTTTCTTGGCCACCTTCCCCTTCTTCACTCCCAAGTTCATGTTCTTCATTTTCATGGAGAGAACATCTTTCTTCTCCACCTCATTCACTTCCATATCCCTCTCGGCTTGGACCAAGAGTGCATGAAGTTCATGGTAACTCTTATCCATGTTGTTCATGTTATAGTTTACTCGAAATTGAGCAAACTTGTTAGGAAGAGAATGGAGGATGCGGTTGATCGCAAGAGCCTTGGGTATAGCACACTCTTGACGCTCAAGAGTGTCTATTTGCTCAATCATTTTGAGCACATGAGGACCAACTTTTTGGTTCCTCTCAAGCTTTGCATCGAAAAACCGAACCGCGGCTTCATAAAGCCTTATTTGCGGTGCTTTGGAGAACATGGTTGTCACTCGAGTGAATATCGCATATGCACTCTTTTGAGTAACCATTCGGAGTTTGAGAGTGGGTGCCATGGACCAAATCAAGACGTTTTTGACGTCATTGTCCACTCGCACATACTCATCATAGGCGGCACGAGCCGCGCCGGTTCGAGAAGTGGGTTCGGCGGGTGGTTGATCGGTAAGGTGCTTGAGCACATTGTCGGATGCGGCGGCACCCTTCATTGTCGAATCCCATTCGACGAAGTTGCTACCGTCATCCTTGAGGATACACTTATCCATCACGGTTCGCAACCATGAATCTTTGCCCAAAATGGGCGCGGGAGTTGATGATGATGCCATTGCGATTTTGAATTAAACGATTCTACAACAAATATGAGGAAATATATAAGCATTCATTGTTCATTTTTTTATAACATTTGCTAAAACTCATTTTTTTAAAACAAATGTCCATTTATATAATGATCTCCCACGAAATTATATAAATGATTCCAAGACTCGTTTTTCATATAAAATTAGACATCTCATGTTTCCTTTTATATAAAAGCGATAAGTCAACACTTGACTAATTCTACACTAGAATGCTTGGTTGATGATTTTCTTTAAAAAGCATCTTTTAGCCCCAAATAACTCTTATTTGGTTGAGTCCAAACCAAATTAGCACGGGACTTCCTCCCACTACTTACCCATGGTAACAAGGTTCCACGTCGCGGAGGTCCTCACGAACATGGGGTTCATAGTCGCTACATTTGGAAAGGCTTAATCTCAATTCATTTTTGTTAAAATGTGGGTGATCTTGTCAATTTTAGTCATTTAAATTCTTTATAAGTGAACTAATTTAGGAATCGTGACTTAAATCGACAATCATAGTGGGATATCGTGGCATGCATGGCGATTTTGGCATGTGTGCGGAAAATAAGCAAACAAACAAGCATGTTTGGATGAATGTTTATTATTGAATGAATGTTTATTCTTACTAGTATGGCCATAGTTTGTTATATTTTTACCGATATTGCCCGTAATGAAAGGGAATATCGTGTGGGTTTGTAATTAAATGCGATCTCGTATCGCCGGTTTGTAATTTAATAGTTTATTTCATTTATAAATGTATAATAGGATTGCTATGTATTCATTTGTAAATCATACTTGTAACTATTTGTAAATCCAAGACCGGTGATGGAGATCGACATGGAGCCTTAGAAGTGTTCTAAAGCTAGCAAGGAGGGGACTTGGATGAAGTCCATTTGAAGAGGGACCAAAGGAGTTGGTTTCCAATTTGTAACTCCTTGTATTTTAATTACTTTTAGGTGGCCATACTAGGTTTATGTCAAGTGCTCAAAGCTTATGAAAAGAAACATGCCAAAATCGCCCTAAACAATAATCGCATTAAATTGTTTCAAATCTTATATTAATCAATAATGCTTAAAACACCTTTTAAGCTTGAACTAATTCTTCTAAACTGATTTTAGAACCCCAACATTAGTTTATACTAACTTAAGGTGATATTAGTTCATAAACTTGGTCATTTGCTAATTAGAAGTACTTTAATCATAACCCTTTTATGAATAAAGCTTTATAAAATCAAAATAAAATAAAATAAAATTATTTTTATTTTGGAAAAATTTTGTATATTCTGGAACACTTCCAAAATATCAGAAATGAAAAGTTTGGCCAGAAAAATTTACGAAATTATTTTATAATAAATAACATACGATTTCATCGATTTTAAATCATAAAATCAAGAAAACGTCTAAAACAGTGAGGTAAAATCCCAAATTTATACGAGAGCATCCTCATAATGTGTAAAAATATTGGTATAAATTTCATGTCCAGAAAACAACATTTACTATATTTTTGGACATAAAATGCAAACCATACCGATTTTAAACAACAAAATGAATAAATATTCAAAACTCAAAATCTGACTTTGAAAATTTACATGCTGAAAGTATAAATATGAAAAATCACTGTGTAAAAATTTCGTGACCAGATTCGAACTATAACTATTTATAGTAATTATTTTAGCCAAAAACACACTTTTTGACTCGGTTTTGTATAAAAATCATTTAAATTAGCAAACAAATTTCAAAAAATACGAAATTTGACCAGTAATTTCATGAGACCAGAAACTTTGCATGCAATAAAAATCTCGTGTTAAAACCATTTTTAACATCATTTTCGGATTTTATGTTATTTATTCTCAATAAATACATAAAACTCCAAAATCAACAAAATAAATTTGTAACTACAAGCCTTGGCTCTGATACCACTTGTAGGGATCGGATCCCATTCACTAATCAAGTATTAGTGTAAATCAAATTACTCTAATTTGATTTAGCAAGATCTATGTAGTTAACAAAAGTATTTTGTTACAAGATTAGAAATTTATACCTTTCTTGAAAAGGAAATTAGGGCACTAAACTAGAACTCCTTTCTAGTTTAGTTTCTTGAGTATGAGCTTAGGATGATCCTCCTTAAAACCCAAGTTTCCAATAATAGAAAACCTCCTAAAGTTGCACCCAAGAACTTAACTCCAAAATACTAAGTATCTTGAACTAGAGATCACTTAGTATTACTTGATAATATGTAAAATATTAATACTAACTCTTAGTAATAATATTAAGGAGAATATTAGAGTTTTAGAGAGAATATGTATTGAGAGATATTAGAAGAAGTTAGGAGATGTATGCATGCACTTTCTCTTTCTTTTTATGCTCTAATATAAGCCAAAATGAGAAAAGCAAAAATGGGTTCCAAAGACCATAATGGCCGGCCCCCCTTATGCATGGAGAGGAGAAGAGTTTTTCCTCATGGAATAGAACAATCTTATGCTTTGTAATGATGGTGCTTTTACATGCAAAAGTAGGATAAAAAGCAAAAGACAAAACAAAGCATCTCCTCTCCTTTTCCTTTGCATTTGGACGGCTAAATGGCCCTTATAATGGGTCCAATTTGTTTTCAATATTTGTCCCACAAATACTTATAATTTATCACTTGATCATCCAATATGATAAAGTACAAATTATCAAATTGAACTCACAACTCTTCTTAAACATATATGTACACTTACACATATTTAAGAATTGCTCTTTTACTAATCTCATTAGTAAAATATGTATGATTAGTGAATTAACAGTTAATCACTAATTCCCATCTCCTCAAATAATTTTATCGATATAAAATTAAATCACTCGAGTTCACAACTCGATTTCTCTCTAAATTAATTCACTGACTAACCGTTAGTCAATTTATCAAGTTACTAATCTAATCGTATCTCATACAATTAATTAGCTTAAACATTTGGAGTACGTTCCTATAGGTGTGACTTAAAGGGATCAATTGATTACCGCCGTTCTCACGACAATAACGTCAAACTCTAGTCAGCCAACCGTTATTGATTTACGTTAATCAATTGACAATAATTCAGGATTATCCCCATGTATCCCTTAATTGAGATTTATTAAGTAATCGCACTATTGTGGAGGACACATACTCCAACACCCAAATGGCGAACACACACCCTTATCAATCAAGCTAGATTTCGACGTAACAAACAACGCCGCAGAATACGAAGCATGCTTGCACGGTCTCCAAGCAGCGCTTGTACTCAACGCCCGCAATATAAGCGTCTATGGGGACTTCTCCCTCATAATCAACCAAGTATCCGGAGCATGGAAAATACTTAACGAAAACCTAGCGTTATACCAAAACAAAATACAAGAGCTCATAAACGAATTCTATCACGTAGAATTCATACACCTCCCACGCGAAGAAAACCAATTCGCCGACGCGTTATCCAAACTCGCGTCACTAATCAACATACCCCCGGGAATGGAAACGCTCCCCATTGTCGTGGAACGACGGAATGAACCCGCCTACATC
The DNA here is from genome assembly GCA_023091065.1 of Dianthus caryophyllus. Lineage (NCBI taxonomy): Eukaryota > Viridiplantae > Streptophyta > Magnoliopsida > Caryophyllales > Caryophyllaceae > Dianthus > Dianthus caryophyllus. The sequence continues at coordinate 21,234,053 of CM041527.1, forward strand.
TGTGACATTGAAACCGAGGAAGAACAAACCGATCCTTGGTACCAAGGAATCATCAACTACAAAACAAACGGTGAATACCCACCAAACATTGACAAACGGGCCAAGCGAGCCCTACACCTGTTATCATCACAATTCGTGATGGAAATGGGCAAACTACTCAAAAAGACGCCTCAAGGCACACTACTCTTGTGTGTCGATCACAAAAAGGGACACGAGATCATGTCCCAAGTACACGATGGCGAGTGCGGACCACACATGAACGCACGAGCCATGTGCAAACAAATCATAAGGCTAGGATGGTACTGGACAACCATGGAGGCCGACTGCGCGAAATATGTCAAACATTGCCATAATTGCCAAATCTTTGCAAACATACAACACATACCTCCTTCACCACTATACAGTTTAACCTCGCCATGGCCTTTCTCCACATGGGGGATTGACGTCATTGGCAAAGTACAACCCGTGGGAGCAGGAGGACACTGCTTCATCCTCGTGGCCATCGACTATTTCACCAAATGGGTCGAAGCCGCATCATACCGTACGCTAGGCACAAAAGAAGTTGCGAAATTCATACAAAACAACATCATTTGTCGCTACGGCATACCCCACGAATTCATAAGCGACCAAGGCACACACTTCCAAGGAGAGGTGGAACCACTCCTCCTCAAATCCAAGATACAACGACACAAATCATCACCCTACCGACCACAAACTAACGGCGCGGTCGAGGCAGCAAACAAAACCGTCGTATCAATCCTCAAAAAGATGATCGACACCTGCCACGACTGGCCCAACAAAATCCCATTCGCATTATGGGGATACCGCACAACCATCCGCACACCCACACGTGCATGACACCCTATTTCCTAACCTACGGGATGGAGGTCGTTTCAACTGTAGAAATCGAAATGCAATCCCTTCAATTCTCATGGAAGCGGACATTCCTGGTAGAATGGGCACGCGAGCGATACGAACAACTCATCCTGTTAGGCGAAAGACGGTTACATTCACTAAGTACAAATCAGAATGTATCAATCTCGCCTACAACGCGCTTACAACAAAGCGGGTCAAGCCACGAAACATCAAAGTGGGTGACCTAGTACTCAAATCAGTCAGAGCACCATTCTGGCCGACCCAAGAGGGAAATTCAAACCCAATTGGGCCGGACCGTACTTGGTCAAGGAAATCCTTCCCGGAGGAGCCGTGAAACTAACTGACCTTGACGGTCAGGACTTCCGATTACCAACAAATCTTGATTAACTCAAGAAATACTACCCTTAAACACAAACACTTTTGCAATGTATTTCAAAAACAAAACTCACTCTCGCATGGGTGAACTACGCTCGGTTTGATTCCACGCACTGTGGATACGTAGGCAGCTTTGCAAAGGGCTCAACCGAATCACACGAACTACGCCGGTTTGATTCCGTGAAACGCGGATACGTAGGCAGCTTATCAAAAGCACAACCGAACTTTTTAGCACGCATGCCCAAAGCTTAAAAAGGTCAAGGGCGTTGCACTCACAAAAAGACACGCTCAAAGCTTAAAAAAGTCGAGAGCACAGTCAACACAAAACAAAACAAAAATCCAAGTCCAAAGCTTAAAAAGGTCGAGGACTTAAGGACGGAACAAGTCAAACAAACAAATCCGAAGCTTAAAAAGGTCGTGGATTTTAAGACAAAGTATGAATGTTCGAAGCTTAAAAAAGTCGAGAACATTTAAAAACAAACAAAAGAAAGCAACGAGACAAGGCAAAAGCAAATTAATTCTATTTTATTACTTTATTTAGAATTTTTCGCAATTTCGAAATGAGCTAGGAACAAGCCTCTCTAGCCCTTTATTTGAATCTAAAACACGCATTTAAATAAAGGAATTTTTCTAAACAAGACAAAAGCAAACTACTCAAGTCATCTTCTGACGCTTCGGATTAGCCTCTTCATCTTCAAGGGGCCGCTCCGCCACAATCTTCGAACTTCGGCCGCAGGACGGATCTCTCAAAACCTGGGCTCGATCGGATCCTCGTCTGCTTTCAGGGCTCCTCGATCCTTGACCCTAGACGATCTCTAACGGTCACCTTCGGTCCAAGCCTTTCCCGCGCCAGTCTCGAAGTAGAAGCACCTGCACTAACAGTACAAAGATCACCATAGTCCCTCCTTTCGCGCACCACCTCATACGCCAAGGAGGGCCTTGGGCCATTCTTTTCCCTCCTCCTTTGATTCTCCCGTTCCTGAGGATCATTGGAACGGTACCACCGTGAATAGAAGTCCGTAACACGGCTAGACTCTATATGCTCCGGAACAGCCCAGGTAACACGGTCTTACCATCCTCGGATCCACGCATCGATCATTTGGTTGTTTAGCATAACAACCCCTCCAACCTGAGTATCCTGCTCGGGTATGGTCTGAGCAAGCCCGATTTGCCTCTTCAAGCGAAGAGGATGAATCCACACTCCTCGTTCAAACCCACACAACATCAACCCACGAGCCTCATTCACAACAGACGGCGCCGTAATCGCCGTAATACCCCACCATGACACATACCAACGAATGGTGCTGTCCTTCACGAACCCCCGGTAGTAGTTTAGCGAACGCTCCCGAAGGTCAGCCCACTCCATCTTTCGCGACGTCGTGGCCGCAGCCTTGAAAACACTTCCAAAGGGAAGAGCTTTATACACACTTAGCCTCTCCATGAGCCAAACGTTGAGAATCCTAGCGCAACCCCTGTACGAGCTCAGACGATTAGCACAACGGTCGTCTAAAGCCAGTATGGTCTCCGCTAAGATCAACGCAGAAGGATCATATCCCCTCTCCATCTCTTCGACAGCACGAGCATACCTCGCGTTCCCGAACACTCCATCTGGCATGGACCCCGCAAAAGCATAACGATGAACCAAACAAAAAGCAAGGGCCCTCCGCCTAGAACGGTCCGAAATACTAGTATCAACTTTATTCATGTATCGTTGACACAAGAGAAGCATGTTTACCTTGCCTCCCTCAAACAAACCTGCAGCATGAGCATTCGTCATCCCAAGGAAGTTTCGCAACATCCCGTTATAGCAAAGCTCACTCCTTACAACCACAGGAGTAGTCCGTTTCGACCACCCCGCAATGGCCGAGAACTCCTCCACTAAAGGACACACCTCTCCCCCGGGAAACCTAAACACGTGCAAACTAGGATCCCAATAATCTAAGCACGCATCCAGGAAGTCAAGATCGACTTTCATTTGGCGAAAGCCAATAAAAACACCCGCACCATCATCATACACCGCCTTCTTCATTGCCGAGCTTAACGAGGAAGTCCACCTCTTCAAAAGAGCATCAAAATGCTCCTCCATCTTTCTTGGATACAAAAACTTTTATGAATATACCTAATATATTTATGAGAGCAAAAATCTAAAGCAAAAGAAAAGAAGAGAAGTGTTTGTGAATGAAGATTATGGCACGTACCCCCTCTCCTTATATAGGAAAACAATGTCCGAAATATGGAAATACAGCGCTACCAGACAGACCAGCAAACCGCATGGCTCTATGCGGTTTGAAACCCAAACCGCATAAGCTTATGCGGTTTAGCCCACGAACTGCATAAACCTATGCGGTTTCAGGGGCTGGTTTTTCTCAACGTTTCCTAATTTCGTCTTTCCTAAAACACCACCAACTACACCACCCTACGACATCCTCTTGTTTTTCCCCATACAGCGACTTTGTACAACATAGCACATACGATTCTTACCACGAGTCAAAACACAAACATTTTCGACATTCATACAAGCTCATTTCAGCATTTAAAATGAACTTTTCACAAAAACATTTCAGCAATCTAAAATCAAACATCAAATGCATCCCACTCGGGAATCATATCATTTTTCAAACAAGCCTACCAAACAGGTTTACCGACGACAATCAAGTTCAAGCCACAACGATCAAGTTCAAAGTTCAAGCTACAACGGCATGTACATAAAGGTTCATACAATCTTTATTACACAAATTCACTCGGGATGACGACGACGATACTCGTCAAACTCACGCCGAATCTGAGCCGTCTCAGCCCGGCTCTGACACAACTGAGCAGCCTGCTCAGCCCAAGCCATCCTCCACCTGTTGGCTATCCGCCATAGCTTCTTATGAGCCTCCTTAGCCACCTGTGATACACAACACAAAAACACTTCACATTTCTCTCCATTTTGCCTTAATTTCACTCAAATCAAGTCAAACTTAGGGGGGAAATTTCAAATTAACAGCGCTCATCCCCACTTTGCCTTAATTTCACTCAAATTAAGCCAAACTCGAGGGGGTAACCACAAAAACACGACTCTCACAAGTTTGATCATCGCTATATTTCATACCTCGATCAAACTGGGGGCTCACTCACATATACAAAGATACATACCTTCTTCACCCTGCCCGTCCAGCTGTCCATGCCCGCGTCAGTGGTCACCGCAAATCTGACGGTAAAGTGAAAATCTGACGACAGGCTAAATCGTACTCATCGGTGGTAGGGAAATCACCAGGCTGCTCCGCCATCTCCGGATCAAATTCCTACAAAACAAGTACAAAACGCACACGTCAGGGAAATTTTTCGCAAAAATTACCTTACGCACCCTCAAAAGAAGCAAGCATACCTCAATTGGCCCACAAGCAAGCCGAGACTCAGCAAACTGGCCATAGTCTTCCCCAGGACAGAGAAGACTCACCGACTCTCCTTCCCCGTACAGCGCCACCCGATCCTGAGCAGAAACCCCTCGCTCAAACAGGACCCTCGGCGGATCTCAGCACCACCGAGTGGCCACCCCGCCTGAAAGACCAAACGCTCTCCAAGGTACCAAACTGCCCATACACGGCGTCACCAGTGCAAAGCGCTGGTCTCTCGTGATCAGTAAACCTAGCTCCAATGCCCTCAGGAATCTCCCTGTACTGGCCCCACGGGAACGGCACGAACTACAAACAAAGACAAGACAAACACTCATAAATACAAATACAATACAACCACTTTAAGTACACTCTACCTAAAATGGTTCAAGCACAAACCTCATCAAACCACATCCGGTTCAGACGATCCCGAACCTCGTCATACGACCCGATTAAGCGCGACGGTTACATCGTACCCCAAATGCGTCTGTGGTACTCTCTCACGATCCTCACAGCATGCGGGGGGAGCAGAAAAGGAAAATGGCTAAGAATCCACGACTGCACACACAAGAAACAAAAACACGGTACAAAGACAAAGACAACAAAAACAAACAAAGAATGCACCAAACAAAAATGCATTAACACGCATTCCATCAAGAATCCAGGCGAGACTAAGGACAGTCTCGACCCTCGATCCATGACCCGCGGTCTCATGGCATCCATGCAGAAACGAATGCACAAACCCAAAGACGGCGTCACCCAATCGAACGTCCCAATTGCATTCCAATCCAGGAGATGCATAAGGACCGATGTCGACGCCCGCTCGCCCTTATCGCCGAAGTACATGGCGCTGACAAACCACCACAGCCACATACGAGCATTCTGCTCGTCACTCCACTCCGAGGGGCCATACTCGGTCTTCCCCTCAAAATACTCCAAGATGTAGCTCGTCTTGAAAGTATAAGGTGGTGCACCCTCGCAAATCACCTCCAAACCACCGCCGATTGCATCAGTCACAACCTCGTCCACAACGGACGGCGTAAACTCAAAACTCATGTCACGGTCTCCAAACGGCAGCCCCGTCATGACAGCATACTCAGACAAGGTAATGCCGGCCTCAAAGCCGGGCATATGGAACGTCGTCGTGGTGTCCCAGTACCTGTCCAGGAAGGCCCTGATCAACATCAGGTTCGCCGTCTGCTTCTTCCTTGCAATCTCCCTCCAGTGGCCGACCAACGGGCCAAACACACTACGCAGCACCCAAGCTTGCGCCCTCGGCAAAAGCTTCTCCTCAAAAACACACATTACGGACGAGACACCCGAGAAAGTCCTCATCGAGCCTTTCTGCCAACCCATCGTCGCTCGATAGGAAACGTGTCTCTCCGGAGCAAGTAGAAGGTTGTGGCCATCCCAACCCTTGGCAAAGGCCCTGTTCACACGTGATTTTCGCGGCCTAGAGCTACTCGCTCTAGCCATAGCCTCCGCAGCCTCCTCAACCTCCTCAGCCTCCTCAGCAACATCCATCTCAGCCTCCAGCTCATCCACAAACTCCTGAGCAAACGCATCCGCCTCCTCCTCCTCGGGATCAGGCACAGGGACATGCCTCCCACGAACCTGACCCCTACCTCGTGACTGCCCACGTCTCGTGGACAAGTCACGAGGGTCGGCTTCCCTCTCGCTACGCGCACGCCTCAAACCACTCGAACTAGAGGCTCCCTCGGTCCTCGAACTAGCACTCCTACGAGATTTCGATCTCGTAACACGACTAGAATCTTCCCCTGCAACCAAACACAACCAATACATACAGCTATAATACATGCAAGCATACAACTTGGCATACACATACACAAACACACAAATAATACGCACATAATACATATACACCCTTCTTATACATATACATCCTTTAACACATTACACTATACGCCCTACAGAGCATTTTTAGGCCTAATTTACAATTAAGCCGAAAACCGTTCTCTACACCTCAAAATTACAACTTTATGGTTTCTACACGCCATAATGGCCCCCAACAATAACCCATTAGAAGCAATTGCATTTTGGTCACTCCGATCAAAAACCCCCAATTCGCCTTAATTACTCCGTACAACTACGACTTAAGACGGCGATTTGAAAGCCCTAACTCGACATTTTCGCAAAACTAACGCTATAGGCATGCTATACTCACTATGGGCATCCTACACCGAAGTTTAATTGAAATTCCGGGTCGGAAAATCCGGGTTCGTTTTCGGGCTCGAAACCTAATTTGGACGTTTTTCACACAAAGACGGTCCAAATCACAATCAATTCACACATACATGCTAACATGGCATAATGCAACACAATGACGTCAATTTCAAGCATTCAAACGGCAAATTTCAAGCAAAACTCGGGTTTTCATTCAAAACCCATCTTTTCCACATTTCAAGGCAAAACTAGCTAATTACAACAACAAATAACGTAAAAGCAAGTTAAAATGGAGCATTACCTCGTTCCATAGCAAGGCAACGCAAGAAAAATGAGCAAAAACGGTTGAGAAATCGAAAAATGGCGTTTTTAGAGCTTAGAAACCGAAAATGAGTGAATAAGGCATAACACGGTATAACTCGTGTTATATAGCCCCCTACAGCCAATAAGGCAAACCGCATAACCTTATGCGGTTTGCATCACGAACCGCATAAGGCTATGCGGTTCCTGCCCCTGGTTTGTCTCGGTTTTTTCTCGTTTTACGCCTACTTTTGAATTCCCAATTCACCTTAGCTCTAATGCAACTCCAAGTACGTCCTGTGCTTGGGTTAAGGCATCACCTACAGTCCGCCATACGCGTATATTAAGCATTTAATGTACGGTACAGAAGCAGAAGCACGAACGCTCTTCACGAGCATTACATCATATTATCCTCAACGGAAGGCAATCATATGCAATTACGACTGCATAGACACTCCTCGGCGAGCCTAAGCATAAGCACTCTGCAACATACACCTAACTTCAAGCATTCCACTCTACATAGACACTCCTCGGCGAGTTTAAACGCGAATACTTCACGAAACACACCTCTACATCCATGCACCCTTACACGATCACTTTGCACCCTTGCACATGCGCTCTTTCGCGAGACCTACACTAAACACTTACATAAACGCCCCTATTCAATTATACACCTCATGCATACCCAAACATCTTACAAAGACACATACACCCCTGCACTTTTTACACATGCAACATGAAGACATTACAAGCACCAGCATCAACATCTGACGATACCAAGCACACGCAAAGGCACCAACAAACGACAACAAGCACGACGAAGACATCAGCAGGCTGGCAGGCCCTTATAGCATGCACGGACCGCCAAGTCCTTAAAATGCGCACGCCCCTCCCCGCTTAGCCCGGTTCGAAGTCCTCGTCTCACCCATGGACACATGCTTCGTTCCGCTGACTATATCGAGACTGTAATGGTCCGGATATGGTCGAAGGAGTTTGACTAACGCTCTAGTCCGAGCTCAGTCAAACTGGGGGCTCTGTGGATACCCATATCCGTACCCTCCCAAACAAAACCCTGTGATGTATCACGGACTTTTATTACGCATGCTTTAACGTTGACTTAAACGGTTTTAACTAATGTCGAATTCACTTTGAGTCGTTTTAAATGTTAAAATGTTTAAGGTCGCTTCACATCGCTTTAAATAAACTTTCATTTTGTCCATTTGGAGTCTAGCTAGGTCCTTGTCCTGCTTCATTTGGCATGAGCTTCGCATTTGCACTACAATTAGTCCTTTTACATTAACAAGGTCTAATTCAGCATTCCTAAATTCCTAAATTTAGGCCCGGCAGCTAAAACCGCTATTTAGCCCCCTCTTACACAAAATAAGGCTTCACGTCTTACCTTATTTCACAAAAACTATGCAAATACACCCTTTTCATTTTTCCGGGTCTCGGGCCCGAAACCAAGCCCAAACCCAGCTTTTGGCCCGCACTCCAAAGCCCTAAGCATCACAAAATATCTCAGAAATATCCTAGCTGTTTTCTTGAGCCACACGTTTGAGATTATCACGTAATCTTTCAAAGATATAATTCAACCGAAACTAGGAAACTACACAAAAACCACACCCTCGAACCGCATAAGCTTATGCGGTTTGGGGAGGCAACCGCATAAGGCTATGCAGTTCCTAGGCCTGTTTTTATCCCCGGATTTCCTAATTTCTCCGAGGTTTTTAGTATATATACACCCATATACCCTGACCTCGAAATCACAATTCACAACCAGAAATACACAATTTCTCTTCAGAATACATCCTTCACACATAATTTCTTGCACCCTTCCACAAAACACTCACAAAGCCTCAAGCACTCAAATCTTTGAGTTCAACACACCATCCCGTGTTGAATTCATCCTCCTTTCAAGTTCAAGAAGCGAAGCTCTGCCCGGATCTGAAGCGTCAGGACAAGGTAGGTACCGATCCACTTGGATCAAAAGCTTTTTCTTATTTTCTATGGACTAACAAAGGGGTCTACACTTTAGCGCCCCCCGGCTTTGGCACCCAGCGCGCTTGCACTCCAAGTGTTCTATTTACTTCGGGTACACTCCATATCCGATGACACGCCAAAGTCGCATAAGCAACCGACCTTATAAAATAAACCAATGGACAATTGAACTTTATTTTATTTGCATGCATCTTGCACCTTCTTATTTTGCATTAAATCAACTTAAACAATGAATTCGACCTTTAACTGAACCGTATTCGTTAACAAGTTAAACATGCTAAACTGAGGGTTTTAATCAATCTTTTTGCATCTGCATCTGCATTCTTTTACAAACTTATCGCACTTGTACGTAGCGATAACATTAGCTCAAATATCATCTTACAAGGATTGTTCTAGATCAGTAGAAGCTATTTTTACATAGGCTTTTCTAAAAGGTTTTCATAAATCATTATTTGAATTAACTCTTTTTCTAAAGTACCCTCACCCCGAATCCAATCTGGTTTCACAGCCTTAGATCTAGGGGTGTCAGCGTGCTCCAAAATCTAGGACATGTTTTTAACTTAGAACATGGTAGCAGGTTCCTAATTTCCGCGATAATTAGGTGGCGACTCCATAACAGTTCTTAAAGGTTTTTCCAACTTAATCTTTTTTTAACTTTAAAATCCGCCCTTTAAGCAAGACGCCGAGTTGGGTCCCTCGACGCGGTTCCCGGGTTCCACACTACCCTAGAACTAGACTTTCGTTCTTAAGTTCAAGGGTGCTAGATACTCGCTAAAACGTGATCAAGAAATCAACGAGAGCAATCAAGCAAAGACTAAACAAAGCATGGCAAAAACTAACTCAACAAGATCATCAAAAACAACCAAGACCAAAACCTTCACCTTTCTCCCTAGATGAAAAGACTACTCACGCATGACGGAAATGATAATCAAAGCAATTGAAATAGATGAAAACATGATCACAAACAATATAACTTGAAATCACAATCAAAAAGGGAGAAGAAATTGATAATACCAATCAGAATTTCAATAAACCAAAGGATGAATTCAACAACGAAAACCAAATAGACGATCAAAACCAAAGCAATCCGAGTCGGGAATTGAAATTACAAAAGTATAAAAGTATGAAACTTAGGATTTTTAGAAAATGAAGTTCTATGTGTCTAAAAAGTGCTGTAAAAAGATGAGACGAAAATATGATCCACAAGGCCTTCAAATAGACGAATTATTTCAAGCACACGAAGCGTCCCACTCGTCCCTGGCATCCGGGACCACTGTCCCGTCCGGGACACCACCATCCCGACCGGGATGCACCTCAGGGACACCTGTCCCGTGTTGTTCAGTTTTCATGCTCTTTTGGTCCCTTTTTGTACTTAGCTTCTTTTGCAAAATTTCTCGTCCCAAGGCATAGGGACAAGGCCAATGTCGTCCCAAGGGGTAGGGACAAGGCTTAGGATGATCATGTGAGTTTCAAATCCCGTCCCAAGGTCCCGGGACGCCTTCATTTGTTGAAACGAGGCTCGTGCGCAACCGAAACTTAACGAAACCAACTCGGAACATCACGAAACTTTACGAAACTTCACGAAACCTCCCGAATAGCATCCTAACCTCCAAATAGCTGCTTTAACCTGAAAAATAAACACAAAAACGCAGCAGGGCCAAAACGGAGAGAAATAGGAGCTGAAACGCAAGTAAAAGTGCGGGAAACGCGAAGTAAAGCTCGTGAACAAGGGGCTATATATACGTAAATATATGACACATCATGTATTCATGTAAAAAAAAATTAAATTAGGAAAATAATTTATAAGTTGTTAAAATTGAAAATGGTGTTCTTGACCTTTATTTTGATCTTCATGTGTGTTCATATGATCTTCATGTTGATGTTCATCATTATTGTTCATTTTGATTATGTTTTAGTTTATGTTTGTTAATAATTTGTGTTTATGTTTAGTTATTGTTTTATATATTGTTAGTATTATAATATAAATCAACTTAAAACATTATAAATCATTAAGATTAAAAGTTAGAAATTTAAAGTGTTGAAAACTACTATTCATAAATATAAATGAAATTTTTAGTAAATTTCATTTTAGTATAAATCGTTTTAGTATAATTAGAATAATTAAATTATAAAGACTTTAAGCTAAAAACCGTTAAAATCGAAAAATGAAAATTTAGAACCACCTAGCACTTACTCACGGCATTCATGCCATTTTTGGGCCAAAATGGTATTTTTATCACTTTTTAGTTTATTGATTAAAATAATTTAATTAGTATTTAATAAGTTAGAATTAAGAAATTAAAAGAAATAAATGAATTTTGATATATATATAATCCACTTGGCATTTACACTTTAAATAGACCAAATTTGATCAAAATGAATTTATCACTAAGTCACTAAATTTAAATAGTTAGTATAATTGAATTTTTGTATAAATCGATTTAGTTATAAATAAAATATATTAAACCGATGAAAATGGTTAACCGTTATAAAAATGAACTAAATCGTGTGCTACTGCCTTTACAAGTATTGGACTGTTGGACTTGGACATACGGACTAAAATGAACCATCCACGACACTATTATTATTAAAAATGAAAATCGCTAAATTTAGTAAATAGACGACTAAATTTAACTAAGTCTCGTTTTAAAATAAATATCATTGATCACTTTTTTACAAACCGAACTTAACGTTTTTAAAACTAGACTTTTAAAATATTTTCACAAATCACTAAGTACAAAACGAACTTAACGACTTTGAAACTAGAAATTTATACTTAACAAATAAAAAGAAATCTAAGTTTATACTTAGGAAAAATATCAATGTATAAGAATACTTATAAAATACTTATAAAATACGTATAAATATAAAAATACGTACAAGTATAAGAATACGTATGAGTATAATAATACGTATAAAATACGAAGTATAAAAATACGAATACGTATAAAAATACGTATAAAATACGATGAATAGTGAATAGTGAATAATGAATAGTGAATAGTGAAAAGTGAATAGTGAAAAAAATTACGAAACTTGTAAAACAAGTTACGTCTTAAAATTCAAAGATATTGCAAAAACTCAAAATTTGAAATAGTGAAAATAATTGAAAATTTTACTAAGTATAGAAAAATTTAAAATGAATAAGTAAATAACTTAAAGTGTTTTGAAAAACACTTAAATAAAATTGGACATACTAATAAACGTTTCAATATAGAAACTTAAAAACGTTAATAATTAACAACACTTCAAATAATAAACGAACGTGTTATGTGATCATATCCAACCGAATAAAATACTTAAACGTTTGACGATGAGACTAGGAGAGTCTAGTAACATGTGATATGTAATATCAAATAAATAATAAATCTTGAGTAAGTTAAATAAAAGGTCAAACGCTTGAGCCTCGGATATGAAAACGTCAATCGTGAGTGAAGTGGGGTTAAGATAGTCTTGTAGCGGATACCACTATCTCGGTCTCTGACATGGGTCATCCCGGTTAGTGTGGTTGAGCCGGCAGCTTTATTGCTTAGCATCCTGCCCATGCCTTACGCCTTAAGTCGTATTGCCTATGCCGTACAAGATAAAGAATATGCCAACTCTTAGTGGGTCAGGCTTTAGGAAATAGTCGTTTTATCCAGAGTTAAGGTGCTCTATGATTAGCATAGCCTATTCTTAAAGTGGATATTAGTGTATGCATACTAGACTAGGGTTTTTATTCCCCTATTTCGCTAAAGATAGTACTAAACCTACACACAAAGTAATAGATTTAGGTTGTGATTAATCAAGCACAAAGCCACTAATTAATGTTTCACAATCTCAAGCACAAAGCAAGGAGAAAATGAAGAACACTCAACTCATAAACTCTAGGGTTTTCATTCAATATCAAATCTGAAAAATATGATGTGAGAATGAGGGTTTATATACTACCCTCACTCTAATCTTGACCATACAATCCTAAGAGGATCTAAGGGCTACAATAAACCCACAAAACTAACATACTACTCGGTCCAAAGCTCACATGTGAGCTGAAATTTTGAAGAGAAAACAACAACGATAAAGTATAAAGCATAAAGCATAAAAGGTAGATAGTGACATGTGTTGAAAGGGACTTATTGTGGAACACATGTGAGGCCTCCTTGTGATCATTTTTTCGGCTGATTTGGGCTTCTCTCCCTTGATTTTGGCTCTTGATGATTTAATTGACTTGTGGTTGACCCTTGGACCTAAGGTTGGAAGCGGGCCCTAGGTCAATGGATGGCAAGCTCTCAACTCCCGTTGCAATCTCCCCGGGTTGAAAAGGATTTGCCCTCAAATCCTCTCCTTCTTCATCCTCCAAGTATTCAAGATACGGGCTAAGGTCTCCCACATTAAATGTGCCATGGACTCCGTACTCTCCCGGTAGATCAACTTTGTAAGCATTCGGCCCAATTTTCTCAAGTATCTCGAAGGGACCCTCGGCCCTAGGCATGAGCTTGTTCTTTCTCTTATCCGGAAACCTTTCCTTCCTCAAGTGCAACCACACCAAATCTCCCGCTTCAAACTCCCTTGGAGTTTTTCGGTTCTTGGACTTAGCCTTGTAGGCTTCGTTTGACTTCTCGATTTGTTTCTTGACTTGGTTGTGGATGCTCATCATGAACTCAACACGCTTCTTGGCATCGTAACTCATCTCCTTGCTCTTGATGGGGGCTAGGTCCGTGGGCATGAGGGGGTTGGCCCCATAGACCACTTCAAATGGTGAATGTCCCGTGCTAGAAGAAGGGGCACGGTTAAAAGCAAACTCGGCGTGAGCAAGTTTGAGATCCCAATCTTTCAAGGACTTAGAAACGATGCTCCTAAGGATCCTCCCCAAGGTTTTATTAGTGACCTCGGTTTGGCCATCCGTTTGAGGGTGGTGACTCGTGCTAAACAAGAGCCTTGTTTTCAACAATTTCCACAAGGTCTTCCAAAAGTGGCTCATGAATTTGGTGTCTCGATCGGATACAATGGTCTTGGGAACTCCGTGTAGTTTGACCACTTCCTTGAAGTACAACTCGGCCACACTTATGGCATCTTCGGTTTTCTTGCACGCAATGAAGTGAGCCATCTTGCTAAATCGATCCACCACAACCATGATGGAGTCCTTACCTCGTTGAGTTCTAGGCAAAGCGACGATGAAATCCATGCTAACGTCCTCCCATGGCCGATTTGGGTGGGTAGAGGAGTGTAGGGCCCCGTTTGAAAGAAGGACTTGGATTGTTGGCACGAAGCGCATCTCTTGATCACATCTTGGACATCTCCAAGCATTTTGGGCCAATAGAATTGATCTTGGAGGATGTCGTAAGTCTTTTGAATTCCAAAATGCCCGGCTAAACCATTAGAGTGAACCTCACGCACTAGGAGAAGTCGATAGGAACCCTTAGGAATGCACAACCGATTCCCCAAGAATAGGAATCCCTCTTGAAGTGTGTACTTGCTCCCTACCTTGCTTTGCCCTTCACGAATGGAACTCCACTCATCCTTGAAGTCGGGATCCTCCACATAGAGTTCTTTCATGAATTCAAAACCCAACACTCTTTGCTCCATGTAGCTTAGCATGGTGTGCCTCCGAGATAATGCATCGGCCACCACGTTATTCTTTCCTTCAATGAACTTGCTCGAGAAAGAGAATGATTGAAGAAACTCGACCCATTTGGCATGCCTATGATTCAACTTGTGTTGCCCATTGATGTATTTGAGTGCCTCATGATCCGAATGAAGAACAAACGGTTTGGGTTTGAGATAATGGCTCCAATGAGCGAGAGCCCGGACGATGGCATAGAATTCTTTGTCGTAGGTGGAGTAATTGAGCTTGGCGCCATTCAATTTCTCACTAAAGTAAGCGATTGGTTTGTGTTCTTGCAAGAGAACGGCCCCAATTCCAACTCCACTAGCATCACATTCGACCTCAAAGAGCTTATTGAAATCCGGTGGTGTGAGAATAGGTGAATCACACAACAACTCCTTGATTTTTTTGAAGGAATTCTCGGCCCCCTCATTCCACTTGAACTCTCCTTTCTTCATGCACTCGGTGATGGGTGCCATGATGGTGCTAAAATCCTTGATAAATCGTCGATAAAAAGAAGCCAAGCCATGAAAGCTTCTCACCCTGTTATGTTCTTCTGAATGGGCCATGATTTGATAGCCTCCACTTTCTCTTGATCCACTAGTATACCTCGGCTAGAGATGATATAGCCCAAGAATCGACTTCGCTTTGCATGAAGGAACACTTCTCTAGCTTGCCATACAACTTGTGGTCTCGAAGGGTCTCAAACAACACTTGCAAGTGATGTAGATGAGCCTCTTTGGAAGGGCTATACACCAAGATATCGTCAAAGTAAACCACAACGAACCTTCCCAAGTAAGGTCTCAAAACCTCGGTCATCAATCTCATGAAGGTGCTAGGAGCATTGGATAGTCCAAAAGGCATGACTAACCATTCATATAACCCATGCTTCGTTTTAAAAGCCGTCTTCCATTCATCACCCTCTTTGATTCTCACTTGATGGTATCCTTGTCGCAAATCAATCTTGGAAAACAATCGAGCCCCACTAAGCTCATCAAGAATGTCATCAAGTCTAGGTATAGGAAACCTATACTTGACCGTAATATTATTAATAGCTCGACTATCCGTACACATTCTCCAAGTTCCATCCTTCTTAGGTACCAAGAGTGTAGGTACGGCACAAGGACTAAGAGATTCTCTTACAAACCCCTTTTCCATGAGTTCCTCAATTTGTTGTTGAAGTTCTTGTGTAGCCTTGGGATCACTTCGATATGCGGCCTTATTAGGTAGTGTAGCTCCCGGAACAAGGTCAATTTGATGTTCAATGCCCCTAATAGGGGGTAGGCCGTGTGGTAGTTCGAGAGGAAACACATCCTTGTAGAGTTCTAAGAGCCCTTGAACTTCACATGGAATCGGTTTTTCACTTTCCTTAGGAGTTTCTTTGGCAATGAGGGCATAAACAACCATTCCCTTGCTAAGCTCTTGTTTCATTTCTTGTTCCCCAACTAGTAGAACTCCCTCTAGTGGCTTGGTTAGGGTTGGAGTGGCTCGGCCACCCATGTTTGGAGGCAAGGGTGTGAGTTTGATCTTCTTGTCTCTAAACTTGAAAGTATAGGTGTTGTCTCTTCCCTCATGAGTTGCATTTCGATCAAATTCCCAAGGTCTCCCTAATAAAAGGTGACAAGCATCCATAGGAATCACATCACACCACACTTCATCCATATAATCTCTTCCCATAGAAAAAGAAACCAAACATCGTTTGTCAACCAAAATTTCGGCCTCCCTATTCAACCATCTCAACTTGTAAGGGTTTGGGTGTTTTTGTGTAGGTAAGGCAAGTTTATCGATGAGGGTTTTTGAAGCAACATTAACACAACTCCCTCCATCAATAATGAGGTTACAAACCCTCTTCCCAATGGTACAATTAGACCTAAAAATCTGATTTTTTTGACTTTCCTCCAAAGGTTGAAGTTGGGTATGCATAACCCTCCAAGTTACAAGACCAAGGTTTGACCCAATTCCTCCTTTCATTCGGCTCAACTTAGCCTCTATTTCCATTCTCAATTTCTCCATAGAGTCATACATGGTTCCCTCAAGAGTAGTATCATAAGAGAGAGGCATACTCATTGAGAAAACAAAGAAGAACAAACCTGAAAATTTCGGGTGAAACAAGGATGTTTTGGACCGTGTGTTTCTTCAAACCCAACTAAAGCTTTGATGACCAATTTGGAGTAAAACCTATGGGGTTTGATTCCACTCAAGAGACTAACAAAAATCGAACTTGAAGAGTCTTAAAAATCTCGGCTAAAGATGTGTTTTTGTGGGATAATTTTTTCTGAAATTTTGTAACATAAAAGAAACAATAAAAGATAGTACTAAACCTACACACAAAGTAATAGATTTAGGTTGTGATTAATCAAGCACAAAGCCACTAATTAATCTTTCACAATCTCAAGCACAAAGCAAGGAGAAAATGAAGAACACTCAACTCATAAACTCTAGGGTTTTCATTCAATATCAAATCTGAAAAATATGATGTGAGAATGAGGGTTTATATACTACCCTCACTCTAATCTTGACCATACAATCCTAAGAGGATCTAAGGGCTACAATAAACCCACAAAACTAACATACTACTCGGTCCAAAGCTCACATGTGAGCTGAAATTTTGAAGAGAAAACAACAAATGCATAAAGTATAAAGCATAAAGCATAAAAGGTAGATAGTGACATGTGTTGAAAGGGACTTATTGTGGAACACATGTGAGGCCTCCTTGTGATCATTTTTTCGGCTGATTTGGGCTTCTCTCCCTTGATTTTGGCTCTTGATGATTTAATTGACTTGTGGTTGACCCTTGGACCTAAGGTTGGAAGCGGGCCCTAGGTCAATGGATGGCAAGCTCTCAACTCCCGTTGCAGGTAGGACAAAATGTGATGATTTAAAATCATTGTTTAAAATTATTTAAAATCATTATTTCAGCTAACTTTAAACTATATATTTAATTTCAAATAAAATTATAATTTGCTTTATTTTAAAACCCTTATAATTTTAATTTAAATTAATTCCGTACAAAACTTCTAGGCCCCTTCTCTTTGAAAATCGTTTTGAAATCAATTTCAGAAATGACAACCTAGCAACATTTCTATATTACTTCAAAATATTCCATTTGTAAATATAAAACAATTATATCCTACAATCTTCTCACTCTATCTAACACCTGTATAATAATTCAAAAATTCAGACATTTAGAAATGTCTTATTCTACCAAAATAAAATGTCATTATCAAAATTGTGAAATCTTGATATTCTCTCTAACTGCATTGCCTAACTGCGAGCAGTTATCCACTCTATCCAAGTTTCGGGACGAAACTTTTCTTAAGGGGGTAGGTTTGTAACACCCCGTGTTATTTTAACACAATATGATAAAAGAATTTAATTCCTCAAATTAAATTCATCCTTTTTCCATATAATAAAAATGTTACAGAATTTTTTTCGCCAAATAATACTAAATTTTTCTAAGTACAAATTTAAAAATTTTGAAAAATAAATTTTGTTGTATTATCTTTAGAATTGAAAAAGAAACACATTTCAAAATTTTATAAAATCAACACAAAATTAATATCGCCTTTCAAATTTCAAAAATGTTAAGTTATGTTTACTATTCATAAAAATATATGTAAAACCTTTTATTCATAAAATTCAATTTCGAACATTTTTCATTTTCGAATAAAAATGAACCTTTATACTTTCCCCGTCTCTGAAATTCGGGTCAACAATTTCAAACACACAAATCCAAAAATCAAACAATCTTATCCTCTTCCATTTTCTTTTTAATTTTGAAAAGCAAACTTAACATCACTTTTAATGAAAATATAATCTTTTTGATTTATTTTTAATAAATCATATTATATTAATAACTAATTACTATTCCATTTCTATTGAACTAACACTTTTGAATATTGTCGAAATTATAAGTCACACCTAATTTAAATTGACTAAATTTTTGACGTTTGAATATAAATCTTTAAATCTAAAACATTCAACGAAAAAATAAGTATTTCGACCTAGGAAATTTTTATTCAAAATTTCGAGGATTAAAACTCAATTTTTGTTTTTAGTACCTGAGGATACCGGGGATATCCCTTCTCGACGCCCAGCTCGCGCCCGCCCTCGTGTCATGGGGCGGAATGCACGGCGCGGGAAAATTTTGCAAGAAGCTCGCTCGCAGGAGCTTGCCTTTTTAGTTGCTTGGCTCAGCTCGCTCGAGCTTTCTTTTGCTTAATGGGGGAATGTCATTGCATGTAATTGTGACAAAAAGAAATATAAAAATCCTTTTGAAATGTAATTTGGAGTCGCCACCAAATATTAAAGGAATTTGGAACCTATTCAACGCGCCTTAAGATATAAGACACGGGTGTCTCAGATTTCAAGGTGCGTCGATACCTATCCGTCTGAGGTTATTGTGAAACCAGAGAGGATTCGGAGTGAGGTTACCTTTCTAAAGTTTTGACAAAATGTGTATTGAAAACTGTAATAAAAAAGCCTACGTAAAAGTAGTCTTTACTAATTTGAAAACAAATGCTTTAATTTCGATATTTGGGCTAATAGGACGCTACGTACAAATGCAAATATATGACTCAACAAATATGTAAAATGAATGTAAGCCGTCAAAACTATGACGATTTGCTATAGGAAATATACATGAAATCACTAATTCATTGTGTTTGAATTAATAACTAAACGTTATTTTCCGACTTGTATTCAATTCTAAGATTTTGTAAAACCCTCGGTTTTGCATGTTTAAAGAGACTAGTTGAAACGGTACAGTTAAATGTCGAATCGGTGTTTAAGTCGTAATTTAATGCATGAATCGAGAATTTGCATAATGTAAAAGTGAGTGCTTAATTTAGTGATTTTGAGTCGTTTATTTATGCGATATTGGCGGGGTTTAGACGAATCATTTGATTCGAATTACTACAATCGTATTGCGAATACGAGTTCGTTAATGCCAATACCGGGGTGGGTTAAAGTAACCCTCTAAGTCTCAAACGTCCAATCGGAAGGTAAAATTTCTTTACCTTGAAATGCAAAGACGGTTTTTAGAGTGGAAATTTATAAGTGCGAGAGGCTTTATGTGAATTTGAGTATTGAATTGAATTGATTAGAGAATGTTGTTATGAATGTGTTAGATGATGATTTGATGATTGATGTTGAAAATGATCGAATAAGGGCTGCTATTTATAGCAAATGCTTCGTGTTTTATGCCTAGTTGCTCAGAAAATCGCCAGTGAACCAGCGATTATACAAAAAATCGCCAGAATGTCAGAGGGGAGGGGGAAAATCGCCAGAAGTCTGGCGATTTACCAGAAAATCGCCAGAAGTCTGGCGATTTACCAGAAAATCGCCAGTATTCTGGCGATTTTCAGCCTCCTTTCTGACAGATTTGTAGCGTCGTATTACGTTATCGTAGGTGTGTAAGGTGTAGGCTGTTTTGTCGAGCAATTTGTTTGACATTTGAGGCCTTTGATCATCAACTAGATCACTCAACTTGGCCCAAGTTGATTTTTGGCTCGGTTTTCGCGTTTCGTGCTTCGTGTTTCGGTTTTTCGTCGTGTTTTTCGATCTTGGCTCGAAGTAAAATAATATTGTAATGTATTCTTTTACGACTTTGTGGGATTTTGTTTTGTAAGGATGTGACCCGGGACGCATTTTGGTCCGCTTCGGGTGCTTGACCCTTTTTTCGTGTTTTGGGTCGTTCTTGTGTGTTTGGGTCGTTTTTGTGTGTTTGGGCCATTTTTGTGAGGCGACCTTGTGTCGTGCTTGTGCGTATTGTGTCGACTTACGATTAAAATGACTAAATTAATATTCATTTTTACGAAATATGCAAATTCTAATTAATACGTTAAAAATGACTAAAATGTTTTAGACACTTATGTACCGTTTCGTCTTATTTAAAACATGCATGAAAAGTCCTTTTCGTCATCGGGTTTGTTTTTGGGGGGTACGGATACGGGTATCTACAGAGCCCCCAGTTTGGCTGAGCTTGGACTAAAGCGCTAGTCAAACTTTAAAAGATAGTATCCGGACCATTACAGTCTCGATTCTACCTGGCGACACTAAATATGTGTCTCGGGGAGAGACGAGGACTTAGTGTCGGGAATGCGGGGAGGGACGACATGTTTAAGGACATGACGGTCCTGCATGTTTAAGGGCTTGTTGGTCTGCTGTTGTTTGGATGTCATTTGATGGTGTCTTGTAGCTTGGTCATCTTCTGCATCCTGTGTGTCTGCTGCGTGCTTGCTTGTGTATCTATGTTTTGACTTTCTCTTCCGCAGAGAGCATGGGTGTCTGCGTTCTTGCTTCATGAAAGGAAATCGTGTTTCTGCGTTTTTATTTGAAATAGAAGTGCGTATTTCGTTCTTGTTTTGTATGCGTTTGAAAGATACACGTATTTGGCTTGTGAGGGGTATATGTGTTTTTGATTTTTGACTCGTAAAGAGTGTTTGTGTTTGGAAAATATACGTATTTAACTCGTGAGGAGCATACGTATTTTGATTTGTAACTCGTGAAGAGTGCCTGTGTTTTTGAAAAATATACGTATTTAACTCGTGAGGAGTATACGTATTTTGATTTTTGACTCGTAAAGAGCGTATTTGTTTGAAAAATATACGTATTGAACTCGAGAGGAGTATACGTATTTTGATTTGTAACTCGTAAAGAGTGTATTTGTTTTTGAAAATATACGTATTTAACTCGTGAGGAGTATACGTATTTCGATTTGTAACTCGTAAAGCATGTATTTGTTTTGAAAAATATACGTATTTAACTCGTGAGGAGTATACGTATTTTGATTTTTGACTCGTAAAGAGTGTCTGTGTTTTGAAAATTATACGTATTTAACTCGTGAGGAGTATACGTATTTTGATTTTTGACTCGTACAGAGTGTCTGTGTTTTCAAAATTACACGTATTTAACTCGTGAGGAGTATATGTATTTTGATTAGTAACTCGTAAAGAGTGTATTTGTTTTTTAAAAAATATATGTATTTAACTCGTGAGGAGTATACGTATTTTTGATTTTGTGACTCGTAAAGAGTGTATTTGTGTTATTATTTTGTGAAATTGGGCTCTTGACTTGTAACGAACGTGTGTATTCTCATGTTTTCATCATAATAGCGTGTAAAAGAGTGAATTAATAGCGTAATGGACCGTAATAACCAGCCCAAACTAAAAATTGATCCGTGCTTGAGCAAAAAATCGCCAGACCTCTGGCGATTTAATGTGTGTGTGTGTCATTTTGTCCAAAAACACGGGTAGGGGGAGGAGCATTGCAAAACAGCCGAAAACAACACACAAGCACACCCTAATCGAAAAACTCGTTCTCAGCGATTTTTCAACCAAAATTCGTGATTCCGCCTTCTACGATTCGCAATGGACCAAGGTATGCACTCAATCAAGTTGCTAATTCTTGTTTTGATGTCGGTTTGAGTCGGTTTTAACTGAAAATTCGTTTTTTAGGGTTTATGTGAAACCGCTTTGCATGATTCGAATTTTGCCATTGTTGTTGCTTAAAATCGATGCTTGGGAGTAGTAAGAGGCTTGTCTTGCTGTTGTTGATGATTGTATGTGAAAAACCCGACTTGTGGGGCTGATTTTCGTGTATATGGTCAAGGGCGTTTTGGTCATTTTTCGTTTTTCTCTCCAAACATGCTCAAAATTTCAATGTAGGTTACCCATTAATAGTATAATGCAGGGGTGAATTTGTTTTGTTGAAATAGGCGTGAAAGGCGGGTTTTTTGGGTGAAAAACCGTGAAAAAGGGGGGTTTTTGGTAGTTGTGCTCTGTTTTTGTCGAGCGAGACGATCTTGAGTGGCTTCGTTGTTCTTGAAACGTCCTTGTGTGCTAGTGATGAGGCTTTGGGTGACTTGTATGTGAATAACGGTTTGAAAATCCGTAATTTTCGTGTGTTTTTGTGCGGGAAATGGTTTTTGGGTCGAAATTTTCGGTTCCGAAGCTTGTCGAAAACTTTCGTCCTGTGTCGTGATGACTTGTACGGTGTATGTTTTGCTTAGTCTTGTTGAGCATGCGTCATTTGGAGGTGTTTCGGGGTGTTTTGGAGTATTTCTGTGTAGTTGAGCTAGGCTTCTTGAAACCGTTTTTCTTGCTTTTCGGGCTTCGGGTTTTGAATGTATTGCCATGTAGGCTGTTTAGGTTGGCTAAAGTGTTGGTTCGTGGGAGTTTAGGGCTTCCTTGGTTCAGAAAAGGCCATGAAAAGGCCATTTTTGTAGCTTGCGTGCGTTTTACAAAGGCTATTCAGTCGAGGTGTTCGGGACATGATTTTTGTACGAAACTTTTTGTGGGTGTTCATTATGACTTGTATGTCGTATACGTGTCATGAACTGGGTATGTCTGTGTCTCTGCGCCGTTTTAGCCTCATCTGTCAAAAATAAACCTAAGGCGTATTCTCTGTTGCTTCGCTTTTTTTTTTTTGTCATCTTTTGTACTTTCTAGCTCTTTGTAATGGTTGTGTATGACGTATATATCGCATATGTGCCATAATATACGCATTTCTGTACTCCTGTGTTGTTTTGGCCTCGTCTGTCGAAAACAGGCCTAAAGCTTGCTTTTTGCTGTTTCGTCTGCTTTCCCTTTGCTTTTGCGTATCCTTGCTCTTTGAACTCGAACGTGCGTGGCGTGCACATCGTATATGTGTCATAAAGCATGCATTTTCGCGTCTCTGCTTTGTTTTAGCTTTTTCTTGTCAAAGATAGGCCTAAAGCTTGCTTTTTGCTGTTTTGCTTGATTTCTTTATGTCTTTGTGCATTCTTGTCTCTTGGATTAAACGTGTATGACGTAGATATTGCATCTGTGTCATGAAATATGTATCTCTGTATTTCTGTTCCTTTTCAGCCTTTTCTGTCAAAGATAGGCCTGAAGCTTGTTTTTCTGTTGTCTTTGTGCGTGTGCCTTCTTCTGTCAGTCATGAACTTGCTTTGATTGAATTGTATTTTGTCTTATCATATTACTGCGTTGCTTAAAAGCATTTCTCAAATTCGCGCAGGTGATCCTGAGATCGTGATACCTACGACCAGTGCCATGCAGGATGTCATCGATAGTATTGATTTTGCTCCTACAGGGGACGAGCGTACCCCGATCTCCGAACTGCGTCATCACTTAGCGAGTTCTGAAGGTCCATCTCAGTCCGATTTGTTCAAGACTCCTCCTGCTTTGACGCCAGGGAATGAGGTACAGGGACCTGTTCCGGAATCTCCTATGCCTTCGCCGCTGATCACAAGATACCGTGGGTAAGCGGGGGCCTTACATTGGCGATGTAGGGCGTACCGTGGAGATGACTGGAGTTACCGCGGGGCCTGCTGTGGAGTTATCTACGCCTTCTGTTGGTGAGCGAGGGGCTGCTGCTGAGCGACCTAGGTCTCCTGTTGGCGAGCGTGGAGTCGGTTCTACACCTTTGCCAGGTGTTGGGCGCGGAAGTGGGGTTCTTGAGCCACCGGTGTCAGTCGGGAAAGGCCGAGGTAGAGGTCGTCGGGGTGGACGTAAGAATGATAGGCCTAGTAGGAAGCGTAAAGTAGCTGAGGTTGCTAGTAGTGCTGAGGGTGGCGTTCGGACGCGTGGTCGTCGCGCAGCAGAGGCTAGTGGTAGTTGTGAGCGTGGTGAGGGTAGTAGTGCTGGCATTTCTGGTGAGGTGAGTTCTGACGAGGTTGAGGAGGGAGATGATCCTGCTGTTGACAAGCCGAGGCGTGGTCCTCCTCGTCGACTTGAGGATGCTTTTGAGAGTGACCCTGAGTCCGAGGAGGAGCAGGGTGACGGGGAGCCCGTGGCAGGTGGTGCTGATGAGGAGGCCGTGGGTGGTGAGGCCGCAGGTGTTGTAGGTGGTGAGGCGGGTGTCGACGCTGGACCAGCTGCTGCGCAAGATATGTTTATGGGGGTGGTTGATGAGCTAGGCTTGAGACCATCGTTTCCCCATGGACCGAGACTGTGGGCGAATGTTGCCAAAGATTGGGATGGTGTGAGCTTATTTTGGAACCCATTGGAGCACTTGTCTACTCGAGTGAAAGTTGGCTTCAAGTTGGGCATTATGAGGACTTTTTCTGGCTTCCGTATTGCCATGGATGCTTTTAATAAGAAATTGTCTCCCGAATCACAGAAAATAATCCTCGGCACGGCCTTTGGTTCGTTGGTGACGAAGTGGCAGGAGGTGCGTGAAAAGAATGTGAATTCGCACCTTTCTGTACTTCGAGCGTTGTTAGACAGGTTCTGGGATACTACTAATACGTTCCATATGCCTGGATACGAGGTTGGTATCACTTTCTCGTCTCTTGCGATTGTCTCGGGGCTCCCTCACGGGGAGGAGGTGATTAAGTGGGACAGAGCGCGTCCCGCTATTTCTAGTGCAGCAGTTGTTCGCTTGATTGGAGGCGGTATTAGATGTGCGAAGGAGGAGCGGAACACATTTCAGCCTCGGACGTCGTGGATCGATGATTACTTCAAAGGCCGTGGGAAGAAGCGGGTGAGTGCTGCGAGTCATGAGCAGAATGCTCGATTGTGGTTATGGTGGTTTCTGTCGGCCACTCATTTTGGAGATAAAGGCGAGCGGGCATCGACTGCTGTTTTAATGGCGCTGAGGGATTTGTCTAGATTGGGTGACTTCGACTGGGTTACTCCTGCCATGGGTGTCTTGATTCGATTTTGTAGGGACGCGGTTCGTCCTGATAAGATCGATGATGGATCTAGACCGTCCTTGGTTGGCCCTGGTCTGCTGATGGAGGTATGATTGCTTTGCTCTCCCCTTTTTGTAATGTTTTATTGCTTTGCTTCTGTTATTCCCTCCTTTGGTGATGTATTTTTGTTTTTTCGTAGTCCTGGTGTTATGCTCATTTCCCATCGCTGCTTCCTGACAACTTTGCCGTGACGACGGAGTACCCTGCTTTTCATGCTTATGCGACGGCAAATAGCAAGGGTATTCGCTTGACTTATGATGCTGCTCGAGTGCGATTTAACGGGATGACCGTTGATAAGGTAAAAGGAGTCTGTATTCCTTTTATGCTTTGTGTTGTTGCTTTGCTTGTGTTTGCAGATCTTGATTCATTTTTTGTTTTTGTAGTTTGTTCGTAATCCTTGGGCAGATTATGCGGATGTCCCTGCATCGATTGCGACTCGCTTTGCTCTTCGCGATACGCAGCGGTTGTACATTGCGACTCAGTATGACTCGTACTGGTTTTTGGGCGAGCGTCTGTCAGCGCAGACGACTAGGGGCGAGTTCGTTGTGCCTGCGTCCCCTCCTAAGGTCCTCTTTGTTCAGACGTCGGATGCTGACATTCGTCGCGATGTATATCGGGAGGGTGAGTCAGAATCCCTGCTGAGGCTAGATGAAGACTATCCGTCGTGGGCGCGTCTTGCTTTGGCGCCTGCCGTGATTGAGGTGTGCTGTTGATTTTGCGTTAGCTTGTGCATATCGCTTGTTTTAAAAAGCAAAAATTGACCCTGATTTTTGTGTTTCGTAGCCGCGTGATTCCGACCTTGAGGCTCAGCCTCCTTCGTTCTATGAGGGTCTAGATTTTGAGCACTATGATGGCTGTCGGCATTCGATTGTACTACCTCAATGCTTATCCGCAGTGGCTGATGCTGGTATGGATGGTTGGAGTCCTCAAGTGAACAAGGTATGTCTTGTAGCTTATGTTCGCGTGTGCCAGCGTAGTATGTAGTGTATAGCCCCCAGTTTGAGTAAGGGTTTGTTGTAAAATCGTGACTCAAACTTTGTTGAAGTTGCTATTGAGTAGTTCCCCTATTTGCAGCAGGATTTTGTCCTAAAATCGGTAGTCGAATTTTGTTGAATCTGTTTTTGATTATAGCCTCTAGTTTGAGTAGATTTTGTCCTAAAATCGTTAGTCAAACTTAAATGAAGCTGCTTTTGGTTATAGCCCCCAGTTTGAGTTAGATTTTGTCCTAAAATCGTTAGTCAAACTTAAATGAAGCTGCTTTTGATTATAGCCCCCAGCTTGAGTTAGATTTTGTCCTAAAATCGTTAGTTAAACTTAAATGAAGCTGCTTTTGAGTATAGCCCCCAGTTTGAGTTAGATTTTGTCCTAAAATCGTTAGTCAAACTTAAATGGAGCTGCTTTTGATTATAGCCCCCAGCTTGAGTTAGATTTTGTCCTAAAATCGTTAGTCAAACTTAAATGAAGCTGCTTTTGAGTATAGCCCCCAGTTTGAGTTAGATTTTGTCCTAAAATCGTTAGTCAAACTTAAATGAAGCTGCTTTTGAGTATAGCCCCCAGTTTGAGTATATGAAGGCCGCATTTGTTTGCAGGTGGCTCTGGATGTCCACAAGAATTTATGGAGGGTAGCTAACCGGTGGCGCGTGGCTTTTAATGATAAAGCGGTCGCGCTTTGCAAGGCTGAGAAGTATGCGTTAGAGTTGCAGGGGGCCTTGGCGCAGTCGAGATAAATTTGGGGCGGGCAGTGCGGGATTTCAGCGTGGCGAGAGTTTCTTTGCTGTCGTCTTGAGATCGATTCATTCTTGTATGATGCTTAGTCGTAGAGATCAAGCTAATTGATTTGGGATGTATGCTAGGATCGTAGGCTTATTTTATGGACCTGTTTTATCTTGTGGTTGTACTTGTATTTGGTCGTATGTGTAGGAGTTCGTACGAGGTCAATTTT
Source organism: Dianthus caryophyllus (assembly GCA_023091065.1). Lineage (NCBI taxonomy): Eukaryota > Viridiplantae > Streptophyta > Magnoliopsida > Caryophyllales > Caryophyllaceae > Dianthus > Dianthus caryophyllus. The sequence goes on from CM041527.1 coordinate 21,261,367, forward strand.
GTGACCATGGCTTGACGCGAGAGAGCCTTCTGACCTCGTGCACGTGCTTTGATTATTTCGTATGGTTGTACTTTGCAGGAATCGTATGACGTTGATTTACGGTCATAGTTTGACGCGAGTATGTTCCGCGGTCTTGTATGCGCGCTTTGGTTATCTGGCGGAGTTCACTCGTCGATTATAGTAATTGTCCTTGTTGACGTAGTTTTCATAGCCGATGATCTTGTGTGCTGTGTCATATGCCTCGTTGGTTATTTTGCTTCGTTTTGTAGTACGACTGCTTGCGTTATCGTTTGCGTTTGAAACCCTCGCGACTTGCTCATTTATTGTTCCTGCATTAAACGGTTAGTCGTAAAAAGAACACAAACCTCGATTGAGATTTTCTTATTCGTAATAAAAGTATGAATGCTTAAAATATTTGTACAAAATATGCCGTTTTGAGAAAAATATTTTGAGTCTGTCAAAGACGCTTTTTGACGTTCGTAAAAATGTGAATTTGAGGACGTCACGATTTAATATAAGTTTGTGAAACGAGGCGATTAAATTTTGTGAGACCGTAAAAGGTGTTTTTGACGTTCGTAAAAATGCGACTTAAGAACGTCGTGCTTTAACGTAAGGTTACGAAATGCGACGATTAAATTTTGTGAGACCGTAAAAGGTGTTTTTGACGTTCGTAAAAATGCGAATTAGGAACGTCGTGTTTTAACGTAAGGTTACGAGATGCGACGATAGATTTTGTGAGACCGTAAAAGGTGTTTTTGACGTTCGTAAAAATGCGAATTAAGAACGTCGTGCTTTAACGTAAGGTTACGAAATGCGACGATTAAATTTTGTGAGACCGTAAAAGGTGTTTTTGACGTTCGTAAAAATGCGACTTAAGAACGTCGTGCTTTAACGTAAGGTTCCGAAATGTGACGACTTGAATTTTGGGAAGTGTATGTGCAAAATAATAGTCGAAAATTGACGATAAAATGACACAATACGACGTAAAGCCGGGTAGCGAAGACGTGATCGATAATACGCCGTAAAAAAGAGACAGCGGTGCGTAGGCTGTAAAAGTTCCTCTGCAACTCGTAGGCTGCAAGACGGTGCGCAGTCGTCGCATCAATGTCAGAAAACTACAGAAAATCACCTGTATACCAACGATTCTCACCAAAATCGCCAGAAAACAGGCGATTTATGTGAAAATCGCCAGTTATCTGGCGATTTTTGTGTAAATCGCCAGTTTTCTGGCGATTTTTTTGTTGTTTTTCTGCTTTTTGTTTTGATTTTTTGGCTAATCGCTGGTTTACTAGCGATTATACTTCGTGTCGTTGCCGCTTGAAGACGTTGCCTATAAGAAGGATGCTCGTGTTAGTTCATTCCTCCATTCCTCAATCATACATCATACTGTGTCTCATTTTGCAATTTCATTACTCGCATTGTAATAGTATTCATAATATCCAGCAGAGCGTTGTCCTTTTTGTGAGTAATGGAGCATTTGGAAGGACTTGTGCGAGTATGGTGTGCTATGCTGTCGGGAATCGAGAAAAGAAATCTCAGGGGCTGTGGCCTGGGCATTTTCCTAGGTTTAAGGCAGGCTCGGATGGAGCCTGAGTTCCTGGATGCCTGTCTGTGTTACTGGGACCTGGCTTACCATGTATTTCGCTTCCCTGACGGGGAAGTTTGTCCCTTGGTCGAGGAATTTGCTGCCATCGGAGGTTGGACCTGCACTGTTACTCCAGTGTGTGTTCGCCAGGAGCTTGGTTATCAGAGAAACATGCAAAACTTTCTCAAGATAACGAGGCCCGAGACGGAGGACTTGTTCCTAGATGGGCGCTTGAACATCATTCGACTTTGCCAGCGGTTCATGGATTATGATAATGGGCACATTGGCGCTGTCGCTCGCAGGAGAGCCCTGGCTCTCTGCCTTGTGCACTGTTTCATGTTCCCCGATTCAGTGGACCCGATGGGGTTTGGCGAGGCGCGTTTGGTCTGCGTTGTGCAGCAGATGGAGATGGGGTACAACCCTGCGGCGCTGATCCTGGCGGAGACGATCTTAGGCCTAGATGATCGGGCGTGTAACAGAGTGCTTGCCTATCGTGGTTGTCCTCTCATTTTGCAGGTCTGGCTGATGGAGCGTCTGAGCGTACTTGGAGCCATCCCTTATGGCGTAACCTACACGGCGGCAGGCGTAACCAGTCGGGGCTTGAGGTGGATAGGTCCCAATGGCCGTCCTCATGACTACTTCTCCACCTTTGTGAGAGGGTCGTCCATTCGTTGGGTTGTGCCATGGTGGGAGGTTACCCCTGTGACAGGCAGTGCGGTAGGCGACGGTCCCTCCGGGGTCATGCTATGCGGTTTTGACATTGGGGTGTTTATTCACCCTCTGAGGGTGAGAAGGCAAATGGGCTATGCCCAGTTTATCCCGGGGCAGGATACCACGATCCAGGATTTGGTCGTACTTAATAACCAAATCACTGATGCATGGTCGCGAGGATGGGCTCTGCGTCCCCGGTGGCAGGTGGCAGGGATACCGGCCACGGTGAGGGTTTCGAGGTCGTATATCCGGTGGACTACGGCCACAACTACTCGCCAGAGGGCCCGCCTTCGTGCTATAGAGCAAAATGAGCCACCGCCGACGTCGGCCTTTGATCCAGTACGTTTTGGTCGCGGAAGTCGTGGGAGCTCGAGCTCTGGGAGCGCAGCGTCCATGGATGCGGAGCTCAGTCATCTTGGTTTCATCATGGTTAACGCTCCGGGCCAGGATGGTAGCGATCGTGCCCCGCATATGGGTTGAGTCTTCCTTTCAGTCGTGAAGAATGACGTTTGCTTGTGCTGTTATCTAGTTACTGGTTGTATGCTTGTTGTTTTCTTTTTTTGTTTTTAATTCCCTAAAGCCCGAAGGTCATGCCGGGTTTTGTAATGTTGGCAGGGGTTGTAGTGTTTGGTGAGGCTCCCGATTAGGAAAATCCAAATTGTACTGTTTCGCTTTTACTAATAAAACGAAAGTTCTTTGTATAAAACTTGCCCTGTTTCGTTTTAGAATTAAAGATTCGTGCCTCTTTTTTGAATTCTGTTGATTATACCCTTAACCTGAGATGTTTTGGGCATGTTATTTTGTGTTGAATGTCGGCTGTGCTATTGAAAAAGCTGCCTACGTATCCATATGAATGGAATCAAGCCGGCGTAGTTCGGATTTGTGTTCTGCTTTTTGAGATGTGTGTGCATGTTTAGGGGCATGCCGGCCCGTGGAATTGTGTTTAATTACACGTTATAAATACATTGCAAAATGTTTCATGGATAGTATTTCTTTAGCTGGTCGAGATTGGTGGCTCGATTGAACTCTTGACCGTCTAGGTCAGTTAATTTGACCGCTCCTCCTGTGTAGATTTCTTTGTGAGGTAAGGCGGCCCGGTTTGGCTTGAACTTTCCTCGTGGGTCAACAGGAAGTGGCGCGCGTACTGACTTCAACACTAGATCTCCCACTTTTATGTTTCGTGGTCGAATTCGTTTGTTGAATGCTCTTTGTAGTCGTGCTTGGTACATTCGCACAATGCTTAAAGAATTTAGCCTGCGTTCGTCCAGGAGCATCAGTTGCTCGTAGCGTTCGCGAGCCCATTCTGCTTCTGGGATGCTACTTTCCATCAGTATTCGTAGGGATTTCATTTCGATTTCCACGGGTTGCACGGCTTCCATGCCGTAGGTAAGAAAGTAAGGCGTCATGCCTGTGGGTGTGCGTATGGTTGTGCGATATCCCCATAGTGCAAATGGAATTTTGTTAGGCCAATCCCGACAACTGTCGATCATTTTCTCCAGGATGGTGACTACAGTTTTGTTTGCTGCCTCCACGGCTCCGTTGGTTTGGGGTCGGTAAGGGGAGGATCTGTGATGTTGTATGCTGTATTTGGCGAGTATGGCTTCTGCTTCGCCTTGAAAATGTGAACCTTGGTCGCTTATAAACTCATGCGGTATGCCATATCGGCATATGATGTTTGTTTGTATGAATTTGGCAACTTCCTTTGGTAGAAGTGCGAAAAGACGCCGCTTCTACCCACTTTGTGAAATAGTCGATTGCTACTAGTACGAAGCAGTGTCCTCCTGCTCCGATGGGATGGATTTTGCCTATCACGTCAATGCCCCAAGTTGAAAAGGGCCATGGAGACGTGAGGCTGTATAGTGGTGAAGGAGGTACGTGTTGCGTTCTTGAATATTTGACAATTATGGCAGTGTTTGACATAGTGAATGCAGTCTGCTTCCATAGTCGTCCAATACCATCCTAGTCGTAAGATTTGCTTGCATAGGGCTCTTACGTTCATGTGTGGGCCACATTCGCCATCGTGTACTTGGGCAATGATTTCCTGCCCTTTCTTATAATCGACACACATGAGTAGAGCGCCTTGGGGTGTCTTTTTGAGTAACTGTCCCATTTCTAGTACGAACTGGGAGGCAAGGAGTCTAATGGCTCTTTTACCGCGTTTGTCGGTGTCGGGAGGATAAGAATTGCTTGTTTTGTAGTCAAGTATGGCTTGGTACCATGGCTCTGTTTGTTCTGCTTCGTCGATGTCAATGGTGTGGATGTATGCGGGCTCACCACGTCTCTCGACGACAATGGGTAGTGTGTCAACATTTGGTGGCATGTTGAGAAGGGATGAAAGCTTTGACAGTGCGTCGGCAAATTGGTTTTCTTCCCTTGGGAGGTGATAGAATTCTATGAAGTCGAATTCTGTCAGGAGTGTTTGTATTTTTGCTTGGTATTTTGTGAGGGTTTCGTTCATGATTTTCCATGCTCCTGTCACTTGATTTATGATGAGGAAGGAGTCTCCATGCACTCGCAGGTGCTTTATGTTGAGGGCCATGGCTGCTTGTAAGCCGTAGATGCAGGCTTCATACTCTGCGGCATTGTTGGTGACGTTAAAGTCGAGCTTGATTGAGATGGGTGTATGATCGCCATTAGGAGATATTAGGAGTATTCCTACGCCGTAGCCGCGGTAGTTTGAGGCTCCATCGAAGTAGAGTTGCCAGTACTCAGTTTCGATAGCGAAAATTCCATCGTCAGGGAATGATGTTGTGTCAACTTTAGGTTGTTCAATGATAGCATTCTCTGCGAGAAAATCTGAAACGGCTCTACCCTTGATGACTTTCAAAGGCAGGTATTTGAGTTCATACTCTGCTAGCAGTAGTGTCCATCTGGCCATACGGCCGTTTAATACTGGCTTTTCAAACAAGTATTTGAGTGGATCCATTAAGGAATAAACCCTGGTTGTGTGCGCGAGGAGGTAGTGCCTGAGCTTTTTGGTGGCCCAGACTAGAGCGAGACAGCTCTTTTCCACAGGTTCGTAGCGAGTCTCATAATCTTGGAATTTTTTGCTAATGTAGTAGATTGCTCTTTCTTCGTTGTTAACTTCCTGGGCGAGCATGGCGCCCATGGCGTTTGGTGTAGTTGTCAGATAGAGTGAAAGAGGTAGATCCTTCTGGGGTGGCACCAGAACAGGTGGATTGGTGAGTAGGGTTTTGACTTTGTCGAATGCTTGTTGACAGTTATCGTCCCTTTTTGTGTGTTCTTCCTTTTTTAGCTTCTTGAAAATTGGTTCGCAGACCATCGTGAGTTTGCTAATGAATCGAGAGATGTATTGGACTTGTCCCAAGAAACTCCTGATCTCATCAATGTTGCTTGGAGGTTTCGTCTCCATTATGGCCTTGATTTTGACAGGGTCGATTTCGATTCCACGTTGGCTTACAATGTGACCCAATAACTTGCCTGATGTAACCCCAAAATTGCATTTCTGTGGGTTTAGTCGCATTTTGTATTGCCTTATTCTGGTGAAGAATTTGCGGAGGTTGGTAACGTGATCCTCCATTTGCTTTGATTTTACAATCATATCGTCGACGTAGACTTCTACTTCCTTATGCATCATGTCGTGCAGCAGAGTAGTGGCGGTACGTTGATAGGTGGCGCCTGCGTTAATGAGTCCGAAAGGCATGACAGTATAGCAGTATGTGCCCCAGGGTGTTACAAAGGTGGTTTTAGACATGTCGTCTGTCGCCATTTTGATTTGGTTGTATCCTGCGTATCCATCCATGAATGATAGTAACGCGTGATCAGCAGTATTGTCCACAAGTATGTCCATGTGAGGCAGTGGGAAATCGTCTTTAGGGCAAGCCTTGTTTAGGTCCCGAAAGTCTGCGCATACTCGTATTTTTCCATTTTTCTTCATGACTGGGACCATGTTTGATACCCAGTCTGAGTATTCGATGACTTGGATGAAACCTGCTTGTAGTTGCTTTTCGATCTCGTCCTTGACCATGAGAGACCATTCTGGTTTAATACGGCGGAGTTTTTGTTTGACAGGCTTGGCACCTGGTTTGAGTGGGATGCGGTGTTCGGCTATTTCGCGGTCAATGCCAGGCATGTCCTTGTAGGACCAGGCGAAGACGTCTTTGAATTCTGTGAGTAGCTCGATGTATGTATCTTTTTCCTCCATGCTTAGGGAAGCTCCTAGCTGTAGTTTTTGAGGTTCTTCGAGTGTTCCCACATCGATGATTGTTGTGTCCTCAATGATGGGGTCCTGTTCGGGTTTTGAAACGATACTTGCAATGTATTTATGTAATGCAATGTTGTTTTGTTCAATTTTATCGTGATTTTTAGAAAATGCATTCCTTAAAGGAGAACAGGGCAAGCAATAACCAGAAACGTTGTTATTATTAGTGTTTTCAAAAGCAGTTACATTTGCCGATAGCTCAGACAGGGGAGCTTTGGACAACCTTAGAGACTCTAATTCTTTGTCTATGTCAATCACATCAGGAATATAGCCCGAAGGCTTAGTTGGGGTGAAGGACTTGAAATGCTGACGCGGAAGCCTAAACTCTATGACAGGTTTGTTGTCAGGGTTTTCGAAGGTGTAGCCTTCTCCAGTAGTGATTTTGAAAGTGCGACCCTGTTCATCGGTCCACTGAAGAGTCTTTGACCATCCGTCGTGTGTCTTCTCTTCAAATGGGACAATCAGGTCGGTGGGGTTAAAGCTGTGGTTACGCAGGATGTCGGAGACGAGTTCGATCCCGGCGATGGTGCATGAGAAGAAGTCTCTGGGCATTTTATTCACACCTTCCTTGACGAAGTATTTGTCAGTGAAGATGTGATATGGTTCCATGTGAAAGTCACGACATCTCTTACGGTCCTTGAACGCTTGTTCCCCACGGGTAACTTCATAGGACCATGGTACATAGCCTAGGCCCATGGTTGGCCATTTGTTATCGTTATCCTTCACATAGAGTGCTGCGATTTCCTCCTCGCGAGTCAATGTGCAGATGTCAAAATCGAAATCAAAACCACATATGATGTCTGGGGTTTCGGTGCTTATTCTTGCAGTGTCATTATCGAGCTTCTTCTGCTGTAGGGAAGCTCAGAAGTTTGAAGCATGGATGGTGACGACTTCGTCGTCCAGGGGAAGCTTAACCTTTTGGTGCAAGCTTGAGGTGACTGCTTTGGTCGCATGGATCCAGGGTCCACCCAATAACATGTTGTATGCGGGGGGTATGTCGATTATCTGGAATTCGGTTTCCCTTATGACAGGTCCTGTCATGATAGGAAAGGAAATAGTTCCCTTTATGCTGCGACGGGTACCATCGTAAGCTCTGACGCCATCTGCACAGGGAATGAAGTCATTTTCCTTGATTCCTAGCTTTTTAGCTGTTTCTAGGGGCAGGACGTTGACTGCGGATCCGTTGTCGATGAGGACGACGGGTAGTGTCATGCCATGGCATTCTACGTTTATGTAGAGTGCTAGGTTGTGCGTGCCTCCGAACGGCGGGAGGTCTTTGTCAGAGAAAGTGATGGCGTTGGCTTGCCATTCACGAGTGATGTGGCTGATGAGTTTTTCAGGTGACATTTCCGTTGTCATAGGGGTGATTTGCAGGGCTCGATAAAGGGCTCCGCGGTGTTCTAGTGATTCCCTTAGGAGCTGCCAGATTGAGATATCCGCTTTTGTTTTGAGGAGCTGTTTCTGAATTGAGTCTCCAATTTCAGGCATAGGTGCTGGAGTGGCGCTTGACGATGCTACGTCAGTTTGCGGTTGAATTGGTGTTGTAATTGTAGGTGTGGGTGTAGTCACTGTAGGCGGTGGCGTAGTCATTGCGGGCGGTGGCGTTACCTCGTTTATGACTATACCCTTGCTTTTGTCCTGGCTAGTTGTTTTCGATGGGAAACCTGGGGGTTCAAGAAAACTCAGCGAGGCTCTGTACGGACGACTGGAGCGTGTCAAGTAGGCTATTTCGTCATCGCTGTCGGACAATCTGATCGGGTATTTGCGGGGCACTTTCCCGTATATCCCCGTGGGCCGTTGATCTTCTTCTTCCTCTTCTTCTGGAGGAAAAAGGTAGCCATTATTTTCTATCTGATTATCTTCCTCATCAGAACTATCCCAGATACCATTGATTTCGTGGTCGCTTGAGACAATCAGGTGAGAACAGTCGAGGATGGGGTGTGTACCTACGAAGATGGCGTGGGTATGCAGGGGGTTGAGTTGGTTTGAGGGTTTAGGACCCGGAGAAGGCTTCTCGATGGTATTGTCATCGATCAGGTCCTGAACTATGTTTTTCAGGCGGAAGCATTGTTCGGTGTCGTGTCCCTTTCCTCTGTGGAATTCACAGTAGGCATTTTGATCCCATGATTTAGGCTTCTTGTCCTGAGGAGGCTCGCTAGTAGGTCCTAGGAGTTGAAGCACATTTCGGCTCACAAGTCTTTGCAGCGCTTTGGAGTAAGTCATGTAGATTGGGTCAAAGTTTCGTCGTGGTTTTGACGAAGTCTGCCCGGCAGATGAGTACGATGCCTTAGGAGGGGGCGCAGTGTATTTTGTTGGCGTTGTGTAAGTTGGGAAGGCCGCTAGCGCTTCCAGGGCGTTGATGCAGTGGACTGGTTCAGCTTTAGTGACGGCTCGTGATGAGCTGCCCTGGTAACCTCGGCTTGTAGCCTTGGTTAGTTTTTCTTTGCGGAGATCATCTTCAATTAATTCTCCCACAGCGCTGAGCGAAGAGAAATTGTCAAAGTTGCCATAACGCAAATCTTTGGCGATATGCAGGGGTTAGGTTGTTGATGAACTTGGTGATCAGTTCCGTGTCCTTAGGACGGTTGGGTATCTGGGCACTAAGCTTCTTCCAGCGCGTGAGGTATTCAGTGAAACCTTCATTGTTTTTTTGTGCAAGAACTTCCAGAGTACGTAGCGAGACCTGAGTATCGTTATTGTCATGATACTGATTGTCGAACTGGATCGTGATATCTTTGAAGGTAGTAACCTTGTGTGGGTCCAAAGCATAGAACCAGGCTCTAGGTTGTGCGTCCAGAGAATGCGGGAATAGGGTGGCCCAGGCTGAGGGATCTACGCCCATGACGGCCATTTTAGCCTTGAAATCCTTGATATGAACCAGCGGACTTTCATGACCCTTGAAGATGGGGAGATCGCTGAGTGATAGTTTGGCAGGTAGCAAGGATTTGACGCTTTTTGGGACGTGTTCAGTTTCCTCATAGATGGAATATCCCTTTGAATTAGTGAGGCGTTCTTCCATTGAACGGATTCTTTTGGCATTTCGTTCCGCCTCTTCAGCAAGGTATTTGGCATTTTTCTCGGCCTCGAGTTTCTGCATTGTGGCCATCTGTTCGATTGCAGCAGTGAGGCTAAGGATTTTGTTGTTAAGCTGTTGGACATGTTCTGCGGTAACCACTGACGGGGGAGGAGTTGGGATTCCTCCGACATTTTCTTCATTGTTGAGTGCCATGGTAGTTTTTGGTTTCGATCTGTTGTAGGTACGTTTCTTTGGAGGTGGCGGAGAGTTCAGATGACGGTCTTTAGTACGTCGTGTATCCAGGACTTTTTAGGGGATGAACCTGCAGAGTCTCAAACCTTAGTGCCCTCCAAAAGAAAATAAAGACTCAAAGAAAAATTGCATTTGTTGTAAAGAAAAGTAAAAAGTGTGAAGAGCGTGTGCAGGACTCGACTCGTGTTTTTAGCTTAAAAGACACGGGAAGCTTTTGAGGTAAGGATGCGTTGGCGCGTCCCCAGCCTCGAAGTAAATAAAGTTTGTATGATCACGACCTGATTAACCCAAGTTAGCGGTATGTTGCCAGGGGTTTATCGTTAAATCGTGATGTAAAAAGGAATCAAACCGAAGTAGCGATAGGCTAGTCGACCTGAAGATGTTAAATTGGGTAAAAAGCGGCTGTTGTCCGCTTTTTATGTGTGACACAGGATGTCGGGCCATAATGACGATGAATCACCTGACCTGACATGTAAATCAACGGGTTCATGTTTGAACGAGCCCGCGTTTTGTTCATTTGAGAGAGATAGTTCGTTTGAGCCGGGATGACTAGCAAGTCACTCGACTCAGAGCTATCTCAAAAATGTAAGGGTGTTTGTCTTATTGAAATATCCGAAATGAATTGACATTTTCGGGTTTTGCTTTGCGAAATGTTTTTGCGATAAATGTATTATGACGATACGTCAGTCGTATAATGCATTTATGTTTTGTAAAGGACAGGAAATGTAGTGATTATTTCCGATCGGTTTTGAATATCGTGATGTGTTGTTTGTCAGGTTCAGTTGACTATAGGCCAATGATTCCGACAGTATGTTTAAAAACTATGCCTTTTTTGAAAAATGTTTGAAAATATATTTTCAAAACAGACGTAATGTGCCTTTGAAATGTTTTTGCATGCATTTGTTTAGAAGACGACCATAGCGAGGGTGCTATAGCTTTGGATTTGTACGTATAGACGCGGGTTTTTGGCTTTCAGGGTGAGGTTCTTTCCGGTCATTCCCGCAACGTTTGTGTAGAGTTATCCGCAAGATCACACACATCAGTGTGGATTCAATACGGGGTCTAGAGCGTTCGAGTTTGACTGCTACGATTCACTTGTACGGATACCATACTTGTGATCGTGGAAGGGTGAGAGATCGACGTGTCCAGAGTATACTCGCTTAGGAAACGAGTTCTTACTTGGGGCCGTCCCTCGAAGGGTGTGGTTATGAATCAGGAGGATTCGACTCAAACGTACTATTGCCCAAATATCGAAAGCAGAAATGTTTTCAAAGTTTCAAGTTTCACTTCTTTATGTTTTTTTTTTTTTAAAATAAAATGAAAAGCTTATTTTCAAAATAAAAAAAAAAAAACATGCTCGTCAACTGAGGATACCGGGGATATCCCTTCTCGACGCCCCGCTCGCGCCCGCCCTCTTGTCATGGGGCGGAATGCACGGCGCGGGAAAATTTTGCAAGAAGCTCGCTCGCAGGAGCTTGCCTTTTTAGTTGCTTGGCTCAGCTCGCTCGAACTTTCTTTTGCTTAATGGGGGAATGTCATTGCATGTAATTGTGACAAAAAGAAATATAAAAATCCTTTTGAAATGTATTTTGGAGTCGCCACCAAATATTAAAGGAATTTGGAACCTATTCAACGCGCCTTAAGATATAAGACACGGGTGTCTCAGATTTCAAGGTGCGTCGATACCTATCCGTCTGAGGTTATTGTGAAACCAGAGAGGATTCGGAGTGAGGTTACTTTTTGAAAGTTTTGACAAAATGTATTACTTAAAATCAGAATAAAAAAGCCTACGTAAAAGTAGTCTTTACTAATTTGAAAACAAATGCTTTAATTTCGATATTTGGGCTAATATGACGCTACGTACAAATGCAAATATATGACTCGATAAATATGTAAAATAAATGTAGACCGTCAAAGTTATGACGATTTGCTATAGGAAATATACGTAAAATTACTAATTCATTGTATTCGAATTAATAACTAAACGTTATTCTCCGACTTGTGTTCAATTCTAAGATTTTGTAAAACCCTCGGTTTTGCCTGTTTAAAAGACTATATGAAACGGTACAGTTAAATGTCGAATCCGTGTAATGTATTTATGTAATGTATTTATGTAATGTATTTATGTAATGTATTTATGTAATGTGTTTAAAAGACTATATGAAACGGTACAGACTATATGAAACGGTACAGTTAAACCCTCGGTTTTGAGACGATACTTGCAATGTATTTATGTAATGCAATGCTATTATGCTTAATGTTATCGTGAGTATTAGAAAATGCAGTTTTTAGAGGAAAACAAGGCAAGTAGTAACCAGAAATGTTGTTATTATTGTTTTCGAAAGCAGTTACATTTGAAGACAGCTCAGACAGAGGAGCTTTAGACAACTTTAGAGACTCTAGTTCTTTGTCTATGTCTATCACATCGGGAATATAGCCCGGAGGCTTAGTTGGGGTGAAAGACTTGAAGTGACGACGCGGGGGCCTAAATTCTATGATGGATTTGTCGTCAGGGTTCTCTCCTTCGCTTTCTCCCGAGTCAGAATTCTCGAAAGTGTAGCCTTCTCCCGTAGTGATTTTGAAAGTACGACCCTGCTCGTCAGTCCATTTAAGGGTTTTTGACCATCCGTCGTGCGTCTTCTCCTCAAACGGGACAATCAGGTCGGTGGGGTTAAAGCTGTGGTTGCGCAGGATGTCAGAAACGAATTCAATCCCTGCGATGGTGCAAGAGAAGTAGTCCTTGGGCATCTTGCTTGCGCCCTCTTTGACGAAGTATTTGTCTGTGAATATGTGATATGGCTCTATGCGGAAGTCACGACCTCTCTTACGGTCATTGAATGCTTGTTCCCCACGGGTAACTTCGTAGGACCATGGTACATAACCCAGGCCCATGGTAGGCCATTTGTTGTCGTTATCCTTTACATAGAGTGCTGTAATTTCCTCCTCGCGAGTCAATGTGCAGATGTCAAAGTCGAACTCAAAACCACAGGTGATGTCCGGGGTTTCGGTGCTTATTCTTGCAGTGTCATTGTCGGGCTTCTGCTGCTGTAGGGAAGCTCGAAAGTTTGATGCGTGGATGGTGACGACTTCATCGTCCAGGGGAAGCTTGACTTTTTGGTGCAAGCTTGAAGTGACGGCTTTAGTGGCGTGGATCCAGGGTCTACCCAATAACATGTTGTAGCCGGGGGTATGTCGATTATCTGGAATTCGGTTTCCCTTATGACGGGTCCTGTCATGATAGGAAAAGAGATGGTCCCTTTTATGCTGCGGCGAGTACCGTCGTAGGCTCTGACGCCGTCTGCACAGGGAATGAAGTCATTTTCCTTGATTCCTAGCTTTTTAGCTGTTTCTAGGGGTAGGACGTTGACTGCAGATCCGTTGTCGATGAGGACAACAGGTAGTGTCATGCCATGGCATTCTACGTTAATGTAGAGTGCTAGGTTTTGAGTGCCTCCGAATGGCGGGAGGTCTTTGTCAGAGAAGGTGATGGCGCTAGCTTGCCATTCACGGGTGATGTGGCTGATTAGTTTTTCAGGCGACATCTCTGTTGTAATAGGGGTGACCTGTAAAGCTCAGTAGAGAGCTTCACGGTGTCCCAATGATTCCCTTAAGAGCTGCCAGATTGAGATATCTGCTTTTGTTTTTAGGAGCTGTTTTTGAATTGAATCTCCAATTTCAGGCGTATGTGCTGGAGTGGCGCTTGACGATGCTATGTCAGTCTGCGATTGAACAGGTGTAGTAGCTGCAGGCGGAGGCGTGGCTACTTGAGGTGATGGTGTAGTCATTGTGGGCGGTGTTGTAGCCTCGTTTATGACTACGCCTTTGTTTTTGTCTTGGCTAGTTGTTTTCGATGGAAAACCTGGGGGTTCCAGCAGACTCAGCGAGGCTCTGTATGGACGACCGGAGCGAGTTAAGTAGGCTATCTCATCGTCACTATCAGACAACCTGATTGGGTATTTGTGGGGTATTTTCCCGTATATCCCTGTGGGTTTTCGATCTTCCTCTTCTTCTTCTTCTGGCGGGAATAGGTAACCGGTATTGTCCGTGTGATTGTCCTCATCAGAACTGTCCCAGATACCATTGATTTCGTGGTCTTTTGAGATGATCAGGTGAGAGCAGTCGAGGATGGGGTGTGTACCCACGAAGATGGCATGGGTGTGTAGAGGATTGAGCTGGTTCGAGGGTTTAGGACCTGGAGTAGGCTTCTCGATGGTCTTGTCATCGATCAGGTCCTGAACTATGTTCTTTAGGCGGAAGCATTGTTCAGTATCGTGTCCTTTTCCCCTGTGGAACTCACAGTATGCATTTTGGTCCCATGATTTAGGCTTTTTGTCCTGAGGAGGCTCGCTAGTAGGTCCTAGGAGTTGAAGCACATTTCGGCTTACAAGTCTTTGTAGTGCCTTGGAGTAGGTCATGTAGATCGGGTCAAAGCTTCGTCGTGGCTTTGACGAAGTCTGACCTGCAGATGGGTATGACGCCTTAGGAGGAGGCGCGGTGTATTTCGTTGGTGTGGTGTAAGTTGGGGAAGGCGCTAGTTCTTCCAGAGCGTTAATCACGATGAATCGTTCCGCTTTGGTGATCGCCGTGACGAGCTACCCTGGTAACCTCGGCTTGCAACCTTGGTCTTCTCTTTACGGAGGTCGTCTTCGATCAATTGACCCACCGTACTGAGCGAAGCAAAACTGTCAAAGTTGCCGTAGCGCAAATGCTGCTGATATGCAGGGGTGAGATTATTAATGAACTTGGTGATCAGTTCTGCGTCCTTGGGACGGTTAGATATCTGGGCACTGAGTTTCTTCCAACGCGTGAGGTATTCACTGAAGCCTTCATTGTCCTTTTGTGACAGAACTTCCAGGGTACGTAGCGAGACTTGAGTATCGTTATTGTCGTGATACTGATTGTCGAACTGGACCGTGATTTCTTTGAAAGTAGTAATCTTGTGTGGGTCTAAGGCGTAGAACCAGGCCCTAGGTTGTGCATCCAAAGAATGCGGGAATAGAGTAGCCCAGGTCGAGGGATCGACGCCCATGACGGCCATTTTAGCCTTGAAATCCTTGATGTGTACAAGCGGACTTTCATGACCCTTGAAGATGGGGAGATCGCTGAGTGAGAGCTTAGCCGGCAGTAAGGACTTGACGCTTTTTGGGACATGTTCAGTTTCCTCATAAATGGAATATCCCTTCGAGTGGGTGAGGCGTTCTTCCATTGAACGAATTCTTTTAGCATTTCGTTCAGCCTCTTCAGCAAGGTACTTGGCATTTTTCTCGGCCTCGAGTTTCTGCATAGTGGCCATCTGTTCGATTGCAGCAGTGAGGCTAAGGATCTTGCTGTTGAGCTGTTGAACATGTTCTGCGGTAACCACTGACGGGGGAGGAGTTGGGATTCCTCCGACATTTTCTTCATTGTTGAGTGCCATGGTAGTTTTTGGTTTTGATCTGTTGTAGGTACGTTTCTTTGGAGGTGGCGGAGGGTTCAGATGACGGTCTTTAGTACGTCGTGTATCCAGGACTTTTTAGGGGATGAACCTGCAGAGTCTCAAACCTTAGTGCCCTCCAAAAGAAAATAAAGACTCAAAGAAAAATCGCATTTGTTGTAAAGAAAAGTAAAAAGTGTGAAGAGCGTGTGCAGGACTCGACTCGTGTTTTTAGCTTAAAAGACACGGGAAGCTTTTGAGGTAAGGATGCGTTGGCGCGTCCCTAATCTCGATGAAAATAAAGGTTTTGTATGACCACAACCTGACTAACCCAAGTTAGCGGCACGTCGCCCGGGGTTTGCCGTTAGGTTGTGATAAAGGAATCAGGCAAAGTAGCGATAAGCTAGTCGACCTGAGGATGTTAAATTGGGTAAAAAGCGGCTGTTGTCTGTTTTTTACGTGTGACATAGGAGGTCGGGCCATAATGACGATGAGTCACCTGACCTGACATGTAAATCAACGGGTTCATGTTTGAACGAGCCCGCGTTTTGTTCATTTTTTGAGAGAGATAGTTTGTTTAAGTCGGGGTGACTAGCAAGTCACTCGACCTAGGGCTATCTCAAAAATGTATAAGTGTTTGTTTAATTGAAATATCCGAAATGAGTTGACATTCTCGGGTTTTGCTTTGCGAAATGTTTTTGGAATAAATGTATTATGACGATACGTCAGTCGTATAATGCATTTATGTTTTGTAAAGGATAGGAAATGTAGTGATTATTTCCGATCGGTTTTGAACATTGTGGTGTAATGTTAGTCAGGTTCAGTTGACTATAGGTCAATGAGCCTGACTGTATGCTTAAAAGTATGCCTTTTGAAAAGTGTTTGAAAATGTACTTTCAAAATAGACGTCTTTTGAAAGTGTAATGCTATATGAAAATGTTTTTGCATGCATTTTGTTTGGAAGACGACCATAGCGAGGGTGCTATAGCTTTGGATTTGTACGTATAGACGCGGGTTTTTGGCTTTCAGGGTAAGGTTCCTTCCGGTCATTCCCGCAACGTTTGTGTAGAGTTATCCGCAAGATCACACACATCAGTGTGGATTCAATACGGGGTCTAGAGCGTTCGAGTTTGACTGCTACGATTCACTTGTACGGATACCATACTTGTGATCGTGGAAGGGTGAGAGATCGACGTGTCCAGAGTATACACGCTTAGGAAGCGTGTTTTTACTTGGGGCCGTCCCTCGAAGGGTGTGGTTATGAATCAGGAGGATTCGACTCAAACGCATTTATTGCCCAAATATCGAAAGCAGATTTGTTTTCAAAGTTTCAAGTTTCACTTCTTTATGTTTTTAAGATAAAATGAAAAGTTAATTTTCAAAATTAAAAAAAACATGCTCGTCCCCAGCGGAGTCGCCAACTGAGGATACCGGACTTGGGGTGATCCTTCGACGCCTTCGCGCGCCCGCCCTCGTGTCATGGGGCGGAATGCACGGCGCGGGAAAATAAATTTTGCAAGAAGCTCGCTCGGGCGCGCTAAGCTTCGCTTCTAACTGCTTTGCTTGGCTCAACTCGCTCGAGCGTTCTTTTGTTTTAAAAAGGGGGGTGTCATTGCATGTGAAGATAATAAAAAGAAATATAAAAATCCTTTTAAAACGTGTTTTTGGAGTCGCCACCAAATATTAAAGGAATTTGGAACCTATTCAACGCGTCTTAAAATATAAGACACGGGTGTCTCAGATTTCAAGGTGCGTCGATACCTATCCGTCTGAGGTTATTGTGAAACCAGAGAGGATTCGGAGTGAGGTTACCTTTCTAAAGTTTTGACAAAATGTGTATTGAAAACTGTAATAAAAAAGCCTACGTAAAAGTAGTCTTTACTAATTTGAAAACAAATGCTTTAATTTCGATATTTGGGCTAATAGGACGCTACGTACAAATGCAAATATATGACTCAACAAATATGTAAAATGAATGTAAGCCGTCAAAACTATGACGATTTGCTATAGGAAATATACATGAAATCACTAATTCATTGTGTTTGAATTAATAACTAAACGTTATTTTCCGACTTGTATTCAATTCTAAGATTTTGTAAAACCCTCGGTTTTGCATGTTTAAAGAGACTAGTTGAAACGGTACAGTTAAATGTCGAATCCGTGTTTTAGTCGTAATTTAATGCATGAATCGAGAATTTGCATAATGTAAAAGTGAGTGCTTAATTTAGTGATTTTGAGTCGTTTATTTATGCGATATTGGCGGGGTTTAGACGAATCATTTGATTCGAATTACTACAATCGTATTGCGAATACGAGTTCGTTAATGCCAATACCGGGGTGGGTTAAAGTAACCCTCTAAGTCTCAAACGTCCAATCGGAAGGTAAAATTTCTTTACCTTGAAATGCAAAGACGGTTTTTAGAGTGGAAATTTATAAGTGCGAGAGGCTTTATGTGAATTTGAGTATTGAATTGAATTGATTAGAGAATGTTGTTATGAATGTGTTAGATGATGATTTGATGATTGATGTTGAAAATGATCGAATAAGGGCTGCTATTTATAGCAAATGCTTCGTGTTTTATGCCTAGTTGCTCAGAAAATCGCCAGTGAACCAGCGATTATACAAAAAATCGCCAGAATGTCAGAGGGGAGGGGGAAAATCGCCAGAAGTCTGGCGATTTACCAGAAAATCGCCAGTATTCTGGTGATTTTCAGCCTCCTTTCTGACAGATTTGTAGCGTCGTATTACGTTATCGTAGGTGTGTAAGGTGTAGGCTGTTTTGTCGAGCAATTTGTTTGACATTTGAGGCCTTTGATCATCAACTTGATCACTCAACTTGGCCCAAGTTGATTTTTGGCTCGGTTTTCGCGTTTCGTGCTTCGTGTTTCGGTTTTTCGTCGTGTTTTTCGATTTTGGCTCGAAGTAAAATAATATTGTAATGTATTATTTTACGACTTTGTGGGATTTTGTTTTGTAAGGTTGCTTGACCCTTTTTTCGTGTTTTGGGTCGTTCTTGTGTGTTTAACCCTTTTTTCGTGTGCTTCGGGTAATTTTGGGACGCATTTTGGTCCGCTTCGGGTGCTTGACCCTTTTTTCGTGTTTTGGGTCGTTCTTGTGTGTTTGGGTCGTTTTTGTGTGTTTGGGCCATTTTTGTGAGGCGTCCTTGTGTCGTGCTTGTGCGTATTGTGTCGACTTACGATTAAAATGACTAAATTAATATTCATTTTTACGAAATATGCAAATTCTAATTAATACGTTAAAAATGACTAAAATGTTTTAGACACTTATGTACCGTTTCGTCTTATTTAAAACATGCATGAAAAGTCCTTTTCGTCATCGGGTTTGTTTTGGGGGGGTACGGATACGGGTATCTACAGTACCTTTGAAAATTATTTTTATTTCCGATTTTATTTCAAAACACTATTTTAAGATCATATCCTTTATTTTGAAACTTTCTGCGATCGCGCAAATCGAAAATTTCGAAAACGAAAATCGAGCCTGAAAAATTTATTAGAACCTTTTGACTTAGACTTCCAAGTTTATCCTCTTCCATTTTTCTTACACAAGTCACATGCTTTTACTTACACCTTTAAATTGGTCATCATCATTTAATTTTAGTATTAAAAATTTAATGTTTATACATAATAATAATAATAATAATACATATTCAAATACGATACTACTACTTTAATACTGCCATTTTTATTTCCGTCACTTTTAAATATTTTCTCGAATAGTAAATAAAATATTTTAGTCTTAGAATTCAAAAGTAGAAATATTTCAAAAAATCGTCAACCGCGCACACTTAAACTTTTATCGCTTTTGACGCCCGACTTTTTAAAACTGACCAATTTCGTGAAAAACATTTTAAAACACATAATAAACATTTCTAGCACCAAATAGTGTCAAAGACTTTACTAACCAATTAGAAATAAGGTGTTCCCTAATTTTATTTAAATAAAACTTTATTTACTAAATAAATCAACTTTAACATCTAATAACTTAACCTAATTTTTTTACAACTTATTCCACAAGTTCTAAGGACCAAAATTAGCTCATAACATCCCAAAATGTCGTGGCTAAGCCCCCCATTTTTCTCTCATTTATTTCTTCCATTTTTCTTACAAAAACAATTTAAAACCCTAATATTATCTCTAATAATTCCTAAGTGTTTCTAAGTTCTTTAGATGGGTTTTAGGAGCTAACTTACAAGGATTATTTGGGTGAAGAAAATGGGTTTTATGGGTGAAGAAATATCCGATCTAAAATTTATTTTAGATCCTCGACGATTAACATCCGATTTAAGGTGACTAGTTATATCTAATATTAGTCTCCTTTGAAATTAATTTGATTATTGTTATGATTTTATAAGTATGATTTTTATGTTAAAATATGTTTAAACATCATTTATGTGTGCTTGTATGATATGTGAAGTATAATAAAATGATAATAAATAAGTAATATTGATAATAATTAAGTTGTAGTAATATGTTCATATGTGTAGTAAATTTATTTTTGAGCATTTTTAATTATGATTCATATGATTTTTATGTTTAGTTATGTTTTAGTTATGTTGTAGTTATATATAAAAATTATGTGAAATATTAACAATGAGTTTAAAGTGACTAAAATCGAAAATAAAAATTGTATGTGTGTGTATAAGTTCACTCGGCATTTCCCTATTTTTTTGACATATTTTCACTTTTAATTTTTGTAAATTATATGTAGTGTTAAGTTAGTTTAAAAAGGATGTATTCATGTAAAAAAAATTAAATTAGGAAAATAATTTATAAGTTGTTAAAATCGAAAATGGTGTTCTTGAGCTTTATTTTGATCTTCATGTGTGTTCATATGATCTTCATGTTGATGTTCATCATTATTGTTCATTTTGATTATGTTTTAGTTTATGTTCGTTAATAATTTGTGTTTATGTTTAGTTATTGTTTTATATATTGTTAGTATTATAATATAAATCAACTTAAAACATTATAAATCATTAAGATTAAAAAGTTAGAAATTTAAAGTGTTGAAAAACACTATTCATAAATATAAATGAAATTTTTAGTAAATTTCATTTTAGTTTAAATCGTTTTAGTATAATTAGAATAATTAAATTATAAAGACTTTAAGCTAAAAACCGTTAAAATCGAAAAATGAAAATTTAGAACCACCTAGCACTTACTCACGGCATTCATGCCATTTTTGGGCCAAAATTGTATTTTTATCACTTTTTAGTTTATTGATTAAAATAATTTAATTAGTAGTTAATAAGTTAGAATTAAGAAATTAAAAGAAATAAATGAATTTTGATATATATATATAATCCACTCGGCATTTACACTTTAAATAGACCAAATTTGATCAAAATGAATTTATCACTAAGTCACTAAATTTAAATAGTTAGTATAATTGAATTTTTGTATAAATCGATTTAGTTATAAATAAAATATATTAAACCGATGAAAATGGTTAACCGTTATAAAAATGAACTAAATCGTGTGCTACTGCCTTTGCAAGTATTGGACTGTTGGACTTGGACATACGGACTAAAATGAACCATCCACGACACTATTATTATTAAAAATGAAAATCGCTAAATTTAGTAAATAGACGACTAAATTTAACTAAGTCTCGTTTTAAAATAAATATCATTGATTACTTTTTACAAACCGAACTTAACGATTTTAAAACTAGACTTTTAAAATATTTTCACAAATCACTAAGTACAAAACGAACTTAACGACTTTGAAACTAGAAATTTATACTTAACAAATAAAAAGAAATCTAAGTTTATACTTAGGAAAAATATCAATGTATAAGAATACTTATAAAATACTTATAAAATACGTATAAATATAAAAATACGTACAAGTATAAGAATACGTATAAGTATAATAATACGTATAAAATACGAAGTATAAAAATACGAATACGTATAAAAATACGTATAAAATACGATGAATAGTGAATAGTGAATAGTGAATAGTGAAAAGTGAATAGTGAAAAAAATTACGAAACTTGTAAAACAAGTAACGTCTTAAAATTCAAAGATATTTCAAAAACTCAAAATTTGAAATAGTGAAAATAATTGAAAATTTTACTAAGTATAGAAAAATTTAAAATGAATAAGTAAATAACTTAAAGTGTTTTGAAAAACACTTAAATAAAATTGGACATACTAATAAACGTTTCAATATAGAAACTTAAAAACGTTAATAATTAACAACACTTCAAATAATAAACGAACGTGTTATATGATCATATCCAACCGAATAAAATACTTAAACGTTTGACGATGAGACTAGGAGAGTCTAGTAACATGTGATATGTAATATCAAATAAATAATAAATCTTGAGTAAGTTAAATAAAAGGTCAAACGCTTGAGCCTCGGATATGAAAACGTCAATCGTGAGTGAAGTGGGGTTAAGATAGTCTTGTAGCGGATACCACTATCTCGGTCTCTGACATGGGTCATCCCGGTTAGTGTGGTTGAGCCGGCAGCTTTATTGCTTAGCATCCTGCCCATGCCTTACGCCTTAAGTCGTATTGCCTATGCCGTACAAGATAAAGAATATGCCAACTCTTAGTGGGTCAGGCTTTAGGAAATAGTCGTTTTATCCAGAGTTAAGGTGCTCTATGATTAGCATAGCCTATTCTTAAAGTGGATATTAGTGTATGCATACTAGACTAGGGTGAGCCGTGTGAGTGTGTGTGTGTGAATGCATTGTGTTGTACCGTGTATATTTGTATGTGGAACGTGTAAGAGTAGTGATGTGTGTATATGTCGTGTTTGTGTTTATGTATGTCGTGTAGGCTATTGTGAGGGCCGAGAGCTCAAGTTGGCCAAGAGACCTTTGTTGGACTATGTGTTGTTTTGGTGCTCGGAGTGATGACCGAGCACCATGTGTGTGTTCTTAGAAGGGTGATGTTTGGTCATGCGTGAATTGCATAAGTTGTATGAGATGGTGGTATTATAATGTTGTAAGGTTGTTATTTAGATTGTGAGTATGTATGTTGTTATGCGGCTATTTCATAAACGGTATGAACGGGAATATGTAATGTTGAGATTGAATGAGTGGGCTATGTCTTGATAATGTTGTTGGCTTGTGCGGTTATAAGCTTGATTTGAATGTTGTATGTCTTCCCTCGTTATACAAGTATGTATATGTAGTGTGCAAACTGTTCTCTTGGCATGACGTTCAGTACTCGACATTATTATGAGGTCTGTGTGGCCCATTATTACGAGGTCTGTGTGGCCCATTATTACGAGGTCTGTGTGGCCCATTTTTACGAGGTCCGTGTGGCCCGATATTATGAGGTCTGTGTGGCCCAATGTTATGAGGTCTGTGTGGCCCAATGATCGGAGGTGATATGTTGGAGGAGGTGGGAGCGTTGGCGACATGGTGAGCCCCTTGTGTGGAGGTTACACAAGGGGGACTCTCGACTTGCTTGTGCTTTTGCGTTGTATGTCACGTCCGAATTAATATCCGCAGAGGATCCTATTTTGTATAGACCCATGATTTAAATGGTTGTGTTATACCTATCGTCGCCTTTGTAGTTGAGTTTTATTTTCTTTGCACACTCTTTTAACTGTTTTGGGCATAAGCTAACTAGGGTTTGGTGGTTGTGTGTTTTTGTGTTGTTTTCCCAACCCCGTAGGTACTCGGACGCTTGCTTGCTAGTGGGGGCGCTAGGAGGGATCACTGGTGCCTATTCTGAGTCTAGTCGTCACCGTAGACCTTTCTTATTTTATCGCTTTCAGTATTTCTGGCCTGCGTGCCATTGCACTGTCTGAGTGACGGTTGTATTTTGGGGAGTTTTGTTACCCTTTTTGCGTTGCAGTTATATTTATATCTATGTTTTCAGGTGTTTGTTTTGAGTTAACAGGTGTTTGCCCATGGACCCGTTCAGTCTGGTCCCGTAACACCCTCATTTAGGTGGGGTCCGCCCGACTTAAACGGGGGTGTTACAGGTGGATATGTCCCATAGGTTTATAAAATCCTCAAATTGCGTAAAAAAAAACCTCCAAAACCGTCACGACCTCAATGTCGATTAATAAAAGATTACAACTCACTCAATGATGTTGCTATCCCTGTTCCACTGAAATCATGATGGTATAACTATTTTTATGTTTGTATAATCTTGTATTTCTTTTGAATGTCATAGTTGAGTTCTCCATTTAATTATAGATTTGTCTTCACTTTTTATCGTTTACTCTTTGATGTGTCATCAAAATTTACTTCAGTATAATTACTTTCATGACTTTATCCAACTTGTATGCTACTCTGTGTTCTGTTAACTCGCCGTGCTTTCATGCCTCTTGATAAAGTATAATATAAGAAGTCACTTTTAAGTTGTTGTCCAATCCATGGACTTTGTTTAAACCGTCACTATAATAATCGGAATTAGATAGTTGATTGTCCAACTTAGATAGGTCATGTAATTTAGTGTGTTTTAATGGTATGATATTTTGAATTGATACTCAAAAGTAGCAGGTTTACAAATAACGTCCTCCCAAGATTGAATAAGTAAGTTAGGTGGTAAGAAAAATGAATATATTGTCCACTTTAATATGATTAAGCCAATGAAAAACTAGCACAAAATTAAGCAAAAAAAAAACGCAAGAAACCCATTTTATATAAAAAAAATACAACCGTTGTTTCCATGGCCGTTGTTTATAATAAAAAACAACGCAAAAAAAATATACGAAACCGTTTTTTATATCAAAAATATCGTTTTATAAAAATTTGGTGCTTTTCATTAAATAAAATGGTTTTTAACAAAAAACCGTTTTTTAAAATCATTAAAAGAAACGGTTTTTAATAAAAAAACCGTTTTTTTTAATATTTTAAATAACGGTTTTTCAAAAAAACCGTTTTTTATTATATATAAAAAAAGGTTTATTTGATAAAAACCGTTTTTTATAATGATTAATATTAAAATTATCCATTGATATTAAATTTATGAAAATGATTTTAGAAAACGGTTTTTTATATATAACCGTTATTTAAAATAATATTAAAAAAACGATTTTATTGTAAAAAACCGTTATTTAAAATTTTATTATTAGTAAAATATAAATTTATATTTGATTTAAATTTATTAATAAATAACGGTTTTTATTATATAAACCGTTTTCTTTTTATTTAATTTTTAAAACGGTTGTTTTAAAAAAACCGTTTTTTTTGTTTAATTTTTTTTTTTAATAAATTTGAAATTTATTATTTCCCGTCTAAACGACGATACAAAATATTATTGCTGCACAAAACACAATCCAAAACATACAATAATATATGCACAACAATACATTCTCATTAAGCCAAGTTTTCAACAAAACTCAATTTACAACATTCAACATACACCATGCACAATAGCACATTATTAGCTAGACCACGGGTTCAGAGGGATGTTCAAGCACAAATTTTGCCCATAAATCACGAATTTCGTCGATTTCAGAATTCGTGTATGTTTTTGCGTTTTTCCTAGTAAATACGTACTACAAAAAAAAAACATATATAAGGAATCATACGTACATAAAGCAATGATAATAAAAAGAAACCGTTAATTTTGAGCTTAAAGTTAAAAATGCAACTTAACACTTACTCCCTCCCATTTTTAATGATCTTACCCTTTCATTATAATACTCCTCACAAAGAATAAAAAAGGAGAAGATCATATAAAATGGGAGGGAGTACCTTTTGTGTCATCTTTGCCGCTTTATTACGAGTTATCATCTCATACGTAAACCGACAAATATAATATCCACATTGTACGTCATCGGGTTGGAGAGGAACCTAAAATATTAACATGGTAACAAACATTCAATATAATTATTCAAGTTATTAATAAAATACTTGACACTTTATGTATATATATATATATATATATATATATATATATATATGATATGATTAATTATAATTAACATACATCGCTCACGGTCATAAATGTAGGGCTAGTAGCAGTTTCCATGACTTGCGCCAACGGATCAAGAGACCTTCCCCTGACAAAAGCACTAAAAAAATTACAAATATTAGTTAATAATGAGTAAGGTGAACATGCTTCTCTTGTGTCAACGGTACATGAACCGGGTCGATACTAGCATTTCGGACCGTTCTAGGTGGAGGGCCCTTGCGTTTTGCCTAATTCACCGTTATCCTTTTGCTGGATCAATGCCGGATGGGGTGTTCGGGAACGCGAGGTATGCTCGTGTCGTCGAAGAGATGGAGCGGGGATACGATCCTTCTGCTTTGATTTTAGCGGAGACCATACTGGGCTTAGACGACCGTCGTCTTAATCGTCTGAGCTCGTACCGTGGTTGCGCTAGGATTTTCAACATTTGGCTCATGGAGAGGCTGAGTGCGGCGTGTATGCCGCTCTTCCCCTTGACGGCGTCTTCAAGGCTGCGGCGACGACGTCACGAAAGACGGATTAGGTTGGTCCTCGGGAGCGTTCACTTAACTACTTCCGGGGGTTTGTGAAGGAAAGCACTATTCGTTGGCATGTCCCATGGTGGTACATTACGGCGATTACGGCGCCGTCCGTGGCGAATGCGGCTCATGGGTTGATGTTGTGTGGCTTTGAACGAGGGGTGTGGATTCATCCTCTTCGCTTGAAGAGGCAAATCGGGCTTGCTCAGACCATCCCGGAGCAGGATACTCAGGTCGGAGGGGTTGTTGTTCTAAACAACCAAACGATCGATGCTTGGATCCGAGGATGGTCGGATCGTGTCACTTGGGCGGTTCCAACGCATATAGAATCTACTTGTGTCACGGATTTCTATACGCGGTGGTGTCATTCCACGGATTCTCGAGAGCGGGAGAATCGGAGGAGGAGAGAGAAGAATGGGCCAAGGCCCTCTTTGGCGCATGAGGTGGTGCGTGGAAGGAGGGACTATGGTGATCTTGGTGCTTCGAGTTCGGATGCTTCTACTTCGAGGCCGGTGCGGGAGAGGCTTGGACCGAAGGTGACCGTTAGAGATCGCTTAGGGACAAAGACCGAGGAGCCCCCAGTCGAGCAGGACGAGGATCCGATTGAGCCCCCAGGATTTTAGAGGAGTGCTCCCGTGATTAGCTCGAAGATTGTGGCGGACCGGCCTCTTGAATGTGAAGAGACTAATCCGAAGCGACAGAAGAAGGCTTAGTAGTTTGCTTGTTTTGCTTAGAAAATTTTCTTTATTCAAATAAAATACATGTGTTTAGATTCGAATAAAGAGTTAAGGAGGTTTGTTCCTAACTCATTCCTAAACTGTGAAAAATTCTAAATTAAAGTAATGAAATAGAATTAATTTGCTTTCGTCTTGTCTCGTTGCGTTCTTTAATTTTGTTTTGAAATGTTCTCGACCTTTTTAAGTTTCGAACACTCGTATTTTGTCTTAAATCCTCGACCTTTTTAAGCTTTGGACTTAGATTGTTTGATTTGTTTTGTCTTAAACCCTCGACCTTTTTAAGCTTCGGATTTGTTTGTTTTGTTTTGCCTTAAATCCTTGACCTTTTTAAGCTTTGGACTTAAATTTTTGTGTTGACTGTGCTCTCGACCTTTTTAAGCTTTGAGCGTGTCATTTTGTGAGTGCGACGCCCTCGGCCTTTTTAAGCTTTGGGCGTATGTAAAGAAGTTCGGTTGTGCTTTGAAAAGCTGCCTACGTATCTGTGTTTATTACGGAATCAAACCGGCGTAGTTCGTGTGATTCGGTTGAGCTCTTTGCAAAGCTGCCTACGTATCCACAGTGCGTGGAATCAAACCGAGCGTAGTTCACCCATGCGAGAGTGAGTTTTGTTTGTGAAATACATTGCAAATTTGTCTAAGCTTAGGGGTAGTACTTCTTGAGTTGATCAAATTAGTTGGTAAGCTGAATTCCTGGCCGTCGAGGTCGGTTAGTTTAACGGCTCCTCCGGGAAGGATGTCCTTGACCAAGTACGGTCCGGCCCAATTGGGTTTAAATTTCCTTCTTGGGTCGACTGGTAATGGTGCTCAGACTGATTTGAGTACAAGGTCACCCACTTTGATATTTCGTGGCTTGACCCGTTTGTTGTAGGCGCGTTGTAGGCGAGATTGGTACATTCGGACTGTACTTAGCGAATGTAATCGTCTTTCGTCTAGAAGAATGAGTTGTTCATATCGTTCACGTGCCCATTCGGCTTCAGGAATGTCTGCTTCCATGAGGATTCGAAGGAATTGCATTTCGATTTCTACAGGTTGGACGGCTTCCATCCCATAGGTTAGGAAATAGGGTGTCATACCTGTGGGAGTGCGAATAGTGGTGTGATATCCCCATAAGGCAAATGGGATTTTGTTGGGCCAGTCGTGGCAGGTGTCGATCATCTTTTTAAGGATTGATACGACGGTTTTGTTTGCTGCCTCGACCGCGCCGTTGGTTTGTGGTCGATATGGTTATGATTTATGTCGTTGTATCTTGTATTTGAGAAGAAGCGGTTCGACTTCCCCTCGGAAGTGTGTGCCTTGATCACTTATGAACTCGTGGGATATGCCGTTGCGACAAATGATGTTGTTTTGTATGAATTTTGCAACTTCTTTTGTACCCAGCTTACGATATGATGCAGCTTCGACCCATTTGGTGAAATAGTCGATAGCTACGAGGATGAAGCAGTGTCCTCCTTCTCCTACGGGTTAAACTTTGCCAATGACGTCGATTCCCCAAGTCGAGAATGGCCATGGCGAGGTTAGACTGTATAAGGGTGAAGGGGATATGTGTTGCACATTTGCAATGTAACAACACGGGTAACAATGACGAGAACTAAAGCATAAATAAAGAGAAAACATTAAGCATTACATATGATTTTTATCGTTCAAATTTGTGGAAGCAATAAAAAAATAAACCGTTTGCTACTCAAGATCAAAATACTAAATATAGACTAATTATAAAGTCCTACAAGTTCGATACAAATTTCTTATTTCAATTACGGAAATGAACCTAAACACTTCCTCACTCGCAAAACCCACCGGCACCCAAAATAACAAGCATCTCCAAAGACCTTCAAACCTGAAATATTCCACAATTCAGTGGGGGAGTAACTCGGTGCTCCCCAGCCATATTTTGAAAGGTAACATGTATTCATTTATTCAATTGCAAGGCAGAACATGATACAACATTTATATACATTAGGTGATCAAAAGGAATCATAACGAGTTTCATTATCATGTACCTTAACATGTAAGGTCAAATAAAATACGTTTATCATGTAAGAATCACTAGTTAAGCAGAACAACAGTGATACAACATGTGATCACATAAAAATATGGTCGGACATGCTAACCATTTAAAAGATACCCTATGGCAGGACGGACATGCTATCCTAGTCTAAGCTTGGCCAAACTCACGGGGGACATGCTCCCGATACGACAACTGGTGGCATCGACATGCTAGCCCCAGTCCCATAGCCTCAAATCGAACAAACATGTCATTCGAATGAAGTCTTATACACCTCCAAGTCACAACATGTGGACTGGAAACAATGCATAAGCGGACCACCACATGGGTAGTAATATTTTTGTTCTGAACACTAGTAACCCTCGAAATATTTTATGTTCAACATGTGATTCCAAACAAATAAATATTAATCAGACAATTATGCGATTATATTTACTCAAATTGATTATGTAAAATATATATTTATGAAGCATACAATCATCTCATAGTAACATTATCAACATGCTTAAGTCATCAGATTAAACTAATTTTCATATATCCAATAAGAGAGAATCAAGGAAACAGGAAAGGTAATCATAAACCATTTATCACAATCTTAAGATTAATTGGTTTGGTTAGGGTCAAGTTCAAGTGTATTTATATTTAATTCTAGACAGTATTTCGTCGTGATATTAATTGGAAGTTATAGATTATTCTCTTACGTTTTCAACGACAGTTTACACGCTAAAAACGGATAAGTTATGAGTGAGATATGACCATTACAAAATGACAGCGTTCACCAGTTCGTGATATGCGGACATGTACATCCCACATATAAACATTTTCTTATCATCATCAACTAGTACAAAACTACTATAAAATATTCACACAAGATAATTTTTATTTATAACATGCTATAATAATGGTTTTACCAACAATATACTCATTGAAATAATGGTTAAACATCACATCATAGACCATATGTTTTATAACAACAATTTTAATGAAGTCAACACACAACATACAAAGCAAGCAAAGCATATATCAACACATATCACAAATCAAAATACCGGAACTCCGAGTTACCTTGATATGAATATTAAACTTAATCTTCACCAATGATGTAGGAGTTGCCTTCTGGATCCTCTATGCCTTCCCCTTAACCCAAAATAAGATGATGCTCGAAGTTAGTTTAATTTTGTACACAACCAACCAAAGTTTCTATACTCAAGGATTTAAAGAGTATATAATTCGTGGGTATTAGAGGGAGACTAATGTTTTTGTAGGAAAGAGAGAATTTAGAACTATAGAGATTAATTAAACGAGAATCTAATTGGGAGATTAAGGAAGATGAAGAATAAATGAAAGTTGTGTGGAAATGGGTTGAATGATGGGTGGTATTTATAGATGTTTAGGTGAGACTTATGATGGAGCATGAGGGACAAGTGTCAAGTCTCTTTAGCCAAATGTGAAGCATGCATCATCTCATCAACAAGTGTCATGCGAAATTCATGCATCCAATAATTTTACGACATTTTGCGATCCATACTTGTGCATGACGGACAAGTGTCTATCGCCCTTAGCATGTGAGACAAGTGTTATGATCCTTTTAACAAGTGTCATCTAGACCTCATGCAACCAATAAAGTAGTGACATTTTGATGAATTCGCATGTATTCGCAGCTTCCATGAGAAATTGGGCGATGCTGTCGTAAAACGGGCGTATCTCCCTCGTTACTCAACTGATTTAGGCGTGTGATCAGGCGTTGGAAAGGTAAGACAGTATCCTACGTATCTATGGATAATTTAGGACCAAAATTCGCCATATATTATATTAATTTTTATTTTAAATGAGATGAACTATATTGATGTCGTTGCAAGTGATATGAAGAGTTTACTAAAATGCTACAATGAAGCTAATCATTCTAATAGTATCCATAGAGCTATTTAAAACTGTGAAACCCTAAATATTATTTTAAAATTTTAGAAGTATTACAATTACACCTCCTTTAAGAAAGTTTCGTCCTCGAAACTTGAACAATAATCCCCAGATCACAATGTGAAGTATTTACTTATTCGAACAAATGCGGATGCTTATCTTGCATAGAGGCTTCTGTTTCCCAAGTTTCCTCTTCAAACTCACCACTTTTCCAAAGTATCCTAACCAATGGAACAACCTTATTTCTTAGTTGCTTATCCTTTCGATCTAGGATTCGTACTGGTCTTTCCTCATAAGACAAATTAGGTTCAAGATTCAATACTCCACCATCCAAAACATGTGAGGGATCATGTATATACTTTCGTAATTGTGAGACGTGGAATACATCATGTACCTTGGATAAGTTAGGAGGTAGGGCCAACTTGTATGCTACCTCACTAACCCTTTCAAGTATCTCAAATGGTCCTATGTACTTCGGACTCAACTTTCCCTTAACTCCAAACCGCTTAACTCCTTTCATGGGCGATACTTTCAAAAGAACATGATCACCTACTTCAAACTCTAGAGGTCTTCGTCGTGTATCAGCATACGATTTCTGACGATCTTGAGCGGCTCTCATCTTACTACGAATCACATTAACTTGATCGATTGTCTCTTGTAATAGTTCTGGTCCAAGTTTTGCCACTTCTCTTGCGTCATTCCAACATACTGGACTTTGACACTTTCTGCCATAAAGTGCCTCGAAGGGGGCCATTTCAATACTAGCATGATAACTATTATTATAGGAAAACTCTACCAAGGTCAAACTTTTCTCCCAATTTCCTTGAAATTCTAAAGCACATGCTCGCAACATGTCCTCAAGTGTTTGGATAGTCCTTTCTGTTTGCCCATCTGTCGCTGCATGAAAAGCAGTACTAAATTTTAAATTACTACCAAGGGCTTCTGGAGCGATTTGAAGCGGGCCTCTTTGTACCTTGTAACCATCCTCACCCTAAACAACCTATGATTGAAATGAACACTCAAGTCACATGTTTTTTGGGCTGTTTAGGTGGATAAGTTTTCTGATTTTTATTTGCAAAACATAAAACCTAAAGATAAAGGATATGACTTAAACAAGTTTAAGCCTAGGATAGAGCCTTAACAAGCACATAGCCACTATTAAGGGTTCGAGCTACTCAAAGCACATAGCTAATGAGCCACCCTAGGTAAACCTCAAGCACAAAGCAAAGAGAAAACTCACTCAAAACTCAACTTTTTTATAAACTTCAAATCTGAAAATTACATGAGGGAAAGCTTGGTTTATATAAGACCAAGGCTTTCATCCTAGCCATACATCTAATACAAGATCTAAGGGCCATGAGGGGCCTTCAAAATCAGCCAAAAATAAGGGTCAAAAGATGTTACAAAATCAGCCTACAAAAGACAACAACAACTAAAGTAGAAAGCGACTTGTTGTAGCATCCTCTCCCTTCATTTGTGTTGTTCATCCAAGGGCTTGGATCAACTCCTTGGAGCTCACTCATACACGTCCATCCTTGGTCCCAAAGCTGATTTTGTTGTTTGAATACAAAAGACCAAAAGGTGACAAAGACATAATAAAGTAGAAAGCAAACTATAATCGAAAGGGACATGTATTGAATTAAAATGTATCACTTGAACTTCAATTTTCAGCCGAGATTTTGGCCTCTTTTTGGCTGAAAATTCTTGACCACTAGTCCAAGGACCATAGTTAGATCGTAGACCAAAAATCGGGACCAAATCGTCAAGCCGTTTCAGTCCACAACAAAACAGCCCCAAAAATCGGGACCAAATCGTCAAGCCGTTTCAAATCCACAACAAAACAGCCCCTAAACCGTGTATTTAGAGTGAGTGGAGCGATTCGAAGCGGGCCTCTTTGTACCTTATAACCACACTCACCCTAAACTCGGTTCACTCATGAACACTCACTCAAAATACACGGTTTAGGGGCTGTTTTGTTGTGGATTTGATTTCGGTTGTTATTTGCAAAAACATAAAACGAAAATAAAAGGATATGAATTAGACTAAGCACAAAGCCACTAGCCTAAGACTAAGGTTCCGATCAATCATCGCACTAAGCTATGACCTTCACCCATGGAAACTCGAATCTCCAAGCACAAAGCTAAGGAGGTTTGAAGAGAAAACCCTCTCTAAAACTCATCTTTTTTATATATCACAAATCTGAAAATTTACAATGGTTTTAGCTTGGCTTATATAAGCCTAAGCTTCTAATCTCAACCACTCATCTATCTAAGATCTAAGGGCTACAAATAACCCACAAAAATACAACAAAAATCAGCTCACATGAGCCTTACAAAATCTGAAATAAAAGACAACAACAACTAAAGTAGAAAGCGACTCTTGGATGCATCCTCTCCCTTCATTGTTGTTCTTCATCTAAGGGTCTTGATTCCTCCTTGGAGAGCAAGAAAATCTCGGCCCCATTAAGTCCCAAGCTGAATTTGTTGTTTTGTTTACAAAAGACCAAAAGGTGACAAAGACATAAAGCACTAAAACAAACTTTATTGAAAGGGACTTGTGTTTGAATTTGTGTGTATCATTTTGAGTTGAATTTCAGCCGAGATTTAGGCCTATTTTGGCTGAAAATTCGTGACCATGAGTCCAAGGACCATGGTTCGATCGTAGACCAAAAATCGGGACCAAATCGTCAAGCCGTTTCGTTCCAGCTTCTTGAAGTGCACCCCAAAATATGGAGCAAAACCTTGGGTCACGATCCGTGATGATTTCCTTTGGAACTCCATGATATCGAACAACCTCTTTCATGTATGCATTAGCTAACTCTTGCAGACTCCAAGTTTCTTTCATAGGAATAAAATGTGCAGTTTTTGTCAAACGATCAACTACTACCCATATAGCATTCTTGCCACTAGGTGTCCTAGGAAGCTTTGTGACGAAATCCATTGAAATTGACTCCCACTTCCAGGTTGGAATCTCCAAGGGTTGTAATAGGCCTCCTGGTCGTTTATGTTCAACTTTTACTTGCTGACATGTTAGACAACGAGCTACAAAGTCGGCGATTTCTTTCCTCATCTTAGGCCACCAAAATTGTAACTTTAAATCCTTGTACATCTTATCCCCACCAGGGTGCACTGAATATGGAGTGTTGTGTGCTTCATTGAGGATTTTGCTCTTAAGTTCATCGCATTTCGGAATACACCATCGGCCATGAAACTTAAGAATGCCATTTAAGTTAATTTCAAAACCTGATGCTTTGCCTTCACTAAGAGCTACTTTCACACCACCAAGAAATACGTCATTTTCTTGCTTATCTTTAATCTCTTGGATTAATTCATTTTTGATAACCATATTATCCAAATGGATGCTTCCTTTCGGAACTATCTCTAAATTGAGCCTTTGCAAGTCTTTGCACAATTGATCAGCTAAAACCATGGTAGCAATCAGTTGAGGTGGTACCTTTCGACTCAAAGCATCAGCAACAACGTTACCTTTACCCTCGTGATAACGTATTTCTACTTGATAATCTTTTACTAGCTCCAGCCATCTTCTTTGCCGAGGGTTCAAATCCCTTTGAGTGAAGATGTATTGTAGACTCTTGTGGTCTGTATAGATCTTGCAAGGCACTCCAATTAAATAGTGACGCCATAATTTCAAAGCAAAAATTACAGCGGCCATTTCTAAATCATGAGTTGGATAGTTCACTTCATGTGCTTTTAATTGTCTGGAAGCGTAAGCAACCACTTTCTTATTTTGCATTAAGACGCAACCAAGACCATACTTTGAAGCGTCACTATAAACTTCAAATTCAACTCCATCTTCTGGTAATGTTAGAACAGGTGCTGTAGTCAACCTCTCCTTAAGTTCTTTGAAAGCTTCCTCGCAAGCCTCAGACCAAATAAACTTAGATTCCTTCCTAAGTAATTGTGTCATGGGCCTTGCTATTTTGGAGAAATTTTTTACAAACCTTCGATAATAACCAGCTAAACCAAGAAAGCTTCGCACTTCGGTCACGTTACTTGGAGTGAAACTAAGTGGATCAAGTTTCACTCAAAAGATGAACTAAAACCGACTTGTGAAGGAGCTTGAAAAATCTCGGCCAAGTGCTATTTTTGTGAAGTATTTTTTCTGAAATTTTGTAAAACAATAAAAGCATAAAAGATAGTCACTAAATCTACACACAAAGTAATAGATTTAGGGTTTGATTAGTTTAAGCACAAAGCCACTAAACTAATCTCTCACAAATCTCAAACACAAAGTAAAGAGATAAATGAAGAACACTCAAGGAAACTAGGGTTTCTTTTCATTCAAACAAATCTGAAAATTTTGATGTGAGAATGAGGGTTTATATATTACCCTCATTCTAATCTTGACCATCCATCACAAGCTAATCTAAGGGCTACAATCAACCCACAATTACATCAATATACTCGGTTTTCTTAGGCTCACATGAGCTGAAATTTTGAAGAGAAAACAACAAATACTTAAAGTAAAAAGCATAAAGCAATAAAGGTAGATAGTGACATGTGTTGATAGTGACTTATTGAGGAACACATGTGAACCCTCATTTGATTGTTTCTTTTCGGCTGACTTGGGTATTACTCCCACTTGATTTTCTCTTGTTGACTTAGTTGACTTGAGGTTGACCTTTGGACCTAAGGTTGGAAGCGGGCCCAAGGTCAAAGGATCGTGAACTTTCAACTCCCGTTGCAATCTCCCCGGGTTGAAAAGGATTTGCCCTCAAATCCTCGACTTCCTCCTCCTCCAAGTCTTCATGGTACGGACTAAGGTCTCCCACGTTGAATGTGCCATGGACGCCATACTCTCCCGGTAGATCAACTTTGTAAGCGTTCGGTCCAATTTTCTCGAGTATCTCGAAGGGACCCTCGGCCCTAGGCATGAGTTTGTTCTTTCTTTTATCCGGAAACCTTTCCTTCCTCAAGTGTAGCCACACCAAATCTCCCGCTTCAAATTCCCTTGGATTTTTTCGGCTCTTGGACTTAGCCTTGTAGGCTTCGTTTGACTTCTCGATTTGCTTCTTGACTTGGTTGTGGATACTCATCATGAACTCAACCCGCTTCTTGGCATCGTAACTCATCTCCTTGCTCTTGACGGGGGCTAGGTCCGTGGGCATGAGGGGATTGGTCCCATAGACCACTTCAAATGGTGAACTTCCCGTGCTAGAAGAAGGGCACGGTTGAAGGCAAACTCGGCGTGGGCGAGTTTGAGATCCCAATCTTTCAAGGACCTAGAAACGATGCTCCTAAGGATCCTCCCCAAGGTTTTATTAGTGACCTCGGTTTGGCCATCCGTTTGAGGATGATGACTTGTGCTAAACAATAGCCTCGTTTTTAGCAACTTCCACAAGGTCTTCCAAAAGTGGCTCATGAACTTGGTGTCTCGATCGGATACAATGGTTTTCGGGACTCCATGCAACTTGACCACTTCTTTGAAATACAATTCGGCCACACTCATGGCATCCTCGGTTTTCTTGCACGCAATGAAATGAGCCATCTTGCTAAATCGATCTACCACAACCATGATGGAATCCTTACCTCGTTGGGTCCTTGGCAAAGCGACGATGAAATCCATGCTAACATCCTCCCATGGCCGATTTGGGACGGGTAAAGGAGTGTAGGGTCCCGTTTGAAAGAAGGACTTGGATTGTTGGCAAGAAGCACATCTCTTGATCACATCTTGGACATCTCCAAGCATCTTGGGCCAATGGAATTGGTCTTGGAGGATGTCATAAGTCTTTTGAATTCCGAAATGCCCGGCTAAACCATTAGAATGAACCTCCCTCACTAGGAGATTTCGATAAGGGCCCTTAGGTATACATAGCCGATTCCCATAGAACAAGAACCCCTCTTGAAGTGTGTACTTGCTTCCTACCTTACCTTGCCCTTCACGTATGGAATTCCACTCATCCTTGAAGTCGGGATCCTCCACATAGAGCTCTTTCATGAATTCAAAACCCAACACTCTTTGCTCCATGTAGCTTAACATGGTGTGCCTCCGAGATAAGGCATCGGCCACCACGTTATTTTTTCCCTCAATGAACTTACTTGAGAAAGAAAAAGATTGAAGAAATTCTACCCACTTGGCGTGCCTATGATTCAACTTGTGTTGTCCATTGATGTATTTGAGAGCCTCATGATCGGAATGAAGAACAAACGGCTTGGGCTTGAGGTAATGGCTCCAATGAGCGAGAGCCCGAACGATGGCATAGAATTCTTTGTCGTAGGTGGAATAATTTAGCTTGGCACCATTCAACTTCTCACTAAAGTAAGCAATTGGCTTGTGTTATTGTAATAGAACGGCCCCAATTCCAACTCCACTAGCATCACATTCGACTTCAAAAAGCTTATTGAAATCCGGTGGTGTAAGAATAGGTGAGTCACACAACAACTTCTTGATTTTATTGAAGGAAATCTCGGCCCCCTCATTCCACTTGAACTCTCCTTTCTTCATACACTCGGTGATGGGTGCCATGACGGTGCTAAAATCCTTGATAAATCGTCGATAAAAAGAAGCCAAGCCATGAAAGCTCCTCACCTCGGTTATGTTCTTCGGAATTGGCCATGATTTGATAGCCTCCACTTTCTCTTGATCCACTAGTATACCACGGCTAGATATAATATAGCCCAAGAATTGGACTTCGCTTTGCATGAAAGAACTGTTGGAGTAAGTGTCCTCCACAATAGTGCGATTACTTAATAAATCTCAATTAAGGAATACATGGGGATAATCCAGTATTATTGTCAATTGATTAACGTAAAGCAATAACGGTTGGCTGACTAGAGTTTGACGTTATTGTCGTGAGAACGGCGGTGATCAATTGATCCCTTTAAGTCACACCTATAGGAACGTACTCCAAATATTAAAGCTAATTAATTGTATGAGATACGATTAGATTAGTAACTTGATAAATTGACTAACGGTTAGTCAGTGAATTAATTTAGAGAGAAATCGAGTTGTGAACTCGGATGATTGAATTTTATATCGATAAAATTATTAGAGGAGATGATAATTAGTGATTAACTGTTAATTCACTAATCATGTATATTTTACTAATGAGATTAGTAAAAGTAAAATTTTAATATATATGTAAGTGTACATGTATAATAAAGAAGAGTTTAATTAATTTACACTTTATTATATTAGATAATTAAGTGATAAATTATAACTATTTGTGGGACAAATATTGAAAACAAAACAGACCCATAAAGGTCCTATTTGGACCGTCTAAATTAAGGGAGGAAGGGATGAGATTCCTTCTTGTCTTTAGTGTTTTGTTTTTAGCTTTTTTCTTAAAGCATGCTTAGACATAATCATCACCTTTAAGCATGTGTTTGTAGTTAACAAGAAAAGGCTACACACTCTTTCTCTCCTCTCAAAGTGGCCGGCTATCATGTGTGTCTAACACACTTGATTTTGTTCCACTTTTGCATATAAATGAGAATATAGAGAAGTCTTTTGTGTGTGTGTAATTTTACTCTCTAACTCTCACAAAACTATCTCCTATTCTCTCTAAAACCTCACATACAATATTACTAGTATTACTAAGTGTTAGTAATAATAAATTAAATATCAAGTAAGCTATTAGTGATTTCTAGTCTAAATCACTTGTAGTATTTGGAGTTGTTCTTGGGTGCAACTAGAAGGAGGTTTCCTATTTTGGAAACTCGGGTTTTGGAGGATCATCCTAAACACTAGCTCAAGAAACAAAACTAGAAAGGAGTTCTAGTTTTGTGCCCATATTTCCCTTTAAGAAAGGTATAAATTTCTAAACTTGTTAACAATGTAAATTTGTACTACATAGATCTTGCTAAATCAAATTAGAGTAATTTGATTTACACTAATACTTGATTAGTGAATGGGATCCGATCCCTACAAGTGGTATCAGAGCCAAGGCTTGTAGTTACAAATTTATTTTGTTAATTTTAGGGTTTT
This sequence comes from Dianthus caryophyllus, assembly GCA_023091065.1. Classification (NCBI taxonomy): domain Eukaryota; kingdom Viridiplantae; phylum Streptophyta; class Magnoliopsida; order Caryophyllales; family Caryophyllaceae; genus Dianthus; species Dianthus caryophyllus. Next base: position 21,299,599 of record CM041527.1, read on the forward strand.
ATGTATTTATTGAGAATAAACAACATAAAATCCGAAAATAGTGTTAAAAATGGTTTTAACACGAGATTTTTATAGCATGCATAGTTTCTGGTCTCATGGAGCTACTGGTCAAATTTCGTAATTTTTGGAATTTGTTTGCTAATTAAAATGATTTTTATACAAAACCGAGTCAAAAAGTGTGTTTTTGGCTAAAATAATTACTATAAATAGTTATAGTTCGAATCTGGTCACGAAATTTTTACACAGTGATATTTCATATTTATACTTTCTGCATGTAAATTTTCAAAGTCAGATTTTGAGTTTTGAATATTTATTCATATTTTTGTTTAAAATCGGTATGGTTTGCATTTTATGTCCAAAAATATAGTAAATGTTGTTTTCTGGACATGAAATTTATACCAATATTTTTACACATTATGAGGATGCTCTCGTATAAATTTGGGATTTTACCTCACTGTTTTAGACGTTTTCTTGATTTTATGAGTTAAAATCGATGAAATCGTATGTTATTTTATATAAAATAATTCGTAAATATTTTTTCTGACCAAACTTTTCTTTTCTGATATTTTGGAAGTGTTCCAGAATATACAAAATTTTTTCAAAATAAAAATAATTTTATTTTATTTTATTTTGATTTTATAAAGCTTTATTCATAAAAGGGTTATGATTAAAGTACTTCTAATTAGCAAATGACCAAGTTTATGAACTACTATCACCTTAAGTTAGTATAAACTAATGTTGGGGTTCTAAAATCAGTTTAGAAGTTTTAGTTCAAGCTTAAAAGGTGTTTTAAGCATTATTGATTAATATAAGATTAATCGATTAAAATGAGATCGGTTTGAAACGAATTAATGCGATTATTGTTTAGGGCGATTTTGGCATGTTTTTATTTATAAGCTTTACATTATGCATGTTTGGATGAATGTTTATTATTGAATGAATGTTTATTCTTACTAGTATGGCCATAGTTTGTTATATTTTTACCGATATTGCCCGTAATGAAAGGGAATATCGTGTGGGTTTGTAATTAAATGCGATCTCGTATCGCCGGTTTGTAATTTAATAGTTTATTTCATTTATAAATGTATAATAGGATTGCTATGTATTCATTTGTAAATCATACTTGTAACTATTTGTAAATCGAAGACCGGTGATGGAGATCGACATGGAGCCTTAGAAGTGTTCTAAAGCTAGCAAGGAGCCTTGGATGAGATCCATAATGAAGAGGGACCAAAGGAGTTGGTTTCCAATTTGTAACTCCTTGTATTTTAATTACTTTAGGTGGCCATACTAGGTTTATGCTTGCTTGCTTTATCATGCTTGTTTGTTTGCTTATTTTCCGCACACATGCCAAAATCGCCATGCATGCCACGATTTCCCACTATGATTGTCGTTTTTAGGTCGCCATTCTTAAAATTAGTTCACTTATAAAGAATTTAAATGACTAAAAATTGACAAGATCACCCACATATTTATCAAAATGAATTGAGATTAAGCCTTTCCAAATGTAGCGACTATGAACCCCATGTTCGTGAGGACCTCCGCGACGTGGAACCTTGTTACCATGGGTAAGTAGTGGGAGGAAGTCCCGTGCTAATTTGGTTTGAACTCAACCAAATAAGAGTTATTTGGGGCTAATCGATGCATTTTACAAGAAAATCATCAACCAAGCATTCTAGTGTAGAATTAGTCAAGTGTTGACTTATCGTTTTTATATAAAAGGAAACATGAGATGTCTAATTTTATATGAAAAACGAGTCTTGGAATCATTTATATAATTTCGTGGGAGATCATTATATAAATGGACATTTGTTTAAAAATGAGTTTTAGCAAATGTTATAAAGGAACAATGAATGCTTATATATTTCCTCATATTTATTGTAGAATCGTTAATCGCAATGGCATCATCATCATCAACTCCCGCGCCCATTTTGGGCAAAGATTCATGGTTGCGAACCGTGATGGATAAGTGTATCCTCAAGGATGACGGTAGCAACTTCGTCGAATGGGATTCGACAATGAAGGGCGCCGCGACATCCGACAATGTGCTCAAGCACCTTACCGATCAACCACCCGCCGAACCCACTTCTCGATCCGGCGCGGCACGAGCCGCCTATGATGAGTATGTGAAAGTGGACAATGACGTGAAAAACGTCTTGATTTGGTCCATGTCACCCGCTCTCAAACTCCGAATGGTTACTCAAAAGAGTGCATATGCGATATTCACTCGAGTGACAACCATGTTCTCCAAAGCACCGCAAATAAGGCTTTATGAAGCGGTGCGGTTTTTTCGATGCAAAGCTTGAGAGGAACCAAAAGTTGGTCCTCATGTGCTGAAAATGATTGAGCAAATAGACACTCTTGAGCGTCAAGAGTGTGCTATACCCAAGGCTCTTGCGATCAACCGCATCCTCCATTCTCTTCCTAACAAGTTTGCTCACTTTAGAGTAAACTATAACATGAACAACATGGATAAGAGTTACCATGAACTTCATGCACTCTTGGTCCAAGCCGAGAGGGATATGGAAGTGAATGAGGTGGAGAAGAAAGATGTTCTCTCCATGAAAATGAAGAACATGAACTTGGGAGTGAAGAAGGGAAGGTGGCCAAGAAAGGGCCATCTAACATAGGCAAGGGTAAGGAAAGGCTATTGTGGAAGGTGTTCCACATAAGCCTAAGCCCAAGATCAACAAGGGAAGACCCCTCAAAGACACTTGCAAATATTGCAATGAGGTGGGTCATTGGATGCGCAATTGTCTCAAGTATAAGAAGGATCTCAAGAATGGATGTGCGACATCCAAAGGTATTCCTTCTAATCTCTATATGATTGACATCAATCATGCTTGCATTTCTACATGGGTATTGGATACCGGATGTGGATCTCACCTTTGTAATCATTTGCAGGGGATGAGAAACGTGCGGGCCCTAGCCAAGGGTGATGTAGATCTCCGCATGGGCAATGGAGCTAGAGTAGCGGCCGTTTCCGTGGGAACTTTTGTACTCGCTCTTGCTAGTGGATTAGAGTTGCTTTTGAATAACTGTTATTTTGTACCAACTCTAACCAAAAACATTATCTCCGTCTCCGTGTTAGATGCGGAAGGCTTTTGTTTTGAGATTAAGAACAACCGTTGTACTTTTTCTTTTAATGAAATGGTTTATGGTGAAGCTATTTCAATTGGAGGTATTTATGTTTTAAATGATGTTAATGATGTCTATCATGTTGAGAACAAGAGGCTCAAAACGAATGAATCAAACAAATCCTACCTTTGGCATTGTCGTTTAGGTCACATAAACGAAAGACGCATAAAGAGACTTGTTGAGACCAAGGTTCTCAAACCATTTGATTGCGAATCATATGGTACATGCGAAGCTTGCCTTTTAGGCAAGATGACTCGTCAACCCTTTAGCGGTAAAGGGACACGAGCAAGTGAGGTTTTAGGACTCATACATACCGATGTGTGTGGTCCATTAAACATCACCGCTAGAGGAGGATATCATTACTTCATTACTTTTACCGATGATTTAAGTAGATATGGTTATGTCTACTTAATAAGGCATAAAAGTGATACTTTTGAGAAATTTAAAGAATTTCAAAATGAGGTTGAGAACCAATTAAACAAAAGGATAAAAGCACTACGATCGGATCGTGGTGGCGAATATCTAAGTAATGAGTTTGATTCACATCTTAAGAATTGTGGTATAATATCACAATGGACTCCTCCGGCACACCACAATTAAATGGTGTTGGTAGAAAGGAGAAACCGAACTTTGCTTGACATGGTTCGGTCTATGATGAGTCAAACCGAGCTTCTGGATCATTTTGGGGCTTTGCGCTATTATCTGCAGTATTTTCACTAAATCAAGTCCGACTAAAGCGGCCAATAAGACTCCATATGAGATATGGATGGGAGCAGTTCCCTATTTGTCATTCATGAGAATTTGGGGATGTGAGGCATTCGTCAAGAATAAACTGACGATAAACTCGCTCAAGGTCCGACAAATGTCTATTTGTAGGTTATCCTAAGGAAACCTGTGGCTATTACTTCTACAACCCTCACGAGAACAAAGTGTTTGTGGCTCGCGATCTTTGTTTTCCTAGAAAATGAAATTATTTCTAAGAAACAGTGTGGGAGAAAATTTGAACTTGATGAAGTTCAAGAGCCACAAACCGAGACAGAAAATGAGGAAACCGCTCTCGCTGCCTCGACACGGTTATAATCCCTAGGAGGTCAGGAAGAGTTAGTCAACAACCTGACCGTTACCTCCGTAACATCGAGGAGGAGGGTGATTTGTTGTTATTCGAAAGCAACGAACCCTCAACCTACAAGGCGGCTATTAGTAGCCCCAACTCCGAAAAATGGCTTGAGGCCATGAAATCCGAAATGGATTCTATGTACGAGAACCAAGTTTGGGACTTGGTAGATTTACCTGAAGGAGTGCGACCCCTTCAGTGTAAATGGATATTCAAAATCAAGCTCGGCATAGATAAACATATTGATGTTTACAAAGCTAGATTGGTGGCAAAGGGCTTTTCACAAGTCCAAGGTATTCATTATGATGAAACCTTTGCACCGGTTGCTATGCTTCGATCCATAAGGATAATCTTAGCGGTTGCCGCATTTCATGACTATGAAATATGGCAAATGGATGTAAAAACCGCCTTCTTGAATGGGATTCTAGAAGAGGAAGTGTTCATGACACAACCTGAAGGTTTTGTAGACACATCCAACCCTAAGAAAGTATGCAAGCTTAAGAGATCCATTTATGGTCTTAAGCAAGCATCGAGGAGTTGGAATCACAGATTCGATCATGTTATCAAACAACATGGATTCGCTCGAAGTATCGAGGAACCTTGTTTGTACATGAAGTTTAGTGGGAGTAAAGTAACCTTCCTTGTTTTGTATGTGGATGACATACTATTGATTGGAAATGATATTCCAAGTCTGAACTCGGTAAAGGTGGAATTGGGAAACCATTTCCAAATGAAGGACTTGGGAGAGGCACAACGCATCTTGGGTATCCGGATCTATAGAGATAGATCCAAAAGGATACTAGCATTAAGTCAAGAAACTTATATCGATAAGATTCTTGACAGGTTCAATATGAAAGACTCCAAGAGAGGCTTTCTCCCGATGAGTGTAGGAATAACATTGAAGAAATCTCAATGTCCCACGACTCCTGCGGAAATTGAACGCATGAAATTGATCCCTTATGCTTCCGCTGTAGGATCAATCATGTATGCTATGATGTGCACTCGTCCCGATGTCGCTTTCGCTTTGAGCATGACGAGCCGGTATCAAGCTAATCCCGGTGAGAGTCACTGGATAGCTGTGAAGAACATCCTTAAGTACTTGAGAAGAACTAAGGATTCGTTTCTTGTGTTTGGAGGAGAACTTGAGCTACGTGTAAAGGGTTACACGGATGCAAGTTTCCAAACCGATGGGGATGATCTGAAATCCCAATCCGGCTATGTCTTTATGTTGAATGGAGGAGCTGTTTGTTGGAAGAGCTTCAAACAGAGTGTCACTGCGGATTCTACAACGGAAGCTGAATATTTGGCAGCATCTGAAGCTGCTAAAGAAGCTGTGTGGATTCGGCAATTCTTGGATGGACTAAGAGTAGTCCCTAGTGCCGCGGATCCTGTCACTGTTTATTGCGATAACAGTGGGGCTATTTTCCAAGCGAAAGAGCCCAAGTCTAGCAACAAGTCTAGACACGTTTTGAGGAAATACCACGTTATTAGAGATAATGTGGAGAGGAAGGAAATAGACATTTGTAAGGTTGGGACAGACGATAACATCGCTGATCCTTTAACCAAGCCTCTTTCGAGGGCTAAGCATGACGCGCACACCGCCTCTATGGGGTTGCGGCGTATGCCAGATTTCCTTTAGTTTCGTAATATGTAATTGAATGATGTATCCTATTACATATATGAAAATAACATTCATTGTTTTTATCTTAAGTCATTATTGAATGCATACTTTGTTTATCCGAATATTTGTGTGACAACTTTGAACATATTCAAGTGAACGGTATAAACTAAGTATTTGGTCCCTAGTCTCTCATATGAGGTGACGTCTCCGAGAGACTAGATTGCAAGTCGATCGATGGTGGGTTCAACACCATAGGGTCATATGAGATGACCGATCGTTTGCATAGACAGACTGTGAAACACTCTGTCGGACAGTGACGCTTATAGAATTCCTTTTCAATGAGATTGAAACCTGGTCGTGGTGGGAATTCTATAGTATTCCTTTTGAGTCGATTCTTTGACTGGGTGATTGTCCAGTCGAGTGCGCTCCGAGTGACTTTCATTTTTGTCCTAAGCCATGCCGTGAAAGGGGGTTATAAGGGCATCTTTGGGGTCATGGTGATCTGCATTATACAGTACAATCGAGTGGAAGGGAAATGTCCACCCTCGTCAGGGTAAAACATCTTTGGGCCACTCGAGGAGTAGTCGCTGAAAATGCGTGGCCACGCTCGGTAAGAATCTACGGTAGATTCCCGGTCAGAATGACTACTCTCCTTATCGAGGAAACCACTCATGATATATATCTTAGAATGCAAGTAGGAGCTGTAAGACACCTTGCATTGAGTGGGAGATGTGAAACGGACATGAGAATTGGTAATGCACAACTTGTCTCGGACAAGTGGGAGATTGTTGGAGTAAGTGTCCTCCACAATAGTGCGATTACTTAATAAATCTCAATTAAGGAATACATGGGGGTAATCCAAAGATATTGTCAATTGATTAACGTAAAGCAATAACGGTTGGTGACTAGAGTTTGACGTTATTGTCGTGAGAACTAGCGGTGATCAATTGATCCCTTTAAGTCACACCTATAGGAACGCATCTAAATATTAAAGCTAATTAATTGTATGAGATACGATTAGATTAGTAACTTGATAAATTGACTAACGGTTAGTCAGTGAATTAATTTAGAGAGAAATCGAGTTGTGAACTCGGATGATTGAATTTTATATCGATAAAATTATTAGAGGAGATGATAATTAGTGATTAACTGTTAATTCACTAATCATGTATATTTTACTAATGAGATTAGTAAAAGTAAAATTTTAATATATATGTAAGTGTACATGTATAATAAAGAAGAGTTTAATTAATTTACACTTTATTATATTAGATAATTAAGTGATAAATTATAACTATTTGTGGGACAAATATTGAAAACAAAACAGACCCATAAAGGTCCTATTTGGACCGTCTAAATTAAGGGAGGAAGGGATGAGATTCCTTCTTGTCTTTAGTGTTTTGTTTTTAGCTTTTTTCTTAAAGCATGCTTAGACATAATCATCACCTTTAAGCATGTGTTTGTAGTTAACAAGAAAAGGCTACACACTCTTTCTCTCCTCTCAAAGTGGCCGGCTATCATGTGTGTCTAACACACTTGATTTTGTTCCACTTTTGCATATAAATGAGAATATAGAGAAGTCTTTTGAGTGTGTGTAATTTTACTCTCTAACTCTCACAAAACTATCTCCTATTCTCTCTAAAACCTCACATACAATATTACTAGTATTACTAAGTGTTAGTAATAATAAATTAAATATCAAGTAAGCTATTAGTGATTTCTAGTCTAAATCACTTGTAGTATTTGGAGTTGTTCTTGGGTGCAACTAGAAGGAGGTTTCCTATTTTGGAAACTCGGGTTTTGGAGGATCATCCTAAACACTAGCTCAAGAAACAAAACTAGAAAGGAGTTCTAGTTTTGTGCCCATATTTCCCTTTAAGAAAGGTATAAATTTCTAAACTTGTTAACAATGTAAATTTGTACTACATAGATCTTGCTAAATCAAATTAGAGTAATTTGATTTACACTAATACTTGATTAGTGAATGGGATCCGATCCCTACAAGAACACTTCTCTAACTTGCCATACAACTTGTGATCCCTAAGTGTCTCAAACAACACTCGCAAATGATGTAGGTGAGCTTCCTTGGAAGGGCTATACACTAAGATATCGTCAAAGTAGACCACAATGAATCTTCCCAAGTAAGTTCTCAAAACCTCGGTCATCAATCTCATGAAGGTGCTAGGAGCATTGGATAGTCCAAAAGGCATGACTAACCATTCATATAACCCATGCTTCGTTTTAAAAGCCGTCTTCCATTCATCACCCTCTTTGATTCTCACTTGATGGTAACCTTGTCGTAGATCAATCTTGGAAAACAATCGAGCTCCACTAAGCTCATCAAGAATGTCATCAAGCCTAGGTATAGGAAACCTATACTTGACCGTAATATTATTAATAGCTCGACTATCCGTACACATTCTCCAAGTTCCATCCTTCTTAGGTACCAAGAGTGTAGGCACGGCACAAGGACTAAGAGATTCTCTTACAAACCCCTTTTCCATGAGTTCCCAATTTGTTGTTGAAGTTCTTGTGTAGCCTTAGGATCACTTCGATATGCGGCCTTATTAGGTAGTGTAGCTCCTGAACAAGATCAATTTGATGCTCAATGCCCCTAATAGGGGAAGGCCGTGTGGTAGCCCAAGTGGAAACACAGCCTTGTAGAGTTCTAAGAGCGCTTGAAGATCACATGGAAGCGGTTTTAGACTTACCTTAGGAGTTTCTTTAGCAATAAGGGCATAAACAACCATTCGCTTGCTAAGCTCTTGTTTCATCTCTTGTTCTCCAACCAATAGGACTCCTCAAGAGGCTTGGTCATGGCATGGCTAGCTCGGCCACCCATATGTGGGGGTAAGGGTGTGAGCTTGATCCTCTTGTCTCCAAACATGAAAGTGTAAGTGTTGTCCCTTCCCTCATGAGTCGCATTCCGATCAAATTCCCAAGGTCTCCCCAATAAGAGGTGACAAGCATCCATAGGAATCACATCACACCACACTTCATCCATATAGTCTCTTCCCATGGAAAAAGAAACCAAACATCTCCTATCAACCAAAATTTCGGCCTCTCTATTCAACCACCTCAACTTGTAGGGGTTTGGGTGTTTTTGTGTGGGTAAGGCAAGTTTATCGATGAGGGTTTTTGAAGCAACATTAACACAACTCCCTCCATCAATAATTAGGTTACAAACCCTCTTCCCAATGGTACATTTAGACCTAAAATTCTGATTTTTTTGACTTTCTTCCAAGGAATGGGGTTGGGTATGCATAACCCTCCAAGTTACAAGACCAAGTTTTGACCCAATTCCTACATTCATTCGGCTCAATTTAGACTCAATTTCCTTTCTCAATTTCTCCATAGAGTCATCCATAGTTCCCTCAAGAGTAGTATCACAAGAAAGAGGTATACTCATTGAGAAATCAAACACAAGAAAATCTGAAAATTTCGAATACCTTGATATACTCCTTTGGACCGTATGAACTTAGCACAAAGGTGGGGTCTTGTGCTCTTCAAACCAAAGCTTTGATAACCAATTTGGAGTGAAACTAAGTGGATCAAGTTTCACTCAAAAGATGAACTAAAACCGACTTGTGAAGGAGCTTGAAAAATCTCGGCCAAGTGCTATTTTTGTGAAGTATTTTTTCTGAAATTTTGTAAAACAATAAAAGCATAAAAGATAGTCACTAAATCTACACACAAAGTAATAGATTTAGGGTTTGATTAGTTTAAGCACAAAGCCACTAAACTAATCTCTCACAAATCTCAAACACAAAGTAAAGAGATAAATGAAGAACACTCAAGGAAACTAGGGTTTCTTTTCATTCAAACAAATCTGAAAATTTTGATGTGAGAATGAGGGTTTATATATTACCCTCATTCTAATCTTGACCATCCATCACAAGCTAATCTAAGGGCTACAATCAACCCACAATTACATCAATATACTCGGTTTTCTTAGGCTCACATGAGCTGAAATTTTGAAGAGAAAACAACAAATACTTAAAGTAAAAAGCATAAAGCAATAAAGGTAGATAGTGACATGTGTTGATAGTGACTTATTGAGGAACACATGTGAACCCTCATTTGATTGTTTCTTTTCGGCTGACTTGGGTATTACTCCCACTTGATTTTCTCTTGTTGACTTAGTTGACTTGAGGTTGACCTTTGGACCTAAGGTTGGAAGCGGGCCCAAGGTCAAAGGATCGTGAACTTTCAACTCCCGTTGCATTACTCGGGCATTTCCACTCGACTACAGCCTTTACTTTACAAGGATCGACCTTTACACCATCGCCAGAGATGACATGTCCTAGGAATGTGACTTCGTTCAACCAAAATTCACATTTTGAGAATTTGGCATACCATTTTTGTTTTCGAAGTGTTTCCAAAATCAGGCGGAGGTGAGTCTCATGTTCTTTTTCATTTGGGGAGTATACTAGTATATCATCGATAAACACAACAACACACTTATCTAAATACTCACAAAAGGTCCGATTCATTTGATCCATGAATATAGCAGGAGCGTTAGTTAGTCCAAAAGGCATCACCACAAACTCATAATGACCATACCTAGTTCGAAAAGCGGTCTTTGGTATATCCTCTTTTTTAATTGGAATTTGATGGTAGCCTGATCTTAAGTCAATTTTGGAAAAGACACTAGCTCCTTTCAGTTGATCGAATAGATCGTCAATCCTTGGTAAGGGGTATCGGTTCTTGATTGTCACCTTGTTTAAGTCTCGATAATCTATGCACAAACGCATACTCCCATCCTTTTTCTTAACAAACAACACAGGTGCACCCCAAGGAGATGCGCTAGGCCTTATGAAACCTTTTTCTAACAGTTCCTCTAATTGTTTCTTTAACTCTTGTAGCTCAGTTGGAGCCATGCGGTAAGGGGCTTTAGATATAGGTCCAGTACCAGGAACTAAATCGATAGTGAATTCAACATCCCTTTCAAAGTGATTCCTAAGATCGTCAGGAAATACATCAGGAAACTCACATGCCACTCTAATATCTTCCAACTTAGGCCCATTAAGAAGGTCACTAACACTACATAGGTAGATTTGGTACCCTTTGCTTCCTAAATTGGCTATTTTTATGGCGGAAACAAGTTTAATTCGTGATTTTGAGGTTAGTCCCTTAAACGTTAAACTAGAACCGGACGGATCCTTAAGATATATCTTTTCATCACGACATTGGAATCGAGCGTCATAACGAGCTAACCAATCCATACCCAAAATGACATCAAACTCAGCAAGATGAAAACGAATAAGATTGGCTGGAAGAACATGTCCCTCAATTGAAATAGGGACGTTCTGAAATAGAGTTGAACAAGAAACGATTTCTCCCGTAGGGAGGGAAATGGAAGTATCTATGGTTAAGCTAGGCTTTAGTTTTGCCTTTTTGGCGAAGGAAGACGATATGAAAGACATAGAAGCACCCGTATCAAAAAGAACTAATGCGGGTATTTCAAAAACTGGAAAAGTACCTGTGATGACATCTGGATGAGCCTCAGCCTCACTACGGCTTAACACAAATATTCTACCAGGCTTAGTTTGAGGTTTATCATCTGTCCTGTTCCTCCCTGGGCACTCAAAGGATCGATGACCAGGAGACTTGCAATAGAAACATGTAGTAGGAGTCCCATCACAGTTTTTCCCTTGGTGATAAGGCTTGTGACACTTGAAGCAAACCTTCTCCCTTTGGGGTTGCGCTTGTGGACGATATGGCAAGTCATAGTTATGCACCTTTGCTTTCTTTGGTATGTTAGAGTAAGAAGGGGATGAGGCAAAAGGCCTTTTAGCTACTCTTATCTTAGCTTCATGGTTTAACACATCTTGCACAGCGCCTCCAACCCGTAATGCTCGATCATAAGCACTTTGAAAACTATCGGCAGGGGAACCCGCGATATGAGTTCGGATATGTGCGTTAAACCCACGCTCATAAAACACTATGCGTTCCCTTTCTGTTGCCAAGATAGCACCAGCAAAGCGTGCAAGTTGGTTAAACTTGTCGGTGTATTCTTGCACCGACATAGATCCTTGCTTGAGATCTAAAAATTCACGTTGCTTTTGGAAGCGCAACTCTTCAGGGTAAAATCTTGCATCCAACTTTGCCTTAAATTGGTCCCATCCAAAGTCTGGTTGATTAACTAAGTCATTTCTTGCAACAGACCACCAACGATCCGCCTCTTCTCGTAGATAATAGGTGGCTATGTCAACCTTCCGTGCATTTGGAACCTCATGAACGATAAAGAGTTTTTCCCACTCTCTAACCCAGTTAATTAGTACCACTGGGTCAATAACTCCGTTGAAAGTCGATGGTCGTAGCCTGTCTATTCGCTCAATGAGCGAACGATCTTGGTGGTTGCGGTTTTGTTGGTTATTATCGGCATTTTGCATGGGCCGCATAAGGGCCTCGTGCATAAGCCGATTATTCTCTTCAAGGGCACGAACTCTATTTGCCTCCGAATTTTCAGCATTGTTGCTTCTTGTTGATCCGACCATCTTGATGCTTCAATAAGATACTAAAGAAGTTAGTAATGGTGACATACTAAATCACCATTCCAAGCAACTACTCAAACACACATGCAAGTCCTTATTGGTAACTACCTATCGCTCTCTCTAATGTATTCCTCAAATATTTATATATATATATTTTTATCCTATTTAGGGTACCGCGTGTGTTGGGAGTGACTTGGTCTCTGATACCAACTGTAACAACACTGGTAACAATGACGAGAACTAAAGCATAAATAAAGAGAAAACATTAAGCATTACATATGATTTTTATCGTTCAAATTTGTGGAAGCAATAAAAAAATAACCCGTTTGCTACTCAAGATCAAAATACTAAATATAGACTAATTATAAAGTCCTACAAGTTCGATACAAATATCTTATTTCAATTACGGAAATGAACCTAAACACTTCCTCACTCGCAAAACCCATCGGCACCCAAAATAACAAGCATCTCCAAAGACCTTCAAACCTGAAATATTCCACAATTCAGTGGGGGAGTAACTCGGTGCTCCCCAGCCATATTTTGAAAGGTAACATGTATTCATTTATTCAATTGCAAGGCAGAACATGATACAACATTTATATACATTAGGTGATCAAAAGGAATCATAACGAGTTTCATTATCATGTACCTTAACATGTAAGGTCAAATAAAATACGTTTATCATGTAAGAATCACTATTTAAGCAGAACAATAGTGATACAACATGTGATCACCTAAAAATATGGTCGGACATGCTAACCATTTAAAAGATATCCTATGGCAGGACGGACATGCTATCCTAGTCTAAGCTTGGCCAAACTCACGGGGGACATGCTCCCGATACGACAACTGGTGGCATCGACATGCTAGCCCCAGTCCCATAGCCTCAAATCGAACAAACATGTCATTCGAATGAAGTCTTATACACCTCCAAGTCACAACATGTGGACTGGAAACAATGCATAAGCGGACCACCACATGGGTAGTAATATTTTTGTTCTGAACACTAGTAACCCTCGAAATATTTTATGTTCAACATGTGATTCCAAACAAATAAATATTAATCAGACAATAATGCGATTATATTTACTCAAATTGATTATGTAAAATCTATATTTATGAAGCATACAATCATCTCATAGTAACATTATCAACATGCTTAAGTCATCAGATTAAACTAATTTTCATATATCCAATAAGAGAGAATCAAGGAAACAGGAAAGGTAATCATAAACCATTTATCACAATCTTAAGATTAATTGGTTTGGTTAGGGTCAAGTTCAAGTGTATTTATATTTAATTCTAGACAGTATTTCGTCGTGATATTAATTGGAAGTTATAGATTATTCTCTTACGTTTTCAACGACAGTTTACACGCTAAAAACGGATAAGTTATGAGTGAGATATGACCATTACAAAATGACAGCGTTCACCAGTTCGTGATATGCGGACATGTACATCCCACATATAAACATTTTCTTATCATCATCAACTAGTACAAAACTACTATAAAATATTCACACAAGATAATTTTTATTTATAACATGCTATAATAATGGTTTTACCAACAATATACTCATTGAAATAATGGTTAAACATCACATCATAGACCATATGTTTTATAACAACAATTTTAATGAAGTCAACACACAACATACAAAGCAAGCAAAGCATATATCAACACATATCACAAATCAAAATACCGCAACTCCGAGTTACCTTGATATGAATATTAAACTTAATCTTCACCAATGATGTAGGAGTTGCCTTCTGGATCCTCTATGCCTTCCCCTTAACCCAAAATAAGATGATGCTCGAAGTTAGTTTAATTTTGTACACAACCAACCAAAGTTTCTATACTCAAGGATTTAAAGAGTATATAATTCGTGGGTATTAGAGGGAGACTAATGTTTTTGTAGGAAAGAGAGAATTTAGAACTATAGAGATTAATTAAACGAGAATCTAATTGGGAGATTAAGGAAGATGAAGAATAAATGAAAGTTGTGTGGAAATGGGTTGAATGATGGGTGGTATTTATAGATGTTTAGGTGAGACTTATGATGGAGCATGAGGGACAAGTGTCAAGTCTCTTTAGCCAAATGTGAAGCATGCATCATCTCATCAACAAGTGTCATGCGAAATTCATGCATCCAATAATTTTACGACATTTTGCGATCCATACTTGTGCATGACGGACAAGTGTCTATCGCCCTTAGCATGTGAGACAAGTGTTATGATCCTTTTAACAAGTGTCATCTAGACCTCATGCAACCAATAAAGTAGTGACATTTTGATGAATTCGCATGTATTCGCAGTTCCCGCAGAAATTGGACAGTCTGTCGTAAAACGGGCGTATCTCCCTCGTTACTCAACTGATTTAGGCGTGTGACCAGGCGTTGGAAAGGTAAGACAGTATCCTACGTATCTATGGATAATTTAGGACCAAAATTCGCCATATATTATATTAATTTTTATTTTAAATGAGATGAACTATATTGATGTCGTTGCAAGTGATATGAAGAGTTTACTAAAATGCTACAATGAAGCTAATCATTCTAATAGTATCCATAGAGCTATTTAAAACTGTGAAACCCTAAATATTATTTTAAAATTTTAGAAGTATTACATGCAAAGATTTGGCAATTATGGCAGTGTTTGACATATTTCGCGCAGTCGGCTTCCATGGTGGTCCAGTACCATCCTAACCTTATGATTTGTTTGCACATGGCTCGTGCATTCATGTGTGGTCCGCACTCGCCATCGTATACTTGGGACATGATTTCCTGTCCCTTTTTGTGGTCGACACACAAGAGTAGTGTACCTTGAGGTATCTTTTTGAGTAGTTTGCCCATTTCCATCACGAATTGTGACGATAATAGGCGTAGGGATCTTTTGCCCTGTTTGTCGATGTTTGGTGGGTATTCATAGTTTGTTTTGTAATTAATGATTGCTTGGTACCAAGGATCGGTTTGTTCTTCCTCAGTTTCGATGTCACAGATGTAAGCGGGTTCGTTCCGTCGTTCCACGACAATGGGTAGTCTTGCCATTCCCGGGGGTATGTTGATTAGTGATGCGAGTTTGGATAATGCATCGGCGAATTGGTTTTCTTCGCATGGGAGATGTATAAATTCCACGCGATAGAACTCGTTGATGAGCTCTTGGATCTTGTTTTGGTATAGTGCTAGATTTTCGTTAAGTATCTTCCATGCTCCGGATACTTGGTTGATGATAAGGGAGGAGTCCCCGTAGACCCGTACGTTGCGGGCATTGTTAGTTACGTCGAAATCCAGCTTGATGGATAAGGGGGTGTGTTCGCCATTTGGGGATATGAGAAGTATTCCTACTCCACAACCCCGATAGTTGGATGAACCATCGAAGTATAACTCCCATTGTTCTTGGTCGATGTTGTAAATCCCGTCGTCGGGAAGGGATGTTGTGTCGATGATTGGCTCTTCGACGATTGCGTTTTCGGGTAGGAAATCGGAGACTGCTCGTCCCTTGATTGCTTTGAGGGGTACATACTTAAGGTCGAATTCGGCTAGGAGCAGTGTCCATCTAGCCATTCGTCCGTTAAGCACAGGTTTCTCGAAAAGGTACTTTACGAGGTCCATTTTGGAGTAGACCTTCGTTTGGTGTGCTAGCATGTAGTGACGGAGTTTCTTGGATGACCACACTAAAGCCAGACAACTTTTCTCGACGGGTGAATATCGAGTTTCGTAATCGAGAAACTTCTTGCTTATGTAGTAGATTGTGTGTTCTTCTCCATTTACTTCTTGCGCGAGCATGGCGTCCATTGCGGTAGGGGTTGTTGTGAGGTATAAGGACAGTGGCAAATCCTTTTGGGGTGGTCGTAGAACTGCTGGGTTGGTTAGCAATTCTTTGACCTTGTCAAATGCTTTTTGACATTTTTCGTCCCATTCAACGTGGTCGGTTTTCTTGAGCTTTGTGAAAACTGGTTCACATATCATGGTGAGCTTGCTGATGAAACGAGAGATGTATTGAATTTGGCCCAAGAAACTTCGAATTTCGTCGAGGTTCTTCGGGGGTTGCATTTCGAGAATTGCTTTGACTTTCGAGGGGTCGACCTCGATGCCTCTTTGGCTCACTACATGTCCTTGTAGTTTACCAGATTTGACTCCAAAAGTACACTTTTGGGGATTCAAGCGCATTTTGTATTGCCGTAGGCGAGTGAAGAACTTGCGGAGGTTAGTGATATGACCACTTCTCTCCTTTGACTTCACGATCATGTCGTCGACGTAGACTTTGACTTCTTTGTGCATCATGTCATGTAAAAGGGTTGTGGCGGTGCGTTGGTATGTTGCACCGGCATTGATGAGGCCGAAAGGCATGACCGTGTAGCAGTATGTGCCCCACGGTGTAATGAAGGCCGTCTTTGCCATGTCCTCGCAAGCCATTTTGATTTGATTATAGCCTGCGTAGCCGTCCATGAAGGATAGGAGGGCGTGGTCGGCAGTGTTGTCGACCAGGACGTCCACATGGGGTAATGGGAAGTCATCTTTAGGACTGGCTTTGTTCAAGTCGCGTAAGTCAACGCATACTCGAATTTTGCCATTCTTTTTCAAGACTGGGACCATGTTTGAGACCCATTCTGGATATTCGATGACTTCGTTGAAACCGGCTTGTAGTTGTTTCTCGATTTCTACCTTGACCATAAGAGACCATTCGGGACGTAGCCTCCTTAGTTTTTGTTTGATTGGTTTGTAACCGGGTTTGATTGGGATACGATGTTCGGCGATGCTTCGATCAATTCCGGGCATATCCTTGTATGACCATGCGAATACGTCCTTGAATTCGCTTAGGAGTTGTGTAAATTGGGCACGCTCATCTTCGTTTAGTGACGCACCTAGCTGCAATTCCCTTGGCTCTTCGGGGGTTCCCACGTTTATGGTTATGGTTTCCTCGATGATTGGGTCCTGGGTTTTGGGAGAGACAATGTTTGCAATGTATTTGTTTAATGATTCATTAGTTTGTTCATTTTCATCGCATGAGTTAGTGTCTTTTGTGTTTTGTGATTTGTTTGTTGTTTGTTGATTTTTAGTTGTTTGTTCTTTGTTGTTTGTTTTAGCTTGAGACAAGACGTAAGCAAACTTGTTCATTTCATTAATTTGAGAAGAATTATTCGACAACTCAGAAAATTGCTTGGAGCTAGCCTCCGTAAAAATAAAATCTAAGCTAAAGCTAGAGTGTAACACCCCGGCCCCAACCAAAGGTCGAAATGTTATTCACGGTAGCTCCCAGGCTGCGTACATCGCCCACAGACCAACACGGGTCCTTTCCAGCGCACTTTGTCCTCACTCGTGCGCATCCTGAAAACATCCCAGGAGGTCACCCATCCTAAGACTACTCTCCATCAAGCACGCTTAACTGAAGAGTTCTTAAGATGAGCCACCAGAAAAGAAGATGCATCTTGTTGATATGAGTAGTACTTATAATCCTTTTAAGCACTATGTCACTTGAGCCAACACATGAACCTCTTAAACGGGGTACCCGGCCCGAATAACCTCGGACAACACCGGGTGTTACATAGAGTCTAGGATAGATAGGTCGACAGATGACCCGACACTAAGGGCATTAGAAGTTAATAGAATCTCTTCTTCCTCTTCATCGCCTTCATTGTTACTGGAGCTGCTCGAGCTTGTGCGCTTTCATCCTTGTCTTTGAGGTTGTTGACGAAATGGTGAGGTAGATTGTATCGTTGTTTTGGTTCGGCCTAGGCCGAAGCCACTCTCTTTTCTTGTTGCTGAAAGGGAAGTTATTGAGTTGATTGTCCCTTGATTTGATGGGAGTAGTGTGCTTTGCTGAGAGATTGTTTTTGGAGGGCAGTACATCTTCCGCCCTAGGTTTCTTGATTCTTCCTTGATCAATAAGATCTTGGATGGCGTGTTTGAGTTTAAGGCATCCTTCGGTGCTGTGCCCCATGCCTCGGTGGAATGCACAGAAGGCGTTAGGGTCCCATGACCCTGATTTCTTCCTCATGGGTGGCTCGCTAATGGGACCGACTGGCTCTAGATAGTCCTTTTTGATTAACTTCTTCAATGCTCTGGCGTAGGGCATGTGGAGTTTGTCGAAATTCCTTACAAAGCCATTCGCGGTGTGGCTTCTTCAGCTTCTGATCGTACGAGCATGTCCTGGAGAGTTTTCTCGATAAGCGGGATCATCGTAGCTAGATGTGAGGTCCTTTTCAGTGAGGGTGCCAATTTCAGCGAGATGTTCGAAATTCCGAACGTCGCAGAAGTGAAAGTAATATCGCCAGCCGGGTCGCAAACTGTAGAGGAAAGTAGGTATAAGCTCGTCCTCGTGCGGGTGGTCCGGGATTCGGTCGAGTAGTTTCCTCCATTGGGTGAGGTATTCAATGAAGTCTTCGTCGTCCTTTTGACGAAAGGCCTCGAGGATATCGAGCGAGGCTGGGTTGTCGGCCTCTTTCCTAATACGTCGTTCCAAATGTTCGTCTTCGATCCGATGCAATGCCTTCAAGTTGTCGATGTCTTTAGCGAGCTGATTGATGTGGGCTATTACTTCGTCAGTGGGTAGCCAATCTTCGTCGTCGTCATCACTAGACCAAACCGCATTGATTTGGTCATTAGAGGGTGTGATGAGATAAGAGCAATCTAATATAGGGACTGACCCCACGAAGATCGCATGATTACCAAGCGGATTGTCGTTGTTTGACGGCTTGGTGGGTTGAGATGGCTTGCAGAGCTTTCCTTGATCAATGAGATCTTGGATAGCGTTCTTAAGCCTAAACCAGTTCTCGGTATCGTGCCCCTTGCCTCGGTGGTTTGCACAAAAGGCATTGGGGTTCCAAGATTTAGGCTTTTTGTCTTCGGGCGGCTCGCTAGTAGGCCCGATCGGTTGTAGGTAGTTCTTTTCGACCAACCTTTGGAATGCCTTGGAATAAGACATGAAGAGAGGGTCGAAGTTTCTCTTGGCCTTAGGAGGCGGTGAGAAGGTAGTTGCAAAGGCGTTGAGGTTATCGTCGTCGAGGTTACCCACGGTGCGATTTTCTTCGCTCTTGACCGCGCGGGAGGACTTAGAGGAACTCCCTTGATAAGCATGGCCGGTGTATTTAGCCATCGTGCCGGTCCTAAGATCGTCTTCAATTTGAGTGCCAACCTTAGTTAGCTCCTTGAAGTTCTGAATGTTGCTTTACCTCATGTAAAATTGATACACGGGTCGCAGGTTATTTATGAACTTCGGTACGAGCTCGTCCTCGCGGGGACGGTTGGGGATCTGAGCACTTAGCTTCTTCCAACGAGTGAGATAGTCGGTGAACCCTTCGTTGTCCTTTTGAGCGAGGACTTCTAAAGTGCGGATCGAGACTTGGGTGTCTTCATTGTCTCGATATTGCCGATCGAACTCGACTGTGAGTTCTTCGAAAGTAGGGACCCGCTGTGGGTCTAGTGAATAGAACCATGTCTTCGGCACCGCTGCTAGAGAGTGCGGGTAGAGAGTTAGCCAATGTTTGGAATTGACCCCTTTTATGGCCATTTGGGACTTGAAAGCTCGGATGTGAATGATCGGGCTCTCATGTCCTTGAAAGATAGGAAGATCACTAAGGGCGAGCTTGTTAGGGAGCTCATCCTTAATGCTAGCGGGTACGTTTTCATTCTCCTTGTGGATAGAGTAAGTGCTCGAGACATAGAGCCTTTCCTCCATGGCTTGGAGTTTCTTAGCGTGCCTATTCGCCTCTTCCTTGATCTTTTGTTCCATACGTTCCACCTTAGTGGTATGGTGGGTTAAGAGGCGTTCAAGGTCATCGGTCAGCTTTGTGACTTGGTCACGGAGTGCGGTAACTTCGTCATTGCCGGCCATTTTGCGGGTGTAGGTTCGTTTCTTGTATGGGATTACTATGCGATTCTTAGTACGACGAGTATCCAGCTGAGACCTGCATTTCACTTTGTATATTAGTGACACGACTCGACCCACTAGACTCACGTTCATTCTAAACGTTCATTTTTAGCTCATTTCTTTATTTAGAAAGACCTTTTATATTTGAAAAGAGGAGATTTTCAAAAAGGTTTTAGCTAAAGGAAGATTTTGAGGCGAGGATGCGTGCGCACATCTCGTCTTGATCTTAAAAGATTTTGCTTTGCACCCGTCGAACTGATATCGGCGATTTGCCGAGGTGAGCTCGAGTACGGATGTGTAAAAGAGAAAGGATTCGACTCGAGAGTGATTAGCAAGTCAAGTCGAGGATGTTTAAAAAGAGTCTAGGCCGTGTGACCTAGAGGATCAAACCCGCGAGCTTGAGTTTTAATCCTTGCTCGGGTTTTTGCTTGTTAATGTAAAAAGGAAGATTTTGAAAAAACTTGTTTCAAAAATCCGCGATAGTTTCGTTTGAAAAAGTGTTAGTTTGTTAGATGTTAGGTTCGTTTATCTTTGAATAGTTTAAGCGAGTTTTCGAAGATATGGATGCAAATGCTCATTTGAAAGAAGACCATGGAGTGCATAGCCTCTAACTTGTACGTATGACTCGACTCAAAGGGTAGGGTCAAGTCGGGTACACCTCCAACTATCTTGAGTACGCTTTGGCAGATACTTAACCCCTTTATTTCCTTACGCCTGGGCGATAGGTTTTCTAAAGGGAGCACTGAGGCGGTCAAGATAGTCGTTTACGGCAAGCCGTGGAGGGGCGAGAGGAAAGTTAGTCCGGCATGTGCTTTATCGAGTGGACAAGCCTGCATGTGGGAACCACCTCTCGAGGGTGCAAAGGAATGGACTCAAAACAAATGTGCATAGCTCAAATATGTGTATAAGCCTTGATTCCAAAAGGAATGGACTCAAAACAAATGTGCATAGCTCAAATATGTGTACATGGATTGTTCAAAGCTTTCAAGTTTCACCTCTTTATTTTTTAAAAAGAAAAAGCTAGTTTTAAGTTTTAAAAATAAAATGTCCCCAGTGGAGTCGCCAAACTGTGGAACCCGGGAATCAACGAGGGACCCAACTCGGCGTCTTGCGTAAGGGCGCTTTAAGTTAAAAAGACTTATTTAGAAAAACCTTTAAAACTGTTTTGGAGTCGCCACCTAATTATCGCAGAAATTAGGAACCTGCTATCATGTCTTAAGCTAAAAACATGTCCTAGATTTTGAAGCACGCCGACACCCCTAGATCTAAGGCTTGTGAAACCAGAATGGATTCGGGGTGAGGGTACTTTAGAAAAAGAGTAGTTCAATTAATGATTTATGAAAACCTTTTAGAAAAGTCTATGTAAAAATAGCCTCTCCTGACCTAGAACAATCCATGGAAAATGATATTTGAGCTAATGTTATCGCTACGTACAAGAACGATAAAGTTTGTAAAAGAATGCAGATGCAAATGCAAAAAGATTGATTAAAACCCTCAGTTTAGCATGTTTAACTTGTTAACGAAAACGGTTCAGTTAAAGGTCGAATTCATTGTTTAAGTAGATTTTAATGCAAAATAAGAAGGTGCAAGATGCATGTAATTAAAATAAAGTTCAATTGTCCATTGGTTTATTTTAAAAGGGTTGGTTGCTTATGCGACTTTGGCGTGTCATCGGATATGGAGTGTACCCGAAGTAATAAGAACATTTGGAATGCAAGCGTGCTCGGTGCCAAAGCCGGGGGGGGGGGGGGGGGGGGGGGGGCGCAAAAGTGTAGTCCCCTTTGTTAGTCCATAGAAAATAAGAAAAAGTTTTGATCCAAGTGGATCGGCAGAGCTTCGCTTCTTGAACTTAAAAGGAGGATGAATTCAACACGGGATGGTGTGTTGAACTCAAGGATTTGAGTGCGTGAGGCTTAAAGAGAGAGTTTTGAGTTGTGTATGCTGTAAATTCTGTGTGTTAATTGTGTGTTTTCGAGGTCAGGTATAGGGGCGTATATATACTAAAAAGCTCGGAGAAATTAGGAAATCTCGGGATAAAACCAGGCTGAGGAACCGCATAGCACTATGCGGTTTGCAAGGTAAACCGCATAGGCTTATGCGGTTTGACCCCTAAACCGCATAAGGCTATGCGGTTCAAGGGTGTGGTTCTAGGTTGGTTTTCCTAATTCCGGTTTGATTATATCTTGAAAAGATGCAGTATAATCTCGACCTTGCACGTCAAGAAAACAGCTGATATATTTCCTGAGATATTTTATGAGGTTCAGGGCTTTGGAGTGAGGGCCAAAGGCTGGGTTTGGGCTCGGTTCTGGGCCCGAGACCCTAAAATGTGAAAAAGGTGTATTTTGTGTCATTTTCTGAACTAAGGTAACCCGTGAGGCTATATTTTGTGTATGAGGAGGCTAAAGGGGAGATCTAACCACCGGGCCTAAATTTAGGAATCTAGGAATGCTGAATCAGACCTCGTTAATGTAAAAGGGCTAATTGTAATGCAAATGCGAAGCTCATGCCAAACGAAGCTGGACGCGGACCAGGCTAAACTTTAAATGGACAAAATGAACATTTATTTAAAGCGATGTGAAGCGACCTAACTCATTTAACATTTCAAAACGACTCAATAATGAATTCGACATATTTAGAACCGTTTAAGTCAACGTTAAAGCATGCGTAATACAAGTCCGTGTTACATCGCAGGGTTTTGTGTGGGAGGGTACGGATATGGGTATCCACGACAATAGATGAGAAACAACGACTCAGAGCCGAACATGCAACTGTCACTATTCATGTACAACTTAAACAATCACGAGCAATCGAAAGTGTTAGGAATAAATTCCCAACTGCAGAAACAAAGTCAATACACACTTATCAAGTCGCATAGAAATGATTTGTGAACCGGCGACCCTAGGAGACCAATAATGTAGTGTCCTCACGGGTTTCACTCTTCACTCATTTAAGAACAGGGTGAGTATATGTGAAATATATGTAACAATGCAAAGGTAACTCACTCACCATCTCGACTCGTGAAATACGCCTGCAATCGAATGTGAAAACAATCTCTACAACATAAGTACGTGTCCAACCAAACGAATGACCAGAATACATGCCAAGGACTTACGCGGGAAGGCCAGGGTAAAGGGTGAAAGGTGGTTGCGACGAGCGCATTTAGGATAAGTGGAGCTAAAACCGGTAGTTGCATATAACTACTAAATCAACTCACCACAACAATCAACCCAACTCCATCGACTCGGAGGCAAAATAAACTCAAGCTCAAGATACAACCTCCGTAAGAAAAGTCGAATAATCACGTCAACCAACCGTATTATGTACAAACCCCAAAATGAAACAACATATTTTTGTGTTTTGTTTTTTTTTTCTTTTTTTTTTCGACTTTTTTTTTTTTTTGCTTTTTTTTTTTTTTTTTGAAATGCAAACAACAATAAAAGGGGTAACGGTAGATGACATAAAACGTAAGCTTCCAACTTGTACTCTTTTCTGCAACCTCAACTCAACGCCTCAAGCATTAACCAACATACCAACAATCAGTATGCAACTGTCCCGAATAGGGTAGATAGACTGAAAAGGTAAGTGGGTAAGTAAAATGTAGTACAAAAACAAGCTTTAAGGCTAGGACGGGGTGCAAAAAGTGGTAAACCTATAATCTAAAGGGTAAGAAAAATAGGCCATTTGGCTAATGTGGAGCTCATAAAACAAGTATAAGTGCTGCCTTTCCTCACGTAATGCCGCTAACCACCAACCCGACACGACTCAGTATTAAGCAGATTGAGTTCACATTTATGCATGTTAATATTACGCCCTGCACGAGGAGAAACTACACACATCCTAACAACAAGGAAACCCGTCATAGACGTCACTGGCCTTGGAGGCTCTAATCATCTCCATATGTGTAGCTCACTAATTACCGGTCGAGTCTATGGTTCAACAAAAACATTCTAGCAACTGACTCCTAAGATCGACTCTATAACGCGTGAAGTGCATGCTCAATCATGTTAAGTGTAAGAAAAGGACAAACATTAGGCAATTACATCATCAACGTTTTGCATGTTTCAACATCTAACTGACTCTGTTTTTGAAATTTTTGACATTTTTTAATTTTTTTGGGTTTTTGAAAATGAAAAGGAAAAACAAAAGCAATAAAACTAACTAGCACACCAAAAGCAAGCATAAAAAAGACCTAACTCCTCCCCCAAGCCTAAACAACACAGTGTCCTTAATGTGATCATCAGCAAACAACAACCAACATCCATAAAAGTAGATCACAAGGACAAATATATAAAATGGGGAAGGAACAGAAACGAAAGGAGAGAGCAGAAAACGTACTGTACGCAGGATTTCCCCCAAGCCAGCAGATGCTCAGGGGGTAGTGACCAGCGTGCCACTAAGGAGAGTCGTCCTGGTACTGATCAATAGCTGCCAAATCGTCGTCATCATCCTCCTCCTCGTCCTCAACAGCCATCCCAGAAGTGGCAGCTCCCGATCCGGACACGCCCGCGTCTCCAGCGTAGGTCGTCTGTGGAGCACCATACCAACCGGGGCCTCCAGCAGGGCCCCCAAAAGCAGGACTCAAAAAGTAATCAGGACGAATGTCACATGACCCATGAACGCCCGGCGCCCCATAACCATCATCGGGCCAAGTGTAGTAAGATGGAAACGGACCATCAGAAGAAACAAACCCTCGACTTGCATAATCATCATAGACAGGGAATTGACCCAAACCAATATCTGCATATAAACGGTCTATCCGAGCGTGCGTCGCGCCCAAGTCATTTCGGTACTCCTGCCGAAACGTATCAAAGTCAGAACGAAGACCGGTCACCCCCAAATCCATCCGCTCCATCATCGCAACAACGTCGGGGTGTAGGTCGTAGTATTGCGGGTTACTCGAAACTGCGGAGGTACCTGTGTAGGTTCCTCAACGCCAGCAGAAGAGGTCTCGGCGGGGTGCATCTCACGCCGGCCGTAAGTGCGACGAGGCACAGTAGGAGCAGGAGCTCCCTCAAGAGGTAAAGTGTAGAGAGGTTCGTCTGCACGCAGCTGCACCTGAGAGAGGGGTGCAGGAAGCTCAATACTCGGAACCCTATTAATTATCCAAATCCGTTTACCCACCGAATTAAGGGTCAACCAGTTGAGAGGAGAATGAAAGTAGTTCGTATCAAGAAGACAGCTGCCCGCGATAGCTTGCTGCGGGTTGTCAACAAATTCGACCGTCCGCATAGCAATTTGGGTGATGAGGCCACCCACGAACACCGGCACATTAGCCGCGAATGCAGCAGACATTCGCTTCAGGTGAAGGGCAAGATGGTACGCGATGTTTATTTGGAACTTCTCGGGTTTAGTGCGGAGGTACTAACCCAAAATCATAATCTCCTCCGTGCGGACGTTGTGAGGCTCGTTCCTGCTAAAAATCGTCAAGGCCATGAACCTTTGCCAAATGCGGATGGCAAACTGATGTACCTGAACCGAACTCATGTGTCGTCCCGGCTCGTGGCGCTTTTCAGAGATAGCGCGCCACAGCTCAGTATAATCAAAAGTATCAGGGGCCTCATGCGCCCTTCTATTAGCTAACCCAAAAATTTCACCAAGTTGCTTCGTCGTCAACGTAATATCGTTATTCATAAGTCGAAACTGCAAGACGGGTTGCCCGGAGCTAGCATCCCGTTTAACTTCTAATGAACTCAAGAACTCCCAAGTAAGGCGAGGGTAGGTCAATCGAACTAAACCAAACATGAATTCCATTCCGACGCCCTTAAAAAGTTTCTCTGTCACACTGTCTAATCCTCGGGCTCGTAATGAGTTCCGACAAATGAACCTAGTAGGGATGAGGGACCTATTCTTGAAAGCAGTAAACTTATCCTTTTACAAAGCGGAAGTAAAGATTACCTGAGCAAAATCGGGATCTGGGACGATGTCGGGTAGAGCCTCTTGAGCCCGGGTGTTAGGGCGACTCCGTTTTCGACCTCCTTGAGATGGATCCGCCATAAAAATGGGTAGGATGAGTTTTTAGGGTTTGGGGTGAAAGAGAGAAAAGAGGGTTGAGATTTTAGAGGGTAGTTAGTGAGGGAGAGTGAATTTGTTTTTATGAGTGAAAAACTTGCGGTTTCCGTGTATAAAACATACTCGAATGGGCTTAGCCGGGCCAGACCGGCTTCCGGTCAGCCGGCCGCCCAAAATACGTCAGCATGACGTCATCATTTCTTTCTTCTGCAGAAACCCCTCAGCCGGTCGACCGGCTTAGGGCACCTGATGCTCGCTCTCTCTATATTTTTATTTTTTTTCTAAAAATTTCAACCCAAGAAAAATTGGCCTACGGTTCCGGCCCCAGACCGGCCCCCGGTCGGCCGGCGCTTGCGCCTCGTTTCACCTGCCTCTCAAATTTCTAAGTGTGGAATCGCAAACTCAACCTGCATTACTCAAGAAAATTATTAATACCCTCACTCTCGTCTCACCTAAAAGACAATGAAAATGCTAAAATCAAAAGTACAATTAATACAAGAACACACGGGTTGCCTCCCGGAAGCGCTGGTTTTAAGTCCCGCTCGACTATGTTACCTCATCGGCAAGAGGAATCAAGTGGTGCAAGGTAGAGTACCTCGACCAAACCAACAGCAGCGCCATCGTGATATAGCTTCAAACGATGTCCATTAGCTTGAAAACGCTCTCCCGCGCCATTTTCAAGCTCAAAGTAACCGTACTTACTCGTTTTGGTGATAGAGAACGGTCCTGACCACCGGGACTTCAGCTTTCCCGGAAATAAGCGAAGTCGGGAATTATAAAGGAGCAGCTTATCACCTACCTTGACTTCACGAGGTAGAATCCGCTGATCATGCCACTTTTTCGTGCGCTCCTTATAAACCCGCGAGCTTTCATAAGCACCTCATACGAAATTCATCAAGCTCATTCAGCTGCAATAATCGCTTCTCCCCACACAGAGTCGAGTCAAAATTAAGCTCCTTAATTGCCCAGAAAGCTTTATATTCCAATTCAACGGGGAGATGACATGCCTTCCCGTACACCAACCTGTAGGGTGAAGTTCCAATCGGCGTTTTGAACGCCGTCCTGTAAGCCCATAAGGTGTCATCAAGCTTCAAACTCCAGTGCTTGCGTGATTTAGCGACCACCTTCTCAAGAATAGACTTGAGCTCCCTATTTGAAACTTCAACCTGCCCGCTCGTTTGCGGGTGATAAGCAAGATCAGTACGGTGTTGAACACCGTACTTCCGTAGTAGAGTATCGAGATGCTTCTCATGAAAATGAGTTCCCCTATCGCTTATTATTGCGCGGGGTACACCAAACCTAGGAAAGATCGTTTTGCGGAAAAGATTGATCACCACCTTAGCATCATTAGTAGGAGATGCAACTGCTTCGACCCACTTAGACACGTAGTCGACAACAACAAGAATAAAATGGTTCCCATTAGAAGACGGGAACGGGCCTTGGTAATCAATTCCCCAAACATCGAAAAGCTCGACCTCCAGTATACCTGTTTGAGGCATTTCATGCCTCCGTGAGATGTTCCCGTTCCTTTGGCATGCGTCACAAGATAAGACGAAGGCTGCTGCGTCTTTGAATAGAGTAGGCCAATAAAACCCGGACTGCAGAATCTTCGCCGCAGTCTTGGCGGGACCATGATGCCCACCATAAGGAGAGGAATGACATCCCTCTAGCACTCCGCGGATTTCCCAATCAGGTACACACTTACGGAATAATTCGTCGCTACACTCACGGAACAGATAAGGATCATCCGAAAAGAACCTCTTCGCATCACGCATAAACTTTTTCTTCTGTTGATAAGTGGCATGCTCGGGTAGGGTATCTGCAACCACAAAATTAGCATAATCTGCGAACCAAGGCTCACCATGACTAACGGCCATTAATGAGTCATCCGGAAAAGAGTCGTCAATAGGAACAACCACTCCACCCTCATCGAAACGCAGTCGGGATAGATGATCAGTGGACCAAGAATGGTCAAGGTGATCAAGGATGGAGAGGAGATAGGCCGTGGGTTGGGTCCTTGGGCTCAAACCCAAGCCTAGGCCTTGGACCTAGGGGCCACTAAGAGCTAAATCAAGTCAATTCTATGGTCAATCTAGCCATACTTAGTGGTCAAAGGAAGTCAAGGGAAGGTCAAGTTGGAGAGCAACTAAAAAGTCAATGAAAATGCTATTTTTGTATGTGGTCACTTTGGGTGCACCCATGTGAGTTAATCCTCCAATAAGAAGACTCACATGGCTCACAAAAGTTAGCTCAAGGAGGTCCCATGGAGCCGGCTTTAACAACCCCCCATAACCATCACATTAGTTTATGCTTTAAGTCCTTTTCATTCATGTCACTTTCATTACTTTATGCTTTATTGTTTTTTAGTTATGAAATCTGAAAAATGGAGCCTTGGTCCGTCCCACTTGAGCCCCAAGGTTCACTCAAGACCCTTGGATGATCATCTAACAAAGAAAGGAGAGGATTGAATCAAGTGTCACCATCCAACTTTATGCTTTTGAATTTGTTTGTTAGCCTTCAAATTTTCAGCTCATGTAAGGCCTTGAGCCGTTTTTTTGGATGCTTTTGAGGGACTCTTGTGAGCCCTTAGATCATCTTTGAATTGTAAGGTCAAGATTAGAGGAAGGGTGTTATATAAACCCTCACTCTACACAATGTAATTTTTCAGATTTGAATGAATGAGTTGAAACCCTAATTTGAGAGCTCTCATATCTTTCTCTTTGCTTAGTGCTTGAGTTAGTGAGTTTATGATTAATTAGTGGCTTAGTGCTTGATTAATCAACATCTAAATCTATTACTTTGTGTTTAGATTTAGTTCTATCCTTTTTGTTTTTCATTTACCTACAAAAATCAGAAAATTCTCACCAAAAAAATCATCACTTGGCCGAAATTTCTACAAGTTTTACAAATCGATTTTGGTTGTGTTCTTGAGTGAAATCAACCCCATAGGTTTCACTCCAAATTGGTATCAGAGCCTAGGTTTGTTCTTGTTTTCGATTTGTTCTTTGTTTTCGGTTTTACTCTTGTTTTCTTTTCAATTTTTTCGTTTTCCTTTCTTCCTTTTCTTACCTTGTTTCTTCCACAAAACTTCCACAAAACTCTCACTAAATTTTCACAAAATGGATGAGGATAAGAGAATTTCGGATTTAGAAGAAAAGATGAACCAACTACCCGGTAGTTGCAATACGATGATGAATGCTCTAAACACCCTCTTAGAGCAAAACCTTAATGAGCCAAGAAGGGGTGGAGGAGGAAGGGGCCGTGGGTTTGGCCGAGGGAGAGGGCAACCACCCCCTCACATGGAAGATCACCCCTCGAATTCGGAGGAGTCCATTGAAGTCCACCCAAGAGATCATGACCGTGACATCAAGGTAGATATTCCCGATTTTTATGGTAGTCTTAATCCCGAGGATCTACTAGATTGGCTTAGGTCGGTCGAAAGAATCTTTGAATTTAAAGAGTACCCCGATAAAAAGTGTTTTAAGGTGGCCATCATGAAATTCAAAGGATATGCCTCCCTTTGGTATGAAAACCTTAAGAACCAAAGAAATCGAGAGGGAAAGGAACCCATTAGGTCATGGCTCAAACTCAAGAAAAAGCTCAAAGATAAGTTCGTTCCCAAGTATTACACTCAAGACATGTTCCTTAGATTGGCTCAACTCAAACAAGAGACACAACCCATCGAATCCTACCTTAGGGACTTTGAACAACTCACTTTACAATGTGAGATGAGCGAAAAACCCGAGCAAAAGATTGCAAGATTTGTCGAGGGTCTAAACCCTAGGATAGCAAACCGGGTCAAGATGCAAAACCTATGGTCATTCGATGAGGCCGTCACTATGGCCATGAGAGTGGAAAGGCTAGAGAAAGGGAGAGGGGATTCGGCCAAGCATACTACCAAGGCCAATCCCACCACAAGCCAAGGAGGGGTCAAGGTAGCCGAGCCTTGCCCTACTATCAAGCCATCAAGCGTTGACAAGGGGAAGGGAATTGACTATGGCCCTAAAAAGACGATTCCCCTCAAGAGGTGCTACCAATGTCAAGGATATGGTCATTTTGCTAAGGAGTGCCCTAACAAGAGGGCCTTTGGAGTGAAACTTATGGGGATAAGAATCACTCAATGGATGAACAAAATCGAACCTTGAAAACCCTTGTAATATTTCGGCCAATGTGACTTTTTTGTGATATATTTTTTCTGAAATTTTTGTAAACAAGGAAAATTAAAAGGATAGTACCTAAATCCACTCACAAAGTTATAGATTTAGGGGTTTAATTAACTAAGCACTTAGCCACTAGTTAATTAGTCTCACAAATCTCAAACACATAGTAAAGAGATAAATGAAGAATACTCAAGAAAACAACTAGGGTTTTTAATTCATTCCAAATCTGAAAATTTGTGAGAGGAGAATGAGGGTTTATATATTACCCTCATTCTAATCTTGACCCTCCATTACAACAAGATCTAAGGGCTACAATCAACCCCCAAATGCAACAATATACTCGGTCAAAAGAGGCTCATAAGAGCTGAAAATTTGAACATAAAACAACAAATACTTAAAGTAAAAAAAGCATAAAGTAAAAAGGTAGATAGTGACATGTATGAAAAAGACATAAAGTAAAACAATGTGATGATCCTTGGTGACTTGTTGTAGACCGGCCCCCTTGACCTCCATGAGCTAGTTTGTTGAACCAAGTGAGCCCATTTTATTGGAGGGTTGACTCACTTGGGTGTACCATAGTTGATCACATTTCAAAATAGCACAATCTTGACTTTTTGTTGCTCTCCAACTTTGACCTTCTCTTGACTTTGCTTGATCACTAAGGTTAGTTTGGCTTGACCATAGATTTGACTTTAGTTGACCCTTAGTGATCCCCCTTGACCAAGCCCTAGGCTCGGGTTTGAGCCCATGGCCCTAGCCCATGGTCTCCCAACTCTTCTCCCTTGACTTCCTTGACCAATTTCGGTCCAATCTCCTCTCCTTGGAAAGGACTTGCCCTCAAGTCCTTGGAGAACCTCTTGCTCCCTCCCTTGCTTGACTTGCTCGACTTCACACTCGATTCCCGACTCAATCCTTGCTCGAATTTGGGCTTCACGTTTTTCTTCCATGGGCACCACTTGATGATGGTTTGGAGGAATGGTTGGATTCCTTTGCTTGGGCTCGAGGGATTGATCATGTTTTCCTCCTTGGTCACGGTTTGCTTGACCACACATTCTTCCTCAAGCATCTCTTTGAGTCCACGGTTCTTAGCCACGCCATCCATCCATTCTTGCTCGTGATCGAGCCCATCAATGATCCTCCATCTCAAGGATCCACTTGACCTCTCTAGGCCATCGATTTTTGCCCTCTCATTGTTCTCATTGGTTGTTTTCTTGTTGATTGATGCTTCACCTTCATGTTGCTCCTCTCCTAGAATCCTCCTTATCGTGCTAGAGCTTCCCTCACATTCCAAGTTCACCTTCTCCTTTTGCTCTTCCTTACTCGGCTCAAGGCCCTCCAACTTCTCAAGCTCACTCAAGCTCGGCCTCCTCTTCATTTCCATGCTAGGTTTTGATTCAATGAAGGATTCAAACAAGCACGCATTGGATTTACAACCCATCATTGGTGGTAGGGGAGCCAAGACAATGAGCTTTTCACCATACTTGAATGAGTAGGTGTTGTCTCTTCCATGGTGGGAAGAATTCTTTTCAAACTCCCAAGGCCTACCAAGCAACACATGGCAAGCATCCATGTCCAACACTTCACACACAACTT
Source organism: Dianthus caryophyllus (assembly GCA_023091065.1). NCBI lineage: Eukaryota > Viridiplantae > Streptophyta > Magnoliopsida > Caryophyllales > Caryophyllaceae > Dianthus > Dianthus caryophyllus. The sequence goes on from CM041527.1 coordinate 21,331,600, forward strand.
CATCTTTATAGTCTTGACCAATTGAGAACGAGACTTGACATTGCTTATCAACTTTGACCTCGGCTCCTTGATTGAGCCACCGTAGCTTGTATGGGTGAGGATGCTTCAAAGTAGGCAAGGCAAGCTTATCAATGAGGGTCTTGGAAGCAACATTAACACAACTTCCCCCATCGATAATCAAGTTACACACTCTCCCCATGATGGTACATTTGGACCGAAATATTTGGTGCCTTTGGTCCATATTCTCGTTTGATTCTTGAGTGTGCATCACTCGCCAAGTGACCAAGCTCAACCCCGAGTCCGGGGGCACAATTGTTTCGGCCACTTTCATTTCCTCAACTCCCTCTTTTTTTTCTTCCTCACAAACCAACACTTCATCGTCTCCCCAATGCACAACCTCACTTGTGTTCAAGGTCCTCTTGCTAGGGCACTCCTTAGCAAAGTGACCATACCCTTGACATTGGTAACACTTCTTGAGAGGGATGGTTCTCTTAGGGCCATAGTCGATTCCCTTTCCTTTATCAACACTTGAGGGTTTGTTAGTAGGGCAAGGCTCGGAAATCTTGATCCCTCCTTGGCTCGACATGGGGTTGGTTTTGGGGGTGCTCTTAGCCGACTCTCCTCTCCCCTTCTCTAGCTTCTCCACACGTGTGGCCATGGTAACGGCCTCATCGAATGACCACAAGTTTTGCATTTTGACTCGATTGGCTATCCTAGGGTTTAGGCCCTCAACAAACCTTGCAATTTTTTGTTCGGGTTTCTCATTCATTTCACATTGGAGGGTGAGTTGCTCAAAGTCCCTAAGATAGGTTTCGATGGGGTGTGACTCTTGTTTTAGTTGGGCTAGTTTGAGGAACATGTCTTGAGTGTAATCTTTGGGAACAAACTTGTCTTTGAGTTTCTTTTTGAGTTTGAGCCATGACTTGATGGGTTCCTTACCCTCTCGGTTTCTTTGATTCTTAAGGTTTTCATACCAAAGGGAAGCATATCCTTTGAATTTCATGATGGCCACCTTGAAACACTTCCTATCGGAGTACTCCTTGAATTCAAAAATTCTCTCAACCGATCTAAGCCAATCTAGGAGATCCTCGGGGTTCAAGCTACCATAAAAATCGGGTATGTCTACCTTAATGTCTCGGTCATGGTCTCTTGGGTGGGTTTCAAGGGACTCTTCCGAATCCGAAAATTGATCTTCCATGTGAGGAGGAACTTGCCCTCTCCCACGGCCCCCATACCCCATCCCACGGCCTCTTCCCCTTCCCCCTTCACCCCTTCTTGGTTCATTCATGTTTTGTTCCAAGAGTGTGTTAATAGCATTCATCATCAAAGTGCAATTACCGGTGAGTTGAGTCAATTTCTCTTCTAAATCGGAAAGTCTTTTACCTTCCCCTCTATCCCCTTCCATTTTGTGAAAGTTTTGTGAGATCTTTTGTGGAAATTTTGTGGAAAATAAACAAGGAAAACAAAGAAAGAAAACGAAAAATCGAAGAGGAAAACAAACCTAAAATTTCGGCTAACACAAGAACAAACCCAACCAATACTAACACAAGTGTAGATCTTTAACCATTTTTTGTGAGATTTTGTGGAAAATAAAACAAGGAAATTAAAAAGAAAACGAAAAAGTAAGAGAAAAACTTCAAACAATTCGACCCTAAACTTAGATAAACCGAAAAAATTGAAAATGAAAATGAAATTCAAGAACAAACCTAGGCTTTGATAACCAATTTGGAGTGAAACTTATGGGGATAAGAATCACTCAATGGATGAACAAAATCGAACCTTGAAAACCCTTGTAATATTTCGGCCAATATGACTTTTTTGTGATATATTTTTTCTGAAATTTTTGTAAACAAGGAAAATTAAAAGGATAGTACCTAAATCCACTCACAAAGTTATAGATTTAGGGGTTTAATTAACTAAGCACTTAGCCACTAGTTAATTAGTCTCACAAATCTCAAACACATAGTAAAGAGATAAATGAAGAATACTCAAGAAAACAACTAGGGTTTTTAATTCATTCCAAATCTGAAAATTTGTGAGAGGAGAATGAGGGTTTATATATTACCCTCATTCTAATCTTGACCCTCCATTACAACAAGATCTAAGGGCTACAATCAACCCCCAAATGCAACAATATACTCGGTCAAAAGAGGCTCATAAGAGCTGAAAATTTGAACATAAAACAACAAATACTTAAAGTAAAAAAAGCATAAAGTAAAAAGGTAGATAGTGACATGTATGAAAAAGACATAAAGTAAAACAATGTGATGATCCTTGGTGACTTGTTGTAGACCGGCCCCCTTGACCTCCATGAGCTAGTTTGTTGAACCAAGTGAGCCCATTTTATTGGAGGGTTGACTCACTTGGGTGTACCATAGTTGATCACATTTCAAAATAGCACAATCTTGACTTTTTGTTGCTCTCCAACTTTGACCTTCTCTTGACTTTGCTTGATCACTAAGGTTAGTTTGGCTTGACCATAGATTTGACTTTAGTTGACCCTTAGTGATCCCCCTTGACCAAGCCCTAGGCTCGGGTTTGAGCCCATGGCCCTAGCCCATGGTCTCCCAACTCTTCTCCCTTGACTTCCTTGACCAATTTTGGTCCAGCCTTGAACACGAGTGAAGTAGTGCATTGGGGAGACGATGAGGTCTTAGTTTGTGAGGAAGAAAAAAAAGAGGAAGTTGTGGGAGAGAAGATGGCCGAAACCCTAGTTCCCCCGGACTCGGGGTTGAGCTTAGTCATATGGCGAGTGATGCACACTCAAGAATCAAGTGAGAGCATAGACCAAAGACAACAAATATTTCGGTCTAAGTGTACAATCATGGGGAAAGTGTGCAACCTCATCATCGACGGTGGAAGTTGTACTAATGTGGCTTCCAAAATGCTTGTGGAGAAGCTAAACCTACCCACTTTGGAGCACCCTAGCCCCTACAAACTAAGGTGGCTCAACAAGGGAGCCGAGGTGAAGGTCAACAAACAATGCAAGGTGCCATTTTCGATTGGTCAAGATTATAAGGATGAGGTTACTTGTGAAATTCTCGACATGGTTGCATGTCACTTGTTGCTTGGGAGGCCATGGGAGTATGAGAGGGATTCCTCTCATCATGGAAGGAGCAATACTTACTCCTTCAAATACAAGGAGAAACTCATTGTGCTCACACCCCTACTGGACCAAAAATGGTCAAGGGTGAAGTCGAGGGAGACCATGGGTTGGGGCCATGGGCTCAAACCCAAGCCTAGGTCATGGACCAAGGGATCACTAAGGGCTAAGTAAAGTCAATTCTATGGTCAAATCGAGCCAACCTTAGTGATCAAGCAAAGTCAAGAGGAAGTCAAAGTTGGAGAGCAACAAAAGTCAAGATTATGCTATTTTTGAATGTGGTCAATTAGGGTACACCCATGTGAGTCAACCCTCCAATAAATGGGCTCACATGGCTCATCAAGCTAGCTCAAGGAGGTCCCATGGAGCCGGCTCAATTAAGCCACCCAAGCCATCACATTGTTTTTATGTTTTATGTCATTTTCATACATGTCGCTTTCTTTACTTTTTACTTTATGCTTTAATGTAAGGAGACAATATAGTCCCTTGTATTTTGGTCACTTGGTCCGTCCAAACCCAACCCCAAGGCTCACACAAGGGTCCTTGAGTGTTCATCAACAAAGAAGGAGAGGATGGACTCAAGTGTCACCATCACCTTTATGCTTTATAGTTTGTCTTTTAGGTTGAAAATTTTCAGCTCACATGTGAGCTTAGGGACTGTTATTTTGTAGTAATTGAGGGACTCTTGTGAGCCCTTAGATCCTCTTGTAATGTATGGTCAAGATTAGAATGAGGGTAGTATATAAACCCTCATTCTCACATCAAATTTTTCAGATTTGGAATGATAAAGAAAACCCTAGTGTTTATTGAGTGTTCTTCATTTTTCTCATTACTTTGTGTTTGAGATTTGTGAACAATTAGTTAGTGGCTTAGTGCTTAACTAATTACAAACCTAAATCTATTACTTTGTGTGTGGATTTAGATACTATCTTTATGTTTTTCATTTGTCACAAAAATCAGAAAATTTTCTCACAAAAACATCATACTCGTGCTTTTATTTCAAGGGTTCAAGTTCGATTTTTGTTCATCCCTTGAGTGAAACTTGATCCACTTAGTTTCACTCCAAATTGGTCATCAAAGCCTAGGTTTGTTCTTGTTTTTCGATTTGTTCTTGTTCTTAGTTTTTTCGAGTTACTTCTTTGTTTTTCTTCTTTTAATTTTCGTTTTTCTTCTTCCTTTTCCTTGTTTATTTTCTATAAATTTCCCACAAAATTTCCACAAAAGATCTCACAAAATTTTCACATAATGGAAGGGGATAGAGGAGAGGGTAAAAGGCTTTCCGATTTAGAAGAGAAGTTAACTCAACTCACCAATTGTACTTTAATGATGAATGCTCTAAACTCCCTCTTAGACCAAAATCTTAATGAACCAAGAGGGGGTGGAGGGGGAAGAGGGCGTGGGTATGGGTATGGGGGCCGTGGGAGAGGACAACCTCCTCCTCACATGGAAGATCAATTTTCGGATTCGGAGGAGTCCCTTGAAACCCACCCAAGAGACCATGACCGAGATATCAAAGTGGATATACCCGACTTTTATGGTAGCTTGAATCCCGAGGATCTCCTAGATTGGCTTAGGTCGATAGAGAGGATCTTTGAATTTAAGGAATATCCCGATAGGAAGTGTTTTAAGGTGGCCATCATGAAGTTCAAGGGATACGCTTCCCTTTGGTACGAAAACCTCAAGAACCAACGAAACCGAGAGGGTAAGGAACCCATTAAGTCGTGGCTCAAACTCAAAGACAAGTTTATTCCAAAGGATTATACCCAAGACATGTTCCTCAAGCTAGCTCAACTAAAACAAGAGACACACCCCATTGAAACCTATCTTAGGGACTTTGAGCAACTCACCCTACAATGTGAGATGAATGAGAAGCCCGAGCAAAAAATTGAAAGGTTTGTTGAGGGCCTAAACCCTAGGATAGCAAATCGGGTCAAGATGCAAAACTTGTGGTCATTCGATGAGGCCGTTACTATGGCCACACGTGTGGAGAGGTTAGAGAAGGGGAGAGGAGAGTCGGCTAAGAGCACCCCCAAGACCAACCCTAACTCGAGCCAAGGAGGGGTCAAAATTGTCGAACCTAGCCCTACTATCAAGCCATCAAGTGTTGACAAGGGGAAGGGAATTGACTATGGCCCTAAGAGAACAATTCCTCTCAAGAAGTGCTACCAATGTCAAGGGTATGGTCATTTTGCTAAGGAGTGCCCTAGCAAGAGGACCTTGAACACAAGTGAGGTTGTGCATTGGGGAGACGATGAGGTGTTAGTTTGCGAGGAAGAAAAAAACGAGGGAGTTGAGGATGTGAAGGTGGCCGAAACATTAGTTCCCCCGGACTCGGGGTTGAGCTTGGTTACTTGGCGAGTAATGCACACTCAAGATTCAAGCGAAAGCATGGATCAACGACACCAACTATTTCGAACCAAGTGTACAATCATGGGGAGAGTGTGTAATCTCATTATCGATGGGGGAAGTTGTGTTAATGTTGCTTCGAAAACCCTCATTGATAAACTTGCCTTACCAACCTTGAAGCATCCTCATCCTTACAAGCTAAGGTGGCTTAATCAAGGAGCCGAGGTAAGAGTTGATAAGCAATGTCAAGTTTCGTTCTCGATTGGACAAGACTATAAGGATGAAATTGTGTGTGAAGTGTTGGACATGGATGCATGTCATGTGTTGCTTGGTAGGCCTTGGGAGTATGAGAAGAATTCTTCCCACCATGGAAGAGATAACACCTACTCATTCAAGTATGGTGACAAGCTTATTGTCTTAGCTCCCCTACCACCAATGATGGGTTATAAAACCAATTCATGCTTGTTCGAATCAATCAATGGAGTGAGCTCTAGCCAAGAGATGGGAGAAGAGCCGAATGTGGGCTTCGGAAAAGAAGTGATGAGCTTGGAAATCGAGAGAAACCCTAGAGCAACAAGGAGAGTTCTAGGAGAGGAGCAACATGAAGGAGATACTTCAATCAACAATGAAACAACCGACTACAACAAGAATGTGGTCAATGAAAGAGCAAGAATTGATGGCAAGGAAAGATCAAGTGGGTCTTTAAGGTGGAGAATCATTGATGGGCTCGATCATGAGCAAGAATGGATGGATGGCATGGTTATGAGTCGTGGGCTCAAAGAAATGCTCGAGGAAGAGTGTGTGGTCAAGCAAACCGTGACCAAGGAAGAAAACGTGATCAATTCTTCGAGCCAAGGCAAAGGGGTCCAACCATTTCTACAAACTCTAGCTAAGTGGTGCCCATGGAAGACCAAAACCGTGAAAGCCAAGATCGAGCAAAGGTTGAGCCGAGAATCAAGCATGAAATCGAGCAAGGGAGGAAGCAAGAGGATCTCCAAGGACTTGAGGACAAGTCCTTTCCAAGGAGAGGAGATTGGACCAAAAATGGTCAAGGGTGAAGTCGAGGGAGACCATGGGTTGGGGCCATGGGCTCAAACCCAAGCCTAGGTCATGGACCAAGGGATCACTAAGGGCTAAGTAAAGTCAATTCTATGGTCAAATCGAGCCAACCTTAGTGATCAAGCAAAGTCAAGAGGAAGTCAAAGTTGGAGAGCAACAAAAGTCAAGATTATGCTATTTTTGAATGTGGTCAATTAGGGTACACCCATGTGAGTCAACCCTCCAATAAATGGGCTCACATGGCTCATCAAGCTAGCTCAAGGAGGTCCCATGGAGCCGGCTCAATTAAGCCACCCAAGCCATCACATTGTTTTTATGTTTTATGTCATTTTCATACATGTCGCTTTCTTTACTTTTTACTTTATGCTTTAATGTAAGGAGACAATATAGTCCCTTGTATTTTGGTCACTTGGACCGTCCAAACCCAACCCCAAGGCTCACACAAGGGCCCTTGGATGATCATCAACAAAGAAGGGAGAGGATGGACTCAAGTGTCACCATCACCTTTATGCTTTATAGTTTGTCTTTTAGGTTGAAAATTTTCAGCTCACATGTGAGCTTAGGGGCCGTTATTTTGTAGTAATTGAGGGACTCTTGTGAGCCCTTAGATCCTCTTGTAATGTATGGTCAAGATTAGAATGAGGGTAGTATATAAACCCTCATTCTCACATCAAATTTTTCAGATTTGGAATGATAAAGAAAACCCTAGTGTTTATTGAGTGTTCTTCATTTTTCTCATTACTTTGTGTTTGAGATTTGTGAACAATTAGTTAGTGGCTTAGTGCTTAACTAATTACAAACCTAAATCTATTACTTTGTGTGTGGATTTAGATACTATCTTTATGTTTTTCATTTGTCACACAAAATCAGAAAATTTTCTCACAAAAACATCATACTACTGCTTTTATTTCAAGGGTTCAAGTTCGATTTCTGTTCATCCCTTGAGTGAAACTTGATCCACTTAGTTTCACTCCAAATTGGTCATCAAAGCCTAGGTTTGTTCTTGTTTTTCGATTTGTTCTTGTTCTTAGTTTTTTCGAGTTACTTCTTTGTTTTTCTTCTTTTAATTTTCGTTTTTCTTCTTCCTTTTCCTTGTTTATTTTCTATAAATTTCCCACAAAATTTCCACAAAAGATCTCACAAAATTTTCACATAATGGAAGGGGATAGAGGAGAGGGTAAAAGGCTTTCCGATTTAGAAGAGAAGTTAACTCAACTCACCGGTAATTGTACTTTAATGATGAATGCTCTAAACACCCTCTTAGACCAAAATCTTAATGAACCAAGAAGGGGTGGAGGGGGAAGAGGGCGTGGGTATGGGTATGGGGGCCGTGGGAGAGGACAACCTCCTCCTCACATGGAAGATCAATTTTCGGATTCGGAGGAGTCCCTTGAAACCCACCCAAGAGACCATGACCGAGATATCAAAGTGGATATACCCGACTTTTATGGTAGCTTGAATCCCGAGGATCTCCTAGATTGGCTTAGGTCGATAGAGAGGATCTTTGAATTTAAGGAATATCCCGATAGGATGTGTTTTAAGGTGGCCATCATGAAGTTCAAGGGATACGCTTCCCTTTGGTACGAAAACCTCAAGAACCAACGAAACCGAGAGGGTAAGGAACCCATTAAGTCGTGGCTCAAACTCAAAGACAAGTTTATTCCAAAGGATTATACCCAAGACATGTTCCTCAAGCTAGCTCAACTAAAACAAGAGACACACCCCATTGAAACCTATCTTAGGGACTTTGAGCAACTCACCCTACAATGTGAGATGAATGAGAAGCCCGAGCAAAAAATTGCAAGGTTTGTTGAGGGCCTAAACCCTAGGATAGCAAATCGGGTCAAGATGCAAAACTTGTTGTCATTCGATGAGGCCGTTACTATGGCCACACGTGTGGAGAGGTTAGAGAAGGGGAGAGGAGAGTCGGCTAAGAGCACCCCCAAGACCAACCCTAACTCGAGCCAAGGAGGGGTCAAAATTGTCGAACCTAGCCCTACTATCAAGCCATCAAGTGTTGACAAGGGGAAGGGAATTGACTATGGCCCTAAGAGAACAATTCCTCTCAAGAAGTGCTACCAATGTCAAGGGTATGGTCATTTTGCTAAGGAGTGCCCTAGCAAGAGGACCTTGAACACAAGTGAGGTTGTGCATTGGGGAGACGATGAGGTGTTAGTTTGCGAGGAAGAAAAAAACGAGGGAGTTGAGGATGTGAAGGTGGCCGAAACATTAGTTCCCCCGGACTCGGGGTTGAGCTTGGTTACTTGGCGAGTAATGCACACTCAAGATTCAAGCGAAAGTATGGATCAACGACACCAACTATTTCGAACCAAGTGTACAATCATGGGGAGAGTGTGTAATCTCATTATCGATGGGGGAAGTTGTGTTAATGTTGCTTCGAAAACCCTCATTGATAAACTTGCCTTACCAACCTTGAAGCATCCTCATCCTTACAAGCTAAGGTGGCTTAATCAAGGAGCCGAGGTAAGAGTTGATAAGCAATGTCAAGTTTCGTTCTCGATTGGACAAGACTATAAGGATGAAATTGTGTGTGAAGTGTTGGACATGGATGCATGTCATGTGTTGCTTGGTAGGCCTTGGGAGTATGAGAAGAATTCTTCCCACCATGGAAGAGATAACACCTACTCATTCAAGTATGGTGACAAGCTTATTGTCTTAGCTCCCCTACCACCAATGATGGGTTATAAAACCAATTCATGCTTGTTCGAATCAATCAATGGAGTGAGCTCTAGCCAAGAGATGGGAGAAGAGCCGAATGTGGGCTTCGGAAAAGAAGTGATGAGCTTGGAAATCGAGAGAAACCCTAGAGCAACAAGGAGAGTTCTAGGAGAGGAGCAACATGAAGGAGATACTTCAATCAACAATGAAACAACCGACTACAACAAGAATGTGGTCAATGAAAGAGCAAAAATTGATGGCAAGGAAAGATCAAGTGGGTCTTTAAGGTGGAGAATCATTGATGGGCTCGATCATGAGCAAGAATGGATGGATGGCATGGTTATGAGTCGTGGGCTCAAAGAAATGCTCGAGGAAGAGTGTGTGGTCAAGCAAACCGTGACCAAGGAAGAAAACGTGATCAATTCTTCGAGCCAAGGCAAAGGGGTCCAACCATTTCTACAAACTCTAGCTAAGTGGTGCCCATGGAAGACCAAAACCGTGAAAGCCAAGATCGAGCAAAGGTTGAGCCGAGAATCAAGCATGAAATCGAGCAAGGGAGGAAGCAAGAGGATCTCCAAGGACTTGAGGACAAGTCCTTTCCAAGGAGAGGAGATTGGACCAAAAATGGTCAAGGGTGAAGTCGAGGAGACCATGGGTTGGGGCCATGGGCTCAAACCCAAGCCTAGGTCATGGACCAAGGGATCACTAAGGGCTAAGTAAAGTCAATTCTATGGTCAAATCGAGCCAACCTTAGTGATCAAGCAAAGTCAAGAGGAAGTCAAAGTTGGAGAGCAACAAAAGTCAAGATTATGCTATTTTTGAATGTGGTCAATTAGGGTACACCCATGTGAGTCAACCCTCCAATAAATGGGCTCACATGGCTCATCAAGCTAGGTCAAGGAGGGCCCATGGAGCCGCTCAATTAAGCCACCCAAGCCATCACATTGTTTTTATGTTTTATGTCGTTTTAAATACGTATCGACTTTCTTTACTTTTTACTTTATGCTTTAATGTAAGGAGACAATATAGTCCCTTGTATTTTGGTCACTTGGACCGTCCAAACCCAACCCCAAGGCTCACACAAGGGCCCTTGGATGATCATCAACAAAGAAGGGAGAGGATGGACTCAAGTGTCACCATCACCTTTATGCTTTATAGTTTGTCTTTTAGGTTGAAAATTTTCAGCTCACATGTGAGCTTAGGGGCCGTTATTTTGTAGTAATTGAGGGACTCTTGTGAGCCCTTAGATCCTCTTGTAATGTATGGTCAAGATTAGAATGAAGGTAGTATATAAACCCTCATTCTCACATCAAATTTTTCAGATTTGGAATTATAAAGAAAACCCTAGTGTTTATTGAGTGTTCTTCATTTTTCTCATTACTTTGTGTTTGAGATTTGTGAACAATTAGTTAGTGGCTTAGTGCTTAACTAATTACAAACCTAAATCTATTACTTTGTGTGTGGATTTAGATACTATCTTTATGTTTTTCATTTGTCACAAAAAATCAGAAAATTTTCTCACAAAAAACATCATACTCGGCCGTTTTTATTTCAAGGGTTCAAGTTCGATTTTTGTTTATCCCTTGAGTGAAACTTGATCCACTTAGTTTCACTCCAAATTGGTCATCAAAGCCTAGGTTTGTTCTTGTTTTTCGATTTGTTCTTGTTCTTAGTTTTTTCGAGTTACTTCTTTGTTTTTCTTCTTTTAATTTTCGTTTTTCTTCTTCCTTTTCCTTGTTTATTTTCTATAAATTTCCCACAAAATTTCCACAAAAGATCTCACAAAATTTTCACATAATGGAAGGGGATAGAGGAGAGGGTAAAAGGCTTTCCGATTTAGAAGAGAAGTTAACTCAACTCACCGGTAATTGTACTTTAATGATGAATGCTCTAAACACCCTCTTAGACCAAAATCTTAATGAACCAAGAAGGGGTGGAGGGGAAGAGGCGTGGGTATGGGTATGGGGGCGTGGGAGAGGACAACCTCCTCCTCACATGGAAGATCAATTTTCGGATTCGGAGGAGTCCTTGAAACCCACCCAAGAGACCATGACCGAGATATCAAAGTGGATATACCCGACTTTTATGGTAGCTTGAATCCCGAGGATCTCCTAGATTGGCTTAGGTCGATAGAGAGGATCTTTGAATTTAAGGAATATCCCGATAGGAAGTGTTTTAAGGTGGCCATCATGAAGTTCAAGGGATACGCTTCCCTTTGGTACGAAAACCTCAAGAACCAACGAAACCGAGAGGGTAAGGAACCCATTAAGTCGTGGCTCAAACTCAAAGACAAGTTTATTCCAAAGGATTATACCCAAGACATGTTCCTCAAGCTAGCTCAACTAAAACAAGAGACACACCCCATTGAAACCTATCTTAGGGACTTTGAGCAACTCACCCTACAATGTGAGATGAATGAGAAGCCCGAGCAAAAAATTGCAAGGTTTGTTGAGGGCCTAAACCCTAGGATAGCAAATCGGGTCAAGATGCAAAACTTGTTGTCATTCGATGAGGCCGTTACTATGGCCACACGTGTGGAGAGGTTAGAGAAGGGGAGAGGAGAGTCGGCTAAGAGCACCCCCAAGACCAACCCTAACTCGAGCCAAGGAGGGGTCAAAATTGTCGAACCTAGCCCTACTATCAAGCCATCAAGTGTTGACAAGGGGAAGGGAATTGACTATGGCCCTAAGAGAACAATTCCTCTCAAGAAGTGCTACCAATGTCAAGGGTATGGTCATTTTGCTAAGGAGTGCCCTAGCAAGAGGACCTTGAACACAAGTGAGGTTGTGCATTGGGGAGGCGATGAGGTGTTAGTGTGGGAGGAAGAAAAAGACGAGGGAGTTGAGGATGTGAAGGTGCGCGAAACTTTAGTTCCCCGGGACGCGGGGTTGAGCTTGGTTACTTGGCGAGTAATGCACACTCAAGATTCAAGCGAAAGCATGGATCAACGACACCAACTATTTCAACCAAGTGTACAATCATGGGGAGAGTGTGTAATCTCATTATCGATGGGGGAAGTTGTGTTAATGTTGCTTCGAAAACCCTCATTGATAAACTTGCCTTACCAACCTTGAAGCATCCTCATCCTTACAAGCTAAGGTGGCTTAATCAAGGAGCCGAGGTAAGAGTTGATAAGCAATGTCAAGTTTCGTTCTCGATTGGACAAGACTATAAGGATGAAATTGTGTGTGAAGTGTTGGACATGGATGCATGTCATGTGTTGCTTGGTAGGCCTTGGGAGTATGAGAAGAATTCTTCCCACCATGGAAGAGATAACACCTACTCATTCAAGTATGGTGACAAGCTTATTGTCTTAGCTCCCCTACCACCAATGATGGGTTATAAAACCAATTCATGCTTGTTCGAATCAATCAATGGAGTGAGCTCTAGCCAAGAGATGGGAGAAGAGCCGAATGTGGGCTTCGGAAAAGAAGTGATGAGCTTGGAAATCGAGAGAAACCCTAGAGCAACAAGGAGAGTTCTAGGAGAGGAGCAACATGAAGGAGATACTTCAATCAACAATGAAACAACCGACTACAACAAGAATGTGGTCAATGAAAGAGCAAAAATTGATGGCAAGGAAAGATCAAGTGGGTCTTTAAGGTGGAGAATCATTGATGGGCTCGATCATGAGCAAGAATGGATGGATGGCATGGTTATGAGTCGTGGGCTCAAAGAAATGCTCGAGGAAGAGTGTGTGGTCAAGCAAACCGTGACCAAGGAAGAAAGCGTGATCAATTCTTGGAGCCAAGGCAAAGGGGTCCAACCATTTCTACAAACTCTAGCTAAGTGGTGCCCATGGAAGACCAAAACCGTGAAAGCCAAGATCGAGCAAAGGTTGAGCCGAGAATCAAGCATGAAATCGAGCAAGGGAGGAAGCAAGAGGATCTCCAAGGACTTGAGGACAAGTCCTTTCCAAGGAGAGGAGATTGGACCAAAAATGGTCAAGGGTGAAGTCGAGGGAGACCATGGGTTGGGGCCATGGGCTCAGGCAAGCCTAGGTCATGGACCAAGGGATCACTAAGGGCTAAGTAAAGTCAATTCTATGGTCAAATCGAGCCAACCTTAGTGATCAAGCAAAGTCAAGAGGAAGTCAAAGTTGGAGAGCAACAAAAGTCAAGATTATGCTATTTTTGAATGTGGTCAATTAGGGTACACCCATGTGAGTCAACCCTCCAATAAATGGGCTCACATGGCTCATCAAGCTAGCTCAAGGAGGTCCCATGGAGCCGGCTCAATTAAGCCACCCAAGCCATCACATTGTTTTTATGTTTTATGTCATTTTCATACATGTCGCTTTCTTTACTTTTTACTTTATGCTTTAATGTAAGGAGACAATATAGTCCCTTGTATTTTGGTCACTTGGACCGTCCAAACCCAACCCCAAGGCTCACACAAGGGCCCTTGGATGATCATCAACAAAGAAGGGAGAGGATGGACTCAAGTGTCACCATCACCTTTATGCTTTATAGTTTGTCTTTTAGGTTGAAAATTTTCAGCTCACATGTGAGCTTAGGGGCCGTTATTTTGTAGTAATTGAGGGACTCTTGTGAGCCCTTAGATCCTCTTGTAATGTATGGTCAAGATTAGAATGAGGGTAGTATATAAACCCTCATTCTCACATCAAATTTTTCAGATTTGGAATGATAAAGAAAACCCTAGTGTTTATTGAGTGTTCTTCATTTTTCTCATTACTTTGTGTTTGAGATTTGTGAACAATTAGTTAGTGGCTTAGTGCTTAACTAATTACAAACCTAAATCTATTACTTTGTGTGTGGATTTAGATACTATCTTTATGTTTTTCATTTGTCACAAAAAATCAGAAAATTTTCTCACAAAAAACATCATACTCGGCCGTTTTTATTTCAAGGGTTCAAGTTCGATTTTTGTTCATCCCTTGAGTGAAACTTGATCCACTTAGTTTCACTCCAAATTGGTCATCAAAGCCTAGGTTTGTTCTTGTTTTTCGATTTGTTCTTGTTCTTAGTTTTTCGAGTTACTTCTTTGTTTTTCTTCTTTTAATTTTCGTTTTTCTTCTTCCTTTTCCTTGTTTATTTTCTATAAATTTCCCACAAAATTTCCACAAAAGATCTCACAAAATTTTCACATAATGGAAGGGGATAGAGGAGAGGGTAAAAGGCTTTCCGATTTAGAAGAAGTTAACTCAACTCACCTGTAATTGTACTTTAATGATGAATGCTCTAAACACCCTCTTAGACCAAAATCTTAATGAACCAAGAAGGGGTGGAGGGAAGAGGCGTGGGTATGGGTATGGGGGCCGTGGGAGAGGACAACCTCCTCCTCACATGGAAGATCAATTTTCGGATTCGGAGGAGTCCTTGAAACCCACCCAAGAGACCATGACCGAGATATCAAAGTGGATATACCCGAGCTTTTATGGTAGCTTGAATCCCGAGGATCTCCTAGATTGGCTTAGGTCGATAGAGAGGATCTTTGAATTTAAGGAATATCCCGATAGGAAGTGTTTTAAGGTGGCCATCATGAAGTTCAAGGGATACGCTTCCCTTTGGTACGAAAACCTCAAGAACCAACGAAACCGAGAGGGTAAGGAACCCATTAAGTCGTGGCTCAAACTCAAAGACAAGTTTATTCCAAAGGATTATACCCAAGACATGTTCCTCAAGCTAGCTCAACTAAAACAAGAGACACACCCCATTGAAACCTATCTTAGGGACTTTGAGCAACTCACCCTACAATGTGAGATGAATGAGAAGCTTGAGCAAAAATTGCAAGGTTTGTTGAGGGCCTAAACCCTAGGATAGCAAATCGGGTCAAGATGCAAAACTTGTTGTCATTCGATGAGGCGTTACTATGGCCACATGTGTGGAGAGGATGGAGAAGGGGAGAGGAGAGTCGGCTAAGAGCACCCCCAAGACCAACCCTAACTCGAGCCAAGGAGGGGTCAAAATTGTCGAACCTAGCCCTACTATCAAGCCAACAAGTGTTGACAACGGGAAGGGAATTGACTATGGCCCTAAGAGAACAATTCCTCTCAAGAAGTGCTACCAATGTCAAGGGTATGGTCATTTTGCTAAGGAGTGCCCTAGCAAGAGGACCTTGAACACAAGTGAGGTTGTGCATTGGGGAGACGATGAGGTGTTAGTTTGCGAGGAAGAAAAAAACGAGGGAGTTGAGGATGGGAAGGTGGCGAAACATTAGTTCCCCCAGGACTCGGGGTTGAGCTTGGTTACTTGGCGAGTAATGCACACTCAAGATTCAAGCGAAAGCATGGATCAACGACACCAACTATTTCGAACCAAGTGTACAATCATGGGGAGAGTGTGTAATCTCATTATTGATGGGGGAAGTTGTGTTAATGTTGCTTCGAAAACCCTCATTGATAAACTTGCCTTACCAACCTTGAAGCATCCTCATCCTTACAAGCTAAGGTGGCTTAATCAAGGAGCCGAGGTAAGAGTTGATAAGCAATGTCAAGTTTCGTTCTCAATTGGACAAGACTATAAGGATGAAATTGTGTGTGAAGTGTTGGACATGGATGCATGTCATGTGTTGCTTGGTAGGCCTTGGGAGTATGAGAAGAATTCTTCCCACCATGGAAGAGATAACACCTACTCATTCAAGTATGGTGACAAGCTTATTGTCTTAGCTCCCCTACCACCAATGATGGGTTATAAAACCAATTCATGCTTGTTCGAATCAATCAATGGAGTGAGCTCTAGCCAAGAGATGGGAGAAGAGCCGAACGTGGGCTTCGGAAAAGAAGTGATGAGCTTGGAAATCGAGAGAAACCCTAGAGCAACAAGGAGAGTTCTAGGAGAGGAGCAACATGAAGGAGATACTTCAATCAACAATGAAACAACCGACTACAACAAGAATGTGGTCAATGAAAGAGCAAAAATTGATGGCAAGGAAAGATCAAGAGGGTCTTTAAGGTGGAGAATCATTGATGGGCTCGATCATGAGCAAGAATGGATGGATGGCATGGTTATGAGTCGTGGGCTCAAAGAAATGCTCGAGGAAGAGTGTGTGGTCAAGCAAACCGTGACCAAGGAAGAAAACGTGATCAATTCTTCTGAGCCAAGGCAAAGGGGTCCAACCATTTCTACAAACTCTAGCTAAGTGGTGCCCATGGAAGACCAAAACCGTGAAAGCCAAGATCGAGCAAAGGTTGAGCCGAGAATCAAGCATGAAATCGAGCAAGGGAGGAAGCAAGAGGATCTCCAAGGACTTGAGGACAAGTCCTTTCCAAGGAGAGGAGATTGGACCAAAAATGGTCAAGGGTGAAGTCGAGGAGACCATGGGTTGGGGCCATGGGCTCAAACCCAAGCCTAGGTCATGGACCAAGGGATCACTAAGGGCTAAGTAAAGTCAATTCTATGGTCAAATCGAGCCAACCTTAGTGATCAAGCAAAGTCAAGAGGAAGTCAAAGTTGGAGAGCAACAAAAGTCAAGATTATGCTATTTTTGAATGTGGTCAATTAGGGTACACCCATGTGAGTCAACCCTCCAATAAATGGGCTCACATGGCTCATCAAGCTAGCTCAAGGAGGTCCCATGGAGCCGGCTCAATTATGCCACCCAAGCCATCACATTGTTTTTATGTTTTATGTCATTTTCATACATGTCGCTTTCTTTACTTTTTACTTTATGCTTTAATGTAAGGAGACAATATAGTCCCTTGTATTTTGGTCACTTGGACCGTCCAAACCCAACCCCAAGGCTCACACAAGGGCCCTTGGATGATCATCAACAAAGAAGGGAGAGGATGGACTCAAGTGTCACCATCACCTTTATGCTTTATAGTTTGTCTTTTAGGTTGAAAATTTTCAGCTCACATGTGAGCTTAGGGGCCGTTATTTTGTAGTAATTGAGGGACTCTTGTGAGCCCTTAGATCCTCTTGTAATGTATGGTCAAGATTAGAATGAGGGTAGTATATAAACCCTCATTCTCACATCAAATTTTTCAGATTTGGAATGATAAAGAAAACCCTAGTGTTTATTGATTGTTCTTCATTTTTCTCATTACTTTGTGTTTGAGATTTGTGAACAATTAGTTAGTGGCTTAGTGCTTAACTAATTACAAACCTAAATCTATTACTTTGTGTGTGGATTTAGATACTATCTTTATGTTTTTCATTTGTCACAAAAAATCAGAAAATTTTCTCACAAAAAACATCATACTCGGCCGTTTTTATTTCAAGGGTTCAAGTTCGATTTTTGTTCATCCCTTGAGTGAAACTTGATCCACTTAGTTTCACTCCAAATTGGTCATCAAAGCCTAGGTTTGTTCTTGTTTTTCGATTTGTTCTTGTTCTTAGTTTTTTCGAGTTACTTCTTTGTTTTTCTTCTTTTAATTTTCGTTTTTCTTCTTCCTTTTCCTTGTTTATTTTCTATAAATTTCCCACAAAATTTCCACAAAAGATCTCACAAAATTTTCACATAATGGAAGGGGATAGAGGAAAGGGTAAAAGGCTTTCCGATTTAGAAGAGAAGTTAACTCAACTCACCGGTAATTGTACTTTAATGATGAATGCTCTAAACACCCTCTTAGACCAAAATCTTAATGAACCAAGAAGGGGTGGAGGGGGAAGAGGGTGGGTATGGGTATGGGGGCCGTGGGAGAGGACAACCTCCTCCTCACATGGAAGATCAATTTTCGGATTCGGAGGAGTCCCTTGAAACCCACCCAAGAGACCATGACCGAGATATCAAAGTGGATAAACCCGAGCTTTTATGGTAGCTTGAATCCCGAGGATCTCCTAGATTGGCTTAGGTCGATAGAGAGGATCTTTGAATTTAAGGAATATCCCGATAGGAAGTGTTTTAAGGTGGCCATCATGAAGTTCAAGGGATACGCTTCCCTTTGGTACGAAAACGTCAAGAACCAACGAAACCGAGAGGGTAAGGAACCCATTAAGTCGTGGCTCAAACTCAAAGACAAGTTTATTCCAAAGGATTATACCCAAGACATGTTCCTCAAGCTAGCTCAACTAAAACAAGAGACACACCCCATTGAAACCTATCTTAGGGACTTTGAGCAACTCACCCTACAATGTGAGATGAATGAGAAGCCCGAGCAAAAAATTGAAAGGTTTGTTGAGGGCCTAAACCCTAGGATAGCAAATCGGGTCAAGATGCAAAACTTGTGGTCATTCGATGAGGCCGTTACTATGGCCACACGTGTGGAGAGGTTAGAGAAGGGGAGAGGAGAGTCGGCTAAGAGCACCCCCAAGACCAACCCTAACTCGAGCCAAGGAGGGGTCAAAATTGTCGAACCTAGCCCTACTATCAAGCCATCAAGTGTTGACAAGGGGAAGGGAATTGACTATGGCCCTAAGAGAACAATTCCTCTCAAGAAGTGCTACCAATGTCAAGGGTATGGTCATTTTGCTAAGGAGTGCCCTAGCAAGAGGACCTTGAACACAAGTGAGGTTGTGCATTGGGGAGACGATGAGGTGTTAGTTTGCGAGGAAGAAAAAAACGAGGGAGTTGAGGATGTGAAGGTGGCCGAAACATTAGTTCCCCCGGACTCGGGGTTGAGCTTGGTTACTTGGCGAGTAATGCACACTCAAGATTCAAGCGAAAGCATGGATCAACGACACCAACTATTTCAACCAAGTGTACAATCATGGGGAGAGTGTGTAATCTCATTATCGATGGGGGAAGTTGTGTTAATGTTGCTTCGAAAACCCTCATTGATAAACTTGCCTTACCAACCTTGAAGCATCCTCATCCTTACAAGCTAAGGTGGCTTAATCAAGGAGCCGAGGTAAGAGTTGATAAGCAATGTCAAGTTTCGTTCTCGATTGGACAAGACTATAAGGATGAAATTGTGTGTGAAGTGTTGGACATGGATGCATGTCATGTGTTGCTTGGTAGGCCTTGGGAGTATGAGAAGAATTCTTCCCACCATGGAAGAGATAACACCTACTCATTCAAGTATGGTGACAAGCTTATTGTCTTAGCTCCCCTACCACCAATGATGGGTTATAAAACCAATTCATGCTTGTTCGAATCAATCAATGGAGTGAGCTCTAGCCAAGAGATGGGAGAAGAGCCGAATGTGGGCTTCCGAATAGCAGTGATGAGCTTGGAAATCGAGAGAAACCCTAGAGCAACAAGGAGAGTTCTAGGAGAGGAGCAACATGAAGGAGATACTTCAATCAACAATGAAACAACCGACTACAACAAGAATGTGGTCAATGAAAGAGCAAAAATTGATGGCAAGGAAAGATCAAGTGGGTCTTTAAGGTGGAGAATCATTGATGGGCTCGATCATGAGCAAGAATGGATGGATGGCATGGTTATGAGTCGTGGGCTCAAAGAAATGCTCGAGGAAGAGTGTGTGGTCAAGCAAACCTTGACCAAGGAAGAAAACGTGATCAATTCTTCGAGCCAAGGCAAAGGGGTCCAACCATTTCTACAAACTCTAGCTAAGTGGTGCCCATGGAAGACCAAAACCGTGAAAGCCAAGATCGAGCAAAGGTTGAGCCGAGAATCAAGCATGAAATCGAGCAAGGGAGGAAGCAAGAGGATCTCCAAGGACTTGAGGACAAGTCCTTTCCAAGGAGAGGAGATTGGACCAAAAATGGTCAAGGGTGAAGTCGAGGGAGACCATGGGTTGGGGCCATGGGCTCAAACCCAAGCCTAGGTCATGGACCAAGGGATCACTAAGGGCTAAGTAAAGTCAATTCTATGGTCAAATCGAGCCAACCTTAGTGATCAAGCAAAGTCAAGAGGAAGTCAAAGTTGGAGAGCAACAAAAGTCAAGATTATGCTATTTTTGAATGTGGTCAATTAGGGTACACCCATGTGAGTCAACCCTCCAATAAATGGGCTCACATGGCTCATCAAGCTAGCTCAAGGAGGTCCCATGGAGCCGGCTCAATTAAGCCACCCAAGCCATCACATTGTTTTTATGTTTTATGTCATTTTCATACATGTCGCTTTCTTTACTTTTTACTTTATGCTTTAATGTAAGGAGACAATATAGTCCCTTGTATTTTGGTTACTTGGACCGTCAAACCCAACCCCAAGGCTCACACAAGGGCCCTTGGATGATCATCAACAAAGAAGGGAGAGGATGGACTCAAGTGTCACCATCACCTTTATGCTTTATAGTTTGTCTTTTAGGTTGAAAATTTTCAGCTCACATGTGAGCTTAGGGGCCGTTATTTTGTAGTAATTGAGGGACTCTTGTGAGCCCTTAGATCCTCTTGTAATGTATGGTCAAGATTAGAATGAAGGTAGTATATAAACCCTCATTCTCACATCAAATTTTTCAGATTTGGAATGATAAAGAAAACCCTAGTGTTTATTGAGTGTTCTTCATTTTTCTCATTACTTTGTGTTTGAGATTTGTGAACAATTAGTTAGTGGCTTAGTGCTTAACTAATTACAAACCTAAATCTATTACTTTGTGTGTGGATTTAGATACTATCTTTATGTTTTTCATTTGTCACAAAAATCGAAAATTTTCTCACAAAAACATCATACTCGTAGTTTTTATTTCAAGGGTTCAAGTTCGATTTTTGTTCATCCCTTGCGTGAAACTTGATCCACTTAGTTTCACTCCAAATTGGTCATCAAAGCCTAGGTTTGTTCTTGTTTTTCGATTTGTTCTTGTTCTTAGTTTTTTGAGTTACTTCTTTGTTTTTCTTCTTTTAATTTTCGTTTTTCTTCTTCCTTTTCCTTGTTTATTTTCTATAAATTTCCCACAAAATTTCCACAAAAGATCTCACAAAATTTTCACATAATGGAAGGGGATAGAGGAGAGGGTAAAAGGCTTTCCGATTTAGAAGAGAAGTTAACTCAACTCACCAGTAATTGTACTTTAATGATGAATGCTCTAAACACCCTCTTAGACCAAAATCTTAATGAACCAAGAAGGGGTGGAGGGAAGAGAGGCGTGGGTATGGGTATGGGGCCGTGGGAGAGGACAACCTCCTCCTCACATGGAAGATCAATTTTCGGATTCGGAGGAGTCCCTTGAAACCCACCCAAGAGACCATGACCGAGATATCAAAGTGGATATACCCGACTTTTATGGTAGCTTGAATCCCGAGGATCTCCTAGATTGGCTTAGGTCGATAGAGAGGATCTTTGAATTTAAGGAATATCCCGATAGGAAGTGTTTTAAGGTGGCCATCATGAAGTTCATGGGATACGCTTCCCTTTGGTACGAAAACCTCAAGAACCAACGAAACCGAGAGGGTAAGGAACCCATTAAGTCGTGGCTCAAACTCAAAGACAAGTTTATTCCAAAGGATTATACCCAAGACATGTTCCTCAAGCTAGCTCAACTAAAACAAGAGACACACCCCATTGAAACCTATCTTAGGGACTTTGAGCAACTCACCCTACAATGTGAGATGAATGAGAAGCCCGAGCAAAAAATTGCAAGGTTTGTTGAGGGCCTAAACCCTAGGATAGCAAATCGGGTCAAGATGCAAAACTTGTGGTCATTCGATGAGGCCGTTACTATGGCCACACGTGTGGAGAGGTTAGAGAAGGGGAGAGGAGAGTCGGCTAAGAGCACCCCCAAGACCAACCCTAACTCGAGCCAAGGAGGGGTCAAAATTGTCGAACCTAGCCCTACTATCAAGCCATCAAGTGTTGACAAGGGGAAGGGATTTGACTATGGCCCTAAGAGAACAATTCCTCTCAAGAAGTGCTACCAATGTCAAGGGTATGGTCATTTTGCTAAGGAGTGCCCTAGCAAGAGGACCTTGAACACAAGTGAGGTTGTGCATTGGGGAGACGATGAGGTGTTAGTTTGCGAGGAAGAAAAAGCGAGGGAGTTGAGGATGTGAAGGTGGCGAAACATTAGTTCCCCGGACTCGGGGTTGAGCTTGGTTACTTGGCGAGTAATGCACACTCAAGATTCAAGCGAAAGCATGGATCAACGACACCAACTATTTCAACCAAGTGTACAATCATGGGGAGAGTGTGTAATCTCATTATCGATGGGCGAAGTTGTGTTAATGTTGCTTCGAAAACCCTCATTGATAAACTTGCCTTACCAACCTTGAAGCATCCTCATCCTTACAAGCTAAGGTGGCTTAATCAAGGAGCCGAGGTAAGAGTTGATAAGCAATGTCAAGTTTCGTTCTCGATTGGACAAGACTATAAGGATGAAATTGTGTGTGAAGTGTTGGACATGGATGCATGTCATGTGTTGCTTGGTAGGCCTTGGGAGTATGAGAAGAATTCTTCCCACCATGGAAGAGATAACACCTACTCATTCAAGTATGGTGACAAGCTTATTGTCTTAGCTCCCCTACCACCAATGATGGGTTATAAAACCAATTCATGCTTGTTCGAATCAATCAATGGAGTGAGCTCTAGCCAAGAGATGGGAGAAGAGCCGAATGTGGGCTTCGGAAAAGAAGTGATGAGCTTGGAAATCGAGAGAAACCCTAGAGCAACAAGGAGAGTTCTAGGAGAGGAGCAACATGAAGGAGATACTTCAATCAACAATGAAACAACCGACTACAACAAGAATGTGGTCAATGAAAGAGCAAAAATTGATGGCAAGGAAAGATCAAGTGGGTCTTTAAGGTGGAGAATCATTGATGGGCTCGATCATGAGCAAGAATGGATGGATGGCATGGTTATGAGTCGTGGGCTCAAAGAAATGCTCGAGGAAGAGTGTGTGGTCAAGCAAACCTTGACCAAGGAAGAAAACGTGATCAATTCTTCGAGCCAAGGCAAAGGGGTCCAACCATTTCTACAAACTCTAGCTAAGTGGTGCCCATGGAAGACCAAAACCGTGAAAGCCAAGATCGAGCAAAGGTTGAGCCGAGAATCAAGCATGAAATCGAGCAAGGGAGGAAGCAAGAGGATCTCCAAGGACTTGAGGACAAGTCCTTTCCAAGGAGAGGAGATTGGACCAAAAATGGTCAAGGGTGGAGACGAGGAGACCATGGGTTGGGGCCATGGGCTCAAACCCAAGCCTAGGTCATGGACCAAGGGATCACTAAGGGCTAAGTAAAGTCAATTCTATGGTCAAATCGAGCCAACCTTAGTGATCAAGCAAAGTCAAGAGGAAGTCAAAGTTGGAGAGCAACAAAAGTCAAGATTATGCTATTTTTGAATGTGGTCAATTAGGGTACACCCATGTGAGTCAACCCTCCAATAAATGGGCTCACATGGCTCATCAAGCTAGCTCAAGGAGGTCCCATGGAGCCGGCTCAATTAAGCCACCCAAGCCATCACATTGTTTTTATGTTTTATGTCATTTTAAATACGCCGCTTTTCTTTCTTTTTAGTTTATGCTTTACTGTAAGGAGACAATATAGTCCCTTGTATTTTGGTCACTTGGACCGTCCAAACCCAACCCCAAGGCTCACACAAGGGCCCTTGGATGATCATCAACAAAGAAGGGAGAGGATGGACTCAAGTGTCACCATCACCTTTATGCTTTATAGTTTGTCTTTTAGGTTGAAAATTTTCAGCTCACATGTGAGCTTAGGGGCCGTTATTTTGTAGTAATTGAGGGACTCTTGTGAGCCCTTAGATCCTCTTGTAATGTATGGTCAAGATTAGAATGAAGGTAGTATATAAACCCTCATTCTCACATCAAATTTTTCAGATTTGGAATGATAAAGAAAACCCTAGTGTTTATTGAGTGTTCTTCATTTTTCTCATTACTTTGTGTTTGAGATTTGTGAACAATTAGTTAGTGGCTTAGTGCTTAACTAATTACAAACCTAAATCTATTACTTTGTGTGTGGATTTAGATACTATCTTTATGTTTTTCATTTGTCACAAAAAATCAGAAAATTTTCTCACAAAAAACATCATACTCGGCCGTTTTTATTTCAAGGGTTCAAGTTCGATTTTTGTTCATCCCTTGAGTGAAACTTGATCCACTTAGTTTCACTCCAAATTGGTCATCAAAGCCTAGGTTTGTTCTTGTTTTTCGATTTGTTCTTGTTCTTAGTTTTTTCGAGTTACTTCTTTGTTTTTCTTCTTTTAATTTTCGTTTTTCTTCTTCCTTTTCCTTGTTTATTTTCTATAAATTTCCCACAAAATTTCCACAAAAGATCTCACAAAATTTTCACATAATGGAAGGGGATAGAGGAGAGGGTAAAAGGCTTTCCGATTTAGAAGAGAAGTTAACTCAACTCACCGGTAATTGTACTTTAATGATGAATGCTCTAAACACCCTCTTAGACCAAAATCTTAATGAACCAAGAAGGGGTGGAGGGGGAAGAGGGCGTGGGTATGGGTATGGGGGCCGTGGGAGAGGACAACCTCCTCCTCACATGGAAGATCAATTTTCGGATTCGGAGGAGTCCCTTGAAACCCACCCAAGAGACCATGACCGAGATATCAAAGTGGATATACCCGACTTTTATGGTAGCTTGAATCCCGAGGATCTCCTAGATTGGCTTAGGTCGATAGAGAGGATCTTTGAATTTAAGGAATATCCCGATAGGAAGTGTTTTAAGGTGGCCATCATGAAGTTCATGGGATACGCTTCCCTTTGGTACGAAAACCTCAAGAACCAACGAAACCGAGAGGGTAAGGAACCCATTAAGTCGTGGCTCAAACTCAAAGACAAGTTTATTCCAAAGGATTATACCCAAGACATGTTCCTCAAGCTAGCTCAACTAAAACAAGAGACACACCCCATTGAAACCTATCTTAGGGACTTTGAGCAACTCACCCTACAATGTGAGATGAATGAGAAGCCCGGGCAAAAATTGCAAGGTTTGTTGAGGGCCTAAACCCTAGGATAGCAAATCGGGTCAAGATGCAAAACTTGTGGTCATTCGATGAGGCCGTTACTATGGCCACACGTGTGGAGAGGTTAGAGAAGGGGAGAGGAGAGTCGGCTAAGAGCACCCCCAAGACCAACCCTAACTCGAGCCAAGGAGGGGTCAAAATTGTCGAACCTAGCCCTACTATCAAGCCATCAAGTGTTGACAAGGGGAAGGGAATTGACTATGGCCCTAAGAGAACAATTCCTCTCAAGAAGTGCTACCAATGTCAAGGGTATGGTCATTTTGCTAAGGAGTGCCCTAGCAAGAGGACCTTGAACACAAGTGAGGTTGTGCATTGGGGAGACGATGAGGTGTTAGTTTGCGAGGAAGAAAAAAACGAGGGAGTTGAGGATGTGAAGGTGGCCGAAACATTAGTTCCCCCGGACTCGGGGTTGAGCTTGGTTACTTGGCGAGTAATGCACACTCAAGATTCAAGCGAAAGCATGGATCAACGACACCAACTATTTCGAACCAAGTGTACAATCATGGGGAGAGTGTGTAATCTCATTATTGATGGGGGAAGTTGTGTTAATGTTGCTTCGAAAACCCTCATTGATAAACTTGCCTTACCAACCTTGAAGCATCCTCATCCTTACAAGCTAAGGTGGCTTAATCAAGGAGCCGAGGTAAGAGTTGATAAGCAATGTCAAGTTTCGTTCTCGATTGGACAAGACTATAAGGATGAAATTGTGTGTGAAGTGTTGGACATGGATGCATGTCATGTGTTGCTTGGTAGGCCTTGGGAGTATGAGAAGAATTCTTCCCACCATGGAAGAGATAACACCTACTCATTCAAGTATGGTGACAAGCTTATTGTCTTAGCTCCCCTACCACCAATGATGGGTTATAAAACCAATTCATGCTTGTTCGAATCAATCAATGGAGTGAGCTCTAGCCAAGAGATGGGAGAAGAGCCGAATGTGGGCTTCGGAAAGAAGTGATGAGCTTGGAAATCGAGAGAAACCCTAGAGCAACAAGGAGAGTTCTAGGAGAGGAGCAACATGAAGGAGATACTTCAATCAACAATGAAACAACCGACTACAACAAGAATGTGGTCAATGAAAGAGCAAAAATTGATGGCAAGGAAAGATCAAGAGGGTCTTTAAGGTGGAGAATCATTGATGGGCTCGATCATGAGCAAGAATGGATGGATGGCATGGTTATGAGTCGTGGGCTCAAAGAAATGCTCGAGGAAGAGTGTGTGGTCAAGCAAACCGTGACCAAGGAAGAAAACGTGATCTATTCTTGAGCCAAGGCAAAGGGGTCCAACCATTTCTACAAACTCTAGCTAAGTGGTGCCCATGGAAGACCAAAACCGTGAAAGCCAAGATCGAGCAAAGGTTGAGCCGAGAATCAAGCATGAAATCGAGCAAGGGAGGAAGCAAGAGGATCTCCAAGGACTTGAGGACAAGTCCTTTCCAAGGAGAGGAGATTGGACCAAAAATGGTCAAGGGTGAAGTCGAGGGAGACCATGGGTTGGGGCCATGGGCTCAAACCCAAGCCTAGGTCATGGACCAAGGGATCACTAAGGGCTAAGTAAAGTCAATTCTATGGTCAAATCGAGCCAACCTTAGTGATCAAGCAAAGTCAAGAGGAAGTCAAAGTTGGAGAGCAACAAAAGTCAAGATTATGCTATTTTTGAATGTGGTCAATTAGGGTACACCCATGTGAGTCAACCCTCCAATAAATGGGCTCACATGGCTCATCAAGCTAGCTCAAGGAGGTCCCATGGAGCCGGCTCAATTAAGCCACCCAAGCCATCACATTGTTTTTATGTTTTATGTCATTTTCATACATGTCGCTTTCTTTACTTTTTACTTTATGCTTTAATGTAAGGAGACAATATAGTCCCTTGTATTTTGGTCACTTGGACCGTCCAAACCCAACCCCAAGGCTCACACAAGGGCCCTTGGATGATCATCAACAAAGAAGGGAGAGGATGGACTCAAGTGTCACCATCACCTTTATGCTTTATAGTTTGTCTTTTAGGTTGAAACTTTTCAGCTCACATGTGAGCTTAGGAGCCGTTATTTTGTAGTAATTGAGGGACTCTTGTGAGCCCTTAGATCCTCTTGTAATGTATGGTCAAGATTAGAATGAGGGTAGTATATAAACCCTCATTCTCACATCAAATTTTTCAGATTTGGAATGATAAAGAAAACCCTAGTGTTTATTGAGTGTTCTTCATTTTTCTCATTACTTTGTGTTTGAGATTTGTGAACAATTAGTTAGTGGCTTAGTGCTTAACTAATTACAAACCTAAATCTATTACTTTGTGTGTGGATTTAGATACTATCTTTATGTTTTTCATTTGTCACAAAAAATCAGAAAATTTTCTCACAAAAAACATCATACTCGGCCGTTTTTATTTCAAGGGTTCAAGTTCGATTTTTGTTCATCCCTTGAGTGAAACTTGATCCACTTAGTTTCACTCCAAATTGGTCATCAAAGCCTAGGTTTGTTCTTGTTTTTCGATTTGTTCTTGTTCTTAGTTTTTTCGAGTTACTTCTTTGTTTTTCTTCTTTTAATTTTCGTTTTTCTTCTTCCTTTTCCTTGTTTATTTTCTATAAATTTCCCACAAAATTTCCACAAAAGATCTCACAAAATTTTCACATAATGGAAAGGGATAGAGGAAAGGGTAAAAGGCTTTCCGATTTAGAAGAGAAGTTAACTCAACTCACCGGTAATTGTACTTTAATGATGAATGCTCTAAACACCCTCTTAGACCAAAATCTTAATGAACCAAGAAGGGGTGGAGGGGGAAGAGGGCGTGGGTATGGGTATGGGGGCCGTGGGAGAGGACAACCTCCTCCTCACATGGAAGATCAATTTTCGGATTCGGAGGAGTCCCTTGAAACCCACCCAAGAGACCATGACCGAGATATCAAAGTGGATATACCCGACTTTTATGGTAGCTTGAATCCCGAGGATCTCCTAGATTGGCTTAGGTCGATAGAGAGGATCTTTGAATTTAAGGAATATCCCGATAGGAAGTGTTTTAAGGTGGCCATCATGAAGTTCAAGGGATACGCTTCCCTTTGGTACGAAAACCTCAAGAACCAACGAAACCGAGAGGGTAAGGAACCCATTAAGTCGTGGCTCAAACTCAAAGACAAGTTTATTCCAAAGGATTATACCCAAGACATGTTCCTCAAGCTAGCTCAACTAAAACAAGAGACACACCCCATTGAAACCTATCTTAGGGACTTTGAGCAACTCACCCTACAATGTGAGATGAATGAGAAGCCCGAGCAAAAAATTGCAAGGTTTGTTGAGGGCCTAAACCCTAGGATAGCAAATCGGGTCAAGATGCAAAACTTGTTGTCATTCGATGAGGCCGTTACTATGGCCACACGTGTGGAGAGGTTAGAGAAGGGGAGAGGAGAGTCGGCTAAGAGCACCCCCAAGACCAACCCTAACTCGAGCCAAGGAGGGGTCAAAATTGTCGAACCTAGCCCTACTATCAAGCCATCAAGTGTTGACAAGGGGAAGGGAATTGACTATGGCCCTAAGAGAACAATTCCTCTCAAGAAGTGCTACCAATGTCAAGGGTATGGTCATTTTGCTAAGGAGTGCCCTAGCAAGAGGACCTTGAACACAAGTGAGGTTGTGCATTGGGGAGACGATGAGGTGTTAGTTTGCGAGGAAGAAAAAAACGAGGGAGTTGAGGATGTGAAGGTGGCCGAAACATTAGTTCCCCCGGACTCGGGGTTGAGCTTGGTTACTTGGCGAGTAATGCACACTCAAGATTCAAGCGAAAGCATGGATCAACGACACCAACTATTTCAACCAAGTGTCGAATCGTGGGGAGAGTGTGTAATCTCATTATTGATGGGGGAAGTTGTGTTAATGTTGCTTCGAAAACCCTCATTGATAAACTTGCCTTACCAACCTTGAAGCATCCTCATCCTTACAAGCTAAGGTGGCTTAATCAAGGAGCCGAGGTAAGAGTTGATAAGCAATGTCAAGTTTCGTTCTCGATTGGACAAGACTATAAGGATGAAATTGTGTGTGAAGTGTTGGACATGGATGCATGTCATGTGTTGCTTGGTAGGCCTTGGGAGTATGAGAAGAATTCTTCCCACCATGGAAGAGATAACACCTACTCATTCAAGTATGGTGACAAGCTTATTGTCTTAGCTCCCCTACCACCAATGATGGGTTATAAAACCAATTCATGCTTGTTCGAATCAATCAATGGAGTGAGCTCTAGCCAAGAGATGGGAGAAGAGCCGAATGTGGGCTTCGGAAAAGAAGTGATGAGCTTGGAAATCGAGAGAAACCCTAGAGCAACAAGGAGAGTTCTAGGAGAGGAGCAACATGAAGGAGATACTTCAATCAACAATGAAACAACCGACTACAACAAGAATGTGGTCAATGAAAGAGCAAAAATTGATGGCAAGGAAAGATCAAGAGGGTCTTTAAGGTGGAGAATCATTGATGGGCTCGATCATGAGCAAGAATGGATGGATGGCATGGTTATGAGTCGTGGGCTCAAAGAAATGCTCGAGGAAGAGTGTGTGGTCAAGCAAACCGTGACCAAGGAAGAAAGTGATCAATTCTTCGAGCCAAGGCAAAGGGGTCCAACCATTTCTACAAACTCTAGCTAAGTGGTGCCCATGGAAGACCAAAACCGTGAAAGCCAAGATCGAGCAAAGGTTGAGCCGAGAATCAAGCATGAAATCGAGCAAGGGAGGAAGCAAGAGGATCTCCAAGGACTTGAGGACAAGTCCTTTCCAAGGAGAGGAGATTGGACCAAAAATGGTCAAGGGTGAAGTCGAGGGAGACCATGGGTCAGCCATGGGCTCAAACCCAAGCCTAGGTCATGGACCAAGGGATCACTAAGGGCTAAGTAAAGTCAATTCTATGGTCAAATCGAGCCAACCTTAGTGATCAAGCAAAGTCAAGAGGAAGTCAAAGTTGGAGAGCAACAAAAGTCAAGATTATGCTATTTTTGAATGTGGTCAATTAGGGTACACCCATGTGAGTCAACCCTCCAATAAATGGGATCACATGGCTCATCAAGCTAGCTCAAGGAGGTCCCATGGAGCCGGCTCAATTAAGCCACCCAAGCCATCACATTGTTTTTATGTTTTATGTCATTTTCATACATGTCGCTTTCTTTACTTTTTACTTTATGCTTTAATGTAAGGAGACAATATAGTCCCTTGTATTTTGGTCACTTGGACCGTCCAAACCCAACCCCAAGGCTCACACAAGGGCCCTTGGATGATCATCAACAAAGAAGGGAGAGGATGGACTCAAGTGTCACCATCACCTTTATGCTTTATAGTTTGTCTTTTAGGTTGAAAATTTTCAGCTCACATGTGAGCTTAGGGGCCGTTATTTTGTAGTAATTGAGGGACTCTTGTGAGCCCTTAGATCCTCTTGTAATGTATGGTCAAGATTAGAATGAGGGTAGTATATAAACCCTCATTCTCACATCAAATTTTTCAGATTTGGAATGATAAAGAAAACCCTAGTGTTTATTGAGTGTTCTTCATTTTTCTCATTACTTTGTGTTTGAGATTTGTGAACAATTAGTTAGTGGCTTAGTGCTTAACTAATTACAAACCTAAATCTATTACTTTGTGTGTGGATTTAGATACTATCTTTATGTTTTTCATTTGTCACAAAAAATCAGAAAATTTTCTCACAAAAAACATCATACTCGGCCGTTTTTATTTCAAGGGTTCAAGTTCGATTTTTGTTCATCCCTTGAGTGAAACTTGATCCACTTAGTTTCACTCCACCTACCTCCTATGATGGGATACAAAACTAACTCGTGCTTGTTTGAATCAATCATTGAAGAAAATTCTAGCATGGAGATGAAGTTAGAGCCGAGTTTGGGTGAGCATGAAGGCTTGAGAGGCCTTGAACCGAAAAGGAAAGGGCAAGAGGAAATGGTGAGCCTAGACCTTGAGGAAAACCCTAGAGCAACAAGGAGGATTCTAGGAGAGGAGCAACATGAGGGTGATACATCAATCAACAATGAAACAACCGACTACAACAAGAATGTGGTCAAAGAAAGATCAAAAATTGATGGCATGGAAAGATCGAGTGGGTCTTTAAGATGGAGAATCATTGATGGGCTCGATCATGAGCAAGAATGGATGGATGGCATGGCTATGAGTCGTGGGCTCAAAGAAATGCTCGAGGAAGAATGTGTGGACAAGCAAACCGTGATCAAGGATGAAATCATGGCCATTCATAAGAGCCAAGCCAAGGGGGTCCAACCTTTCCTCCAAACTATCATCAAGTGGTGCCCTTGGAAGCTCAAAACCGTGGGAGCCAAGGTCGAGCAAGGGTTAAGTCGAGACTTGAGCATGAAATCGAGCCAAGGGGGAAGCAAGAGGATCTCCAAGGATTTGAGGGCAAATCCTTTCCAAGGAGAGGAGATTGGACCAAGAATGGTCAAGGTGATCAAGGATGGAGAGGAGATAGGCCGTGGGTTGGGTCCTTGGGCTCAAACCCAAGCCTAGGCCTTGGACCTAGGGGCCACTAAGAGCTAAATCAAGTCAATTCTATGGTCAATCTAGCCATACTTAGTGGTCAAAGGAAGTCAAGGGAAGGTCAAGTTGGAGAGCAACTAAAAAGTCAATGAAAATGCTATTTTTGTATGTGGTCACTTTGGGTGCACCCATGTGAGTTAATCCTCCAATAAGAAGACTCACATGGCTCACAAAAGTTAGCTCAAGGAGTTCCCATGGAGCCGGCTTTAACAACCCCCCATAACCATCACATTAGTTTATGCTTTAAGTCCTTTTCATTCATGTCACTTTCATTACTTTATGCTTTATTGTTTTTTAGTTATGAAATCTGAAAAATGGAGCCTTGGTCCGTCCCACTTGAGCCCCAAGGTTCACTCAAGACCCTTGGATGATCATCTAACAAAGAAAGGAGAGGATTGAATCAAGTGTCACCATCCAACTTTATGCTTTTGAATTTGTTTGTTAGCCTTCAAATTTTCAGCTCATGTAAGGCCTTGAGCCGTTTTTTTGGATGCTTTTGAGGGACTCTTGTGAGCCCTTAGATCATCTTTGAATTGTAAGGTCAAGATTAGAGGAAGGGTGTTATATAAACCCTCACTCTACACAATGTAATTTTTCAGATTTGAATGAATGAG
The DNA here is from genome assembly GCA_023091065.1 of Dianthus caryophyllus. Lineage (NCBI taxonomy): Eukaryota > Viridiplantae > Streptophyta > Magnoliopsida > Caryophyllales > Caryophyllaceae > Dianthus > Dianthus caryophyllus. The sequence goes on from CM041527.1 coordinate 21,363,665, forward strand.
TTGAAACCCTAATTTGAGAGCTCTCATATCTTTCTCTTTGCTTAGTGCTTGAGTTAGTGAGTTTATGATTAATTAGTAGCTTAGTGCTTGATTAATCAACACCTAAATCTATTACTTTGTGTTTAGATTTAGTTCTATCCTTTATGTTTTTCATTTACCTACAAAAATCAGAAAATTCTCACCAAAAAAATCATCACTTGGCCGAAATTTCTACAAGTTTTACAAATCGATTTTGGTTGTGTTCTTGAGTGAAATCAACCCCATAGGTTTCACTCCAATCAGCAACCACATTCTCAGCACCCTTCTTGTCGCGGATTTCAAGGTCGAATTCTTGGAGTAGCAGAATCCAGCGAATCAACCTAGGCTTGGCTTCCTTCTTGGCTAGGAGATACTTCAATGCCGCGTGGTCCGTATAAACAATCACCTTGGACCCAATAAGATACGATCGAAACTTGTCTAACGCGTAGACAATGGCAAGAAGTTCCTTCTCCGTCGTCGCATAGTTAACCTGCGCTTCATCCAAGGTTTTACTAGCATAGTAGATAGCATGTAAAACCTTGTCACGCCTCTGTCCCAACACTACGCCTATCGCATAATCACTAGCATCGCACATAATCTCGAACGGCAAGTTCCAATCTGGAGACTGGATAATCGGTGCTGAAATCAAAGTCTGTTGAATCCTGCGAAAAGTCTCAACGCACTCATCTGTAAACAAAAAGGGTGCATCCTTCAGGAGGAGCTGGGTAAGTGGTTTAGCAATCTTTGAGAAGTCCTTGATAAAGCGGCGATAAAACCCCGCATGACCAAGGAAACTTCGGACCCCTTTCACGTTAACGGGAAGAGGAAGTCGCTCAATCACTTGGATTTTAGCTCTGTCTACCTGGACGCCCCTATCAGACACAACATGACCAAGGACTACACCCTCCTTAACCATAAAATGACACTTCACCCAATTTAAAACCAAGTCGTCTTCTTCGCAACGCTTTAGGACTTTAGACAAATTAACCAAACAAGACTCAAAATCGGTCCCGTACACACTAAAATCAACCATAAAGACTTCCATGATAGACTCGATAAACTCGGAAAAAATGCTAATCATACAACGCTGGAAAGTAGCAGGTGCGTTACATAAACCAAACGGCATTCTACGATAAGCAAAAGTCTCGTAGGGACACGTAAAAGTGGTCTTTTCCTGATCCTCAGGATGAATGGGGATCTGGAAGAAACCTGAATAGCCGTCGAGATAGCAAAAATACCTGTGGCATGCTAACCTTTCCAACATCTGATCAATGAAAGGAAGTGGGTAGTGATCCTTCTTCATGGCGGTATTCAATCTCCTATAATCAATGCACATCCGCCAACCAGTCACAACTCTCGTGGGAATCAGCTCATTCTTCTCATTATTCACCACTGTAGTCCCGCCCTTCTTAGGAACAACCTGAACAGGACTAACCCACCTAGAGTCGGAAATCGCGTAGATAATACCGGCGTCAAGGAGTTTCATCACCTCCTTCTTAACAACCTCTTGCATGTTCGGGTTCAACCGCCGTTGACCCTGAATCACCGGTTTGTGATCATCCTCGCGGTGAATCCTGTGCATACAGAAATCCGGACTACTACCTCTCAAATCACTAAGACTGTATCCCAAAGCCTTCTTGTGCGTGCACAAAATATCCAGCAAAGCAGTCAGCTGGGACTCCGTAAGATCATTGCTGACGATCACCGGATTCATCTCCTCTTCATCTAAGAACGCATACTTCAAGTGAGTAGGCAACGGCTTCAACTCGGGCTTCTGGACCTCAGCAGCATAAGAGGTCTCAATCGTTTCAGTGGTGTCAAAGTCTCTCCTTTCATCAGCATATAGGAGACCTTCGATTTCATCTATTTCCGCATTCCACGGACCTGTCTCATCATCTGCACAATCACCACACATTAAAACTTCCAAAGGATCCTTGGACAAGGATCCCTCGGAGACAAAAGAAACAGACTCATCTACAACATCAATGATATCAAGATAGTAGCAAGACTCCTCTAACATCGGGCTCTTAAGGGCTTGAATAAGGTTAAAAGTGACCTTATCCCCTCCTACCTCTAGAGTCAACCTACCATTCTTAACGTCTATGACCGCCCTAGCTGTGTGTAGGAATGGTCGTCCTAGGATAATAAGTATCTGGTTATCCTCAGCCATGTCCAAAACAATAAAGTCAACTGGGAAAAAGAACTTCCCTACCTTCACAGGGACATCCTCAAGCACTCCTAAGGGTCGCTTGACCGAACGATCGGCCATCTGTAAGGTGACACTCGTGCACTTCAACCCTCCCATGTTTAGTTTCTCGCAAACTGAATAGGGCATAACGTTCACGCTCGCTCCTAAGTCACACAAGGCTTTGTCAATAACATGGGTGCCTATGGTGCAAGGAATGGAGAAACTACCCGGGTCCTTCAACTTAGGTGGTGCACTACTCTGTAGAAGGGCACTACACTCTCTTGTGAACGCTATGGTCTCAACCTCATTAAAGGAACGTTTCTTAGTAAGAATATCCTTCATAAATTTAGCGTAGGAAGGTACCTGGGTGGTGAGTTCAGTAAATGGGACGGTTACCTGCAAATTCTTCACGACCTCCATAAACTTACCGAACTGCGTCTCGGCCCTAGCATTTCGTTGACGTCCCGAAAACGGGAGTTGCATCTTTACCGGAGGTGCAGGAGTAGTAGTAACATCCTTAGAAGCATCTTGTACCTTAGTTTGATCATCCTTAGCTTCTTCCTCAGCTTTGCTTCCCAAATCAACATCACCCGTAACTCCGGGATCACCAGCCGGTTGGCCGACCGGCTGCCGGTCGACCGGCTCCAGTGACCTTGTAACAACCTGGTTTTTAGTCGACTTTAATTACTAAGGCGGAAATTAATTAAGTCTTAAACCAGCGTTATTAATTATACATTAAAAACCCAAATATTATAACATCGTTCAAGAGTTGAATAAAACAACTCTAAGTACGGAAGTTAAAAGAGTAGCGTTATATATTACATATCTCTCGGAAAACAACTAAAAATATAGCATAAAAGCGTCTCGTGGCCCCATCCAAAATCCAGCTCCTGGTCCACGAACGTCCTGCACAATAAACTATGGGGGATGCCCGCTGAGCGGACAGTGACTAGCTATGCTCATACTTACCCTCGATTTCAATTACTTTGATTTAATATTATCGCTTTATAAACATAACATTATGATAAAAACATAAACATACTTATTACATATAGCATATAAAGACATATAAGTCAAAATAAGCATGCGTTTAAAGCGATAAATCATATAAGCATGATATTCAATTATGAAGGCAAATAGCATATAATAACATAGCAATAGTATCACAATAATTCAATAACATTCCAAGGCGATATCGGATCGCAATCAAACATACATATCGTATCATTCTCCTCATGTAGACTCGATTCAATTCAGAAAGTTGTGGTCTTTAGTTTTCGAAGATGGTACACACTCATTCTCATTTAATCATACAACAGACAACACATACTGCTTACGAGCCTGACCACTGAGTAGGCCTTTGTACTCTGATCGATTGCATCTCACTTCCATAGTGCAGAGGCTTACTCGACTCGTAAACCACGCCGAATACTATAATACTTGCATCTCATCCTCTAGTGTTCGAAATGATTCGAACTTCAGATACAATCTCGTCAAGTGATCTTTACATGTGGCAAGAACGAATGCTAGTGTCGCGCCCACTAAGAACGAAACACGGTAAGGAGACCACCGCTATAATCGCCCAAATCGGCACGGATGCCCTGGTAACTTTAGCGAAATAGGGGAATAAAACCCTAGTCTAGTACATGTACACTAGTATCCAATTTAAGAATGGGCTATGCTAATCATAGAGCACCTTAACTCAGGATAAAACGACTATTTCCTAAAGCCTTTCCATCAAGAGTTGGCATATTCGCTATCTTGTCCTAAGCAATGGCGTACCGCGACAAGACTATCTTAAACCCCACTTCACTCACGATTGACGCTTTCATATCGAGGCCCAAGCTTGACCTTTTATTTAACTTACTCAATATTCATTATTTATTTGATATTACATATCCATGTTACTAGACTCTCCTAGTCTCGGCACAAACGTTTAAGTATTTGTAGGTTTCATATGATCACATAACACGTTCGTTTATTATTTGAAGTGTTGTTAATTATTAACGTTTTCAGGTTTCTAAATTGAAACGTTTATTAGTATGTCCAATTTTATTTATGTGTTTTTCAAACACTTTAGGTCATTTACTTCTTCATTTTAAATTTTCTATACTTAGTAAAATTTTCAATTATTTTCAGTATTTCACTATTCATCGTATTTCACTATTCATCGTATTTTACTATTCATCGTATTTACTATTCATCGTATTTACTATTCATTGTATTTACTATTCATCGTATTTACTATTCACCGTATTTTATACGTATTTTTATACGTATTCGTATTTTTTTATACTTCGTATTTTATATGTATTTTTATACTTATACTTATTATTATTTTTTTATACTTAAGGTATTTTAGTATAATACTAAACTTGTTTTTATTTTCTAAGTACAAATTTTTAGTTTCAAAGTCGTTAGGTTCGTTTTGTACTTAGGCGATTTTTGAAAATATTCTAAAGTCTAGTTTTAAAAATGTTAAGTTCGGTTTGTATTTAGTCATTTATGAAAATATTCGAAAATCATAGTTTTAAAAACGTTAAGTTCATTTTGTATTTAGTCATTTATGAAAATATTCTAAAATTCTAGTTTTAAAAACGTTAAGTTCGGTTTATAAAAGGTGATCAATGATATTTATTTTTAAAACGAGACTCAGTTAAATTTAGTCGTCTATTTATTTAAGTTGGTGATAGTATCGTGGATGATTCATTTATAGTCCGTATGTCCAAGCTCAATAATCCAATAGCAAAGGTAGTAACACACGATTTAATTTCTTTTTTGTAACGGTTACTCATTTTTATCGGTTTATAATAATTCATTTATAATTAAAACGATTTATACAAAAATTCAATTCTAATTACTATTTAACTTTAGTGACTTAGTGATAATTTCATTTTAGTCAAATTTAGTCCATTAAAAATAGAAATGTCGTGTGATATGATGTATGTGTCAAAATTGATTTATTTCTTTTAATTTCTTAAATCTAACTTATTAACCAATAATTAAATTATATTAACAATAAACTAAAAAATGATAAAACAAATTTTAACCCTAAAAATGAAGGAGATGCCGTGGACAATGATGGTGGTGTTCTAAATTTTCATTTTTCGATTTTATCGGTTTTTAGCTTAAAGTTTTTATATTTCAATTATTCTAATTATACTAAAACGATTTAAACTAAAATGAAATTTACTAACAATTTCATTTATTTTTATGAATAGTGTTTTTCAACACTTTAATTTCCTAACTTTTTAATCTAAATGATTTATAATGTTTTAGTTGTTTTATAGTATAATACTAAGTAATACATAAAACAATAACTAATCATAAACACAATTTATTAACAAACATAAATTAAAATGAAATCAAAATGAGTAACAAAGATGAACATCAACATGGAGAAAATAAGAACACTCATGAAGATCTTAATAAAACTCAAGAACACTAATTTCGATTTTAATAATTTATAATTTGTTTTCCTAATTTAGTTTTTTTTTTCATAGGAACATCTATTTTATACTAACTTAATACTACATATAATTTACAAAAATTAAAAGTGAAAATATATTAAAAAAAATAATAAATGCCGTGTATAATGTATATGAACATAAAATTTCTATTTTCGATTTTAATCACTTTAAACTCACTTTTAATATTTCACATAATTTTTATATAACATTACTACTTAAATAAAACATAAACAAACACAAAAATCATATGAACTATAATTAAAATGCTCAAAATAAATTTAATCACACATGTGAATATTTCACTACAATAATCTATTTAACATATTACTTAGTTATTATCATTTTATTATACAACACATAAACATACAAGTGCACTCATGTGATGTTTAACATATTTAACATAATTTTCATACTCATTAAATCATAATAACAAAACAAATTAATTTACTAAAAAGATAATACAAGACATAGTTAGTCACCTTCGATCGGTAAGTTTATTGGTTGTCCGGATCAACGATATTATCTAGGTCTAAGTCTTCACCCAAATACCCGTCTTCACCTTCAAAAATAAACCCGAAATAGTAAGCTTGGATACCGTCTAATTAGCTAAATAATACTAGTAAGTATTAGAGTAATATTTAGGTTTTAATTTAGGAGGTTTTTGTAAATAAAAGGAAGAAAAATAATGAAAGAGAAGAGAGCAAAGGGGGCCGGCTCTTTGGTAGTGAAAATGGGTTGTTTTTACACTTTGTGAAATAATGAAATAAGTTAGTATGATTTAAGTTAGGTTATTAGATATTAAAGTTTGTTTTTAATTAGAAAATTAATGTTTTAATTTAATGTTAATAGCATCATCACCTCCATCATCCACTCATAAGTCCACATTACTATTCACGCATTAAAAATGTCCATTTTGTGTTTTAAAATGTTTTCCTCGAATTTGGTCAGTTTTAAAAAGTCGGGCGTCAAAAGCGATAAAAGTTAATGTGTGCGCGTTTGACGATTTTTCAAAATATTTCTACTTTTAAATTCTAAGACTAAATTATTTATTTCATTATTCAAAAATTTTGAAAAGTGTTAAAGAAGTCGATAAATTTTACAAAACAAAAGTTTAGCAAAAATTGTGATTTTGAAAGCTAAAAGGCTTAGGATTTGATTTAGGCTTTGAAATTAGAAATTGATGGCTAATTAATGAATTAAATTAACACGGGGTGTTACAAACCTCCCCCCTTAGAAAAGTTTCGTCCCGAAACTTGAATGAAGAATAGGATTTTCACCTGAGGTAAACAACTCGGGATATTTCTCCTTCATAGAGGCTTCGGTCTCCCAAGTTGCTTGTTCAGTCAATTGACCTTTCCATAGCACCTTCACTAAAGGAACCGTCTTCCGCCTCAACTTCTTGGTTTCTCGCGCTAGAATCTTGACAGGCCTCTCAGAGTAGAGCAGATTAGGTTCAACTGCGATCACGTCAGGAGTAATGACATGACTTGGGTCACTCCTGTATCGCCTCAGTTGGGAAACGTGAAACACGTTGTGAACCTTCGACAAATTGGGTGGTAATGCCAGGCGATAAGCTACCTCACCAATTCTTTCAAGTACTTCGTATGGTCCAACGTACTTAGGACTCAGTTTCCCTTTCAATCCGAAACGTCGAACCCCTTTCATGGGTGATACTTTCAAGAACACATGATCACCGACTTCGAACTCAATAGGTCGGCGATGCTTGTTGGCATACATCTTCTGACGGTCTTGGGCCGCTTGTAGCCGTTCACGAATGATTTTGATGTGTTCAATCTGGTCTTGAATAACCTCTGGTCCAGTACCCACATTATCACTAGCATCGTCCCAACAGACTGGGCTACGACACTTCCTCCCGTAGAGTGCCTCAAATGGGGCACAACCTAAGCTTGCATGAAAGCTATTGTTGTAGGAGAATTCAATCAAAGGTAGACTTTTCTCCCAATTCTCGTTAAATTCTAGGGCACATGCCCTGAGCATGTCCTCGATCGTCTGGATAGTTCGCTCAGTTTGACCATCGGTCGCAGGGTGGAAAGCGGTGCTCATCTTCAGTTGGCTTCCCAATGCCGCTTGGAGTTTCTCCCAGAAATGAGAGGTGAACCTCGGATCTCTATCCGAAATAATGTCGATGGTGCAGCGGTGTAATCGGATCACCTCCTTCTCATATGCCTTTGCTAACTCTTCAAGGCTCCAGGTATCCTTGATTGGTAGAAAGTGGGCCGACTTGGTCAAGCGGTCCACTATCACCCAAATCGCATTATTTCCCTTGTGAGTCCTTGGTAATCCCGTTATAAAATCCATGGAAATGGAGTCCCACTTTCCCAATGGGATGTCCAAGGGTTGTAGTAGTCCCCCAGGTCGTTGATGCTCGAATTTCACCTTCTGGCAGATTAGGCACTTTGCAACGTACTCCGCAATCTCTGCTTTCATTCCTACCCACCAGAACCTCAGCTTTAAGTCTTGGTACATTTTATCAGACCCAGGGTGTATGGAGTATCGGGTACTATGTGCCTCGTCGAGGATCTTTCTTTTCAACACAGGTACGTCAGGCACACACCACCTTTCTTTGAATCTCAAACTCCCGTCAGGTTTAATCTCAAACCCTTCTCGATTTCCTGAAGGAATTTCTCTTCTGATTTTCACGAGTTCTTCATCCTCCCATTGTAGAGCCCTAATCTCGTGATATATCTCCGGCTCTGCGATCATTGCGTTCAAATCAGCATCGTCAGACTGAACCAATTCTAAGTTCATTCTCTTGAAGTCTCTGACAATACCAGCCGAAATTTCCCAAATGTTACCAAGGGTATGCGTAGTCTTTCTACTCAGAGCGTCAGCAACGACGTTCGCCTTACCCTCATGGTACAGTAGTTCAATCTTATAGTCCTTGATCAGTTCTAACCACCGGCGTTGTCTCATGTTGAGTTCCTTCTGCGTGAAGATATATTTCAGGCTTTTGTGGTCCGTGTAGAACTTGATACTCACTCCGTAGAGGTAATGACGCCAGATTTTCAAGGCAAACACCACAGCTGCTAATTCGAGGTCATGAGTTGGGTAGTTTCATTCATGAACCTTCAATTGCCTTGATGCATAAGCAATGACCTTCTCCTGTTGCATCAGTACGCAACCCAGGCCATTCAGTGAGGCGTCACTGTAGACTTCATACTCGTCTCCATCCGTAGGAAGAGCTAAGACGGGTGTCGTGGTAAGTCTTGTCTTAAGTTCCTGGAACGCACTCTCGCACTCGTCGCTCCAAATGAACTTGGACTCCTTCTGCAGTAACTTGGTCATCGGTCGTGCTACTTTAGAGAAGTCTGGGACGAATCTTCTGTAGTATCCTGCCAAACCTAGGAAGCTGCGTATCTCAGTTATATTTGTGGGAGCCTTCCATTCTTTCATCAAGGCCGATCTTTGCAGGATCTACCATCACTCCGTCCTTTGAGATGACGTGACCCAAGAATGCAACCTTCTCGAGCCAAAACTCGCACTTGGAAAATTTAGCATACCACTTATATTCCCTTAGTATCCCCAAAATGATACGGAGGTGCTCCTCGTGTTCTGCCCTAGTCTTGGAGTAAATCAGGATGTCGTCTATGAAAACCACCACGCAGATGTCCAAATACTCGTGGAAGGTTCTGTTCATTTGATCCATGAACACTGCTGGAGCGTTTGTCAAACCGAACGGCATGACCTTAAACTCGTAATGACCATATCTGCTTCTGAAAGCAGTCTTCTGGATGTCCTGTTCTCTTACCGCAATCTGATGATAACCTGACCTCAGGTCGATCTTAGAAAACACTCCAGCGCCCTTCAATTGATCAAAGAGATCGTCGATTCTGGGTAAAGGGTAGCGGTTCTTAATGGTCACCTTGTTTAACTCCCTGTAGTCGATGCAGAGTCTCATACTGCCGTCCTTCTTTTTCACAAAGAGAACCGGTGCTCCCCAGGGTGAGACACTCAGTCTAATGAAACCCTTTTCAATCATTTCTTCCAGTTGTTTCTTTAATTCCTGCAGTTCTACTGGTGCCATCCTGTATGGTGCCTTGGAGATTGGAGCCGTGCCTGGCGCAAGGTCGATAGAGAACTCAACGTCACGCGCAGGTGGCAAGCCTGGTAAATCGTCTGGGAAAACGTCAGGGAATTCCCGTACCACGTGAATACCTTCAATGCTCACACTTTCCTTAACTTCATTGACGCTGCATAGGTACACCTGATGTCCCTTTCTTTCTAACCGTTGAAGTTGTAGCACAGAGATGATTTTTGCCCCCTTTATTGGCGTAGTCTTTTGATACGTGACCCTAGTCCCTGTAGGATGCTTCAAGCGAATTTTCCGATCTCGGCACTCGAACAAGGCATGATACTGGACCAAAATTGGTCAAGGTAATCAAGGGTGAAGTCGAAGTCGAGGGAGACCATGGGTTGGACCCATGGGCTCGAACCCAAGCTTAGGCCGTGGGTCAAGGGGGGGTCACTAAGGGCTAAATAAAGTCAACTCTATGGTCAAATCAAGCCAACCTTAGTGATCAAGCAAAGTCAAGAGGAAGTCAAAGTTGGAGAGCAACAAAAAAGTCAAGATTATGCTATTTTTGAAATGTGGTCAATTATGGTACACCCATGTGAGTCAACCCTCCAATAAATGGGCTCACATGGTTCATCAAGCTAGCTCATGGAGGTCAAGGGGCCGGCCTAATCAAGTCACCAAAGATCATCACATTGTTTTTATATTTTATGTCATTTTCATACATGTCGCTTTCTTTACTTTTACTTTATGCTTTAATGAAAGGAGACAATATAATCCCTTGTAATATGGTCACTTGGACCGTCCCAACCCCCTCCCAAGGCTCACACAAGGGCCCTTGGATGATCATCAACAAAGAAGGGAGAGGATGAACTCAAGTGTCACCATCACCTTTATGCTTTATAGTTTGTTGTTTTCCTTTGAATTTTTCAGCTCACATGTGAGCTTAGGAGCCGTTTTTTTAGTAGTATTTGGGGACTTTTGTGAGCCCTTAGATCATCTTGTAATGTATGGTTGAGATGAGGCCTTGGGTATTATATAAACCCATCCTCACACAACATAATTTTCAGATTTTGTTGAATGAAAAACCCTAGTTGTTTATTTGAGTTTTCTTCCACTTCTCATTACTTTGTGTTTGAGATTTGTGAAACAATTAGTTAGTGGCTTAGTGCTTAACTAATTACCAACCTAAATCTATTACTTTGTGTGTAGATTTAGATACTATCTTTATGTTTTCATTTGTCTACAAAAATTTCAGAAAAATTCACCCCAAAAAAATACTATTTGGCCGATAATTTCAAGGGCTTTCAAAGTCGATTTGTGTTCATCCCTTGAGTGAAACTTGACCTCATAGGTTTCACTTCAAATTGGTCATCAAAGCCTAGGTTTGTTCTTGATTTTCGATTTTTATCTTTTTTTCGGTTTTTCATTAGTAGTGTCGAGTTGTTCCTTGTTTTCCTCCTTTTAGTTTTTCGTTTTCTTCTTCCTTTTCCTTGTTTATTTTCTATAAATTTACCACAAAATTTCCACAAAAGATCTCACAAAAATGGAGGAGGATAAGAGACTTTCGAATTTGGAAGAGAAATTGAATCAACTTGCCGGTAGTTGTAATACTATGATGAATGCTTTGAACACCCTCTTAGACCAAAATCTTAATGAACCAAGAAGGGGTGGAGGGGGAAGAGGGCGTGGGTATGGGGGCCGTGGGAGAGGACAACCTCCTCCTCACATGGAAGATCAATTTTCGGATTCGGAAGAGTCCCTTGAAGCCCACCCAAGAGACCATGACCGAGATATCAAAGTGGATATACCCGATTTTTATGGTAGCTTGAACCCCGAGGATCTCCTAGATTGGCTTAGGTCGATAGAGAGGATCTTTGAATTTAAGGAATATCCCGATAGGAAGTGTTTCAAGGTAGCCATCATGAAGTTTAAGGGATATGCTTCCCTTTGGTACGAAAACCTCAAGAACCAACGAAACCGAGAGGGTAAGGAACCCATTAGGTCATGGCTCAAACTCAAAAAGAAACTCAAAGACAAGTTTGTTCCCAAGGATTATACCCAAGACATGTTCCTCAAACTAGCTCAACTCAAACAAGAGACACAACCCATTGAGTCTTACCTTAGGGACTTTGAGCAACTCACATTACAATGTGAGTTGAATGAGAAGCCCGAACAAAAAATAGCTAGGTTTGTCGAGGGCCTAAACCCTAGGATAGCAAATCGGGTCAAGATGCAAAACTTGTGGTCATTCGATGAGGCCGTTACCATGGCCACACGTGTGGAAAGGCTAGAGAAGGGGAGAGGGGATTCGGCCAAAAGCAACACCAAGGCCCACCCTAACTCGAGCCAAGGAGGGGTCAAAATTGTCGAACCTAGCCCTACCATCAAGCCATCAAGTGTTGACAAGGGGAAGGGAATTGACTATGGTCCCAAGAGAACAATTCCTCTCAAGAAATGCTACCAATGTCAAGGGTATGGTCATTTTGCTGAGGAGTGCCCTAGCAAGAGGACCTTGAACACAAGTGAGGTTGTGCATTGGGGAGACGATGAAGTGTTAGTTTGTGAGGAAGAAAAAAACGAGGGAGTTGAGGATGTGAAGGTGGCCGAGACAATTGTTCCCCCGGACTCGGGGTTGAGCTTGGTTACTTGGCGAGTAATGCACACTCAAGATTCAAGCGAAAGCATGGATCAAAGACACCAACTATTTCGAACCAAGTGTACCATCATGGGGAGAGTGTGTAATCTCATTATCGATGGGGGAAGTTGTGTCAATGTTGCTTCTAAAACCCTCATTGATAAGCTTGCCTTGCCTACTTTGAAGCATCCTCATCCATACAAGCTAAGGTGGCTTAATCAAGGAGCCGAGGTAAAAGTTGACAAACAATGCAAAGTCTCGTTCTCGATTGGACAAGACTATAAAGATGAAATTGTGTGTGAAGTGTTGGACATGGATGCATGTCATGTATTGCTTGGTAGGCCTTGGGAGTATGAGAAGAATTCTTCCCACCATGGAAGAGACAACACCTACTCATTCAAGTATGGTGAAAAGCTTATTGTCTTAGCTCCCTTACCACCAATGATGGGTTGTAAATCCAATGCGTGCTTGTTTGAATCCATCATTGGATCAAACCCTAGCATGAAGAAGAAGTTGGAGCCGAGCTTGAATGAGCTTGAGGACTTGAAGGGCCTTGAGCCGAGTAGAGAAGAGCAAGGGGAAGAGATGAACTTGGAATGTGAGGGAAGCTCTAGCATGATAAGGAGGGTTCTAGGAGAGGAGCAACAAGAAGGGGATACATCAATCAACCATGAAACAACCAATGTGAACAATGAGAGGGCAAAAATCGATGGCCTAGAAAGGTCAAATGGATCTTTAAGATGGAGAATCATTGATGGGCTCGATCATGAGCAAGAATGGATAGATAGCATGGTTATGAGTCGTGGGCTCAAAGAAATGCTCGAGGAAGAATGTGTGGTCAAGCAAACCGTGACCAAGGAAGAAAACATGATCAATTCTTCGAGCCAAAGCAAAGGGGTCCAACCACTTCTACAAACTCTAGCTAAGTGGTGCCCATGGAAGACTAAAACCGTGAAGACCAAGATCGAGCAAGGGATGAGCCGAGAGTCAAGCTTGAAATCGAGCAAGGGAGGAAGCAAGAGGATCTCCAAGGACTTGAGGGCAAGTCCTTTCCAAGGAGAGGAGATTGGACCAAAATTGGTCAAGGTAATCAAGGGTGAAGTCGAGGGAGACCATGGGTTGGACCCATGGGCTCGAACCCAAGCTTAGGCCGTGGGTCAAGGGGGGGTCACTAAGGGCTAAATAAAGTCAACTCTATGGTCAAATCAAGCCAACCTTAGTGATCAAGCAAAGTCAAGAGGAAGTCAAAGTTGGAGAGCAACAAAAAAGTCAAGATTATGCTATTTTTGAAATGTGGTCAATTATGGTACACCCATGTGAGTCAACCCTCCAATAAATGGGCTCACATGGTTCATCAAGCTAGCTCATGGAGGTCAAGGGGCCGGCCTAATCAAGTCACCAAAGATCATCACATTGTTTTTATATTTTATGTCATTTTCATACATGTCGCTTTCTTTACTTTTACTTTATGCTTTAATGAAAGGAGACAATATAATCCCTCAGAATATGGTCACTTGGACCGTCCCAACCCCCTCCCAAGGCTCACACAAGGGCCCTTGGATGATCATCAACAAAGAAGGGAGAGGATGAACTCAAGTGTCACCATCACCTTTATGCTTTATAGTTTGTTGTTTTCCTTTGAATTTTTCAGCTCACATGTGAGCTTAGGAGCAGTTTTTTTAGTAGTATTTGGGGACTTTTGTGAGCCCTTAGATCATCTTGTAATGTATGGTTGAGATGAGGCCTTGGGTATTATATAAACCCATCCTCACACAACATAATTTTCAGATTTTGTTGAATGAAAAACCCTAGTTGTTTATTTGAGTTTTCTTCCTCTTCTCATTACTTTGTGTTTGAGATTTGTGAAACAATTAGTTAGTGGCTTAGTGCTTAACTAATTACCAACCTAAATCTATTACTTTGTGTGTAGATTTAGATACTATCTTTATGTTTTCATTTGTCTACAAAAATTTCAGAAAAATTCACCCCAAAAAAATACTATTTGGCCGAGAATTTCAAGGGCTTTCAAAGTCGATTTGTGTTCATCCCTTGAGTGAAACTTGACCTCATAGGTTTCACTTCAGATACTTAGTCAACCAATCGATCCCCAGAATGACGTCGAACTCCGGCATGTCAAAAGGATAAGGTCGGAAGGGAAGATTGTTTTATGGATTGTGATTGGAGTATCTTTGAAAATTTTGGAGCATTTGAAAATTTTTCCGTTTGGTAAGGAAATATTTGCGTTGATTGATTCAGATTTTGTGAGATTAGCCTTTGAAACAAACTTAGAAGATATAAAGGACAATGATGCCCCAGTGTCAAACAGAACAATCGCATTCTCAGAGTTTATAAGAAAAATACCAGTGATGACGTCAGCTTCAGGTGACTCCTCTGCCTCAGCTTCAGTGAGCACATAAACTCGCCCCTGTACCACCACCGATTGTGGTACCCCTGCTGTAGGTACCGTGTTAAGGTTACTTGGACATACATTTGCCTTGTGTCCTACTTTCTTACACCCGTAATGTAATTGGCGCATCTACACTGTTTCCCTTCATGAGGTGCCTTGCCACACAAATGACAATTCCTCTGTAAGGCTCTTGGTTGAGGAGCCCTTCCTGCAACCATAGCTCTCTCGTTGTTCCCAGTAGGAACCCTGTTCTGGAACGCAGGCCTCTGAAAATTTGGCCTCTGTTGGTTCGGGCGTTGGTAGTTCGGCTTCTGAATGAAGCTCGACGGTGATACGGAAGGCACAAATACCTTCTTCTTCTTCTTTTCAGCCTCTTCCGATTGTATGGTAGCCCAGACACGCAGACGCACATTCATATGTCGCAAAGAAAGGTGGTGTAGGTATTGCTGCTCATATGAGTACGCATACTTGCGGACATATTGCGCAGGTACCTCTGTGTCATGGCTCTATCGTTGGGAGCAATCGCAGCTCCAAATTTGGCCAGTTGTTGAAATTTCTCTGTGTATTCCTGGAGTGTCATGTCTCCCATCTTAAGACTTATGAACTCTTCTTCCTTCTGACATCGGAGCTCATACCCAAAGTACTTCCCCTTGATCTTCTCGACGAATTCGTACCAGGTGAACGTGGTGTCAGGTTCATTTGTCTTGATCACGTTCCACCAGTCATTAGCCTCGGCCTTCAGGTAATAGGCGGCTATGTTGACCCTATCCTCAGGAGGTGTCCTGCTCAGGTCCATTAGCTTTTTCATCTCTTCAAGCCAGTTCGTGAGATCGATAGGGTTATTTGAACCCGAGTATTCTTGTGGTCGATGACGTGAAACACGATCAAACGCCGCTTGGATGATGTTGGCGGTTTGCGTTGTCCGTGGCTATTTCGCCAAACGGATCAAAGATTCTTCTCGCCAGAGGTGTCTTTCCTCGTCTGTCATAGGAGGTGCAGCCATTCTGAAAGAATTAAGACGTGAAGGAATTTATTAGTATTGCGAGAGGTTAGAAGACACGCTTATCATTGATAGCTTTTACTTGAAAGTAAATGCAATAACGGCAGTTATGCAAGTAAGCACAGAAGTTAGGTATTTTATTTCATTGAGATGTAATTTTTGGTTACATCGGTTTTAGGATTTTAAAATGTATCTAGTACATTTTCTTAGGAAGGATATAAAGGTAGGAGAGAGGGAGAATGTATCTTTGTGGAATTGGTTACGAATTTAACAGATGTCTTCACTCCGTGCCGTCTGGTACTCCTTTGACGCTTCAATCCTCGGGAGTTGAATTATTATTTAAATTTTATATCCGAGGATAGTTGTTAGTTTAGTCACTACTTCAAGCAAGTAGCAAGCATACGATAGTTAGTGTATTTTATTTTGAGGTAAGTAGTTCGTTATTTAAAAGTCCTTAGTCTATGGTCACCCTTAAGATTTCTACCCATCCTCACACTTTAAAGCGATTTGAAGTTTATTATTTAAGTGATCTAATAAAAGAAAAATCTAATTTATTATTAGATCCTATTAGTCTGTGCCTGACATACAATATGAATGTCTGCCCAGTGTGTCTCGTTAGGTAAGCATAAATCGCATTAGGCCATTTATGTTACTTTACGAGTCGACTTTGATACCAATCAGAATAACCTGGTTTTTAGTCGACTTTAATTACTAAGGCGGAAATTAATTAAGTCTTAAACCAAATAAGTATTAATTATACATTAAAAACCCAAATATTATAACATCGTTCAAGAGTTGAATAAAACAACTCTAAGTACGGAAGTTAAAAGAGTAGCGTTATATATTACATATCTCTCGGAAAACAACTAAAAATATAGCATAAAAGCGTCTCGTGGCCCCATCCAAAATCCAGCTCCTGGTCCACGAACGTCCTGCACAATAAACTATGGGGATGCTCAATGATGACAAATGACTAGCTATGCACATACTTACCCTCGATTTCAATTACTTTGATTTAATATTATCGCTTTATAAACATAACATTATGATAAAAACATAAACATACTTATTACATATAGCATATAAAGACATATAAGTCAAAATAAGCATGCGTTTAAAGCGATAAATCATATAAGCATGATATTCAATTATGAAGGCAAATAGCATATAATAACATAGCAATAGTATCACAATAATTCAATAACATTCCAAGGCGATATCGGATCGCAATCAAACATACATATCGTATCATTCTCCTCATGTAGACTCGATTCAATTCAGAAAGTTGTGGTCTTTAGTTTTCGAAGATGGTACACACTCATTCTCATTTAATCATACAACACACAACACATACTGCTTACGAGCCTGACCACTGAGTAGGCCTTTGTACTCTGATCGATTGCATCTCACTTCCATAGTGCAGAGGCTTACTCGACTCGTAAACCACGCCGAATACTATAATACTTGCATCTCATCCTCTAGTGTTCGAAATGATTCGAACTTCAGATACAATCTCGTCAAGTGATCTTTACATGTGGCAAGAACGAATGCTAGTGTCGCGCCCACTAAGAACGAAACACGGTAAGGAGACCACCGCTATAATCGCCCAAATCGGCACGGATGCCCTGGTAACTTTAGCGAAATAGGGGAATAAAACCCTAGTCTAGTACATGTACACTAGTATCCAATTTAAGAATGGGCTATGCTAATCATAGAGCACCTTAACTCAGGATAAAACGACTATTTCCTAAAGCCTGACCCATCAAGAGTTGGCATATTCAGTTATCTTGTCCGGCAATGGCGACCGCGACAAGACTATCTTAAACCCCACTTCACTCACGATTGACGTTTTCATATCTGAGGCCCAAGCTTGACCTTTTATTTAACTTACTCAATATTCATTATTTATTTGATATTACATATCCATGTTACTAGACTCTCCTAGTCTCAGCGTCAAACGTTTAAGTATTTGTAGGTTTCATATGATCACATAACACGTTCGTTTATTATTTGAAGTGTTGTTAATTATTAACGTTTTCAGGTTTCTAAATTGAAACGTTTATTAGTATGTCCAATTTTATTTATGTGTTTTTCAAACACTTTAGGTCATTTACTTCTTCATTTTAAATTTTCTATACTTAGTAAAATTTTCAATTATTTTCAGTATTTCACTATTCATCGTATTTTACTATTCATCGTATTTACTATTCATTGTATTTACTATTCATCGTATTTACTATTCATTGTATTTACTATTCATCGTATTTACTATTCACCGTATTTTATACGTATTTTTATACGTATTCGTATTTTTTTATACTTCGTATTTTATATGTATTTTTATACTTATACTTATTATTATTTTTTTATACTTAAGGTATTTTAGTATAATACTAAACTTGTTTTTATTTTCTAAGTACAAATTTTTAGTTTCAAAGTCGTTAGGTTCGTTTTGTACTTAGGCGATTTTTGAAAATATTCTAAAGTCTAGTTTTAAAAATGTTAAGTTCGGTTTGTATTTAGTCATTTATGAAAATATTCGAAAATCATAGTTTTAAAAACGTTAAGTTCATTTTGTATTTAGTCATTTATGAAAATATTCTAAAATTCTAGTTTTAAAAACGTTAAGTTCGGTTTATAAAAGGTGATCAATGATATTTATTTTTAAAACGAGACTCAGTTAAATTTAGTCGTCTATTTATTTAAGTTGGTGATAGTATCGTGGATGATTCATTTATAGTCCGTATGTCCAAGCTCAATAATCCAATAGCAAAGGTAGTAACACACGATTTAATTTCTTTTTTGTAACGGTTACTCATTTTTATCGGTTTATAATAATTCATTTATAATTAAAACGATTTATACAAAAATTCAATTCTAATTACTATTTAACTTTAGTGACTTAGTGATAATTTCATTTTAGTCAAATTTAGTCCATTAAAAATAGAAATGTCGTGTGATATGATGTATGTGTCAAAATTGATTTATTTCTTTTAATTTCTTAAATCTAACTTATTAACCAATAATTAAATTATATTAACAATAAACTAAAAAATGATAAAACAAATTTTAACCCTAAAAATGAAGGAGATGCCGTGGACAATGATGGTGGTGTTCTAAATTTTCATTTTTCGATTTTATCGGTTTTTAGCTTAAAGTTTTTATATTTCAATTATTCTAATTATACTAAAACGATTTAAACTAAAATGAAATTTACTAACAATTTCATTTATTTTTATGAATAGTGTTTTTCAACACTTTAATTTCCTAACTTTTTAATCTAAATGATTTATAATGTTTTAGTTGTTTTATAGTATAATACTAAGTAATACATAAAACAATAACTAATCATAAACACAATTTATTAACAAACATAAATTAAAATGAAATCAAAATGAGTAACAAAGATGAACATCAACATGGAGAAAATAAGAACACTCATGAAGATCTTAATAAAACTCAAGAACACTAATTTCGATTTTAATAATTTATAATTTGTTTTCCTAATTTAGTTTTTTTTTCATAGGAACATCTATTTTATACTAACTTAATACTACATATAATTTACAAAAATTAAAAGTGAAAATATATTAAAAAAAATAATAAATGCCGTGTATAATGTATATGAACATAAAATTTCTATTTTCGATTTTAATCACTTTAAACTCACTTTTAATATTTCACATAATTTTTATATAACATTACTACTTAAATAAAACATAAACAAACACAAAAATCATATGAACTATAATTAAAATGCTCAAAATAAATTTAACTGCACATGTGAATATTTCACTACAATAATCTATTTAACATATTACTTAGTTATTATCATTTTATTATACAACACATAAACATACAAGTGCACTCATGTGATGTTTAACATATTTAACATAATTTTCATACTCATTAAATCATAATAACAAAACAAATTAATTTACTAAAAAGATAATACAAGACATAGTTAGTCACCTTCGATCGGTAAGTTTATTGGTTGTCCGGATCAACGATATTATCTAGGTCTAAGTCTTCACCCAAATACCCGTCTTCACCTTCAAAAATAAACCCGAAATAGTAAGCTTGGATACCCTCTAATTAGCTAAATAATACTAGTAAGTATTAGAGTAATATTTAGGTTTTAATTTAGGAGGTTTTTGTAAATAAAAGGAAGAAAAATAATGAAAGAGAAGAGAGCAAAGGGGGCCGGCTCTTTGGTAGTGAAAATGGGTTGTTTTTACACTTTGTGAAATAATGAAATAAGTTAGTATGATTTAAGTTAGGTTATTAGATATTAAAGTTTGTTTTTAATTAGAAAATTAATGTTTTAATTTAATGTTAATAGCATCATCACCTCCATCATCCACTCATAAGTCCACATTACTATTCACGCATTAAAAATGTCCATTTTGTGTTTTAAAATGTTTTCCTCGAATTTGGTCAGTTTTAAAAGCTCAAGGCCAAAAGCGATAAAAGTTAATGTGTGCGCGTTTGACGATTTTTCGAAATATTTCTACTTTTAAATTCTAAGACTAAATTATTTATTTCATTATTCAAAAATTTTGAAAAGTGTTAAAGAAGTCGATAAATTTTACAAAACAAAAGTTTAGCAAAAATTGTGATTTTGAAAGCTAAAAGGCTTAGGATTTGATTTAGGCTTTGAAATTAGAAATTGATGGCTAATTAATGAATTAAATTAACACGGGGTGTTACAGACCTGATGTCCTGTTTCTGCAAATTCTCGGCCCCAATCTCGTCCGGATGCTTCGGACCATCATAACGCGTGCCACTGCGCAGTGTGATCGCATTTGCGGTGTCATGAGGCGGGTTCCGTTGCGGTGGAAGTGTCCCGTGTTGCCTCGTGGCTTGCGAACACGTTAACTGCGCAACCTGCGTCTCCAACATCTTAATAGCCGCGTGCTTAGCTTGATCACTCTTTTGCATCTGCGCCATCATAGCCTCCTGCGACTTTTGCATAGCTAGACTACTTTGTTGCATTTGCAACATCATACTCTTCATTTCGGCCATAGGATCATTGGCCGGTTGAACAGGAGCTTGATAGCTATGTTGTGGCGGGTTGTATGGTGGCCTTTGATAATTTGATTGGAAGTTCTTGTGCGGCGGAACGTACGTTGATTGTTGTTGTTGCGGTGGTTGGGGAGTAGGATTGAGAACGTTCTGGTTCCGGTAGGAGAGTAAAGAACGATCATATCCTGGTTGGTTCTGATACGGCAAGTTAGAACGATAAGAATTAAAAACATTAACTTGCTCCTGCGAACCCATGCATTCATGTGCATAATGACCTGTAGCCCCGCAATTAATTCATCCCGCGTCGTGCCCCGTAACCGCATTAACCTTCTGCGCATTAGACGGACCCACACCATGTAACTTGTCAACCTTCATCGATAGAGCCGAGATTTGGCTCACTAGAGCATTCAAAGAATCCTTCTCGCGATCACTATGAGCCGCGCGAGAATTTCCCATAGGTCGATCATATTGGGAGGAATGGATCGCCATTTGCTCGATCAATGCCCACGCCTTGTCATCATCGACGTTGTTGGCAAACCGCCCTTCTGCAGCTGAATCCAAAATAGCCCGACTCTCGGCGTAGAGCCCATTGTAAAACGTCATGATCACGAGCCAATCACTCAAACCATGATGAGGACATTCACGAATGAGTTTCTTGTAGCGTTCCCAAGCTTCAGCAAGTGATTCGTCGAAAGTTTGCTTAAAGCTTTGGATTTGGCTCCGCATTTGGTTAGTCCGCTCTGGGGGATAGTACTTCTTATAAAATGCAAGTGCCAATCTACTCCAATCCGTAATACCTGCGGCTGTCCTGTCTAGGTCGGTGATCCATTCACGGGCTCGATCACATAGCGAGAAAGGGAACAGCATTTCCCTAATCTGGTTCTGAGTAATCCCGTTCTGCTTAATCGTCGAACAGTAGTCCGTGAAAACCTGCATGTGACGACCAGGATCCTCTGTTGGATTTCCTCCAAACTGATTACGCTCCACCAAGCTAAGAAAGGCGGGGCGAATCTCAAAGTAGCCCTGCAAAGTAGGGGGCATTTGGAATCCATCAGGAATGGACTCCGTCTTGGGCAAGGAGTGACTAGATAGCTTCGGCATAGTCACTTGCGCCTCAGTAACGATAATAGTAGAAGTAGAAGGTGGAGTAGCGTCCTCGTCGCAAGACGATGCTTCCGCACGAAATTCTTCGTCTGAAACTTCCACAATCTCAGGTCCGTAAGCCTCAGTAATCTCCTTAAAGAAGTTACGCGACCGGCGAAAAGTACGCTCAAGTTCAGGATCGAAAGGTACTAAGCCTGAAGGTGACCTGCGCATAAACAAAAATTACAAGGAGAAATGAGAAACGGTCCCAAGGAACTAGAGTTCCCTGAGACAAAAGAAATAACCTACTAAGTAAAAGCGAAATAAAACCGTTTCCCCGGCAACGGCGCCAAAATTTGACACGGCTAAGTCGTATCACTGATATCAAAAATAAACCCTACGGACTACTAACGATAGCTAGCGGTAAGAAGGGATCGAATCCACAGGGAAACGTATACTCGCAGGTTTACTAAAGCTAGGCTATTCCTAAAGTAACAATCTTTGGGTTGTGAAGTCTAATAAAACTAATAGAACTAACTAAAACAATAAAAAGAGGGTTTAAACGATAGATAAAAGGCTAGGGTCTCGGGTTCCTTATGACAATAATCCGGATAAAACAACCTTTAATAAGATAGCAATCAATCAGAATATGCAAGGCGATTAGGGCAAAACACGTTCTCTCGAATCAATGTTACCTTAAGCTAATTTAGCGGGCTCTCGCGACTTACTAAATCATCTCATCAATTACGCGTAGTGGTCTAATACTGATTAGGCTTTCGATCTTTAATCAATATTACCCTAAGTTCAATTAAATCAAGGCGTCCCTAAATTCAATTTATAATTAAACGCGCAGGAAGAAATCGCACAAGCATAAACTAATTAATTGCAACAATTAAACCAAAATACCGGATTAAAAGCAGAATTCCCTCCCAACCCTAGTTAGGGGATTAGCTACTCATATCTAGGGCAAAAGACATATTAATAATTAAATAAAGGAAATTAAGAGCAATGAACATGAAATTACCAATTGGAAATAAACTTGCGATTAATCCTAAGTACCGACGGTTACAAAGTTTGAAGATGAAATTAATGGAGACTTGAAGTTTTTCTAGAGAGAAAGCACGTTCTAAAAAGCAGTAGAAACACACAAATAAAAGATCAAAGATCCTTAACCTAACTTCCAACTTTCTAATTTATAGTATTTCCTAAAACTAATAATAATAATTAAAATACAAATTAACCCGTCAAATAATCCAAGGCCGGCCGGCCGTTTGCCGGTCGGCCACCGAATACGCAGCCCAAATTTGGGGCTCAATTTCTCCGTAGAAAGTCAACAAATTCCCTTAGCCGGCCGACCGGCCGCCGATCAAGTTTGACCGGCCGGCTCTCCGAAATGGCCAGGACTACTCTTGGGCTTGACTTCCTTTTCTTCCTTTGGGCCTTGACCTCTAATTTTCGCCCAACTCGCTCACTTCACTTCAATCCCGAGCTCGTCTTCGCCTCGACTTTTGGTTTTCCGTCATAACTTCCATTTTTCAGCTCAAATGAACGGAAATGCTACAAATTCCTGCAAACCACAGAAAAACACCAAAAGTGCTACTCGAGCGATATGTGAGAACAAAATGGCCCTAAAGGGCGCATTTTGACAATAAAAAGCAGCTCGGGACGGGGGTAAAAACATATAAAAATAACAGATATCACTACGTGAGAAAAATGTATAGGCGCGCGTGAAATGCGCTCGAGTTGCTAATAGGGGGAATGTCATTGCTTAATTTGCTTAAAGCCTTTTAAAAAAATGTCGAAAATCATTAAGCCGCGTTCGGAGTCGCTACCAAGTTATGAGGTAATTTGGAACCCGTTTAACGCGTCTTGGACTCGAATACGCGAATTTTGGAGTTCGAGGTGCGTCGATACCTATCCGTTTAAGGTGATTGTGAAACCAGAGCGAATTCGGGGTGAGGGTACTTTCGAAAGTTTGTCAAAATGCGTTATGAAAAACCGTAATCGAAAAGCCTACGTAAAAGTAGTCTCTACTAGCTTGAAAACAGTGTATAATTTTGATGTTTGAGGAAATGCAAACCGCTACGTACAAGTACAATATGTGACTCGATAAACGTGCGTAAAAGCGAATGTATATGTCAAAGCTATGACAGGTTGCTATGGGAAATGTACACAAAATGATAATTTATTGCTTAAATTATCATTTAAATATTATTTTCCGACTCATGTGTGTATAAAAGTTTGTTGAAAACCCTCAGTTTTTCATGTTGTAAAGACTAATGAAGACGATACAAGTTACGTCAAAATCATGTTTAGTCGTTTAATGCGTAAATGAATTTTCTTAAGTGTAAAGTGGTGTCCGTTTATTCGTTGTTAATTGTGTCGTTGCTTATGTGATATTGGCTAGGTTTAGACGTGGAGCGATTCGAAGCGGGCCTCTTTGTACCTTATAACCACATCACCCTAAACTCGACTCACTCATGAGCCCTCACTCATTATACACGTTTTTATGGACTGTTTTGGTGAGGATTGTTTCGGTTTTTATTTGCAAAAACATAAAACGAAAATAAAAGGATATGAATTAGACAAAGCACAAAGCCACTAGCCTAAGACTAAGGTTCCGATCAATCATCGCACTAAGCTATGACCTTCACCCATGGAAACTCGAATCTCCAAGCACAAAGCTAAGGAGGTTTGAAGAGAAAACCCTCTCTAAAACTCATCTTTTTTATATATCACAAATCTGAAAATTACAATGAGGAAAGCTTGGTTTATATAAGACCAAGGCTTTCATCCTAGCCATACATCTTCCTAAAGATCTAAGGGCCATGAGGGCCTTACAAAATACAACAAAATAGGCTCACATGTGAGCTACAAAATCAGCAAACAAAATAATACAACAACTAAAGTAGATGGTGACATCTTGGAGCATCCTCACCCTTCCTTTGTGTTGTTCAATCAAGGCCCTTCATTTGCCCTTGGAGAGCAAGTCATACGTCCATATTGAGGCCCCTTTAGCTGATTTTTTTGTTTGATTTCAAAAGACCAAAAGGTGACAAAGACATAAAGTAATAATAACAAACTATAATGAAAGGGACATGTATGAATTATAATGTATCACTTGAACAACAATAAACCAGCCGACTTTGGCCTCCTTTTGAGCTGAAAATTCGTGACCATGGGTCCAAGGACCATGGTTAAATCGTAGACCAAAAATCGGGTCCAAATCGTCAAGCCGTTTCGTTCCAAGACGGATTAGGAATCCAAATTGCTACAACCGTATTACGAATACAGATTCGCGATGCCAATACCGGGTCGGGTTAGGAACCTGTTTGTCCGAGTCAATGTCCGAGTGTGAAGGTGCAGAGAGAGAAGTGAGTGATGAAAATTCATGAGGATTATGGGTCAAATTAAAGGGTATATTTATAGTGGTTTTGAGCGCCGCATTTGTCAATAACAGACCAGAAATCGCCTGTTAACAGGCGATTAAATGTTAAATCGCTAGTGCCATTTTTGCTTGGTGTGGGAGTCGCTGGTAGACTGGCGATTTAATGGACTAGCGATTTAAACTTTATGCTTGGGTGTGATTGGATTGGGCCGTCCGTATGTGCTTACGTATGGGCTACAAGATTCGTTTTGTGGGATGGGATGGCCGAGACTTTTTTGGGTCGATTGGACTCGGTTTCGTGTTTCGTGTTTTTTTGGGTCTTGGACTGAATAGTGTTTTTGTCTTGTATTGAATTGTTTTTTTGAAACGTGTTTAGACGTGAGCTCGGCGTGAGCGCATGACGTCTCGGAAAACGTGATTGGGTGTTTGTTTGGGCTTTTTTGTGTGGAAAAGGCTTGTTTTCGTGTTGGGTCGGCTAGAATAAAACGACTAAACGAATACTCATTTCACACGACGTGCAAATAAATCATTTTATGCATTAAATGACGTAAAATGTTTTTGACAAAATGTATCGTTTTGACATTACGTTAAAAACAAGCTTTTTGCGAAAGTCCATTTCTTGTTTTTTGGTAAAGGTAAGTTGTATTAATCTTCAAACCAAACATGTCAATTTACAACAACTCAACACTCACTTAGTTTGGGGTAGAGTCCAAACTAATTACAAAGTCCTCTTGATAAACTCTATCCAACTCTTATCTCGAATGGAAAGTGTACCAACATCTAACACATCTAACCTCAACAATAGCAAAGACCTTACCTGACTAACAATTAGTTTAGGATACACAAGCAAAGCTTCTACCCTACTCTTGTTGCGTTGCATCCACAAGCCATACACAAGTCCATTGATTGCAGCAGCACCCACAAACCTCTGAAACTTCGACAAGGTTCTTCTGCTATGCACAGCCTGCTAATTGATAGCAGTAATATTAAACCCCAACCAAGCGCCAAGATCAGCTAGACAAAGCCTACTGTAGGTGCACTCAAAGAAAATGTGGGAGCAAGTCTCTTGAGTCAGTCCACACAAGTAACATTCATCAACAGCAACTATACCAAACCTGACCAATCTGTCCATTGTTGACAGCCTTTGCAAACGTGCTAACCAAGCTATAAAGGACCACTTGGGAACGTTATATCTATTCCAAACACCATAATACCAAGGAACTCTCATATGCCTACCACACAACCAAGAATAGCCACCTTTAATTGTGTATATCCCATCCTTGGAACACCACTTATCCCCTGTATACCCAAGCTTAAGCACATCGTTCACCTTGCAAATTTGCTTCCACACCCAGCTAGATGAGTTAGTAGGTTCATAATCCTGCCAATTGACACCCTTCATATAAATGTGGTTAACCCACTTAACCCACAAATGGTCCTTCTTATCATATAGCCACCACACATATTTGCCTATAGCTGCTATGTTCCATTTTTGGTAATGGATCACCCCAAGACCACCATTACACTTATCCAAGCATACCTTCTCCCATGAGATTGGGGGGGCTTTATGGTACTCCTCACTACTATCCCAGAGGTAATTCCTACAAATTGCAATCACTTTATTCATCACTAACACAGGAAGAATGAAGATGGAAGCCCAATAAGTGTGCATACTGTTGAGGACATCATTCACCAAGGTCAATCTTCCCATATATGATAGTCTTTTAGCTCCCCAACCCCTGATTCTTGCACAAATCTTCTCACAAAGCATATAACAGTGTATGCTATTAATCCTTTTAGAGCTGATAGGAACACCAAGATATCTGAATGGAAGTGCACCCTTCTTGAACCCAGAGATCCTCAAGATATTCCCTAATGCATTCTGATTCATACCATTACAATACAAATCAGATTTTTCCTAATTCATCACCAAACCTGAAGCCTCTGAGAAAGTAATGAAACCTCTGAGTAGCAACTTAACTGACTACTCATCCCCCCTTGCAAACATCAAGAGATCATCTGCAAAACACAAATGATTAAGCCCCAACCTTCCACACAAAGGGTGGTGATGGAAACCATCCATTTTTGACACCACACCAAGAATTCTAGTCAAATACTCCATACAAATAGTGAAGAGTAATGGGGATAAAGGGTCCCCTTGTCTTAGTCCCCTCTCCCCTTTAAAATATCCAAAGCATTCACCATTAACAGACATAGCATACCAGGGACCTCTTAAACTGACCATTATCAAATGACTCAAATGAGTTGGGAAATTCAATGCACACAACATCTCCTCTACAAATTTCCATTCAACTGAATCATATGCTTTCCTAAGATCAATCTTAAGTAAGCATCTTGGTGAACAATGTAAACTAGGTTCAAACGATAATAACCTAATTACGAACGATACAAACTTAATTCGTTCACAGGACCTTCGATTAGAAACAAATCACATGAAGAAATACATACCTTGGTCTGTCATGATTACGGGCGGTAAACGGTGACGAAAATCGGCAGTCGGAGGGCGGCGGAATTGGCCAGGCAGAGACGGCAGAAGAACGTACGTGGTGGTGGTGGTTTTTGGTGAAGCCTTTTTGGTTTCTCCTCTCTTTTCCCTTTTTCCCTTTAATTGTGTTTTTCCTTAATTGTATTATGAGCTAATGACGGTTTAGCACATTAATAAGGGCGAGAGGAGGACCGGGCTTCTTAACCTAATTAATTTAATCGGTCCGTCAACAATTAAATTAACTGGGCTACTCCAACTGAAAAGCCCAACTATTATATTTAGCTAATTTACCGCATTAACTTAAGATTAACTATAGGTCCAAAATAACGTAATAATAATTAAATACAATACCGTATAAAATTATTCTTACATTCTTCCACTTGGACCATAGGTACATCTTCTTCAAGTATATCTTGAGGTAAACATAAGTTTGCAAAGGGCGCTAAATCAACTTAATGGCTTTATCTTAATTACCTCGAGAGTCTTGAAACAACAATAGAGTAATGGCGGTTCCACATTATCTACTCAACATGGTCCCTTCCATCTACTACTGAATGTTGTCCCATGACAAACGATCCGTATAGAGGAGTAAGCATAATGGTCCCTTTAATGTCTCTAGGAAAAGACTATTTCTGTTTTCAACCACCAATCATGTGTACACAACAATAATGTGAAAACAGAATAATTCGGAATATTCATAACATAAAGTTGATCAAAACACAGTATCTGATGAGGCTAAAGTCGTGTCACCTAATCAAAATAAACCTAAAGACAACTAACTAGGTAGCTAGTGGCAGTACGGTCGAGATCCTCAGAGAGATGGTATAATCAAAGGGTTGCTTAGTTAGACAGGGTAAGTCTCAAGGGTAGCAATTAGGTTGATTTATGGAAATTAAACTAAGACAACAATAAAAAGGGTAATGAGAATATAAGAGAGGGAGATTAGGGCATCGGGATCAATGTGACATCGATTCAGGAACTCAACTCAGAAGGAAAAACAATCAATTGAAGTCAAGCAAGTGATTAGGTTTGGGAAAACGCTCTCTCGAGTCAATTTTAACCTTAAGCAAATTTAGCGGGCTCTCGCTACGTACTAAACTTGGCTTATCAATTACGCGTGAGTCTAGTTTCAATTCGGCTTTCGATCTTAAACTGAAACAACCTAAATTCAATTCAATAAAGGCGTCCCTAAATTCAATTGATGATGAAACGCGTAGGAAGAAATCAACTTGCACAAATTCAATCGATATAAGCAATTAAAACATGTCCTGAATCAATCTCACAATCACCCTAAACCCTAATTGAGAATTAGCTAGACATGAAAAGAGTAAAAGCAAAGCAATTGATAAATATAAACATGATGAAATAAAGAACGATTAAATTAAACCTGGAGTAATCCTGAATTGTAATGTAAAGATCGAGTCTTGCAAGTAATTTCAATCTAAGTCTAAGAGTTTTTGAAGGTTTTAAAAGAGAGAAAATAACTTCTATTCTAAAGCTGAAAAAATAAAATGAAAAGCATAAAACCCTAACACGAGTCTATTTATACAAGCACGAGTATTCGGAGAATAGGGCAAGTGAACCGAGCGGTTCGGGGCTGAACCGATCGGTTCAGGGGTGGGAACCGATCGGTTTGACCCTAAACCGATAGGTTCTAAGTTTTTCCAGCAATTTCCAGCAAGTTTGGCTTTGATTCACGTATCCTGAACCTATAGGTTTGCTCTGAACCTATAGGTTTGCGTCCCAAATCATCGTATTGCCTCCGAATTCGCTCTCGGGCTTCGTCTTGACGTCACGATACTCGTAAATGCTCCATAAACCTCAAGTTTTAGCTCAGGACTGCCAAAACCTACAAAATGTACACGAGGAACAGCAGTATCGCAATATAAAGCAAATCGCTCCTAAAATAATAATGAAATCGAATAAAAGCGAGCTAAATGCAACTAAACCGGGGGCATATAATCAATATAAATGGCATACATCAAACTCCCCCAAACCAAACCTTTGCTTGTCCTCAAGCAAAAAGCGTCGGAGAAAATCAAAGTGTAGCTAATTTATCACGTTCGCATCTCAAAGTGGACGACCTATGCACATAAACTTACAAGCCATAGTCTATTTCACCGAAAATAGAGCACAAGTCTCAACCATTCACACCAACATCATATTACTAGCCTCTCACGCTTTCGCAAAAATAAAACTTACGATAATTGAATTCAAGCAAGGCCAACCAAACATACCACTTTCCATTCCTCCTTTCTTTCCACATCATTCCATTTTGTATCTTTTCTTTCTTAAATGTGGAGCATCCCTCGTATGTTATACCGTTTAGCTTGACATTTAATCGTTAAAGATCGAGCTTGGGTACACATATTTCCTTAAGGGTTACATCATTGCTCATACTCTCGGTCACAACCAAATTCATGGCCATTGTGGTTACTCAAATCAACGAGTCCCCTCCGAAAGCATCGAAGCATTGCTCCAACATTATTAACATCCATCCATTTTATTTCACAAGCCAACTTTCCATACATTCCACAAACCATTGCCTCACTTGAATGCCAATATCGAAAGCAAACGAACGAAAAGCGATAAGAATTAAGCAAATAAGTGGGCTAGTGTTTGAGACTCGCAATCTATTTCTAGGAAACAAACATATAGTGCAAGCTACGACGATGGATTTTCAACTCGGAGATACCAAAGATCAAAATTAGCACACTAATCAATTCTCCAAACTTGACAATGCAAACCAAAATATTTTTAGAATTTTCAAATTTTTTAATTTTTATGGATTTTTGAATAAATGCAAACAAGAAAAAGAAAATGCAAAAGAAAAGCGCGAAAGTGCTTTCCTCCCCCAAACCAGAATCACACATTGTCCTCAATGTGAGCTAAATGCACAGCTAAGCAAGCAAAACGGAGGACACAAAGCATATAGGGTGGAGATAAAAGCTAGAAAGTAAGAGGGCAAAGGGTAAAGAGGACTCACATGCTCGTGAAGGAGCTCCCCCAAACCGAAGCGAAGCATGGAGTGCGGCTACTAATCCACAAATTTGCATCCAAATCAGTCCAGCTATGAAGTGCTTCGGAGTAGCACGCGAGAAAAGAGCAAAGCAGAGCAACAGGGGGCGGCTAAGGCCCTTCGTAGAGGCCTGTTCTCAAAAATACTAAGGACGAAGAGTCCTGAGGTACCTGCGTGCTACATCAATAATAAATCCCTCGTTCCTCACGCGCTCAAAAGCAAACTAATAATGTGTAAGTCAAAAACAAACCAAACAAAAACAAAATACAACAAATTACAACGTCATCGGGTTACCTCCCGGAAAGCGCTGGTTTATAATGGTCCCGCACGACCGTCTTCAAAACTCAAAAATCATGTCCAATTGGGCCAAGGACGTTGGCCACTCGCAACACTTTCACTTGACGAAATAGCATCGGTTCGCCACAAAACTCGATCTCCTCGCGGAAGAGCAGCATAGTCCATCACGCACGGGACTCCGTCTCGAAAGGGCTCCCCAAACCGCCCTTGTGCGCTTGGCGATTCAATCCTAGGACGTTCTCCTCTATCGCCAGGATCATAGACATCCGCCCTCGTGAGCTTCCGTTCCCCCAAACCAGGATTGCAGCCATCCTCACGGAGGGGCAAGGTCAATAGCAGCAACAGACTCAGGTTGCATAGGGGAGCGAGGGAGACTCGACTTGGTGTAGGTAAGCTTTTCCCCCCCTACCGAGAACGTCAGCGTCTTATTCCCCACATCGATTACAGCACCTGCAGTATGCAGGAAAGGTCTCCCTAGAATGATCGGGATGTGGGGGTCCTCGGGTATGTCTAGGTCCACAAAGTCTACGGGGATATAAAACTTCCCTACCTTAACCGGGACGTCCTCTAGGATACCTAAAGGTCTCTGTACAGTACGGTCAGCCATCTGCAGAGTCATGGAGGTAACTCCTAACTTAGTCATATTAAGTTTCTTACAAATGGAGTAGGGAATGACACTGACACTAGCCCCAAGATCACATAAAGCGTTCTGCACCACATACTTCCCTATAGAACAAGGGATGGAAATGGTCCCGGGGTCACTCAGCTTTGGAGGCGAACTACCCTGCAAAAGAGCACTACCCTCCCCCACAAAAGACACAGACTCAGGCTCATTAATGGAGCGCTTCCTCGATAGGACTTCCTTAAGAAACTTAGCATATGCAGGAATTTGCTTAACCAAATCAATAAGGGGAAGATTTACCTGCAAAGTTTTGAGAATCTCAAAGAACTTACTAAGCTGAGGGTCCATGTTAGCCGGACGGACACGACCCGGAAAAGGAAGCTTGATTTGAATCTCCGGTGTCTTTACCTTAACAGCATCATCCACGAGCTGCTGTCGCTGTGCTGACCCTTGAACACACGGCCTGACCGTGTCTGCGGCCCCATCCTTCTCCTCTTCCTCCGGATGCTTCGGGCCATCATAAACTGTACCACTACGCTGCGTAATAGCACATGCCGTATCGTGAGGAGGGTAAGGAGGATTACCTTGGGGTGGTAGAGTACCCTGCTGACGAGACGCTTGCGAAGCGGCGAGCTGCGCCACTTGACTCTCCAACATCTTGATTGCCACATCCTTGGCTTGATCATTCTTTTGCACATGTTGCATCATCGTCTCCTGCGACTTCTGCATACTCATCATCATTTGTTGCATTTGCAACATCATAGCCTTAGTCTCGGCCAAAGGATCGGGTCCCGGTGTGGGTTGAGGTGGTGGTGGTGGAGTATAAGCAGGTTTTTGGTAGTTGGGTGGGGGTGGTTGGAAATTTTTGTGGGGAGGGATGTAGGGGGTGTTTTGGGTGGTTGGGTTGAGGACATTTTGGTTACGGTATGACAGGAGTGATCGATCGTAACCCGGCTGGTTTTGGTAGGGCAGGTTTTGGTTGTAGGATTGATAGGCATGAACCTGCTCGTGGGGTGCAGCATACCCCGAAGAATAACCCAAATCGTGCCCCGCAATAGCATTCACGTGGCCACTAGAAGAAACACCCCTATGCAGCATATCAATCGTCGTGGTCAGCGCAGCAACCTGACTAGTGAGCGCGCTAATGCTCTCCTTATCACGGTCTTGGTGTGCAGACCGTGAATTACCCCTCGGCTTCCTAAACTGAGATGAATGAATCGCCACCTCCTCAATCAACCCCCAATGGACCAAGAATGGTCAATGAGATCAAGGATGGAGAGGAGTTAGATCATGGGTTGGGTCCATGGTCCCAAACCCTAGCCTAGGCCTTGGACCTAGGGGCCACTAAGAGCTAAGTCAAGTCAATTCTATGGTCAAATCTAGCCATACTTAGTGGTCAAAAGAAGTCAAGGGAAGGTCAAGTTGGAGAGCAACTAAAAAGTCAATGAATATGCTATTTTTGAATGTGGTCACTTTGGGTGCACCCATGTGAGTTAATCCTCCAATAAGAAGACTCACATGGCTCACAAAAGTTAGCTCAAGGAGGTCCCATGGAGCCGGCTATAACAAATCCCCATGACCATCACATTAGTTATGCTTTAAGTCATTTTCATTCATGTCACTTTCATTACTTTATGCTTTATGTTGTATTGAATGTAGACAAATGATCCTTGTAATAAGCCCCTTAGGACCGTCCCCCTTCATCCCCAAGTCCCTAAGTCATAGCCCTTGGATGTTCATCAAAATACAAGGATAGGATGGAACCACAAGTCATTGTCTACTTTATGCTTTTGTAATTTGTTGTTTTCCTTCAAAATTTTCAGCTCTTGTAAGGCTATATGAGCCGTTTTTTTGTTGCATTTAAGGGACTCTTGTGAGCCCTTAGATCATCTTTGAATTGTAAGGTCAAGATTAGAGTGTGGGTATTATATAAACCCTCACTCTCCCCTTTGTATTTTCAGATTTGGATGATTGAATGAAAACCCTAATTTGAGAGCTCTTTCATTTTTCTCTTAGCTTTGTGCTTGAGTTTAGTGAGTGGTTAGTTAGTGGCTTAGTGCTTAAATAATCAAAACCTAAATCTATTACTTTGTGTTTAGATTTAGATCTATCTTTTATGTTTCATTTACTTACACAAAAATCAGAAAATTTCCCACAAAAACACATCACCTTGGCCGAGTATATTGTTAATATTTCGATTTGGTTTTTGTTGTTCCCTTGAGTGAAACTTAACCCATCAACTTTCACTCCAAATTGGTCATCAAAGCCTAGGTTTGTTCTTGTTTTCGATTTGCTTTTGTTTGTCTCGGTTTTTACCCTTGTTTTTTCCTCTTCATTTTTTCGTTTTTCTTTCCTTCTTTTTTCCTTGTTTATTTCCACAAGACTTCCACAAAAATCTCACAAAATTTTCACTAAATGGAAGAGGATAAGAGACTTTCGGATTTAGAAGCAAAGTTGAATCAACTCGCCGGTAGTTGTAATACAATGATGAATGCTCTAAACACCCTCTTGGACCATAATCTTAATGACCCAAGACCACCACCAAGGGGTGGAGGAGGAAGAGGCCGTGGGTATGGTGGCCGTGGGAGAGGACAACCACCTCCTCACATGGAAGATCAATACTCGGATTCGGAGGAGTCCATTGAAGCCCACCCAAGAGATCATGACCGAGACATCAAGGTAGATATTCCCGATTTTTATGGTAGTCTTAATCCCGAGGATCTACTAGTTTGGCTTAGGTCGGTCGAAAGAATCTTTGAATTTAAAGAATACCCCGATAGAAAGTGTTTTAAGGTGGCCATAATGAAATTCAAAGGATATGCCTCCCTTTGGTATGAAAACCTTAAGAACCAAAGAAATCGAGAGGGAAAGGAACCCATTAGGTCATGGCTCAAACTCAAGAAAAAACTCAAAGATAAGTTTGTTTCCAAGGATTACACCCAAGACATGTTCCTTAGATTGGCTCAACTCAAACAAGAGACACAACCTGTAATACTCCGTATTTTCGTACCTTGTAATAAACAAATCTCATTTTTAAGTCGGGTCTTTGGAATGAAACTAGAAGGAGTAAGTTTCACTCAAAGAATGAACTAAAATCGACTTGTGAATCCCTTGAAATTTTCGGCCAAAGTGTTGTGTTTTTGGTGATGATTTTTCTGATTTTTGTAAAACAAAAGGAAACATAAAGATAGTACCTAAATCTAAACACAAAGTAATAGATTTAGGGGTTTAATTAGTTAAGCACAAAGCCACTAACTAATTAATCATAAATCTCAAGCACAAAGTAAGGAGAAAAATGAAGAACACTCAACTCATAAAACTCTAGGGTTTTCATTCAATATCAAATCTGAAAAATATGATGTTAGAGTGAGGGTTTATATAGTACCCTTGCTCTAATCTTGGCCTTACAAATTAAAGAAGATCTAAGGGCCACAAATAGCCCACAAAAAGCAACAATATAACGGCTCAATATGAGCTTGAAATCTGAAAATTGAAGAGAAACAAACAAATGCATAAAGTATAAAACATAAAGGAAGATAGTGACATGTGGGAAAAGGACATGTTGAGGAGAAACATGTGAAGCTTCACTTTTGTTGTTTTCGGCTGACTTGGGTCTCATTCCCACTTGACTTTTGCTCTTGAAGATTTAATTGACTTGTGGTTCGAACCCACATGGGTGCACCCAAAGTTCACACTTCAAAATTAGCACATTCATTGACTTTTCGGTTGCTCTCCAACTTGACTTTCCTTGACTTCTTTGACCCACCAAGCTTGACCAAGATATTATTGTTTAATTCACTCAAAATAAGCTTGGGTGGACCCTAGGACCGTGGCCTAGCCCATGGTTCGAGCCCAAGGACCCAAACCGTGTTCTAGACTAAAACCGCCTTCTCTCGCCTTGACCATTCTTGGTCCAATCTCCTCTCCTTGGAAAGGATTTGTCCTCAAATCCTCGGTCTCTCTTCCTCTTGCTCGGTTTGAACTTTGATCATTGATGAGATTGATTGATATCCCTTTTGCTTCTTGACAAGAATTGGACTTCATGATTGTTGATGCCCAAGAACACCATAGGCCTAGAGATTGATCGAGAGAATAATTGTTCCTTGTTTGGCTCGTGCAAATGACCCTACTCTCTTCTCTTACCATGGCTTCCTTGAATCTACATTCATTTCCTAGCTCATCCTCAAGCTCTTCATACCCAAACTCAATTGAAGCTTGCTTAGGATCACCATGACGCCATTCCTTGCTACGGTCATTCCTTGCACTTCCAATGGACTCATCCTTGTAATGGTTTGGAATTTTCACAATAAGCACGGTGGTTCCATCAAATTTGTGCTCCTCTCCTTTGTTCCTTCTTATTGTCCTAGGGTTGTTCTTGACCATTAGGATTGATTTTTCTTCTCCAACACTTTCGGTTTCCCTTGGCTCGAGTGCTAACCCTAGTACATCCTTAGGATCTTCTTTCTTGAACTTAGGAGAGCATTGTGGGGGATCATCACTTAGCTCTTTTTGTTCAAGCTTAGTTCCTCCTTTGAATCCCCATTTCATGAAACCACTTGAGTAGACTTGGTTATGATAACCACATAGCATTTTTTTGGTATTGTTAGTTCCCACTTTGAACTTCCATCTCAAGAACTCACTTGAACTTTGCAAAACATCAACCTTTGCATCTCCAAATGATTCACTTCCTTTGCACTTGATTGAGTTTCCCGAATTTTCAGTTTTGACTTTATGGAGCTCCTCTCCTTGGCTTCCCCTTATTGTTCTCGGATTGTCTTTGATCATATGGAGGGCTACATTCTCGATCATGAAGGTACTTGTTGAATTAGACGACCTAAGAAGTGTAACCAATTCATGTATGGCCTTGAGGGCCGTGCCTCTCTTCCACAATTCAATCCTTGGATCTTCAATGGTTTCATCCTCCTTGTTGTTGTTAGTATTCACTTTGAATTTCCATTTTAGAAATTCCCTCGACTCTTTGCTTGCAACAACATTCCCGCTCCACATGAATCTCCTTTCCATGAACTTAGGTAAACTTCTCATCTCACATTCATCCCCTTTCTTGAGCATAGGTAGACTTTCTTTTCCAAACTCATCTTGATCATTAGGGACGTCTTTGAGAAGAAGAACACATTCAACCTTCTCATCACTAAACCCATGCTTCATTTCTAGTCCTCCACTTAATACAACATCTTTGCTCGGCTCAAACATGGAGGGTGGGGTGGAATACTTCAAGGTAGAAGGTAGGGGTGTTGGTATGCCCTCTAGTATCATATCACACGGCCCTTCCACCACCATTTCAGTTTGCACTCGCTTCATTTCGGGTCTCCCATCAACCTTCACTTTTTCGTGTGACCCAATCAAGGAGGGAGGGTTAGGGTTCTTCAAAATCGGAGGTAAGGGTGTAAGTTTGATTTTCTTGGCTCCAATTTTAAAAGTATAAGTATTGTCCCTCTCATCATGATTAGCATTTCTCTTCAACTTCCAAGGTTTCCCCAAGAGAAGGTGACAAGCATCTATGGGAATCACATCACACAAAACCTCATCCATGTAATCCCTTCCAATGGAGAAAGAAACCAAGCATTGTCTAACCACCATCACACTCATCTCGGCTCCATTTTTTTCCCATTTCATCTTGTAAGGGTTAGGGTGATCTTGTGTAGGTAAGGCTAGTTTTTCAATGAGAGTATTTGAGGCAACATTATTGCAACTTTCCCCATCAACAACCACATTACAAACCCTTCCCATAATGGTACACCTAGATCTAAAGGTTTGGACTTGGTGATTCTCTTCTAGGGTTAGGGTTTGAGCATGTAATGCTCTACACATCACACGGCCATGGTTAGGGGGTGGCTCTCCTCCTAACCGAGCCATTCTAGCTTCTAACTCCCTCAAGATCACAAGGTTAGGGTTAGGGATAGGTCTACCCCTCATTCGACTCATTTTGATTTCAAGCACTCTTCTAGTTTTCTCCATAGGATCATACATGGTTCCCTCAAGAGTAGTATCATAAGAAAGAGGCATACTCATTGAGAAAACAAAGAAGAACAAACCTGAAAATTTCGGGTGAAACAAGATTGTTTTGGACCGTGTGTTTCTTCAAACCCAACCTAAGCTTTGATGACCAATTTGGAATGAAACTAGAAGGAGTAAGTTTCACTCAAAGAATGAACTAAAATCGACTTGTGAATCCCTTGAAATTTTCGGCCAAAGTGTTGTGTTTTTGGTGATGATTTTTCTGATTTTTGTAAAACAAAAGGAAACATAAAGATAGTACCTAAATCTAAACACAAAGTAATAGATTTAGGGGTTTAATTAGTTAAGCACAAAGCCACTAACTAATTAATCATAAATCTCAAGCACAAAGCAAGGAGAAAAATGAAGAACACTCAACTCATAAAACTCTAGGGTTTTCATTCAATATCAAATCTGAAAAATATGATATTAGAGTGAGGGTTTATATAGTACCCTTGCTCTAATCTTGGCCTTACAAATTAAAGAAGATCTAAGGGCCACAAATAGCCCACAAAAAGCAACAATATAACGGCTCAATATGAGCTTGAAATCTGAAAATTGAAGAGAAACAAACAAATGCATAAAGTATAAAACATAAAGGAAGATAGTGACATGTGGGAAAAGGACATGTTGAGGAGAAACATGTGAAGCTTCACTTTTGTTGTTTTCGGCTGACTTGGGTCTCATTCCCACTTGACTTTTGCTCTTGAAGATTTAATTGACTTGTGGTTCGAACCCACATGGGTGCACCCAAAGTTCACACTTCAAAATTAGCACATTCATTGACTTTTCGGTTGCTCTCCAACTTGACTTTCCTTGGCTTCTTTGACCCACCAAGCTTGACCAAGATATTATTGTTTAATTCACTCAAAATAAGCTTGGGTGGACCCCAGGACCGTGGCCTAGCCCATGGTTCGAGCCCAAGGACCCAAACCGTGTTCTAGACTAAAACCGCCTTCTCTCGCCTTGACCATTCTTGGTCCAGTCTTATATTTTAAGTCGAGCTTATACGAGTTCATATTATTTTATTAAATGGATTTTTATATGTAAATAATAAAGTGAGGGAATGGTTAATGGGATTGACCGAGCAAATAAACCCTACCCTAATAGCACCCATCCTTCGACCTTATACACAACCCAAAAGATCAGCCTTATTTCATCATCTCTTTCTTCATCTATCCTTCGTCCTCTTTCGTCTTCATCATCATCATCAACCGTCATCACCGTCCTCACTGATCATCACCGTCATCATCACACCACATCATCTTCGTCGTTTCATTGTCATCTGCTTCATCGTTCGTCATTATTCTTCGTCTCTGCGTACCATTCTTCCCGTTATACTTGCGGATCCCTTCTTATTTCACTTCAATTTGACGATATCCTCGAGTTTTAGCCTTCTCATCCAAGTTTTGGAGGTACAATTCGTTTTTAGTAAATCAATTAATATTTTCGTCCAAATTTGACCTAGTATTTGGGGACTTCTGATTTAGAGACGTTTTTAATGATTTTGTTTGTCGATTAGTGAGTAATTATCTAGTAATTGATAGGGATATTGTTATTTGTAGAGGTTGTGTTGAATCGGTGCAGTATTGGACGTTTTTGAACTTGAGCTTACTTGAGTTTCACGATTCTCTTCTCCAGGTAAGGGTGCTCCCTTACTTAGTCCTTGTATATGTTATATTGTGATTATAATTGCGTGAACTGACCTGTGTTTAGGTATGAAATTCGTGTATGTGCTGTGTGTTTGAATGTGTGTTTGGTTATGTGAATGGGCTCTTTGTTTTAGGTGTGTAAGGACTGTTTTGGGGTAGTCAAACTTCTGCAGGTTGGGCCTTCTTTGGTAGGAAATTTGTCGTGTGGTTGGCTTT
The DNA here is from genome assembly GCA_023091065.1 of Dianthus caryophyllus. Lineage (NCBI taxonomy): Eukaryota > Viridiplantae > Streptophyta > Magnoliopsida > Caryophyllales > Caryophyllaceae > Dianthus > Dianthus caryophyllus. The sequence continues at coordinate 21,403,242 of CM041527.1, forward strand.
GGATTGAATAGGGCCGATTTGGATGCGTGAGAGAGGCATTACCTGCAATTTGTGTCTTTATTCTTAGAAATTTCTTTATGCAGTTTCTTGTGATTTCTACCCAAATGTGGGGCGTTTATGGGCTGTAAAGCCTTGACCTTGGGAAATTTGCCATAGATGGGTCAATTCTTTGACCTTACTCTTTTGTGATTCATTAGTGTACCATGATAATGTTGATACTAATGAGTTACTTTAGTAAACTATTCCGTTGATGTTATCGTTTGGGCAGCTTATCAGTGAAAACTCTCACGAGAATGTAGTTGTTATGGTTTGTGTAAAGATTTGGAAATTTGAGGGAATGTTTATGGTGGTGGGCTAAACCTTAGAATACGACGGTAGGTTTTGAGTTAAGGGTATCGAGGCTATTCTTAATTTCTCAACAACTTAACTGAATGGATTTTTGTTCTCTTGCCATGACGTATAGCACCATGTGTATGTTCTTATATGGGTGAGGTTGGTAATGCGTGAATTGTATGCGTTATATGAGATTGTAGTAGTATAGTGTGGTAAAGTGAGTATTGTAGCTTGTGATTATGGATACTTTAGTGTATGACTACTTCTTAGACGGAATGAACGGGAATATACATAATGTTTAGAATGAATGAGTGGGCTATGCCTCGAGTATGTTGTTGGCTCGAATGATTGTAAGCTTGGATTAAATGTTGTATGTCTTACTCTGTTATACAAGTATGTATATAATTGTAATGTGAAAACTGTTCTCTTGGCATGACGTTCATACTCCGGTGTTCGGAGTGATTTGGGTCTGTGTGGCCCGGTGTTCGGAGTGATTTGGGTCTGTGTGGCCCGGTGTTCGGAGTGATTTGGGTCTGTGTGGCCCGGTGTTCGGAGTGTTGTGGGTCTGTGTGGCCCGGTGTTGTGGGTCTGTGTGGCCCGGTGTTTGGGTCTGTGTGGCCCGGTGACTTGGAGGAGTTATGATTGGTGGAGTTGTGGAGCGTTGGCGATATGGTAAGTCCCTTGTGTGGAGTTACACAGTGGGGTCCTTGTCCTTGCTTGATTTATGAGACTGTCTGTTACACGTCCGAACTAGTACACTTCTGGCATATTACTGAATTTACATACATAAAGATATAATATGTTTTCTTCTCAGACTCTAAGCTTCCTTTAGCGCCTTACTTTTCTTATGCGCCTTTTTATAAGATGATGTGAAGGCTAACTAGGGTTTTGTTGTCTTGTTGTGCCTGTTACGTTCCCCACCCCGTAGGTACTCGGACGTGCTCGTGCTGTTTTGGGGACGCTGGAGGGATCGCTTGTCTTGGTCTTGAGTCTAGACACCGCAATAGACGTCTCAGTATTTGTTTATCGTTTTCGGCAGTTTTCGGCCTGCGTGCCATGTTGCTGTCTTGAGTGACAGTTGTAGTTAAGAGTTTTGATTCCTTTATCGTCGCTTTCAGTTTTTATACAGGTGTTCAGTTCAGTTGCTCTCTTGGGTATACATGAAATGAAACTAGATGGGCTAAGTTTCACTCAAGAAATGAACTAAAATCGACTTGTGGTGTTGATAAAAATCTCGGCCAAATGATAGGTTTTTGTGAAGTAATTTTCTGATTTTTTGTAAACAAGAAAAAACATAAAGGATAGTAACTAAATCTACACACAAAGTAATAGACTTAGGTTTTAATTAGTTAAGCACTAAGCCACTAACTAATTGTTCTCTAAACTCAAACACAAAGCTAAGAGAAAAAAGAAAATACTCAAGTTTTTAGGGTTCAACCTCTTAATCATTCAAATCTGAAAATTTTGATGTGAGAATGAGGGTTTATATAATACCCTCATTCTAATCTTGACCTTACATTACAAAGAGGATCTAAGGGCTCACAAGAGTCCCAAAATACTACAAAATAACGGTTCAAAAGGCTCACATGTGAGCTGAAAATTTACAATGTAAAAGACAAACTATAAAGCATAAAGGTAATGGTGACACTTGACTCCATCCTCTCCCTTCTTTGTTGATGATCATCCAAGGGCCCTTGTGTGAGCCTTGGGGTTGGGTTTGGACGGTCCATGTGACCAATTTTTCAGAAATTTAAACTCATACAATAAAGCATAAAGTAGTGAAAGGGACATGAATGAAAAAGACATAAAACATAAAACAATGTGATGATCTTGGTGGCTTGATTAGGCCGGCTCCTTGGACCTCCATTGAGCTAGCTTTTGTGAACCATGTGAGTCCTTTATTGGAGGGTTAACTCACATGGGTGCACCCAATTTGACCACATTCAAAAATAGCATATTCTTTGACTTTTTGTTGCTCTCCAACTTGACTTCTCTTGACTTTTCTTGACTTTTCTTGACCACCAAGTATGGCTTGATTTGACCATAGAATTGACTTCACTTCGCTCTTGGTGGCCCCTTGGACCATGGTCTAGGCGTGGGTTTGAGCCCAAGGGCTCAACCCTTGGCTCAACTCCATCTCATCCTTGACCACCTTGACCATTTTTGGTCCAATCTCCTCTCCTTGGAAAGGATTTGCCCTCAAATCCTTGGAGATCCTCTTGCTTTCTCCTTGGCTCGATTTCATGCTCAATCCTCGACTTAACCCTTGCTCGAACTTGGTCTTCACGGTTTTGGGCCTCCAAGGACACCACTTAGCTAGGGTTTGGAGAATTGGTTGGACTCCTTTGCTTTGGCTCGAGGGGATGATCATGTTCTCCTCCTTGGTCACGGTTTGCTTGACCTCACACTCTTCCTCGAGCATTTCTTTGAGCCCACGACTCATAGCCATGCCAGCCATCCATTCTTGCTCATGATCGAGCCCTTCAATGATTCTCCATCTTAAAGACCCACTTGATCTTTCCTTGCCATCGATTTTAGCCCTCTCTTGGACTTCACTCTCATTGTAGATTGATTTGTCATACTCATGTTGCTCCTCTCCTAGAATCCTTCTTGTTGCTCTAGGGTTTTCCCCAAGGTCTAGGCTCACCATTTCCTCTTGCCCATTCCTTTTCGGTTCAAGGCCTCTCAAGCCTTCACACCCACTTAAACTCGGCTCCAATTTCATCTCCTCACTAGAGCTTCCTTCAATGATCGATTCAAACAAGCACGAGTTAGTTTTGTAGCCCATCATAGGAGGTAGTGGTGTGAGCACAATGAGTTTCTCCTTGTATTTGAAGGAGTAAGTATTGCTCCTTCCATGATGAGAGGAATCTCTCTCATACTCCCATGGTCTTCCAAGCAACAAGTGACATGCATCCATGTCGAGTATTTCTAAGTAACCTCATCTTTGTAATCTTGGCCAATTGAAAATGGCACCTTGCATTGTTTGTTGACCTTCACCTCGGCTCCCTTGTTGAGCCACCTTAGTTTGTAGGGGCTAGGGTGTTCCAAAGTGGGTAGGTTTAGTTTCTCCACAAGCATTTTGGAAGCCACATTAGTACAACTTCCACCATCGATGATGAGATTGCACACTTTCCCCATGATTGTACACTTAGACCGAAATATTTGTTGCCTTTGGTCTATGTTCTCACTTGATTCTTGAGTGTGCATCACTCGCCATATGACTAAGCTCAACCCCGAGTCCGGGGGAACTAATGTTTCGGCCACCTTCACTTCCTCAACTCCCTCTTTTTTTTCTTCCTCACAAACTAAGACCTCATCGTCTCCCCAATGCACAACCTCACTTGTGTTCAAGGTCCTCTTGCTAGGGCATTCCTTGGCAAAATGACCATACCCTTGACATTGGTAGCACTTCTTGAGAGGAATTGTTCTCTTAGGGCCATAGTCAATTCCCTTCCCCTTGTCGACACTTGATGGTTTGATAGTAGGGCAAGGCTCACCAATTTTGATCCCTCCTTGGTTTGACGTGGGGTTGGCCTTGGTGGTGCTCTTATCCGAGTCCCCTCTCCCCTTCTCTAGCCTTTCCACACGAGTGGCCATAGTGACGGCCTCATCGAATGACCACAAGTTTTGCATCTTCACCCGGTTAGCTATCCTAGGGTTTAGGCCCTCGACAAACCTAGCTATCTTTTGCTCGGGTTTTTCATTCATCTCACATTGTAGTGTGAGTTGTTCAAAGTCCCTAAGGTAGGATTCGATGGGTTGTGTTTCTTGTTTGAGTTGGGCTAGCCTAAGAAACATGTCTTGGGTGTAATCCTTGGGGACAAACTTATCCTTGAGCTTTTTCTTGAGTTTGAGCCATGACCTAATGGGTTCCTTTCCCTCTCGATTTCTTTGGTTCTTAAGGTTTTCATACCAAAGGGAGGCATAGCCTTTGAATTTCATGATGGCCACCTTAAAACACTTTCTATCGGGGTATTCTTTAAATTCAAAGATTCGTTCAACCGACCTAAGCCAATCTAGTAGATCCTCGGGATTAAGACTACCATAAAAGTCGGGAATTTCTACCTTGATGTCTCGGTCATGATCTCTTGGTTGCACTTCAAGGGACTCCTCCGAATCCGAGTATTGATCCTCCATGTGAGGAGGGGGTTGGCCTCTCCCACGGCCTCCAAAGCCACGCCCTCTTCCTTTTCCACCTCTAGGTGGTGGTCTTGGCTCATGAATGTTTTGATCCAAGAGAGTGTTTAGAGCATTCATCATTAAAGTGCAATTACCGGTGAGTTGAGTCAACTTCTCTTCTAAATCGGAAAGCCTTTTATCCTCCCTTCTATCCTCTTCCATTTTGTGAAAATTTTGTGAGTTTTTGTGGAAGTTTTGGTGGAAAATAAACAAGGAAAAGAAGGAAAGAAAACGAAAAATTGAAGAGGAAATACAAGTGTAAACCGAGAAACACAAAAACAAAAATCGAAAACAAGAACAAACCTAGGCTTTGATGACCAATTTGAAATGAAACTAGATGGGCTAAGTTTCACTCAAGAAATGAACTAAAATCGACTTGTGGTGTTGATAAAAATCTCGGCCAAATGATAGGTTTTTGTGAAGTAATTTTCTGATTTTTTGTAAACAAGAAAAAACATAAAGGATAGTAACTAAATCTACACACAAAGTAATAGACTTAGGTTTTAATTAGTTAAGCACTAAGCCACTAACTAATTGTTCTCTAAACTCAAGCACAAAGCTAAGAGAAAAAAGAAAATACTCAAGTTTTTAGGGTTCAACCTCTTAATCATTCAAATCTGAAAATTTTGTTGTGAGAATGAGGGTTTATATAATATCCTTATTCTAATCTTGACCTTACATTACAAAGAGGATCTAAGGGCTCACAAAAGTCCCAAAATACTACAAAATAACGGTTCAAAAGGCTCACATGTGAGCTAAAAATTTGCAATGTAAAAGACAAACTATAAAGCATAAAGGTGATGGTGACACTTGACTCCATCCTCTCCCTTCTTTGTTGATGATCATCCAAGGGCCCTTGTGTGAGCCTTGGGGTTGGGTTTGGACGGTCCATGTGACCAATTTTTCAGAAATTTAAACTCATACAATAAAGCATAAAGTAGTGAAAGGGACATGAATGAAAAAGACATAAAACATAAAACAATGTGATGATCTTGGTGGCTTGATTAGGCCGGCTCCTTGGACCTCCATTGAGCTAGCTTTTGTGAACCATGTGAGTCCTTTATTGGAGGGTTAACTCACATGGGTGCACCCAATTTGACCACATTCAAAAATAGCATATTCTTTGACTTTTTGTTGCTCTCCAACTTGACTTCTCTTGACTTTTCTTGACCACCAAGTATGGCTTGATTTGACCATAGAATTGACTTCACTTAGCTCTTGGTGGCCCCTTGGACCATGGTCTAGGCGTGGGTTTGAGCCCAAGGGCTCAACCCTTGGCTCAACTCCATCTCATCCTGGAATGAAACTTGATGGGCTAAGTTTCACTCAAAGGATGAACTAAAATCGATCTTGAATTGTATGTGAAATTCTCGGCCAAAGTGGTATTTTTGTGATGAATTTTTCTGATTTTTTGTAAAACAAAAGAAAACATAAAGATAGTAACTAAATCTACACACAAAGTAATAGACTTAGGTTTTAATTAGTTAAGCACTAAGCCACTAACTAATTAATCATAAATCTCAAGCACAAAGCAAGGAGAAAATGATGAACACTCAACTCTTAAAACTCTAGGGTTTTCATTCAATATCAAAATCTGAAAATTATGATGTTAGAGTGAGGGTTTATATAGGACCCTTGCTCTAATCTTGGCCTTACATTTCAAGCTAATCTAAGGGTCACAATTGACCCAGAAAAACAACATAATACTCGGTCCTCAAGGCTCACATGAGCTGAAAATTTGAAAGGAAAACAACAAATACATAAAGTTTAAAGCATAAAGCACAAAAGGTAGATAGTGACATGCGTTGAAAGGGACTTATTGAGGAACACATGTGAAGCTTCTTTGTGATCTATTTTCGGCTGTTTTGGGTCTCTCCCACTTGACTTTGGCTCTTGATAATTTAATTGACTTGAGGTTGACCTTTGGACCTAAGGTTGGAAGCGGGCCCTAGGTCAATGGATTGCGAACTCTCAACTCCCGTTGCAATCTCCCCGGGTTGAAAAGGATTTGCCCTCAAATCCTCTCCTGCTTCATCCTCCAAGTCTTCAAGATACGGGCTAAGGTCTCCCACGTTAAACGTGCCATGGACTCCGTACTCTCCCGGTAAATCAACTTTGTAAGCATTCGGTCCAATTTTCTCAAGTATCTCGAAGGGACCCTCGGCCCTAGGCATGAGCTTGTTCTTTCTCTTATCCGGAAACCTTTCCTTCCTCAAGTGCAACCATACCAAATCTCCCGGCTTGAATTCTTTTGGAGTCTTTCGGCCCTTTGACCTAGTCTTGTAGGTCTCATTCGACTTCTCGATTTGTTTCTTGACTTGGTTGTGGATGCTCATCATGAACTCAACACGCTTCTTGGCATCGTAACTCATCTCCTTGCTCTTGACGGGGGCTAGGTCCGTGGGCATGAGAGGGTTGGCTCCATAGACCACTTCAAACGGTGATTGTCCCGTGCTAGAAGAAGGGGCACGGTTAAAAGCGATTTCGGCGTGGGCAAGCTTGAAATCCCAATCTTTCAAGGATTTGGAAACGATGCTCCTAAGGATCCTCCCCAAGGTTTTATTAGTGACCTCGGTTTGGCCATCCGTTTGAGGATGGTGACTTGTGCTAAACAAGAGCCTCGTTTTTAGCAACTTCCACAAGGTCTTCCAAAAGTGGCTCATGAACTTGGTGTCTCGATCGGATACAATGGTTTTGGGGACTCCATGCAATTTGACCACTTCCTTGAAGTACAATTCGGCCACACTCATGGCATCTTCGGTTTTCTTGCACGCAATGAAGTGAGCCATCTTGCTAAATCGATCCACCACAACCATGATGGAGTCCTTACCTCGTTGAGTTCTAGGCAAAGCGACGATGAAATCCATGCTAACGTCCTCCCATGGCCGATTTGGGATGGGTAGAGGAGTGTAGGGTCCCGTTTGAAAGAAGGATTTGGATTGTTGGCACGAAGCGCATCTCTTGATCACATCTTGGACATCTCCAAGCATCTTGGGCCAATAGAATTGATCTTGGAGGATGTCGTAAGTCTTTTGAATTCCAAAATGCCCGGCTAAACCATTAGAGTGAATCTCACGCACTAGGAGAAGTCGATAGGAACCCTTAGGAATGCACAACCGATTCCCCAAGAATAGGAATCCCTCTTGAAGTGTGTACTTGCTTCCTACCTTGCATTGCCCCTCACGAATGGAACTCCACTCACCCTTGAAGTCGGGATCCTCCACATAGAGCCCTTTCATGAATTCAAAACCCAACACTCTTTGCTCCATGTAGCTTAGCATGGTGTGCCTCCGAGATAATGCATCGGCCACCACGTTATTCTTTCCTTCAATGAACTTGCTTGAGAAAGAGAACGATTGAAGAAATTCTACCCACTTGGCGTGCCTATGATTCAACTTGTGTTGTCCATTGATGTATTTGAGAGCCTCATGATCCGAATGAAGAACAAACGGTTTGGGCTTGAGGTAATGGCTCCAATGAGCGAGAGCCCTAACGATGGCATAGAATTCTTTGTCGTAGGTGGAATAATTGAGCTTGGCACCATTCAATTTCTCACTAAAGTAAGCGATTGGCTTGTGTTCTTGTAATAGAACGGCCCCAATTCCAACTCCACTAGCATCACATTCGACTTCAAAAAGCTTATTGAAATCCGGTGGTGTAAGAATAGGTGAATCACACAACAACTTCTTGATTTTATTGAAGGAATTCTCGGCCCCCTCACTCCACTTGAATTCCCCTTTCTTCATACACTCGGTGATGGGTGCCATGACGGTGCTAAAATCCTTGATAAATCGTCGATAAAAAGAAGCCAAGCCATGAAAGCTTCTCACCTCGGTTATGTTCTTCGGAATGGGCCATGATTTGATAGCCTCCACTTTCTCTTGATCCACTAGTATACCTCGGCTAGAGATGATATAGCCCAAGAATTGGACTTCGCTTTGCATGAAGGAACACTTCTCTAGCTTGCCATACAACTTGTGGTCTCGAAGTGTCTCAAATAACACTTGCAAGTGATGTAGATGAGCCTCTTTGGAAGGGCTATACACCAAGATATCGTCAAAGTAAACCACAACGAACCTTCCCAAGTAAGGTCTCAAAACCTCGGTCATCAATCTCATGAAGGTGCTAGGAGCATTGGATAGTCCAAAAGGCATGACTAACCATTCATATAACCCATGCTTCGTTTTAAAAGCCGTCTTCCATTCATCACCCTCTTTGATTCTCACTTGATGGTATCCTTGTCGCAAATCAATCTTGGAAAACAATCGAGCCCCACTAAGCTCATCAAGAATGTCATCAAGTCTAGGTATAGAAACCTATACTAGACCGTAATATTGTGTATAGCTCGACTATCCGTACACATTCTCCAAGTTCCATCCTTCTTAGGTACCAAGAGTGTAGGTACGGCACAAGGACTAAGAGATTCTCTTACAAACCCCTTTTCCATGAGTTCCCCAATTTGTTGTTGAAGTTCTTGTGTAGCCTTAGGATCACTTCGATATGCGGCCTTATCAGCTAGTGTCGCTCAGGAACAAGATCAATTTGATGCTCAATGCCCCTAATAGGGGTAGGCCGTGTGGTAGCTCGAGAGGAAACACATCCTTGTAGAGTTCTAAGAGCTCTTGAACTTCACATGGAATCGGTTTTTCACTTTCCTGAGGAGTTTCTTTGGCAATGAGGGCATAAACAACCATTCCCTTGCTAAGCTCTTGTTTCATTTCTTGTTCCCCAACTAGTAGAACTCCCTCTAGGGGCTTGGTTAGGGTTGGAGTGGCTCGGCCACCCATGTTTGGAGGCAAGGGTGTGAGTTTGATCTTCTTGTCTCTAAACTTGAAAGTATAGGTGTTGTCTCTTCCCTCATGAGTTGCATTTCGATCAAATTCCCAAGGTCTCCCTAATAAAAGGTGACAAGCATCCATAGGAATCACATCACACCACACTTCATCCATATAATCTCTTCCCATAGAAAAAGAAACCAAACATCGTTTGTCAACCAAAATTTCGGCCTCCCTATTCAACCATCTCAACTTGTATGGGTTTGGGTGTTTTTGTGTGGGTAAGGCAAGTTTATCGATGAGGGTTTTTGAAGCAACATTAACACAACTCCCTCCATCAATAATGAGGTTACAAACCCTCTTCCCAATGGTACATTTAGACCTAAAAATCTGATTTTTTTGACTTTCCTCCAAAGGTTGAGGTTGGGTATGCATAACCCTCCAAGTTACAAGACCAAGGTTTGACCCAACTCCTCCTTTCATTCGGCTCAACTTAGCCACTATTTCCATTCTCAATTTCTCCATAGAGTCATACATGGTTCCCTCAAGAGTAGTATCACAAGAGAGAGGCATACTCATTGAGAAAAACAAAGAACAAACCTGAAAATTTCGGGTGAAACAAGGATGTTTTGGACCGTGTGTTTCTTCAAACCCAACCAAAGCTTTGATGCCAATTTGGAATGAAACTTGATGGGCTAAGTTTCACTCAAAGGATGAACTAAAATCGATCTTGAATTGTATGTGAAATTCTCGGCCAAAGTGGTATTTTTGTGATGAATTTTTCTGATTTTTTGTAAAACAAAAGAAAACATAAAGATAGTAACTAAATCTACACACAAAGTAATAGACTTAGGTTTTAATTAGTTAAGCACTAAGCCACTAACTAATTAATCATAAATCTCAAGCACAAAGCAAGGAGAAAATGATGAACACTCAACTCTTAAAACTCTAGGGTTTTCATTCAATATCAAAATCTGAAAATTATGATGTTAGAGTGAGGGTTTATATAGGACCCTTGCTCTAATCTTGGCCTTACATTTCAAGCTAATCTAAGGGTCACAATTGACCCACAAAAACAACATAATACTCGGTCCTCAAGGCTCACATGAGCTGAAAATTTGAAAGGAAAACAACAAATACATAAAGTTTAAAGCATAAAGCACAAAAGGTAGATAGTGACATGTGTTGAAAGGGACTTATTGAGGAACACATGTGAAGCTTCTTTGTGATCTATTTTCGGCTGTTTTGGGTCTCTCCCACTTGACTTTGGCTCTTGATAATTTAATTGACTTGAGGTTGACCTTTGGACCTAAGGTTGGAAGCGGGCCCTAGGTCAATGGATTGCGAACTCTCAACTCCCGTTGCACATCCTTGACCACCTTGACCATTTTTGGTCCAATACAGGTGTTTGCCAATGGACCCGTTCAGTCGGGTCCCGTAACACCGTCATTTAGGTGGGGTCCGTCCGTCCTAAATGGGGGTGTTACAAAGTGGTATCAGAGAGCCGACCCTGATAAAATGAACATAAAATGAATCCTAAAATGAACTTAGGTGCGTTGTGTCTTAAAATGAATATAGGAATTAAAATGAACCCCATGGAAATGACTGGTGATCCAAGCAACACCAGGGTTAGGGAGACGTCCTGAAACCCTGGGTGGGAGACGTCCCTAGAGAGCTTGGTAGCCATGAGTTGAAGTGGTTAATGGGGGTAAAGTGTGTCGGGTTGCGTTGATGTGCTGATGATTGTCTTGTTTGTGATTATGTTTTGTGATCATGGAGAACTGAGATACGGCGATGAGACGTGTTAAGGCGTGAGGAGTTGTTATGGAGTTGTGGAGATATTATGGTGTTGTTGTTGATCTTTGGTGTGGGATCGGTACGAGGAACGTCATGGCGAGGAAGCGGTAAATAGTACAGGTTTAATTATTATATTATTATGATCCCGCCCACCCTCCCCTTAAGCCAAATATTGATATACCTTGTTCTTTATCAGTTTCCTTTATAATTCGTAGAAGTTGTTGTTATATACCATTGCTTCATTATCTTATATTTTCTTATACGTCCTCGTTTTATTTAGTATGTACATTGTTAGTTTGATTGATGGAGGATGGGACTAGGACCATATGGTCACTGGAGGCACTGTGATGTGCATTTTGGAAATTGTGGTTTTGGTTGCTGATACATAGATATATATATAGTCATAACTGAGTTTGACTGATAATATTGGTACTTATATGAACTCTCTGTTGACGTTAAATGTATGCTTAAATATGAGTTATGATATATGCTTCCGTTAGATTTCCTATACGTTTTGATTATAATCATGAAGTGTGTATGGCTACCTTGTGCTTTATGACGTGTGTCATTGTTGTTATCAACATATGTTATGATGATATAAATGTATGTGTGTCTGGTTTGTGTGTCGTTTAAAGTGTGAAACGATGATGATGATGCGTGTGCATGTAATATGGTGATATTGGTTTTGAGATGTATTTATGTCATGAGTAAGCTTGGTTATAAGAGAACGGGGTCGGATTGCGGTAAGCTGGGTTTGTATATGAAATATAGGGAAGCGAAATGGTATCGGAATAGTCGTGAGAAGGTGAATGAACAGCCGAGATATGAACGAGTATGTGAATGAGGATTTACAATGTCGTTTGATGATCTATAAACTTCTTTGGGTCATGAATAATTTAATTATGGATTGAGTCAATTGAAAAGTGTATAAGCCGTGTGAGGTAGTATGTGTGATTTGTCGTCATAGTTGTCCGCAAGTGTATATGCTGAGTATTGGTCCCTGTCTTGATTCTTGCGACTATTGTCTATTTGTTCTCTGACTATCTTTCTTTGTTCTATTGTCTGCTTTGCTACCAGGTGTTCTGTTCTTTCTTTGCAATTATAGTCTTGGTGATAGGATTGTGATGTCATATGAAGGGTTGTAAATGTGTGCATTTCAGCGATGGTCGGTTAAGAGTCGAGTTGAGAGTTTTAGTGTTCTGTTGTAGGAAGTGTTGTGTGTGTATTAATGTGTGTCGTGACGACGAACGGAAATACAAAAGTGAGAGTTGTGAAGATATGTTAGTTTTAGTATGAGTATAGATAGATGTGTATGTAATAACATGAATAATAATAAACGGAAAGAAAATAAGAAGGTGACAACCAGTGTGTGAGGTGGTCGAAAAGAAAGAGAACGTTAGAGAGGAGAACAGATAGAGCATCGAGGACAGAATCAACATAGATTGAGTAGCTAGGTTAAGAGATAATTGAGCATGCCATTACGTTGTTAGAATCTCCTGCTTATACATGAGTGTCATAATAATAAGTCCCAACGCTAATTAATATTCTTGATGACTGTGATGCAAACACGTTATTTTCTTTTCCCTTCTTTTACTTGACCTATGTTGTTAGTTACGTGGACGTAACTCTTTTTTTTAGGGGAGGTAGAAAGCCGAAAATTTTGTTTTGTGTTGTTGTTGCATGTTATGGATGTTTAAGTGGCACTACCTTGACCTTAGTGTTTGTTGATCATGTTGTGAACTTGCTTGTGTGTGTGTCTATACGTTAGCCTGTCGTGTGCTGTTGGTTGGTTGGTTAGTGTTATGAATTTCGGGAAACTATCAAGAGCGTACGGTTGCATTCTTTGGGTGACATGTTATGATTGAAATGTTTGGCCTCCTTTGGTAAGGAGTAGCGATGTTTGGTTACGTGACATTTTGGTTTGTTGCGGTTGATGGTTAGGAATTTCGGGACGAAATTCTTTTAAGGGGGGAAGTCTGTAATACTCCGTATTTTCGTACCTTGTAATAAACAAATCTCATTTTTAAGTCGGGTCTTATATTTTAAGTCGAGCTTATACGAGTTCATATTATTTTATTAAATGGATTTTTATATGTAAATAATAAAGTGAGGGAATGGTCAATGGGATTGACCGAGCAAATAAACCCTACCCTAATAGCACCCATCCTTCGACCTTATACACAACCCAAAAGATCAGCCTTATTTCATCATCTCTTTCTTCATCTATCCTTCGTCCTCTTTCGTCTTCATCATCATCATCATCAACCGTCATCACCGTCCTCACTGATCATCACCGTCATCATCACACCACATCATCTTCGTCGTTTCATTGTCATCTGCTTCATCGTTCGTCATTATTCTTCGTCTCTGCGTACCATTCTTCCCGTTATACTTGCGGATCCCTTCTTATTTCACTTCAATTTGACGATATCCTCGAGTTTTAGCCTTCTCATCCAAGTTTTGGAGGTACAATTCGTTTTTAGTAAATCAATTAATATTTTCTTCCAAATTTGACCTAGTATTTGGGGACTTCTGATTTAGAGACGTTTTTAATGATTTTGTTTGTCGATTAGTGAGTAATTATCTAGTAATTGATAGGGATATTGTTATTTGTAGAGGTTGTGTTGAATCGGAGCAGTATTGGACGTTTTTGAACTTGAGCTTACTTGAGTTTCACGATTCTCTTCTCCAGGTAAGGGTGCTCCCTTACTTAGTCCTTGTATATGTTATATTGTGATTATAATTGCGTGAACTGACCTGTGTTTAGGTATGAAATTCGTGTATGTGCTGTGTGTTTGAATGTGTGTTTGGTTATGTGAATGGGCTCTTTGTTTTAGGTGTGTAAGGACTGTTTTGGGGTAGTCAAACTTCTGCAGGTTGGGCCTTGCTGGTAGGGGCTGTCGTGTGGTTGGCTTTGGATTGAATAGGGCCGATTTGGATGCGTGAGAGAGGCATTACATTTGTGTCTTCTTCTTAGAATTTCTTGTCACAGTTTCTTTGTGATTTCTACCCAAATGTGGGGCGTTTATGGTCAGTAAGCCTTGACCTTAAATTTGCCATAGATGGGTCAATTGCTGACCTTACTCTTTTGTGTTTCTTTTGTGTACCATGATAATGTTGATACTAATGAGTTACTTTAGTAAACTATTCCGTTGATGTTATCGTTTGGAACGCTTATCGAAGTGAAAACTCTCTGAGAATGTAGTTGTTATGGTTTGTGTAAAGATTTGGAAATTTGAGGGAATGTTTATGGTGGTGGGCTAAACCTTAGAATACGACGGTAGGTTTTGGGTTAAGGGTATCGAGGCTATTCTTAATTTCTCAACAACTTAACTGAATGGATTTTTGTTCTCTTGCCTTCGTATAGCACCATGTGTATGTTCTTATATGGGTGAGGTTGGTAATGCGTGAATTGTATGCGTTATATGAGATTGTAGTAGTATAGTGTGGTAAAGTGAGTATTGTAGCTTGTGATTATGGATACTTTAGTGTATGACTACTTCTTAGACGGAATGAACGGGAATATACATAATGTTTAGAATGAATGAGTGGGCTATGCCTCGAGTATGTTGTTGGCTCGAATGATTGTAAGCTTGGATTAAATGTTGTATGTCTTACTCTGTTATACAAGTATGTATATAATTGTAATGTGCAAACTGTTCTCTTGGCATGACGTTCATACTCCGGTGTTCGGAGTGATTTGGGTCTGTGTGGCCCGGTGTTCGGAGTGATTTGGGTCTGTGTGGCCCGGTGTTCGGAGTGATTTGGAGTGCAGTGGCGGTGTTCTGAGTGTTGTGGATCTGTGTGGCCCGGTGTTGTGGGTCTGTGTGGCCCCGTGTTTGGGTCTGTGTGGCCCGGTGACTTGGAGGAGTTATGATTGGTGGAGTTGTGGAGCGTTGGCGATATGGTAAGTCCCTTGTGTGGAGTTACACAGTGGGGTCCTTGTCCTTGCTTGATTTATGAGACTGTCTGTTACACGTCCGAACTAGTACACTTCTGGCATATTACTGAATTTACATACATAAAGATATAATATGTTTTCTTCTCAGACTCTAAGCTTCCTTTAGCGCCTTACTTTTCTTATGCGCCTTTTTATAAGATGATGTGAAGGCTAACTAGGGTTTTGTTGTCTTGTTGTGCCTGTTACGTTCCCCACCCCGTAGGTACTCGGACGTGCTCGTGCTGTTTTGGGGACGCTGGAGGGATCGCTTGTCTTGGTCTTGAGTCTAGACACCGCAATAGACGTCTCAGTATTTGTTTATCGTTTTCGGCAGTTTTCGGCCTGCGTGCCATGTTGCTGTCTTGAGTGACAGTTGTAGTTAAGAGTTTTGATTCCTTTATCGTCGCTTTCAGTTTTTATACAGGTGTTCAGTTCAGTTGCTCTCTTGGGTATACAGGTGTTTGCCAATGGACCCGTTCAGTCGGGTCCCGTAACGCCGTCATTTAGGTGGGGTCCGTCCGTCCTAAATGGGGGTGTTACACAACCCATCGAATCCTACCTTAGGGACTTTGAACAACTCACTTTACAATGTGAGATGAGTGAAAAACCCGAGCAAAAGATTGCAAGATTTGTCGAGGGTCTAAACCCTAGGATAGCAAACCGGGTCAAGATGCAAAATTTATGGTCATTCGATGAGGCCGTCACTATGGCCATGAGAGTTGAGAGGCTAGAGAAGGGAAGAGGGGACACGGCCAAACACACCACCAAGGCCACTCCTAACACGAGCCAAGGAGGGGTCAAAATAGTCGAGGCTTGTCCTACTACCAAGCCATCAAGTGTTGATAAGGGAAAGGGAATTGACTATGGCCCTAAAAAAACAATTCCTCTCAAGAAGTGCTACCAATGTCAAGGATATGGTCATTTTGCTAAGGAGTGCCCTAGCAAGAGGGCCTTGAACACGAGTGAAGTGGTGCATTGGGGAGACGATGAGGTCTTAGTTTGTGAGGAAGAAAAAAAAGAGGAAGTTGTGGGAGAGAGGATGGCCGAAACCCTAGTTCCCCCGGACTCGGGGTTGAGCTTAGTCATATGGCGAGTGATGCACACTAAGGAATCAAGTGAGAGCATAGACCAAAGGCAACAAATATTTCGGTCTAAGTGTACGATCATGGGGAAAGTGTGCAACCTAATCATCGATGGTGGAAGTTGTACTAATGTGGCTTCCAAAATGCTTGTGGAGAAGCTAAACCTACCCACTTTAGAGCACCCTAGCCCCTACAAACTAAGGTGGCTCAACAAGGGAGTCGAAGTGAAGGTCAACAAACAATGCAAGGTGCCATTTTCGATTGGTCAAGATTACAAAGATGAGGTTACTTGTGAAATTCTCGACATGGATGCATGTCACTTGTTGCTTGGGAGGCCATGGGAGTATGAGAGGGATTCCTCTCATCATGGAAGGAGCAATACTTACTCCTTCAAATACAAGGAGAAACTCATTGTGCTCACACCACTACCTCCTATGATGGGCTACAAAACTAACTCGTGCTTGTTTGAATCGATCATTGAAGGAAACTCTAGCGTGGAGATGAAATTGGAGCCGAGTTTAATTGGGTATGAAGGCTTGAGAGGCCTTGAACCGGAAAGGGAAGGGCAAGAGGAAATGGTGAGCCTAGACCTTGAGGAAAACCCTAGAGCAACAAGGAGGATTCTAGGAGAGGAGCAACATGAGGGTGATACGCCAATCAACAGTGAAACAACCGACTACAACAAGAATGTGGACAAAGAAAGAACAAAAATCGATGGTAAAGAAAGATCAAGTGGATCTTTGCGATGGAGAATCATTGATGGGCTCGATCATGAGCAAGAATGGATGGATGGCATGGCTATGAGTCGTGGTCTCAAAGAAATGCTCGAGGAAGAATGTGTAGACAAGCAAGCCATGATCAAGGATGAACACGTGATCAATCACACGAGCCAAGCAAAAGGGGTCCATCCTCTTCTCCAAAATTTGATCAAGTGGTGTCCTTGGAAGCTTAGAGCCGTGAAAGCCAAGGTCGAGCAATGGTTAAGTCGAGAATCAAGCATGAAATCGAGCCAAAGGGGAAGCAAAAGGATCTCCAAGGATTTGAGGGCAAATCCTTTCCAAGGAGAGGAGATTGGACCAAGAATGGTCAATGAGATCAAGGATGGAGAGGAGTTAGATGGGTTGGGTCCATGGTCCCAAACCCTAGCCTAGGCCTTGGACCTAGGGGCCACTATGAGCTAAGTCAAGTCAATTCTATGGTCAAATCTAGCCATACTTAGTGGTCAAAGGAAGTCAAGGGAAGGTCAAGTTGGAGAGCAACTAAGAAGTCAATGAATATGCTATTTTTGAATGTGGTCACTTTGGGTGCACCCATGTGAGTTAATCCTCCAATAAGAAGACTCACATGGCTCACAAAAGTTAGCTCAAGGAGGTCCCATGGAGCCGGCTATAACAAATCCCCATGACCATCACATTAGTTATGCTTTAAGTCATTTTCATTCATGTCACTTTCATTACTTTATGCTTTATGTTGTATTGAATGTAGACAAATGATCCTTGTAATAAGCCCCTTAAGACCGTCCCCCTTGATCCCCAAGTCCCCAAGTCATAGCCCTTGGATGCTCATCAAAATACAAGGATAGGATGGAACCACAAGTCATTGTCTACTTTTGTAATTTGTTGTTTTCCTTCAAAATTTTCAGCTCTTGTAAGGCTATATGAGCCGTTTTTTTGTTGCATTTAAGGGACTCTTGTGAGCCCTTAGATCATCTTTGAATTGTAAGGTCAAGATTAGAGTGTGGGTATTATATAAACCCTCACTCTCCCCTTTGTATTTTCAGATTTGGATGATTGAATGAAAACCCTAATTTGAGAGCTCTTTCATTTTTCCCTTAGCTTTGTGCTTGAGTTTAGTGAGTGATTAGTTAGTGGCTTAGTGCTTAACTAATCAAAACCTAAATCTATTACTTTGTGTTTAGATTTAGATCTATCTTTTATGTTTCATTTACTTACACAAAAATCAGAAAATTTCCCACAAAAACACATCACCTTGGCCGAGTATATTGTTAATATTTCGATTTGGTTTTTGTTGTTCCCTTGAGTGAAACTTAACCCATCAAGTTTCACTCCACCCAAGCCTTATCGTCATCGACGTTATTAGCAAAACGTCCCTCCGCAGCAGAATCATGAATAGAACGGCTCTCAGCATATAAGCCGTTATAAAAGGTCATAATCACGAGCCAGTCGTTCAACCCATGATGAGGACAATCCCGAATCAGCTTCTTATACCTCTCCCATGCTTCAGCTAAAGACTCATCAAACGTCTGCTTAAAGCCCTGAATCTGGCTGCGCATTTGATTGGTGCGCTCAGGAGGATAAAACTTCGAGTAGAAGGCAAGAGCTAACCCCCTCCAATCCGTAATACCCGCTGCAATCCTATCAAGGTCCGTGATCCAGTCACGAGCTCGATCCTTCAATGAAAAAAGGAACAGCATTTCCCTTATTTGATTTTGAGTGATCCCGGCCTGCTTAGTCGTCGAACAATAATCAGTAAACATCTGCATATGCCAACCAGGATCCTCGGTGGGATAACCACCAAACTGATTCCGCTCCACCAAGTTTAGGAAGGCGGGGCGAATCTCAATGTTGCCCGTCAAAGTAGTGGGCATAGTGAATCCATCAGGTATGGACTCCGCATTAGGAAGCGAGTGACTATATAATTTTGGCATAGTCACAGGCGGTGAAGTAGAAGTTGGAGTAACTGGAGGTGTGTCCTCTTCGTAGGACGATTGCGTTGCACCAGACTCCGCTTGCGACGCCTCCTCAAAATCAAGATCAACTATTTGAATTGCTTGCTTACGTAGCCTATGTAATGCTCGCTCGGGTTCGGGCTCAAAGGGAACTAGAGTCCGAGGTGACCTGCGCATAAACAAAACTACACGAAGCAATGAGAAACGGTCTCAAGGAACTAGGTTCCTTGAGACAAGAGAGAAAAACCTAGCTAACTAATAAGCAAAACTAAAACTAGCTAACCGTCTCCCCGGCAACGGCGCCAAAATTGATGAGGCTAAAGTCGTGTCACCTAATCAAAATAAACCTAAAGACAACTAACTAGGTAGCTAGTGGCAGTAGGGTCGAGATCCTCAGAGAGATGGTGTAATCAAAGGGTTGCTTAGTTAGACAGGGTAAGTCTCAAGGGTAGCAATTGGGTTGATTTATGGAAATTAAACTAAGACAGCAATAAAAAGGGTAATGAGAATATAAGAGAGGGAGATTGGGGCATCGGGATCAATGTGACATCGATTCAGGAACTCAACTCAGAAGGAAAAACAATCAATTAAAGTCATGCAAGTGATTAGGTTTAGGAAAACGCTCTCTCGAGTCAATTTTAACCTTAAGCAAATTTAGCGGGCTCTCGCTACGTACTAAACTTGGCTTATCAATTACGCGTGAGTCTAGTTTCAATTCAATTCAATAAAGGCGTCCCTAAATTCAATTGATGATGAAACGCGTAGGAAGAAATCAACTTGCACAAATTCAATCGATATAAGCAATTAAAACATGTCCTGAATCAATCTCACAATCACCCTAAACCCTAATTGAGAATTAGCTAGACATGAAAGGAGTAAAAGCAAAGCAATTGATAAATATAAACATGATGAAATAAAGAACGATTAAATTAAACCTGGAGTAATCCTGAATTGTAATGTAAAGATCGAGTCTTGCAAGTAATTTCAATCTAAGTCTAAGAGTTTTTGAAGGTTTTAAAAGAGAGAAAACAACTTCTATTCTAAAGCTGAAAAAATAAAATGAAAAGCATAAAACCCTAACACGAGTCTATTTATACAAGCACGAGTATCCGGAGAAACAGGGCAAGTGAACCGAGTGGTTCGGGGCTGAACCGATCGGTTCAGGGGTGGGAACCGATCGGTTTGACCCTAAACCGATAGGTTCTAAGTTTTTCCAGCAATTTCCAGCAAGTTTGGCTTTGATTCACGTATCCTGAACCTATAGGTTTGCTCTGAACCTATAGGTTTGACGTCCTAAATCATCGTATTGCCTCCGAATTCGCTCTCGGGCTTCGTCTTGACGTCACGATACTCATAAATGCTCCACAAACCTCAGGTTTTAGCTCAGGAAGACAATGACACTTGACTCTATCTACACCCTACAATTGATGCTTTAATCTAATGGCCAAGGTTAAGGCCTTGAAGAGCAAGTATGATCATCCAAAGGGTCCCCAAAATCTGATCCCTAACTAACAAACAACAAGGACATAAAGTAGATAATGACATAAAGTAATACATTTGAAAGGGACATGCTTCACAAGATAAAGTGTGACTTGTTGTTTGAATTTCAACTGATCTCCTTGGCCCTCTTTGCATTTAGCACGTCCCATGTGAGCCCTAGGCTCATGGGAAGACTTAAAATTGGTCCCCAAGTGAGCTCACCCAAGGAGGAGAAGGTAGGACAAGTGCATTGCTCATTAACCCCAAAACAGTTTCTAACCGGATTTCATAATCTGACAGTGAATTCTAGGCTTCACCATTCAGTACTCACGTTGAATTAGAAGGCCCATGATATGTCATTGGAAAGGTAATTGAGTTGTCTTTCCAATACAAAAAGAATCATCCAAAAATATGGCCTACAACTCAAGATATTGAGCTTTTAGTACAGACATGTCAAACAGCCTATGGACTGAGTTTTCACAATCTGACCCCTGACTTGTAGAAGTCATAACTCTCAGCTCCCTTTGAACCAGATAGCCAACCATATGTCAAATGAAAGCTCTTTGAGCTAGCTTTCATATGCAAGTGGTTTCACCTCAATTGGATGAGTAGATTGGGAGTTGTGTTACAATCTCTACCGACATGTCAAGATAGGCTTCATGGTTCATGGCCTAGGTTGTTGTTTTCCTTGTGTGGGCCGATTTCCTTTGTTCGTCTTTTGTTCATTTCACTTGGTTTGACCCTAATGGTGACAAATTAAGCCATGGCTCGAGCCATAGGACCCAAGTAAGCCCAAGCCTCAAATCGAGCAAAAATGAGCTTAACCATTTTTGTGCAATCTCCTCTTCTTCAAAAAAGTTTGTCCTCAAACTTTGGGGTTCTTAACATTTGCTTGAGCTCCTCTTCTTGATTCCTACCTAGTGTCTTGGGGTTGTCCTTGAATGGCTTCCCATTTTGATCACTCTTATCCGGTGGTTTCTTCTCCCTAGGGTAAGCAAACTCTTTGGAAAAGTTTGACTCACCCTTAAACTCCCATTCCATGAGCACCTTCTTCTTGAGTTTGGTTAAACAACTCCAAGGATCAAGCTCATCCCTTTCCTTGTGCTCCTCTCCCATACTTTCATCTTGATGATGGTGCTCCCACCCCTTGATTTCACTCGAGTTTCCTTCATGACCAGCCTTGTCATGCCCCTTGAGCTCTCTTTCTTTGGTCTTCATTTCTGATTCTTCACTTAACTCGGCTCCATTGTTTCTCCCAAGCTTGTAAGGATTAGGTTGCTCTTGTGAAGGTAAGGCTAACTCCTCAATTTGAGTGTTAGAAGCCACCTTGATAAAGTTTCCTCCATCCATGACCAAATCATATGGCCTCACCTCCATCTCGGTTTCATTTCGATCTTGCTTCACATCATCTTCATCCTCATGAGCAAGGACCTCACTCCTTTCATCCTCACAATCAAGGATGTCACTCATCCCCCTATGAACAATCTCACACGAGTTCAAGGTCTCCTTTGTGGGACATTCTTTGGCATTGTGACCATATCCTTGACATTGACAACATTTTTTGAGGGTGATGGTTTTTTTGTGGCTAGGGTCAATCGCCTCCCTTTGGTCTAGGGTTAGTGGTTTAGGAGAAGTGGTTGGCTCAACAACTTTGACTCTCTTTGGTGGCTCATAGGGTTGTGTTTTAGTAGGAGGGTCAAGTAAAACGGTCAACCCTTTACCCATACCAAAATATTCAGCCCTTCTCTTCATCTTAGCCAACTTGGCCTTCAACTCATTTCTAGCCCTCTCCATAGACTCGAAAATGGTCTCAACACAAGGGGTTTCACATGAAGTACCATAAGAAAATGATGGAGAACCAAATCGGAAAGATAGATCCATTGTAACTCAAAAACAAAAACTGATTTTGAGATAAAGTTTATACCTTTTCTTGAACCGAAACAAAAACTAACACAAGGGTGGATCTTGTGCTCTTGAACCAAAGCTTTGATACCAATTTGGAGTGAAACTAGATAGGCTAAGTTTCACTCAAGGAGACAACAAAAAACGATTTGAAATACCCTTGAAAATCTCGGCCAAGTGTGATGTTTTTGTGAGACAATTTTCTGAAATTTTGTGTAACAAATGAAAACATAAAAGATAGTACTAATTCTAAGCACTAAGCAATAGAATTAGGGTTTAGTTAATCAAGCACAAAGCCACTAATTAACTAGAAAATCACTAACTCAAGCACTAAGCAAAGACATAATGAACACTCAAATAAGTTGAGAACTCTCAAACTTAGGGTTTTTTCTTCTTTATCAAATCTGAAAATATAATGTGGAGAGGCTTGGTTTATATAGACCAAGTCTTTACATCCTAGCCATACATCTAACACATGATCTAAGGGCTACAAAGACTCTAAAAATCCTAAAGAATTTCGGCCAAAAGGGCCTTACAAATCTGATAGAAAACTTCAACAACTACAACTAAAGCATAAAGGAAGACAATGACACTTGACTCTATCTACACCCTACAATTGATGCTTTAATCTAATGGCCAAGGTTAAGGCCTTGAAGAGCAAGTATGATCATCCAAAGGGTCCCCAAAATCTGATCCCTAACTAACAAACAACAAGGACATAAAGTAGATAATGACATAAAGTAATACATTTGAAAGGGACATGCTTCACAAGATAAAGTGTGACTTGTTGTTTGAATTTCAACTGATCTCCTTGGCCCTCTTTGCATTTAGCACGTCCCATGTGAGCCCTAGGCTCATGGGAAGACTTAAAATTGGTCCCCAAGTGAGCTCACCCAAGGAGGAGAAGGTAGGACAAGTGCATTGCTCATTAACCCCAAAACAGTTTCTAACCGGATTTCATAATCTGACAGTGAATTCTAGGCTTCACCATTCAGTACTCACGTTGAATTAGAAGGCCCATGATATGTCATTGGAAAGGTAATTGAGTTGGCTTTCCAATGCAAAAAGAATCATCCAAAAATATGGCCTACAACTCAAGATATTGAGCTTTTAGTACAGACATGTCAAACAGCCTATGGACTGAGTTTTCACAATCTGACCCCTGACTTGTAGAAGTCATAACTCTCAGCTCCCTTTGAACCAGATAGCCAACCATATGTCAAATGCAAGCTCTTTGAGCTAGCTTTCATATGCAAGTGGTTTCACCTCAATTGGATGAGTAGATTGGGAGTTGTGTTACAATCTCTACCGACATGTCAAGATAGGCTTCATGGTTCATGGCCTAGGTTGTTGTTTTCCTTGTGTGGGCCGATTTCCTTTGTTCGTCTTTTGTTCATTTCACTTGGTTTGACCCTAATGGTGACAAATTAAGCCATGGCTCGAGCCATAGGACCCAAGTAAGCCCAAGCCTCAAATCGAGCAAAAATGAACTTAACCATTTTTGTGCAGGCTAGCATGCATCAATAATGTCTTGGGTGATAGCCCCTTAGTGAGTGGATGTGCTATATTAGCACTTGTCGAAATGTGCTCCATAGATACTGTTCTCTTCCGAACTTCCTCTTTAATTGATAGGTATTTCATTTCCATGTGTTTTATACCATTAGAATACCTATCGTTCTTCGAAAAGAAGAAGCCCGCAGCATTGTCACAGAAGATTTTCAGCGGTCTTACGATCGAGCTCAGAACGTTCAACCCCGAAATTAAGTTCCATAACCATAATCCTTGATTTGTAGCCTCAAAGCACGCTACAAACTCGGCCTCCATAGTGGATGATGCAATAATTGTTTGCTTAGCACTTTTCCAGGAGATGGCTCCTCCTTCTAAGACAACACGTAACCTGAGGTGCTTTTTCTGCTATCCTCGCATCCACCAAAATCTGAATCAGTGTAACCAATCACTTCAAGCAGATCAGAATGCCTATAAGTGAGCATGTGACTCTTAGTCCCTTGTAAGTACCTTAACACCTTTTTCGCAGCCTTCCAGTGTTCCATACCAGGGTTGCTTTGATAGCGACCCAACACACCTACTGCAAAACTGATGTCCGGTCTGGTACAGACTTGGGCTTACATAAGGCTTCCAACTATTGAAGCATA
Organism: Dianthus caryophyllus; assembly: GCA_023091065.1. Taxonomy (NCBI): domain Eukaryota; kingdom Viridiplantae; phylum Streptophyta; class Magnoliopsida; order Caryophyllales; family Caryophyllaceae; genus Dianthus; species Dianthus caryophyllus. The sequence goes on from CM041527.1 coordinate 21,427,574, forward strand.
AGGGATATCTTGCATTCTTTTATGTTCCTTATCAGATTTGGGACATTGCTTCATGTTAAGCTTATCGCCCTTCTGAATAAGAACTATACTGGAATTGCATCCAGTCATACTGAATCTTTCTAGTACCTTTGAGATATATACCTTCTGAGACAGACCTAATGTCCTCTGTGACTTGTCACAGGATATTTCTATCCCTATCACATAGGACGCCTCACCCATATCTTTCATCTCAAAGTTACTAGATAAGAAACTCTTGGTCTCTTTGAGTAAGCTCAGATCACTGTTGGCGATCAAAATATCGTCAACATACAGGACTAAAAAGGCAAACTTACTCCCACTGACCTTCAGGTATATACATTGATCAACAATGTTTTCCGTAAAACCGAAGGCAGTTATGGTATCATGGAACTTAATATACCATTGCTGAGAGGTTTGCTTAAGTCCATATATTGACTTCTTTAATAAATAGACTAGGTCCTCTTTAACGTCTTCAACAAAACCTTCAGGTTGAGACATGTAGACTTCTTCCTCAAAACTTCCATTCAGAAATGCCGTTTTCACATCCATTTGATGTAGCTCTAGATCAAAATGAGCTACTAACGCTAAAATGATCCTTAATGAATCCTTCTTCGAAACTGGAGAGAAGGTTTCATTGTAATCGATGCCTTCCTTCTGGTTGAAACCTTTAGCTACAAGGCGGGCTTTATGTCGCTCTATTTGGCCAAGGGAGTCGCGCTTTGAACCAAATCAAGCAAGCTCGATTTTGTTCGGTTTGAGAGTAAGGGTTGGTTTGGGTCCATGGGCTCGAACCATGGGCTAGACCACGATCCTAAGGTCCACCCAAGCTTATTGTGAGTGAATTACATATTAATATCTTGGTCAAGCTTGGTGGGTCAAAGAGGTCAAGGAAAGTCAAGACGGAGAGCAACCGAAAGTCAACAAAAATGCTATTTTTGAATGTGATCGCTCGAGTGCACCCAAGTGGGTTCGAACCACAAGTCAATTAAATCATCAAGAGCAAAAATCAAGTGAGAAAGGGGACCCAAGTCAGCCGAAATTAATTCAAGAGGAGCTCACATGTGTTTCCACAATATGTCCCTTTCCCACATGTCACTATCTTCCTTTATGCTTTATGCTTTTGTTGTTTGTTGTTAGTTTGAATTTTTCAGCTATTGTAAGCTCCTAGGAGCCGTGTATTTGTTGTAATTCAAGGACCAACTAGAGCCCTTAGATTAGCTTCAATTGTAGGGTCAAGATGTAAGGCCTTGGGTTATATAAACCAAGCCTCTCCACAACATAATTTTCAGATTTGATATTGAATGAAAACCCTAGAGTTTATGAGTTGGTAATCAAAGCCTAGGTGATCAAAGCCTAGGTTTGTTCTTCATTTTCGATTTGTTCTTTGTGTTGCCGAGTTGTCTTGTTTTCGATTTGCTTTTGTTTCGGTTTGATCTTGTTATTTTCGGTTATACTCTTGTTGTCCTCTTTATTTTTTCGTTTTTTTTCTTTTAAATTTTCTTGTTTCCACAAAACTTCCACAAAATTCTCACAAATTTTCACAAAATGGTTGAAGATCTACACTTGTGTTAGTTTTGATTTCGGTTCACACATTCAAAGATCCGAAATTTTTTCTTTTCTCACAAAATCAGTTTTGTTTCTTTTGAGTTACAATGAGTCTTTCTTTTACTTTTGGGTCTACACTTTTTTCCTATGGGTCTTCACAAGAAATTCCTAGAGTTGAGTCGGTTTATGAAACCATGGAAAGAGTTGGGAAAAAGTTAGAAGCCAAGATGGCTAAGATAAGGGGAAAGGCTGAAAATTTCGGTTTGGGTAAAGGGATGGCTATTTTACTTGACCCTCCTACAAAAAAACCACCCTATGAGCCACCAAAGAGAGCCAAAGTTGTTGAACCAACCACTTCTCCTAAACCACCAACCCTAAACCAAAGGGAGGAAACCGACCTTAACCACCAAACAATCGTCCCCCTTAAGAGGTGCTCTCAATGTCATGGCTATGGTCATCTTGCTTTGGAGTGCCCTACAAGGAGAGCCCTTGATTCATTGGAAGTTGTTCATTGGGGTGAAGATGAGATCCTTGTATGTGAGGATGAGGAGAGTGAGGTAGTAACTAGTAAGGATGGAGAGGATGGGAAACGAAATGAAGATGAAATCATGGTGAGGCCGTGTGATCTAAACCTAGAGGGGGGAAGCTCTACCAAAGTAGCTCCTAAACCTCTAATTGACGAGTTAGCCTTACCTTCAAAGGAGCATCCTAATCCTTGCAAGTTATGGTGGTTTAACGAAGGAACCAAGGTTGAGAAGAAATCTGATGGGAATTGTTGTGATGTGCTTGAGAGGGGTGCTTGTCATCCTATCCTTGATAAGTGTAGGAAACCGTGAGAGCAAGAGGAGGACTTGGTCCATAGTGGGAAGGATAGCACCTATGTCTTTAAGATTGGATGGGGGGAGGTCATGCCTAAAACCCTACACCCTACCTTGAAGTGTTCCACCCCACCCTCCATGCTTGAGTCATCCAAAGAGGTTGTTTTGAGTGGAGTACCCGAATTGAAGCATGGGTTTAGTGATGAGAAGGTTGGATGTGTTCTTCTTCTCAAAGACATCCCTAATGATCAAGATGAGTTTGGAAAAGAAAGTCTACCTATGCTCAAGAAAGGGGATGAATGTGAGATGAGAAGTCTACCTAAGCTTATGGAAAGGATATTCATGTGGTATGAGAATGTTGATGCAAGCAAAGAGTCGAGGGAATTTCTAAAATGGAAGTTCAAGGTGGGGATTGTCAATACCCAAGGAATGCTATGTGGTTATCATAATCAAGTCTATTCGAGTGGTTTCATGAAATGGGGATTCAAAGGGGGAACTAAGCTTGAACAAAAAGAGCTAAGTGATGATCTTCTACAATCTTCACCTAAGCTCAAGAAAAAAGATGGCTTAAGTGAAAGTCCAAAGATCGATTTGTGGGAGGAGAACACGGCCCTCAATGCCATACGTGGGCTGTTCACGATCCTTAGGTCATCCAATTCAACAAGTACTTTCATGAATGAGAAAGTAGCCCTCCATTTGATCAAAGACAATCCTAGAGCAATAGGGGGAAGTCAAGGAGAGGAGCTCAATGAGCTCAAAACTGAAAATTCGGGGCACTCAATGAAGTACAAGGAGAGTGAATCATTTGGAGATGCAAAGGTCGATATGCTAGAAAGTTCAAGTGAGACCTTGAAATGGGAAAGAGACGTGGGACTCATCATTGACAAAGGGTGGCTAATTGACGGTCCTAAACATGAGGAACTTCGAGTTGTGCTAGGGGATGATTGTGAATCCAAAGAAACCATGAGTAAGGGAGAGAGCGAGTTCAATTCAATGAACCGAGTTTACAAGAATCAATCTCTCATTCAATCTCTAAGCAAGTGGAATTCTTGGAAGTCTAGAGCCATGGAGCCCAAGGTTGGTCATGGGGCTCATGGGGCACCCCTCATCATGTTCTACGACTCAAGTCATGAAGCCAACAAGAGTCCGAGTCGAGAAGAAGGCAAAGGTTCGAATCATGAGTCAAGCAAAGGTCCAAGTCGAGAGGAGAACAAAGAGAACTCCGAGGATTTGAGGGCAAATCCTTTCCAAGGAGAGGAGATTGAACCAAATCAAGCAAGCTCGATTTTGTTCGGTTTGAGAGTAAGGGTTGGTTTGGGTCCATGGGCTCGAACCATGGGCTAGACCACGATCCTAAGGTCCACCCAAGCTTATTGTGAGTGAATTACATATTAATATCTTGGTCAAGCTTGGTGGGTCAAAGAGGTCAAGGAAAGTCAAGACGGAGAGCAACCGAAAGTCAACAAAAATGCTATTTTTGAATGTGATCGCTCGAGTGCACCCAAGTGGGTTCGAACCACAAGTCAATTAAATCATCAAGAGCAAAAATCAAGTGAGAAAGGGGACCCAAGTCAGCCGAAATTAATTCAAGAGGAGCTCACATGTGTTTCCACAATATGTCCCTTTCCCACATGTCACTATCTTCCTTTATGCTTTATGCTTTTGTTGTTTGTTGTTAGTTTGAATTTTTCAGCTATTGTAAGCTCCTAGGAGCCGTGTATTTGTTGTAATTCAAGGACCAACTAGAGCCCTTAGATTAGCTTCAATTGTAGGGTCAAGATGTAAGGCCTTGGGTTATATAAACCAAGCCTCTCCACAACATAATTTTCAGATTTGATATTGAATGAAAACCCTAGAGTTTATGAGTTGAGCGTTCTTCATTTTCTCCTTGCTTTGTGCTTGAGATTGTGAAAGATTAATTAGTGGCTTTGTGCTTGATTAATCACAACCTAAATCTATTACTTTGTGTGTAGATTTAGTACTATCTTTATTGTTTTCTTTTATGTTACAAATTTTCAGAAAATTATCCCACAAAAATACATCATCTAGCCGAGATTTTCAAGACACTTCAAGTTCGATTTTTGTTAGTCTCTTGAGTGGAATCAACCCCCATAGGTTTCACTCCACGCTTGGTCTTAAAGACCCATTTACTGCCGACTGCCTTATGCCCTTTAGGTAGAGCAACTAATTCTCATACTTTATTTTTAGTCATAGATTTCAATTCCTCATGCATGGCATCAATCCATTTATCAGAATCATTGCCTTTTACGGCTTGTGAAAATGTCACTGGATCTTTATCCAATCCTATGTCAAACTCATGCTGTAGCATATAAACCTCATAGTCATCTGAGATTGCCGACCTACGAGGTCTTGTGGACCTCCTTACAGGAGCCTCAGCTATAGGTGTATCTGCCACTTCAATGACTTCTGGAATGGCAGGAGTCTCATTGATGGGTTGAGGTTCATCATCCTTATATTGTTCCGTTGCATCGACATCGTCGATTAGAACGCCATGATTAGAGATTAGAGGTACAGAAATAGGAATCGAAGTTTCCTCTCTAATCTCATTGATGATGACCTCATCAATTCTCCCACCGACTTCGCCATCCTCTAGGAATTTGGCATTTCCAGTCTCTACTATTCTGGTGCTGTTTTTAGGACATTAAAACTTATACCCCTTTGATTTAGAAGCATACTCGATGAAAAACCCGTTAATGGTTTTAGAATCAAGTTTCTTCTCCTGAGAATTGTAGATGCGTGCTTCTGCGGGACAACCCCAAATGTGTAAATGTCTCAAACTCGGTTTCCACCCTTTCCACAGTTCAAATGGTGTCTTTGAAACTGCCTTACTAGGAACCCGGTTTGCGACATACACTACAGTCATAAGTGCGTGCATCCACAATGATCTGGGTAAGTTTGCCATACTCATCATTGCCGTTACAGCCTCTAATAGGGTTCTGTTACGTCTTTCAGCGACACCGTTCATCCAGGGTGAACCTGGCATTGTGTACTGAGCGACAATACCCAAGCTTTCTAGAAGTTTAGCAAATGGACCAGGATGTTGTCCTGATTCATCATATCTACCATAAAATTCTCCACCTCTGTCAGTTCTGATGATTTTTACTTTCTTTCCAAGTTGCCGCTCAACCTCCTTAATATAAAGCTCTACGGCATTTACTGATTGAGACTTTTCATGCAACAAGTAAATGTAGCAATACCGTGAATAATCATCTATAAAGGTGATGAAATACTTCTCTCCAAAAAGGAGGGAACATCAAATGGACCTCATATGTCTGTATGAATGATCTCTAAAAGAGCAGTGCTCCTTGTGGCGCCCCTTTTAGTGTGTTTGGTTTGCTTTCCTTTAATGCATTCCACACACTGTAACACCCCGTGTTAATTTAAGCTAAATATAATTAGGAAATCAATAATTAATCATCCTCACTCATTTAATTCCTAAAATAATACACTACAAGTTATTCTCACACCTAAACTAAAACCATTTTGATATACTTCGATTTTGAACTTTATTTTTAAATATTTGAACCCGATAAATCAAATGAAGAATCGACGACAATTTTCTCAACGACAAATTTTGGCACGCAAATCGAGGTCAAATGTTGACCAAATGGCCGAGCCACCTAAGGGTGGTTAAGTCACCTAATTCTTCCTCAATTATATACTAACTCATAATCCAAATCAAACAAAATTAGTTAAAGCCTAATCATTTTAGTTATTACTAACAAAACATATTATATTAATATCAATTTACTATTTCAATTTGATTTAACTAACACTTTCACTAAAAATCGAAATAATGAGTTACACTAAGCCTAAACTGATAAACTTTTTGACGTTTGAGTATAATTATTTAAATCGATAACATTCAACGAAAAAAATAAGTGTTTCGATCAAATAAGATTTTATTTCAAAGTTGCGAGGAACTAATACCCAATTTTTGTTTTGATTTCGTTTTGAAGTTTATTTTCATTTTTATTTTCAATCTTACTTCAAACCATTATTTTAAGACCATATATTTTATTTCGAGACTTTTCGCGTACGCGTAAATCGAAAATTTCAAAAACGAAAAATCGGGCCAACTTGATCTTGTTTGGCCGAGATACATGCCCTTTGTGCATGTTATCTTCTTCCATTTTCTTCTCTTCTCTTACACACCATGCTCCTACATCACTAAGTAGTCTAAGACACTTACCATCATACACACTTTCATCATCACATGTATTGCATTATTAAGTTTAAAGATTATACATTCTTAATACACAACACAATAAATAAAACTTACAACTACTACTACACAACTACTACTACTACTACACGTACCAAACACACACACACACAAACACAACAAATGCACTAAGTCTTTTCCTCTCTAAATAAACTCATTTTCAAGAGCAAAAGTAAGCATGTTTCATCTTCAACCTCAAGAACACATGATCTTCATCTCTTCCTCTTTATTTTCCTTCTTAAACTTTTATTTTCTTGTTTTAAATTCACTAGAACACTTGTATTAATTCTCCACTAATTATTTTAGTAATCATCTCCTCTTTTAACTAAGTAAATAAACATGAACATAAATCAAAATCATTTAAAATATTTACATCACCTAAACCTAAAAAGAAAATATACTTCACTTAAAAGTTTTATTATAGTTAGTCTAGTATGAAATAATTTACTAACTTGCTTATTTCATTCTTATGTACTCATCCTAACCAAAGACGAGGAGCAAGGTGGAGGTGTCGACTTGAGCCAATTCGACAACATCATAGACCCCGACAATTGCTAGGCTTCATTTTCACTAACCTAATTTAAGGTGCCCCCGCACACTAGTTTTAATTTTGGTAAATCGCATGCTATTAAGTGTTGTGTGTTATATTTATTGTGTTTATGATCACCTAGCATCACATGTTAAATTAGGAGACAAAAATCGAAAAATAACATTTGTGTAACACATGAAAGTCACACGGCATTCACCATTATTTTTGATTAATTTTTCGTTTTAATTTTTGTTAATTGCATGCTTAAAATACTAAGAATAAGAGGTATATGAAAATATAATTAGTTTATGTTTTAGACTAAAAATGAAATTGTTATGAAATTTAAATGTTTTTAAAGCATATGTGTTCTTGAAAATAATGTTGTTATTCTTGTGTTTGAAATGATTTTACTTTTGTGTGTTAATGTTTGTATATGATTTTCACATATGTTAAATACATAAATGATATAAAGTAAGTTAGTTGTTGAATTAGAAGTATAAAAATCAAAAATCAAAAACTATGAATATATATATATATATATATATATATACACGGCTATTTTAAATTAAATGGACCAAGTTTTAGTTTTAATTTTTCTAAATAACATATTATGATTAGTTTAGGTAAATTAGACTTGTAGGAAAAATTTGAGAAAATTATATAAACATATAAAAATTTGACTAATTGATGTTCATATGAAAAATATTAGGGTTCTTCATTTCTTCAAGTGTTCTTCATTTATGTAACTAGTTTGATTCATAATTTTTATAAAGTTTTACTTAAATGTTGTTTTAATCCACTAGTGAATAAATACAATACTAATTATATAAGTTAAACAAGCTAAATCTTAATAATGAAAAAGTTAGAAATTTAAAGTGAGTAAAAACACTATTCATAAATGAAATAAAATATTTAGTGAAAATCGTAAACTAGTTAAATCGCTTTAGTATAATTTAAATAATTAGTATATAAAAACATTAAGACAAAACCGATAAATTTGAAAACGAAAATAAAAATGACTAAGTGTGTAGAAGGCCACGGCCTTAGGAGTATTTTTGGACCAAAAATGATTTTGTCACTTTTCATTTTTATCACTTAAGTAATTTAATTAGTTAAAGTAATGAATTATTAATAAAAACAAAAAAAGAAATAAATAGCTAAATGAATAAAGGCTATGGCATTTCTCTTTATTTTGGGTCAATTTTGGTCAAAATGAATTTGTCACTTAATCACTAAATTTGATTTGTATTTAAGATTATATTAGATTGTATAATTGTAACAACCTGGTTTTTAGTCGACTTTAATTACTAAGGCGGAAATTAATTAAGTATTAAACCAGCGTCATTAATTATACATAAACCCAAAATGTTACAACCTCGTTCAATAGTTGAATAAAACAACTCTAAATACGGAATTTAAAAGAGTATAGTGTTATATATTACATATCTCTCAAAAACAACTAAAAGTAAAGCATAAACACGTCTCGTGGCCCCGTCCAAAATCCAGCTCTCGGTCCACGATCGTCCTGCACAATAAACTGATGGGGGGATGCTCAACGAGCTGACAAAGGACTAGCTATGCTCATACTTACCCTCGATTTCAATTACTTTGATTTAATATTATCGCTTTATAAACATAACATTATGATAAAAACGTAAACATGCTTAATACATATAGCATATAAAGACATATAAGTCATAATAAGCATGCGGTTTAAAGCGATAAATCATATAAGCATGATATTCAAATATGAAGGCAAATAGCATATAATAGCATATCAATAGTATCACAATAATTCAATAGCATTACAAGGCGATATCGGATCGCAATCAAACATACGTATCTTATCATTCTCCTCATGCACTGATTCAATTCAGAAAGTTGTGGTCTTTAATTTTCAAGATGGTACACACTGCTCTCAATTAATCATACAACAAACAACACATACTGCTTACGAGCCTGACCACTGAGTAGGCCTTGTACTCTGATCGATTGCATCTCACTTCCATAGTGCAGAGGCTTACTCGACTCGTAAACCACGCCGAATACTATAATACTTGCATCTCATCCTCTAGTGTTCGAAATGATTCGAACTTCGTGATACAATCTCGTCAAGTAATCTTTACGCAGGTAAGAACGAATGCTAGTGTCGCCCACTAAGAACGAAACACCGCAAGGAGACCACCGCTATAATCGCCCAAATCGGCACGGATGCCCTGTTAACTTTAGCGAAATAGGGGAATAAAACCCTAGTCTAGTACATGTACACTAGTATCCAATTTAAGAATGGGCTATGCTAATCATGAAAGCACCTTAACTCGTGATAAAACGACTATTTCCTAAAGCCTGAGACAAAAGCCTTGGCATATTCAATTATCTTGTCCGGCAATGGCGACCGCCACAAGACTATCTTAGTCCCACTTCACTTACGATTGACGTTTTCATATCTGAGGCCCAAGCTTGACCTTTTATTTAACTTACTCAAAATTCATTATTTATTTGATATTACATATCACATGTTTCTAGACTCTCCTAGTCTCATCGTCAAACGTTTAAGTATTTGTAGGTTTCATATGATCACATAACACGTTCGTTTATTATTTGAAGTGTTGTTAATTATTAACGTTTTCAAGTTTCTAAATTGAAACGTTTATTGGTATGTCCAATTTTATTTGTGTGTTTTTCAAACACTTTAGGTCATTTACTTCTTCATTTTAAATTTTCTATACTTAGTAAAATTTTCAATTATTTTCAGTATTTCACTATTCACTTTTCACTATTCATCGTATTTTACTATTCATCGTATTTACTATTCATCGTATTTTAGACGTATTTTTATACGTATTCGTATTTTTATACTTCGTATTCTAATTGTATTTTTATACTTATACGTATTCTTATACTTGTACGTATTTTTATATTTTTACGTATTTTTATACTTAAGGTATTTTAGTATAATACTAAACTTGTTTTTATTTTCTAAGTACAAATTTTTAGTTTCAAAGTCGTTAGGTTCGTTTTGTACTTAGTGATTTTTGTAAATATTTTAACAGTTTAGTTTCAAAAACGTTAAGTTCGTTTTGTACTTAGTGATTTTTGAAAATATCTAAAAAGTCTAGTTTTAAAAATGTTAAGTTCAATTTGTAAAAAGTGATAATGATTTTCATTTTTAAAATATTAGTTTTAAAAATGTTAAGTTCAATTTGTAAAAAGTGATAATGGTATTCATTTTAAATTGAGACTTTAGTTAAATTTAGTCGTCTATTAACTAAATTTAGCGATTTTCATTTTTAAAAATAATAGTATCGTGGATGATTCATTTAAGTCCGTATGTCCAATATCAACAAATTCAAATAGCAAAGGCGTGAGTAATACGATTTAGTTCATTTTTATAACTAAGTACATATTTTTATCGGTTTATAATATTTCATTTATAACTAAATCGATTTATACTAAAATTCAATTCTAATTACTATTTAACTTTAGTGACTTAGTGATAATTTCATTTTGGTCAAATTTAGTCAACTTTAAGTGATGATGTCGTGTGACTTAATATATATGTCAAAATTGATTTATTTCTTTTAATTTCTTAAATCTAACTTATTAACTAATAATTAAATTATATTAACAATAAACTAAAAAGTGATAAAAATAATTTTAACCCTAAAAATAGTGAGGATGCCGTGAGCAATGATAGTAGTGTTCAAATTTTCATTTTTCGATTTTATCGGTTTTTAACTTAAAGTCTTTATATTTTAATTATCCTAATTATACCAAAATGATTTAAACTAAAATGAAATTTACTAAAAATTTCATTTATAATTATGAATAGTGTTTTTCAACACTTTAAATTTCTAACTTTTTAATCTAAATGATTTATATTGTTTTAGTTGATTTATAGTATAATACTAAAAAAATATAAAATCATATCTAAATATAAACACAAATTATTAACAAACATAAATTAAAACATAATCAAAATGGACAATAATGATGAACACACATGAAGGAAATAAGAACACACATGAACATCAAATAAAAACTCAAGAACACACATGTGCATATTTAACAACTTATAATTTATTTTCCTAATTTAATTTTTTTCACATGAATACATCTATTTTAACTATCTTATTCTAACATATTATTTACAAAAATTAAAAGTAAAAATTTATTAAAAATAATAGGGAAAACCGTGAGTTTTTTTTATTTGTGTACAAAAATTGTAGTTTTGATTTTTATTTACTTTAAACTCATTGTTAATATTTAACATAATTTTTATATATGATTACTACTTCATTAAAACATAAATAAACATAGAAATCATATGAACATAAATTAAAAATGCTCAAAATTAATTTAACTAACATATGAACAATATTACTACAATTACACTATTATCATTATTACTTATTTATTATCATTTTATTATACAACACATAAACATATAAGTGATGTTTAACATATTTAACATAATTTTTATATTCATAAAATCATAATAACAAAACAAATTAATTTACTAAAAAGGATAATACAAGACAAGGCTAGTCACCTTATAATGGATGTTAAACGTCGTGGATCTAAAATAAATTTTAGATCGGATATTTTCTTCACCCAAAACCCGTAACAAGTAAGCTCCAAATACCCACTAATGAATTAGAATTACTTAGGAATTATTAGAATAATATTAAGGTTTTATTATAAGTGTTTTAGGAAGAAAAATGGAAGAAAACTAATGGGAGAGAAAGGAGGCAAGGCATACGACATTTAGGAGGCAAAAGAATGAGTTTTGCACAAGTGATTTTATGGGAACAAGTTGTCATGCATTTAGGTTAAGTCATTTAGGTTTAAGTTTGTTTTTAATTAGAAAAAAAATGTTTAATTAAACTAATTAATACATCATTACCTCCATCATCCACCCATAAGTCCACATTACTATTCATGCATTAAAAATGTCTAATTTGTGTTTTAAAATGTTTTCCTCGAATTTGGTCAGTTTTAAAAAGTCGGGCGTCAAAAGCGATAAAAGTTAAAAAGTGCTGTTTTGACGATTTTCTGAAAAGTATTCATTTTATAAATTTAAGACTAAAATATTTTATTTACTACTTTAGAAAAATTTTAAAAGTGACGGAATTGAAAATGGTAATATTAAAGTAGTAGTATTGAATTTGTAGTTATATTTTTATTAAAAATATAAACTTTAAATTTAAATATATAAAAATAAAAATGATGATGGAAATTTTAAAGTTGTAAGAAAATTTGGTTTTGTGTAAGAAAAATGGAAGAGGATAGAAATTTGACTAAGGAAAGTCAAAAGTCAAAAGTCAAATTTTCGGGCTCGATTATCGTTTTTGAAATTTTCGATTTGCGCGATCGCAGAAAGCCTCAAAATAAAAGATATGATCTTAAAATAGTATTTTGAAATAAAATCGGAAATAAAAATAAAACTAATTTTCAAAAGGTACAAGATATAAAAATCGGGTTTTAATCCTTGAAATTTTGAATAAAAATTTCCTATGTCGAAATACTTATTTTTTTTGTTGAATGTTATAGATTTAAAGATTCATATTTAGACGTCAAAAATTTAATTGATTTAAAATAGGTGTGACTTGAAATTTCGACATTTTTAGAAAAAACTAGTTTAATAGAAAAGGAATAGTAATTATATATTAATATAATATGTTTTATTAAAAATAATCAAAATGACTATATTTTTTTCTAAAATGACGTTAGTTTGATTTTTAAAAAGTTGATGTTGATTGTTTGATTTTTGATTTGCGTGTTTGAAATTGTTGACCCGAATTTCAGAGACAGGAAAAGTATAAATGTTCATTTTTATAAAAATTTGAAATGTGTTTCTTTTTCAATTCTAAAGATAATAGGACAAACTTTATTTTTTTAAAATTTTTAAATTTGGACATAGGAAATTTTAATATTATTTGGCGAAAAAATTTCAGTCGCATTTTTATTATGGAAAAAGGATGAATTTAATTTAAGGAATTAAATTCTTTTATCGAATTGTGTTAAAATAACACGGGGTGTTACAAACCTACCCCCTTAAGAAAAGTTTCGTCCCGAAACTTGAATAGAGTGGATAACTGCTCGCAGTTGGGCAAGACAGTTAGAGAGAATATCAAAATTTTACAAGTTTCGATAATGACATTTTATTTTGGTAGAATAACATTTTTCATAATGTTCGAATTTTTGAATTTTTATAAAGATGTTAGATAGAGTGGGAAGATTGAAAGATATAATCGTTTTATATTTACAAATGAAATATTTTGAAAGAATATAGAGATATTCCTAGATTGTCATTTCTGAAATCGATTTCAAAGGGATTTTCAAAAAGGTGGGGCCTAGAAGTTTTGTACGGAATTAATTTAAATTAAAACTATAAGTATTTTAAAAGTAAAAGCAAATTCATTTAAATTTAGAAATAGGTATAAAGTTTAAAGTAGGTTGAAATAAAGATTTTAAATCTTAAACTTTAATCAATGATTTTAAAACCATCATATTTTTTTTGTCCTACCCCCTTAAGAAATTTTTAAACATATTTATCAAGTTTAAGTAGAAAAGATAAAAATTCATTTTAAAAGTTGAGAATTTGGAATAGGTATTGATAAGTTCAAAAATTTAAAATAATCAAATTCGATTGTAAATGAGGTAAAGAATATATGATTTAAAACAAAATAATTTCGAAGATATTTGAGATTACGAAATAAAGTTTTAAGAAATAATTGAATAAGTATTAAATATGTTTTAAAGGGAAAACATGAGAATTAATTTTAGAAGATAATTAGGAATTATAAAATTTTCGAAGATCTTTAAATTTTAAAAGAGATAGTAAGTTTAGAGGATGAAAAGTAATAAAATTTAAAGCTTTTTAGAATAATTTTAAAGGAGTTTATAAAATTGAAAAGTAAAAGTGAAATCATTTTGTGAGATTAAAGAATAGGAATGAAAGTTTATTTGAAAAGTAGTTATTAGGAATTATAGATTTAGGAATCTAGAGAGTTAGAAGGAAAAGGTTAAAGAGATTAAAATTTTTAAAAGAGAAACGAAATAAGAATTGTAGTTAAAGAGGATAATTAGATGGAGTTGTAGGATTCCTTTCTGCTATAGAAATCTTCGAGATCTTGAACGTCTCATCAGTAGTAAGGTTCTTGATGCGTCCATTTGCAGCGTCTGAGGTCTTGTCGTCATGAATTTGATTAAAGGCTTCGATCTTCGAGATTTAAACTTATTACTTAGATTTTATATCCGAGGATAGTTGTTAGTTTTAGTTAGTCACCTCAGCAAGTAGCAAGCATACGATAGTTAGTGTATTTTATTTTGAGGGCAGTAGTTCGTTATTTAAAAGTCCTTAATCTATGGTCGGTCCTTAAGGTTTCTACCCATCCTCACACTATAAAGCGATTTCAAGTTATTATTTAAGTGATCTAATAAAGGAAAAATCTAATTTATTATTTGATCCTAGTAGCCTATGCCTGACATACAATATGAATGTCTGGCCCAGGTGTCTCTCGCTAGATGAAATAACTATTAAGTTATTCACGGTCGCAAGACAGCTTTGATACCAACTGTAACAACCTGGTTTTTAGTCGACTTTAATTACTAAGGCGGAAATTAATTAAGTCTTAAACCAGCGTCATTAATTATACATAAACCCAAAATGTTACAACCTCGTTCAAGAGTTGAATAAAACAACTCTAAATACGGAATTTAAAAGAGTATAGTGTTATATATTACATATCTCTCAAAAACAACTAAAAGTAAAGCATAAACACGTCTCGTGGCCCCGTCCAAAATCCAGCTCTCGGTCCACGATCGTCCTGCACAATAAACTGATGGGGGGATGCCCGCTGAGCGGACAGTGACTAGCTATGCTCATACTTACCCTCGATTTCAATTACTTTGATTTAATATTATCGCTTTATAAACATAACATTATGATAAAAACGTAAACATGCTTAATACATATAGCATATAAAGACATATAAGTCATAATAAGCATGCGGTTTAAAGCGATAAATCATATAAGCATGATATTCAAATATGAAGGCAAATAGCATATAATAGCATATCAATAGTATCACAATAATTCAATAGCATTACAAGGCGATATCGGATCGCAATCAAACATACGTATCTTATCATTCTCCTCATGCAGACTCGATTCAATTCAGAAAGTTGTGGTCTTTAATTTTCGAAGATGGTACACACTCGTTCTCAATTAATCATACAACAAACAACACATACTGCTTACGAGCCTGACCACTGAGTAGGCCCTTGTACTCTGATCGATTGCATCTCACTTCCATAGTGCAGAGGCTTACTCGACTCGTAAACCACGCCGAATACTATAATACTTGCATCTCATCCTCTAGTGTTCGAAATGATTCGAACTTCAGATACAATCTCGTCAAGTAATCTTTACGCAGGGTAAGAACGAATGCTAGTGTCGCGCCCACTAAGAACGAAACACCGCAAGGAGACCACCGCTATAATCGCCCAAATCGGCACGGATGCCCTGTTAACTTTAGCGAAATAGGGGAATAAAACCCTAGTCTAGTACATGTACACTAGTATCCAATTTAAGAATGGGCTATGCTAATCATAGAGCACCTTAACTCAGGATAAAACGACTATTTCCTAAAGCCTGAGACAAAAGCCTTGGCATATTCAATTATCTTGTCCGGCAATGGCGACCGCCACAAGACTATCTTAGTCCCACTTCACTTACGATTGACGTTTTCATATCTGAGGCCCAAGCTTGACCTTTTATTTAACTTACTCAAAATTCATTATTTATTTGATATTACATATCACATGTTTCTAGACTCTCCTAGTCTCATCGTCAAACGTTTAAGTATTTGTAGGTTTCATATGATCACATAACACGTTCGTTTATTATTTGAAGTGTTGTTAATTATTAACGTTTTCAAGTTTCTAAATTGAAACGTTTATTGGTATGTCCAATTTTATTTGTGTGTTTTTCAAACACTTTAGGTCATTTACTTCTTCATTTTAAATTTTCTATACTTAGTAAAATTTTCAATTATTTTCAGTATTTCACTATTCACTTTTCACTATTCATCGTATTTTACTATTCATCGTATTTACTATTCATCGTATTTTAGACGTATTTTTATACGTATTCGTATTTTTATACTTCGTATTCTAATTGTATTTTTATACTTATACGTATTCTTATACTTGTACGTATTTTTATATTTTTACGTATTTTTATACTTAAGGTATTTTAGTATAATACTAAACTTGTTTTTATTTTCTAAGTACAAATTTTTAGTTTCAAAGTCGTTAGGTTCGTTTTGTACTTAGTGATTTTTGTAAATATTTTAACAGTTTAGTTTCAAAAACGTTAAGTTCGTTTTGTACTTAGTGATTTTTGAAAATATCTAAAAAGTCTAGTTTTAAAAATGTTAAGTTCAATTTGTAAAAAGTGATAATGATTTTCATTTTTAAAATATTAGTTTTAAAAATGTTAAGTTCAATTTGTAAAAAGTGATAATGGTATTCATTTTAAATTGACTTTAGTTAAATTTAGTCGTCTATTAACTAAATTTAGCGATTTTCATTTTTTTAAAAATAATAGTATCGTGGATGATTCATTTAAGTCCGTATGTCCAATATCAACAGTCCAAATAGCAAAGGCGGTAGCACACGATTTAGTTCATTTTTATAACGGTTACATATTTTTATCGGTTTATAATATTTCATTTATAACTAAATCGATTTATACTAAAATTCAATTCTAATTACTATTTAACTTTAGTGACTTAGTGATAATTTCATTTTGGTCAAATTTAGTCAACTTTAAGTGATGATGTCGTGTGACTTAATATATATGTCAAAATTGATTTATTTCTTTTAATTTCTTAAATCTAACTTATTAACTAATAATTAAATTATATTAACAATAAACTAAAAAGTGATAAAAATAATTTTAACCCTAAAAATAGTGAGGATGCCGTGAGCAATGATAGTAGTGTTCAAATTTTCATTTTTCGATTTTATCGGTTTTTAACTTAAAGTCTTTATATTTTAATTATCCTAATTATACCAAAATGATTTAAACTAAAATGAAATTTACTAAAAATTTCATTTATAATTATGAATAGTGTTTTTCAACACTTTAAATTTCTAACTTTTTAATCTAAATGATTTATATTGTTTTAGTTGATTTATAGTATAATACTAAAAAAATATAAAATCATATCTAAATATAAACACAAATTATTAACAAACATAAATTAAAACATAATCAAAATGGACAATAATGATGAACACACATGAAGGAAATAAGAACACACATGAACATCAAATAAAAACTCAAGAACACACATGTGCATATTTAACAACTTATAATTTATTTTCCTAATTTAATTTTTTTCACATGAATACATCTATTTTAACTATCTTATTCTAACATATTATTTACAAAAATTAAAAGTAAAAATTTATTAAAAATAATAGGGAAAACCGTGAGTTTTTTTTATTTGTGTACAAAAATTGTATTTTTGATTTTTATTTACTTTAAACTCATTGTTAATATTTAACATAATTTTTATATATGATTACTACTTCATTAAAACATAAATAAACATAGAAATCATATGAACATAAATTAAAAATGCTCAAAATTAATTTAACTAACATATGAACAATATTACTACAATTACACTATTATCATTATTACTTATTTATTATCATTTTATTATACAACACATAAACATATAAGTGATGTTTAACATATTTAACATAATTTTTATATTCATAAAATCATAATAACAAAACAAATTAATTTACTAAAAAGGATAATACAAGACAAGGCTAGTCACCTTATAATGGATGTTTTACGTCGTGGATCTAAAATAAATTTTAGATCGGATATTTTCTTCACCCAAAACCCGTAACAAGTAAGCTCCAAATACCCACTAATGAATTAGAATTACTTAGGAATTATTAGAATAATATTAAGGTTTTATTATAAGTGTTTTAGGAAGAAAAATGGAAGAAAACTAATGGGAGAGAAAGGAGGCAAGGCATACGACATTTAGGAGGCAAAAGAATGAGTTTTGCACAAGTGATTTTATGGGAACAAGTTGTCATGCATTTAGGTTAAGTCATTTAGGTTTAAGTTTGTTTTTAATTAGAAAAAAAATGTTTAATTAAACTAATTAATACATCATTACCTCCATCATCCACCCATAAGTCCACATTACTATTCATGCATTAAAAATGTCTAATTTGTGTTTTAAAATGTTTTCCTCGAATTTGGTCAGTTTTAAAAGTCAAGGCCAAAAGCGATAAAAGTTAAAAGTCTTTGTTTTGACGATTTTCTGAAAAGTATTCATTTTATAAATTTAAGACTAAAATATTTTATTTACTACTTTAGAAAAATTTTAAAAGTGACGGAATTGAAAATGGTAATATTAAAGTAGTAGTATTGAATTTGTAGTTATATTTTTATTAAAAATATAAACTTTAAATTTAAATATATAAAAATAAAAATGATGATGGAAATTTTAAAGTTGTAAGAAAATTTGGTGTTGAGTAAGAGAAATGGAAGAGGGTAGAAATTTGACTAAGGAAAGTCAAAAGTCAAAAGTCAAATTTTCGGCTCGATTATCGTTTTTGAAATTTTCGATTTGCGCGATCGCAGAAAGCCTCAAAATAAAAGATATGATCTTAAAATAGTATTTTGAAATAAAATCGGAAATAAAAATAAAACTAATTTTCAAAAGGTACAAGATATAAAAATCGGGTTTTAATCCTTGAAATTTTGAATAAAAATTTCCTATGTCGAAATACTTATTTTTTTTGTTGAATGTTATAGATTTAAAGATTCATATTTAGACGTCAAAAATTTAATTGATTTAAAATAGGTGTGACTTGAAATTTCGACATTTTTAGAAAAAACTAGTTTAATAGAAAAGGAATAGTAATTATATATTAATATAATATGTTTTATTAAAAATAATCAAAATGACTATATTTTTTTCTAAAATGACGTTAGTTTGATTTTTAAAAAGTTGATGTTGATTGTTTGATTTTTGATTTGCGTGTTTGAAATTGTTGACCCGAATTTCAGAGACAGGAAAAGTATAAATGTTCATTTTTATAAAAATTTGAAATGTGTTTCTTTTTCAATTCTAAAGATAATAGGACATACTTTATTTTTAAAATTTTTAAATTTGGACATAGGAAATTTTAATATTATTTGGCGTAAAAATTTCAGTCGCATTTTTATTATGGAAAAAGGATGAATTTAATTTAAGGAATTAAATTCTTTTATCGAATTGTGTTAAAATAACACGGGGTGTTACAAACCTACCCCCTTAAGAAAAGTTTCGTCCCGAAACTTGAATAGAGTGGATAACTGCTCGCAGTTGGGCAAGACAGTTAGAGAGAATATCAAAATTTTACAAGTTTCGATAATGACATTTTATTTTGGTAGAATAACATTTTTCATAATGTTCGAATTTTTGAATTTTTATAAAGATGTTAGATAGAGTGGGAAGATTGAAAGATATAATCGTTTTATATTTACAAATGAAATATTTTGAAAGAATATAGAGATATTCCTAGATTGTCATTTCAAATCGATTTCAAAGGATTTTCAAAAAGGTGGGGCCTAGAAGTTTTGTACGGAATTAATTTAAATTAAAACTATAAGTATTTTAAAAGTAAAAGCAAATTCATTTAAATTTAGAAATAGGTATAAAGTTTAAAGTAGGTTGAAATAAAGATTTTAAATCTTAAACTTTAATCAATGATTTTAAAACCATCATATTTTTTTTGTCCTACCCCCTTAAGAAATTTTTAAACATATTTATCAAGTTTAAGTAGAAAAGATAAAAATTCATTTTAAAAGTTGAGAATTTGGAATAGGTATTGATAAGTTCAAAAATTTAAAATAATCAAATTCGATTGTAAATGAGGTAAAGAATATATGATTTAAAACAAAATAATTTCGAAGATATTTGAGATTACGAAATAAAGTTTTAAGAAATAATTGAATAAGTATTAAATATGTTTTAAAGGGAAAACATGAGAATTAATTTTAGAAGATAATTAGGAATTATAAAATTTTCGAAGATCTTTAAATTTTAAAAGAGATAGTAAGTTTAGAGGATGAAAAGTAATAAAATTTAAAGCTTTTTAGAATAATTTTAAAGGAGTTTATAAAATTGAAAAGTAAAAGTGAAATCATTTTGTGAGATTAAAGAATAGGAATGAAAGTTTATTTGAAAAGTAGTTATTAGGAATTATAGATTTAGGAATCTAGAGAGTTAGAAGGAAAAGGTTAAAGAGATTAAAATTTTTAAAAGAGAACGAAATAAGAATTGTAGTTAAAGAGGATAATTAGATGGAGTTGTAGGATTCCTTTCTGCTATAGAAATCTTCGAGATCTTGAACGTCTCATCAAGTAAGGTTCTTGATGCGCCCATTTGCGCTGTCTGAGGTCTTGTCGTCATGAATTTGATTAAAGGCTTGATCTTGAGATTTAAACTTATTACTTAGATTTTATATCCGAGGATAGTTGTTAGTTTTAGTTAGTCACCTCGACAGGTAGCAAGCATACGATAGTTAGTGTATTTTATTTTGAGGGCAGTAGTTCGTTATTTAAAAGTCCTTAATCTATGGTCGGTCCTTAAGGTTTCTACCCATCCTCACACTATAAAGCGATTTCAAGTTATTATTTAAGTGATCTAATAAAGGAAAAATCTAATTTATTATTTGATCCTAGTAGCCTATGCCTGACATACAATATGAATGTCTGGCCCAGGTGTCTCTCGCTAGATGAAATAACTATTAAGTTATTCACGGTCGCAAGACAGCTTTGATACCAACTGTAACAACCTGGTTTTTAGTCGACTTTAATTACTAAGGCGGAAATTAATTAAGTCTTAAACCAGTCATTAATTATACATAAACCCAAAATGTTACAACCTCGTTCAAGAGTTGAATAAAACAACTCTAAATACGGAATTTAAAAGAGTATAGTGTTATATATTACATATCTCTCAAAAACAACTAAAAGTAAAGCATAAACACGTCTCGTGGCCCCGTCCAAAATCCAGCTCTCGGTCCACGATCGTCTGCAAGACAATAAATCGATGGGGGATGCTCAATGAGCGGACAAAGGACTAGCTATGCTCATACTTACCCTCGATTTCAATTACTTTGATTTAATATTATCGCTTTATAAACATAACATTATGATAAAAACGTAAACATGCTTAATACATATAGCATATAAAGACATATAAGTCATAATAAGCATGCGGTTTAAAGCGATAAATCATATAAGCATGATATTCAAATATGAAGGCAAATAGCATATAATAGCATATCAATAGTATCACAATAATTCAATAGCATTACAAGGCGATATCGGGTCGCAATCAAACAAACGTATCTTATCATTCTACTCATGCACTCGATTCAATTGAAAGTTGTGGTCTTTAATTTTCAAGATGGTACCCACTCGTTCTCAATTAATCATACAACAAACAACACATACTGCTTACGAGCCTGACCACTGAGTAGGCCCTTGTACTCTGATCGATTGCATCTCACTTCCATAGTGCAGAGGCTTACTCGACTCGTAAACCACGCCGAATACTATAATACTTGCATCTCATCCTCTAGTGTTCGAAATGATTCGAACTTCGTGATACAATCTCGCCAAGTAATCTTTACGCAGGTAAGAACGAATGCTAGTGTCGCGCCCACTAAGAACGAAACACCGCAAGGAGACCACCGCTATAATCGCCCAAATCGCACGGATGCCTGTTAACATTAGCGAAATAGGGGAATAAAACCCTAGTCTAGTACATGTACACTAGTATCCAATTTAAGAATGGGCTATGCTAATCATAGAGCACCTTAACTCAGGATAAAACGACTATTTCCTAAAGCCTGAGACAAAAGCCTTGGCATATTCAATTATCTTGTCCCAAGAATGGCGCCCGCCACAAGACTATCTTAGTCCCACTTCACTTACGATTGACGTTTTCATATCTGAGGCCCAAGCTTGACCTTTTATTTAACTTACTCAAAATTCATTATTTATTTGATATTACATATCACATGTTTCTAGACTCTCCTAGTCTCATCACAAACGCTTAAGTATTTGTAGGTTTCATATGATCACATAACACGCTCGCTTATTATTTGAAGTGTTGTTAATTATTAACGCTTTCAAGTTTCTAAATTGAAACGTTTATTGGTATGTCCAATTTTATTTGTGTGTTTTTCAAACACTTTAGGTCATTTACTTCTTCATTTTAAATTTTCTATACTTAGTAAAATTTTCAATTATTTTCAGTATTTCACTATTCACTTTTCACTATTCATCGTATTTTACTATTCATCGTATTTACTATTCATCGTATTTTAGACGTATTTTTATACGTATTCGTATTTTTATACTTCGTATTCTAATTGTATTTTTATACTTATACGTATTCTTATACTTGTACGTATTTTTATATTTTTACGTATTTTTATACTTAAGGTATTTTAGTATAATACTAAACTTGTTTTTATTTTCTAAGTACAAATTTTTAGTTTCAAAGTCGTTAGGTTCGTTTTGTACTTAGTGATTTTTGTAAATATTTTAACAGTTTAGTTTCAAAAACGTTAAGTTCGTTTTGTACTTAGTGATTTTTGAAAATATCTAAAAAGTCTAGTTTTAAAAATGTTAAGTTCAATTTGTAAAAAGTGATAATGATTTTCATTTTTAAAATATTAGTTTTAAAAATGTTAAGTTCAATTTGTAAAAAGTGATAATGGTATTCATTTTAAATTGAGACTTTAGTTAAATTTAGTCGTCTATTAACTAAATTTAGCGATTTTCATTTTTTTAAAAATAATAGTATCGTGGATGATTCATTTAAGTCCGTATGTCCAATATCAACAGTCCAAATAGCAAAGGCGGTAGCACACGATTTAGTTCATTTTTATAACGGTTACATATTTTTATCGGTTTATAATATTTCATTTATAACTAAATCGATTTATACTAAAATTCAATTCTAATTACTATTTAACTTTAGTGACTTAGTGATAATTTCATTTTGGTCAAATTTAGTCAACTTTAAGTGATGATGTCGTGTGACTTAATATATATGTCAAAATTGATTTATTTCTTTTAATTTCTTAAATCTAACTTATTAACTAATAATTAAATTATATTAACAATAAACTAAAAAGTGATAAAAATAATTTTAACCCTAAAAATAGTGAGGATGCCGTGAGCAATGATAGTAGTGTTCAAATTTTCATTTTTCGATTTTATCGGTTTTTAACTTAAAGTCTTTATATTTTAATTATCCTAATTATACCAAAATGATTTAAACTAAAATGAAATTTACTAAAAATTTCATTTATAATTATGAATAGTGTTTTTCAACACTTTAAATTTCTAACTTTTTAATCTAAATGATTTATATTGTTTTAGTTGATTTATAGTATAATACTAAAAAAATATAAAATCATATCTAAATATAAACACAAATTATTAACAAACATAAATTAAAACATAATCAAAATGGACAATAATGATGAACACACATGAAGGAAATAAGAACACACATGAACATCAAATAAAAACTCAAGAACACACATGTGCATATTTAACAACTTATAATTTATTTTCCAATAAATTTATAACAAAAATTAATACATCTATTTTATACTAACTTATTCTAACATATTATTTACAAAAATTAAAAGTAAAAATTTATTAAAAATAATAGGGAAAACCGTGAGTTTTTTTTATTTGTGTACAAAAATTGTATTTTTGATTTTTATTTACTTTAAACTCATTGTTAATATTTAACATAATTTTTATATATGATTACTACTTCATTAAAACATAAATAAACATAGAAATCATATGAACATAAATTAAAAATGCTCAAAATTAATTTAACTAACATATGAACAATATTACTACAATTACACTATTATCATTATTACTTATTTATTATCATTTTATTATACAACACATAAACATATAAGTGATGTTTAACATATTTAACATAATTTTTATATTCATAAAATCATAATAACAAAACAAATTAATTTACTAAAAAGGATAATACAAGACAAGGCTAGTCACCTTATAATGGATGTTAAACGTCGGGGATCTAAAATAAATTTTAGATCGGATATTTTCTTCACCCAAAACCCGTAACAAGTAAGCTCCAAATACCCACTAATGAATTAGAATTACTTAGGAATTATTAGAATAATATTAAGGTTTTATTATAAGTGTTTTAGGAAGAAAAATGGAAGAAAACTAATGGGAGAGAAAGGAGGCAAGGCATACGACATTTAGGAGGCAAAAGAATGAGTTTTGCACAAGTGATTTTATGGGAACAAGTTGTCATGCATTTAGGTTAAGTCATTTAGGTTTAAGTTTGTTTTTAATTAGAAAAAAAATGTTTAATTAAACTAATTAATACATCATTACCTCCATCATCCACCCATAAGTCCACATTACTATTCATGCATTAAAAATGTCTAATTTGTGTTTTAAAATGTTTTCCTCGAATTTGGTCAGTTTTAAAAAGCTCAAGGCCAAAAGCGATAAAAGTTAAAAAGTGTCTTGCTTTGACGATTTTCTAAAAGTATTCATTTTATAAATTTAAGACTAAGATATTTTATTTACTTCTTTAGAGAAATTTTAAGAGTGACGGAATTGAAGATGGTAATATTAAAGTAGTAGTATTGAATTTGTAGTTATATTTTTATTAAAAATATAAACTTTAAATTTAAATATATAAAAATAAAAATGATGATGGAAATTTTAAAGTTGTAAGAAAATTTGGTTTTGTGTAAGAAAATGGAAGAGGATAGAAATTTGACTAAGGAAAGTCAAAAGTCAAAAGTCAAATTTTCTGCTCGATTATCGCTTTTGAAATTTTCGATTCTTGCGATCGCAGAAAAGCCTCAAAATAAAAGATATGATCTTAAAATAGTATTTTGAAATAAAATCTAAATAAAAATAAAACTAATTTTCAAAAGGTACAAGATATAAAAATCGGGTTTTAATCCTTGAAATTTTGAATAAAAATTTCCTATGTCGAAATACTTATTTTTTTTGTTGAATGTTATAGATTTAAAGATTCATATTTAGACGTCAAAAATTTAATTGATTTAAAATAGGTGTGACTTGAAATTTCGACATTTTTAGAAAAAACTAGTTTAATAGAAAAGGAATAGTAATTATATATTAATATAATATGTTTTATTAAAAATAATCAAAATGACTATATTTTTTTCTAAAATGACGTTAGTTTGATTTTTAAAAAGTTGATGTTGATTGTTTGATTTTTGATTTGCGTGTTTGAAATTGTTGACCCGAATTTCAGAGACAGGAAAAGTATAAATGTTCATTTTTATAAAAATTTGAAATGTGTTTCTTTTTCAATTCTAAAGATAATAGGACAAACTTTATTTTTTTAAAATTTTTAAATTTGGACATAGGAAATTTTAATATTATTTGGCGAAAAAATTTCAATGATTTTTATTATGGAAAGGATGAATTTAATTTAAGGAATTAAATTCTTTTATCGAATGTGTTAAAATAACACGGGGTGTTACAAACCTACCCCCTTAAGAAAAGTTTCGTCCCGAAACTTGAATAGAGTGGATAACTGCTCGCAGTTGGGCAAGACAGTTAGAGAGAATATCAAAATTTTACAAGTTTCGATAATGACATTTTATTTTGGTAGAATAACATTTTTCATAATGTTCGAATTTTTGAATTTTTATAAAGATGTTAGATAGAGTGGGAAGATTGAAAGATATAATCGTTTTATATTTACAAATGAAATATTTTGAAAGAATATAGAGATATTCCTAGATTGTCATTTCTGAAATCGATTTCAAAGGGATTTTCAAAAAGGTGGGGCCTAGAAGTTTTGTACGGAATTAATTTAAATTAAAACTATAAGTATTTTAAAAGTAAAAGCAAATTCATTTAAATTTAGAAATAGGTATAAAGTTTAAAGTAGGTTGAAATAAAGATTTTAAATCTTAAACTTTAATCAATGATTTTAAAACCATCATATTTTTTTTGTCCTACCCCCTTAAGAAATTTTTAAACATATTTATCAAGTTTAAGTAGAAAAGATAAAAATTCATTTTAAAAGTTGAGAATTTGGAATAGGTATTGATAAGTTCAAAAATTTAAAATAATCAAATTCGATTGTAAATGAGGTAAAGAATATATGATTTAAAACAAAATAATTTCGAAGATATTTGAGATTACGAAATAAAGTTTTAAGAAATAATTGAATAAGTATTAAATATGTTTTAAAGGGAAAACATGAGAATTAATTTTAGAAGATAATTAGGAATTATAAAATTTTCGAAGATCTTTAAATTTTAAAAGAGATAGTAAGTTTAGAGGATGAAAAGTAATAAAATTTAAAGCTTTTTAGAATAATTTTAAAGGAGTTTATAAAATTGAAAAGTAAAAGTGAAATCATTTTGTGAGATTAAAGAATAGGAATGAAAGTTTATTTGAAAAGTAGTTATTAGGAATTATAGATTTAGGAATCTAGAGAGTTAGAAGGAAAAGGTTAAAGAGATTAAAATTTTTAAAAGAGAACGAAATAAGAATTGTAGTTAAAGAGGATAATTAGATGGAGTTGTAGGATTCCTTTCTGCTATAGAAATCTTCGAGATCTTGAACGTCTCATCAGTAGTAAGGTTCTTGATGCGTCCATTTGCAGCGTCTGAGGTCTTGTCGTCATGAATTTGATTAAAGGCTTCGATCTTCGAGATTTAAACTTATTACTTAGATTTTATATCCGAGGATAGTTGTTAGTTTTAGTTAGTCACCTCAGCAAGTAGCAAGCATACGATAGTTAGTGTATTTTATTTTGAGGGCAGTAGTTCGTTATTTAAAAGTCCTTAATCTATGGTCGGTCCTTAAGGTTTCTACCCATCCTCACACTATAAAGCGATTTCAAGTTATTATTTAAGTGATCTAATAAAGGAAAAATCTAATTTATTATTTGATCCTAGTAGCCTATGCCTGACATACAATATGAATGTCTGGCCCAGGTGTCTCTCGCTAGATGAAATAACTATTAAGTTATTCACGGTCGCAAGACAGCTTTGATACTAATCAGAATAACCTGGTTTTTAGTCGACTTTAATTACTAAGGCGGAAATTAATTAAGTCTTAAACCAGCGTCATTAATTATACATAAACCCAAAATGTTACAACCTCGTTCAAGAGTTGAATAAAACAACTCTAAATACGGAATTTAAAAGAGTATAGTGTTATATATTACATATCTCTCAAAAACAACTAAAAGTAAAGCATAAACACGTCTCGTGGCCCCGTCCAAAATCCAAATTTCTGGTCCACGATCGTCTCCGCACAATAAATCGATGGGGGATGCTCACGAGCTGACAAAGTGACTAGCTATGCTCATACTTACCCTCGATTTCAATTACTTTGATTTAATATTATCGCTTTATAAACATAACATTATGATAAAAACGTAAACATGCTTAATACATATAGCATATAAAGACATATAAGTCATAATAAGCATGCGGTTTAAAGCGATAAATCATATAAGCATGATATTCAAATATGAAGGCAAATAGCATATAATAGCATATCAATAGTATCACAATAATTCAATAGCATTACAAGGCGATATCGGATCGCAATCAAACATACGTATCTTATCATTCTCCTCATGCAGACTCGATTCAATTCGTAAAGTTGTGGTCTTTAATTTTCAAGATGGTACACACTGCTCTCAATTAATCATACAACAAACAACACATACCGCTACGAGCCCGACCACCGAGTAGGCCCTTGTACTGATCGATTGCATCTCACTTCCATAGTGCGAGGCTTACTCGACTCGTAAACCACGCCGAATACTATAATACTTGCATCTCATCCTCTAGTGTTCGAAATGATTCGAACTTCAGATACAATCTCGTCAAGTAATCTTTACGCAGGGTAAGAACGAATGCTAGTGTCGCGCCCACTAAGAACGAAACACCGCAAGGAGACCACCGCTATAATCGCCCAAATCGGCACGGATGCCCTGTTAACTTTAGCGAAATAGGGGAATAAAACCCTAGTCTAGTACATGTACACTAGTATCCAATTTAAGAATGGGCTATGCTAATCATAGAGCACCTTAACTCAGGATAAAACGACTATTTCCTAAAGCCTGAGACAAAAGCCTTGGCATATTCAATTATCTTGTCCCAAGAATGGCGACCGCCACAAGACTATCTTAGTCCCACTTCACTTACGATTGACGTTTTCATATCTGAGGCCCAAGCTTGACCTTTTATTTAACTTACTCAAATTTCATTATTTATTTGATATTACATATCACATGTTTCTAGACTCTCCTAGTCTCATCACAAACGCTAAGTATTTGTAGGTTTCATATGATCACATAACACGTTCGTTTATTATTTGAAGTGTTGTTAATTATTAACGTTTTCAAGTTTCTAAATTGAAACGTTTATTGGTATGTCCAAATTTATATGTGTGGTTTTCAAACACTTTAGGTCATTTACTTCTTCATTTTAAATTTTCTATACTTACTAAAATTTTGAATTATTTTCAGTATTTCACTATTCACTTTTCACTATACAACCAATTTTACTAGTCATAGTATTTACTATTCATCGTATTTTAGTCGTTTTTTTATACGTATTCGTATTTTTATACTTCGTATTCTAATTGTATTTTTATACTTATACGTATTCTTATACTTGTACGTATTTTTATATTTTTACGTATTTTTATACTTAAGGTATTTTAGTATAATACTAAACTTGTTTTTATTTTCTAAGTACAAATTTTTAGTTCCAAAGACCGCAGGTTCGTTTTGACCTTAGTGACTTTTGTAAATATTTTAACAGCTTTAGTTTCAAAACGTTAAGTTCGTTTTGTACTTAGTGATTTTTGAAAATATCTAAAAAGGCTAGTTTTAAAAATGATAAGTACAATTTGTAAAAAGTGATAATGATTTTCATTTTTAAAATATTAGTTTTAAAAATGTTAAGTTCAATTTGTAAAAAGTGATAATGGTATTCATTTTAAATTGAGACTTTAGTTAAATTTAGTCGTCTATTAACTAAATTTAGCGATTTTCATTTTTTAAAAATAATAGTATCGTGGATGATTCATTTAAGTCCGTATGTCCAATATCAACAGTCCAAATAGCAAAGGCGTAGTACACGATTTAGTTCATTTTTATAATCTGATTTACATATTTTTATCGGTTTATAATATTTCATTTATAACTAAATCGATTTATACTAAAATTCAATTCTAATTACTATTTAACTTTAGTGACTTAGTGATAATTTCATTTTGGTCAAATTTAGTCAACTTTAAGTGATGATGTCGTGTGACTTAATATATATGTCAAAATTGATTTATTTCTTTTAATTTCTTAAATCTAACTTATTAACTAATAATTAAATTATATTAACAATAAACTAAAAAGTGATAAAAATAATTTTAACCCTAAAAATAGTGAGGATGTCGTGAGCAATGATAGTAGT
The DNA here is from genome assembly GCA_023091065.1 of Dianthus caryophyllus. Taxonomy (NCBI): domain Eukaryota; kingdom Viridiplantae; phylum Streptophyta; class Magnoliopsida; order Caryophyllales; family Caryophyllaceae; genus Dianthus; species Dianthus caryophyllus. The sequence goes on from CM041527.1 coordinate 21,457,335, forward strand.
GTTCAAATTTTCATTTTTCGATTTTATCGGTTTTTAACTTAAAGTCTTTATATTTTAATTATCCTAATTATACCAAAATGATTTAAACTAAAATGAAATTTACTAAAAATTTCATTTATAATTATGAATAGTGTTTTTCAACACTTTAAATTTCTAACTTTTTAATCTAAATGATTTATATTGTTTTAGTTGATTTATAGTATAAGACTAAACAATATATAAAATCATAACTAAATATAAACACAAATTATTAACAAACATAAATTAAAACATAATCAAAATGGACAATAATGATGAACACACATGAAGGAAATAAGAACACACATGAACATCAAATAAAAACTCAAGAACACACATGTGCATATTTAACAACTTATAATTTATTTTCCTAATTTAATTTTTTTCACATGAATACATCTATTTTAACTATCTTATTCTAACATATTATTTACAAAAATTAAAAGTAAAAATTTATTAAAAATAATAGGGAAAACCGTGAGTTTTTTTTATTTGTGTACAAAAATTGTATTTTTGATTTTTATTTACTTTAAACTCATTGTTAATATTTAACATAATTTTTATATATGATTACTACTTCATTAAAACATAAATAAACATAGAAATCATATGAACATAAATTAAAAATGCTCAAAATTAATTTAACTAACATATGAACAATATTACTACAATTACACTATTATCATTATTACTTATTTATTATCATTTTATTATACAACACATAAACATATAAGTGATGTTTAACATATTTAACATAATTTTTATATTCATAAAATCATAATAACAAAACAAATTAATTTACTAAAAAGGATAATACAAGACAAGGCTAGTCACCTTATAATGGATGTTAAACGTCGTGGATCTAAAATAAATTTTAGATCGGATATTTTCTTCACCCAAAACCCGTAACAAGTAAGCTCCAAATACCCACTAATGAATTAGAATTACTTAGGAATTATTAGAATAATATTAAGGTTTTATTATAAGTGTTTTAGGAAGAAAAATGGAAGAAAACTAATGGGAGAGAAAGGAGGCAAGGCATACGACATTTAGGAGGCAAAAGAATGAGTTTTGCACAAGTGATTTTATGGGAACAAGTTGTCATGCATTTAGGTTAAGTCATTTAGGTTTAAGTTTGTTTTTAATTAGAAAAAAAATGTATAATTAAACTAATTAATACATCATTACCTCCATCATCCACCCATAAGTCCACATTACTATTCATGCATTAAAAATGTCTAATTTGTGTTTTAAAATGTTTTCCTCGAATTTGGTCAGTTTTAAAAAGTCGGGCGTCAAAAGCGATAAAAGTTAAAAAGTGCTGTTTTGACGATTTTCTGAAAAGTATTCATTTTATAAATTTAAGACTAAAATATTTTATTTACTACTTTAGAAAAATTTTAAAAGTGACGGAATTGAAAATGGTAATATTAAAGTAGTTGTATTGAATTTGTAGTTATATTTTTATTAAAAATATAAACTTTAAATTTAAATATATAAAAATAAAAATGATGATGGAAATTTTAAAGTTGTAAGAAAATTTGGTTTTGTGTAAGAAAAATGGAAGAGGATAGAAATTTGACTAAGGAAAGTCAAAAGTCAAAAGTCAAATTTTCGGGCTCGATTATCGTTTTTGAAATTTTCGGTTCGTGCGATCGCAGAAAGCCTCAAAATAAAAGATATGATCTTAAAATAGTATTTTGAAATAAAATCGGAAATAAAAATAAAACTAATTTTCAAAAGGTACAAGATATAAAAATCGGGTTTTAATCCTTGAAATTTTGAATAAAAATTTCCTATGTCGAAATACTTATTTTTTTTGTTGAATGTTATAGATTTAAAGATTCATATTTAGACGTCAAAAATTTAATTGATTTAAAATAGGTGTGACTTGAAATTTCGACATTTTTAGAAAAAACTAGTTTAATAGAAAAGGAATAGTAATTATATATTAATATAATATGTTTTATTAAAAATAATCAAAATGACTATATTTTTTTCTAAAATGACGTTAGTTTGATTTTTAAAAAGTTGATGTTGATTGTTTGATTTTTGATTTGCGTGTTTGAAATTGTTGACCCGAATTTCAGAGACAGGAAAAGTATAAATGTTCATTTTTATAAAAATTTGAAATGTGTTTCTTTTTCAATTCTAAAGATAATAGGACAAACTTTATTTTTTTAAAATTTTTAAATTTGGACTTAGGAAATTTTAATATTATTTGGCGAAAAAATTTCAGTCGCATTTTTATTATGGAAAAAGGATGAATTTAATTTAAGGAATTAAATTCTTTTATCGAATTGTGTTAAAATAACATGGGGTGTTACAATAATGAATCGTTAATAAAAAGAATCAACGAAACCGATAAAAATAAACGTTACACGTATTAAAATGAATAATGTCGAGTGTTACTGCCTTTGCTTAAATTTGGATTTGGACATACGGACTATTTAAAATGAATTACGACAACCTCGCTAAAAATGGAAACCGCTAAAAGTTTAGTTAAGTATATGACTAAATTTAACCGAGTTTTACTTTTGAAATATTATTTAAAATCACTAAGTACAAAATGAACATAACAACTTTGAAACTAGAATTTTGTACTTAAATTTAAACCGAGTTTTACTTCCGAAATGACTTTTCAAATCACTAAATACAAAACGAACTTAACGACTTTAAAACTAGAATTATGTACTTAGAAAATAAAAGTTGGTTTTGTAAAACCTAAAAATATCCTAAGTATAAAAATAGGTATAAAGTATAAAAATACTAAGTATAAAGGAAATACTAAGTATAAAAAATATAATAATAAATACTAAGTATAAGAAAAGATACTAAGTATAAGAATACATATACGTATAAAAATACGTATAAAATACGAAGTATAAGAATACGCATACGTATAAAAATACGTATAAATACGAAGTATAAAAATACGTACAAATACGAAATACGAAAATACGAATACGTTTAAAAATACGATGAATAGTAAATACGATGAATAGTAAATACGATGAATAGTAAAATACGGTGAATAGTAAAATAATGAATAGTGAAAATATTTAAAATTTACAAACGGACTCAAAATAAATATTTAAGTATTTCTATGTGTTCTGTTTATCTGAAGAATTGCTAGGATTAAAATTTCATTATACAAAGTTCGACGATATATTTAAGTTTCAGAATTGTCATTTATTATGATTGAACGAGGAAATAAGAATTGAGAAAACGAGCTACTTGAATAAAATACTAGGATTGTTCGCCATGTTGCGACTCTTGAAATTCGAAGTTAACGAGGTAGCTATATATGGGGACTTGGGCTCCCTATCAGAGTTGCCCAAGGCGAAATAACGATCTTAAGATTGCTACTCGACACGGTATATACAACCTCAGAGATGGGGCATCCTTGATATTTTCGTGGGCCCGTATATTAGTAATTGGAAACGCCAGTCCCATCCGGGGGTACCCGTCTCTGGTGATAGTCGAACTTTTTCGTCGGTGATACCTTTTGAATAGCGAATACGTATGATCCTCGATAGGTAGTGTATGCATACGTTAGACAAGGGATTGAATCGTCCTTATTACCTTAGATATCTTTAGCCTGTCAGTCATGTCCAAGTTATGTTGGCCCTGATCGCTACTGCGCGAATTATGTCTGCATGCTTCCGCCTTACTAACGAAGACTCATTTGTTATCACATGTTGAATGCATTTCCTTGTTTCGATTGATTATTGTCTGAATGACATGGTTTCCTGAGTATTGAAGTACGACTTATTGAGAATGATTATCTATGAGTGTTATATGTTACTTGATTGGATTTATACTCATGTTTGGAATCATCATGATTTCCCTACGTGTTTTGCTTGCCTACTTGCTATTTGTTTTATTTATTTATTATGCATATCGCATATGTTTAGAGTTATTATACTACATGAACTATTTGTTGTTGCTTAGTTTGTGTGGGGGAGAAAACACTAATTATAAGATCAAATGTAGGTACCCCGAGGACTTTTGTTATCAAATGCTGGGGACGGTTTACCTCGTTTTGTACTCCGTTGTTTTGGAGAGATTTGTAATCTGAATACTCTGTTTTTATCTCTAAACTCGTATTATGTATACTGAGTTTGTAAGACGATAACAGCTGGTTTGTAATATTTAGACTTAATTAATTTTCCGCCTTAGTTTAATTAAAGTCACGAAAAACCAGGTTGTTACACACACGTCCCAAAATCAGTAAAATCAAGAGAAGGAAGAATGTTGTCTTTTACTAACAACATCATTCTTTCCCTCGAAATATGGGCCAACCTTTTATGCCACAAGAACGCTGAGTTCTCATTCGACCTTACACGTTTCACACCAATCACAGAATTCAAGGAAATAAAGAGCGAATCAGAAAATGATTTATCAAGCTCAATACGATACATTCCATTTTCCAAAATACCAGAACCAACCATACTATTATCTTTAAATAAACTGAAAGAACCGTTTCCAAAAGTCACAGAAAGACCAATACTGTCCAGTTTAGACAATGAAATTAAATTACGAGACATTGATGGAACAAAAATTGTATCCTCTAAAAGTAATTTAAATCCACTACTTAATTCTAAACTAAAGCATCCTATAGCTTTAATGGACGCTTCAGACTTGTTTCCCATGAGTAGGTTTCTTTCATTTTCTTTTATGGTTCGGGTCGAACTTAAGCCCTGTAATGAATTAGAAACGTGTACATTAGCACCAGAGTCTTATTGCCTGATGGACCTGGCATACTGGATGAGCTTGACTTACTGCTCGTCCAGTCCTTCCTTTTGGACTATCCCTTTCACTTAGAGCCCTCACCTTTATGCACAAAGTGCGCTTGAGGTATGTTATGCCCTTGAGCATTACTCAGGCGCGTGGCTTCCTGAACAAGCTTATTAGCAAGTTCATCCATTGTCCATGTCTTCTTTATAGCATTGTAGCTGACATGGAATGCCTCAAACTCTTTAGGAAGTCCCTCAAAGATGAAATGCGTTAATATGGGATCCTCAATTTTAAGTCCCAACTTGAACAACTTAGTGGCTAAGCTTTGCTTATGCATTATATGCTTAGTCATGTCCATTTTATTTTCATCGTACTTACAATGAGACAGTTCAGAGAGAAGTTTGCCAATTAATGCCTTGTCAGAAGGCTCGAACTTCTCCTTAAGTTTTGCAAGATATTTCTTAGTTGTGTCACATTCAGTCTCTGTAATTGAGTTCTTAATGTCCACAGTAGTCACTAGACGTAGAAAGGAAAGACAGTTACCATCCTTGTCTTTCCAATCCTTATACGCCTTAAGTACTGCTGCGTCCTTCTCATCAGACTTAGGCACGGGAGGACCGTCCTCCTTCAAACAATCACTGAAACTTAACATGGACATAGAGAAAGTTACAATCTCTATCCATTCAGCGTAGTTTGATCCAGTAAGTAGAGGAACAGTCGAGAGACAATAAAATAGCAATTTATTTTGAGCAACTTCATAGTTGGAAAACATGCTCAACCATTAGTCTTTGAGTAAACACACAATTAGCAATAATGAATAAGACTTGTGCAATAATTGAGAAACCTAACAATTTTGATTAAACCAAGTACGGCATCTGCGGATAACCTATACCAGTCTAATCTCAATTAATTAAGTGTTCTACACTTTTATGGATAAGTCACTAATATACGCCGGTCCACCTGCGGGTAAGACCTAAGGGCTAGTAATTTATCCTCAATACTTGCTTATTCTGACCTTCACTGTCTTAATTGAGTCCACTGTGGTGTAACTCAAGCTTAATGTGAATGTCTGAGGCTTATTTAAACTTTAATGAAATCAAAGAACATGAGATGGTCCACTGCGGTGTAACTCAACTCAACTTAATAATGATTTCACTCATTCATAGTGTAATAATTCTTACTAAAATTTCAATCTCTTATGAATGGAAGCGACTGTATGTGCAACCAAACAAACTTACTGAGATATTTCAAACAATTATATCGACTATAAAAAAGCGCAGCGGAAGAATACGGGAAAGCCCCACAGAAAACCCCAAAAATTTCATTGATCCGTTAATATTATAAACGGAGTACTTAGTCAAACGAGACCAAGCCACAAAAAAACTTTAATATACGGAGTACTAACGTCAAAAGTAAAAACAAGCTTCAAAAAGCAAAAGCTAAACAAAACTAATAAATAAAACGACAAGCAAAGCCACTACATTTTTTTTTTTTTTTGATGACGAGGGGTTGAGTCCCCCCAGGCACATGCATTCCCGCACCACCATATGTACCATGTAAGCCACCCCCGACGGGGGCTGCGGTGGCCAAGTGGGAAAATTGGTTCCAGGTGGGGTTTGAGCCTGAGACCTCACACAATTTGTTGCACCTTCCAGGTTAACCCAAATTCCACCTGGACAACCACCACTTGGTTAGCAAAGCCACTACATGGCCATTACTTCACCAACATAATACAGCCATTAATCCAAAAATCCAAAAACATTACACACACGGCTTCATCATGGGATTCATGGCCATTAATAAAAAAAAATAAATAAACAACAACACTGCATCACCATTAGCATGTCATCATTAATCAATACTCCGTATAAAACAACAACTACTCGGCTGATATAAATCAGCCAAAGAACCGCCAACAACACATGGCCAAAACACCAACAATACACGGCTGAAATTTCAGCCAAACATCCATTAACGCCGACCAAAACAATAACCATAATCAGACCCAAAAAAAAACAGCCAAAAACGGACCCAAAAACAGCAACTTTAAACGACCAAAATCGGTCCGATAATCATGGATGTGTTTCTAATCACAACAAGGCTTTGATACCACATGTAAACTAGGTTCAAACGATAATAACCTAATTACGAACGATACAAACTTAATTCGTTCACGGGACCTTCGATTAGAAACAAATCACATGAAGAAATACGTACCTTGGTCTGTCATGATTACGGGCGGTAAACGGTGACGAAAATCGGCAGTCGGAGGGCGGCGGAATTGGCCAGAGACGGCAGAAGAACGTACGTGGTGGTGGTGGTTTTTGGTGAAGCCTTTTTGGTTTCTCCTCTCTTTTCCCTTTTTCCCTTTAATTGTGTTTTTCCTTAATTGTATTATGAGCTAATGACGGTTTAGCACATTAATAAGGGCGAGAGGAGGACCGGGCTTCTTAACCTAATTAATTTAATCGGTCCGTCAACAATTAAATTAACTGGGCTACTCCGACTGAAAAGCCCAACTATTATATTCAGCTAATTTACCGCATTAACTTAAGATTAACTATAGGTCCAAAATAACGTAATAATAATTAAATACAATACCGTATAAAATTATTCTTACAAAAAAGACTTCCTGGTATACAGCTTAACCAAGTCTTGACAAATTAAAACATTTTCCACTATATGTCTGCCTTTCACAAAGGCACTTTGGTTGGGGCTGATAATCTCAGGGAGCACCAAACCCACCCTATTGCATAGGAGCTTTGAAATGCACTTTGACAAGATATTACAACAAGCTATTGGCCTAAATTCAGTAACTGAAGTAGGACAAGGCACCTTAGGAATCAAAGTAAGAATGGTAGAGTTAATCTGCTTTAACAGCTGTCCATGTCTGAAAAAATCTTGGATTGCCTTGCTTACACCAGCTCCAATTATCCCCCAAGAGTCTTTGAAGAACTTGCTTGTATATCCATCAGGCCAGGGGCCTTATCGTCAGGTATAGAATACAGAACTGCCCTAATCTCCTCAGCTGTAGGAATGGACACCATCTCAGACCAATCCTCCTCTTTGACTAAGGTCCTTGTCTCACTGCCAACCAATGTACTGGTTTCACTCTTTTACTACTACCCAAAATAGTCTGATAGTAGCCAACAAAAGCCTTCTGGACACCCTCCTGAGTATCATCCTTCTGCCTTGAGCTGACTATGAAAGTAAGTTGTATTACAGTCTCCCTTCTCTACCCATGATATTTTGGCTTTTTGTCTAAGGAAGGATATCTTGGCATTCAGTAGCAACCTAGCTCCCCTGAGTTGGTGTTCCATCTGTAGCAATCTGTAATCCATAGGAGCCTGTTGTATTTTGACTTGAATCTCCCTCAAAGCAGTCAAAGCAATCTCTGCACTTCCCTCAACATTTGAGAAATTACCTCTATTAATACTTTTCAGGTGCTGCTTTAATATCTTTAGTTTGGGAGTCAACTGATACATTAATGTACCAGCCACCCTCATATCCCAAACAGTCTGGACAACCTCAAGAAACTCTGGGGCCATACTCCACATGTTGAAATATCTAAACCTTGAGGACCTTCTAATATCTTCCACCACCAACCTGATAATACAAGGACAATGGTCATACATTCCTTCTGGTAGAAACTGAGCAGTAGCATTAGGGAAAGCATGAAGAAATTGGTCATTGACCAACACCCTATCAATCCTACTACACACCCTATCACCACCAACTTGTTTGTTACACCAGGTATAAAAAGCTCCATGAGTAGGCAACTCATTCAGTCCACACTTTCTAATACAATCCTCAAAAGGACCAATTTCCTGCACAGTTACATCAGCACCCAACCTCTCATTAGGTCTCAACAAATTATTGAAATCTCCACACACTAGCCAAGGCCCATTATAGGTCCTAAACTGGCACAGGACATCCCACAGCTTGACTCTTTCATGTATCTTATTAAAAGCATACACCATTATAACTTGCATAGTCTGTTGATACCCCTTATCCATAACATCGGCAACAATACACTGGGCATCCACCCATTTAATCCTCATATCCACTTCCACAGGATTTCATAACAGCTAAACTCTTCCCCCTTTATGAGTGCTAGAATTGGTGCAAATTGACCAGCAAGAACTAAACATAGCATAGGCATGGCTTTATTCAAAGAGTTAGCAGCTACCTTAGTTTCTAATAAGCCAAACACATTAACTTTATTCTGAGAAAGGAAGCACTTCACTTCTACTTGTTTATTAGGCCTATTCATACCCCTCACATTCCAGAAACCACACCTATCCATTATTAAACACAGGACTGCTTCGACCATCCCCCTTACTAGCTTGAGCCTGCACCACATTCGTAAGCACCTCAAGAAAGGAACCCTTGGGTGACACCCTCATAGCACTATCATGTTCACTCATCTTGCTCAAAATCCTGACAAGAGTGGTTAAGACTGCCAGAGGAACAGTGTCTCCAATCTTATCCCCCACTATAGGGCTAGCAGCCACAGTAGGAGGCACTACCTTCACCTCTAGTTTCCTAGGAACCAAAACCTTCTTCTCCCCTTTCTTCTTCCTACATTGATCAGCCTTATGTCCAAACCCTTTGCAGCAAGTACATTGAATAGGGACCCATTCGTACTCCACTAGACAATTCACCATAAACCCATTCTCATCCAGGAACCTTATCTTATTAGGACACTCCTTCCCCATCTTAAGATAGACCAACATCCGAGCATAGCCTAATCTAGTTTTCAGTTCAGTGGGTCCATCCAATTTGATAAACTCTCCAGCCAAACCTGCAATTTTTTCCAAACAACCAGCACCCCAAAACTTCAAATCCAACTTATGGAGCTTGTTTCACAGGGACCTTGTCCACTGCCTCTCTCTCCAGTCTCGCCTCTGGTGTCCAGGCCTTCACAACCACAGGCTTGTTATCAAACAGATAAAAGCCTCCATTCAGCACCATCTCTACTTGTTCCTTCGACGGGAACTTCACGAGGAATATGCCATTACTTAAGAACGACACTTTCTCAACCTTGTGCTTCCCCCAAATCTGATTCACAAACCCCTAAATTGTTGGAGTGAGTGTCCTCCACAATATTGCGAATACTTAATAAATCTCATTAAGAGGAATAAAGGGAATATAGCTTTTTATAAGTCAGTTGATTAACGTATATCGGTAACGCTCGGCTTGCTAGAGTTTGACGTTCCTGTCATAAGATGGCCGTAATCAACTGATCCCTTTCGGTCACACCTAATGGGAGGAAGACCAACAGATACTAGTTATTTATATTTGATATAGTATAACTAGAGACTTAATATTGCGACTAATACGTTAGTCAAGAGGTAATAAATTATGAGACGTATATAAGATACGGAACTAGAGTGTTATTATTCTTTTATGCGATAATTGAATAATAAAAGGTTTTGTGATTTTGTGAATTAATAATTAAGTGTTAATTTACTAAAAGGGTTATTTGTCATTAATAAAGATTAATGACTAATAAGATTTATAGGTTAATAAAATGGAGAATATTTGAGTCCAAAGTGATAAATTATATATTGATATAATTGTCATTTATATTACTTAAATTGTTAAGTATATATATTATTTTTATTAATTAGTTTATTTAAGTGTTAAATGGACTAAATAATATCAAATGGACTCAAATAAAATGGACCAAAAATGACCCAAATGGGCCTAAAAAATCAGCCAAAATAAGCTCATTATGAGCATTATTTTGGTCAATATTGTTGGTCAAATAAGTGCCTAATTCTTCCACTAACTTCTGCCTATAAATACTCCACTATTCTCATTCAATTGGATGGATGAAAATCACTCTAAAAACTCACAAAACTAAGCACAAAATCAGCCAAAGAAACCTCCTTTTATTTGGTGTTAAATTTGATCAATTTAGTTGATCAATTTCTACTCTTTTTATCTCATAATAATACCTACATATTATTAAGTATAATACTAATATAATCTAGCAATATTATATAGTATTAGTTGGTTTAATCCTAGGGTGGATTAAGGAAGGAGGTGTTCTAGCTTGAGCACTATATTAGAAGCTCCTTTTTGAGGCCTTAAAGAAGGTCTATTCTCTTTTGTTTTAAATTACCGTAATTTAATTCAATTATATACCGTTTAGTTTAACATGCACAACTAGGTCCGAAAGTCCACTATAAGTGATTAGTGGCATGGTTAGAGGAGTCCTTTAGGGCCATGATCCTAACAAGTGGTATCAGAGCCATCTGTTGTTGAATGTTCTACTAAACCGTAAAAGTGTTTTTTTTCGGCCTAGAGCTGAAATTTGTGACCAAAATGAGTTTGATCACATTTTTATGACTTCCATGTTCATTTTATGATCTTTATATCATTCTGGTTGTAAATTAATTTTTACAATATTTCGCTTTATTTATCGCTTATACGACTAAAAATGGCTAAAATACGATAAAAACGACAATTTTGACAATTAAACGGTTTAATTGACTAAATTGCATGTTAATTTTAGCTAAAATGTAAATTTGACATACCACAAGTATACTCAAGTGTTTGAGATTAAAATTTTGAAATTAAAAGAATTAATCTCATTTAGTTTAGTTAGTTTTTAACGGTTAAAAACAGCTAAATCGGTAAAGTCAAATTTATTCATTTTTAGTCGAAATGCTGCCACTTTTTATATTTATTTTGTTTTTGAACTACCACCCATTTATGGGGTCGAGTTCATCGAACTACCACCCATTTATGGGGTCGAGTTCATCGAACTACCACCCATTTATGGGGTCGAGTTCATTTTAATTGAACTACCACCCATTTATGGGGTCGAGTTCATTGTATCCGAATTACCACCCAATTTATTGGGGTCGAATATGTTCTTATTCTTTTGTAGAACTTGGACCAGAATTCAAAAGTTTTGAGTTTGATATATTTCATAAGGGTTATGATAGTGTTGGCAAGCAATCGTAACGGTTACGATAAAAGCGATAAAAACTAGCAATTTTGATCAAATTATGCTAAGTAAATTAGTGGTGACTAAATTATCATTCTAAATCAGTTTAGAAACTTAGTAAAAGCTCAAAATTGGTTTGAGTGTTGATCCAACTTTTTAACTGGTTAAAAACTTGGTTTAATAGATGATATGACGTAGTTAGTAGGTGTTTAGTGAGCGATTTTAGATGATTTTGGGATGGTTAGGAAGTGATTTATAGGGATTTTGGTATAGTTTAGGGATGAAATTATCAAATGATAAAATGCGATTTTTGAATGACTTTGACTATTTAAGTGTATTCGAAGAGTTTTGGAGTGCGTGCCGAGCTCGAGATATGCGGAAAAAGAGAAACCCGAAAGAAGAATGTTGAAGCAAGGCGTGAAGCTTAGAAGAAGAAAGCAAGAGGGCTCTATAGAGCCTTAAGTCGTGCTACAGGCTCTACTGGAGCCTACTACGCTCTACTGATGATGGGGAAGCTCTACTAGAAGACCCACTGGAGCCTAATTTCGAATGAAAGGCTCTACTGGAGCCCTACGAAGGCTCTGCTGGGGTTGCTGAGATTTACTGAAGGCTCTGCTGAGCCTCCCAAGACTCCAGTGAAGCCTATTTATCCGAATTTTGGAAATTACTAAACTTATTTTATTTTATTTTTAGTTTTTGGAAAGCCTTCATATATAAGGTTTGTTTTTTTCATTAGGTTATGATCATCATTCACTGCTACTTTTTATTATCATCTATTTAGTTTTAGACCTAGTTCTAGTTTTTCGTTCAAGTTTTTGGGAGAATTCAAGATTGAAACTTTGAAGATTTTTGTAACCGTTGGTCATGAGTAGCTAACTCTCTTTTCTCAATTCAAGTGATTGAAACGGTTTGACTTTAATTGTGAGTTTGAAAGTTCTTATCTTTATCTTTGATTATTGATTATTGCTTAATTATTATTGTTATTTGCGAGATTGATCGTGGTTGCTACGTGTGCAACTAGTCTTCTTATTAATCGCGTAATTGTTAGTTTCGTTGATTTAACTGGATTGTGATTAACGTAACGCTAGTAACAAACTAGGTTCAATTATTGTACGGGATTCGTGATAATTATTCTTAGAAGCAATTTTCATAATACCTAAAACACAACTGGATTGTATGTGTTATTTATTCCTTATCGATTCTCTCGTTATTAAGGCTGCTAATTGATTAAATCTTTAACTGGATTGTGAGATTGTCTTTTAGTTAGGGTTAGTTAAAGAACGGGATACGTTTTAATTAACTAAACATAAGGAGGATTAGAATTACATGATTCACGATAAGGTAGTCAAGAACATAGATTTGAACCGGATAACTATGATCAATTGTCTTTGAACCGTGGATATTAACTTGAGTTGAGACCTTTAGTCTATTATATTTCATCCTCATATTTGCTTTTACTGCTTTATTATTAGATTTTCGTTTAGTTTAATCATCCTACAAAACTTCCCCCCTTTTTGGTTACTAGTCGCTTTGTTACTTTGTGTTTGCTTTTCATCTGCGCTTAGCTTGAATTCGATTAGCCTTTTTCCCTGTGGTTCGACCCCTTACTTCCACTTTATTATTTGTTTAGTATTACGATTTAAGTGTTATAAATTGTTAATTTGCGGCATACGACTTAGGACCGTCAAATTTTGGCGCCGTTGCCGGGGATTTTTAGGCTTTTTATTGTTTTCATTGTTTTAGTGTAGGTGTGTATGCATAATACTCGTTCTACTAACCTGAACCTCGAGCCTTTTGACTCAGAGATTGAAAGAACACTTTTCAGGTTTAGGAGGAACACAAGCGGTCAAGTCATTGTCGTGCAGGATTCTGAAGTAAACGAACCCCAATACGCTTCGGATTTTTCGGATTACTCGGACGAAAGCGACGAGATGGCCGCTCAAACGATTAAAGAACTCACAGCTCCGGATCTCACTAGTCAACCATTGTGCATCACCATCCCACCTCTTGCAGCTGGTGTTAACTTTGAGTTGAAATCCGGGCTCATACATCTTTTGCCCGCATTCCATGGTTTGAACGGCGAGGATCCGAACAAGCATTTGTCGGATTTTCACATTGTCTGTTCCAGCATGAAACCAGCTGGAATTACTGATGAGCAACTGAAGCTCAGGGCCTTCCCGTTCTCACTGAAGGACGCTGCGAGGGATTGACTCTATTTCTTACCCACGGGTAGCATTGACACGTAGATAAAGATGAAGAGGGCGTTTCTAGAGAAGTACTTTCCCGCCTCTCGTTCCTCACAATTGAAGAAGGTGATAAGCAACGTTGAACAACGAGACGGTGAAAGTATGTACGAGTATTGGGAACGTTTCAAGAAGTTATGTGGCACTTGTCCTTATCACGGGTATAAGAATTATGATCTCGTCATGTACTTCACTGGTGGCTTGAGTAAAGATGATGCTCGTATGCTCCATGCGGCTAGTGGAGGAGGTATTGCTAATAAAAACCCGGATGATGCTATACAGTTGATCACTGAGCTTGCTGAAAGCTCAAGAGACTTTGACAGGAAGGCCTCACGACGAGGGGTTAACGTAGTCGGCTCAAGTAACGCTTTGCTTGAAGAGAAGGTTGATAGCTTGGCATCTTTAGTCAAGGACATGGTCATAGGTAAGAAAGCGGTGATGGCTTGTGGCATTTGCTCTTCCGAGTCGCACTATAGTGAGAATTGCCCACAAATGGGGGAGGAATCACCTTATGAAGAGGTGAATGTTGCGGGTTATATGGAGCCGGGACAAAGGAAGTGGGACCCTTATTCCAATACTTTCAATGCGGGATGGAGGGCTAATCCGGCCTTTAGATGGGGAAATACTCAAGGAAACCCCTCTCACAATCAAGGGAACCCATCATATGCTCAAGGGAACCAAGCCGGTCCACCACGAGGACAATTTATACCTCGTCCTCAACACCCACCTCCACACTCACAAGCTCCACCGCAACCTAATCCGAGTTCATCTATGTCCACCGAGGACATGATCCGTGCCTTAACTATGAGCGTTACACAAAACCAACAGGAGACTAAGAATAGCATCCGGAGTCTTGAGACTCAAATGAGTCAAATGGCTACTGCTATTAGCCGGTTGGAAGCTAGAGATTCGACTGTGTTGCCTAGTCAAACGGTGACAAACCCGAAGAATGTGAGTCCGTGTCTTTGAGAAATGGAAGGCAATTGGAAGAGGTAGAGAAAGTCAAGAGGAAGCCCAAGGAGGCCAAGATCAATGAGGAGGAAGAAGAGATAGTGATCGTAGAAGGTTACCAAGCTACATTGAGCAAGGAGAAGGAGTCGGTTCCTTCACCTTCATTGCCCGTCGAGACGGAGGTACTTTTTCCCGATGCACTAAGGAGGAAGCATCACTTCGAGCACGACAAGGATATCTACGAGGTATTTCAAAAGTGCGAGGTAAACATTCTCCTTCTCAATCTTCTTAAGAGTATTCCTAAGTATGCTAAGTTTTTAAAAGAACTTTGTACGATTAAGAGGAATAACAAGCTTAAAGGGGCTAAGAAGGTAAAGGTGAGTGAACATGTTTCTGCTGTTTTTCAAAGAAAACTTCCTCCAAAATGTAATGATCCGGGCATGTTTACTATTCCTTGTACTATCGGTGACACTAAATTTGATAGAGCTATGTTAGATTTAGGTGCGTCGATAAATGTGCTTCCTTACTCTTTATATCAATCTATGAAACTAGGACCTTTGCATGCTACTAGTGTTATTATTCAACTTGCGGATAGGTCTAATATGTATCCTAAAGGAGTTGTTGAGGATGTCCTAGTTTTGGTTGAAGGTTTGATATTTCCTGCTGACTTTTATGTGCTTGATATGGAGCATGACTCTCATGCGGCCCCGATCCTTCTAGGTAGACCGTTTTTGAAAACTGCGAGTACCAAAATTGATGTGTCTACGGGTTCTTTGACTATGGAGTCTAATGGTCATGTGGTTAGCTTTAGTATTTATGATGCTATGAAGTATCCTGTTGATCATCATGCTGTGAATTTTATTTATATCACTGACCCTCTTACGCAAGATTGTTTCAATCTTAGCGGGTGTGATGAGTTGCAGGTCGCTTTGGACAATAGTCTTGATGGGAAGGAGGTAGAATATGCGGTTTCTACTAACTTGCAGGAAGTTGTGGCTGAGCTGAACGATTATGGGAGACCTTTATATGTTTCTAAACCGTTGCCACTAACCCTTCCTACAGAACAATTGTTACCATCTGTTGTGCAGGCACCTGTAGTTGAGCTCAAGGCTCTACCTGAGCACTTGAAGTACATGTTCCTTGGTGAGGGAGACACTCTTCCTGTCATTATCTCCAGTAAGCTCACCGAGGAACAGGAGAGGCGATTGAAAGACGTTCTTGTGGAGAACAAGCTAGCTATTGGATGGACTATAGCCGACATCAAGGGCATAAGTCCAAGCACATGTATGCACCGGATCCTTCTTGAGGAGAATGCTAAGCCGGTGAGACAACCACAACGTCGACTGAATCCACCTATGATGGAGGTGGTGAAGAAGGAGGTTCTTAAGTTACTTCAAGTAGGTATGATTTATCCTATCTCGGATAGTCAATGGGTAAGCCCTACCCAAGTGGTTCCTAAGAAGTCCGGAGTGACAGTGGTTGAGAATAACAAAGGTGAGCTTGTGCCTACTAGAGTACAGAATGGATGGCGTGTTAATATCAATTATCGCCGTTTGAACACGGTAACTCGGAAAGATCATTTTCCCCTTCCCTTTATCAATCAAATGCTTGAAAGACTTGCAAGTAAAGCTTATTATTGTTTCTTGGATGGCTATTCGGGCTACTTTCAAGTAGCCATCGCCCCTGAAGACCAAGAGAAGACCACTTTCACTTGTCCTTTTGGCACTTTTGCGTACCGACGCATGCCTTTTGGACTTTGTAATGCACCGACCACCTTTCAAAGATGCATGATGAGCATCTTTTCTGAGTACGTTGAGCGTGCAACGGGAGTTGAGAGCTCGCAATCTATTGACCTAGGGCCCGCTTCCAACCTTAGGTCCAAAGGTCAACCACAAGTCAATTAAATTATAAAGAGCCAAAGTCAAGTGGGAGAGACCCAAAATCAGCCGAAAATAGACCCCAAAGAAGCTTCACATGTGTTCCTCAATAAGTCCCTTTCAACACATGTCACTATCTACCTTTTATGCTTTATGCTTTATACTTTAAGTATTTGTTGTTTTCCATTCAAAATTTCAGCTCATGTGAGCCCTTTTGGACCGAGTATTATGATGTTTTGTGGGTTATTTGTGAGCCCTTAGATCCTCTTGTAATGTATGGTCAAGATTAGAATGAGGGTAGTATATAAACCCTCATTCTCACCTCATATTTTTCAGATTTGGAATGATAAAGAAAACCCTAGTGTTTATTGAATGTTCTTCATTTTTCTCATTACTTTGTGTTTGAGATTTGTGAACAATTAGTTAGTGGCTTAGTGCTTAACTAATTACAAACCTAAATCTATTACTTTGTGTGTGGATTTAGATACTATCTTTATGTTTTTCATTTGTCACAAAAAATCAGAAAATTTTCTCACAAAAATACATCATACTCGGCCGTTTTTATTTCAAGGGTTCAAGTTCGATTTTTGTTCATCCCTTGAGTGAAACTTGATCCACTTAGTTTCACTCCAAATTGGCATCAAAGCTTTGGTTGGGTTTCGAAGCACAAGATCCCATCTTTTGTGCTTACACACGGTCCAAAAGCAATCTTGCTTAGCCGAAATTTTTCAGGTTTGTTCTTCTTTGTTTTCTCAATGAGTATGCCTCTTTCTTGTGATACTACTCTTAAGGGAACCATATATGACTCTATGGAGAAATTGGGAAGGGAAATAGAGGCTAAGTTGAGCCGATTGAATGGAGGAGTTGGGTCAAAACTTGGTCTTGTAACTTGGAGGGTTATGCATACCCAACCCCATTCCTTGGAAGAAAGTCAAAAAAATCAGATTTTTAGGTCTAAGTGTACCATTGGGAAGAGGGTTTGTAACCTCATTATTGATGGGGGGAGTTGTGTTAATGTTGCTTCAAAAACCCTCATCGATAAGCTTGCCTTACCCACACAAAAACACCCAAACCCTTACAAGTTGAGATGGTTGAATAGGGAGGCCGAAATTGTGGTTGATAGACGATGTTTGGTTTCTTTTTCGATGGGAAGAGACTATGTGGATGAAGTGTGGTGTGATGTGATTCCTATGGATGCTTGTCACCTTTTATTAGGGAGACCTTGGGAATTTGATTGAAATGCGACTCATGAGGGAAGAGACAACACTTATACTTTCAAGTTTAGAGACAAGAGGATTAAACTCACCCCCTTGCCTCCAAACATGGGTGGCCGAGGCACTCCTCCTCTAACCAAGCCACTTGAGGGAATTCTATTGGTTGGGGAACAAGAAATGAAACAAGAGCTTAGCAAGGGTGAAGTGAAACCTATGAGGTCAAGTTTCACTCAAGGGATGAACACAAATCGACTTTGAAAGCCCTTGAAATTCTCGGCCAAATAGTATTTTTTTGGGGTGAATTTTTCTGAAATTTTTGTAGACAAATGAAAACATAAAGATAGTATCTAAATCTACACACAAAGTAATAGATTTAGGTTGGTAATTAGTTAAGCACTAAGCCACTAACTAATTGTTTCACAAATCTCAAACACAAAGTAATGAGAAGAGGAAGAAAACTCAAATAAACAACTAGGGTTTTTCATTCAACAAAATCTGAAAATTATGTTGTGTGAGGATGGGTTTATATAATACCCAAGGCCTCATCTCAACCATACATTACAAGATGATCTAAGGGCTCACAAAAGTCCCCAAATACTACTAAAAAAACGGCTCCTAAGCTCACATGTGAGCTGAAAAATTCAAAGGAAAACAACAAACTATAAAGCATAAAGGTGATGGTGACACTTGAGTTCATCCTCTCCCTTCTTTGTTGATGATCATCCAAGGGCCCTTGTGTGAGCCTTGGGAGGGGGTTGGGACGGTCCAAGTGACCATATTACAAGGGATTATATTGTCTCCTTTCATTAAAGCATAAAGTAAAAGTAAAGAAAGCGACATGTATGAAAATGACATAAAATATAAAAACAATGTGATGATCTTTGGTGACTTGATTAGGCCGGCCCCTTGACCTCCATGAGCTAGCTTGATGAACCATGTGAGCCCATTTATTGGAGGGTTGACTCACATGGGTGTACCATAATTGACCACATTTCAAAAATAGCATAATCTTGACTTTTTTGTTGCTCTCCAACTTTGACTTCCTCTTGACTTTGCTTGATCACTAAGGTTGGCTTGATTTGACCATAGAGTTGACTTTATTTAGCCCTTAGTGACCCCCCCTTGACCCACGGCCTAAGCTTGGGTTCGAGCCCATGGGTCCAACCCATGGTCTCCCTCGACTTCACCCTTGATTACCTTGACCAATTTTGGTCCAAAGGGAATGGTTGTTTATGCCCTCATTGCCAAAGAAACTCCTAAGGAAAGTGAAAAACCGATTCCATGTGAAGTTCAAGAGCTCTTAGAACTCCACAAGGATGTGTTTCCTCTCGAGCTACCACACGGCCTACCCCCTATTAGGGGCATTGAGCATCAAATTGATCTTGTTCCGGGGGCTACACTACCTAATAAGGCCGAATATCGAAGTGATCCTAAGGCTACGCAAGAACTTCAACAACAAATTGGGGAACTCATGGAAAAGGGGTTTGTAAGAGAATCTCTTAGTCCTTGTGCCGTACCTACACTCTTGGTACCTAAGAAGGATGGAACTTGGAGAATGTGTACGGATAGTCGAGCTATTAATAATATTACGGTCAAGTATAGGTTTCCTATACCTAGACTTGATGACATTCTTGATGAGCTTAGTGGGGCTCGATTGTTTTCCAAGATTGATTTGCGACAAGGATACCATCAAGTGAGAATCAAAGAGGGTGATGAATGGAAGACGGCTTTTAAAACGAAGCATGGGTTATATGAATGGCTAGTCATGCCTTTTGGACTATCCAATGCTCCTAGCACCTTCATGAGATTGATGACCGAGGTTTTGAGACCTTACTTGGGAAGGTTCGTTGTGGTTTACTTTGACGATATCTTGGTGTATAGCCCTTCCAAAGAGGCTCATCTACATCACTTGCAAGTGTTATTTGAGACACTTCGAGACCACAAGTTGTATGGCAAGCTAGAAAAGTGTTCCTTCATGCAAAGCGAAGTCCAATTCTTGGGCTATATCATCTCTAGCCGAGGTATACTAGTGGATCAAGAGAAAGTGGAAGCTATCAAATCATGGCCCATTCCGAAGAACATAACCGAGGTGAGAAGCTTTCATGGCTTGGCTTCTTTTTATCGACGATTTATCAAGGATTTTAGCACCGTCATGGCACCCATCACCGAGTGTATGAAGAAAGGGGAATTCAAGTGGAGTGAGGGGGCCGAGATTTCCTTCAATAAAATCAAGAAGTTGTTGTGTGATTCACCTATTCTTACACCACCGGATTTCAATAAGCTTTTTGAAGTCGAATGTGATGCTAGTGGAGTTGGAATTGGGGCCGTGCTCTTACAAGAACACAAGCCAATCGCTTACTTTAGTGAGAAGTTGAATGGTGCCAAGCTCAATTATTCCACCTACGACAAAGAATTCTACGCCATCGTTAGGGCTCTCGCTCATTGGAGCCATTACCTCAAGCCCAAACCGTTTGTTCTTCATTCGGATCATGAGGCTCTCAAATACATCAATGGACAACACAAGTTGAATCATAGGCACGCCAAGTGGGTAGAATTTCTTCAATCGTTCTCTTTCTCAAGCAAGTTCATTGAAGGAAAGAATAACGTGGTGGCCGATGCATTATCCCGGAGGCACACCATGCTAAGCTACATGGAGCAAAGAGTGTTGGGTTTTGAATTCATGAAAGAACTCTATGTGGAAGACCCCGACTTCAAGGATGAATGGAATTCTATTCGTGAAGGGCAAAGCAAGGTAGGGAGCAAGTACACACTTCAAGAGGGATTCCTATTCTTGGGGAATCGGTTGTGCATTCCTAAGGGTCCCTATCGACTTCTTCTAGTGCGTGAGGTTCACTCAAATGGTTTAGCCGGGCATTTTGGAATTCAAAAGACTTACGACATCCTCCAAGACCAATTCTATTGGCCGAAAATGCTTGGAGATGTCCAAGATGTGATCAAGAGATGCGCCGTGCCAACAATCCAAGTCCTTCTTTCAAACGGGCCCTATACTCCTCTACCCACCCCAAATCGGCCATGGGAGGACGTTAGCATGGATTTCATCGTCGCTTGCCTAGAACTCAACGAGGTAAGGATTCCATCATGGTTGTGGTGGATCGATTTAGCAAGATGGCTCACTTCATTGCGTGCAAGAAAACCGAAGATGCCATGAGTGTGGCCGAGTTGTATTTCAAGGAAGTGGTCAAACTACACGGAGTTCCCAAGACCATTGTATCCGATCGAGACACCAAGTTCATGAGCCACTTTTGGAAGACCTTGTGGAAATTGTTGAAAACAAGGCTCTTGTTTAGCACGAGTCACGACCCTCAAACGGATGGTCAAACCGAGGTCACTAATAAAACCTTGGGGAGGATCCTTAGGAGCATCGTTTCAAAGTCCTTGAAAGATTGGGATCTCAAGCTTGCCCACGCCGAATTCGCTTTTAATCGTGCCCCTTCTTCTAGCACGGGACAATCACCGTTTGAAGTGGTCTATGGAACCAACCCTCTCATGCCCACGGACCTAGCCCCCATCAAGAGCAAGGAGATGAGCTACGATGCCAAGAAGCGGGTTGAGTTCATGATGAGCATCCACAATCAAGTCAAGAAGCAAATCGAGAAAACGAATGAGACCTACAAGACTAGGTCAAAGGGTCAAGGACTCCAAAAGATTTCGAGCCGGGAGACTTGGTATGGTTGCACTTGAGGAAGGAAAGGTTTCCGGATAAGAGAAAGAACAAGCTCATGCCTAGGGCCGAGGGTCCCTTCGAGATAATTGAGAAAATTGGACCGAATGCTTACAAAGTTGATTTACCGGGAGAGTACGGAGTCCATGGCACGCTTAACGCGGAGACCTTAGCCCGTATCTTGAAGACTTGGAGGATGAAGAAGGAGAGGATTTGAGGGCAAATCCTTTTCAACCCGGGGAGATTGCAACGGGAGTTGAGAGCTCGCAATCTATTGACCTAGGGCCCGCTTCCAACCTTAGGTCCAAAGTTCAACCACAAGTCAATTAAATTATCAAGAGCCAAAGTCAAGTGGGAGAGACCCAAAATCAGCCGAAAATAGACCCCAAAGAAGCTTCACATGTGTTCCTCAATAAGTCCCTTTCAACACATGTCACTATCTACCTTTTATGCTTTATGCTTTATACTTTAAGTATTTGTTGTTTTCCATTCAAAATTTCAGCTCATGTGAGCCCTTTTGGACCGAGTATTATGATGTTTTGTGGGTTATTTGTGAGCCCTTAGATCCTCTTGTAATGTATGGTCAAGATTAGAATGAGGGTAGTATATAAACCCTCATTCTCACCTCATATTTTTCAGATTTGGAATGATAAAGAAAACCCTAGTGTTTATTGAGTGTTCTTCATTTTTCTCATTACTTTGTGTTTGAGATTTGTGAACAATTAGTTAGTGGCTTAGTGCTTAACTAATTACAAACCTAAATCTATTACTTTGTGTGTGGATTTAGATACTATCTTTATGTTTTTCATTTGTCACAAAAAATCAGAAAATTTTCTCACAAAAAAAATCATACTCGGCCGTTTTTATTTCAAGGGTTCAAGTTCGATTTTTGTTCATCCCTTGAGTGAAACTTGATCCACTTAGTTTCACTCCAGAGCGCTTCATTGAAGTGTTCATGGATGATTTTACGGTGCATGGTGATTCTTTTGATAGATGTTTGCACCACTTATCTCTTGTCCTTAAACGTTGTGCACTGAAACGGCTTGACGATTTGAACCCGATTTTTGGTCTACGTTTCAACCATGGTCCTTGGACCCATGGTCACGTTTTTTTCAGCCATTATAGGCCAAATCTCGGCTGAAATTCAAGTTCAAGAGAAACATTTTAATTCAACACATGTCCCTTTCAATAAAGTTGCTTTAAACTTTATGTCTTTGTCACCTTTTGATCTTTTGAATTCAAACAACAAAAATCAGCTTGGGATCAAGGTTGGACGTGTAACATGAAGCTCCAAGGGAGATGATCTTGGCCCTTAAATCAAGAACAACAATGAAGGGAGAGGATGCACCAAGATGTCATTGTCTACTTTAGTTGTTAGTTGTTGTATTTTTCAGATTTTGTAAGGTCTTGTGACCCTTGTCTTTGGCTGATTTTGAAGGCCCCTCATGGCCCTTAGATTAGATATTAGATGTAGGGTTTAGATGATAGCATGGGTCTTATATAAACCCACCTATCCCCCTTGTAAAAATCAGATTTGAAGAAATAAGAAAATGAGTTTTAAAAGTGAGTTTTTCTCTTGGAAACCACCTTGGCTTTGTGCTTGGTGTTTCGAGTTCCATGGGTAATGATCATAGCTTAGTGCGATGATTGATCGGAACCTTAGTCTTAGGCTAGTGGCTTTGTGCTTAGTCTAATTCATATCCTAGGCTTAAACTTGTTTAAGTCATATCTTTTATTTTTCGTTTTATGTTTTGTTCAAATAAAAACCGAAACAATCATCACCAAAACAGCCCTAAAACCGTGTGTATTGAGTGAGGCTCATGAGTGAGTCGACTTTAGGGTTAGTGTGGTTACAAGGTACAAAGAGGCCCGCCCCGAATCGCTCCAATTGGTATCAGAGCTTCGGCTCTCGAGTTTTCTTAAACCGAGACGATCTTGGGATGAGTTGGGTCTTGGTGTCTTCGAGTGTAGCCTTACAAATCTGGGCGAGTCTTGGTTTGTGAGTGTCGACTTGAGTCGAGCACCTTTGTAGGTGTTTGGGTCGAGTTGGCTAACAAGAGGATTCGATGAATTTGCTATGTGCTTTTCATAGGATTCGAGTCTTGTTGTTTCATTCGTTTTTATCAAAATCTTATTCTTCAAAAATCGTTTTAATTTCTGAAAATTTCATCTTTTTGGATACCATTTTATTTGGCCAAAGTTTGAGGACAAACTTTTTTTGAAGAAAGGGAGAGTTGCACTGAAACGGCTTGACGATTTGAACCCGATTTTTGGTCTACGTTTCAACCATGGTCCTTGGACCCATGGTCACGTTTTTTTCAGCCATTATAGGCCAAATCTCGGCTGAAATTCAAGTTCAAGAGAAACATTTTAATTCAACACATGTCCCTTTCAATAAAGTTGCTTTAAACTTTATGTCTTTGTCACCTTTTGATCTTTTGAATTCAAACAACAAAAATCAGCTTGGGATCAAGGTTGGACGTGTAACATGAAGCTCCAAGGGAGATGATCTTGGCCCTTAAATCAAGAACAACAATGAAGGGAGAGGATGCACCAAGATGTCATTGTCTACTTTAGTTGTTAGTTGTTGTATTTTTCAGATTTTGTAAGGTCTTGTGACCCTTGTCTTTGGCTGATTTTGAAGGCCCCTCATGGCCCTTAGATTAGATATTAGATGTAGGGTTTAGATGATAGCATGGGTCTTATATAAACCCACCTATCCCCCTTGTAAAAATCAGATTTGAAGAAATAAGAAAATGAGTTTTAAAAGTGAGTTTTTCTCTTGGAAACCACCTTGGCTTTGTGCTTGGTGTTTCGAGTTCCATGGGTAATGATCATAGCTTAGTGCGATGATTGATCGGAACCTTAGTCTTAGGCTAGTGGCTTTGTGCTTAGTCTAATTCATATCCTAGGCTTAAACTTGTTTAAGTCATATCTTTTATTTTTCGTTTTATGTTTTGTTCAAATAAAAACCGAAACAATCATCACCAAAACAGCCCTAAAACCGTGTGTATTGAGTGAGGCTCATGAGTGAGTCGACTTTAGGGTTAGTGTGGTTACAAGGTACAAAGAGGCCCGCCCCGAATCGCTCCACGTTGCATTGGCACTAACCTTGTTTTGAATAGTGAAAAATGTCATTTTATGGTTGAACAGGGTATTGTTTTAGGACATGTGGCGTCTTCTAGAGGTATTGAGGTGGATAAGGCAAAGATTGATACTATTTCATCTTTGCCCTATCCTACTAACGTCCGTGAAGTTCGATCTTTTCTTGGTCATGCGGGTTTTTACCGCAGGTTCATTAAAGACTTCTCAAAGATCGCTTCCCCTTTGTGCAAGCTGCTGCAGAAGGATACGGACTTTCATCTCGACAAGGCTTGCAAGGAATCCTTTGATGAATTGAAGAATCGGCTTACTTCGGCCCCGATTATTCAAGCTCCGGATTGGTCGCTTCCATTTGAGATTATGTGTGATGCGAGTGACTATGCATTGGGGGCCGTGTTGGGCCAACGAGTAGGGAGAGTCTCTCATGTCATTCACTACGCTTCGATGACTTTAAATGAGGCTCAACGAAACTACACCACTACGGAGAAAGAGCTTCTAGCGGTTGTCTTCGCGCTAGAGAAGTTCCGATCATATTTGCTAGGTACGAAGGTTGTAGTCTTTTCTGATCATGCGGCGTTGCGATACTTGATGCAACGGGAGTTGAAAGTTCGCGATCCTTTGACCTTGGGCCCGCTTCCAACCTTAGGTCCAAGGGTCAACCACAAGTCAACTAAAACATCAAGAGCAACAAAACCAAGTGAAGAAGGTCCCAAAACAGCCGAAAAAACAATCAAAGGAGGATTCACATGTGTTCCTCAATGAGTCACTATCACACATGTCACTATCTACCTTTTATACTTTATGCTTTTTACTTTAAGTATTTGTTGTTTTATGTTCAAAATTTTCAGCTCATGTGAGCCTTGTTGGACCGAGTATAATGATGTATTTGTGGGTTATTTGTAGCCCTTGGATCCTTTTGTAATGTGTGGTCAAGATTAGAATGAGGGCATTATATAAACCCTCATCCTCACCTCACAATTTTCAGATTTGAGTTGAATGAAAACCCTAGTGTTTATTTTGAGTTTCCTTCATTTATCTCATTACTTTGTGTGTGAGTTAGTGAAAGATTAGTTTAGTGGCTTTGTGCTTAAACTAATCAAACCCTAATTCTCTTGCTTAGTGCTTAGAATTAGTGACTATCCTTTATGTTTTATTGTTTCACTAAATTTCAGAAAAAATACTTCACAAAATTGTTACATTGGCCGAAATTTTCATCATCATCATCACTTGGTTTTTGTTCATCCTTTGAGTGAAACTTGATCCACTAAGTTTCATTCCAAAATGGTCATCAAAGCTTTGGTTTGAAGAGCACAAGACCCCACCTTTGTGCTAAGTTCATACGGTCCAAAGGAGTATATCAAGGTATTCGAAATTTTCAGATTTTCTTGTGTTTGATTTCTCAATGAGTATACCTCTTTCTTGTGATACTACTCTTGAGGGAACTATGGATGACTCTATGGAGAAATTGAGAAAGGAAATTGAGTCTAAATTGAGCCGAATGAATGGAGGAATTGGGTCAAAACTTGGTCTTGTAACTTGGAGGGTTATGCATACCCAACCCCATTCCTTGGAAGAAAGTCAAAAAAATCAGATTTTTAGGTCTAAATGTACCATTGGGAAGAGGGTTTGTAACCTAATTATTGATGGAGGGAGTTGTGTTAATGTTGCTTCAAAAACCCTCATCGATAAACTTGCCTTACCCACACAAAAACACCCAAACCCTTACAAGTTGAGGTGGTTGAATAGAGAGGCCGAAATTTTGGTTGATAGGAGATGTTTGGTTTCTTTTTCCATGGGAAGAGACTATATGGATGAAGTGTGGTGTGATGTGATTCCTATGGATGCTTGTCACCTCTTATTGGGGAGACCTTGGGAATTTGATCGGAATGCGACTCATGAGGGAAGGGACAACACTTACACTTTCATGTTTGGAGACAAGAGGATCAAGCTCACACCCTTACCCCCACATATGGGTGGCCGAGCTAGCCATGCCATGACCAAGCCTCTTGAGGGAGTCCTATTGGTTGGAGAACAAGAGATGAAACAAGAGCTTAGCAAGGGAATGGTTGTTTATGCCCTCATTGCCAAAGAAACTCCTAAGGAAAGTGAAAAACCGATTCCATGTGAAGTTCAAGAGCTCTTAGAACTCTACAAGGATGTGTTTCCCCTTGAGCTACCACACGGCCTACCCCCTATTAGGGGCATTGAGCATCAAATTGATCTTGTTCCGGAGCTACACTACCTAATAAGGCCGCATATCAAGTGATCCTAAGGCTACACAAGAACTTCAACAACAAATCCGGCAACTCATGGAAAAGGGGTTTGTAAGAGAATCTCTTAGTCCTTGTGCCGTGCCTACACTCTTGGTACCTAAGAAGGATGGAACTTGGAGAATGTGTACGGATAGTCGAGCTATTAATAATATTACGGTCAAGTATAGGTTTCCTATACCTAGGCTTGATGACATTCTTGATGAGCTTAGTGGAGCTCGATTGTTTTCCAAGATTGATCTACGACAAGGTTACCATCAAGTGAGAATCAAAGAGGGTGATGAATGGAAGACGGCTTTTAAAACGAAGCATGGGTTATATGAATGGTTAGTCATGCCTTTTGGACTATCCAATGCTCCTAGCACCTTCATGAGATTGATGACCGAGGTTTTGAGACCTTACTTGGGAAGATTCATTGTGGTCTACTTTGACGATATCTTAGTGTATAGCCCTTCCAAGGAAGCTCACCTACATCATTTGCGAGTGTTGTTTGAGACACTTAGAGATCACAAGTTGTATGGCAAGTTAGAGAAGTGTTCTTTCATGCAAAGCGAAGTCCACCTTGGGCTATATTATATCTAGCCGTGGTATACTAGTGGATCAAGAGAAAGTGGAGGCTATCAAATCATGGCCAATTCAAGAACATAACCGAGGTGAGGAGCTTTCATGGCTTGGCTTCTTTTTATCGACGATTTATCAAGGATTTTAGCACCGTCATGGCACCCATCACCGAGTGTATGAAGAAAGGAGAGTTCAAGTGGAATGAGGGGGCCGAGAATTCCTTCAATAAAATCAAGAAGTTGTTGTGTGACTCACCTATTCTTACACCACCGGATTTCAATAAGCTTTTTGAAGTCGAATGTGATGCTAGTGGAGTTGGAATTGGGGCCGTTCTATTACAAGAACACAAGCCAATTGCTTACTTTAGTGAGAAGTTGAATGGTGCCAAGCTCAATTATTCCACCTACGACAAAGAATTCTATGCCATCGTTCGGGCTCTCGCCCATTGGAGCCATTACCTCAAGCCCAAGCCGTTTGTTCTTCATTCCGATCATGAGGCTCTCAAATACATTAATGGACAACACAAGTTGAATCATAGGCACGCCAAGTGGGTAGAATTTCTTCAATCTTTTTCTTTCTCAAGCAAGTTCATTGAAGGAAAAAATAACGTGGTGGCCGATGCATTATCTCGGAGGCACACCATGTTAAGCTACATGGAGCAAAGAGTGTTGGGTTTTGAATTCATGAAAGAGCTCTATGTGGAGGATCCCGACTTCAAGGATGAGTGGAATTCCATACGTGAAGGGCAAGGTAAGGTAGGAAGCAAGTACACACTTCAAGAGGGGTTCTTGTTCTATGGGAATCGGCTATGTATACCTAAGAGCCCTTATCGAAATCTCCTAGTGAGGGAGGTTCATTCTAATGGTTTAGCCGGGCATTTCGGAATTCAAAAGACTTATGACATCCTCCAAGACCAATTCCATTGGCCCAAGATGCTTGGAGATGTCCAAGATGTGATCAAGAGATGTGCTTCTTGCCAACAATCCAAGTCCTACTTTCAAACGGGACCCTACACTCCTTTACCCGTCCCAAATCGGCCATGGGAGGATGTTAGCATGGATTTCATCGTCGCTTTGCCAAGGACTCAACGAGGTAAGGATTCCATCATGGTTGTGGTAGATCGATTTAGCAAGATGGCTCATTTCATTGCGTGCAAGAAAACCGAGGATGCCATGAGTGTGGCCGAATTGTATTTCAAAGAAGTGGTCAAGTTGCATGGAGTCCCGAAAACCATTGTATCCGATCGAGACACCAAGTTCATGAGCCACTTTTGGAAGACCTTGTGGAAGTTGCTAAGAACGAGGCTATTGTTTAGCACAAGTCATCATCCTCAAACAGATGGTCAAACTGAGGTCACTAACAAAACCTTGGGGAGGATCCTTAGGAGCATCGTTTCTAGGTCCTTGAAAGATTGGGATCTCAAACTCGCCCACGCCGAGTTTGCCTTCAACCGTGCCCCTTCTTCTAGCACGGGAAGTTCACCATTTGAAGTGGTCTATGGGACTAATCCTCTCATGCCCACGGATCTAGCCCCCGTCAAGAGCAAGGAGATGAGTTACGATGCCAAGAAGCGGGTTGAGTTCATGATGAGTATCCACAACCAAGTCAAGAAGCAAATCGAGAAGTCAAACGAAGCCTACAAGGCTAAATCCAAGGGCCGAAAACATCCAAGGGAGTTTGAAGCGGGAGATTTGGTGTGGTTGCACTTGAGGAAGGAAAGGTTTCCGGAAAAGAGAAAGAACAAGCTCATGCCTAGGGCCGAGGGTCCCTTCGAGATACTTGAGAAAATTGGACCGAATGCTTACAAAGTTGATCTAATGAGAGTATGGCGCCCATGGCACATTCAATGTGGGAGACGTTAGTCCGTATCATGAAGACTTGGAGGATGACGAGGGAGAGGATTTGAGGGCAAATCCTTTTCAACCCGGGGAGATTGCAACGGGAGTTGAAAGTTCGCGATCCTTTGACCTTGGGCCCGCTTCCAACCTTAGGTCCAAGGGTCAACCACAAGTCAACTAAAACATCAAGAGCAACAAAACCAAGTGAAGAAGGTCCCAAACAAATTAAAAACAATCAAAGGAGGATTCACATGTGTTCCTCAATGAGTCACTATCACACATGTCACTATCTACCTTTTATACTTTATGCTTTTTACTTTAAGTATTTGTTGTTTTATGTTCAAAATTTTCAGCTCATGTGAGCCTTGTTGGACCGAGTATAATGATGTATTTGTGGGTTATTTGTAGCCCTTGGATCCTCTTGTAATGTGTGGTCAAGATTAGAATGAGGGCATTATATAAACCCTCATCCTCACCTCACAATTTTCAGATTTGAGTTGAATGAAAACCCTAGTGTTTATTTTGAGTTTCCTTCATTTATCTCATTACTTTGTGTGTGAGTTAGTGAAAGATTAGTTTAGTGGCTTTGTGCTTAAACTAATCAAACCCTAATTCTCTTGCTTAGTGCTTAGAATTAGTGACTATCCTTTATGTTTTATTGTTTCACTAAATTTCAGAAAAAATACTTCACAAAATTGTTACATTGGCCGAAATTTTCATCATCATCATCACTTGGTTTTTGTTCATCCTTTGAGTGAAACTTGATCCACTAAGTTTCATTCCACTTGATGTCGAAGAAGGAAGCGAAGCCGAGGTTGATTCGTTGGATCTTGCTATTGAGTGAATTTGACATTGAGGTGAAAGACAAGAAGGGTGCGGAGAACGTGGTTGCCGATCACTTGAGTCGGCTAGTGGATGTCGATGCCACTCCTCATGCACACGCACCGGTTAGAGGGGAATTTCCCGATGAGACGTTATGGGCTATTAAAGCTGTCGAGCCATGGTATGCTAACTTGGTGAATTTCCTTTGCTCATCGAGATTTCCCTCTGATTTTTCAAAGTCACAGAAGGATAAGCTACGGAGTGATGCTAAGTATTACGTGTGGGATGAGCCGTACTTGTGGAAGCATTGTTCTGATCAAATCATTCGAAGATGTGTGCCGGAGAATGAGATGACTTCGATCCTTACTTTTTGTCATTCTCATGCTTGCGGAGGGCACTTCGGTGCTAAACGAACGGCGAGGAAAGTGCTTGACTGTGGTTTCTATTGGCCTACTTTGTTTCGTGATGTTCATGGTTTTTGTCAAGTTTGTGATAATTGCCAACGCGTCGGTAACATTTCTCGCCGCAACGAGATGCCTCAAAACTACATACTGAACTGCGAGGTATTCGATGTTTGGGGGATTGACTTCATGGGTCCTTTTCCTAGCTCCTACGGTTATGAGTACATTTTGCTAGCCGTTGATTATGTGTCTAAGTGGGTCGAGGCGATCCCTAGTAAGACCGACGACGCTAAGGTGGTTGCTAAGTTTATCAAAGCAAACATTTTTGCGCGGTTCGGAATGCCTAAGGTGATGATAAGCGATCGAGGAACTCATTTCGTGAATAAGACGATTGGTGCTTTACTTAAGAAGTATCATGTGACTCACAAAGTTTCGACCGCATATCATCCTCAAACCAACGGTCAAGCCAAGGTTTCTAATAGGGAAGTGAAGTCAATTTTGGAGAAGACAGTCAATCCGGATCGCAAGGATTGTAGTGAACGACTTGATGACGCGTTGTGGGCTTATCGCACGGCCTACAAAACTCCTATAGGTATGTCTCCTTATCGCTTGGTATTTGGGAAGTCGTGTCACCTCCCGGTTGAGCTAGAACACAAGGCATATTGGGCAATAAAAAGCTTCAATATGAACCTGGATGAAGCGGGTATGCATAGGAAGTTGCAGTTACAGGAGCTTGAGGAGTTGCGGCTTGAGTCGTATGAGAATGCGGCTACTTATAAGGAGAGAACGAAGGCGTGGCACGATAAGATGATACTACGTAAGGACCTTAAGGTTGGTCAAAAAGTCCTTTTGTATCAATCTCGCTTACGTCTCTTTCCCGGCAAATTGAAGTCAAGATGGGTCGGTCCTTTTATTATTGTGAATGTCTATGCCCATGGACAGTGGAGATTAAGGATCCGACTACGGGAAAGGTTCTTAAGGTGAACGGGCATAGGTTGAAGCCCTATTACGATCGTTTTGATACGGAAGTCGTGGAGCTGCTGGATCTCTCCGACCCGATTTACGAAGATTAAGCTCGTATCCTTTCGTCGAGCAAACGACGTTAAACAAAAGCGCTATCGGGGAGGCAACCCTTGATTTACTATCTTACATTTCATTTCATTTCGTTTTATTTTATATTATTGCATTTTCCTTTCTTAAATGGGTGCTCGTGACGGTTTGTTAGTTGTTTCAGGACATTTGAGCTTAAGAGTGAAGACCCGAAGCCCCGTGTATCTAGTCTACTATTTAAAAAAAAAAAAAAAAAAAAAAAAAAAAAAAAAAAAAACGAGGCTTCATTGAAGCTTAATGTCGTTTCTACAGCTCTAGTGAAGCTCAGATCCGCTCCATTGGAGCCCAATGTCGTAGGATAGGCTCTGGTAGCGCCTAATAGGCTCCACTGAGGCCTTGTGCAACCACAACCCTACCTGATTTCCTCCTTAACAAACAAACCACCAAAACAAGCAAAAGAAAACCACAAACGAAAAAAAAAAAAAAAAAAAAAAAAAAGGAAAAACAGCAGAGCACGACGAGCAACCACCACGCGCCGCCGCCACCTTCGACCACTTGAACCGCCACCACCATCTCTTCCCCCTACCGACATCACCTCCACCGACATCTCCTTACCACCTACGACCCTGACAACCCCACCCTCCTTGACCACCACCCAAAACCACCACCACCACGACCTAACTCCACCCTGAGCCGACCCTCCTCCTTCCACAATCACCGGAGCACCACCAGCATCACCACTTCAACTTTCTCTACCCCATCCACTTCGACCCTCTCAAATACCAGAACCCTAATTTTCGTTTTGGGGGTTTGCTTCATGCTCCTGTTCTCTTCTCGAATTAAGGGCGTTTGACAATCGATTTTGCGTTCTCTTCACGTTTTCCGCGTCGTCCTGTCAGTTTCCCCCTCAAATTCGCGTGGTAAGCAGACTTCTCTTCAATTCTTGATTTATGTTCACATATAATCGACCTCTGCTGCCATTGTGAAGAATTGGACGACTCTGACTCGATTTCACGTTCTCGGGGATTGTTTTTGGTTCTCCTGATGTTTTAAACGAGCCCCTGTCAGGTTTAGTCGTCAATTTCGTACGTTTACGGTTTTCAATGATTTTGGGGGTGTTTTAGATGACTTTCCTGTTGGAGTAAGTGTCCTCCACAATAGTGCGATTACTTAATAAATCTCAATTAAGGAATACATGGGGATAATCCAGTATTATTGTCAATTGATTAACGTAAATCAATAACGGTTGGCTGACTAGAGTTTGACGTTATTGTCGTGAGAACGGCGGTAATCAATTGATCCCTTTAAGTCACACCTATAGGAACGTACTCCAAATGATAAAGCTAATTAATTGTATGAGATACGATTAGATTAGTAACTTGATAAATTGACTAATGGTTAGTCAGTAAATTTATTTAGAGAGAAATCGAGTTGTGAACTCGGATGATTGAATTTTATATCGATAAAATTATTTGAGGAGATGGGAATTAGTGATTAAACGTTAATTCACTAATTATGTATATTTTACTAATGAGATTAGTAAAAGTACATTTTAATATACATGTAAGTGTACATGTATATTAAGGAAGAGTTTAATTGATTTACACTTTATTATATTAGATAATTAAGTGATAAATTATAAGTATTTGTGGGACAAATATTGAAAACAAAATAGACCCAAAAGGGCCCTAATGGACCGTCCAAATGAAGGGGTGATTCCCTTTTGTCTTGTTTTGTTTTGTCTTCCTTGGTTAGTGCTATAAGCATGGCAAGACATAATGATGTTGCTAGTTGCATGCTTTTTGCTTTTGATGCATGCCAAAATATAATAATTAACATGCATGCTATTACTCTAATCAAGAAAAGAAAACTCTTCTCTTCCTCTCATAAAAAAGCCGGCCCCCTATAGTGTACAAGACACTAGTTTTGTTGTTTTATTTTGTATAAAAACACAAGGCTTGGCAAGAGAGTATGAGGCACATGCAAACTCTAAAACTCCCTCTAAATATTACTACTAACATTACTAAGAGTTAGTAAGTGTTAGTAATAATAATATACATATTATCAAGATACTATTAGTGATTTCTAGATCAAAAATCACTAGTAGTTTTTGGAGTTGTTATTGGGTGCAACAAGAAGGAGGTTTCCTATTATGGAAGCTCGGGTTTTTGGAGGATCATCCTAACTCATAGCTCAAGAAACAAAACAAGAAAGGAGTTCTTGTTTTGTGCCCATTTTTCCTTTGATAGAAAGGTATAAATCTCTATAAACTTATAACAAAGTCTATTTGTAACTACAAAGATCTTGCTCAACAAATTAGAGTAATTTGATTTACACTAATATTTGATTAGTGTATGGGATCTGATCCCTACAAGTGGTATCAGAGCTTAGGCTTGTAGTTACAAATTTATTTTGTTGATTTTGGAGTTTTATATATTTATTGAGAATAAATATGATAAAATCCGAAAATGGTGTTAAATTTGGTTTTAACTCGAGATTTTTATAGCATGCAAATTTTCTGGTCTCATGAAGTTACTGGTCAAATTTCGTATTTTTTGAAATTTTTTTGCTAATTAAAATGATTTTTATACAAAACCGAGTCTAAAAGTGTGTTTTTGGCTAAAATAATAACTATAAATAGTTATATTTGGAATCTGGTCACGAACTTTTTACACAGTGAAACTTGATATTTATACTTTCTGCATGTAAATTTTCAAAGTCATATTTTGAGTTTTGAATATATATTCATTTATTTGATGAAAATCGGTATAAAATGCATGTTAATGTCGAAAATATAATAAAATTTGTTTTCTGGACATAAATTTTATACCACTATTTTCATATATTAAAAGGATGCTAAGGTATAAATTTGGGATTTTTGCTCACTGTTTTGGACGTTTTATTGATTTTATGAGATAAAATCGATGAAACTGTATGTTATTTGTTCCAAAATTAATTCGGAAATATTTTTGACCAAACTTTTCATTTTTGGTATTCTGGAAGTATTCCAGAATATACAAAATTTTTCCAAAATAAAAATGGTTTTATTTTATTTTATAATGATTTTATAAAGCTTTATTCATAAATAGTTATGATTTAAAGTTAAAGTAATTAGCAAATGACCACTATTATGAACTAAAATCACCATGAATTAGTGAAAACTAATTTTGGGTGTTCTAAATCAGTTTAGAAGTTTTAGTTCAAGCTTAAAAGGTATTTTAAGCATTATTGATTAATATGAGATTAATCGATAAAATATGAGACCGTTTTTAAACGATTTAATGCTATTATTGTTTAGGGCGATTTTGGCATGTTTTTATTTATAAGCTTTTCATTATGCGTGTATGAATGAATATTTATTTTTGAATGAATGTTTATTCTTACTAGTATGGCCATAGTTTGTTATATTTTTACCTATATTACCCGTAATGAAAGGGAATATCGTGTGGGTATGTAATTTTAATGCGATCTCGTATCGCCGGTTTGTAATTTTAATAGTTAATTTCATTTATAAATGTATAATAGGGTTGCTATGTATTCATTTGTAAATTTATACTTGTAACTATTTGTAAACCGAAGACCAGTGTTGGATCGAGATGGAGCCTTAGAAGTGTTCTAAAGCTTGCAAGGAGAAGCCTTGGATGAGATCCATATGAAGAGGGACCAAAGGAGTTGGTTTCCAATTTGTAACTCCTTGTAATTTTAATTACTTTTAGGTGGCCATACTAGGTTTATGCTTATGCTTGCTTATGCTTGTTTGATTGCTTATTTTTCCGCACACATGCCAAAATCGCCATGCATGCCACGATATCCCACTATGATTGTCGATTTAAGTCACGATTCCTGAATTAGTTCACTTATAAAAGAATTTAAATGACTAAAATTGACAAGATCACCCACATTTTTTAACAAATGAATTGAGATAAAGCCTTTCCAAATGTGGCAACTATGAACCCCATGTTCGTGAGGACCTCCGCAACGTGGAACCTCGTTACCATGGGTAAGTAGAGGGAGGAAGTTCCATGCTAATTTGGTTTGAACTCAACCAAATAAGAGTTATTTGGGGCTTAAAGATGCATTTTAAAGAAAATCATCAACCAAGCATTCTAGTGTAGAATTAGTCAAGTGTTGACTTATCGTTTTTATATAAAAGGAAACATGAGATGTCTAATTTTATATGAGAACGAGTCTTGGAATCATTTATATAATTTCGTGGGAGATCATTATATAAATGGACATTTGTTTTAAAAAAAGAGTTTTAGCAAATGTCATTAATGTACAATGAATGTTAATTTCCTCATATTTGTTGTAGAATAATTTATTTGAAATCGCAATGACAACCTCAACTCCCGCACCCATTTTGGGTATATACTCATGGTTGAGAACCGTGATGGATAAATGTATCCTAAAAGATGACGGTAGCAACCTTGTCGAATGGGATTCGACTATAAGGGGCGCCGCTCAATCCAACAATGTGCTTAAGTACCTTACCGAACAACCTCCCACCGAACCCGGACTTAGGGCCACCGCGGCGGCACGAGCCGCCTACGATGAGCACGTAAAGGTGGACAATGACTTGAAAAATGTGTTAATTTGGTCAATGTCACCTACTCTCAAACTTCGCTTCGTTACTCACAAAAGTGCATATGAGATATTCACTAGAGTGACGATGATGTGCTTTAACCAAGAGAGCATCAAAGTGAATGAGATTGAGAGAAAAGATGTTCTTTCAATGAGATTGAAGAACATAAACATTGGGGTCAAGAAAGGGAAGGGAGCTAATGAAGCTCGGTTCAAGGAAGATAAGGGTAAAGGGGAGGCTATTGAGAATAGCAAGCCCAAACCCGGTCATTGGAAGAGCAATTGTCCCAAATTCTTGAAGGAAAAGAATGATGGATGTGCGACATCAAAAGATATTGTTCCTTCTAGTCTTTATATGATTGACATAAATCATGCTTGCATTTCTACATGGGTATTGGATACCGGATGTGGATCTCACCTTTGTAATCACTTGCAAGGGATGAGAAACGTGCGAGCAACTAGCCAAGAGTGATGTAAATCACCGCATGGGTAATTGAGCTAGAGTAGCGGCCATTTCCGTGGGAACCTATGTACTCGCTCTAGCTAGTGGTTTAGAGTTGTACTTGAATAACTGTTATTTTGTACTAACTCTAACCAAAAACATTATCACCGTCTCCGTGTTAGATGCGGAAGATTTTTGTTTTATGATTAAGGACAATCGGTGTACTTTTTCATTTAATGAAATGGCTTATGGTGAAACCATTTCAATTAGAGGTATTTATGTTTTGAATGATGTCAATGATGTTCATCATATAGAGAACATGAAGCTCAAAACGAATGAATCAAACAAATCCTACCTTTGGCATTGTCGTTGAAGTCATATAAACGATAGACGCATAAAGAGACTTGTTGAGACCAAGGTTCTCAAACCATTTGATTGCGAATCATATGGTACATGCGAGGCTTGCCTTTTAGACAAGATGACTCGTGCACCCTTTAGTGGTAAAGGGACACAAGCTAGTGAGGTTTTAGGACTCATACATACCGATGTGTGTGGTCCATTAAACATCACTGCTAGAGGAGGATATCATTACTTCATTACTTTTACCGATGACTTAAGTAGATATGGTTATGTCTACTTAATAAGGCATAAAAGTGATGCTTTTGAGAAATTTAAAGAATTTCAAAATGAGGTTGAGAACCATTTGGATAATAAGATAAATGCACTACGATCAGATCGTGGTGTCAAAATATCTAAGTATGAGTTTGGATTCACATCTTAAGAATTGTGGTATAATATCACAATGGACTCCTCCGGGCACACCACAAGAGAATGGTGTTGCAGAAAGAAGAAACCGAACTTTATGAGATATGGATCGGTCTATGATGAGTCAAAGTGAGCTTCCTGGATCATTTTGGGGCTTTGCGCTATTGTCTGCTGTTTTCTCACTAAATCGAAGTTCGACTAAAGCGGCTAAGAAGACTCCATATGATATATGGACGGGAAAGGTTCCCTATTTGTCATTCATGAGAATTAACGATAAACTCGCACCAAGGTCTGACAAATGTCTTTTTGTAGGTTATCCTAAGGAAACCTGTGGTTATTACTTCTACAACTCTCACGAGAACAAAGTGTTTGTGGCTCGTGATGCTGTTTTTCTAGAAAATGAATATATTTCTAAAAAAACAGAGTGGGAGAAAATTTGAACTTCATGAAGTTCAAGAGCCACAAACCGACGCAGAAGATGAGGAAACCGTTCCCTCGTCTTCTGAAACGGTTGTTGTTCCTAGGAGGTCAGGAAGAATGACCATTACCTCGGTAACGTCGAGGAGGAGAGTAATTTGTTGTTATTCGAAAACAACGAACCCTCAACCTACGAGGCGGCTATTAGTAGTCCCAACTCCGAACAATGGCTTGAGGCCATGAAATCCGAAATGGATTCTATGTATGAGAACCAAGTTTGGGACTTGGTAGATATACCTGAAGGAGTGAGACCCCTTCAGTGTAAATGGATATTCAAAATCAAACTCGGCATAGATAAACATATAGATGTTTACAAAGCTAGATTGGTGACAAAGGGCTTTTCACAAGTCCAGGGTATTCATTATGATGAAACCTTTGCACCAGTTGCAATGCTTCGATCCATAAGAATAATCTTAGCGGTTGCCGCATTTCATGACTATGAAATATGGCAAATGGATGTAAAAACCGACTTCTTGAATGGGATTCTAGAAGAGGAAGTGTATATGACACAACCTAAAGGTTTTGTAGATACATCCAACCCTAAGAAAGTATGCAAGCTTAAGAGATCCATTTATGGTCTTAATCAAGCATCAAGGAGTTGGAATCATAGATTCGATGGAGTGAAATCTATGGGGTTTGATTTCACTCAAGGGAACAATGAAAATCGAACTTGTAGAGGACTTGAAAATTTCGGCCAAGTGATGTTTTTTGTGACAAATTTTCTGAATTTTCGTAAGACAAAGGAAAATATAAAAGGATAGGCTAAATCTAAGCACTAAGCAATAGATTTAGATTTTGATTAATCAAGCACAAAGCAACTAATTAATCACTCACTAACTCAAGCACTAAGGTAAGAGAAAATGAAGGAAACTCTCAAACTCTAGGGTTTTTCATTCATTCATCAAATCTGAAAATATAAAGGGGAGAGTGAGGGTTTATATAGTACCCACACTCTAATCTTGGCCTTACAATTTAAAGAAGATCTAAGGGCTACAAATAACCCACAAAAGCATCCAAAAAAATGGCTCAAATGAGCTCAAAATCTGAAAATTTGAAGAGAAACAAACAAATACTTAAAGCATAAAGCATAAAGGTAGATAGTGACATGTGTTGAAAGGGACTTGTTGAGGAACACAAGTGAGGCCTCTCTTTGATCATTTTCGGCTGATTTGGGACCTTGTACCCACTTGATTTTGCTCTTGCTGATTTAATTGACTTGTGGTTGAGCCTTGGACCTTAGGTTGGAACCGGGTCCTAGGTCAATGGATCGCAAGCTCTCAACTCCCGTTGCAATCTCCCCGGGTTGAAAAGGATTTGCCCTCAAATCCTCTCCCTCTTCATCCTCCAAGTCTTCATGGTACTGTAGGGATCTCATCCCAATCACTAATCAAATATTAGTGTAAATCAAATTACTCTAATTTGATTTAGCAAGATCTATGTAGTACAAATTCACTTTGTTTACAAGATTAGAAATTTATACCTTTCTTTAAAGGGAAATTAGGGCACAAAACTAGAACTCCTTTCTAGTTTTGTTTCTTGAGCTTAAGTTTAGGATGATCCTCCAAAACCGAGTTTCCAAACAAGGAAACCTCCTTTGAGATACACCCAAGAACACACTCCAAATTCACAAGTGATTTTGATCTAGAAATCACAAGTAAATATTTGATAATATATGATATTATTATTGTTACTAACTCATAGTAATATTTAGAATAATATGAGTATTAGTTATTTAGAGAGAAAGAGAGAGATAGGAGAAAAAGAATGGAATGCTTTTTCTCTCTTAGCCTTATGTTTTTATAAGCAAAAACAAAACATGAAGTGTGTGGAACACACCATAGGGGCCGGCCTAAAGA
This sequence comes from Dianthus caryophyllus, assembly GCA_023091065.1. NCBI lineage: Eukaryota > Viridiplantae > Streptophyta > Magnoliopsida > Caryophyllales > Caryophyllaceae > Dianthus > Dianthus caryophyllus. Next base: position 21,497,186 of record CM041527.1, read on the forward strand.
CAAGAGAAGAGGGGAAGAGTTTCTCTCTTGGGTAGAGTATTTTCTTGCATTGCAATCATAGTGTTTTTCATGCAAAAAGTAAGCAAACAAAGAGAATAGGACAAAGAGGAATCTTCTCCTCTTTCTTGCCCATTTGGACGGTCCAAGGCCCTTGGGTCCATTTTTGTTTCTCAATATTTGTCCCACAAATAGATATAATTTATCACTTAATTATCTAATATAATAAAGTGTAAATTAATTAAACTCTTCCTTAATATACATGTACACTTACACATATATTAAAATGTACTTTTACTAATCTCATTAGTAAAATATACACAATTAGTGAATTAACGTTTAATCACTAATTCTCATCTCCTCTAATAATTTTATCGATATAAAATTAAATCATCCGAGTTCACAACTCGATTTCTCTCTAAATTAATACATTGACTAACCGTTAGTCGATTTATCAAGTTACTAATATAATCGTATCTCATACAATTAATTAGCTTAAATATTTGGAGTACTTTCCTTTAGGTGTGACTTAAAGGGATCAATTGATTACCGCCGCTCTCACGACAATAACGTCAAACTCTAGTCAGCCAACCGTTATTGATTTACGTTAATCAATTGACAATAATACAGGATTATCCCCATGTATTCCTTAAATGAGATTTATTAAATAATCGCACTATTGTGGAGGACACATACTCCAACAATCTCCCACTTGTCCGAGACAAGTTGTGCATTACCAATTCTCATGTCCGTTTCACATCTCCCACTCAATGCAAGGTGTCTTACAGGTCGTACTTGCATCCTGAGATATATATCATGAGTGGTTTCCTCGATAGGGAGAGTGGCCCAAAGATGTTTTACCCCGACAAGGGTGGACATTTCCTTTCCACTCGATTGTACTGTATAATGCAGATCACCATGACCCCAAAGATGCCCTTATAACCCCCTTTCACGGCATGGTTTAGGACAAAAATGAAAGTCACTTTCGGACCGCACCGACTGCATAATCAGTTTCCAGTCAAAGAATCGACTCAAAGGAATACAATAGAAATTCCCACCACGACCAGGTTTCAATCGCATTGAAAAGGAATTCTATAAGTGTCACTGCCCGACAGAGTGTTTTCACAGTCTGTCTATGCAAACGATCAGTCATCACATATGACCCTATGGTGTTGAACTCACCATCGATCGACTTGCAATCCAGTCTCTACGAGACGTCACCTCTTATAAGAGACCAGGGACCAAATACTTAGTTTATACCGTTCACTTGAATACGTTCAAAGTTGTCACACAAATATTCGGATAAACAAAGTATGCATTCATAATGACTTAAGATAAAAACAATGAATGTTATTTTCATATATGTAATAAGATACATCGTTCAATTACATATTACGAAACTAAAGGAAATCTGGCATACGCCGCAACCCCATGGAGGCGGTGTGCGCGTCATGCTTGGCCCTCGATAGAGGCTTGGTTAGAGGATCAGTGATGTTATCGTCTGTCCCAACCTTACAAATATCTATTTCCTTCCTCTCCACATTATCTCTAATAACGTGGTATTTCCTTAAAACGTGTCTAGATTTATTACTAGACTTGGGCTCCTTTGCTTGAAAAATAGCCCCAGTGTTATCACAATAAACAGTGACTGGATCCACGGCACTAGGGACTACTCTTAGTCCATCCAAGAACTGCCGAATCCTTACAGCTTCCTTAGCAGCTTCTAAAGCTGCCAAATACTCAGCTTCCGTCGTAGAATCCGCAGTGACACTCTGTTCGAAGCTCTTCCAACAAACAGCTCCTCCATTCAACATAAAGACATAGCCGGATTGGGATTTTAAATCATCCCCATCAGTTTGGAAACTTGCATCCGTGTAACCCTTTACAGTAGCTCAAGTTCTCCTCCAAACACAAGAAACGAATCCTTAGTTCTTCTCAAGTACTTAAGGATGTTCTTCACAGCTATCCAGTGATTCTCACCGGGATTAGCTTGATACCGGCTCGTCATGCTCAAAGCGAAAGCGACATCGGGACGAGTACACATCATAGCATACATGATTGATCCTACAGCGGAAGCATAAGGGATCAATTTCATGCGTTCAATTTCCGCAGGAGTCGTAGGACATTGAGACTTCTTCAATGTTATTCCTACACTCATCGGAAGAAAGCCTCTCTTGGAGTCTTTCATATTGAACCTATCAAGAATCTTATCGATATAAGTTTCTTGACTTAATGCTAGTATCCTTTTGGATCTATCTCTATAGATCCGGATACCCAAGATGCGTTGTGCTTCTCCCAAGTCCTTCATTTGGAAGTGGTTTCCCAATTCCACCTTTACCGAGTTTAGGCTTGGAATATCATTTCCAATCAGTAGTATGTCATCCACATACAAAACAAGGAAAGTTACTTTACTCCCACTAAACTTCATGTACAAACAAGGTTCCTCGGCACTTCGAGCGAATCCATGTTGTTTGATAACAAGATCGAATCTGTGATTCCAACTCCTCGATGCTTGCTTAAGACCATAAATGGATCTCTTAAGCTTGCATACTTTCTTAGGGTTGGATGTATCTATAAAACCTTCAGATTGTGTCATAAACACTTCCTCTTCTAGAATCCCATTCAAGAAGGCGGTTTTTACATCCATTTGCCATATTTCATAGTCATGAAATGCGGCAACCGCTAAGATTATCCTTATGGATCGAAGCATAGCAACTGGTGCAAAGGTTTCATCATAATGAATACCTTGGACTTGTGAAAAGCCCTTTGCCACCAATCTAGCTTTGTAAACATCTATATGTTTATCTATGCCGAGTTTGATTTTGAATATCTATTTACAATGAAGAGGTTTCACTCCTTCAGGTAAATCTACCAAGTCCCAAACTTGGTTCTCGTACATAGAATCCATTTCGGATTTCATGGCCTCAAGCCATTGTTCGGAGTTGAGGCTACTTATAGCCGCCTTGTAGGTTGAGGGTTCGTTGCTTTCGAATAACAACAAATCACCCTCCTCCTCGATATTACCGAGGTAACGGTCAGGTTGATGACTAATTCTTCCTGACCTCCTAGGGATTATCACCGTGTCAGAAGATGAGGGAACAGTTTCCTCATTTTCTGTCTCGGTTTGTGGCTCTTGAACTTCATCAAGTTCAAATTTTCTCCCACTCTGTTTTTTAGAAATAAATTCATTTTCTAGGAAAACTGCATCACGAGCCACAAACACTTTGTTCTCGTGAGGGTTGTAGAAGTAATAACCACAGGTTTCCTTAGGATAACCTACAAATAGACATTTGTCAGACCTTGGAGCGAATTTATCGTCAGTTTTATTCTTGACGAATGCCTCACATCCCCAAATTCTCATGAATGACAAATAGGGAACCGTTCCCGTCCATATCTCATATGGAGTCTTATTGGCTGCTTTAGTCGGACTTCGATTTAGTGAGAAAACAGCAGATAACAATGCAAAGCCCCAAAATGATCCAGGAAGCTCACTTTGACTCATCATAGACCGAACCATGTCTAGCAAAGTTCGGTTTCTCCTTTCTGCAACACCATTCAATTGTGGTGTGCCCGGAGGAGTCCATTGTGATATTATACCACAATTCTTAAGATGTGAATCCAAACTCATACTTAGATATTTTGACACCACGATCTGATCGTAGTGCATTTATCTTATTATCCAAATGGTTCTCAACCTCATTTTGAAATTCTTTAAATTTCTCAAAAGCATCACTTTTATGCCTTATTAAGTAGACATAACCATATCTACTTAAGTCATCGGTAAAAGTAATGAAGTAATGATATCCTCCTCTAGCAGTGATGTTTAATGGACCACACACATCGGTATGTATGAGTCCTAAAACCTCACTAGCTCGTGTCCCTTTACCGCTAAAGGGTTGACGAGTCATCTTGCCTAAAAGGTAGGATTTGTTTGATTCATATGATTCGCATGTACCATATGATTCGCAATCAAATGGTTTGAGAACCTTGGTCTGAACAAGTCTCTTTATGCGTCTATCGTTTATGTGACCTAAACGACAATGCCAAAGGTAGGATTTGTTTGATTCATTCGTTTTGAGCCTCTTGTTCTCGACATGATAAACATCATTGACATCATTTAAAACATAAATACCTCCAATTGAAATAGCTTCACCATAAACCATTTCATTAAACGAAAAAGTACAACGGTTGTTCTTAATCATAAAACAAAAGCCTTCCGCATCTAACACGGAGACGGAGATAATGTTTTTAGTTAGAGTTGGTACAAAATAATAGTTATTCAAAAGCAACTCTAATCCACTAGCAAGAGCGAGTACAAAAGTTCCCACTAAACTAGCTACTCTAGCTCCACCGCCCATGCGAGATCTACATCACCCTTGGCTAGAGCTCGCACGTTTCTCATCCCCTGCAAATGATTACAAAGGTGAGATCCACATCCGGTATCCAATACCCATGTAGAAATGCAAGCATGATTGATGTCTATCATATAGAGATTAGAAGGAAGAATACCATTGGATGTCGCACATCCATCTTTCAAGTCCTTCTTGTACTTGGGACAATTGCGCTTCCAATGACCCACTTCATTGCAATACTTGCAAGTGTCATTGAGAGGTTTTCCTTTGTTGATCTTGGGCTTAGGCTTATGTGGAACACCTTCCACAATAGCCTTGCCCTTACCCTTGCCTTTGACGGATGGCGTTTTCTTAGCCACCTTCCCCTTCTTAACTCCAAGAGACATGTTCTTCATTTTCATGGAGAGAACATCTTTCCTCTCCACCTCATTCACTTCCATATCCCTCTCGGCTTGGACCAAGAGAGCATGAAGTTCATGGTAACTCTTATCCATGTTGTTCATGTTATAGTTTACTCTAAAATGAGCAAACTTGGGAGGAAGAGAATAAAGAATGCGGTTAATCGCAAGAGCTTTCGGTATAGCACACTCTTGACGCTCAAGAGTGTCTATTTGCTCAATCATTTTGAGCACATGAGGACCAACTTTTTGGTTCCTCTCAAGCTTTGCATCGAAAAACCGCACCGCGGCTTCATAAAGCCTTATTTGCGGCGCTTTGGAGAACATGGTTGTCACTCGAGTGAATATCTCATATGCACTCTTTTGTGTGACAAATCGGAGTTTGAGAGTGGGTGCCATGGACCAAATCAAGACGTTTTTCACGTCATTGTCCACTTTCACATGCTCATCATAGGCGGCTCGTGCCGCCCCGGATCGAGATGTGGGTTCGACGGGGTGTGGATCGGTAAGGTGTTTGAGCACATTGTCGGATGTAGCGGCGCCCCTCATTGTCGAATCCCATTCGACAAAGTTGCTACCGTCATCATTGAGGATACACTTATCCATCACGGTTCGCAACCATGAATCTTTGCCCAAAATAGTTACAAGTATAAATTTACAAATGAATACATAGCAACCCTATTATACATTTATAAATGAAATTAACTATTAAAATTACAAACCGGCGATACGAGATCGCATTAAATTACAAACCCACACGATATTCCCTTTCATTACGGGCAATATCGGTAAAAAAAAAAAATAAATAACAAACTATGGCCATACTAGTAAGAACAAACATTCATTCAACAATAAACATTCATCCAAACATGCATAATGAAAAGCTTATTAATAAAAACATGCCAAAATCGCCCTAAACAATAATCGCATTAATTCGTTTCAAACCGATCTCATTTTTAATCGATTAATCTTGTATTAATCAATAATGCTTAAAACACCTTTTAAGCTTGAACTAAAACTTCTAAACTGATTTAGAATACCCAAAATTAGTTTTCACTAATTCATGATGATTTTAGTTCACTTTAGTGGTCATTGTGCTAATTACTTTAACTTTAATCATAACACTTTATGAATAAAGCATTAAAATACAAAATAATATAAAATAAAACCATTTTTATTTTGAAAAAAAATTTGTATATTCTGGAACACTTCCAAAATATCAGAAAAGAAAAAGTTTGGCCAGAAAAATTTACAAATTATTTTATAATAAATAACATACGATTTCATCGATTTTATCTCATAAAATCAAGAAAACGTCTAAAACAGTGAGGAAAAATCCCAAATTTATACGAGAGCATCCTCATAATGTATAAAAATATTGGTATAAATTTCATGTCCAGAAAACAATGTTTACTATATTTTTGGACATAAAATGCATATCATACCGATTTTAAACAAAAATATGAATAGATATTCAAAACTCAAGATCTGATTCTGAAAATTTACATGCAGAATGTATAAATTTGAAATATCACTGTGTAAAAATTTCGTGACCAGATTCCAACTATAACTATTTATAGTAATTATTTTAGCCAGAAACTCATTTTTTGACTCGGTTTTGTATAAAAATCATTTTAATTAGCAAAAAAATTCCAAAAATTACGAAATTTGACCAGTAAGTTCATGAGACCAGAAAATGTGCATGCTATAAAACTCTCGTGTTAAAACCATTTTTAACACTATTTTCGGATTTTATGTCATTTATTCTCAATAAATACATAAAACTCCAAAAATAACAAAATAAATTTGTAACTACAAGCCATGGCTCTGATACCACTTGTAGGGATCTCATCCCAAGCACTAATCAAATATTAGTGTAAATCAAATTACTCTAATTTGATTTAGCAAGATCTATGTAGTTAACAAAAGTATTTTGTTACAAGATTAGAAATTTATACCTTTCTTTAAAGGAAAAATAGGGCACAAAATAAGAACTCCTTTCTTATTTTGTTTCTTGAGCTAGTAAGTAGGATGATCCTCCAAACCCTAGTTTCCAAAATAGGAAACCTCCTTCTTGTTGCACCCAAGAACTACACCAAATTTATTAGAGATTTTGATCTAGAAATCACTAATAAACACTTGATAATATGTGAATATTATTATTACTACTCTAGTAATATGAATGAAAATATAAGAACTTGTTTCTTATGTTTAGAGAGAGTTTGTGAGAGAAAGTAAAAAACATGAATGAATTTGCATGTTTAAGTTTCTCTCTTATGGCCTTCCTTTATATTATCAAGTATAATAAAATAGTGTGTTGGACACACCACTAAAAGGGAGAGTGAGGAGAGTGGAAGAGTGGAAGAGTGGAAGAGTTTGCTCATTGTTTAGCACAATAGCATGCATGCTCATCATTGTGTTTTTTTGGCATGCAAAAAAGAAAAACAAAAGAATGGGACAAAAGAGAATCTCCATCCCTTTTTCCCACCTCATTTGGACGGTCCAAATAGGGCCCTTTGGGTCTTATTTGTTTTTCAATATTTGTCCCACAAATACTTATAATTTATCACTTAATTATCTAATATAATAAAGTGTAAATTAATTAAACTCTTCCTTAATATACATGTACACTTACACATATATTAAAATTGTACTTTTACTAATCTCATTAGTAAAATATACATAATTAGTGAGTTAACGATTAATCACTAATTCCCATCTCCTCTAATAATTTTATCGATATAAAATTAAATCACTCGAGTTCACAACTCGATTTCTCTCTAAATTAATTCACTGACTAATCGTTAGTCGATTTATCAAGTTACTAATTTAATCGTATCTCATACAATTAATTAGCTTTATAATTTGGAGTACGTTCCTATAGGTGTGACTTAAAGGGATCAATTGATTACCGCCGTTCTCACGACAATAACGTCAAACTCTAGTCAGCCAACCGTTATTGATTTACGTTAATCAATTGACAATAATATAGGATTATCACCATGTATTCCTTAATTGAGATTTATTAAGTAATCGCACTATTGTGGAGGACACTTACTCCAACAATCTCCCACTTGTCCGAGACAAGTTGTGCATTACCAATTCTCATGTCCGTTTCACATCTCCCACTCGATGCAAGGTGTCTTACAGGTCGTACTTGCATCCTGAGATATATATATCGTGAGTGGTTTCCTCGATATGGAGAGTAGCTGTCTGACCGGGGAATCTACCGTAGATTCTTACCGAGCGTGGCCACGCATTTTCAGCGACTACTCCCCGAGTGGCCCAAAGATGTTTTACCCTGACGAGGGTGGACATTTCCCTTCCACTCGATTGTACTGTATAATGCAGATCACCATGACCCCAAAGATGCCCTTATAACCCCCTTTCACGGCATGGCTTAGGACAAAAATGAAAGTCACTCTGAACCGCACCGACTGCATAATCGGCCCAGTCAAAGAATCGACTAAAGGAATACTATAGAATTCCCACCACGACCAGGTTTCAATCTCATTGAAAAGGAATTCTATAAGCGTCCACCGTCCGACAGAGTGTTTCATACCGTCTATGCAAACGAAAGCAAATCATCACTATGACCCCATGGTGTTGAACCCACCATCGAACGACTTGCAATCTAGTCTCTCCGAGACGTCACCTCATATGAGAGACTAGGGACCAAATACTTAGTTTATACCGTTCCCTTGAATATGTTCAATGTTGTCACACAACTATTCGGATAAACAAAGTATGCATTCATAATGACTTAAAAGAGTAAATATATACTCTAAACAATGAATGTTATTTTCATATATGTAATAGGATACTTTATCCATTACATATCTCAAAAACTAAAGGAAATCAGGCATACGCCTCAACCCCTTAGAGGCGGTGTGAGCGTCATGCTTAGTCCTCGAAAGAGGCTTGGTTAGAGGATCAGCGATCTCATCGTCTGTCCCAACCTTACAAATATCCATTTCCTTTCTTTCCACGTTATCTCTTATAACATGGTATTTCCTCAAAACGTGTCTAGACTTATTACTAGACTTGGTCCTTTACATAAAAGATAGCCCCACTATTATCACAATAAATAGTGATTGGATCTGCGGCACTAGGGACTACTCTTAGTCCATACAAGAACTGCCGAATCCATACAGCTTTCTTAGCGACTCCGGTCGCCAAAAATTCAGCTTCTGTTGTAGAATCCGCAGTGACACTTTGCTTGAAACTTTTTCAGCAAACAGCACCCCCATAAAGACATAGCCATATTGGGATTTCAAATCATCCCCATCGGTTTGGAAACTTGCATCCGTGTAACCCTTTACACGTAGCTCAAGTTCTCCTCCAAACATTAGAAACGAATCCTTAGTTCTTCTCAAGTACTTAAGGATGTTCCTTACAGCTATCCAGTGACTCTCACCGGGATTAGCTTGATACCGGCTCATCATGCTCAAAGCGAAAGCGACATCGGGACGAGTGCACATCATAGCATACATGATTGATCCAACAGCGGAAGCAAAAGGGATCAATTTCATGCGTTCAATTTCCGCAGGAGTCGTAGGACATTGAGATTTCTTCAATGTTATTCCTACACTCATCGGAAGAAAGCCTCTCTTGGAGTCTTTCATATTGAACCTATCAAGAATCTTATCGATATAAGCTTCTTGACTCAATGCTAGTATCCTCTTGGATCAATCTCTATAGATCCGGATACCCAAGATGCGTTGTGCCTCTCCCAAGTCCTTCATTTGGAAATGGTTTCCCAATTCCACCTTTACCGAATTTAGACTTGGAACATCATTTCCAATCAGTAGTATGTCATCCACATACAAAACAAGGAAGGTTACCTTGCTCCCACTAAACTTCATGTATAAACAAGGTTCCTTGGCACTTCGAGCAAAACCCTTTTGGCTTATAACATGATCGAATCTATGATTCCAACTCCTCGATGCTTGCTTAAGACCATAAATGGATCTCTTAAGCTTGCATACTTTCTTAGGGTTTGATGTATCTACAAAACCTTCAGGTTGTGTCATGTACACTTCCTCTTCTAGAATATCATTCAAGAAGATGGCTTTAACATCCATTTGCCATATTTCATAGTCATGAAATGCGGTAACCGCTAAGATTATCCTTATGGATCAAAGCATTGCAACCGGTGCAAAGGTTTCATCATTATGAATACCCCGGACTTGTGTAAAGCCCTTTGCCACCAATCTAGCTTTGTAAACATCTATATGTTTATCTATGCCGAGTTTGATTTTGAATATCCATTTACACTGAGGAGGTCTCACTCCTTCAGGTAAATCTACCAAGTCCCTAACTTGGTTCTCGTGCATAGAATCCATATCGGATTGCATGGCCTCAAGCCATTGGTCGGAGTTGGGACAACTAATAGCCGCCTTGTAGGTTGAGGGTTCGTTGTTTTCGAATAACAACAAATCACCCTCCTCCTCGACGTTACCGAGGTAACGGTCAGGTTGATGACTAATTCTTCATGACCTCCTAGGGATTATAACCGTGTCAGAAGACGAGGGAACGGTTTCCTCATTTTCTGTCTCGGTTTGTGGCTCTTGAACTTCGTCAAGTTCAAATTTTCTCCCACTCTGTCTTTTAGAAATATATATGTATTTTCTAAAAAGACAGCATCACGAGCCACAAACTCTTTGTTCTCGTGAGGGTTGTAGAAGTAATAACCACACGTTTCCTTAGGATAACCTACAAATAGGGAACCTTTCCCGTTCATATCTCATATGGAGTCAGATTTCGATTTAGTGAGAATACAACAGATAATAGCGCAAAGCCCCAAAACGATCCAGGAAGCTCATTTTAACTCATCATAGACCGAACTATATCTCATAAAGTTCGGTTTCTCCTTTCTGCAACACCATTCAACTGTGATGTGCCCGGAGGAGTCTATTGTGATACTTTACCACAATTCTTAAGATGTGAATCAAACTCATTACTTAGATAATCGCCACCACGATCCGATCGTAGTGCTTTTATCCTTTTATCCAATTGGTTCTCAACCTCATTTTGAAATTCTTTAAATTTCACAAAAGCATCACTTTTATGCCTTATTAAGTAGACATAACCATATCTACTTAAGTCATCGGTAAAAGTAATGAAGTAATGATATCCTCCTCTAGCGGTGATGTTTAATAGACCACACACATCGGTATGTATGAGTCCTAAAACCTCACTTGCTCGTGTCCCTTTACCACTAAAGGGTGCACGAGTCATCTTGCCTAAAAGGCAAGCCTCGCATGTACCATATGATTCGCAATCAAATGGTTTGAGAACCTTGGTCTCAACAAGTCTCTTTATGCGTCTATCGTTTATATCATTTGAACGACAATGCCAAAGGTAGGATTTGATTGATTCATTTGTTTTGAGCTTCTTGGTCTCTATATGATAAACATCATTGACATCATTCAAAACATAAATACCTCCGATTGAAATGGTTTCACCATAAACCATTTCATTAAATGAAAAAGAACACCGATTGTCCTTTATCATAAAACAAAAGCCTTCCGCATCTAACACGGAGACGGAGATAATGTTTTTGGTTAGAGTTGGTACAAAATAACAGTTATTCAAGTACAACTCTAAACCACTAGCTAGAGTGAGTACAAAAATTCCCACGGAAATGGCCGCTACTCTAGCGCCATTGCCCATGCGGAGATCTACATCACCCTTGGCTAGTGCTCGCACGTTTCTCATCCTTTGCAAGTGATTGCAAAGGTGAGATCCACATCCGGTATTTCATACCCATGTAGAAATGCAAGCATGATGTATGTCAATCATATAAAGTCTAGAAGGAACAATATCTTTGGATGTCGCACATCCATTGTTCTTTTCCTTCAAGAATTTGGGACAATTGCGCTTTCAACGACCGGGTTTGGGCTTGCTATTCTCAATAGCCTTCCCCTTACCCTTATCTTCCTTGAACCGAGCTTTATAAGCTCCCTTCCCTTTCTTAACCCCAAAGTTTATGTTCTTCAATCTCATTGAAAGAACATCTTTTATCTCAATCCTCATTCACTTTCGTGCTATCTAGGTCGAAGCACATCGTCATCACTCTAGTGAATATCTCATATGCACTTTAGTGAGTAACAAAGCGAAGTTTGAGAGAATGTGACATTGACCAAATCAATATATTTTTAACGTCATTGTCAACCTTTAGGTGCTCATCGTAGGCGGCTCGTGCCGCCGCGGTGGCCCTAAGTCCGGGTTCGGTGGGTGGTGGTTCGGTAAAGTTCTTAAGCACATTGTCGGATTGAGCGGCGCCCCTTAAAGTCGAATCGCATTCGACAAAGTTGCTACCGTCATCCTTTAGGATACACTTATCCATCACGGTTCTCAACCATGAATATATACCCAAAATGGGTGCGGGAGTTAAAGTTGTCATTGCGATAAATAAATTATTCTACAACAAATATGAGGAAATTAACATTCATTGTACATTAATGACATTTGCTAAAACTCTTTTAAAAACAAATGTCCATTTATATAATGATCTCCCACGAAATTATATAAATGATTCCAAGACTCGTTTTTCATATAAAATTAGACATCTCATGTTTCCTTTTATATAAAAACGATAAGTCAACACTTGACTAATTCTACACTAGAATGCTTGGTTGATGATTTTCTATAAAATGCATCCTTAAGCCCCAAATAACTCTTATTTGGTTGAGTTCAAACCAAATTAGCACGGGACTTCCTCCCACTACTTACCCATGGTAACAAGGTTCCACGTCGCGGAGGTCCTCACGAACATGGGGTTCATAGTTGCCACATTTGGAAAGGCTTAATCTCAATTCATTTGTTAAAAAAAATGTGGGTGATCTTGTCGATTTTAGTCATAATATTCTTTATAAGTGAACTAATTTTGAGAATGGCGACCTAAAAACGACAATCGGAGTGGGATATCGTGGCATGCATGGCGATTTTGGCATGTGTGCGGAAAATAAGCAAACAAACAAGCATGATAAAGCAAGCAAAAGCATAAACCTAGTATGGCCACCTAAAAGTAATTAAAATTACAAGGAGTTACAAATTGGAAACCAACTCCTTTGGTCCCTTTTCATATGGACTTCATCCAAGGCTCCTCCTTGCTAGCTTTAGAACACTTCTAAGGCTCCAAGTCGATCTCCATCACCGGTCTTCGATTTACAAATACATTCTGAGTATAAATTTACAAATGAATACATAGCAACCCTATTATACATTTATAAATGAAATTAACTATTAAAATTACAAACCGGCGATACGAGATCGCATTAAATTACAAACCCACACGATATTCCCTTTCATTACGGGCAATATCGGTAAAAAAAAAAAATAAATAACAAACTATGGCCATACTAGTAAGAACAAACATTCATTCAACAATAAACATTCATCCAAACATGCATAATGAAAAGCTTATTAATAAAAACATGCCAAAATCGCCCTAAACAATAATCGCATTAATTCGTTTCAAACCGATCTCATTTTTAATCGATTAATCTTGTATTAATCAATAATGCTTAAAACACCTTTTAAGCTTGAACTAAAACTTCTAAACTGATTTAGAATACCCAAAATTAGTTTTCACTAATTCATGATGATTTTAGTTCACTTTAGTGGTCATTGTGCTAATTACTTTAACTTTAATCATAACACTTTATGAATAAAGCATTAAAATACAAAATAATATAAAATAAAACCATTTTTATTTTGAAAAAAAATTTGTATATTCTGGAACACTTCCAAAATATCAGAAAAGAAAAAGTTTGGCCAGAAAAATTTACAAATTATTTTATAATAAATAACATACGATTTCATCGATTTTATCTCATAAAATCAAGAAAACGTCTAAAACAGTGAGGAAAAATCCCAAATTTATACGAGAGCATCCTCATAATGTATAAAAATATTGGTATAAATTTCATGTCCAGAAAACAATGTTTACTATATTTTTGGACATAAAATGCATATCATACCGATTTTAAACAAAAATATGAATAGATATTCAAAACTCAAGATCTGATTCTGAAAATTTACATGCAGAATGTATAAATTTGAAATATCACTGTGTAAAAATTTCGTGACCAGATTCCAACTATAACTATTTATAGTAATTATTTTAGCCAGAAACTCATTTTTTGACTCGGTTTTGTATAAAAATCATTTTAATTAGCAAAAAAATTCCAAAAATTACGAAATTTGACCAGTAAGTTCATGAGACCAGAAAATGTGCATGCTATAAAACTCTCGTGTTAAAACCATTTTTAACACTATTTTCGGATTTTATGTCATTTATTCTCAATAAATACATAAAACTCCAAAAATAACAAAATAAATTTGTAACTACAAGCCATGGCTCTGATACCACTTGTAGGGATCTCATCCCAAGCACTAATCAAATATTAGTGTAAATCAAATTACTCTAATTTGATTTAGCAAGATCTATGTAGTTAACAAAAGTATTTTGTTACAAGATTAGAAATTTATACCTTTCTTTAAAGGAAAAATAGGGCACAAAATAAGAACTCCTTTCTTATTTTGTTTCTTGAGCTAGTAAGTAGGATGATCCTCCAAACCCTAGTTTCCAAAATAGCAAACCTCCTTCTTGTTGCACCCAAGAACTACACCAAATTTATTAGAGATTTTGATCTAGAAATCACTAATAAACACTTGATAATATGTGAATATTATTATTACTACTCTAGTAATATGAATGAAAATATAAGAACTTGTTTCTTATGTTTAGAGAGAGTTTGTGAGAGAAAGTAAAAAACATGAATGAATTTGCATGTTTAAGTTTCTCTCTTATGGCCTTCCTTTATATTATCAAGTATAATAAAATAGTGTGTTGGACACACCACTAAAAGGGAGAGTGAGGAGAGTGGAAGAGTGGAAGAGTGGAAGAGTTTGCTCATTGTTTAGCACAATAGCATGCATGCTCATCATTGTGTTTTTTTGGCATGCAAAAAAGAAAAACAAAAGAATGGGACAAAAGAGAATCTCCATCCCTTTTTCCCACCTCATTTGGACGGTCCAAATAGGGCCCTTTGGGTCTTATTTGTTTTTCAATATTTGTCCCACAAATACTTATAATTTATCACTTAATTATCTAATATAATAAAGTGTAAATTAATTAAACTCTTCCTTAATATACATGTACACTTACACATATATTAAAATTGTACTTTTACTAATCTCATTAGTAAAATATACATAATTAGTGAGTTAACGATTAATCACTAATTCCCATCTCCTCTAATAATTTTATCGATATAAAATTAAATCACTCGAGTTCACAACTCGATTTCTCTCTAAATTAATTCACTGACTAATCGTTAGTCGATTTATCAAGTTACTAATTTAATCGTATCTCATACAATTAATTAGCTTTATAATTTGGAGTACGTTCCTATAGGTGTGACTTAAAGGGATCAATTGATTACCGCCGTTCTCACGACAATAACGTCAAACTCTAGTCAGCCAACCGTTATTGATTTACGTTAATCAATTGACAATAATATAGGATTATCCCCATGTATTCCTTAATTGAGATTTATTAAGTAATCGCACTATTGTGGAGGACACTTACTCCAACACAACCTTATATTCATTCAAATCTGAAAATTATGTTGTGGGGAGGCTTGGTTTATATAACCCAAGGCCTTACATCTTGACCCTACAATTAAAGCTAATCTAAGGGCTACAAATACCCCTTGAATTGCATCAAATTTCGGCTCACATGAGCTTACAAGTGCTGAATTTTTTGAAGGCAAACAAACAACAAATATAAAGCATAAAGTATAAAGCATAAAAGGTAGATAGTGACATGTAGGAAAGGGACATGTTGAGGAGAAACATGTGAGCTTCTCTTTGATTGAAATTCGGCTGACTTGGGTCTTGTACCCACTTGAGTTTGCTCTTGAAGATTTAATTGACTTGTGGTTCGAACCTACTTGGGTGCACTCAAGCGATCACATTCAAAAATAGCACTTTGGTTGACTTTCGGTTGCTCTCTTTCTTGACTTTCCTTGACTTCCATGACCCACCAAGCTTGACCAAGATATTATTGTTTAATTCACTCAAAATAAGCTTGGGTGGACCCTAGGACCGTGGTCTAGCCCATGGTTCGAGCCCAAGGACCCAAACCGTGATTTAGACAAAACCCGCCTTTGCTCGCCTTGACCATTTTTGGTTCAATCTCCTCTCCTTGAAAAGGATTTGTCCTCAAATCCTCGGTCTCTCTTCCTCTTGCTCGGTTTGAACCTTGATCGTTGATGAGATTGATTGATACCCCTTTTGCTTCTTGACAAGAATTGGACTTCATGATTGTTGATGCCCAAGAACACCATTGGCCTAGAGATTGATCGAGAGAATAATTGTTCCTTGTTTGGCTCGTGTAAATGACCTTACTCTCTTCTCTTACCATGGTTTCCTTGAATCTACATTCATTTCCTAGCTCATCCTCAGGCTCTTCATACCCAAACTCAATTGAAACTTGTTTAGAATCACCATGACGCCACTCCTTGATTCGGTCATTCCTTTCCATGATCCTCCATGTCATGGTTCGTCTTGGCCTTTCCATGCCATCATCCTTCGCACTTCCAATGGACTCATCCTTGTAATGGTTCGAAATTTTCACAACAAGCACGGTGGATCCATTAATTTCGTGCTCCTCTCCTTTGTTCCTTCGTATTGCCCTAGGAGAGCATTGTGGGAGATCATCACTTAGCTCTTTTTGTTCGAGCTTAGTTCCTCCTTTGAATCCCCATTTCATGAAACCACTTGAGTAGACTTGGTTATGATAACCACATAGCATTTTTTTGGTATTGTTAGTTCCCACTTTGAACTCCCACCTCAAGAACTCACTTGAACTTTGCAAAACATCAACCTTTGCATCTCCAAATGATTCGCTTTCTTTGCACTTGATCGAGTTTCCTAAATTTTCAGTTTTGACTTATGAAGCTCCTCTCCTTGGCTTCCCCTTATTGCTCTCGGATTGTCTTTGAACGCATGGAGGGCTACATTCTCGATCATGAGGGCACTTGTTGAATTAGACGACCTAAGAAGTATAACCAATTCATGTATGGTCTTGAGGGCCGTGCCCCCCTTCCACACATCCTCTTTGTTGTTGTTAGTATTCATTTTGAATTTCCATTTTAGAAATTCCCTCGACTCTTTGCTTGCAACAACATTCCCGCTCCACATGAATCTCCTTTCCATGAACTTAGGTAAACTTCTCTTCTCACATTCATCCCCTTCCTTGAGCATAGGTAGACATTCTATTCCAAGTTCATCTTGATCATTAGGGATGTCTTTGAGAAGAAGAACACATTCAACCTTCTCATCACTATACTCATGCTTCATTTCTAGTCCGCCACTTAATACAACATCTTTGCTTGGCTCAACCATGAGGGGTGGGGTGGAATACTTCAAGGGAGAAGGTAAGGGTGTTGGTATGTCCTCGAGTATCATATCACACGGCCCTTCCACCACCATTTCAGTTTGCACTTGTTTCATTTCATGCTCTCCAATCAATAGGACTCCCTCAAGAGGCTTGGTCATAGCATGAGTAGCTCGGCCACCCATATTTGGAGGTAAGGGTGTGAGCTTGATCCGCTTGTCTCCAAACATGAAAGTGTAAGTGTTGTCTCTTCCCTCATGAGTCGCATTTCGATCAAATTCCCAAGGTCTCCCTAGAAAAAGGTGGCAAGCATCCATGGGAATCACATCTCACCAAACTTCATCCATGTATTCTCTCCCCATAGAAAAAGAAACCAAACATCGTCTATCCACCAAAATCTCGGCTCCTTTGTTCAACCATCTCAATTTGTAAGGGTTTGGATGTTTTTGTGTGGGTAAGGCAAGTTTATCGATGAGGGTATTTGAAGCAACATTAACACAACTTCCTCCATCAATAACCAAATTACAAACCCTTCCCATAATGGTACATTTCGACTTAAAGGTTTGCTGATTTTGGACTTCCTTCAAGGGTTGAGGTTGGTTGTACACAACCCTCAAATTCACACGGTTAGGGTTAGGGTTAGGTCTACCCCTCATTCGACTCATTTTGATTTCAAGCTCTCTTCTAGCTTACTCCATAGAATCATACATGGTCTCACCAAGAGTAGTACCACAAGAAACATTAAAAGGAAGAAACACACCCATTGATATAATCAAAGAAACAAAATCTGAAAAATTTTGAGTAAAGCAAGGACCTTTGAGTGTAAGAACCGAAATCAACACTAACACAAGTGTAGATCTTCAACCATTTTGTGAAAATTTTGTGAGAATGTTTGTGGAAGTTTTGTGGAATAACAAGTAAAAGAAATAGAGAAAAACGAAAAAATAAAAGATGAAAACAAGAACAACTCGACAACACAAAGAACAAATCGAAAATGAAGAACAAACCTAGGCTTTGATGACCAATTTGGAGTGAAACTAAGTGGTTCAAGTTTCACTCAAGGGATGAACACAAATCGACTTGTGATGGTGGTGAAAATCTCGGCCCAAAGAGATGTTTTTGTGGGATAATTTTCTGAAATTTTGTGAAAAACAAAAGAACATAAAGATAGTCACTAAATCTACACACAAAGTAGTAGAATTAGGGTTGTAATTAGTTAAGCACTAAGCCACTAACTAATTAATCACTCAACTCAAGCACAAAGCTAAGAGAGAAATGAGAGCACTCAAGTTTTTAGGGTTCAACCTTATATTCATTCAAATCTGAAAATTATGTTGTGGGGAGGCTTGGTTTATATAACCCAAGGCCTTACATCTTGACCCTACAATTAAAGCTAATCTAAGGGCTACAAATACCCCTTGAATTGCATCAAATTTCGGCTCACATGAGCTTACAAGTGCTGAATTTTTTGAAGGCAAACAAACAACAAATATAAAGCATAAAGTATAAAGCATAAAAGGTAGATAGTGACATGTAGGAAAGGGACATGTTGAGGAGAAACATGTGAGCTTCTCTTTGATTGAAATTCGGCTGACTTGGGTCTTGTACCCACTTGAGTTTGCTCTTGAAGATTTAATTGACTTGTGGTTCGAACCCACTTGGGTGCACTCAAGCGATCACATTCAAAAATAGCACTTTGGTTGACTTTCGGTTGCTCTCTTTCTTGACTTTCCTTGACTTCCATGACCCACCAAGCTTGACCAAGATATTATTGTTTAATTCACTCAAAATAAGCTTGGGTGGACCCTAGGACCGTGGTCTAGCCCATGGTTCGAGCCCAAGGACCCAAACCGTGATTTAGACAAAAACCGCCTTTGCTCGCCTTGACCATTTTTGGTTCAGTGAACTAATTTAAGAATCGTGACATAAAACGACAATCGGAGTGGGATATCGTGGCATGCATGGCGATTTTGGCGTGTGCGGAAAATAAGCAGTCAAACAAGCATGAGCAAGCAAGCAAGCATAAACCTAGTATGGCCACCGAAAAGTAATTAAAAATACAAGGAGTTACAAACTGGAAACCAACTCCTTTGGTCCCTCTTCATAAGGACTTCATCCAAGCTCCTCCTTGCAAGCTTTAGAACTCTTCTAAGGCTCCATGTCGATCTCCATCGCCGGTCTTCGGATTACAAATAGTTACAAGAATGAATTACAAATGAATACATAGCAATCCTATTATACATTTGTAAATGAAATAAACTATTAAAAAATTACAAACCGGCGATACGAGATCGCATTTAATTACAAACCACACGATATTCCCTTTCATTACGGGCAATATCGGTAAAAATATAACAAACTATGGCCATACTAGTAAAAACAAACATTCATTCAATAATAAACATTCATCCAAACATGCATAATGAAAAGCTTATAAATAAAAACATGCCAAAATCGCCCTAAACAATGATCGCATTAATTCGTTTCAAACCGATCTCATTTTTAATCGATTAATCTCATATTAATCAATAATGCTTAAAACACCTTTTAAGCTTGAACCAAAACTTCTAAACTGATTTAGAACACTCAAAATTAGTTTTCACTAATTCATGGTGATTTTAGTTCATAAACTTGGTCATTTGCTAATTAGTTCTTGCTGTAATCATAACTATTTATGAATAAAGCTTTATAAAATCAAAATAAAATAAAATAAAAACATTTTTATTTTGACAAAAATTTGTATATTCTGGAACACTTCCAAAATATCAGAAATGAAAAGTTTGGTCAGAAAATATTTACGAATTATTTTATATAAAATAACATACGATTTCATCGATTTTATATCATAAAATCAAGAAAACGTCTAAAACAGTGAGGAAAAATCCCAAATTTATACGAGAGCATCCTCATAATGTATAAAAATATTGGTATAAATTTCATGTCCAGAAAACAAAGTTTACTATATTTTTTGGACATAACACGCATTATATACCGATTTTAAACAAATAAATGAATAAATATTCAAACCTCAAAATCTGACTTTGAAAATTTACATGCAGAATGTATAAATATGAAATATCACTGTGTAAAAATTTCGTGACCATATTACAATTATAACTATTTATAGTAATTATTTTAGCCAAAAACTCACTTTTTGACTCGGTTTTGTATAAAAATCATTTTAATTAGCAAACAAATTCCAAAAATTACGAAATATGACCAGAAGCTAAATAAGACCAGAAGCTTTGCATGCAATAAAAATCTCGTGTTAAAACCATTTTTAACACTATTTTCGGATTTTATCATATTTATTCTCAATAAATATATAAAACTACAAAAACAACAAAATAAATTTGTAACTACAAGCCTTGACTCTGATACCACTTGTAGGGATCTCATCCCAATCACTAATCAAATATTAGTGTAAATCAAATTACTCTAATTTGATTTAGCAAGATCTATGTAGTACAAATTCACTTTGTTTACAAGATTAGAAATTTATACCTTTCTTTAAAGGGAAATTAGGGCACAAAACTAGAACTCCTTTCTAGTTTTGTTTCTTGAGCTTAAGTTTAGGATGATCCTTCAAAATCGAGTTTCCAAACAAGGAAACCTCCTTTGAGATACACCCAAGAACACACTCCAAATTCACAAGTGATTTTGATCTAGAAATCACAAGTAAATATTTGATAATATATGATATTATTATTGTTACTAACTCATAGTAATATTTAGAATAATATGAGTATTAGTTATTTAGAGAGAAAGAGAGAGATAGGAGAAAAAGAATGGAATGCTTTTTCTCTCTTAGCCTTATGTTTTTATAAGCAAAAACAAAACATGAAGTGTGTGGAACACACCATAGGGGCCGGCCTAAAGACAAGAGAAGAGGGGAAGAGTTTCTCTCTTGGGTAGAGTATTTTCTTGCATTGCAATCATAGTGTTTTTCATGCAAAAAGTAAGCAAACAAAGAGAATAGGACAAAGAGGAATCTTCTCCTCTTTCTTGCCCATTTGGACGGTCCAAGGCCCTTACTTGGGTCCATTTTTGTTTCTCAATATTTGTCCCACAAATAGATATAATTTATCACTTAATTATCTAATATAATAAAGTGTAAATTAATTAAACTCTTCCTTAATATACGTGTACACTTACACATATATTAAAATGTACTTTTACTAATCTCATTAGTAAAATATACACAATTAGTGAATTAACGTTTAATCACAAATTCTCATCTCCTCTAATATTTTTATCGATATAAAATTAAATCATCCTAGTTCACAACTCGATTTCTCTCTAAATTAATACATTGACTAACCGTTAGTCGATTTATCAAGTTACTAATATAATCGTATCTCATACAAATAATTAGCTTAAATATTTGGAGTACGTTCCTTTAGGTGTGACTTAAAGGGATCAATTGATTACCGCCGCTTTCACGACAATAACGTCAAACTCTAGTCAGCCAACCGTTATTGGTTTACGTTAATCAATTGACAATAATACAGGATTATCCCCATGTATTCCTTAAATGAGATTTATTAAGTAATCGCACTATTGTGGAGGACACATACTCCAACAGGTACGGGCTAAGATCTCCCACATTGAACGTGCCATGGACTCCGTATTCCCCCGGTAGATCAACTTTGTAAGCATTCGGCCCAATTTTCTCAAGTATCTCGAAGGGACCCTCGGCCCTAGGCATGAGTTTGTTCTTTCTCTTATCCGGAAACCTTTCTTTTCTCAAATGTAACCATACCAAATCTCCCGGCTCAAACTCTTTTGGGGTCTTTCGACCTTTTGACCTCGACTTGTAGGTTTCATTCGCTTTCTCGATTTGTTTCTTGACTTGATTGTGGATGCTCATCATAAACTCAACCCGCTTCTTGGCATCGTAGCTCATTTCTTTGCCCTTGACGGGGGCTAGGTCCGTGGGCATGAGAGGATTGGTCCCATAGACCACTTCAAACGGTGAATTTCCCGTGCTCGAAGAAGGGGCACGATTAAAAGCAAACTCGGCATGGGCAAGCTTGAGATCCCAATCTTTCAATGATTTAGAAACGATGCTCCTAAGGATCCTCCCCGAGGTTTTATTAGTGACCTCGGTTTGGCCATCCGTTTGAGGGTGGTGACTTGTGCTAAACAAGAGCCTCGTTTTCAACAATTTCCACAAGGTCTTCCAAAAGTGGCTCATGAACTTGGAGTCTCGATCGGATACAATGGTCTTGGGAACTCCGTGTAGTTTGACCACCTCTTTGAAGTATAACTCGGCCACACCCATGGCATCCTCGGTTTTCTTACACGCAATGAAATGAGCCATCTTGCTAAATCGATCCACCACAACCATGATGGAGTCCTTACCTCGTTGAGTTCTAGGCAAAGCAACAATGAAATCCATGCTAACATCCTCTCATGGCCGATTTGGGACGGGTACGGGAGTATAGGGTCCCGTTTGAAAGAAGGATTTGGATTGTTGGCATGAAGCGCATCTCTTGATCACATCTTGGACATCTCCAAGCATCTTGGGCCAATAGAATTGATCTTGGAGGATGTCATAAGTCTTTTGAATACCAAAATGCCCGGCTAAACCATTAGAATGAACCTCCCGTACTAGGAGAAGTCGATAGGATCCTTTAGGAATGCACAACCGATTCCCCAAGAATAGGAACCCTTCTTGAAGTGTGTATTTGCTTCATAGCTTGCCTTGCCCATTATGTAGGGAACTCCATTCATCCTTGAAGTCGGGATCCTCCACATAGAGCTCTTTCATGAATTCAAAACCCAACAATCTTTGCTCCATGTAGCTTAGCATGGTGTACCTTCGAGACAAAGCATCGGCTACAACGTTATTCTTTCCTTCAATGAACTTGCTTGAGAAAGAGAAGGATTGAAGAAACTCTACCCATTTGGCGTGCCTATGATTCAATTTGTGTTGTTCGTTGATGTATTTGAGGGCCTCATGATCCGAATGTAACACGAACGGTTTGGGCTTGAGATAATGACTCCAATGAGCGAGAGCTCGAACGATAGCACAGAATTCTTTGTCGTAGGTGGAATAATTGAGCTTGGCACCATTCAATTTCTCACTAAAGTAAGCAATGGGCTTGTGTTCTTGCAAGAGGACGGCTCCAATTCCAACTCCACTAGCATCACATTCGACCTCAAAAAGCTTATTGAAATCCGGTGGTGTAAGAATAGGTGAATCACACAACAACCCTTTGATTTTGTTGAAGGCAATCTCGGCCCCCTCATTCCATTTGAACTCCCCTTTCTTCATACATTCGGTGATGGGTGCCATGACGGTGCTAAAATCCTTGATAAATCTTCGATAAAAGGAAGCCAAGCCATGAAAACTCCTTACTTCGGTTATGTTCTTTGGAATTGGCCATGATTTGATAGCCTCCACCTTCTCTTGATCAACTAGGATGCCACGGCTAGAGATGATAAAGCCCAAGAATTGGACTTCGCTTTGCATGAAGGAACATTTCTCTAGCTTGCCATACAACTTGTGATCTCTAAGTGTCTCAAACAACACTTGCAAGTGGTGTAGATGAGCTTCCTTGGAAGGGCTATACACCAAGATATCGTCAAAGTAAACCACAATGAACCTTCCCAAGTAAGGTCTCAAAACCTCGGTCATCAATCTCATGAAGGTGCTAGGAGCATTGGATAGTCCAAAAGGCATGACTAACCATTCATATAACACATGCTTTGTTTTTAAAGCCGTCTTCCATTCATCACCCTCTTTGATTCTCACTTGATGGTATCCTTGTCGTAGATCAATCTTGGAAAACAATCGAGCCCCACTAAGCTCATCAAGAATGTCATCAAGTCTAGGTATAGGGAACCTATACTTGACCGTATTATTGTTGATAGCTCGACTATCCGTACACATTCTCCAAGTTCCATCCTTCTTAGGCACCAAAAGCGTAGGCACGGCACAAGGACTAAGTGATTCTCTTACAAACCCCTTTTCCATGAGTTCCCCAATTTGTTGTTGTAGTTCTTGTGTAGCCTTGGGATCACTTCGATATGCAGCCTTATTAGGTAGTGTAGCTCCCGGAACAAGATCGATTTGATGCTTAATGCCTCTTATAGGGGGCAAGCCGTGTGGAAGCTCATGTGGGAACACATCTTTATAAAACTCCAAGAGCTCTTGGACCTCACAAGGAATCGGCTCCTCACTCTCTTTAGGGTTTTCTTTGGCGATGAGGGCATAAACAACCATGCCCTTGCTAAGCTATTGTTTCATTTCTTGCTCCCCAATCAATAGAACTCCCTCAAGAGGCTTGGTTAGGGTAGAAGTGGCTCGGCCACCCATGTTTGGAGGTAAGGTTGTGAGTTTGATCCTCTTGTCTCTAAACTTGAATGTGTAAGTGTTGTCTCTTCCCTCATGAATCGCATTTCGATCAAATTCCCAAGGTCTCCCCAATAAAAGGTGACAAGCATCCACGGGAATCACATCACACCAAACTTCATCCATGTAGTCTCTTCCCAGAGAAAAAGAAACCAAACATCGTCTATCCACCAAAATTTCGGCCTCTTTGTTCAACCATCTCAACTTGTAAGGGTTTGGGTGTTTTTGTGTGGGTAAAGCAAGTTTATCGATGAGGGTTTTTGAAGCAACATTAACACAACTCCCTCCATCAATAATTAGGTTACAAACCCTCTTCCCAATGGTACACTTAGACCTAAAAATCTGATTTTTTTGACTTTCCTCCAATGGTTGAGGTTGGGTATGCATAACCCTCCAAGTTACAAGGCCAAGGTTTGACCCAATTCCTCCCTTCATACGGCTCAACTTAGCCTCTAATTCCCTCCTCAATTTCTCCATAGAGTCATACATGGTTTCCTCAAGAGTAGTATCATAAGAAAGAGGCATACTCATTGAGAAAACAAAAGGAACAAACCTGAAAATTTCGGGTACCTCAAGAAGAACCCTTTGGACCGTGTGGTTTCTAAGCACAAAAGGTGGATCTTGTGCTCTTGAACCTAAGCTTTGATAACTAATTTGGAGTGAAATCTATGGGGTTTGATTTCACTCAAGGGAACAATGAAAATCGAACTTGTAGAGGACTTGAAAATTTCGGCCAAGTGATGTTTTTTGTGACAAATTTTCTGAATTTTTGTAAGACAAAGGAAAATATAAAAGGATAGGCTAAATCTAAGCACTAAGCAATAGATTTAGATTTTGATTAATCAAGCACAAAGCCACTAATTAATCACTCACTAACTCAAGCACTAAGCTAAGAGAAAATGAAGGAAACTCTCAAACTCTAGGGTTTTTCATTCATTCATCAAATCTGAAAATATAAAGGGGAGAGTGAGGGTTTATATAGTACTCACACTCTAATCTTGGCCTTACAATTTAAAGAAGATCTAAGGGCTACAAATAACCCACAAAAGCATCCAAAAAAACGGCTCAAATGAGCTCAAAATCTGAAAATTTGAAGAGAAACAAACAAATACTTAAAGCATAAAGCATAAAGGTAGATAGTGACATGTGTTGAAAGGGACTTGTTGAGGAACACATGTGAGGCCTCTCTTTGATCATTTTCGGCTGATTTGGGACCTTGTACCCACTTGATTTTGCTCTTGATGATTTAATTGACTTGTGGTTGAGCCTTGGACCTTAGGTTGGAAGCGGGTCCTAGGTCAATAGATCGCAAGCTCTCAACTCCCGTTGCATTCGATCATGTTATAAAACAAAAGGGTTTCGCTCGAAGTGCCGAGGAACCTTGTTTATACATGAAGTTTAGTGGGAGCAAGGTAACCTTCCTTATTTTGTATGTGGATGACATACTACTAGTTGGAAATGATGTTCCAAGTCTGAATTCGGTAAAGGTGGAATTGGAAATGGACTTGGGAGAGGCACAACGCATCTTGGGTATCCGGATCTATAAAGATAGATCCAAGAGGACACTAGCATTAAGTCAAGAAACTTATATCGATAAAATTCTTGATAGGTTCAATATGAAAGACTCCAACAGTGGCTTTCTTCCGATGAGTGTAGGAATAACGTTGAAGAAATCTCAATGTCCTACGACTCCTGAGGAAATTGAACGCATGAAATTGATCCCTTTTGCTTCCGCTGTTGGATCAATCATGTATGCTATGATGTGCACTCGTCCCGATGTCACGTTCGCTTTGAGCATGACGAGTCGGTATCAAGCCAATCCCGCTGAGAGTCACTGGACAGCCGTAAAGAACATTCTTAAGTACTTGAGAAGAACTAAGGATTCGTTTCTAGTGTTTGGAGGAGAACTTGAGCTGCGTGTAAAGGGTTACACGAATGCAAGTGTCCAAACCGATGGGGATGATTTGAAATCCCAATCCGGCTATGTCTTTATGTTGAATGGGGGGTGCTATTTGCTGAAAAACGTTTCAAGCAAAGTGTCACTGCGGATTCTACAAATGGGTGAATATTTAGCGACTTGAGAGCTGCTAAGGAAGCTGTATGGATTCGGCAGTTCTTGGATGGACTAAGAGTAGTCCCTAGTGCCGTAGATCCAATCACTATTTATTGTGATAATAGTAGGGCTATCTTTCAAGCAAAGGAGCCCAAGTCTAGTAATAAGTCTAGACACGTTTTGAGGAAATACCATGTTATAAGAGATAATGTGGAAATGAAGGAAATAAATATTTGTAAGGTTGGGACAGACGATAATATCGCTGATCCTTTAACCAAGCCTCTTTCGAGGGCTAAGCACGACGCTCACACCGCCTCTATGGGGTTGAGGCGTATGCCTGATTTCCTTTAGTTTTTGAGATATGTAATGGATAATGTATCCTATTACATATATGAAAATAACATTCATTGTTTAGAGTATATTTACTCTTTTAAGTCATTATGAATGCATACTTTGTTTATCCAAATAGTTGTGCGACAACTTTGAACATATTCAAGTGAACGGCATAAACTTAGTATTTGGTCCCTGGTCTCTCATAAGAGGTGACGTCTCGAAGAGACTAGATTGCAAGTCGATCGATGGTGGGTTCAACACCATGGGGTCATAAGTGATGACCGATCGTTTGCATAGACAGACTGTGAAACACTCTGTCTGGAGTGAAACCAATGGGGGTTGATTTCACTCATGAGAACAACAAAAATCGATCTTGAAATACTTGTGTTTTACTCGGCCAAAGTGATGTTTTTTGAGATAAATTTTCTGATTTTTTGTAAGACAAAGGAAAACATAAAAGGATAGGCTAAATCTAAGCACTAAGCAATAGATTTAGGTTTTGATTAATCAAGCACAAAGCCACTAATTAATCACTCACTAACTCAAGGACTAAGCTAAGAGAAAATGAAGAACACACTCAAACTCTAGGTTTTTTTCTCATTCAACAAATCTGAAAATTACATTGTGAGAGAGAGGGTTTATATAATACCCAATCTCTAATCTACACCCTACAATTCAAGCTTGATCTAAGGGCCTTAAGAGGGTCCCCAAGTCAGCCGAAAAATTGGTCTTAAAAGACCTTACAAAAGCTGAAAATAAAACAACAAACTTATAAAGTAGATGGCGACCTTTGGATGCATCTCCTCCCTTCCTTTGTTCTTTCATCCAAGGGTCAAGGAGCTCCAAAAATTCTGATCCAACTAACTTATACTACAAACTAAAAGATGAAAGTGACATAAAGAAAAGTAGATAAAGACATAAAGCATAAAGTAATACAATTGAAAGGGACATGCTTCACAAGATAATGTGTGACTTGTTGTTTGAATTTCAGCTGATCTCCTTGGCCCTCTTTGCATTTAGCACGTCCCATGTGAGCCCTAGGCTCATGGGAAGACTTACAATTTGTCCCCAAGTGAGCTCACCCAAGGAGGAGAAGGTAGGACAAGTGCATTGCTCATTAACCCCAAAACAGTTTCTAACCAGATTTCCTGAGATTGAAGTGACTTGTACGCTTCACCATTTCATGCTCACGTTGAATTAGAAGGCCCATGATATGTCATTGGAACGGTATTGAGTTGGCTATCCAATGCAAAAAGAATCACCCAAAAATATTGCCTAGAGCTCAAGATATGCAACCTTTAGTACGGACATGTCGAATCCTCCTTTGGACTGAAGTTTCACAATCTGACCCCTGAATTGTAGAGGCCATAACTCTCAGCTCCCTTTGAACCAGATAGCCAACCATATGTCAAATGAAAGATCTTTGAGCTAGCTTTCATATGCAAGTGGTTTCACCTCAATTGGATGAGTAGATTGGGAGTTATGTTACAATCTCTACCGACATGTCAAGATAGGCTTCATGGTTCATGGCCTAGGTTGTTGCTTTCCTTGTGTGGGCTGATTTCCTTTGTTCTTCTTTTGTACATTTCACTTGGTTTGACCCTAATGGTGACAAATTAAGCCATGGCTCGAGTCATAGGACCCAAGTAAGCCCAAGCCTCAAAATGAGCAAAAATGAGCTTATCCATTTTGGTGCAATCTCCTCTTCTTCAAAAGGATTTGTCCTCAAATCCTTGGGGTTCATAACATTTGCTTGAGCTCCTCTTCTTGATTCCTACCTAGTGTATTAGGGATGTTCTTGACTAAGCTCCCCATTTGAATTTCCATTTCAAGAATCCTCTTGACCTTCTTCTTGCACGAAACATGACATTCCACATGAGCATCTTCTTCTTGACATTAGCTAAACATCTCATAGTATCAAGCTCATCCTCATCCTTGAGATTGTATCCCATGCTCTCCTCTTGAATTTTCGGATCACCCTTGGGAAATTGGATGGGTGCACTCTTAACAACTTTCAACCCTTGATTTGCTTCTACCTCCTCCCATCCAACCTTAAAGATGTAGTTGCTATCTTTCCCACCATGGACTAAATCGCCTTCATAGTCCCATGGTTCACAAGGCTCATCAAGGAGGGGATGACAAGTACCCTTCTTAAGTACATCATTCAAAACCTTGTCACACAAACCCTCATCAGATTTCTCCCTAAGCTCGGCCTCCTTGTCTAACCAACTTAGCTTGAGAGGTTTAGGATGTTTTTGTGAAGGCAAGGCTAGTTCCTCACTTTGAGTCTTAGGAGCCTCTTGGGTAGAGCTCCCTCCACCCATGACCAAATCACACGACTCAACCTCCACCTCAATTTCATTTTGTTTCTCATCCTCTCCATCCTCACTAGCAAGTTCCTCATTTTCCTCGTCCTTACAAACAAGGATCTCATCTCCCCCCCCCCCAAGGAACAATCTCACACGAGTTCAAGGTATTCTTTGTGGGACATTCCTTGGCATTGTGACCATATCCTTGACATTGACAACATTTTTTGAGGGTGATGGTTTTTTTGTGGCTAGGGTCAATCGCCTCCCTTTGGTCTAGGGTTAGTGGTGTAAGAGTTGTGGTTGGCTCAATAACTTTGGCTCTCTTTGGTGGCTCATAGGGTGGTGTTTTAGTAGGAGGCTCAAACAAAACGTTCATCCCTTTACTCAAACTCGTTTTAACAACCCTTCCACTCATTTTAGCCACCTTGGCCTCTAACTCTCCCCTAACTCTTTCCATGGACTCAAAAACCGACTCACCTCTAGGGGTTTCATATGAAGTACCATAGGAAAAAAGGGTAGAACTAAAAGGAAAAGAAAAACTCATTATAACTCAAAAACAAAAACTGATTTTGTGACAAAGTTTGAATTTTGATGTAGGAACCGAAAAAACAAAACTAACACAAGGATGGAATTTGTGTTTTCTAACCAAAGCTTTGATACCAATTTGGAGTGAAACCTATGGGGCTTGATTTCACTCAAGAGAACAACAAAAATCGATCTTGAAATACTTGTGTTTTACTCGGCCAAAGTGATGTTTTTTGAGATAAATTTTCTGATTTTTTGTAAGACAAAGGAAAACATAAAAGGATAGGCTAAATCTAAGCACTAAGCAATAGATTTAGGTTTTGATTAATCAAGCACAAAGCCACTAATTAATCACTCACTAACTCAAGCACTAAGCTAAGAGAAAATGAAGAACACACTCAAACTCTAGGTTTTTTTCTCATTCAACAAATCTGAAAATTACATTGTGAGAGAGAGGGTTTATATAATACCCAATCTCTAATCTACACCCTACAATTCAAGCTTGATCTAAGGGCCTTAAGAGGGTCCCCAAGTCAGCCGAAATATTGGTCTTAAAAGACCTTACAAAAGCTGAAAATAAAACAACAAACTTATAAAGTAGATGGCGACCTTTGGATGCATCTCCTCCCTTCCTTTGTTCTTTCATCCAAGGGTCAAGGAGCTCCAAAAATTCTGATCCAACTAACTTATACTACAAACTAAAAGATGAAAGTGACATAAAGAAAAGTAGATAAAGACATAAAGCATAAAGTAATACAATTGAAAGGGACATGCTTCACAAGATAATGTGTGACTTGTTGTTTGAATTTCAGCTGATCTCCTTGGCCCTCTTTGCATTTAGCACGTCCCATGTGAGCCCTAGGCTCATGGGAAGACTTAAAATTGGTCCCCAAGTGAGCTCACCCAAGGAGGAGAAAGTAGGACAAGTGCATTGCTCATTAACCCCAAAACAGTTTCTAACCGGATTTCCTGAGATTGAAGTGACTTGTACGCTTCACCATTTCATGCTCACGTTGAATTAGAAGGCCCATGATATGTCATGGGAAAGTTACTTGAGTTGGCTATCCAATGCAAAACGAATCACCCAAAAATATTGCCTAGAGCTCAAGATATGCAACCTTTAGTACGGACATGTCGAATCCTCCTTTGGACTGAAGTTTCACAATCTGACCCCTGACTTGTAGAGGCTATAACTCTCAGCTCCCTTTGAACCAGATAGCCAACCATATGTCAAATGAAAGCTATTTGAGCTAGCTTTCATATGCAAGTGGTTTCACCTCAATTGGATGAGTAGATTGGGAGTTATGTTACAATCTCTACCGACATGTCAAGATAGGCTTCATGGTTCATGGCCTAGGTTGTTGCTTTCCTTGTGTGGGCTGATTTCCTTTGTTCTTCTTTTGTACATTTCACTTGGTTTGACCCTAATGGTGACAAATTAAGCCATGGCTCGAGCCATAGGACCCAAGTAAGCCCAAGCCTCAAAATGAGCAAAAATGAGCTTATCCATTTTGGTGCACTGTCGGACTGTGACGCTTATAGAATTCCTTTTCAATGAGATTGAAACCTGGTCGTGGTGGGAATTTCTATAGTATTCCTTTGAGTCGATTCTTTGACTGGAAACTGATTGTCTGAGTCGGTGCAGTTTCCGAGTGACTTTCATTTTTGTCCTAAGCCATGCCGTGAAAGGGGGTTATAAGGGCATCTTTGGGGTCATGGTGATCCGTGACATACAAAGACAATCGAGTGGAAGGGAAATGTCCACCCTCGTCAGTAAAACATCTTTGGGCCACTCGAGGAGTAGTCATTGAAAATACGTGGCCACGCTCGGTAAGAATCTACCAGATTCCCTACGATACCTACTCTCCTTATCGAGGAAACCACTCATGATATATATCTTTTGAATGCAAGTACGACCTGTAAGACACCTTGCATTGAGTGGGAGATGTGAAACGGACATGAGAATTGGTAATGCACAACTTGTCTCGGACAAGTGGGAGATTGTTGGAGTAAGTGTCCTCCACAATAGTACGATTACTTAATAAATCTCAATTAAGGAATACATGGGGATAATCCAGTATTATTGTCAATTGATTAACGTAAATCAATAACGGTTGGCTGACTAGAGTTTGACGTTATTGTCGTGAGAACGGCGGTAATCAATTGATCCCTTTAAGTCACACCTATAGGAACGTACTCCAAATGATAAAGCTAATTAATTGTATGAGATACGATTAGATTAGTAACTTGATAAATTGACTAATGGTTAGTCAGTAAATTTATTTAGAGAGAAATCGAGTTGTGAACTCGGATGATTGAATTTTATATCGATAAAATTATTTGAGGAGATGGGAATTAGTGATTAAACGTTAATTCACTAATTATGTATATTTTACTAATGAGATTAGTAAAAGTACATTTTAATATACATGTAAGTGTACATGTATATTAAGGAAGAGTTTAATTGATTTACACTTTATTATATTAGATAATTAAGTGATAAATTATAAGTATTTGTGGGACAAATATTGAAAACAAAATAGACCCAAAAGGGCCCTAATGGACCGTCCAAATGAAGGGGTGATTCCCTTTTGTCTTGTTTTGTTTTGTCTTCCTTGGTTAGTGCTATAAGCATGGCAAGACATAATGATGTTGCTAGTTGCATGCTTTTTGCTTTTGATGCATGCCAAAATATAATAATTAACATGCATGCTATTACTCTAATCAAGAAAAGAAAACTCTTCTCTTCCTCTCATAAAAAAGCCGGCCCCCTATAGTGTACAAGACACTAGTTTTGTTGTTTTATTTTGTATAAAAACACAAGGCTTGGCAAGAGAGTATGAGGCACATGCAATCTCTTCCTTAACTCTCTAAAACTCCCTCTAAATATTACTGCTAACATTACTAAGAGTTAGTAAGTGTTAGTAATAATAATATACATATTATCAAGATACTATTAGTGATTTCTAGATCAAAAATCACTAGTAGAAAAATCACTAGTAGTTTTTGGAGTTGTTCTTGGGTGCAACAAGAAGGAGGTTTCCTATTATGGAAGCTCGGGTTTTTGGAGGATCATCCTAACTCATAGCTCAAGAAACAAAACAAGAAAGGAGTTCTTGTTTTGTGCCCATTTTTCCTTTGATTGAAAGGTATAAATCTCTATAAACTTATAACAAAGTCTATTTGTAACTACATAGATCTTGCTCAACAAATTAGAGTAATTTGATTTACACTAATATTTGATTAGTGTATGGGATCTGATCCCTACATCTCCACCCCTGCTGCGTTTTTGCGAGTTTTGTTTGGTAGTTGTTTTGTCTTTCATTGCGGCTCCAATACAGGAAAAACGAGCCCTCGTTGCACAGGCTCCATCCCCGAGTGGTAATGCGAGAGCTTCTGATAAGAGACCCCCTAAAAAGCAGACACTAGCCCCGTCTCCTACGGCCCCCGCCCCCCTGCACGTGTTCCTGACTACTCGGGTCGCGTTGGTTTGACTAGTGCGGAGAAAGCCAAATATGATAAGCTTAATGTTGATAACAGAAAGGTGTTGGTTACTAAATTCCTGCACGTTTCCACCCTTGCTGACTTGGGAGTTGAGAGCGTTGTACGTCAATTGCTAGAGAATTGTGGTTTAGGAGGGCTTTTTACCGAGTCTGCGGAGACTTATCGTGAGCACACTCTTGAATTTCTTTCCACATTAACTAAGGAGCTGTCACCTACGGGAGAACCCATTATTAAATTCCATTTGTTTCAACAACGCTTCACCATGACATACACTGAGCTTCGATGCGCTCTTGGGATCACAAAGCCCTCTGATGGAAAATTTACTCTTCTCCCTCAGCCACGCTCGAAACAGTTCTGGTCCGACATCACCGGCCTACCTGGCCGCACCCGCAACGACAAGAGTAGTCTTATAGTGCCTCCCGCGCTTCGTTTAGTGCACCGTTTCCTTGCGATGACCTTTCTTGGTCAAGGCAGCCCTAACAATGTCACTTGTGCAAGCTTAAGTTATTTATGGTGCACTATTCCTGACAGTGTCGGCATTCCAGATTGGGCCGAGGTCTTTGTGTCTTCATGTCTCACTCAACATAAGAAACAGAAGGCGACGACGAAAGGCACGAAGAAGGGGACAAAGACAGGATCGTCACGGGACGTTGCAGGAGGAAGTCTACCTATGGGTGGCATGATATCATTGATTGCAAGATTTAAGGGCGTCGAAAAACAACCTGGTGTTCCCCCGTTGCTTGGTAGTATTGTTTATGATGAGGCGGGTTTAAAGGCTGTTGATATGATCACTTGTTCTGCACCAAACTTTGATGGCTGCTACTGGCTCTATGGTCCTAACAAGGATAAATATTTGCGACTTCCTCGGGATGCCAATAACCCCCTGCCCTGCGGGCGTCAAGCTCGTGATTTCTTTGTTCCTCCTGATGTTACCATTCCCACTATACTTGCTCCCATTTCCGATCGTCCACTTGCACTTGAGGGGCTAAGTGATGCTGACACGGAGGACGCCGATGAGAGTGATGATGACGGTGGTGACCCCACTCCTACACCCGAGCCGGCATTGGGTACCTCTACCCCCGCTACATCTAGTGCTCCTATTACTCGGCCGACACCGGTCGCCTCGGCGTGGGAGAAGTTTCGCGATGATACATTGGCTTGGCAAGCACATCAGGAGGCCGTGAATGCGAAGGTCGCAGCTGATTCTGCTGAGTCGGTATTGTATTTGAGAGCTATGAATCACTTCTTCCTCACTCACTAACCTATTGAGTACATGCCCCCTTCTAGTGACGAGCTCGCCCCATTTTTGGCTCGCGACCTTCCTCGCCGAGGTGCCTCTGGAGCTCCTCCTTCTTCTTCGGACCACGATTGTGGTGGTCCCTCCACTTTACCCTGAGGTTTGTTTGCTTTTCTCTCCCTTTTATCCTATAGTGTCCTCTTTTTCATCACATTGAGAACAATGTGCCGTTCAAGTGTGGGGGAGAAACGCTGTGATGTGTATATATTTTTTTCATTTGTAAGCTTGTGTTTGTTTTATTCTTAATAAAAAAAAAAAAGAAAAAAAAAAGAAAAAAAATTGAAAAAGAAAAGAAAATAAAAGAAGAAAAACAAGAAAATATCAAAAATACGAGAAAGTGAATCCCGGCTACGTGAAAACCCGAAAGGGCGCCTAGGCAAGATTGGGATATGTGGCCGAGGGCGGAGTGAAACCCACAAGGGTGGGCGCTCCGAGTAAAATGAAGAAACGAGTTGCGTGCCACGAGAGTTAGAGTGAGGTAAAAAGCTAGAGTGAAACCCGCAAGGGCGGGCACTCTAGGCAAAATGAGAGATTTAGGAAAAAAAATGTGTTACTACTTCCTATTTTACCGGCGTGGCGACATAAGAAGGGTGACAAAGAAGGTCGGAAGGGTAGGTTAGAGGCTACGGTGTGGAGTAATCGCGGTGCACGGGGTCGTAGGCACCATCTCTTGCGATTGGGTTTTGATTTGTTGTACGGAGTAGAGGCGTTTAGGAGCTCGCTTGTGTGGGTTGTATGCGTGTGTGACATGTGCTTTTTGTCACGGGAGAACATTAGTAGCACAAGTGAGCGGGCTAGGATGGAGAAATAAGGGGCGTAGCGAATTTCTTGTCATCATGTCTTCACTTACATGTCGTCGGTCGATGGGTATTTGGTTCCTAAATGTCGAGAGTTGTTAATATTTGATGTGAACTTGAGTGTGTGGTGGCTAATGCTAAGCCACTAGAGGGAGTAGGGAGTATTTTGTGAGGTTTGCTTTGTTTGATCCACCATGTTTTGAACTAGTGTTGGTTTCGATATGTATTGTGTCATTCGAGTTTACTCGAGGACGAGTAAAAGTTCAAGTGTGGAAGAATTTGATATGACGTAGTTAGTAGGTGTTTAGTGAGCGATTTTAGATGATTTTGGGATGGTTAGGAAGTGATTTATAGGGATTTTGGTGTAGTTTAGGGATGAAATTATCAAATGATAAAATGCGATTTTTGAATGACTTTGATTATTTCACATTCGAAGAGTTTTGGAGTGCGTGCCGAGCTCGAGATATGCGGAAAAAGAGAAACCCGAAAGAAGAATGTTGAAGCAAGGCGTGAAGCTTAGAAGAAGAAAGCAAGAGGGCTCTATAGAGCCTTAAGTCGTGCTACAGGCTCTACTGGAGCCTACTACGCTCTACTGATGATGGGGAAGCTCTACTAGAAGACCCACTGGAGCCTAATTTCGAATGGAAGGCTCTACTGGAGCCCTACGACGGCTCTGCTGGGGTTGCTGAGATTTACTGAAGGCTCTGCTGAGCCTCCCAAGGCTCCAGTGAAGCCTATTTATCCGAATTTTGGAAACTACTAAACTTATTTTATTTTATTTTTAGTTTTTGGAAAGCCTTCATATATAAGGTTTGTTTTTTTCATTAGGTTATGATCATCATTCACTGCTACTTTTTGGACCAAAATTGGTCAAG
Source organism: Dianthus caryophyllus (assembly GCA_023091065.1). NCBI lineage: Eukaryota > Viridiplantae > Streptophyta > Magnoliopsida > Caryophyllales > Caryophyllaceae > Dianthus > Dianthus caryophyllus. Next base: position 21,533,398 of record CM041527.1, read on the forward strand.
GTAATCAAGGGTGAAGTCGAGGGAGACCATGGGTTGGACCCATGGGCTCGAACCCAAGCTTAGGCCGTGGGTCAAGGGGGGGTCACTAAGGGCTAAATAAAGTCAACTCTATGGTCAAATCAAGCCAACCTTAGTGATCAAGCAAAGTCAAGAGGAAGTCAAAGTTGGAGAGCAACAAAAAAGTCAAGATTATGCTATTTTTTAAATGTGGTCAATTATGGTACACCCATGTGAGTCAACCCTCCAATAAATGGGCTCACATGGTTCATCAAGCTAGCTCATGGAGGTCAAGGGGCCGGCCTAATCAAGTCACCAAAGATCATCACATTGTTTTTATATTTTATGTCATTTTTAAATACGTATCGCTTTCTTTCTTTTCTTTTATGCTTTAATGAAAGGAGACAATATAATCCCTTGTAATATGGTCACTTGGACCGTCCCAACCCCCTCCCAAGGCTCACACAAGGGCCCTTGGATGATCATCAACAAAGAAGGGAGAGGATGAACTCAAGTGTCACCATCACCTTTATGCTTTATAGTTTGTTGTTTTCCTTTGAATTTTTCAGCTCACATGTGAGCTTAGAAGCCGTTTTTTTAGTAGTATTTGGGGACTTTTGTGAGCCCTTAGATCATCTTGTAATGTATGGTTGAGATGAGGCCTTGGGTATTATATAAACCCATCCTCACACAACATAATTTTCAGATTTTGTTGAATGAAAAACCCTAGTTGTTTGAGATTTGTGAAACAATTAGTTAGTGGCTTAGTGCTTAACTAATTACCAACCTAAATCTATTACTTTGTGTGTAGATTTAGATACTATCTTTATGTTTTCATTTGTCTACAAAAATTTCAGAAAAATTCACCCCAAAAAAATACTATTTGGCCGAGAATTTCAAGGGCTTTCAAAGTCGATTTGTGTTCATCCCTTGAGTGAAACTTGACCTCATAGGTTTCACTTCACTTTTTATTATCATCTATTTAGTTTTAGACCTAGTTCTAGTTTTTCATTCAAGTTTTTGGGAGAATTCAAGATTGAAACTTTGAAGATTTTTGTAACCGTTGGTCATGAGTAGCTAACTCTATTTTCTCAATTCAAGTGATTGAAACGGTTTGACTTTAATTGTGAGTTTGAAAGTTCTTATCTTTATCCTTGATTATTGATTATTGCTTAATTATTATTGTTATTTGCGAGATTGATCGTGGTTGCTAGGTGTACAACTAGTCTTCTTATTAATCGCGTAATTGTTAGTTTCGTTGATTTAACTGGATTGTGATTAACGTAACGCTAGTAACAAACTAGGTTTAATTATTGTACGGGATTCGTGATAATTATTCTTAGAAGCAATTTTCATAATACCTAAAACACAACTGGATTGTATGTGTTATTTATTCCTTATCGATTCTCTCGTTATTAAGGCTGCTAATTGATTAAATCTTTAACTGGATTGTGAGATTGTCTTTTAGTTAGGGTTAGTTAAAGAACGGGATACGTTTTAATTAACTAAACATAAGGAGGATTAGAATTACATGATTCACGATAAGGTAGTCAAGAACATAGATTTGAACCGGATAACTATGATCAATTGTCTTTGAACCGTGGATATTAACTTGAGTTGAGACCTTTAGTCTATTATATTTCATCCTCATATTTGCTTTTACTACTTTATTATTAGATTTTCGTTTAGTTTAATCATCCTACAAAACTTCCCCCCTTTTTGGTTACTAGTCGCTTTGTTACTTTGTGTTTGCTTTTCATCTGCGGTTAGCTTGAATTCGATTAGCCTTTTTCCCTGTGGTTCGACCCCTTACTTCCACTTTACTATTTGTTTAGTATTAAGATTTAAGTGTTATAAATTGTTAATTTGCGGCATACGTCTTAGGACCGTCAATAGACGATAAAGATCATAAATCGATATTCAAGTTAAATTGGTAAATTGATAGTTTGGCATGTTTTGTTTTATTTTATATAATCGGATTATATTGTTTATGCATGTGGTTTGAATGTGAATCGTATTTAATGCATTAATTCTAGTATGGCCTAGTTTAATCGGTATTTAGGACCCGTAATGAAAAGGAATACCGATCGGTTTGTAATATAATTGTGATCTCGTATCACCCTTGTATTTGATTATTTATTCTTTTTAGAAATATATGTATAATAGGATTATATTTGTATTTATTTAAGAAGACGGTGATCCAATTACAAGACGGTGCCATTTTGGAAAGGAGTTCCAAACGAAGATTCCATATAGGGGCCTAAGGCGTTGGTTTCCAATTTGTAAATAATTGTATTACACTAGTTAATTAGATTAGCTAGATGGCCATACTAGGAATTCTTGTTTGTTTCATTTTATTTTAGCGCGTTAGTGTCACCTGCTAAAACATGTCAAACTAATCAAATAACCGACTAGTATAGATAGATTGTCGATAAAAAACGTCTAGAATTCGCCTATTTAGTTCACTTAAAGGGAATTAACGATTAATCGACAAGATCTCTCACTTTTTAAAATTGAGATTAGCCTTACCAATTAGTAGCACCTATAAATCCCTTGTTCGTCAGATGCAGGTCCGCCTCCGCGGGATGTAATCTTTCTACCTTGGGTAAAAAGGGTAATAAACGAGTTATTACAAGTGAAAATTGGTTGGACTCAATAGAATGCAAGACAAGTCTTGTATTCTAGGGCTAGTAGTCGGATTTAAGTAAAGTCTGACGACCGAGAGTTCTAAAAGAGTTAGAATCAGTCAAAGTTTGACTCACCAAGATTACTTAAGATTGGTATGGAACGGCTAAACCGTCCCCAATTTTAACTAAAATTGGATCTCGGGATCATTCATATAAATCAGTGGGAGATCTTTATATGGATGTTTTTATGTTTAATCGTTTATCATGAATGCTTATTGTTTTTCCTTTTTCGCTTGTAGATTTACTATTAATTATGGCATCTGCAACTAATGATACTACTCCTCCTCCTAATAATTCTTTTCCTCCTTCTACCGCTGCGCATCTAGCGCGAGATTCTTGGCTACGCTCCTTTATGGATAAGTTTATCCTGAAGGACGATGGTAGCAACTTTTTGGATTGGGATGCCAATCTCCGTAGTGCTGCCATAGCAGATGGCAAATTACGGTACTTGGCTGAACCTTCCCCTCCTGTACCGACGCCAACGTCCACATCTGTTGTTAAGGACGCCTATGATGAGTACCATAGGGAGTCCAATGCGATCCGGAATGTTCTACTCTTCTCGATGGAACAAGAACAACAGAGGAGGTGTGTGGGTTTGACATCGCATCAAATCTACACAAGGTTGACAAACAGTTTCTCGAAAGCTCCCCGAATCCTGCAGTACGACGCAGCTGCTAAATTCTTCGAGGCTCGCCTCACAAAGGGGCAGTCCGTATCGACCCACGTACTCAAAATGATTGAGTATGTGGAAACACTGCAGAGGTTGGGTATTGCGATCACGCAAGAAGTTGCGGTTGATCGAGTTCTACACTCTCTACATGAGGGCTTTGCTCACTTTCATATGAACTATAATATGAACAATATGAGCAAAAGCCTACTTGAGCTTCACTCTCTGCTTGTACAAGCAGAGACTGATATGAGAGCTAGTGGGAGCAGTCGTAGAGAGGTGTACAATATGTCGGTTAAAGGTAAAGGGAAGTTTAAGCCCGGCCCAAAAAGAGGGAATAAATCGGCTAGTACGAGGGATAAGGGCAAAGCTGCTGTAGCAAGTACGTCCAAATCCTCGAAGAACGGGCCCAAACCGGACACGAAATGTTTCTATTGCTCTAGTGTCGGACACTGGCAAAGAAACTGTCCGAAATATTTGGAGGACATCAAGACTGGAAAGGTCGTCCCCAAAAGTAAGCTTTACTCAATCTATGTGATAGACGTTAATTATACTTCAGCTAGTACCTGGGTACTTGACTCAGGCTGCGGTTCTCACCTTTGTAATCATTTGCAGGGGCTGGTAAGAACAAGAAAACTAGTTAAAGGAGATGTGGACCTGCGGCTAGGGAATGGAGCTAAAGTAGCGGCCGTCCTAGTAGGAACATATGTACTTGTTTTGCCTTCCGGTTTAGAATTGTGTCTTAATAACTGTTATTATGTACCGACTTTAAGTAAGAATATAATATCTATGTCTGTATTAGATACAGAAGGTTTTACTTTTGTAATCAAAAATCAAAAATGTACTATTTCATCCGATGAAATGATATATGGTTGTGCAATATCGATTCTTTGGTATTTATATTCTTGATTTGGCAAAAGACGTCTATCAAATAGAAAATAAAAGGCTCAAAAGCAATTGCTCCAGATACAACTTACCTATGGCATTGTCGTTTAGGACACATAAATGACAAACGCGTAAGACGACTAGTTTCTACTGGTCTTCTGAAGCCATTTGATTACGAATCATATGGTGTTTGCGAATCTTGTCTTTTAGGCAAGATGACTCGTAGTCCTTTTACTGGAAAAGGAACACGAGCTAGTGAGTTGCTGGGACTGATACATACAGATGTATGTGGTCCTATGTCAATTTCAGCCAGAGGTGGGTACAACTACTTCATTACTTTTACTGATGATTTAAGTAGATACGGTTACGTCTACTTAATGAGGCATAAGAGTGAAGCCTTTGAAAAATTCAAAGAGTTTCAAAATGAAGTAGAAAATCAATTAGATAGGAAAATCAAAGCTTTACGATCAGATCGTGGAGGTGAATACCTATCTAATGATTTTGATGATCATCTTGTAAATTGTGGTATTTTATCACAATTGACTCCTCCAGGAACACCACAATTGAATGGTGTGGCCGAGAGAAGAAACCGAACTCTATTAGACATGGTTCGGTCGATGATGAGTCCTGGTGAGCTACTGAGACTCATTTTGGGGCTTTGCACTCGAGGCAAATTGCTTTTAACCTCAATCGTGAGTCTCACCAAAGCAAATTGAGAAAACTCCATATGAATTATGGAGAGGGAAAGTCCCTACTCTATCATTTCTCATAATATGGGGTTGCGATGCATATGTCAAGAGTAAGCCTGACGATAAGCTAGCACCGAGATCTGAGAAATGTATCTTTGTAGGATACCCAAAGGAAACACGTGGCTATTACTTCTACAACCGTCACGAGAACAAAGTGTTTGTGGCTCGTGAGACTGTCTTCCTAGAAAAGGAATTTATTTCTAGAAGACAGAGTGGGAGAAAATTTGAACTTGACGAAGTTCAAGAGCCACAAACTGAGGTTGTGACACAAGAAATTGGTTCTTCTGTTGCTAACTCAGTTGTCATGCCTTCTGAGCCTAGAAGGTCAGGGCGTGTTAGTCACCCACCTGATCGGTATCTAGGTTTGATTGAAGAAGGAGATGAACAGGTCGTTTTACTTCTTGAAAGTGATGAGCCTGCTACCTACAAAGCGGCTGTTTCTGGTACTAACTCCGAAAAGTGGATTGAGGCAATGAAATCTGAAATGGATTCGATGTCCGAAAATCAGATTTGGAACCTGACAGATTTACCTGAAGGAGTCAGACCTCTTCAGTGTAAATGGATCTTTAAAATCAAATTCGGACTGGATGGAAACCTAGATGTTTTCAAAGCTAGACTAGTAGCTAAAGGTTTTACTCAGATTCATGGTTTACACTATGATGAGACCTTTGCTCCAGTAGCTATGCTTCGATCCATTAGGATAATTCTTGCAGTTGCTGTATTTCATGATTATGAAATTTGGCAGATGGACGTTAAAACCGCTTTCCTGAATGGGATTCTGGATGAGGAGGTGTATATGACACAACCAGAAGGTTTTATCGATCATAAAAATCCTAAGAAAGTTTGCAAGCTCAAGAAGTCCATTTATGGTCTTAAGCAAGCATCCAGGAGTTGGAATCACCGATTTGATCAGATGATTAAACAGAACGGATTTACTCGAAGTGTTGAGGAACCGTGTCTGTATACGAAATTCAATGGGAGTCAAGTTGTATTTTTAGTATTGTATGTAGATGACATACTGCTAATTGGGAATAATATACCTATGCTCACTTCTGTAAAGTGCTGGCTAGGAGATCATTTCCAGATGAAGGACTTGGGAGAAGCTAAGAGAATTTTGGGCATCAGGATCTATAGAGATAGATCCAAAAGGACGTTAGCGATAAGTCAAGAAGCTTATATTGATAAGATTCTTGACAGGTTCAACATGAAGAACTCTAAAAGAGGGTTCTTACCTATGGGTCATGGGACTACTCTGAGCAAATCACAGTGTCCTACTGAACAAAAGGATGTTGAACGCATGAAATTGATTCCATATGCTTCGGCAGTTGGATCAATCATGTACGCTATGATGTGTACACGTCCAGATGTGTCATATGCTCTTAGTATGACGAGTAGGTACCAAGCTAATCCAGGTGAGAGTCACTGGATAGCGGTAAAGAATATCCTTAAGTACTTGAGAAGGACTAAGGATTGATTGTGTTTATGGAGGAGATAATGAGCTATGTATAAAAGGTTATACGGATGCTAGTTTTCAAACTGATCGAGATGACTTGAAATCTCAATCAGGATATGTCTTCATTATGAACGGAGGTGCAGTTTGTTGGAAGAGTTCCAAACAGCCAGTAATAGCGGACTCTACAACGGAAGCTGAGTACATAGCCGCATCGGAAGCTGCGAAAGAGGCAGTTTGGATTCGACAGTTTTTAGAGGGTCTAAAGGTAGTCCCCAAAGCTGAAGAGCCAGTTCCCATTTTTTGCGACAATAATGGGGCGGTCTTTCAAGCTAAAGAGCCCAAGTCTAGTAATAAATCTAGACATGTACTTCGGAAATTCCATGTAATTAGAGATTATGTGGAAAGAAAGGAAGTTATGATATGTAATGTAGGGACAGACGACAATGTCGCTGACCCATTAACCAAACTATTACCTCAATCGAAACATAACCGTCATGTAGTTTCGATGGGTATAAAAAAGGTTTTGGATTTGTAAAATTATTTTGATATATGATCATCTAATTTTATTACATATATAGCATTTATGATTTACTCAATTTTTATATTGTTTATATTCGGTTTGTCCCAATAGGTTGTGGAGACAACACTGAACCTTATTAAAGTGAGCGGGATCAACCTAGTATTTAGCCCCTAGACACTTATATGAGGTGACGTCTCTCTAGTGACTGGTTTGTAAATCGATTTGATGGTGAGTTTAGTAACCATAGGTCATAGACAGTATGACCAGTCGATTACTTTGGCAGGCTATGGGATACTCTGCTGGGCAGTGACCATTAACCAGAGTTCTTTTTGTTGCCTGGTCGTGGCAAGAATCTCTGAAGTATTCCTTTGAGTCGATTCTTTAGACTGTTGACTGTTAGTCTGAGTCAGTACAGTTTCCGAGTGACTTTGGTTTATATCCTATGTCGTGCCGTTAAAGGAGGCTACAGGGTATATTCTGGGTCATGGTGATCTGTGTTCGATTGCAGGCCTACAGGGTAACAGGAATTGTCTACCCTCGTCGGGGTTCAGTATCTCAGGGCCACTCGAGGAGAAATAACTGGAAATGCGTGGCCACGCTCGGAAGTAATCTATGGTAGATTTTTCCGGTCAGACAGTTATTCTCCAGATCGAGAAAACCACTCTAGATCAGATTAATTGCAAGTGCGACCTGAAAGACACATTGCATTGAGTGGGAGATCAAAGTGACAAGAGAATCGGTGTTGCAATATTTGTAAGGACAAGTGGGAGATTGTTGGAGTGAGTGTCCTCCACAATGTTGCGAATACTTAATAAATCTCATTAAGAGGAATAAAGGGAATATAGCTTTATATAAGTCAGTTGATTAACGTATATCGGTAACGCTCGGCTTCCTAGAGTTTGACGTTACTGTCATGAGATGGCGGTAATCAACTGATCCCTTTCGGTCACACCTAATGGGAGGAAGACCAACAAAGACTAGTTATTTATATTTGATATAGTATAACTAGAGACTTAATATTGAGACTAATATGTTAGTCAAGAGGTAATAAATTATGAGACGTATATAAGATACGGAACTAGAGTGTTATTATTCTTTTATGCGATAATTGAATAATAAAAGGTTTTGTGATTTTGTGAATTAATAATTAAGTGTTAATTTACTTAAAGGGTTATTTGTCATTAATAAAGATTAATGACTAATAAGATTTATAGGTTAATAAAATGGAGAATATTTGAGTCCAAAGTGATAAATTATATATTGATATAATTGTCATTTATATTACTTAAATTGTTAAGTATATATATTATTTTTATTAATTAGTTTATTTAAGTGTTAAATGGACTAAATAATATCAAATGGACTGGAATGAAACTTGATGGGCTAAGTTTCACTCAAAGGATGAACTAAAATCGATTTGTATTGCTCTTGAGAAATTCGGCCAAGGTGACTATTTTTGTGAAGAATTTTTCTGATTTTTGTAAACAAATGGAAAACATAAAAGATAGTACCTAAATCTAAACACAAAGTAATAGATTTAGGGGTTTAATTAGTTAAGCACTAAGCCACTAACTAATCAAAACATTAACTCAAGCACAAAGCAAAGAGGATAATGAGGAAACTCAAATAAACACTAGGGTTTTTTTCTCTTCAATCAAATCTGAAAAATATGATGTGAGAATGAGGGTTTATATAATACCCTCATTCTAATCTTGACCATACAATAAAAGATGATCTAAAGGCTACAAGTTAATCCCACAAAACAACATAAAAAACGGCCACAAGGCCCTTCATGTGCTGAAAATTTTGAAAAGAGACAACAACTACTAAAGCATAAAGTATAAAGGTGGATAGTGACATGTAGGAAAGGGACATATTGTGGAACAACATGTGAGCCTTCCTTTGATTACTTTTTCGGCTGATTTGGGTCCTTTTCCCACTTGATTTTTGCTCTTGATGATTTAATTGACTTGTGGTTGACCTTTGGACCTAAGGTTGGAAGCGGGCCCTAGGTCAATGGATTGCAAACTCTCAACTCCCGTTGCAATCTCCCCGGGTTGAAAAGGATTTGCCCTCAAATCCTCTCCTTCTTCATCCTCCAAGTCTTCAAGATACGGGCTAAGGTCTCCCACGTTAAACGTGCCATGGACTCCGTACTCTCCCGGTAAATCAACTTTGTAAGCATTCGGTCCAATTTTCTCAAGTATCTCGAAGGGACCCTCGGCCCTAGGCATGAGCTTGTTCTTTCTCTTATCCGGGAATCTTTCTTTCCTCAAGTGCAACCATACCAAGTCTCCCGGCTCGAATTCTTTTGGAGTTTTTCGGCCCTTTGACCGAGCCTTGTAGGTCTCATTTGCTTTCTCGATTTGCTTCTTGACTTAATTGTGGATGCTCATCATGAACTCAACCCGCTTCTTGGCATCGTAACTCATCTCCTTGCTCTTGACGGGGGCTAGGTCCGTGGGCATGAGAGGGTTGGCTCCATAGACCATTTCAAACGGTGATTGTCCCGTGCTAGAAGAAGGGGCACGATTAAAAGCAAATTCGGCGTGGGCAAGCTTGAGATCCCAATCTTTCAAGGACTTGGAAACGATGCTCCTAAGGATCCTCCCCAAGGTTTTATTAGTGACCTCGGTTTGGCCATCCGTTTGGGGATGGTGACTCGTGCTAAACAAGAGCCTCGTCTTTAGCAATTTCTACAAAGTCTTCCAAAAGTGGCTCATGAACTTGGTGTCTCGATCGGATACAACGGTTTTGGGGACTCCATGCAATTTAACCACTTCCTTGAAATACAACTCGGCCACACTCATGGCATCCTCGGTTTTCTTACAAGCAATGAAATGAGCCATCTTGCTAAACCGATCCACCACAACCATGATGGAGTCCTTACCTCGTTGAGTTCTAGGCAAAGCGACGATGAAATCCATGCTAACGTCCTCCCATGGCCGATTTGGGATGGGTAGAGGAGTGTAGGGTCCCGTTTGAAAGAAGGATTTGGATTGTTGGCACGAAGCGCATCTCTTGATCACATCTTGGACATCTCCAAGCATCTTGGGCCAATAGAATTGATCTTGGAGGATGTCGTAAGTCTTTTGAATTCCAAAATGTCCGGCTAAACCATTAGAGTGAATCTCACGCACTAGGAGAAGTCGATAGGAACCCTTAGGAATGCACAACCGATTCCCCAAGAATAGGAATCCCTCTTGAAGTGTGTACTTGCTTCCCACCTTGCATTGCCCCTCACGAATGGAACTCCACTCACCCTTGAAGTCGGGATCCTCCACATAGAGCTCTTTCATGAATTCAAAACCCAACACTCTTTGCTCCATGTAGCTTAGCATGGTGTGCCTCCGAGATAAGGCATCGGCCACCACATTATTCTTTCCTTCAATGAACTTGCTTGAGAAAGAGAACGATTGAAGAAATTCTACCCACTTGGCGTGCCTATGATTCAACTTGTGTTGTCCATTGATGTATTTGAGAGCCTCATGATCCGAATGAAGAACAAACGGTTTGGGCTTGAGGTAATGGCTCCAATGAGCGAGAGCCCTAACGATGGCATAGAATTCTTTGTCGTAGGTGGAATAATTGAGCTTGGCACCATTCAATTTCTCACTAAAGTAAGCGATTGGCTTGTGTTCTTGTAATAGAACGGCCCCAATTCCAACTCCACTAGCATCACATTCGACTTCAAAAAGCTTATTGAAATCCGGTGGTGTAAGAATAGGTGAATCACACAACAACTTCCTGATTTTATTGAAGGAAATCTCGGCCCCCTCACTCCACTTGAATTCCCCTTTCTTCATACACTCGGTGATGGGTGCCATGACGGTGCTAAAATCCTTGATAAATCGTCGATAAAAAGAAGCCAAGCCATGAAAGCTTCTCACCTCGGTTATGTTCTTCGGAATGGGCCATGATTTGATAGCCTCCACTTTCTCTTGATCCACTAGTATACCTCGGCTAGAGATGATATAGCCCAAGAATTGGACTTCGCTTTGCATGAAGGAACACTTCTCTAGCTTGCCATACAACTTGTGGTCTCGAAGTGTCTCAAACAACACTTGCAAGTGATGTAGATGAGCCTCTTTGGAAGGGCTATACACCAAGATATCGTCAAAGTAAACCACAACGAACCTTCCCAAGTAAGGTCTCAAAACCTCGGTCATCAATCTCATGAAGGTGCTAGGAGCATTGGATAGTCCAAAAGGCATGACTAACCATTCATATAACCCATGTTTCGTTTTAAAAGCCGTCTTCCATTCATCACCCTCTTTGATTCTCACTTGATGGTATCCTTGTCGCAAATCAATCTTGGAAAACAATCGAGCCCCACTAAGCTCATCAAGAATGTCATCAAGTCTAGGTATAGAAACCTATACTTGACCGTAATATTATTAATAGCTCGACTATCCGTACACATTCTCCAAGTTCCATCCTTCTTAGGTACCAAGAGTGTAGGTACGGCACAAGGACTAAGAGATTCTCTTACAAACCCCTTTTCCATGAGTTCCCCAATTTGTTGTTGAAGTTCTTGTGTAGCCTTAGGATCACTTCGATATGCGGCCTTATTAGGTAGTGTAGCTCCTTAACAAGATCAATTTGATGCTCAATGCCCCTAATAGGGGGTAGGCCGTGTGGTAGCTCGAGAGGAAACACATCCTTGTAGAGTTCTAAGAGCTCTTGAACTTCACATGGAATCGGTTTTTCACTTTCCTTAGGAGTTTCTTTGGCAATGAGGGCATAAACAACCATTCCCTTGCTAAGCTCTTGTTTCATTTCTTGTTCCCCAACTAGTAGAACTCCCTCTAGGGGCTTGGTTAGGGTTGGAGTGGCTCGGCCACCCATGTTTGGAGGTAAGGGTGTGAGTTTGATCTTCTTGTCTCTAAACTTGAAAGTATAGGTGTTGTCTCTTCCCTCATGAGTTGCATTTCGATCAAATTCCCAAGGTCTCCCTAATAAAAGGTGACAAGCATCCATAGGAATCACATCACACCACACTTCATCCATATAATCTCTTCCCATAGAAAAAGAAACCAAACATCGTTTGTCAACCAAAATTTCGGCCTCCCTATTCAACCATCTCAACTTGTAAGGGTTTGGGTGTTTTTGTGTGGGTAAGGCAAGTTTATCGATGAGGGTTTTTGAAGCAACATTAACACAACTCCCTCCATCAATAATGAGGTTACAAACCCTCTTCCCAATGGTACATTTAGACCTAAAAATCTGATTTTTTTGACTTTCCTCCAAAGGTTGAGGTTGGGTATGCATAACCCTCCAAGTTACAAGACCAAGGTTTGACCCAACTCCTCCTTTCATTCGGCTCAACTTAGCCTCTATTTCCATTCTCAATTTCTCCATAGAGTCATACATGGTTCCCTCAAGAGTAGTATCACAAGAGAGAGGCATACTCATTGAGAAAACAAAGAAGAACAAACCTGAAAATTTCGGGTGAAACAAGGATGTTTTGGACCGTGTGTTTCTTCAAACCCAACCAAAGCTTTGATTACCAATTTGGAATGAAACTTGATGGGCTAAGTTTCACTCAAAGGATGAACTAAAATCGATTTGTATTGCTCTTGAGAAATTCGGCCAAGGTGACTATTTTTGTGAAGAATTTTTCTGATTTTTGTAAACAAATGGAAAACATAAAAGATAGTACCTAAATCTAAACACAAAGTAATAGATTTAGGGGTTTAATTAGTTAAGCACTAAGCCACTAACTAATCAAAACATTAACTCAAGCACAAAGCAAAGAGGATAATGAGGAAACTCAAATAAACACTAGGGTTTTTTCTCTTCAATCAAATCTGAAAAATATGATGTGAGAATGAGGGTTTATATAATACCCTCATTCTAATCTTGACCATACAATAAAAGATGATCTAAAGGCTACAAGTTAATCCCACAAAACAACATAAAAAACGGCCACAAGGCCCTTCATGTGCTGAAAATTTTGAAAAGAGACAACAACTACTAAAGCATAAAGTATAAAGGTGGATAGTGACATGTAGGAAAGGGACATATTGTGGAACAACATGTGAGCCTTCCTTTGATTACTTTTTCGGCTGATTTGGGTCCTTTTCCCACTTGATTTTTGCTCTTGATGATTTAATTGACTTGTGGTTGACCTTTGGACCTAAGGTTGGAAGCGGGCCCTAGGTCAATGGATTGCGAACTCTCAACTCCCGTTGCATGGACTCAAATAAAATGGACCAAAAATGACCCAAATGGGCCTAAAAAAATCAGCCAAAATAAGCTCATTATGAGCATTATTTTGGTCAATATTGTTGGTCAAATATGTGCCTAATTCTTCCACTAACTTTTGCCTATAAATACTCCATTATTCTCATTCATTTGGATGGATGAAAATCACTCTAAAAACTCACAAAACTAAGCACAAAATCAGCCAAAGAAACCTCCTTTTATTTGTTGTTAAATTTGATCAATTTAGTTGATCAATTTCTACTCTTTTTATCTCATAATAATACCTACATATTATTAAGTATAATACTAATATAATCTAGCAATATTATATAGTATTAGTTGGTTTAATCCTAGGGTGGATTAAGGAAAGAGGTGTTCTAGCTTGAGCACTATATTAGAAGCTCCTTTTTGAGGCCTTAAAGAAGGTCTATTCTCTTTTGTTTTAAATTACCGTAATTTAATTCAATTATGTACCGTTTAGTTTAACATGCACAACTAGGTCCGAAAGTCCACTATAATTGATTAGTGACATGGTTAGAGGAGTCCTTTAGGGCCATGATCCTAACATAAATACCTCACTCGGCAGGTTAGCCCCAAGGATATAACAATAGACCGTCGTTGACCAATAATCAATTTCAGGTGAAACATCCTCATATGACAGCTTAAGCATAGAAGACTCACCCTTCTTTCCAATCGTAGTCCACGGCTGAGTCTCATATTCTTCGATAACCGAAACAACCTCATTTTCCAGATCTAGACCCTCAATCGGAGCTTCCGACGAAGAATCACCATCCAAGTTAATATCCACCACTTGGTCATACCGGAGTAAACTCATATCACATTCTTCAATCTGTGACGAGAGAATAACAGCTTTGCGAGAAGAATTAAGGGAATTAGCAGCAGAATTCACAACAGAAGTAATCGATTTAATTGAATTTTTTGTAGGTTTTCCATATCTCTTTTTTTTTCCGCCATGGTAAAAGAAAGAGAAATGAGTATTATTTGCGAAAGTCCATTTCATCACAGGGTTTGTGTTTGGAGGGTACGGATACGGGTATCTACATTACTTTACACACATATATCGATGTGAGGAGAGAGGTGAGGGAAAAAAAAACTAAAAAGATAATACTCCCTCTGTTCCACTGAATTGTTTACACTTTGACTTTTTTGTAAGGGAGATGTTGGAGTATGTGTCCTCCACAATAGTGCGATTACTTAATAAATCTCAATTAAGGAATACATGGGGATAATCCTGTATTATTGTCAATTGATTAACGTAAATCAATAACGGTTGGCTGACTAGAGTTTGACGTTATTGTCGTGAGAACGGCGGTAATCAATTGATCCCTTTAAGTCACACCTATAGGAACGTACTCCAAATATTTAAGCTAATTAATTGTATGAGATACGATTATATTAGTAACTTGATAAATAGACTAACGGTTAGTCAGTGTATTATTTTAGAGAGAAATCGAGTTGTGAACTCGGACGATTTAATTTTATATCGATAAAATTATTAGTGGAGATGAGAATTAGTGATTAAATGTTAATTCACTAATTATGTATATTTTACTAATGAGATTAGTAAAGGTACAGTTTTAATATATGTGTAAGTGTACATGTATATTAAGGAAGAACTTGATTAATTTACACTTTATTATATTAGATAATTAAGTGATAAATTATAAGTTTTTGTGGGACAAATATTGAAAACAAAATGGACTCATGAAAGGTCCTAATGGACCGTCCAAATGAAGAGCAAAGAGGAGAAGATTCCTTTTGTCTTATTCTCTTTGTTTTCAAGTCTTGTTTTTTATGCATGTACCAACATAATGATGAAGTTGCATGCTATTGTTCTAAACAAGATTAATTCACTCCACACTCTTCCTCCTCTCTCCCATTTAACCGGCCCCCCCTATAGTGTGTCTTACACACTTCTTTTTGTTGGTTTTTTTTATATAAAACACAAGGGCCTTGAATGAATGAGATTCATTCATACATTTTATCATCTCTCTCACCATTCTCTCTAAACTAATACTCATATTATACTAGTATTACTAAGAGTTAGTAATAATAATATATCACATATTATCAAGTTAATACTAAGTGATTTCTAGTCCAAAATCTTTAGTATTTTTGGTGTGTGTTCTTGGGTGCATCTTTTAGGAGGTTTCCTATTTTGGAAACTCGGGTTTTTGGAGGATCATCCTAACCTTAAGCTCAAGAAATAAAACTAAAAAGGAGTTCTAGTTTTGTGCCCAATATTTCCCTTTGAGAAAGGTATAACATTTCTAAACTTGTAACAAAGTGAATTTGTACTATATAGATCTTGCTAAATCAAATTAGAGTAATTTGATTTACACTAATATTTGATTAGTGAATGGGATGAGATCCCTACAAGTGGTATCAGAGCCAAGGCTTGTGGTTACAAATTTATTTTGTTGTTTTTGGAGTTTTATATATTTATTGAGAATAAATATGATAAAATCCGAAAATAGTGTTAAAAATGGTTTTAACACGAGATTTTTATAGCATGCAAATTTTATGGTCTCATGAAGTTACTGGTCAAATTTCGTATTTTTTGAAATTTGTTTGCTAATTAAAATGATTTTTCTACAAAACCGAGTCGAAAAGTGTGTTTTTGGCTAAAATAATTACTATAAATAGTTATAGTTGAAATCTGGTCTCGAAATTTTTTCACAGTGATATTTCATATTTATAATTTCTGCATGTAAATGTTCAAAGTCAGATTTTGAGTTTTGAATATTTATTCATTTATTTGTTTAAAATCGGTATATAATGCATTTTATGTCCAAACATATAGTAAACGTTGTTTTCTGGACATGAAATTTATACCAATATTTTTATACAATATATGTATGCTCACGTATAAATTGGAGATTTTACCTCACTGTTTTGGACGTTTTATTGATTTTATGAGATAAAATCGATGAAATCGTATGTTTATTGTTATAAATATAATACGTAAAAGTTTTTGACCAAGCTTTTCTTTTTTGACATCTTGGAAGTGTTCCAGAATGTACAAAATTTTTCCAAAATAAAAATGGTTTTATTTTATATTATAATGTATTTTTAATGCTTTATTCATAAAGTGTTTTGATTAAAGTTAAAGTAATTAGCAAAATGACCACTAAAGTGAACTAAAATCACCATGAATTAGTGAAAACTAATTTTGAGGTGTTCTAAATCAGTTTAGAAGTTTTAGTTCAAGCTTAAAAGTGTTTTAAGCATTATTGATTAATATGAGATTAATCGATTAAAAATGAGATCGGTTTGAAACGATTTAATGCGATTATTGTTTAGGGCGATTTTGGCATGTTTTTTATTTATAAGCTTTTCATTATGCATGTTTGGATGAATGTTTATTTTTGAATGAATGTTTGTTCTTACTAGTATGGTCATAGTTTGTTATATTTTTACCGATATTGCCCGTAATGAAAGGGAATATCGTGTGGTTTGTAATTAAATGCGATCTCGTATCGCCGGTTTGTAATTTAATAGTTTATTTCATTTATAAATGTATAATAGGATTGCTATGTATTCATTTGTAATTCATACTTGTAACTATTTGTAAACCGAAGACCGGCGATGGAGATCGACATGGAGCCTTAGAAGTATTCTAAAGCTTGCAAGGAGGAACTTGGATGAAGTCCTTATGAAGAGGGACCAAAGGAGTTGGTTTCCAATTTGTAACTCCTTGTAATTTTAATTACTTTTAGGTGGCCATACTAGGTTTATGCTTATGCTTGCTCATGCTTGTTTGATTGCTTATTTTCCGCGCACATGCCAAAATCGCCATGCATGCCACGATATCCCGCTATGATTGTCGATTTAAGTCACGATTCTTAAATTAGTTCACTTATAAAGATTTTTAATAACTAAAATTGACAAGATCACCCACATTTTTTTATCAAAATGAATTGAGATTAAGCCTTTCCAAATGTAGCGACTATGAACCCCATGTTCGTGAGGACCTCCGCGACGTGGAACCTTGTTACCATGGGTAAGTAGTGGGAGGAAGTCCCATGCTAATTTGGTTTGGACTCAACCAAATAAGAGTTATTTGGGGCTAATGGATGCATTTTATAGAAAATCATCAACCAAGCATTCTAGTGTAGAATTAGTCAAGTGTTGACTTATCGTTTTTATATAAAAGGAAACATGAGATGTCTAATTTTATATGAAAAACGAGTCTTGGAATCATTTATATAATTTCGTGGGAGATCGTTATATAAATGGACATTTGTATTAAAAAGTGTTTTAGCAAATGTCATCATATACAATGAATGTTAATATATTTCCTCATTTTTGTTGTAGAATTATTTATTTGAAATCGCAATGACAACATCAACTCCCGCACCCATTTTGGGTAAAATTTCATGGTTGAGAACCGTGATGGATAAATGTATCCTAAAAGATGACGGTAGCAACTTTGTCGAATGGGATTCGACGATAAGGGGCGCCGCTCAATCCAACAATGTGCTTAAGTACCTTACCGAACAACCTCCCGCCAAACCCGGACTTAGGGCCACCGAGGCGGCACGAGCCGCCTACGATGAGCACCTAAAGGTTGACAGTGACGTTAAAAATATGTTGATTTGGTCAATGTCACCCACTGTCAAACTTCGCTTCGTTACTCACAAAAGTGCATATGAGATATTCACTAGAGTGACGACGATGTGCTTCAACTAAGAGAGCATGAAAGTGAATGAGATTGAGAGAAAAGATGTTCTTTCAATGAGATTGAAGAACATAAACATTGGGGTTATGAAAGGGAAGGGAGCTTATAAAGCTCGGTTCAAGGAAGATAAGGGTAAGGGGAAGGCTATTGAGAATAGCAAGCCCAAACCCGGTCGTTGGAAGCGCAATTGTCCCAAATTCTTGAAGGAAAAGAATGATGGATGTGCGACATCTAAAGATATTGTTCCTTCTAGTCTTTATATGATTGACATAAATCGTGCTTGCATTTCTACATGGGTATTGGATACCGGATGTGGATCTCACCTTTGCAATCACTTGCAAGGGATGAGAAATGTGCGGGCACTAGCCAAGGGTGATGTAGATCTCCGCATGGGTAATGGAGCTAGAGTAGCGGCCGTTTCCGTGGGAACCTATGTACTCGCTCTAGCTAGTGGATTAGAGTTGTATTTAAATAACTGTTATTTTGTACCAACTCTAACGAAAAACATTATCTCCGTCTCCGTTTTAGATGCGGAAGGCTTTTGTTTTGTGATTAAGAACAACCGTTGTACTTTTTCATTTAATGAAATAGTTTATGGTGAAACTATTTCAATTGGAGGTATTTATGTTTTAAATGATGTTAATGATGTTTATCATGTGGAAAACAAGAGGCTCAAATCGAATGAATCAAACAAATCCTACCTTTGGCATTGTCGTTTAGGTCATATAAACGATAAACGCATAAAGAGACTTGTTGAGACCAAGGTTCTCAAACCATTTGATTACGAATCATATGGTACATGCGAATCTTGCCTTTTAGGCAAGATGACTCGTCAACCCTTTAGCGGTAAAGGGACACGAGCAAGTGAGGTTTTAGGACTCATACTGGAGCGATTCGAAGCGGGCCTCTTTGTACCTTATAACCACACTCACCCTAAACTCGGTTCACTCATGAACACTCACTCAAAATACACGGTTTAGGGGCTGTTTTGTTGTGGATATTATTTCGGTTGTTATTTGCAAAAACATAAAACGAAAATAAAAGGATATGAATTAGACTAAGCACAAAGCCACTAGCCTAAGACTAAGGTTCCGATCAATCATCGCACTAAGTTATGACCTTCACCCATGGAAACTTGAATCTCCAAGCACAAAGCTAAGGAGGTTTGAAGAGAAAACCCTCTCTAAAACTCATCTTTTTTATATATCACAAATCTGAAAATTTACAATGGTTTTAGCTTGGCTTATATAAGCCTAAGCTTCTAATCTCAACCACTCATCTATCTAAGATCTAAGGGCTACAAATAACCCACAAAAATACAACAAAAATCAGCTCACATGAGCCTTACAAAATCTGAAATAAAAGACAACAACAACTAAAGTAGAAAGCGACTCTTGGATGCATCCTCTCCCTTCATTGTTGTTCTTCATCTAAGGGTCTTGATTCCTCCTTGGAGAGCAAGAAAATCTCGGCCCCATTAAGTCCCAAGCTGAATTTGTTGTTTTGTTTACAAAAGCACTCAAAAGGTACAAAGACATAAAGACTAAAACAAACTTTATCAAAGCTGACTTGTGTTTGAATTTGTGTGTATCATTTTGAGTTGAATTTCCGCCGAGATTTAGGCCTATTTTGGCTGAAAATTCGTGACCATGAGTCCAAGGACCATGGTTCGATCGTAGACCAAAAATCGGGACCAAATCGTCAAGCCGTTTCGTTCCAACTCTCCCCTTCTTCAAAAAAAGTTTGTCCTCAAACTTTGGCCAAATAAAAATGGTATCCAAAAAGAAATTTTCAGAAAACAAAAAACGATTTTGAAAGAAAGTAAAGTTGGATGTAAAAGAGGGAAACAACAAGAGCACATCCTATGAAAAGCACATAGCAAATTCATAGAACCCCCTTGTTAGCCAACTCGACCCAAACACCCACAAAGTGTGCTCGAATCAAGTCGACACTCACAAATCAAGACTCGCCCAGATTTGTAAGGTGACACCCGAAAACACCAAGACCCAACTCATCCCAAGACCGTCTTAGTTTAAGAAAACTCAAGAGCCGAAGCTCTGATACCAATTGGAGCGATTCGAAGCGGGCTTCTTTGTACCTTATAACCACACTCACCCTAAACTCGGTTCACTCATGAACACTCACTCAAAATACACGGTTTAGGGGCTGTTTTGTTGTGGATTTGATTTCGGTTGTTATTTGCAAAAACATAAAACGAAAATAAAAGGATATGAATTAGACTAAGCACAAAGCCACTAGCCTAAGACTAAGGTTCCGATCAATCATCGCACTAAGCTATGACCTTCACCCATGGAAACTCGAATCTCCAAGCACAAAGCTAAGGAGGTTTGAAGAGAAAACCCTCTCTAAAACTCATCTTTTTTATATATCACAAATCTGAAAATTTACAATGGTTTTAGCTTGGCTTATATAAGCCTAAGCTTCTAATCTCAACCACTCATCTATCTAAGATCTAAGGGCTACAAATAACCCACAAAAATACAACAAAAATCAGCTCACATGAGCCTTACAAAATCTGAAATAAAAGATAACAATAACTAAAGTAGAAAGTTTAATTTGACGATCCTCTCCCTTCATTGTTGTTCTTCATCTAAGGGTCTTGATTCCTCCTCGGAGAGCAAGAAAATCTTGGCCCCATTAAGTCCCAAGCTGAATTTGTTGTTTTGTTTACAAAAGACCAAAAGGTGACAAAGACATAAAGCACTAAAACAAACTTTATTGAAAGGGACTTGTGTTTGAATTTGTGTGTATCATTTTGAGTTGAATTTCAGCCGAGATTTAGGCCTATTTTGGCTGAAAATTCGTGACCATGAGTCTAAGGACCATGGTTCGATCGTAGACCAAAAATCGGGACCAAATCGTCAAGCCGTTTCGTTCCACATACGTACCGATGTGTGTGGTCCATTAAACATCACCGCTAGAGGAGGATATCATTACTTCATTACTTTTACCGATAACTTAAGTAGATATGGTTATGTCTATTTAATAAGGCATAAAAGTGATGTCTTTGAGAAATTTAAAGAATTTCAAAATGAGGTTGAGAACCAATTAAACAAAAGGATAAAAGCACTACGATCGGATCGTGGTGGCGAATATCTAAGTAATGAGTTTGATTCACATCTTAAGAATTGTGGTATAATATCACAATGGACTCCTTCGGGTACACCACAGTTGAATGGTGTAGCAGAAAGGAGAAACCGAACCTTGCTTGACATGGTTCGGTCTATGATGAGTCAAAGTGAGCTTCCTGGATCATTTTGGGGCTTTGCGCTATTATCTGCTGTATTTTCACTAAATCGAAGTCCGACTAAAGCGGCCAATAAGACTCCATATGAGATATGGACGGGAACGGTTCCCTATTTGTCATTCATGAGAATCTGGGGTTGTGAGGCATTCGTCAAGAATAAAACTGACGATAAACTCGCTCCAAGGTCTGACAAATGTCTATTTGTAGGTTATCCTAAGGAAACCTGTGGTTATTACTTCTACAACCCTCACGAGAACAAAGTGTTTGCGGCTCGTGATGCTGTTTTTCTAGAAAATGAATTTATTTCTAAAACACAGAGATGGAGAAAATTTGAACTTGATGAAGTTCAAGAGCCATAAACCGACGCAGAAAATGAGGAAACCGTTCCCTCGTCTTCTGACACGGTTGTAATCCCTAAGAGGTCAGGAAGAATTAGTCATCAACCTGACCGTTACCTCCGTAATATCGAGGAGGAGGGTGATTTGTTGTTATTCGAAAGCAACGAACCCTCAACCTACAAGGCGGCTATAAGTAGCCCCAACTCCGAACAATGGCTTGAGGCCATGAAATCCGAAATGGATTCTATGTACGAGAACCAAGTTTGGGACTTGGTAGATTTACCTGAAGGAGTGAAACCTCTTCAGTGTAAATGGATATTCAAAATCAAACTCGGCATAGATAAACATATAGATGTTTACAAAGCTAGATTGGTGGCAAAGGGCTTTTCACAAGTCCATGGTATTCATTATGATGAAACCTTTACACCGGTTGCTATGCTTCGATCCATAAGGATAATCTTAGCGGTTGCCGCATTTCATGACTATGAGATATGGCAAATGGATGTAAAAACCGCCTTCTTGAATGGGATTCTAGAAGAGGAAGTGTTTATGACACAACCTGAAGGTTTTGTAGATACATCCAACCCTATGAAAGTATGCAAGTTTAAGAGATTCATTTATGGTCTTAAGCAAGCATCAAGGAGTTGGAATCATAGATTCGATCATGTTATCAAACAACATGGATTCGCTCGAAGTGCCGAGGAACCTTGTTTGTACATGAAGTTTAGTGGGAGTAAAGTAACCTTCCTTGTTTTGTATGTGGATGACATACTACTGATTGGAAATGATATTCCAAGTCTAAATTCGGTAAAGGTGGAATTGAGAAACCATTTCCAAATGAAGGACTTGGGAGAGGCACAATGCATCTTGGGTATCCGGATCTATAGAGATAGATCTAAAAGGATACTAGCATTGAGTCAAGAAACTTATATTGATAAGATTCTTGATAGGTTCAATATGAAAGACTCCAAGAGAGGCTTTCTTCCGATGAGTGTAGGGATAACATTGAAGAAATCTCAATGTCCTACGACTCCTGCGGAAATTGAACGCATGAAATTGATCCCTTATGCTTCCGCTGTAGGATCAATCATGTATGCTATGATGTGCACTTGTCCCGATGTCGCTTTCGCTTTGAGCATGACGAGCCGGTATCAAGCTAATCCCGGTGAGAGTCACTGGATAGCTGTAAAGAACATCCTTAAGTACTTGAGAAGAACTAAGGATTCGTTTCTAGTGTTTGGAAGAGAACTTGAGCTACGTGTAAAGGGTTACACGGATGCAAGTTTCCAAACCGATGGGGATGATTTGTAAGGTTGGGACAGACGATAATATCGCTGATCCTTTAACCAAGCCTCTTTCGAGGGCTAAGCATGACGCGCACACCGCCTCTATGGGGTTGCGGCGTATGCCAGATTTCCTTTAGTTTCGTAATATGTAATTGAATGATGTATCCTATTACATATATGAAAATAACATTCATTGTTTTTATCTTAAGTCATTATGAATGCATACTTTGTTTATCTGAATAATTGTGTGACAACTTTGAACGTATTCAAGTGAACGGTATAAACTAAGAATTTGGTCCCTAGTCTCTCATATGAGGTGACGTCTTGGAGAGACTAGATTGCAAGTCGATCGATGGTGGGTTCAACACCATAGGGTCATATGTGATGACTGATCGTTTGCATAGACAGACTGTGAGACACTCTGTCGGGCAGTGACGCTTATAGAATTCCTTTTCAATGCGATTGAAACCTGGTCGTGGTGGGAATTTTTATAGTATTCCTTTGAGTCGATTCTTTGACTGGGCCGATTATGCAGTCGGTGCAGTTTTCGAGTGACTTTCATTTTTGTCCTAAACCATGCCGTGAAAGGGGGTTATAAGGACATCTTTGGGGTCATGGTGATCTGCATTATACAGTACAATCGAGTGGAAGGGAAATGTCCACCCTCGTCGGGGTAAAACATCTTTGGGCCACTCGAGGAGAAGTCGCTGAAAATGCGTGGCCACGCTCGGTAAGAATCTACGGTAGATTCCCCGGTCAGACAGCTACTCTCCTTATCGAGGAAACCACTCATGATATATATCTCAGGATGCAAGTACGACCTGTAAGACACTTTGCATTGAGTGGGAGATGTGAAACGGACATGAGAATTGGTAATGCACAACTTGTCTCGGACAAGTGGGAGATTGTTAGAGTATGTGTCCTCCACAATAGTGCGATTACTTAATAAATCTCAATTAAGGAATACGTGGGGATAATCCTATATTATTGTCAATTGATTAACGTAAATCAATAACGGTTGGCTGACTAGAGTTTGACGTTATTGTCGTGAGAACGGCGGTAATCAATTGATCCCTTTAAGTCACACCTATAGGAACGTACTCCAAATATTTAAGCTAATTAATTGTATGAGATACGATTATATTAGTAACTTGATAAATAGACTAACGGTTAGTCAGTGTATTATTTTAGAGAGAAATCGAGTTGTGAACTCGGACGATTTAATTTTATATCGATAAAATTATTAGTGGAGATGAGAATTAGTGATTAAATGTTAATTCACTAATTATGTATATTTTACTAATGAGATTAGTAAAGGTATAGTTTTAATATATGTGTAAGTGTACATGTATATTAAGGAAGAGCTTGATTAATTTACACTTTATTATATTAGATAATTAAGTGATAAATTATAAGTTTTTGTGGGACAAATATTGAAAACAAAATGGACCCATGAAAGGTCCTAATGGACCGTCCAAATGAAGAGCAAAGAGGAGAAGATTCCTTTTGTCTTATTCTCTTTGTTTTCAAGTCTTGTTTTTTATGCATGTACCAACATCTGATGAAGTTGCATGCTATTGTTCTAAACAAGATTAATTCACTCCACACTCTTCCTCCTCTCTCCCATTTGACCGGCCCCCCCATAGTGTGTCTTACACACTTCTTTTTGTTGGTTTTTTTATATAAAACACAAGGGCCTTGAATGAATGAGATTCATTCATACATTTTATCATCTCTCTCACCATTCTCTCTAAACTAATACTCATATTATACTAGTATTACTAAGAGTTAGTAATAATAATATATCACATATTATCAAGTTAATACTAAGTGATTTCTAGTCCAAAATCTTTAGTATTTTTGGTGTGTGTTCTTGGGTGCATCTTTTAGGAGGTTTCCTATTTTGAAAACTCGGGTTTTTGGAGGATCATCCTAACCTTAAGCTCAAGAAACAAAACTAAAAAAGAGTTCTAGTTTTGTGCC
Source organism: Dianthus caryophyllus (assembly GCA_023091065.1). Lineage (NCBI taxonomy): Eukaryota > Viridiplantae > Streptophyta > Magnoliopsida > Caryophyllales > Caryophyllaceae > Dianthus > Dianthus caryophyllus. The sequence goes on from CM041527.1 coordinate 21,558,140, forward strand.
CAATATTTCCCTTTGAGAAAGGTATAACATTTCTAAACTTGTAACAAAGTGAATTTGTACTACATAGATCTTGCTAAATCAAATTAGAGTAATTTGATTTACACTAATATTTGATTAGTGAATGGGATGAGATCCCTACAGGAGATTTGAGAGAAGTGTAAATAAATGACCGAGACAGAGGGAGTAGTATAAGTACAAATGAGGTTTCACTTGCTTTTAAAGTGGGTAAAAATTAAACAATGTGATTGGTTAAGATAGTTGTGCTAACTCGTCATATGCATCAAAAGACATTTGTGGAAATGTAAACAAATGATACACACTGAAATAGAAAGTATAAACAAATAATCAGGACGGATGAAGTATGTCAATTCAAAGCATACATCGTTATTATTAGATTATATACTCCATAATATTTTATATCTACTCCCTTCGCCTCGATCATTTATTTACCTTTCATTTTGGCACAAATATCACAAAAACCTATAAAAATACACTTATAACCGTGTACAAGCAGGACAGACGAGGCGAGTGCAGGGAAGGGTTTTAGTACAATCCACCTCCGCTCCGCAGCCCACCAAACCATCTTTCATATCCACCCCAATTGGAGCGAATGCTAAGTGAAACAAGCATTTACCCGCCAACAAACATCTCTAATGGTGGCCAGTCGTTTCGGCAGCAGTTGGTTAAAGAGAGAAGTATTATACTTTCTGTGTAAAAGCAGAAAGATAATATTGTCAATCACGCCAGCGTTTGCCATTAAACAACACCCTAAAACTAATTTTTGTTTGGTCATACAAGAGTCTTTGTTGGTAAAAATAAAATATTTGCAGCCCAAAAATTGACCAAAAACATCAATCACAAAAATGGAGACAACCTTTCATCCCAAAATAAGTGTTTCTTTTCTATTTTGAAAGGATTTAAGTGCGAATTTTTAATAAAATTTAAAACATATACACAATCCTTTTGTTAAAATTACAATAATTACAAATGGAACACTTATTTTGGGAAAAAATTATGGTAGAAATAAAACACTTATTTTGAGATGCAACATGTACAATATATTAATATAGTTTACGCACTTAGAAATTATTTGAAAACATAAGTACATAACTTCCAGAAATGACGGACCCAAAATTGCTCAAAATTGTTTTACAAAATACTTAACCAAGCGGTATCTATAGAGGACAATCTAGACCAAAGTTGTGGCTTTCAACTTTTTTTGGGTTTTTTAGTATATGATGATGATGTAATGAATAATCATCACAGCCAATAATGGGATCATGGACAACACTTGAACGATATACACATTGTACACGAAAATCTCAGCTTTCCATGCCAAAACCACCAGGTCATCATCATCAATCCTCAAAACTCACATGGCAAGAGAATAAAATAATTGACACGGACGAAAAAATTATTAGGGATAACAATGTAGAAATAAGAGCTTGCGGAGCAGCTCACACCATGGAGCGGAGTTCCCCTCCGAATCAGAAAAAACAAAAAAGGACATATTATTGAGAGAGGATCGATTGGAGGGCAAGTTGTTGTTGAGGTGGAAGTGAAGACCAAGTCGATGCAAGCGTTGCTGGCGGCAGCGTTTGTTGAAGCTGCCTTAACAGGTTTATCATACGGCTCAATGTTTGCTCAGTTGCGAGATCTTTACCTGCACATAGGATCTACAACCACGACAAATGAAAATAAGTTTAATATACACTCATACCCATTAAACATTTAAAGGTTAGATGAAAGCACTATATACTAGGCACCCAGAAAAAAACAAAAAAAAAAAAAACAAAAAAAACCTTAGTATATGATTCAATTAAGCAAAGAAAGTGTCCCGTATACAAATATATATAGCGGCATGCGAGCGAAGAAGACACGGACAAGGGTTTCTCAAACAGATTCGTAATTCGAGCTTGTTAAAAGCTAAAAGATGTGATGTCATGTCATAGTAATACAATGAGACTTGAGGTTTGAAGCTCAACGAGAATTCAGATGGCATTGAATTGATTGCAGTACTAAAAGGCATTGCATGAACGATATACAGTGGGCTAACTCAAAAAAAAAAAAAAAAAAAAACACTTGCGGAGTACATTAATGAGTGCATACCTCAGCAAACACTGCCACAATTTTAGGGAGATACTGGTTGTTCGGCCCTAACAGATCTCTATCTGACCTGCAAACAAGACCGGTATTAAGTTCACAACAAAATTCAAAGAGAGTGCTCTCATTACGTAGAATTTGAAGTCTCCTTCAAAGAATCACAGAGTCCATAGAATGATCATTACCTTTCAACCAAGGAACAAAGTTGATCATGTACAACTTTAGCCTCAATCAAATCTCCTTTAATGGGTAAGCAATTTAGCCACATGGGAACAATCTGTAAGGTTTAAGAAGCAAAAAGCATAGAACAATGATCGAACCAGTGAACGTGTGAATGGAACAAGGCTGAAACTCTGAAAGCATCATTACAATTTACGTTACATGGCCAAATTGCAAAACACTAACTTTTCAACATCAAAGTCTGCAAAACGATTAAAGTTAAGTCCACTGTCCAGTACTCACCAAAGCTACTTTTGGGTAACAATAATTAACTTTCTGCTGTAGACCAACAGGAAAAACAATATTTGCTGGTTTTTCTGTAAAATTTTATCAGCTTCATCATTTGAAAAGGCATCATTTTTATGCATTAATAATATTTTATGGTAAATAATAGGGATGTAGAGAATTGAAAGTCATGAAAACTTTTTTTTTTTTTTTTCAAAATTTAGTTTTGTGATTGTCAACCTACTATTAGTAAGGAAATGAAAGGGTAACTAAAATCTGTTGAATGAGCATCATTGCTGAAATGGGAACAAATCAAAATTTGGTGAATAACTCAGTAGGCCAATGTCAGAAAATCAATTAAAAGCGAGGGTTTCACAAAAGCTGGCAGTTAAAAGGGAGTGCATTGCAATATATCTAAATAATTTCCAAAGTGAGCTTTTAGATACCTGAGCAGCATCAATGGTGTCACGGTGGAACTGGCATATTTTCCCAAGAGCTGAAACAGCATTGTCGTATGCCATCACATTATCAGCATGCGTAGCATTTGGGTGCCTCAATACCACATTCAATCTTGAAAGACTCTCTGAAAAAAAATATACCATAGAAATCTGTCAGCATATTGAAGTAGTTTATTTAACGATTTTGAAATGAAGTAAAGGGAAAAATCAACCTCCAACGAGAGGCTTGAACACCATTCCACCAAGCTCTGCACAAACGCCAAGACCATAAACAGCTGCCTGTACAGCAGCAAGTTATGTAAGTCAAGAGTCTCTAAACAAAAAAACTGCGCTGGATGAACAAGAGATAAACCTGTCGAACATCTGGATTTTCGTCATTGCAGGCTTCCAAAAGGAAAGGAAGGAAGGTATCATAGTATCTGTACAACCACCATAGGTCATAAAAAATAGAAGCCAGCATCAAAGACAGCAATTATACCTTGAAAGTAGCAACAAATAATTAAGAAGGCCTACCTTAGAGCAGCATCACGACAATGCTCAACAACATCATCAAATATACAGATAGCAATCCTTCTTTCTTCACTTGTTTTGTCCTTACCCTGAGTATACACGCCAAAATAATTCTATCAATCATAAAAGACATGAAGCACAACAAATCATAAGTAGGTGTTTGTTTACATTAGACAATGATTAATACATCTGTACAACAATAAAAATAAAATGCAATAACATGGCTCTTCTAGATGTTAAAGCAACTTCATTGTTTCAAATACTCAAACCAGACATATTATTAAAAAACGTGTTTACTATTTTGGCATAAATCTTCTTTCATTAGTTATATTCGGCCATTTACTCTGAAAACAAAGACAAATAGCCATCCGAAGCCAAAGTGGGAGGGATACATAAATGACACGTTTGAAGTTGCACATTGAAGTAGGAGCAAGCATTCAGTGGAACCTGCAATCTCCATGCAACTAAATTTTTTGCAAAGATATGTCCCTCCAATGACCCAATTTAAGGGGTCGTTTGGTTACCCATTTAAAAACATGGGAAGTTGAAAATCTCATAGTTGTAAATACTTTGGTTTTCCATATTTATCAAAAAATGGAGGAAGAAAAAGATCCCATGAATTCCAACTTCCTACGTAATGTAGGAAGTAGCTTACCTTGCACCCCCTTGGTAACTTGAAATGCCTATGGAAGTTACTTCCCACATTGTCAACCAAACAGATTTTGTCAATTCCCATGAAATTGAATGGGGGAACTAACTTCATGTGAATTGCAAGTTCATGGGAATCTATTCTTCCCGTGTTAACCAAACGACCTCTAAATAAATATAAAAAGCGAAAATGGGCGTACAAGAGAAAGTTTCCACCTTTTTTTAACAACAGATTTGTTGCACTTTTAGCTTTGAGATATGTTGGAATAATCAAAATGATTCAGAAGAGGGTACTTTTCTTAAGTTGCAGCTTTATATATATTGCACTATTACAGGGAATCTTTATGGAGAGAAGGCACAAATGATGGCCCGGAAAGTAATAGCGGAGGGGGTAAACAAACAACTTAATCCCAGTCACAGCACAGGAGGATGTAAAAGGTACCGAAGTGAACAGCATCTAGCAATCATTTTAAAATGAAACTCTCAACAAGTTTTTCATGCCTTTTTGTCAAGTACTAGAGAGAACTAATTTCAGTTAATCAAGAATTAAAATTAAAATTAATACTGTAATTCAAAACAGAAAAAGGAAAGAAACTATTACACTAATAAAGAAAACATTGGTAGACAAATAATTACATATTCTTTAAAAAAAAAAAATCAAATTCTCACCCGGTTATCCAGCATATAACCAAAACCATAACTAATACACAAGGGAAGTTTTCATGAAGTTAAGAACTTACCCACATAGGGGTCAAGTATGATGATAACTCATCAAAGAATGGCAAAAATGATGCCTTGAATGTTTTGATCAAAGTGCCCAAACAATCACCAACCTAAATGAAAAATTAGACCACATATTTTAGCACATTTCTGAATCAAAACAATCAAACAAAGCATGTGTAAACTGTGATAGATAGATGCAAATAATGCTTTGCACATGACACCTGGTCAAAAAGCTCTTCTTCTTGCTCATTTTCCTCATTAAGTAGTTCTCCTTCTTCTGCATCAAAATCTTCTGCTTTGGCCCTCTCCGCTCTCTCTGACTTCCTCAGTGAACTTGCTGTGATAACATGCTTTATCTCATTCACAATACCTCTCACTTGATTTTCATCTAAAAGTGGTCCGACAACCTACACGAGGACATGCATGCATGTCAGACTTTCTGCTCAGACTGGATTCGACCACATTAAGTTACAACTCACAACCAACAACCATGAAACTTGTAAGTCCCAAAATATATAGTCCCAAAATATATCAGTTAACATGAAACACAGACTTGTCATGAACTTGTAGCTATAACGATGGAAACAAAAAGGTTTTCAGAAACAAGTACCACTACAACCGTCTTTTATCGCCCCTATAAACCTTCATATAAAGGTGCCACTATTAACCTCAACAAGACAAATGTACAATACCACATTTAATAAGATTTATTCAAATGATACTATTAACAATCTAATGGCAAAGCTTTATGGTGGGAAGGTGGAAGCAGGTCCTCCACTGCTATAGGAGAGATGTCGTGGTGTGATCTGCGGGTGAGACCATTGAGAAAAACTCTCAAGTAAGAGTATCAAAAGCATCTCTCGTGATAATTTGTTGCAAGAATGGGGTTAAAAAAATGAAAAGAAAAGGTACATCCTACATATTTGTCAATCCTTGTCATGGAATCGTATTGCCTGAATTAGACACTTATGTATGTACCTGTACACACTCCTTCACAGCATCAAGCATGCTTGAACAAATCTCCACTTCAGGTTCCTGCATGACAGCAGATCATAGTTTGTAAACTAATTATAACCACAATCTCACAAGTCACAAGCGCAGACATTTGGTACACAAATATTTTCAGAAGCTGAAACATATGAACCTTGTTCAAAGCCTCCACCAAGGGGGGTATAATAAAGTCAGACAGCTGCTTAAGGTATTGGTCATTGCGCCCTTGTGCCAGCCCCTTCTCAATAGCTAGTTTTGCAGAGCGCAGTAACTCTGGCATGGCTGTGAAAGAAAAAAAAAAAAAAAAAAAGTACAGGTAAATATCAATTTTTGACGGAATTTATGACTCATGAGACAACCAGCAATACCTGAAACTGCAGCTCTTCTAACTTCTTCATGAAAATAAAATTTTAGCAGTGGAACCAATATACCAGCGACCTGAAAACAATTTAAGAATTCTTAAAAATTGATGATGGCTAAACATCCAAGGAAACACAAAAGAAAAGACACAACAAAGCATCCATTAATCAAGGACCAGTCAGTTATTGTCAAATTATTTGCTGCTTTCTTGCTAAGCGATAACAACAAACAAGCCAAAAGGCTACCTGATCAATCCATGGAAAGAAACCTTCTTTCAGCTCATCGGCATAGCAACATAGCATGTTACAAGCTGTAGCTTTCTCCTCCAAAACACTGGTCTTGATTCCAATCCTTTTATCACCAACAGTAATAGTCTCTATGCTGCAGTGAAAAGAGAAACATTAAGAGGGAGGAATTACAGAATACTCTTCAGGTACTTATTTTAACCCTCTTAGAGTAGAAGTGATGTCAGATACCATGAGTCATGAACTAATGTTTAAAAGGAACTCTAGCTGAGGTTCCACCCAAGAGACACACGCTCTTCATATTACCAGGAACCTCAAGGCTTAGACAATTCATCTTAAGCAACTAACAAGAGGACAATTAAAGAATAGAAATTTGACACTTAAATACAAACTAGTATTGGGTACTTGTACTTCTAATCGTGCCCAAGTATTACGGCATATATTGTTTGGCATTAATATAAATGATATATCCAATTAATGATATAGACAATTCGCGAAATATATATTAAGAAGAAACATGCAAAAAACATTTTCGGATCAAGTAGAGCTTACGAATCGTCATCAGAGTCATCGATATCAACATCTGAGTCTGTATTTGAGATCACCACGTCAGGCTTAAGTTGAGCAGAGTGAAGCAATGGTGGCATAACAACATTCATATACGGAAGAAAATCTTGTCCTAGGCACTTGCAAAGTCTTGCCCATGCCTGAAAACAAAAAAGATAATGAACTAAATACAATACATATCTTAGCAGTATCAATTAGACAATTATAAGGATGTTTCAACTTTAACTAAAGATCATATACAAACCTGAAGCATATAGCTAGTTGTTGGATCATCTGCCTCCAATTGTGATCCTTGCAACTGCATCAGTACTTCCATGACCTAGCACACAAAAGTATTTGAACTAAGGCCACACACCGAGGGAGAGCATAGAAAGTTATGAAGCAGAATAAATCAACTTAGCAATGAAGTAGAATGATGATAGTTAGTAGTTACAACACCAGAATAACACAGTATCTGAGATTTGTAAGGCTCGAGGGGCACCAAGGCACACTGTTCTTTCACACAAATTTTTGTTCTTAAAACACCATTTTCAACAATGCCCATTTGTTTATTATTAAATGCCCAGAGGAGCAAAATTAGGCATAATGATCCAGGTGAATGGCGTAATTAAGCACATTGACAATTAAAAAAGTTATGGATATTGCATAGTGGTGTATCTCGCTAGTGTGCCTTATCTAAAAGGTGCACCTAAGTGCCCGAGGCGTTGTTGCTAGTGCCTAACATGAAGCATGCCTTAGGCACACCCGAGGCGTGCTTTTTAAAACTAAGCTCATCACAGCACAACTAGGTCTGGTCAAACGCACATCCTTGCACAGTGGCATTTAAATGCTACTCGTATATCATAAGACCTAACTAGTCCAAACTATGTGACCACAAGCGAAAAAATATTTACACTACCTGCTTAGCATCATCCCTAAACTTCTCTTTTCCAACAGCCATGCCAACCAGGCTAATACATTCCATTGACTTTGCCCGAAGCATACGATTGGCTTTGTCGGTAGCATTAACCAGTATGGCCTTCAGATAAGGCATCACAACATCATAATATTTTTGGAAGAGCTCCTGCAGTTACAAATAACGAGTCAGAGGTTGCCATACAATAACAAAGTTTCTGATTGACAACTGGAGAATGCTGGCACCTGCGACGAATCAGCAACTGATGCAAGCGCAGTTAAAGCGCCTTCTTGGACCATGGGCTTCCCATTCTGAGAATAATTAAACAAAGAAAGCATGTTGAACGAGGTTCTCTTTCTCATTTCATTAACTTAGACAGTTTGTTGACTTGTTCTACTGGATTTTAGGATACTTTTGCATGGGATGGGGGTGCATGAGTGCTACAATAAGGAGGAAAAGAGAATGCATAAATTGAATTGTAAAAGAAATACCTGCAGGAGGACAAGCAATTTGCTCACAATACCATCTAGGTAAGGCGTCAAGATTTCTGGAGTACAATTTTCACTGAAGTTTAACACAGCTGAAGCCGCGTGTGCCTGCTTACAAGATAAGCATCAACAATCAGCTAAGCATCATTGACCGTACTTACTCAAACTCATCGGCATGTGACAGGTGCTGGACACGAGAGTGTCTGACTTGCTTTCTTTAGTTAATTTAAATACGGGGACACGGTCAAACAAGTGTCTTAACCAAGATCTACAAACGGACACGGCAAGCATGCGAGATTCTATTAAAATTTTCCCTGATTTTCCTAAATAAAATTTTGGATAGAGACAAAATAGTAAAGAAAGATATAATAATAATAATAAATAAACTTCCTTTTTTAAAATTAAAAGAAAGCAAATTTTGTTTCACATGCATATCACAAAACGAAAAAGTAAATAAATTAAGTAATAGTTGACTGACTGATTAACAAAAGGATAAGTTACTGGAAAGTGTGGAAGAAGTTAAAAAGACTATTTACGAAAACTCTGTAACTCCTTTTCCTAACTGCCGCCGCACATTTTACGGTCCCATTTTATTATCTCTCTCTATTCACTAAACAAGCATTCATCCGCGGAGCACTCTACTTTCTCCTTCATTCATTATACTTGGTAAGTTATCTCTCATACTTTCACTTACCACTTCTTTCTTTTCCAAATCTATCCTCCACTATTAACTTTCTGCAAGCCGTGCCAGGATTGTGTGGACCTCTGACGTATTTGACCATATGGATACGAAATCATTTAGTTCTAAAAAAATCATTTCAGATACCATATCTATATGGAAATTCGTATAACTAAAACCGTATACCATATCATATCTTTATCAATATTATTAAAAAATATATAAAATACTAAAAAAAAAAAAAAAAAAAAAAAAAAAAAAAAAAAAAAAAAAAAGGCCAAAATCGTAACATCCATTTGATAACTTCCGTCTTTCATGTAAATCATGTCATCTATGGTAGGCCTTACCCATCTCCTTCATTTTCTACTTTCTCTACATCTATTACTACCTACCAGATTTGTAAAAGCCAAAAAGGTCATTTACCTCCTTCAAGCTACAGCCTTCATTTTTATATCCTACATAATGGCGGTATACCTTTGCTAAATCCTTGATCCAACTTATCATACCAAGAATTTCAAAACATACAATGATGGAACTCACTGATGCCAGCAGAATAATGGGCTTATATAGTCACGTATAAATCAACAATCAAATCAAGCATAGACCCATAGCCCACAGCATACAGGAAACAATCATTGGTAATGAATGACAGGAATAGAAGAAGTGGGCATCATACAGAAAGTATTCACATTATGTACGTTTTGATAGACATGAGGATGTTAGACTATGGAAGGAAAACACTACAGCGAGAGAAATAACATCACCAATTCCTGTTGTATCATCGGCAGGGCATGACTCGTGAGGATGTTAGACCTACGGAAACTAATCAACTTTCAAACATCGGTTCCCTGTTTTTAAAAGACGGTTTTTTTTTTTTTTTTTGATTTATGACAGCCACTCGTACAGTTATTGCCCAACAGTTTTGCTCTCAGTTTGAAGGTGTCCAGCTAATGGCATCTCTAGACTCTTCAACACATAAAACAGGCATTCAAACAGGCTAGCTAAGAGATTCTCATATGCAAGATATGGAAAGAAAATAGCTTATCGAAGCAAATATCCCACTATCAATAAGTAAAGCAACAATTACTTAAATTTACATGTATCTGCATTGAGTAGACATGGGTAATACAGTTAATACAAAACACTTGCCTGGACACGAGGATTTTGAAAATCATCCATGGCGGAGGCAAGGGCAGGTAAGACACGATGATGGTACTGAGTTTGCAAATCCGGACCCAAATCTGTGGACAACTGGCCAATGCCATTGATAGCAGCCCAACGTACACGTGGATGAGGATCTTGGAATGAATTCAAGACCATTGATACCACTTGTTCCAGGTTCTTTATCATAACCTGCGCCACTCAGATACAAATGAAAAAGTCAGACTCAACCACTCTACTTCCGAACACTAGATAAAAACAAACTACTATAGGATATTAACTGGACATGTATGATTAAACCAAAGTAAGAAAAAGAGTTTCATTTATGCTAAGCAAAGAAGAGCATACAAACACGATGAACCACCCGGGAACAACATTCTATACACTAAAGACAAAGTATGGCAGGAGCGGGGATAATATTCTGTAAACTACGGAAATAGTTGAGTAAAAATCATCAGCATCATTAGGAATTTAAACCTTGGAGCAACCCTCAGCGATTTGGGCTAAGCAAATAAGAGCAGCATGGCGCTTCTGCCACTCGGGAGAAGCCAAAAAAGCCGGCAAAACCTCAGAGGCAACCGGAACTATAGTATTCCCGCCCAACGAAATCGCCAACCTATCCAAACACTCTTGACCAACACTATAATTACTCGATTCACCAGCATCTTCATCCTCAGTATCCGCACTATGCCATACAGGATCATCCTCAATGTCAAGCAACAACTTGATGAGTATGCCAAACAGCCTCTGAATAAACTGCGGCAACTTTCTCATCATCCCTGGCGCCCTCTCCCTGGCCTCGGCCAACGTAATAACAAATTCTATTGCCAAATGTCGTGTCCCCTCCTCCAATGACTCTGCCTCCGCGATTTGGAGCATTGCTCCAACAACGTCAACCAGTTGCCTCCGCAAGAATCTCGGTTCAGTCCCCGCCAAATCAATCAACAACTCGAGTGCCTCCTGAGCAGTTGCCTCCTGTCCCGAATTCAACGCCTCGGTTAGGGTTTGCATCATCGGAGGGAGCAAATCCTGGAACTTATCTCGGTCCGATGATAAATTTAAGCACTGTATGAAGTTTATTGTTGCGCTCAGAGCTGAAATTCGCACATCATAAGTGGAATTGCCGCCTAAACACTGAAGAAACACATTGTGCAGCGTGCTCAAATGCGGAACAAGGGTCGTCTCGCCGATATACTGAGCCAATTGAGCGAAAATCAACAGCGACATCTCCCTCAGCTTTGGATTCTCAGACGTAACGCACTGAAACATAAATGGCAACAACTCCGGCCACTGATTCTCCGGCACAATCGTTGCCGCAAGTTCCGAAATGGTGTCGCACAATTTCCGGGAAATGGTCTTGGTATCCTCGGTCTGTATACACGAAAGTAGAGTCGATTTAAGCATAACCTGAGTCGACTCAGCGAGTTTGGGGTAGATGAACGAGTCGTCACGAGTGAGGAGCTTGCGGAGGAGAATAGCAGCCATGGCGCGGGCCTCGGGATGAAGAGAGGATTGAACGAGTTGAGCGAGTTTGAGGGAGAGCGAGTCAGGGTGGTGGAGTTTGCAGAGGTTGTAGAGTGACTCGGCATGGGAGCGTTGGTCGTTGTTGGTGGACATGAGGTGGGAGATGAGCGAGTCGAAGTGACTCGGATCGGGCCCGAGAATCGCCGCCATTTGTGCGTGGTGTTGCTGAGTCAACTCCGTCGCCATTGTTGATGAGCTGAAGCTTTTTTTTTTTTTCTTTTTTTTTTTTAGGGTTTCGGGTGAGAGCAGGGAGAGAAAAAGAGGGAAGGGGTGGGGGGAGAAATGGAGGCGCCGATGGTATATGAAGTGTGATAACTTTTGAGGGTTTATTTTTCCAGGTTTATGTTATTTGCCTATTACCGAGTACTCCGTACTTCCGTAGTAGTTTGGACCATTTATGTTATTTTGCCTATTACCGAGTACTCCGTAGTAGTTTGGACCATTTATGCCTATTACCGAGTACCCAACGCGAATTGACTTGTTTGGTGTTATGTGGGTGTAATCTTAAAGGGATTTTATTTTGGATTAATTCTGAGAATAATCAGATGTCCTTTATTCCATAAATAATCAGACTTGAATTAATCACGAATAATCCAACTATTCAAGTAACATTCTAATAATGAACTTTGGTCAATTTTAACATGCTTTAATCAATAAATAAAAAAGTGAAAATGGTTTGAATTTTACTTGAAATAAGAGTGAGGCAAAGTTAGAGTCGATTTCACGGTTTTTTTTACGTGTTAGAGTCGATTGAAATTGGTGAAAGTTCATTATTGGAATGTTACTTGAATAGTTGAGATTATTCGTGGATTAATTCAAGTTCGGATTATTTATGGAATAAAAGCATCAGTTTGGATTATTCTTGGCAATTAATCCTTTTATTTTTGGATTTTATTTTTGGGTTTATTGTCAAACACCACCTTTAAAAAACTTATTTTGTCAAACACCACCTTTAAAAAAAAGTTCGCCAATTACCAACTTTAAAAAAATTATTTTGTCAAACACCACATTTTGGCCTGAGTTTGACTTAAGTCAACTAAATTCCGATTTTTTGTCACCGGAGCACGTAATTTTGGAATGAATTTCTAGGTTTATACTTTGTAGGGTAAAGCTTTTGGTTTGAGGGGGTGTGTTATTGAATTTGAGGGATGAAATTCGAATTTAAGAGTAGTAAGAAGAAAAAAATGAAAATAAAACACAATTTCCGATAAGTCAACGTCAGAATTTAGTCAACTCAAGCCAAAAGTCATAGTCGACAAAATATATTTTTTTAAAGGTGGTAATTGGCAAACTTTTTTTTTAAAAGTGGTGTTTGACAAAATAAGTTTTTTAAAGGTGGTGTTTGACAATAAATCCTTTATTTTTTATGTGTCAATTCTCCTTTTGAATCAATAATTTGCATTATTGCTTTGAAGATATTTGCGCCTTATAAATTTCATCTAAACTTATTTATTTTAATCGTACTCACTCTGTCACAGTTATTTGTTTACACTTCTCTCAAGTCTTCCTCATAAAAAAATCAATGTGTAAACTTACTGAAACTGAGAGAGTACATTTATAAAAGGATTTTTTGTCAGACACTACCTTAAATATAGGACGACTGGTGAGGAACTACCTTACATTTATTTTTTTGTGAAGAACTACCTTACATTTCTCAAAGTTTATGATACACTACCAATTAACAAATTCCGTTAATTTTTGGATGTATACTGTAACACCCCGTGTTAATTTAATACAATAATTAGCCATCGATTATTAATTTCAAGTCTTAAATCCCTTCCTAACCTTTTAACCTTCCAAAATCACATTTTAGCAAAAACTTTCGTTTTGAAAAATTTATCGACTTCTGCAACTTTTGAAAAATTTCTTGAATAATAAAATAAATATTTTAGTCTTAGAATTCAAAAGTAGAGATATTTCGAAAAATCGTCAAACGCGCACACATTTACGGTCTTTGACGCCCGACTTTTTAAACCCGATTTATTTCGTAAAAGCATTTTAAAATATCAAGGGGACATTTACTAACATAAATAGTAATATTGACTCTAGTATTCAAGTTGGCATTTATGTCTTCTAATTACATTATAATTAAACATTATTTTCATTAAAAATCAAACATTATCTAATACATTACTTAACCTAATTCATTACAACATTTCCCATCTTTATTATACTAAATGACAGTTTTCGCTGACATCATCAATGTCACATGTCGCGATTCTGTGCATTTTTTTCCCGCCAAAATGCAATGATAACATCATTCATCATACTCTACGTTTTTAAGTCTAGGTTCATTATCTACGATTATAATTTCTCAATTCATATTCACACTTATGTTATACATAAATAAAATAATAAAAGTTTAGTTTTATTAACAATTTTGTAATATGTATTTTAAATTAACTACTTTTATTTTAATATTTTACTTTTCATTAAATATATCTAAAATAAAATATAAAAATAAGTACTTAATCTATTATTTCGTTTGTAACTCATATTAAAGTTTCAAATATGTACTTGTAATAGCTAATTAACTTTTTTTTAACAATATATTTATTCTCTATTCACTACTTGCTTATTTTTAATATTTATTTCATTTAATATTTTCTAATGGAAAATAAATGTTGTACAGTCTATAAAATAAAATTTATGCCGGTCATATATTTTAGCTATTTTATATAGATTCTTTGTTTTTTCATTAATATATTTATGTACAGTAAAATATCATTAAAATGATTATTATTTTATTTTCCTATTGATTTATTACTTATATTTTTGTTAGTTAAAAATAATTTAAATCTATAAGAATCACAAGATCAATGCACGGGATCTAAACTAGTTATTTTCTAAGTGCAAAACCAACTCATTTTTGCTCTCATTTAGCCTACCCCTTTACTCACTTTTCTCTCTTTATTTTTCTTCCATTTTCATCCAAAAACCTCATAAATAAAACCTATAATATTTCCTTAATAATTCACTAGTATTCCTAGTTATTCTTTGGGTATTTGAAGCTTATTTAGTTACGGGTTTTGTTGAAGGTGCAGACGGGTATTTGGGTGAAGCTTTGGACTTAGATAATATAATCGATCCGGATAACCAATAGCTTGTCGATCAAGGTGACTAGTTATATCTCATTTTAACCTCTTTTGTAAATTAATTTGATTTTTATTATGATTTTATAAGTATGATTTTTATGTTCAAAATATGTTAAACATCATTATGTGTACTAGTATGCTTATGTGTGTGGAACCCGGGAATCGACGAGGGACCCAACTCGGCGTTTTGCGTAAGGGCGCTTTAAGTTAAAAAGACTAATTTAATGATTGTAATGATTATTACAATAGTTGGTAGACCAACAAAGCATTTCTTAGTTGGTAGACCAACAAAGCATTTCTTAGTTGGTAGACCAACAAAGCATTTCTTAGTAGTTCGATTTTAATGATTGTAATGTCTAGATCATGTAATTGCTAGCAGGTACGTTTTCATTCTCCTTGTGGATAGAGTAAGTGCTCGAGACATAGAGCTTTTCCTCCATGGCTTGGAGTTTCTTAGCGTGCCTATCGGCCTCTTCCTTGATCTTGAGTTCCATACGTTCCACTTCAGTGGCGTGATGGGTCAAAAGGCCTTCTAGGTCGGCGGTCAGCTTTGCGACTTGGTCACGGAGTGCGTTAACTTCCTCGTTGTCGGCCATTTTGCGGGTGTATGTTCGTTTTTTGTAAGGGATTATTACACGATGCTTAGTGCGGCGAGTATCCAGCTGAGGCCTGCATTTCACTTCGATATTAGTGACACGACTCGACCCACTAGACTTACCAACATTCTAAACATTCATTTTTAGCTCATTTCTTTGTTTAGAAAGACCTTTTATGTTTTGAAAAGAGGAGGTTTTCGAAAAGGCTTTAGCTAAAGGAAACTTTTGAGGCGAGGATGCGTGCGCGCGTCTCGTCTCGATGTTAAAAGGTTTTGCTTTGCACCCGTCGAGTTGATATCGGTAATTTGCCGAGGTGAGCTCGAGTTCGGATGTGTAAAAGAGAAAGGATTCGACTCGAGAGTGGTTAACAAGTCGAGTCGAGGATGTTAAAAGTGGAGTCTAGGTCGTATGACCTAGAGGACTAAATCCACGAGCTTGGGTTTCAGTCCTTGCTCGGGTTTTTGCTTGTTAGTGAAAAAGGGAATTTTGAGAAAGCTTGTTTCAAAAATTCGCGATAGTTTTGTTTGAAAAGTGTTAGTTTGTTAGATGTTAGGTTCATTTATCTTTGAAAGCGTTTAGCGAGTTTTGAAGATATGAATGCAGATGCTTTGCGTTTTGAAAGGGACCATGGGGTGCATGGCCTCGAACTTGTACGTATGACTCAAAAGGGGTGAAAAATGAGTCAGTCGGGTACACCTCCAACTACCTCGAGTACGCTTTGGCAGATACTTAACCCCTCCATTTCCTTACGCCGGGGCGATAGGTTTTCTGAAGGGAGCACTGGGGGGTCGAGATAGCCGTTTACGGCAAGCCGTGGAGGGGCGAAAGGAAAGCTAGTCCGGCATGTGCTTTATCGAGTGGACAAGCCTGCATGTGGGAACCACCTCTCGAGGGTGAAAGGGTGCCTAGATTCCAAAAGGAATGGACTCTAAACGAATGTGCATAGCTCAAATATGTATACATGGATTGTTCAAGGCTTTCAAGTTTCACCTTTTTATTTTTAAAAGAAAAAGCTAGTTTTAAGTTTTTTTTTTTTAAAAAAATAAAATCTCCCCAACGGTGTCGCCAAACTGTGGAACCCGGAAATCGACGAGGGGCCCAACTCGGCGTCTTGCGTAAGGGCGCTTTAAGTTAAAAAGACTAATTTACAAAAACCTTTAAAACTGTTTTGGAGTCGCAACCTAATTATCGCGGAAATTAGGAACCTGCTATCATGTCTTAAGCTTAAAGACATGTCCTAGATTTTGGAGCACGCCGACACCCCTAGATCTAAGGCTTGTGAAACCAGAATGGATTCGGGATGAGGGTACTTTAGAAAAAGAGTTCAATTAATGATTTATGAAAACCTTTTAGAAAAGCCTATGTAAAAATAGCCTCTACTGACCTAGAACAATCCATGTAAGATGATATTTGAGCTAATGTTATCGCTACGTACAAGTGCGAAAAGGTTTGTAAAAGAATGCAGATCTGCAGATCTGAAAAGATTGTTTAAAACCCTCAGTTTAGCGTGTTTACCTTGTGCACGAATACGGTTCAGTTAAAGGTCGATTTCATTGTTTTAAGTTGATTTTAATGCAAAATAAGAAGGTGCAAGATACATCCAAATAAAATAAAGTTCAATTGTCCATTGGTTTATTTTATAAGAATTGATTCTTATGCGACTTTGGCGTGCCAACGGATATGGAGTGTACCCGAAGTAATAAGAACACTTGGAAGGCTAGCGCGCTCGGTGCCAAAGCCGGGGGGGCGCTAAAGTGTAATTCCCTTTGTTAGTCCATAGAAAATAAGAAAAAGCTTTGATCCAAGTGGATCGGTACCTACCTTGTCCTGGCGCTTCAGATCTGGGCAGAGCTTCGCTTCTTGAACTTAAAAGGAGGATGAATTCAACACGGGATGGTGTGTTGAACTCAGGGATTTGAGTGCGTGAGGCTTTGAGAGAGTTTTGAGGTGTGTTTGCTGTGAAAGCTGGTTGTAAATTGTGTTTTCCGAGGTCAGGTATAGGGGAGTATATATACTAAAAATCTCGGAGAAATTAGGAAATCCGGGGATAAAAACAAGCCAGGGAACCGCATAGGCTTATGCGGTTGCCCAAGGAAACCGCATAAGCTTATGCGGTTGCCACCCCAAACCGCATAAGGCTATGCGGTTTGTGGGTGTGGCTTTTTCTCTAGTTTCCTAGTTTCGGTTTGATTATATCTCTAAAAGATACGGTATAATCTTAACCTTGCACGTCAAGAAAACACCTGGGATATTTCTGAGATATTTGTGATGTTCAGGGCTTTGGAGTGCGGGCCAAAGGCTGGGCTTGGGCTCGGTTTTGGGCCCGAGACCCGGAAAAATGAAAAAGGTGTATTTGCATAGATTTTGTGAAATAAGATAACCCGTGAGGCTATATTTTGTGTAAGAGGAGGGTAAAGGGAATATCTAGCCACCGGGCCTAAATTTAGGAATTTAGGAATGCTGAATCAGACCTTGTTAGCGTAAAAGGGCTAATTGTAGTGCAAATGCGAAGCTTATGCCAAATGAAGCAGGACGAGGACCTAGCTAAACGCCAAATGGCCAAAATGAACGTTTATTTAAAGCGATGTGAAGCGACCTAAATCATTTTAACATTTCAAAACGACTCAAAATGAATTCGACATTATTAGTGTAGGAATATACAACACGATATTACTACTAAAAATGTTAATCGTATTAACATGCCCAAGATTATACAAAAAGACATTAATATGAATAACAAAAGAATAGAAATAACCTTTCTAAACTTCGATAAACGGCCTATGAACCTCCTAAAACGTACCCGAATTACGTTTTAAAACCAATATTCAAAGTAGAATATCTCTTATCAATTGCACCCAAAACGCTTTATGAAATGCCTTGAGTTTATGCTAGAAAACAAAGTATAATATATTACGATTAATATATAAAGTGTTTAGGAAATATGATGAGTGAAAAATGTGAGAAAACTCTCTTTTTTTCCTCTCCTTCTACTCGACACACACACCCATACAACATACAAAAATTTCTCCTACTTCTAATGAGTAGAGAAGTTAGTATATAAGTGTGTTTAATGGGGAGTTTCTTGAGTTAGTGGGGAGAAGTTATTTAAGTAATGGTGAGTAGTGATTGACCAACTAATAACTACCCATCACAACAAAATAAACAAACTAAAAACAATATACATACATACACATCACACGACACACTTGTAAATGTGTGTTGTGTGCATTTTGTTTTTAGTATTTTAAATGTACATTACATGTAAAATCATATGTATAATACGTATTTAATTAATTGATTATCGTATAATACAATAGATTAAATAACATAACTTATAGCATCATTTTAACTATAAATATCAAATATATTTATAATATAAATGTAGCTCATAACTATTATACACACATGAATTAACACTTAATCCAGCTCATCTAGCTGAATTAACATTTAATTCAGCTCACCCACTAATTTATTTCCAACTTTCTAACTGTTTAGATATAATTAAGGCATCAATGTAATCACATTACATTTCATAAAATCGTCCTATAGGTGTGGCCAGATAAGGACCGGTGATCACCGCCATCTATATGTGACAAGAACGTCAAACTTTCTAGCAAGCCAACCGTTCTTAGATATCGTTAATCGGTGATTGTAAATACAAGTATCCTTTGTGTTCCTGTAAGAGATTTAATAAATTAATCACACTAACTGTGGAGGACACTAGCTCCAACAATCTCCCACTTGTCCTACAAGTGCCTGTGTGTGATTAACGATTCTCATATCCATATAAATCTCCCACTCAATGGTAGACATATTTGCAAAGTCGTACTTTCGCAAGGTCGTACTTTCGAGCATGGCCATGCATTTCAGTTACTACTCCTCGAGTGGCCCTGAGATTAAAAAAACAGATTGGATATTTCCTTTGACTCGAATCTTGCAGATTAAAGCACAGTATGAAATGACCCAGAAAAAATCTACTTGGCCTCCTTTTACGGTGCGACCACGAGAAAGAAACCAAAGTCACCCAAAAACTGCCCTTATCTCAAGATACAGTCGACAGTCAAAAAGAATCGACTCTAGGAACACAATGAACGTCCTATCCACGACCAGGCATAATGTCTGTACATTTAGGACTTCATATAAGTGGTCACTATGTCCTACGCAGTATCCTCTATACCTCGCATATGTGTTTGATCAGACATCACATGTCCTTATGGTTGTTGAACCTACCATCAATCAACCCACATTCTAATCACCTAGAGTTATCAGCTCACTTTGGTGATTATGGACAAAACATATATAAAGTAAATCAGTTCACTCAGTGACGTTCAATATTGTCACACAATCCACATGAAATACGATATATAAAGAAAAAAAAGTGATGATTACAAAATAGAAGTTTGAACAGATACATTATCTAAAAACAAACTAATGAAAATCAGGAACACTCTTTAGTCCCATTGATACAATATGTTCAACATGTTTATTGTACGATAAAGACTTCGTGAGAGGGTCCGCTATGTTGTCATCCGTGACAATCTTGCAAATCTCTATCTCCTTTTGCTCCACGTAATCTCGTATCATATGAGCCTTCCATGACACATGTCTAGACTTATTGCTAGATTTAGGCTCTTTAGCTTGGAATATGGCACCACCGTTATCACAATAAGCGGTGATCGTGTCATTCGCACTAGGAACTACCATTAGTCCTTGTAAGAACTGATGCATCCATATTGCCTCTTTAGCTGCCTCGGAAGCTGCAATATACTCAGATTCTGTTGTGGAATCTGCTGTGACTGATTGCTTGGAACTTTTCCAACTCATTGCCGCACCATTAAGTGTAAAAACGAATCCGGATTGAGACTTAGAATCATCTCTATCCGTTTGGAAACTAGCATCTGTGAAACCTTTTGCACATAACTCTTTGTCTCCACCATATACTAACATCCAATCCTTAGTTCTTCTCAAGTACTTAAGGATGTTCTTAACAGCAATCCAGTGACTTTCACCTGGATCCTTTTGGTAACGACTCGTCATACTAAGTGCGAATGTGTAGATACCCGTATCCGTACCCCCCAAAAAGCAACCCGATGATGAAAATGGACTTTTATGCATGTTTTATAAATAGACGAAACGGTACAAAGTGTCTAAAACATTTTAGTCATTTTTAACGTATTATTTTAGAATTTGCATATTTCGTAAAATTGAACATTAATTTTGTCGCCTATTTTAAGCTAAAATACGACACGATTATTCAAGCCCACAAAAGCAACTCAAAAAGCAGCCCACAAAAACGGCCTCACAAAAACCAACCCGCAACTACAAAATACGCACTCAAAACGGGCCAACTCACCTCACGAGTCATATTTTCGTAAAACCAAATTTTACGATATTACAAAATAATACAAAACGAGACGATTTTATTTAGAGCCAAAATCGAAAAACACGACAAAAACCGAAATGCGAAACACGAAAATAAGGAAACGCAAGTTAACCCAACAAAGGGTTAATAACCCTTGGATAAAAGCATGAGCCTCGACAAAATGTCAGCCCAAAACGTCACAGCAGCCTTTTTCTCAGCCCAAAGCAAAAACACAACACTATACAAGTCGCCTGTTGACAGGCGACTTGTTTTTAAGTCGTCTGTCAACAGACGACTACTTTTGCCCCTAATTTTGCTACAGACGACTTCTTTTGGGCCTGGGACTCTCTCTGGCGACTTGTTTTCAAGTCGTAAGTTCACTTACGATTTGTTTCACTCCTGGGCCTTGCTATTTCACCTCTTGCGCAAGCCCAACCCTTCTTGCCTATATATATACAACAATACACGTACAACTTTCACACAATTCACTTCTCCCTCTTACACTCACACTTAGCATTTTTCTAAAAACCGTCTTTACGTTTTAAGGTAAATATTTTACCTTCGGACTAGACTTTTTAGACTCGGACAAGGGTTACATTAACCCAACCCGATATTGGCACAACGAACCCGTATTCGTAATACGGTTGTAGTAATTCGGATTCCTAATCCGTCTAAACCCCGCCAATATCGCATAAACAAACGACTCACTGTCACTAAAGCAAACCGACGTTACATTTTACACTTATGCAAATTCTCATTCATGCATTAAACATTGACTAAAACACGGATTCGACATTAATTTGTACCGTTTCAACTAGTCTTTTAAACATGCAAAACTGAGGGTTTTCAAAATACTACAAAAGTCGGAAAATAACGTTTTATATTAATTCAAATCAATGAATTATTATTCCTCGTATATTTCCTAAAGCAAAACGTCGTTGACTTTAACGACTCACATGCATTACTTTGCATTTTTATCGAGTTATATTCGCACTTGTACGTAGCGTTTTACCTGCTCAAAACATCGAAATTAAGCACTTGTTTTCAAACTAGTAGAGACTACTTTACGTAGGCTTTTGATTTCAGTTTTTCATAAAAACGCTTTGATTAACTTTCAAAAGTAACCTTGCCCCGAATCCACTCTGGTTTCACAATAACCTTAGGAGGAGAGGTATCGACGCGCCTTGAATTCTAAGACACGCGTCTTATAATTTAAGACGCATTGACAAGGTCCCAAATTCCTTTAAAATTTGGTGGCGACTCCATTTGCAAAACGATTTTCAAGCACTTAAGCAATGATATCCCCCATAGCAATATTCGCACACTTTTGCACTTATGCAATTTTTCTCGCGTAGCGCCTTGCTCCTATTTGAGCCGGCCCGCGCGAGGCGTCGAGATAGGTCCGATCCGGGTACCTTCAGTTGGCGACTCCGCTGGGGACTTAGCTGTTTTTATTTTTAAGAAAAACTTTTTCTTTTATTTTAAAAACACAAAGAGGCAAAGCTTGAAAATTTGAAAACAATTACGCTTTCGATGTTTGAGCAATTTAACGTTCGAGTCAAATCCTCCGGGATTTACGAGCCACACCCCTCGAGAATCGACCCCTAATAGCGCTCCCTTCATAAGCGAGACTATTCTGGACAAATCGAGTTCTCACCCCTTCACGATTACAAGTACGGTATCCGTACAAACGATCGTAACAGTCAAACTTGGACGCTCTAGGACCCGTATTGAATCCACACTTTGACGTGTGTGATCTTGCGGATAACCCTACACAAACGTTGCGGGAATGACCGGAGGGAACCTTACCCAAAAGCCAAAAACCCATGTCTTATACGTACAAATGCGAAGCTATAGTACCCTCACTATAGTCGTCTTTCAAACAAACTCATGCAAAATAATTTCAAAGCATATGCATTCATAGACGTCTTTTCAAAATACGCTTTCAAACATTTTTGAAAAGTCATACTTTCAAAAAACACTAACGTCAGGCTTACTGAACTATCGTCAAACGAACCAGACAAACAACACGCCGCGACATTCAAACTCGATCAGAAATAATCACTACATTTCCGATCCTTTACAAAACATAAATGAGTTATACGACTGACGTATCGTCATAATTCATTTATCGCAAAGCATTTCACAAAGCAAAACCCCAAAATGTCAATTCATTTCGGGTATTTTAATCAAAACAACCACTTTTACACTACACAATTTACACTATGCATTCGCAACAACTTCGGGCCGAGTGACTCTCTAGTCATCTCGACCTAAACAAACATCTTTTCAAAAACAAACAAAACACGGGATCGTTCAAGCACGAACCCGTCATCTTACATGTCAAATCAGCTGGCTTATCGTCATTTTGGTTCGACTTTCTATAGCACATGTAACAACCTGGTTTTTAGTCGACTTTAATTACTAAGGCGGAAATTAATTAAGTCTTAAACCAGCGTTATTAATTATACATAAACCCAAATATTACAACCATCGTTCAAGAGTTGAATGAAACAACTCTAAATACGGTACTTTAAAAGAGTAGCGTTAAATATATTACATATCTCTCAAAAGCAACAAAAGTAAAGCGTAAAAACGTCTCGTGGCCCCGTCCAAAAACCAGCTCCCGGTCCACGATCATCCTGCACAATAAACTGATGGGGTGATGCTCACGAGCGATGACAAAGGACTAGCTATGCTCATACTTACCCTCGATTTCAATTACTTTGGTTTATTACTATCGCTTTATAACTATAACATTATGATAAAACATAAACATGCTTATTCAAATAGCATATAAAGACATATAAGTCATAATAAGCATGCGGTTTAAAGCGATAAATCATATAAGCATGATATTCAATTAGGAAGGCAAATAATGTATAATAGCATAGCAATAGTGTCACAATATACCACAGGATTACAAAGCGATATCAGATCGCATACAAACATATATAATGTATCATAATCATCATACAGACTCGATTCATTTCAGAAAGTTGTGGTCTTTAATTTTCAAGATGGTACACACTCGTTCTCATTTAATCGGACAACAAACAACACATACCGCTACGAGCCCGACCGCGAGTAGGCCTTTGTACTGATCGATTGCATCTCACTTCCATAGTGCAGAGGCTTACTCGACTCGTAAACCACGCCGAATACTATAATACTTGCATCTCATCCTCTAGTGTTCGAAATGATTCGAACTTCAGATACAATCTCGTCAAGTGATCTGTACATGTGGCAAGAACGAATGCTAGTGTCGCGCCCACTAAGAACGAAACACGGCAAGGAGACTTGAACCGCTATAATCGGCATTAATCGCCACGGTGCCACTGGTAACTTTAGCGAAATAGGGAATAAAACCCTAGTCTAGTACATGTACACTAGTATCCAATTTAAGAATGGGCTATGCTAATCATAGAGCACCTTAACTCGGGATAAAACGACTATTTCCTAAAGCCCTGAGACAAAAGCCTTGGCATATTCATTATCTTGTCCAAGAATGGCGACCGCCACAAGACTATCTTAACCCCACTTCACTCACGATTGGCGTTCCCTTATCCGAGGCCCAAGCTTGACCTTTTATTTAAACATACTCATGATTTATTATTTATTTGATATTACATATCACATGTTTCTGCACTCTCCTAGTCTCATCGCCAAACGTTTAAGTATTTGTAGGTTTCATATGATCACATAACACGTTCGTTTATTATTTGAAGTGTTGTTAATTATTAACGTTTTCAAGTTTCTAAATTGAAACGTTTAATAGTATGTCGATTTTATTTATGTGTTTTTCAAACACTTTAGGTCATTTACTTCTTCATTTTAAATTTTCTATACTTAGTAAAATTTTTAATTATTTTCAGTATTTCACTATTCACTTTTCACTATTCATCGTATTTTATTATTCCTCGTATTTACTATTCATCGTATTTTATACGTACTTTTATACTTATACTTATTATTATTTTTGTTTATACTTAAGGTATTTTAGTATAATACAAATCTTGTTTTTATTTCCTAAGTACAAATTTTTAGTTTCAAAGTCGTTAGGTTGGTTTTGTACTTAGGCGATTTTTGAAAATATTCTAAAGTCTAGTTTTAAAAAGCGTCAAGTTCGGTTTGTATTTAGTCATTTATGAAAATATCTAAAAATCATAGTTTCAAAAATGTTAAGTTCATTTTGTATAAAGTGATAATGATTTTCATTTTAAAATATTAGTTTTAAAAATGTTAAGTTCAATTTGTAAAAAGTGATAATGATATTCATTTTAAAATAAGACTCAGTTAAATTTAGTAAATACTATTTATTTAAGTTAGTGATAGTATAGTGGATGATTCATTTATAGTCCGTATGTCCCAAATTCAATAATCCAATAGCAAAGGTAGTACCACACGATTAAATTCATTTTTATAACGGTTACATATTTTTATCGGTTTATAATATTTTGTTTATAACTAAATCGATTTATACAAAAATTCAATTCTAACTACTATTTAACTTTAGTGACTTAGTGATAATTTCATTTTAGTCAAATTTAGTCCATTTAATTTGGATATGCCGTGTATATGTATACTATGTCGAAATTGATTTATTTCTTTTAATTTCTTAATTCTAACTTATTAATTACTAATTAAATTATTTTAACAATAAACTAAAAAGTGATAAAACAAAATTTAACCCTAAAAATAGGCCTAATGCCGTGAGCATGTATAGGTGGTTCTAAAATTTCATTTTTCGATTTTATCGGTTTTTAGCTTAAAGTCTTTATATTTTAATTATTCTAATTATACTAAATCGGTTTAAACTAAAATGAAATTTACTAAAAAATTTCATTTATATTTATGAATAGTGTTTTTTCAACACTTTAATTTTCTAACTTGTTAATCTAAATGATTTATAATGTTTTAAGTGGATTTATATTATAAGACTAACATTATATAAAGTAATAACCAAACATAAACACAAAATAATAACAAACATAAACTAAAACAAAATCAAAGAGAGTAAAAATGAAGAACACACATGAACATCAACATGAGTTTGCAAGAACAACAAAATAAACTTCAAGAACACTATTTTCATTTTTAACAACTTATGTTTTATTTTCCTAATTTAATTTTTTTCACATGAACACATCTATTTTAACTAACTTATTCTAACATATTATTTACAAAAATTAAAAGTGAAAATATATTAAAAAAAATGGGAAAAACCGTGTATATTCATGTATGTGTATAAATTTTCATTTTCGATTTTTAATCACTTTAAACTCATTTTTAATATTTCACATAATTTTTATATAACATTACTACTTCATTAAAACATAAATAAACATAAAAATCATATGAACATAAATTAAAAATGCTCAAAATTAATTTAACTAACATATGAACAACATTACTACAATTACACTATTATCATTATTACCTATTTATTATCATTTTATTATATAACACATAAACATATAAGTTCATACAAGTGATGTTTAACATATTTAACATAATTTTCATACTCATAAAATTATAATAACAAAACAAACTAATTTACTAAAAGAATAATACAAGACAAAGCTAGTCACCTTAATTAGGAAGTTAAGCGTCAGATCTAAAATAAATTTTAGATCGGATTTTTCTTCACCCATAACCCATGTTATTTACCCAAATAATCCATGTAAGTTAGCTCCTAAAATACCCATTAATGAACTTAGAACACTTATGATTTATTAGAAATATTATTAAGGTTTTAAGTTAAGTGTTTTTGGATAAAAATGAAAGAAAATAAATGGGAGAAAAGGAGAGGAAGTGGCCGGCTAGAAGAGGAGAGAAATGAGGGTGTTTTTGCTCTTGTGAAATAATGAAACAAAAGGTAGTATAATTTGGGAGAGTATGGTATTGTGTTGTATAAGTTTAGTTAAATTAGAAATAATGTTTAAATGTAATTTAGATGTGATGATGAATATAGAGTATAAAGAAGGGAAGTGATGTTGTAGTATACTTGTAGGGTGGCTTGTGTAAGTGTAGAGGAGGCTAAAGTTGTCTTGCATGTGTTTAAAGTGGCCGGCCTAATGGTGGCTCACATGGGCTCGATTTTTCGTTTTGGAAATTTTCGATTTCTGGCGTCTGTAAAAGTCTTGAAATAAAATATATGATTCTAAAATAATGTTTAGAAGTAAGATTGAAAATGAAAATGAAAATAAAACTTGAAGTGTGATTAAAATAAAAATTGGGTTTTGGCTCCTCAATTTTGATTAAAAATTTACTAGTCAGAAATATATATTTTTGGATGAAAGTTAATGATTTAAATAATTAGAATCAAACGTCAAAAAGTTTATCAGTTTAGATTAAGTATAACTTCAAATATCGACAATTTAGGAGAAAGCTAGTTTAATAGAAATGAAATAGTAATTAGATTTTTAATATAATATGATTTATTAAAAATAATCAAAATGATTATATTATTGATGTTAAGTTTACTTTTTGAAAAATAAAAAGAAAGTGGAAGAGGATAAGGTGGTTTGATTTTTTTGATTTGCGTGTTTGAAATTGTTGACCCGAATTTTCAGAGACGGAAAAAGTATAAGTGTTCATTTTTATAAAATTTGAAATGTGTTTCTTTTTCAATTCTGAATATAATAGAACAAACTCTATTTTTCAAAATTTTTAAATTTGTACTTAGGAAAATTTAATATCATTTGGCGAAAAAAATTCAGACGCATTTTTATAATAAAGAAAAAGGATGAATTTAATTTAAGGAATTAAATTCTTTTATTATATTGTGTTAAAATAACACGGGGTGTTACAAACCTACCCCCTTAAGAAAAGTTTCGTCCCGAAACTTGAATAGAGTGAATAACTGCTCGAGGTTAAACAAGACAGTTAGAGAAGATGACAAGTTTTAACAGATTTCGATAATGACTTTTTATTTTGGTGGAATAAGAATTTTCCAAAATGTATGAATGTTTGAACTATTATAAGGATGTTAGATAAAGTGGAAAGATTGTAGGATATAATCATTTTATATGTACAAATGGGATATTTTGAATTAATATAGAAATGTTGCTAGATTATTATTTCTGAAATCGACTCCAAAGGGATTTTCAAGATGGTGGGGCCTAGAAGTTTTGTACGGAATTAATTTAAAATAAAATTATAAGGGTTTTAAAATAAAACAAATTTTAATTTTATTTGAAATTAAATATATAGTTTAAAATTGGTTGAAGTAAGGATTTTAAATAATTTTAATCAATGATTTTAAACCATAATATTTTGTCCTACCCCCTTAAGAAATTTTAAACATATTTATCAAATTCAAGAGAAAAGCTAAAGATTCATTTTAAAGGTTGAGAATTCAGAAATAGGTATTGATAAGTTTAAAATTTTGAAAATAATCAAATTCGATCGTAAATGAGGTAAATAATTTACGATTTAAAACATAGAAATTTCAAGGTATTTAAAATAACGAAATTAAATTTTTGAATTAAATGAATAAGATTCAAGGATATTTTAAAGGGAAAACATAAATGTTAACTTTTAGAAGATGATTAGAAATTATAAAATTTTCGAAGATCTTTAAATTTTGAAAAAAAGATAGTAAATTTAGAAGATTGAAATGTGATAAATTTTGAAAGTTTTTGAGAATAAATTAAAAGAGGTTTACAAAATTGTTAAGTAAGAATGAAATCATTTTACGAATTTAAGACGAGGAATGAAAGTTCATTTGAAAAGTAGTCATTAGGAATTTTAGATTTAGGAAATTAGAGAATTAGAAGGAAAAGGTTAAGGAGGTTAAAATTTTTAAAAGAGAGCGAAATAAAATTTTGGTTAGAGAGAATAATTAGATGAAGTTGTAGAAATCCTTTCTGCGACAGAAACCTTCTAGATCTTCAACGTCTCATCAGTTGTAAGGTCCTTGATACATCCAGTTGTTGCGTTTGAGGTCTTGTCGTCAGGTATTCGATTAATGGCTTCGATCTTCGAGATTTAAACTTATTACTTAGATTTTATATCCGAGGATAATTGTTAGTCTAGTTAGTCACATCAGCAAGTAGCAAGCATACGATAGTTAGTGTATTTTATTTTGAGGGAAGTAGTTCGTTATTTAAAAGTCCTTAGTCCATGGTCGGTCCTTAAGGTTTCTACCCACTCTCACACTTTAAAGCGATTTCAAGTTATTATTTAAGTGATCTAATAAAAGAAAATCTAATTTATTATTTGATCCTATTAGTCTATGCCTGACATACGATATGAATGTCCGGCCCAGGTGTCTCTCGTTAGGTAAGCATAAATCGCATTAGGCCATTTATGTTACGGTCACGAGTCAGCTCTGATACCAATCAGAATAACCTGGTTTTTAGTCGACTTTAATTACTAAGGCGAAATTAATTAAGTCTTAAACCAAATAAGTATTAATTATACATAAACCCAAATATTACAACCATCGTTCAAGAGTTGAATGAAACAACTCTAAATACGGTACTTTAAAAGAGTAGCGTTAAATATATTACATATCTCTCAAAAGCAACAAAAGTAAAGCGTAAAAACGTCTCGTGGCCCCGTCCAAAAACCAGCTCCCGGTCCACGATCATCCTGCACAATAAACTGATGGGGGGATGCCCGCTGAGCGGACAGTGACTAGCTATGCTCATACTTACCCTCGATTTCAATTACTTTGGTTTATTACTATCGCTTTTATAACTATAACATTATGATAAAACATAAACATGCTTATTCAAATAGCATATAAAGACATATAAGTCATAATAAGCATGCGGTTTAAAGCGATAAATCATATAAGCATGATATTCAATTAGGAAGGCAAATAACAGATAATAGCATAGCAATAGTGTCACAATATACCACAGGATTACAAAGCGATATCAGATCGCATACAAACATATATAATGTATCATAATCATCATACAGACTCGATTCATTTCAGAAAGTTGTGGTCTTTAATTTTCGAAGATGGTACACACTCGTTCTCATTTAATCAGACAACAAACAACACATACCGCTACGAGCCGACCACCGAGTAGGCCTTTGTACTGATCGATTGCATCTCACTTCCATAGTGCGAGGCTTACTCGACTCGTAAACCACGCCGAATACTATAATACTTGCATCTCATCCTCTAGTGTTCGAAATGATTCGAACTTGAATACAATCTCGTCAAGTGATGTGTGCATGTGGCAAGAAGGAATGCTAGTGTCGCGCCCACTAAGAACGAAACACGGCAAGGGGACTTGACCCGGTATAATCGGCATTAATCGCCAGGGTGCCCTGGTAACTTTAGCGAAATAGGGAATAAAACCCTAGTCTAGTACATGTACACTAGTATCCAATTTAAGAATGGGCTATGCTAATCATGAAGACCTTAACTCGGGATAAAACGACTATTTCCTAAAGCCCGAGACAAAAGCCTTGGCATATTCATTATCTTGTCCCAAGAATGGCGACCGCCACAAGACTATCTTAACCCCACTTCACTCACGATTGACGTTCCCTTTATCCGAGGCCCAAGCTTGACCTTTTATTTAAACATACTCATGATTTATTATTTATTTGATATTACATATCACATGTTTCTGAACTCTCCTAGTCTCATCGTCAAACGTTTAAGTATTTGTAGGTTTCATATGATCACATAACACGTTCGCTTAGTATATGAAGTGTTGTTAATTATTAATGTTTTCAAGTTTCTAAATTGAAACGTTTAATAGTATGTCCAATTTTATTTATGTGTTTTTCAAACACTTTAGGTCATTTACTTCTTCATTTTAAATTTTCTATACTTAGTAAAATTTATAATTATTTTCGATGTTCACTATTCACTTTTCACTATTCATCGTATTTTATTATTCCTCGTATTTACTATTCATCGTATTTTATACGTACTTTTATACTTATACTTATTATTATTTTTGTTTATACTTAAGGTATTTTAGTATAATACAAATCTTGTTTTTATTTCCTAAGTACAAATTTTTAGTTGCAAAGTCGTTAGGTTCGTTTTGTACTTAGGCGATTTTTGAAAATATTCTAAAGTCTAGTTTTAAAAAGCGTTAAGTTAGGTTTGTATTTAGTCATTTATGAAAATATCTAAAAATCATAGTTTCAAAATGTTAAGTTCATTTTGTATAAAGTGATAATGATTTTCATTTTAAAATATTAGTTTTAAAAATGTTAAGTTCAATTTGTAAAAAGTGATAATGATATTCATTTTAAAATAAGACTCGATTAAATTTAGTCAAATATTTATTTAAGTTAGTGATAGTATAGTGGATGATTCATTTATAGTCAGTATGTCCCAAATTCAATAATCCAATAGCAAAGGTAGTACCACACGATTAAATTCATTTTTATAATCTGATTTACATATTTTTATCGGTTTATAATATTTTGTTTATAACTAAATCGATTTATACAAAAATTCAATTCTAACTACTATTTAACTTTAGTGACTTAGTGATAATTTCATTTTAGTCTAATTTAGTCCATTTAATTTGGATATGCCGTGTATATGTATACTATGTCTAAATTGATTTATTTCTTTTAATTTCTTAATTCTAACTTATTAATTACTAATTAAATTATTTTAACAATAAACTAAAAAGTGATAAAACAAAATTTAACCTAAAAATAGGCCTAATGCCGTGAGCATGTATAGGTGGTTCTAAAATTTCATTTTTCGATTTTATCGGTTTTTAGCTTAAAGTCTTTATATTTTAATTATTCTAATTATACTAAATCGGTTTAAACTAAAATGAAATTTACTAAAAAATTTCATTTATATTTATGAATAGTGTTTTTTCAACACTTTAATTTTCTAACTTGTTAATCTAAATGATTTATAATGTTTTAAGTGGATTTATATTATAAGACTAACATTATATAAAGTAATAACCAAACATAAACACAAAATAATAACAAACATAAACTAAAACAAAATCAAAGAGAGTAAAAATGAAGAACACACATGAACATCAACATGAGTTTGCAAGAACAACAAAATAAACTTCAAGAACACTATTTTCATTTTTAACAACTTATGTTTTATTTTCCTAATTTAATTTTTTTCACATGAACACATCTATTTTAACTAACTTATTCTAACATATTATTTACAAAAATTAAAAGTGAAAATATATTAAAAAAAATGGGAAAAACCGTGTATATTCATGTATGTGTATAAATTTTCATTTTCGATTTTTAATCACTTTAAACTCATTTTTAATATTTCACATAATTTTTATATAACATTACTACTTCATTAAAACATAAATAAACATAAAAATCATATGAACATAAATTAAAAATGCTCAAAATTAATTTAACTAACATATGAACAACATTACTACAATTACACTATTATCATTATTACCTATTTATTATCATTTTATTATATAACACATAAACATATAAGTTCATACAAGTGATGTTTAACATATTTAACATAATTTTCATACTCATAAAATTATAATAACAAAACAAACTAATTTACTAAAAGAATAATACAAGACAAAGCTAGTCACCTTAATTAGGAAGTTAAGCGTCAGGATCTAAAATAAATTTTAGATCGGATTTTTCTTCACCCATAACCCATGTTATTTACCCAAATAATCCATGTAAGTTAGCACTAAAAATACCCATTAATGAACTTAGAACTCTTATGATTTATTAGAAATATTATTAAGGTTTTAAGTTAAGTGTTTTTGGATAAAAATGAAAGAAAATAAATGGGAGAAAAGCAGAGGAAGTGGCTAGGCTAGAAGAGGAGAGAAATGAGGGTGTTTTTGCTCTTGTGAAATAATGAAACAAAAGGTAGTATAATCTGGGAGAGTATGGTATTGTGTTGTACAGGCTTAGTTAATTTAGAAATAATGCTCAACTGCAATCTAGATGTGATGCTGCATATAGAGTCTAAAGAAGGCATGTGATGTTGTAGTATACTTGTAGGGTGGCTTGTGTAAGTGTAGAGGAGGCTAAAGTTGTCTTGCATGTGTTTAAAGTGGCCGGCCTAATGGTGGCTCACATGGGCTCGATTTTTCGTTTTTGGAATTTTCGATTTACGCGTACGCGAAAAGTCTTGAAATAAAATATATGATTCTAAAATAATGTTTAGAAGTAAGATTGAAAATGAAAATGAAAATAAAACTTGAAGTGTGATAAAAATAAAAATTGGGTTTTGGCTCCTCGAATTTTGATTAAAAATTTACTAGTCCGAAATATATATTTTTTTGGATGAAAGTTAATGATTTAAATAATTAGAATCAAACGTCAAAAAGTTTATCAGTTTAGATTAAGTATAACTTCAAATATCGACAATTTAGGAGAAAGCTAGTTTAATAGAAATGAAATAGTAATTAGATTTTTAATATAATATGATTTATTAAAAATAATCAAAATGATTATATTATTGATGTTAAGTTTACTTTTTGAAAAATAAAAAGAAAGTGGAAGAGGATAAGGTGGTTTGATTTTTTTGATTTGCGTGTTTGAAATTGTTGACCCGAATTTTCAGAGACGGAAAAAGTATAAGTGTTCATTTTTATAAAATTTGAAATGTGTTTCTTTTTCAATTCTGAATATAATAGAACAAACTCTATTTTTCAAAATTTTTAAATTTGTACTTAGGAAAATTTAATATCATTTGGCGAAAAAAATTCAGACGCATTTTTATAATAAAGAAAAAGGATGAATTTAATTTAAGGAATTAAATTCTTTTATTATATTGTGTTAAAATAACACGGGGTGTTACAGCACATACACACGTAAAAGGCAAGCAATATTTGCTTTTTACTCGTTTTAACATCCTCAAATCGAGTAGCCTATCGCTATTTCGTTTTGATTCCTTTTTCATATCACAATCTAACGATAAGCCCCTTAGCAACATACTGCTAACCTGGGCTAATCAGATGTGATCATACAAAACTTTTTTTTTTACATCGAGACTAGAGATATGTTAACATATCCCTACCTCATAAGCCTCCCGTGTCTTTTCAGCTAAAAAAACACGAGTCGAGTCCTGCACATTTCTTTATACACTTTATTTTGGGTTACAAATGCGAGATCGAGTCTTTTCTTTCATTTTCGAGTCACTAAAGTCTAACGCTTTGCAGGTTTACCCACTAAAGCCTCGGATACACGGCTCGCAGAAGAAACATGGATTCCCATTTCAACCCCACAAATGACAAAGTCGCCCCTCCATCGCCTACACCACCGCTCGTGACCGCTGAGCACATCCAATTGCTCAATGACAAGATTACCAATCTCACGTCTCAGCTTGAACTTTTGGCCGTTATGCAAAAGTTCGAGGCCGAGAAGAACGCTAGACTCTTCGCCAAAGAGTCTGCCCAGCATGCTAAGGAAATTCAATTCCTAGAAGACAAAGTGCGCAACTACAAGCCGACCAAAACTGCAGGTCGCGGTCACCAAGGCAATACATCTCGAACCGCAGCAAAGACTAAACCAGTCAGTGCAGCCGGGGAATGCACTAGCGGCGTCACCTGTGTTCACAACACAGCCTACGCCCGCTACACCTAAGTCATCACCAGACGGGCCATCTTCGTCAAAGCAACGACGAAACTTTGACCCCCTCTACATGCCTTACTCCAAGGCATTGAAAAAGCTCCTAAAGAAGAACATTCTGCGGCTTCCTAGCCCCACCAACATACCACCTAAGCACAAGAAAACAAAGTCATGGAACCAAAACGCCTACTGTGAATTCCACAGGGTTAATGGGCATGACACCGAGGATTGCTTCCGTCTGAAGAATGCAATCCAAGACATGATCGACAACAAGACGATCGAAAAGCCAAACGCGGCTCCTAAACCACCACACCAAAGATAGCGCACTGCGTTTCGCACTATCTTTGTGGGAACATTTCCCATTCTCGAGTGCTCTCATCCGGTTACCACAAACAACCATGAGGTCAATGTCGTTAGCAGCAATACCAACGACTGCAACGACAGCACTAAGCACGTTCACAAGACAAAAACAAAAACAAAAGCAAGGCACGCGGACGAGAAAGGGGTTTTCGTACAGGTCCCTTATCTACATCCCATCAGGTGGTCCGACAGCGACGACGAGGTTTCATACCTCCCACATATGTACCAAGCTCCTCTAGAACCGCCAGGGTTCCCGTCCAGGCTCACAAACAACAACTAGGATAAGGGCATACTCGTGGACGAGGCTGCTCCACCTGTTTCCTCAACCTGGCCTGGCGCCGAGGATACGCTGCCAAAGCAACTTCCAAAAACAAAATCAAGCACTTCAGCCTGGCAACTCTTGCAGGATTTACCCAGGCATCGCAAGGCCCTTCGTCGAATCCTACAGGTCACCCGGCAGAAGACAGATGCCTCCGGCGCAATTTGTTAGCTACATCATCCGGGACTGGCTACCGGGTGCTATAACTTTTTCTAACGCGGACCTGCCGCCCTTTGGAGCTGCACACAATATGGCACTCCACATAACCGTAGATTGCCGTGGCATGACACTACCCGTTACCCTCGTCGATAACGGTTCTTGATCGCCAATGTCCCGCCTCTTGCGACCGCCACTAAAGCGGGATTGGCGAAGACGACTTCACTCCTGTTCGCACAACGTGGCAAAGATACGATGCGCTCCGTAGTATAAAAGGCATCATCTCACTGTCCGTCATGAC